>OZ012563.1:10000000-11261071 GCA_963935595.1 Schoenobius gigantellus | reverse complement strand
GGAAATTCTTAAATTTTATAGGTAACGTCCAACGTGTTTCATGTTTTTTCCGAAGTTATTCACGCATTTGCGTCTGGTAGTTGTGAACTGAAAGGATCTTTCAATTTTAGGAGGTTTTTTTTTCAAATACAATAGGTACGCATTATCAAGTGAATTTAATACCAGCGACAAAGATTTCATTCACAAAAAGATAAAAATATTTTTCTTTCACAAAAAATAAAAACCAACATCAAAAACACGGAAATGTTAAAAATAATATGTTAAAACGTTAAAACACGTAAAAATGTTAAAACGACGATCTCCTAGGAAGTCTTAAATTTGGCACCGACTTCAATATAGAAATATGATGTTGTCTGTTTTATTATTTATTTACCTTTGTTATATTATTTTTAAGTTTAAGTGTTTTTGAAGTCGGCTTTATTTAAAAAAAAATATTTTATCAGTTTTATTACTTTGATTAGAGAGTCTTTTATATTGTCTATTAAAGTGTTAAGTTTCAGTTCTTAAGATTTTTAGGTGTCTTCATGTCACCGTATTTTATTCACGTGTAGGTAATTATCATGTTGATTACAAATCAAAGTGCGAAACTTTGCAACTGATTACAAATGCCCAGATAAAATGTTTCCAGTAAAACATAATTCGTTTCAAGAGACGAATCGATATCTAATCAACGATATAATATATCAACTAATTGAACAAATAATTTCGTTATCGAATCATGTCCTCATATAAAGTTTGATTTCATTGCAGATAGTGAAATTGTGGAGATTATTCCATTTATTTTCTTGTTCTTGTAACATTTGATTTTCATACGTCTACCTATTTGTTTGTTATCTTTGTTCAATAGATTTACGTCTAGCGGACAGTTTTTCAATGTGAAGGTGAAAATGTCAGGAAGTCTTGCATGACTTTTTGTTGAGGGTGGAATGGACTGATGTTACACCGTCTCCGTGGTTCAATTCCCAACGAGGGCATAAGTTTTTCGGCTTGGTATGGTTGGAGTTAGGGTTTCTGAGCCCGCCTGGATCGTAACTAGCCAGGCGGGCTCAGAAACCCTACCGTCTTACCTAAGATTCTTACCGCAATAAAAATGTTAATAACATTGTGTTCCGTCAATTAGAGGTAAGATAGCCAGTTCCTCGTTTGTTGAGGAGTCTAGGAGAAGCTCACTTCCACCTTCGGCCTTATAACTTACCATCAGGATAGATTGGCTTTCGCCAAGAGCATGTAAAAAAGATAATCCGACGGAGAATCAAAGTTAACATAGCCCAACGGATTAGTAGGGTGAAGAGGCAGTGGACTGGTTACATTGGCCGCAGAATTGAGGGAAACTATATCTTGGTTGGATGGATGGGTCTAAAAAATACATAAATTGATATCAATTTCCAAATTCATAATTTAAGGCATTAAGTTTGCGTATTGTTCCATATTTGTTGTGCAATAACGTGTTAAATTAAAGATAATAAAATTAAATAAGCTATATAGGGGCTTCCTCCGCTCAGTACGGATAAATATCCAGTAATATTCACTCAACCAACCATTATGTCTATCATGTTCCTAAGTGGAGCGATCTGCGATCGGGATCACCCTATTCACCTACCCATCCCTGGACCGCCCGGCCAGCTGCTAGTTGGGTTTTAACACTCGTGAACTTAGCGTCTTGGAGATTAGAGCGACAGTCAGAATCACTCCTCATAGAGAAGACCTCTTATGGAACCCCAGCAGTGGGCTGTCATTATAATGATGAATGAATTATTCAGTCACAAATCTGATTGGTCAATAAATGAAATGTACACACACGTTTTCTTAAATATTTTTATTACTAACATGTAATTAAAAAAAAAAAAATATCACTTCGTGTAAACATGCTAAAAATGCACGTTACGCTTAAAATACGTCGAGTTTCGTCCTAAGGGGTCACCAAGCCATGGATAAACATTTGGACATGAATTGCACGATGACAGGTAGAATTGTTCCTGAAAAGACAACATTAATGTAAAGCTTTGTATTATATTATCTATCTGTTATCTTATAAATGTACTGGCTGTGTCCGCGAACTACTCGTACGTTTTGCCATATATTTTTCCCCGTTTTTGCAAAATTTTTCATCGATGCTCAGCTTCTATTAGTCGTAACGTGATGTTGCATAGCATATAGCCTTCCTCGATAAATGGACTACCCAACACAAAAATATTTTTTTAATTTGAATCAATAGTTCCTGAGATTAGCGCGTTCAACCAAACAAACAAACAATCAAACAAACTTTTCAGCTTTATAATATTTGTATCCTATTTTTCTCGCGAGTGCATTGTCAACATTTTTAATAGTTTTTAAAACAATAAGTGACGATTGAAAAATGATGAAAAACTCAATAAAAAAAAATTCGTCTCAGGCGGGATTTTTTTAAAGAAAATGCAAAGTCACATATAAAAAAGAGTGACCATGATCAGAGGATGTATACCGATATTGATTTATGAGGTTAAGGCGCATAGTAAGGTCAAACATAAAAAATCACTTCAGAAAAAACCGGTTCTCTTCATAAATATTGAATAAAAAAATCTTTAAAAAAGATATGTTATTATTCAACGCATTCTTTAGAGGATGGTTTTTTTAATTTTTTGATAAATTAATAAAAACTTGGTTAAAATGTGACCCAAACATGCCTCGATTTTAAAACCTTAAACCTAATCGCGTCGTAAATATTAGGTTAAATCGTACACTTTCGATTTCAATAAATAAAGTGAACAATATTCTGGGGGATGGTCTTTTTAGATTTTTCTTATTCGCCTTAATTAATTTTTTATTGAAATAATTCATCTTACGCGTAAAGGTTTGCTTAAATATTCCCCTCACCCTCACTCACTCACTCCTATGTAATCAGTGCGGGACGATCGACGCAAGGTCATTGGGACCACTATGCGCCTTAAGAAGGTGAAATTTTAAAACCGTCAGCAATGGCCTGGGGTGGCAAAGCGGTTTCACGCCATCCACCAGTCGTAATTGGTAGAGATAACTATGGCGAAATGAACTTCCACCATTCACATTTAAAAGACCACATGCTGAGGAGACTTCCACATAGCTTCAATATGGGGCCGGTCTGGCAGTGTTGCTTCGCGGTACATTCTTGCATGGTATATTTGGCATATTCGGAATAGACTTCCTTTGAAAGTGCTCCACGTCACCTTTTGGTTAGGAATCGGGGAATGGCCAACGCCGATCCCGATTGTGTCTCCACGGAGGTAGAAGTATCTAGAGAGTTTTTAGCCGGTAGTGGGTCTTCTACCCGAGTCCTGCATATCCTTGGGGTGGCCTAGTCAGCTCAATTCCCTTGTCGAATACCGTAAAGACTGTATTTTCTCTCTTGTAAAAAAAAAAAAGGTGTCCATCTCGAAAATAATTATTTTTTAATTCGTCAACTTTTATTATACACTTATTTCTCTAACTACAAACCTCTTTGTGTGGTGCAGCCAGTGGGCCGCATGCGGTAGCAGGCGAGCAAGGACTTGGCGTCCGATTCGGGCAGCCTTTTGCTTTATACTGGTCGATGGGAACCGGGTCTTTGATCCAGTTGATAACATCAATAGAATTCACCTGGGGATCGCAAAGTTGGATATTAATGCATTGCTATACATGTTGTCATGTTGGGTGCACTACAAAAGTCACAATCACAAATCTCATAATTCCTAATATTTCGGATTTCATGTGATAGTCATCATCTGATGGTAAGTTTTTTCATACAACAGAGTTGGAAAACAGAGGGCCTATTACCGATCTCATGGTTTTGCAAATGATATCATATGATATCATAGCGCAAAACGAAAAATACGATTTCCAGTCAGATTTTTGATCAATTGTTCATTATTTAATGATGACATTATTGAAATTATGCCATAGTGATGATATCATTGGAGATCGGTAATACGAAATGCAGAATTTCATGACTTCTTTTTCTCAAATTTATACCATGTCATACGATGAAAGATCCATAATTGGCCTGCAGGCTGGCTATTCACCTCATGATAAGTGGCTCACTGCCTATAGTAAATCATTTTCCAACTTGCAAATCTACAATCCCTACAATGACCAATGTACGTTGTCAATTTGTAACATAAGATGGTAAGTCACTGTACCTAGTAATTTTACTGCCTGTCTTACCCTTCAAACCGGAAAACAGTAATGCAAGCACCGCTGCTTGGTGGCAGAAATAGGGAAGAAAAAGGTACACATGCTGACTAGAGTTGTGTAACTCAGGAGTGTTTGATTCAAAAGATATACACGGTTATTTTTTATCACGCTGGAAAATTTAAGGGACGCTTCACGACATGGTATTAGAATGATTTAAACATGAATAACAAAAATAATTCACTTAATTTTATATAAATTTTCTAAAATATCCAAAAAATGCTGCACTAGTCGAGAGCAGCATTTTTAGAGATTTTTTTGAAAAAAAATTATTTCATTTTTTTATTTTTTTCTATAATAATGGATGTGTCCTGAAGCATCCTTAAAATTTTCCAGGGTGATAAAAAAATAATCGTGTATATCTGACGCAAGGAGGGATTATATCAGCATATCACTTCAGTTTCAAATATATCAGTATCTCAGTAACTCTTTCAGTCGCCTGAGATGTCCGAGAGCATTGAAACCGCATTGAATCAGTAGTTCTTCTTTTTCACTCGGCAGGATTTTATTACGTGACTGATTTTTCATATTCACAACAGTATTAAGAAAATTATTCGAAGTATATATGAATACAAATTAATTATAAATCTCTTTATGAATGCTAAACTCCAAATAATAAACAAGTTAATAAAATTTAATTAAGAAATTTAGACACAGAGCACACATTCATTATATCACTGATAAATTAAAGAAACACTGAGTCATGGAGTTAATGATCTAGCTAAAGATATAAATGCAATAGTGATATAAAAGAGTGATATATATCAGCAGCTCCAAAAGATACATATCTCTCTTTTCCTCTCAGTGATATACTCTGCACAAGTCCTATGCAGACGACTATGGTATAGAGTCTCTCTCTGGTAAACTGATGATAAAGTCGAAGCGAGAATCCTTATCAACTGAGGAACTGCCTAATTCCTCTGCCTGTCTAATATACTTATGTGTCGGTGGCGCTGTGAACTCTGAGTTTGTCTTCCAATCGGGAGGTCCGGGGTTCGAGATCGCAATGTACCAATGTGTTTTTCGTTTTTCGAATTTCATATGTACATTCAACACACAGCAGGCAGTCCACATACAGATGCGGAAGAAGGACGATAGCGGAACTGCGTTGAGCGAATAACTTGCGCCATGCCGTTTCCGCGGGCGATTTCTATGTGGCATGGTCCATAGCAACACGAACATTACAATAAATTCCGCTCCGCTACCGTCCCGCGCGCCCCCTCTGTGCGTGGTGCGCTTTAAAGGTGCAAACACACTGGGCTTATGTGATGCCACGTATGTGATGTTACGTCCATCAGAAGACATCGGTCTTAATAGAAAATGTATGAAAAATCATTATTTAGAACTACACTTAGCTTACGTGACGTCATTAACGCGTCAAATCACATAACAGGGCGTGGCGTCACATAAGCCTAGTTTGTTTGCACCTTAATCCTTAAGGCGCATAGTGGTCCCAATGACCTTGCGTCGATCGTCCCGCACTGATTACAAATAGGAGTGAGTGAGTGAGAGTGAGGGGAATATTTAAGCAAACCTTTACGCGTAAGATGAATTATTTCAATAAAAAATTAATTAAGGCGAATAAGAAAAATCTAAAAAGACCATCCCCTAGAATATTGTTCACTTTATTTATTGAAATCGAAAGTATATGATTTAACCTAATATTTACGACGCGATTAGGTTTAAAGTTTTAAAATCGAGGCATGTTTGGGTCACATTTTAACCAAGTTTTAATTAATTTATCAAAAAATTAAAAAGACCATCCTCTAAAGAATGCGTTGAATAATAACATATCTTTTTTAAAGATTTTTTTATTCAATATTTATGAAGAGAACCGGTTTTTTCTGCAGTGATTTTTTATGTTTGACCTTACTATGCGCCTTAATTTGGAGACAAGTCGTGCGGTGTTTAGCAAAGTAGCTTTATATTATTAAATATGCATGAGTTAGGTTTATCTTACCATGAAAACATCGGGGATTTTATTGATTGAGTTCAAAAATTTCATCAAGCCTTCTGCCACAGCAGGATTCGCGCGGAGGTACCATTCGTGGATGAAGAAGCCGAAAGGTGCGCGGTTGCCCATATAGTGTCTCTCGAAGTTCTGCGAGATGAACGCAAACCATGCGTCTGCGTCGTCTAGAGGCGGACTGAAAAACAGGTTTTAGTTATCATTCATTGCCAGTGGTCCAACTACGTGGGCCAACTGGTAGTACCACGGGCATTTTATTTTGCCCGTGGTTCTGTCAGTAGGACTAAAACAATAAAATAATTACATTACATGGGCATTGGACCTACTGTTCAGGTAGTACAGTCATCGCCAATATCATTGAGTTTATTTATTTATTAGTAGAACGTGTTAGGATATGGTAAAATGACAAAAAGTTTCAGAGTTGACAGAGTACTCGATCAAGGCATTGTGAGATCTTAAGTGTAGTAACTTATTAACCAGCTGTCCAGCAACCTTAACTTATCAATCACAAATATTCGGAACCGAGCCAAATCAATTCGACAAATGCTATTCAGAACGCAAACGAATCGACTTCGGAACACCTTCGGATAATCATTCCGAATTCCGATGACGGTAATACCACGGGAAAAATATGACGTGAAATCTATCGTAAGGCGAAACGAAGTCCGCGGGCACAGCTTGTCTTATATATAAAAATGAAACGCTGTGTGTTTGTCTCGCAAAAACTCTGAAACGGGTCGATAGATTCTTACGAAATTTTCTGTGTGTGTTTAATTAGGTACATGGAAGGTTTAAAAGTACATTTGGACCCAGTAGATGGCGCTATAATCGCCGGGCAGGACAACGTCTGCCGGGCCCACTAGTCTTATATATAAAAATGAAATGCTGTGTGTTCGTCTCGCTAAAACTCTGAAACGGCTTGACGGATTCTTACGAAATTTTCTGTGTGTGTTTGAATAGGTCCAGGGAAGGTTTAAACATAAAATTGGTGGCGTTGCAATCGGGCAGGACAACGTCTGCCGGACCCACTAGTTATATATAAAAATGATGAAACGCTGTGTGTTAGTCTCGCTAAAACTCAAAAACGGCTCGACAGATTCTTACGAAATTTGCTGTGTGTATTTGGATCATTTTTGACAAAATTGGTCTCGGAAATGTTTCCGAAACTTCCGAAATCTATTGTCATACGAAACGAAATAAAATGTCAAAAATAATCGGTTTGACTTTTGTGGATAGGTCGTCGAGACGGAAACTCAAGACAGAGTATGTTTTCGAAGGTTTCTGAATAAGGCTACAGAAGTCGGAGTGGGGTTCACTTTCAGCATCTTTGTGTCTTATTATCACTAAACGCAAGCGAGGTGTACCAACAGCTCTGCTTCCCGTTTTAACAAATTTTCTTTAGGCTAAGGTTTCAAACACCATTTCATCTCTGAAATTGCGAGTTCTGGTCGACACCTAAGTTTTATAATTGCTTCGAATTAAGTTGGTTGAAATCTTATTAGACGGACCTACTTACGACGGACGTAGTCAGATAATAATTTGGTAAAAATTACACACTAACTGCATACTTACGGAGAAAAGCACGCATCAACCATAGAACAAGGTGTGCCAATCAAATCTCTCCAAGTAACCATCGGGATCACCCATTTGCCGGGAATGGATGCATTGGGGCAAGGAGCTATAACGCAGTCTTGTGTTGACGCATAGTCCAGGGTGTAGGGCCACAAACCCGGGTTAATGTGGGCGATAGTTGGCCAAGAACAGTCATATGTCATTCCAGTTTCAGCTAAAACTTCGAAGCTTGCGTTTCCAGGCATCTGTAGGAACGGCAATCGAATACCTGAAAAAGGGTAACATTAATGATTGTCGGGTTTCCGATATCTTTTCTTTTTGTGTATGATATCTTACTCTTGTGTTTAAATATATAGATAGATTTGAAAGTTTAGAACTGAAAGTTTAGTTTAAACTGAAAAGATATATTCAATGCTCATTTTAGATTGATTGATATAACGAGTGCATTATGTATCCTTCAATTTAGTAACTTCTGCAATGTGTAGCTCTTTCTCTAAAAGGATGATTTTAAGAATATTTTTGTTACCTAACACGTACTTTTTTATACAATTAAGTTGGCAAATAAGCATACTGCCCACCTGATGGTAAGTGGTAGCAGTCACCTATAGTATTGTGGTTCCAGTGAGATTTGCAGCAAATTGCAACCCCCATAAGAACCACAGTGTGCGTTGCCAACTTCTGTTAGAAGATGTAAAGCCACGGTACCCAGTAACTTCACTGCCATATCAAACTAGAACAACTGCCCTTTAAATTGGCAGACAACAATGCAAGCACTGCTGCTTTGCAGCAGAAATAGGTAAGACGGAGGTACCCAAGCAGGCAGCCAGAGTCAAACTAAATGAGCTATCTAATTTGTTAACAAATCTTACCCACCTTGAATTGTATCAATAGGTATGTTTGCGAAGTGAGACATCATTTCTCGTTGCCCACCAAACTCTTGTAACATCATCTCTTTGGTAGCTTCAGCCCAATAGGCCTGGGGTGTTTGATGACTGACTGAGTGGAGTGCGATTTCAAAGCCATTGTTGTAAAGCTCATTCACCAATTGGTAGTTTGTGTATTCATGGCTTACGTAGAACGTCGCTCCGACTGGACAGCCGTTCTGGTTTGTGCGGTTGTATAGTACTGTGCGGTAGGTTTCAGTGTTGAGGACGTTGACTGCATCGTCAAATGTCACCATAACAAACTGAAAAAAAAAAGAAATAATTTTAGTGGAAACCAAAGCGATTAAAGTTCTATGTAGCAGCAGGGCCGTAGCTTCCGCCGTATCAATGATACAGAGGGCCCCGTAGCTTAAGGAGCCCCTGAAAAATTTGTCAAACTATATCCGTGGGAATTCAAGAAGAGCTTTTTTCTTTTAGCTGTTTGTATTTTGATAACCTAAATTATTGCTCTCACCCCCTTATTATATTTAAATAGTTTAGAAATATTTTTCAGTTAAAAAGAAATCATACGCCGTATTTTGAGGTCAGCATATCGGCAATTTTGAGACTTTGAGGTCATATTTTAAAGTATTTAAATATGACCTCAAAGTTTTGTATTTTGACTCTTGTTGATTAAGTGAAATTACCTTGGAAGAGTCACCGTTGCTAAAGATCAGTTGAAAAATTAAAATAAAATCAGTTAAATTCAAAACTTGTTACCGCCTGAAATTATTTTATTATTTAGGAGAAATGGTGATTATATTTTGCAAATGTTCATATTTTTATCCGAAACTGAATGTGGACTTCACTACAGTCGTATAGAAAGGCCCCAGAGAAATATTTGATACAGGGTCCCCACAACGCTACGCCACTGCGTAGCAGCTAGGTATGTAATCTTTCATGTTATACTATATGATAAGAAAGTTTTATGTCAATTCTTAAATTTATCCGCGTTTGAGTTTCTACTCCTTTTTGTACTTACCTGTGGAGTGTCTCTAGGTTCCAATCCTCCTGGAATGCTTGTGGTGGAGCATCTACAGTCCGGGAGCTTACAAGCGTCTTGATCACAGGCCTCCGCTAGTGGTAGCGCGTTATTATCATCAGCTGCCACCGCCGCCGCTACCACCAGCAATGGAATCAACCAAATCCACTTCATGCTGCGCAAATAGCTTCTCGGAGCAAACAATTTCGAAATCGCATGCAAGTAACTTTATATAATAATATTTCCATGTTATCTAACCTTTTTGATTATATGATATTGCGAAGATTATGATCATTCAAGTGCGCATAGAAATGCAATGTATCTTATCTTTGTAATTTTTCAAAAGTTGGTGGATAATTTGTATATCAGGAAATTCGTTTTTCCTAGTAAATGCATATGCACGGTTATTTTTTTATCACCCTGGAAAATTTTAGGGACGCTTCAGGACACATTCATTATTATATAAAAAATGAAAAAATAATTAATAAGAAACAAAAAAATCTCTAAAAATGCTGCTCTCAACTAGTGCAGCATTTTTTGGATATTTTAGAAAATTAATATAAAATTAAGAAAGTGAGTTATTTTTTATGTATATTTAAATCATTCTAATTACCATGTCGTGAACCGTCCCTTAAATTTTCCAGGGTGATAAAAAAATAACCGTAAATATAACAGCTCCCACGAAATTCGTTTTTTCCAGTGAATGTATATCAAATCCGTAAGCGTTCTCCGTTTTTTTTATAGTGAAGAACCTTCATCCTTATATGATGTTTCCATCCTTATATGATGTTTCCATCCTTATATGAATGTATATCAAATCCGTAAGCGTTCTCCGTTTTTTTTATAGTGAAGAACCTTCATCCTTATATGATGTTTCACTCAATATTTGAAAATGATAATAGATATGTGTAAATATAAAATATGAAATAATTTCACTACTCCATGCCTACACATATCATTCTATTGGATCGTAACATTTAAATAAACGACAGGCTGTAGAGAGTCAATATTAGTCAAGACCAGGATATAGAATCTCATATTGATGACTTAATGTGTAATGGGGCAGAATTCCGGTAGTTTTTGAAATGGAGCAAGCCAATGTATAAACCCTCTATACCCACGCATTCTTAAAAAAAGATCTCGACTTAATATCCTATGTCGTCGTCGTAGGTGGAGCAGAAGGCGTCCACAGTAATCCTTCATCGTAATCGGTTTTGAGCTTCGCACTTGATTTCGCTCCACGTCGTGCCGATGTGTTTATTTATTTATTTTATTTATTTATTTGTTACACTTACAGTTTATAACAGTTTTACAATAGTCTCGCAAAACTTATTAATAAGTTTGACTGCGAGTACAAAGTCACATTCAGAATGTAAACAAAATAGTTACTTATTATAGCTTACACAAAGAATTATGTTACTACATGTTCACTACATTACTCATTCACGGAAGTTGAAATAAATAATATTTTTTTAATCTGTGGGAAAACAATTTTTGATCATTTATATTAAAGATATCTGAAGGCAACGCATTCAACAAGTAAGGTATGCGTTTTGACAAGGTTCTATCTCCATAGACATTAGTAATTCTTTGGCCTCGTCTGCTACTGTACCCTGCCAGGTTTCCTTGGCACGTCATGTTTGCGTTTTCCTTGGGGATTCCAGTCCAGTGCCTGCTCGGGAATATGATCAGGACCCCTTCGGAGAGTGTGGCTAATCCAGTTCCACTTGCGGTGTTTGATCTGCTGGTCGATCGGATTTTCGTGGTAGCGTTCCAACAACGTTCGTTGGAAATTTTTTCAGGCCAGAAAATACCAAGAATTCGGCGAAGGTAGCGGTTGACGAAGACCTGGAGTCTGTGCGAAATGAATTTTGCGGTCTTCCACGTTTTGCACTCATAAAGTAGTAGGGCTTTTACGTTGGACCTGAAGATTTTGAGCAAGTCAACTTCCCTGACTGCCACACTGGTCGAAGTTGTGCGACGATTGTTCGGGCCTTGGCAATTCGTAAAGTGATGTCCTCTTCAGTGCCTCCAGTCTCTGACACGACGCTCTCGAGGTAGGTGAATTTGTGGACGCATATTATTAGTGTGCGATTCTCTACTCCAAACCTCATTTCTTGAGTCTTCCGGGTGGTTAATTTTGATCATTCAAGTCAGGGGAGTGGCTGTCTCGCTGCAGGTCGTCCATCTTGGATTGCATGTCGCCAAATTGTATGGCTCAGCAGGCATAGATCGTCAGCATAATCCAAGTCTTCCAACATTTCTGTTAGCCCCACTCTATCCCACGTCGTTTGCCATGGTATGCACGAAACATAGCTTCATCGAGAACAACAAGAAACAAGAGAGGCGAGAGTAAGCAGCCCTGACTTGCCCTGACGGACGCCTGAATGCACGTCAATATCCTCAGAGATCAGGCCGTTGTGTGTTACTCACCAAGAGTATCTCATGTAAATAAACTTTACCAGGTTGATGATCTTATAGGCGGGACACCAATATCGGAAAGTTGCGACCATCAAACACTTCTGTCATGGACTTACAGCTATTTCTAAACTCCTTTAGTCTTTATGCTCTTATGGATTGTACCTATTGAAATGTCAATGCTAGCTGATGCAATTTATTTTGTTTAAAAAAACATTACATTCTTTTCTATGAAAGAAACGTCGGGCTAAATAATAAAAAATGTTATTAAGCTAATATCCAAAAAGTGTAGTTTTATTTAAAGTGTAAATAAAACTACACTTTTTGAATTTACTCGCGTATTATAACTTTTTTTAACATTTTTTATTAATTTTAAATTTTAAATGGAAGAACAGATTTAAAATTTTGTTTACAATGTTGTCGGTACAAATATGGTACAACATATAATATAATTTTAGCAAAAGAAGTATTTTGAATATTTTTGTGTTCATACTTTGAAGATAATTATACTTGGGCAATTGGGCTACTTATCTAACCACCACATTGACTGACTTTCGTACTGAAGTTAGATCACCGTTAGGATTGTGAAAAAAATGCTGTTAATGGCAGTTTACTGTAGTTTGAAACGACATTAAGGAAAAACAGTTAATATTTTATTAGGATTTAATTTTCTGCGCATGTTTGTGATTGCGCTTCGAGATATCTCGTAAGTTAACTGATGCGAGCAAGTTTCACTTAAAATAATTAGATTCCTTTTACGAAAAGGCTGGATAAACAAAAAATATATGAAAGAATTTATTTATAAAAGGAAATTTTATTTCATCTTTAAAAAGGATAAACAGAAATAAAAGGTGATAAGAAAAAAAATAATGAAATAAAAGTGGTTTTAATAGATTCCGTGGTCTAGTGGTAGAGACTACTCCGTTGTGATCGTCAGGGTTGATTACCGATAAGGGCAGAAGTTTTCTGCTTGGTTTGGTTGGTAATAGGGCTTCTGAGCCCAAACTACTATGACCTCGAGGAAACGGCGGGCTAGCTACCACCGCCTTATATGTATGAATTTGTCACCATAATAATAATGTTATTAACGTTGTTCCGACTATTTCTAGGTGAATCTCGCTTCCATTTTCAACTGACTTAAAAAAAGGAGGAGGCTATCAATTCCATCCGTATATTGTTTTTTTTATGGACCGATTTGCAAAATTCCTTTGTATTCGATAGAGTATACTCCTGGAGTGGTCTCAAGGTCACCAAAGTTAGGATCTGATGATGGAATCTCATGAAATCGGGGAAAACGCTTAAATTTTATAGGTACAGTAAGCTCCTTATTAAGCTATACTGTTTGACCTTTGGACCGTTCTTATACCGCTCGTAATAGTGGCGGTTTTCGCAGTGTAAATGTACAGCTTGAATGGGAGCTTACTGTACATCCAACGCGTTTCATGTTTTTATCCGAAGCTATTCACGCGTAGCTATTTGCGTCTGGTAGTCATAAACCGAGCTGATGATGGAAGGATTCTTAACTTTTTGACTTGACCTGACCTGTTCTGGACCTGAATTTAATACCAGCTCACCAAAAGATTTCATTCACCAAAAAAAAAAATATATATATATATAACAAAAAATACAAACCGACTTCAGAAACACTGAAAAGTTAAAAATAATATAGGAATAGGTACAGACAACATCACATTTCTATATTGAAGTCGGTGACAAATTTTAAGATTTTATAGGAGATCATCGTTTGGCACCGACTTCAATATAGAAGTGTAATGTTGTCTGTACCTATTCTTATATTATTTTTAACTTTTCAGTGTTTTTGAAGTCGGTTTTTATTTTTTGTAAAATATTTTTTAAGTGTCACTATCACCCCTCGTTCTCACCAAGGTAAATTACATGTATTTTACAAGTTTTATGCAATGTTTTCGTTTATTGTTTACACTCATATACATGTATGAAGCGGTTAGGGTTTCATCGGATGTGTTCTCCATGTTCAGGTAGGCGTGGATTATCGGGTAGGAAGGCAGTATTTCAATAAAATAACACTTGCTACAATCACTTCACTTATAATTCTCAATGATTCAATCAAACACTTCACAAACTGGTTATAGATCGCTTAGATTAAGAGGGATACACCCAAAATATAACGTCCACCGAACACGTGGTTGCATGCGCACTTCACCGTGATCCGAAGTCAACTGCTGGTTTTACAAGATGGCTGCCTCACCAGTGCTCGGTGTTCGTTTTTGACATTGATACTTGTCTAAGAAGTCAATTGACTGTCTAGAAAAGCGGAAGCGCCGACACCGCCAACCCTGACAATTTGTCGGTTTGTCGGGATTGAAAATTGTCAACACGGGTTCAGATGATAGAATATTGACTATTTTCTTATGTGCTTCCGAATATTCTCGTGTCCAAGTTATGCGGCCTTTGAGTTTGGTCAAGGGATATAAGGGACTAGCGATGTTTGCGAAGTTAGGTATAAAACGTCGGAAGTAAGAAGCCAATCCTAGAAATTGCCTCACTTGCCTTGCTGTTTTAGGAAATGGGACCTCGAGAAGGGCTTTGACTTTTCCAGGGTTGGGTCTCACTTCTCCCGCCCGTATAACATATCCTAAATAATTGACTTCAGTTTTCATGAATTTACATTTGGCCAACTTGAAAGAGAACCCTGCTTCTGTCAGAGTCCTGAGTACAACGTCAAGGCGTTGTAATCCTTCGTTCACACTGGGCGAATACGTTAGGACGTCATCCATATAAGCTAGCGCTACAGTGTCTAAATGATTTGAGGGCTTTATTGATACATCGCTGGTAAACGGATGCAGCGTTACGTAAACCAAATGGCATAGCGAGGTATTCGAACTGGCCCTCAGAGGTTACAAAGGCTGTACGCTCGATTGACTCAGAACTGACCTTTATCTGATGATAGCCGGCAGCCATGTCCAGCGAACTGAAGAAGTGAGCACCGTTTTAGCGATCTACCTGCTCTTCTATCCTAGGAAGTGGGTAGTATTCGGGTCGTGTGTTGGCATTCAATTCTCTATAGTCAACGCATAACCTGTATGTGCCGTTTTTCTTCTTCACCAGTACGACAGGGCTAGCAAAAGGAGATGAACTCTCACGAATGATATTCGCATCTAAAAGTGATTGTATTTTTTCTCTTACGATTACCTTTTCAGCTGGTGACATCTGATGAGGACGCCTTTGCACGGTTTTATGCGGATCGATAAGATCGATTCTAATCTCGCCAGTAGTGACCCTACGAGTGGGCATGTCCTCTATAAAATACTCACTGTACTTACGTAGGATGTTGAATAATAGCTCCTTCTCATTGCCTCCCAAATCGGTGTCGATTAAGCTAAAATCTAAATTATCATAGGTTCGGCAAGTGTTAATGTGTTTACGCGATGAAAATCTAATTGAATCGCTGTTAATCTCGACATGTATCCCTTGTTCTAAGATGTCCCTACCTATAATGACAGGGTCTACCAAAGCGTCATCTGGGACCACATGAAACAATATGCTAACTTGAATACTTTGAATTTGAACTGAACTAAAAATTTGGGCCAAGCATTTTATGTCTTCACCGCCTAGGCCTGTCAGATACACAGTCTCCTTGCGTATGGAACCAGGGAGTTGGTCAACTAAGCTATTTTTGATCAATGAACATGCCGAACCACTATCGAATAGAAATGACATTGACTTACCAGCCGATGTGGATAGAGTACCTTTGACCAGTCTGCGCTCACAGATATTTACATCCTTCTTGGTTGGATGTTCTTTGTCTGCCTTGTTATTGGGACACGCTGTACTGATGTGTCCTGGTTTTTGACATGTGAAACAAGTGACTGTCTTTTCTCTTTCCATCTTCGCGGCTGTGACACCATCTCGACGTTTGCGACACTCTTCGATCTTGTGTCCACGGTGACCGCAGTAGTGACATGATCCTCCGAATTTCGTATCAGCAACAGTACGTGGTTTCTTTGAGTTGGAATTTTGCTCTTCATTATCATCAAGGCGCCGCTTCAGCGATATTCCACTAAGAGCGCGGCATAATTGGGCTCTGGTGGTAATGGTGTACGAATTGAGCTCTCTACGGATTAAAGAGTTTCTTTGACTGAGGACGGATATGACGAAGCCGGTAATTACCTCTTCAGTCATTTCTACTTTTGGAATGCGTTCAATGAGACTCCACAAACGCAAAGCTGCTTCGGAAGCTGCCTCTTGAGGTCCAATTTCAAATCTCATCACACTGTCAAAGTAGTCCTGCATTAGCATAGGTTTTCCAAACCTCGCGAGTAACAACTCCTTAATTTGCGACCATTCTATTTCTGAACTCCTTAATTTAGTCAGACAAGATGCAGCGCGACCCTTCAGTGAGTTGATTAAGGCAAGCAACAACTCGGTCCCGGAAAGATTTCGGCTAGCGACTATAATATCGGTAATTCAACACCAACCTTCGATATCGGCTTCCGCATCGTCGGGATCAAATTTAACCAACTGGGTCGGATTAAGTAGCGGCTGTGGTGGCTTGGTGCTGCTAGTGGTTGCAGCTAGCAATCTTGTCAAAATCGACTCGATTCTGGTTAGCAAATCATGGGTACTGGCACTAGGGTCCTTATTTCCGGTATTGGATACTGCCTCCGGTTGATTTGACCCTTCGCATCCCACTTCTGATGAAGCGGTTAGGGTTTCATCGGATGTGTTCTCCATGTTCAGGTAGGCGTGGATTATCGGGTAGGAAGGCAGTATTTCAATAAAATAACACTTGCTACAATCACTTCACTTATAATTCTCAATGATTCAATCAAACACTTCACAAACTGGTTATAGATCGCTTAGATTAAGAGGGATACACCCAAAGTATAACATCCACCGAACACGTGGTTGCATGCGCACTTCACCGTGATCCGAAGTCAACTGCTGGTTTTACAAGGTGGCTGCCTCACCAGTGCTCGGTGTTCGTTTTTGACATTGATACTTGTCTAAGAAGTCAATTGACTGTCTAGAAAAGCGGAAGCGCCGACATGTATAAAACTTGTTGAATACAAAACATGTATGAAACTTGTTGTATGAAATTGTTTGTGAACTACTAGTTGTCTACATGTTTATGAATACTTGTTGTATATACTTGTTGTAAACACATTTTAATAATGTGTTTTCGATAAACAATTGATTATTAATTGGTTATTTTGAACACCGTGTATAATACAAAATGGAATCATAAAATAATAGTGGTTCTACACTGCACTGGATTTCACATGTTCAGTTCAAAAATGTGTGTGACCTACGTAAGATTTTAAAAAAAAATAGTAGGTTAAGAAACTATTTTTTTAAAGTAATTAAAATATTTCTTAATAATAATTAAGGTGAACCTGTAATAGTATCTGCGGTAAGAGCACAGGGCCCTCAAAAAAAATTTATCTTCCCCCCGTGAAAAAAATGCGGACCGTCCGGTAAAAGTCTAAAACTTTATCCAACAAGCATGGATAGAGTTTAAAACTTGTTTTTAATTAATATTATACATAAATTTCAGTGAAATAAACAAAACTTGTTATAAACACGATTGCTTTTTGTAAGTGTGAACGCTGTCAAAGTATCAGACTAGTTTGAATATGTCATGGATCTAAGTATAAACGCAGATGTGGTTTATACTCGTCTATAGACTTGTTGGCAACACAGTATGAACGAAATAATGTTTGAGACAGTCGCAATACATGTTTAGAACAAATAATTATGTTTTGACAAGTATTCTACAAATATTGTATGAAACTAGTATTTTACTTGTTTCTTGGTGTAAACGAGGGGTTAGATACATTGTTTTGTTAATCATAGATATTTCATCTGTCTACAGAACGACCAAAATACATTTGTCTTGCACATTGATTTACTACTTTGGTAGTAAATCAATGGTCTTGCAGTCCAAACTTCAATATAGAAGTGTGATGTTGTCTGTACCTATTCTTATATTATTTTTAACTTTTCAGTGTTTTCGAAGTCGGTTTTTATTTTTTGTAAAATATTTTTAAAGTGTCACTATCAGATACATTATTATGTTAATCATAGATATTTTATCTATCTACAGAACGACCAAATACGTAGTCAGAAAAGTACGTTGTCAGAAAAGGAAAGAGGCGGGAAAGCGTAAATGAACTATATGAAAAAAAAGATAGCAAAGGTGCGTTATTCTGATGTAAATATTAAGAAATGTCACATAACCGTCACATAGCGCGTACTCAAGACAACATCCTAATTTTCTACACGTTCTTATCTTTTATAATACAGCCAGCAAATCATAGTCTTTTTTGCATTTACACTGACAACATTCTGTCTTAAATACATGCATTTTTACCTTACCAAGGGAATAAAAGAGAAAAGTGTCGTCTAGATTAGTACATTTACCGGAGGGAGACTCTGTACCAGGGTCGTGTGCTTGGGTACCTCCGTTTCTGCCGCAAAGCAGCAGTACTTGCATTGCTGTGTTCCAGTTTGAAGGGTAAGATATGGCACTGAAATTACTGAGTACCGTGACTTTACATCTTAACTTCTTAAGTCACAAGTTGGCAACGTAGACTGTGGCCCTTGTGGGGGTTGCAGTTTTACTGCGAATCTCACAGGAGCCACATGTATTTATAGGTGACTGTTACCACTTACCACCAGGTGGGCAGTTTGCTTGTTTGCCAACTTAGTAGCAATAAAAAAAAACATAATTTTTGTTAGGTCTGCAAAATTATATCACAAATAGTTTCGACGATGAAGGAAAAGACGTTATTTTAGTTGATTTTCAGTTATATTAAATAATAAATATCACATCACAGTTACAAATGTTACTATATTTACAATTCACAGAATTTGAGATTAGAAATAAACAAACAATAATTACCTATTTTTAAAATAAAACTATAAAGCATTATTGAGTTCTTCATTATAATCGAATGGCACGAAAGGTGATCTTTCCACGATCTAAGCGCCAAGAGGGTTATCCAACCACGGGTAGACTCTAGGGCAGCTGCTGCAAACTTGCATATAGTATGACATCTGTAAATGAAAATATTTTTTCTTAAAATTTTTACCATCTAAACTGATATAAAATTTTAATATCATCTTAAGATCATAGTAAATAAATAAAACTAAATGTATACAATAAAAAACTTGGCTAATAAACACTGTAGAGTATAAAACAATATTTTGGTTCCTTTTCTTTATATTAATATGAGCAAATATTTTACGATTGAAAATATTTCGTTCACTGACTAATCACATTCGTTCACTGAGTAAATCAATAATTACGTCATGTATAATGACGATCTCTCGCACTGCACTAGATTATGAGTAGGAGATCTAAGAACTTTGACAAACTTAAATTACTAAGCTCAGATTTATTTTTTAACTAGGGATAGAATAGAGACTGAAAGAAAGTTGCATATATACAGTTAGTTAGAAATGCAATGTGTTTTTACCTGTGTGTGATTTGCAGTAAGTGGGCCGCAGCTAGCACGGCTACATGATGTTGGGACATGAGCCTTGCAAGGACTGTTTGCGTACTCGTTAACTGGGACAGGATTTTTCACCCAATCTATCACATCCTTGGAATTGACCTGAAATTAAGCAATAGCCATGTTTAGGTTTAAAGTGTATATATTCCATATTAGATTCAATTCTCCCATAGGTTATAAAATGTTATGCTTGCTTTGCTTGTTAATAGAATGTCACCAACTTGCTTAATATTTCACTATAAACAGTGTCAACAGTTTCGCAAATTAGATGTAAAATAGCGAGTTCCATTGTAATCGAAGAATCTCCGGTCCGGACCGTCAATTTATTATCACTTAACATCAGGTAAAATGAAGACCATGAGGTACATTTTTGTAAACAATAAGATAAAATTTTATTCAACTATGGACTTCAAAAAATCGAAAACACCTGAGTATATGATCTGTAGTCACTTACCATGAAGACATCGGGAATTTTGTTAATGCTGTCCAAGAATTTCGATAATTCAACTCTGACTTGAGGATAGGTGGAGAGGTACCACTCGTGAATAAAGAAGCCGAAAGGTGCTCTATTACCCTTATAATGGCGTTCAAAGTTGGCTGTGATAAATTCGAACCAGGCATCGGCATCTGAATGATCAGGGCTGTAGAAAATATGCAGAATATAATTAAAATACACAAAAAAAGGATCGTATTATACATTTGTAATTTGTAGTTGGAATTAAATTAACATTGCAAGATATACATTTTGGAATACGTAATACTTACACAGAGAAGCAAGAGTCAACCATAGCACAAGGAGTCCCGTTTAAATCCTGCCAGCTAATCATGGGCAGAACCCAAGATTTAGAAATGGACGCTGAAGGGCACGGGGGAACTATGCAATCTTGAGTAGAAGCGTGATCAAGAGTGTATGGCCATAATCCTGGATTCCTATAAGTTACGGTGGGCCAACTACAGTCATATTCAAGACTCGTTTCGGATATAACTTGGAATGTCGCATTTCCTGTCATCTGCAGGAAAGGCATGCGAACACCTGGAATATTAGATTTAATATAAGATTTTAAAATTATCTGATGGCTAAATAATGAAGTGGAAATAGGTATGAATTAATTTGTAGATGATTCCGAATAACATCTTACGGGACCCAAATCAACCATACTTGGCCTTCATTTTATGTAAGAGATAAGGCCGAAGATGGAGGCAGATACACCTGGATTCCTTAACGACCGAGGAACTGGCTATCTTACCTTTAACTATCGGAACAAAAGAATTTTATCAACATTGTTTCTATAGTGACCACCAACCAAGTCGATCAGTATAACTCCTGTCCCAATGGGGAATCCAAGCCCAGACCTCTAGGACAGATCCACGGAGCGTGATAGGAGAGGATGCCATTCTTGGTGAGACATAAGGCCAGGATTACGAGTACGAGCTTTTTGTTGTCGAGATGATGATGATGCATAAACTTCTTTCAACGTACCCTTAATTGAGTCCCTGGGGATGTTAGCGAAGTGGGCCATTTGGTCAATTTGAGCGCCAAATTCCCTCTTGATTGTTTCATAAGTTGCTTCTCTCCAATAAGTTTGTGGTGTCTGATGGCTAATTGAATGAAGAGCGATTTCCAAGCCTTTGTTATACAGTTGATTCACAAGTTGGTAGTTTGTGTACTCATGACTGACGTAGAATGTGGCTCCAGCGGGACAACCATTGCTGTTTTTGCGATCATTCAAAAGTGCGTTATAAGTTTCAATGTTGATGACGTTGATGGCATCGTCGAAGGTAACCATAACAAACTAAAAATAAAAATTATTCATTACGAAATATTATCTCAAACTATCGACAATTTTTTAAATGATGGTCTATTAAAAAAAAACAAACAGAAAGTAGATGTTTAAGAAAGATCTACTGAACTCTAGTTTATTTCAACAAAGACTACGCCTATATGATAAAGATATGGAAAGATAAATAATAAAAACACAAAGAAATAATGAAGTACCAGCAAGCCTGCCTTGGCTCTACTAAGACTAGTATAGTATGGCCATATCAGTGAAACTATGTCAGAAGAGAACCGCAACTGAATTTAAAAGGGTATGAGAAGAGAAGACTGTAAAACAAGAAACTCTACGGATAATGAACGGAGCCAAAAAGTTCATCAATGATATGAACAAAAAAAAACATTGCGCCAACTTCAAATTAAGCCGTAATGAAATCTCGTACCAAAACATTAAACATTTGCTATGCGTGTCTTGAACGCTAAGATCGAAGAACAAGAGATGGGCGAGTCGAGGGTGGGGACACATGATTATGGGTGCAGAAACCACACACTTGTAAACTTTCTCGAAGCCTAGGGGTTTTCCTGATGGACATATATTACTAGAAGAAGCCTCAATGGAAGTGAATGTAGCGCAGATCTGGCAATGTGACAAAGCACAAGATTGACTTCATCATGTCTAATAAGCGTCATATTTAGTAATTAGCATAATATAGGGGATAATCTAGGGGTAATAAGTAGGCACTAATCACTGATCGAAAATAATGATTGTGTTTAATGATTTTGATTCTCAGATTAACCAGGTCAAAATTTAGATCGAATTAAAATACGGATACGAACGAAAATGATGGCGGACATAATGCTTACCTGTGGCGTGTCTCTTGGATCTAGATTTCCAGGGATCTGAGTGGATGAGCAGCGACAATCTGGAAGTTGGCATGCCTCTGCATCACAGATTTCAGCAAGAGGTAGCTCAGCTTCTTGAGCCCTTACTAGGGCTATGAAGCAAAAAGCGAGTACCGTATACCACTGCATGTTGTCGAAGTTGTTAGAAGACTTAATCACAAATGCGTATGTAAGCATTTTATATGGTAATTTATCTGTTTATACTAACGATAATCTAACACTAATCAGAGTAATCTTTATCAGTATTTAAAGTGATTTTCCAGGCCTTATTATTTTATTTGTCATATTGGTATTAATCAGTGTGATGACGATATTTTTCATATGATGCGCAGTTCGATTTTCGAGGTACTTTATTTGATGTGAGTGATACGTAGTGGTTTTTTCTTGTTGTGTAAGGGATGTTGAATGAATGAAGGAAAGCTTCCGAATAACATATCAAGGGATAAAGCCAATATTACAATTGCAATGTACACTGGTGGTCAATGAATAAATTCCAGGACCCACAATGGACTTGAAGGATGAGATTGTTCCAAGCATAGCTTTAATTGCTTTGGTCCAAACCTACACTTCTTGCGGGAGACACAATTGGCGCCTTGGGCATAGTCAGTGTTGCTATGATTGAGTTGACCACTTAAGGGGCTTGCACCAGCGACCTCGGATCGATTGTTCGACAGTAATCAGAAGTGCTATTTTCTAAATCGGTAATCAAAGTTTTGAGTGTCAAAACCGCCCTCAATTTCTGGTTGTGTCATCAACTTCACCAAAGCATGCGCGCAATCGCTGTGTTGTACAGCTAACTTTGAGATGAAAACTTTGATTACGGACTTAGATAAAGTGAGTACGAATAGAGGGAATTTGATTGAAAATATTCGCGCTTATTCTAAAGCTTTCAAGAAATACGCCTATGGCATAAGAATAAACAAGTATAGAAGCGAAACTCCCGGCCGTCGAGCGCTCAAGGCCACGTTATTCACCTACCGTTTGATTTCCGTTGAACGGAATCGCCAGTCAAGGCGCGCACCGCATCCCGCACGTACGTGACTCCTTCCCGCGCGCCGCTATCTACCTAGTCGCCGCGATGCCGACTTATTGTTGCGTTTATGGGTGCAAAAATAATGCCATAATAACCCCAAATTTAAAGTTTTACAATTTGCCCGAAGATAAAGAAAGGTAAGTACAAAGGTATATCTACTTGTTTTATTCAATCCTCTCTAAGCAACTGCGAAGATGACTTGGATATATTTCTTTTGAGCAAAGACGACGGCACAGAACCTTTTTTTGCAAACCATATGACATCGGAGATTTCGCCGCTTGCTGTTCCGACATGCGATTACAGGTCTGAGGGCCTATTACCGATCTCATGGTTTTGCAAATGATATCATATGATATCATAGTGCAAGACGAAAAATACGATTTCCGGTCAGATTTTTAATCATCATCATCATCATCATCACAGCTCATATACGTCCCCACCGAGGGGCTCGAGCCTACCCTATGTTAGGGTGATTAGGCCTTAGTCAACCACGCTGGCCCAATGCGGATTGGTCGACTTCACATACACCATTGAATCTCTTCGCAGATGTATGCAGGTTTCCTCACGATGTTTTCCTTCACCGTAGGAGCGTCAGACAAATGTACATATGAAATTCGAAAACGAAAAACACAGTGGTACATGGCGGTCTCGAACCCGAACCTCCCGATTGGAAGGCAAGTGCCGAGTCCACAGCGCCACCGACGCTCATTTTAATCATTTGTTTATTATTTAATGATGACATCATTGAAATTATGCCATAGTGATGATATCATTGGAGATCAGTAATACGAAATGCAGTATTTCATGACTTCTTTTTCTCAAATTTATACCATGTCATACGATGAAAGATCCATAATTGGCCCTCAGATTTGCCTACACAAAACGCACTTTCCTACGTTTGTGGGTATCTACTCAAAAAATGCTCGCTTAAACATGAATGCCCAGCTTTCAATAAATACAGAGATTACAAGGGAGAAAATACAGAAAATTCTCAACTATTTATTCATTTTAAAGCATTCAATCGGACAAAAATTTTCGGAAGTTTAACTGTTCCTCCGGCACATTTTGTAAACTATATTGAGAAACTCGAGAATATATTCGTAAATAGCTTCAAAAAATTTATTTTTACCGATGGTGCTGGTGCGATCTTGCTAGATACAATGAAAAAAATTGTGTTTCAGGTACCTTGTGAATATTTTCCTATTGATTACCTGATTAAGCTTTTTATAAGAATGCGTATTTACTACGCGCTGAAGTTTAATAACCGAAACTTCAAATCATCTACAAAAACGCCATCTTTTATAAATATCAGACATTTGTAAATATTTCTGTTGAATTGAAACCTTTTAAATAAAAATGATTGAATATTTTAAAAATATTTTTATGTTACCTACCCTAGATACAGATACAGTTTTATTCGTAATATTCATTACATGTCAAAGCTAATACAATATAATGTATCGAGTTTCTAAAGCTGTCATTGTAGTGCAATTTTGAAACTCTGTAAGTATGGGATTTTTTTTTGTCAAGTCGGGAATAATTTGAATTATGAGAAACTTTGGTACTGCTATATAGGTATATTTTTATCGACCTTTGTTACTGTTCCATATAAAATTTAAATACAATCAATACTTGATTAAAATTATGAAACAACAGATTTTTTTTCAAGTGAAAATGTTGGTCTGATAGTAAAAAGTGAGCTTAGGTTTTATCCATTAGTACATTCATAACTTCAGCTCTTGGACTATAAACGTAGGTACGATACCTAAATTACAAACCATTTTTGTACATCGAAATTCGAAACATTTTAATGATTTTGTTCTCTAAGTTGTAGGGATTAAGCTCAATTAATCAAAAATAGGCAGGTTCTTATAACTACGGAATCAAAAAAACTAAAAATGTGGGTACTATTGCTAAAGATAGTCGCTCGCTCGCTACACTTGAAGTACAAAATCAATAAGACTCGGTGTATACTCAGTTTCTCATTTAATGTAAAATATGGAGGTACCTATATAAAAAATATTGTAGTGGTCACCATACGTCCATGTGGTGACCCTAGCGGCGCCCGCAGACTACTGCGGGGCGTTACAGGAGGAAGGGCGCTGTAGGTATGCAAATAGCGGCATTTGGTGCACCCACAAAGGAGATTCGCTTCTATACTTGTTTATTCTTATGCCTATGGTAAAACATAATAAAAATGAAATAAAAGGGACAATCAC
The DNA here is from genome assembly GCA_963935595.1 of Schoenobius gigantellus. Lineage (NCBI taxonomy): Eukaryota > Metazoa > Arthropoda > Insecta > Lepidoptera > Crambidae > Schoenobius > Schoenobius gigantellus. The sequence goes on along the minus strand of OZ012563.1, from coordinate 11,235,600 downwards.
CATATTAAATATTATTCACTTTATTTATTAAAATGGAGTGCATAATTTAACTCAAAAGTCACTGAGAGATTTCGATAGAAACTTTAAAATTAAGTCATGCCTTAATTTTAAAGTTTCTATCGAAATCTCTGGGTCTCATTTTGATAAAGTTGAATTATAATTTTGTTCTTGAACATTTTCAATTAAACTGTAGAAGCACTTTGCAGATCAGCAAGGTGAGGGTGGCTAGCGCAGCGTGTATTGTCTCTGTTGCACGGACTGTCTTCTCACCTGGACTCCATTTCCTCTTACCATCAGATGGAATGAAGTCATCGGCTTGACCCATAATTAAAATAAAAAACATTGAGCATTGGACCAACTCTGTAATGATAACAAAAAAAACAGCTGCTTGACCCATTTCGATCGAAGTCTTGAATTTTTGTATGAAGAAGCAATTTTTTTGCAATAAATCTGATGATATCAGGACATTTTATAGCTGTGGTCTCTTCGCGACGAGGGTAATCCTCCAGCCGGCTGTTAATCGCAATGCCCTATCTCTGTCTGTTATCAATTCAATGTCGTGTTTTACCCTAAACTGCAAACCTGCACGCACGTCTTATTTTCCCAGTCAACGTTATATGAACATACAGCACAGTTTTCTTTAGTGGATGATTTGGTTTCTTTCAGATTTGCAACATTAATACATTTCAAATACATCTACGCTGTAGCACATTACTACATAATAATGTATTATTGCAAAACTAGCTCTTTGTGTTCGTTACTGTATCATTCATTTCATGCCTTAATAAAATGTGTTCTTTCAACTCAAAATCCTTTACCGCCTGTGAAAGCACGTAAAGATTCGTTACCCAGAGCCCAACAACTTTGGTGACGTCATGTTGTTGTTGAATGCGGAATGTAAAGAAGAATAATAATCAAATTGATAGCAATCATTTTAGTTTTATAACTTTAAAAGTATCTAGGTTTTTCAGTTATATAATATTATTTGTATACTGTATTCGTTTCATCTTTGATCTTTGAAATTATGATCACATATCAAAGTTCCGCGTCAAACATAACTGGCTTCCTTTTTGTAAACATAGAGATTTACAAATTCTGATACATTACAGGGTCCGTCACTCGAAGTGTTACCAATTGAAAATGATGTTATTTGGTTAATTGAAATAAGGTTTATTAAAAATTGTATCAAAATGCTAAAAAAACATTAAATTATAAGACAATCATTGTTATTGTTCGAGCCTCCTTTGGCACGGATGATGGCACAAAGTCTTCCGGCAAAGGCATTGCAGGCTGCACGAAGATGGGTTTGCGGTATTCTGTTCCATTCCCGACGGAGCGCTGCCTTCAGCGTGTCCAACTCGTGTCTATTTTAGAGGCTGCCGTGTCAACAAAAAGATATGAAAGTGTGGCCAACTTTCATATCTTTTTGTTGACACGGCAGCCTCTAAAATAGACCATACCGAGAAATCCATTGGATTCAAGTCTGGAGAGTAGAGAGAGCCACTGTTCTGAAGAAATGAACCGAGGAACGTAGTTCTGTAAAAAAAATTGTGTCAGGCGAGCTTTGTGGGACGGTGCTGAGTCTTGTTGAAACGTCCAGCTGTTCGTACCGAATTGCTTACGTGCCCATGGTATGAGCGCATCATTTAACACCTTTTGCTGGTACACTTGCTGGTTGACTTTGACGCCCTTCTCGATAAACACGAGTGGAGAGCGACCATTTGCGGTCACTGCAGCCCAGACCATAACAGAAGCAGGCGCTTGCTTACGAACGGCAACTCTATCTTCTAAATTCTCGTTGGACTTGCAACACAATGATTTTGTTTGTTTACATACTGTTGGACAGTAAACATTTTTCACCAGAAAAAACAATATTTTCCAGATCGCAACGTTCGTGCAAGGCTTTCAGTGCTCGAGCTCTTTGTAGTCGGACTGGCTTCTGCGCTGAAATAAGATGCTGTACTTTTTGTATCTTGTAGGGCTTCAGTTTCAGCTCTTTTTTCAGTATGCGCCGAATACTTGAGTCGGATACTTTCAGACTTTTCGCCAATTTTGCAGCACTCTGGCGAGGATTTCTTTGAATTCGAGCCTTCACCTTTCGAACCATATCACGTGATGTTGCTGTTTTCGGATGACCGCCTTCATGCCGTTAAGCAATGCTCCCGGTTTGGTTATGTCAAATGCTGAATGTAACTCGCTGGTTCCATCGGCTTGGAGATTGTTGCGAAAATCCCGAATTTTGTGAGTGTTGCTCGGCTGCCATGATAATAACGATGAGTATATTTTTTCTATTACTACCTTATCGAATAGACAGTTTGCATAGTAATAAATTAATATCTGGATTAATTACGTAGCAGATAAATACACGTCAGTGGAATAATTTACGTCATGTGTTGCATTCTCCGAACTATCGGATAAGAGTTTACTGTGGTAGAACTTTTTTGATAGCCTATTTATTATTATCAACTTCAACCATCAATGTAGCAATTCAAATAATGTGTAATGTTTAAAAATAATTCTTATCTAAATACTATTGAGGATTAGGTATAGTTGCTTTAGTCTCCAAACTGATTTTCAGTATTATGAATGGTGACAAATTTAGCTACTCAAATATCATAAAGATTTAATATTATTTTAGTCGATAAAATACTATATTATTTTGTAAGTTGTTCTTTGTGCAATAACGCATATATTCATTGATTAATTATTTCGAAGCCTGCACTTAGCCATTTCATTGCCATCTCTAATATTTTTATCTATTAATGAGAGTGCTAACGGAAAATATTACTGTGTTCCGGTTTGAAGGGTATTGACTTGACATCTTACGTCACAAGTTGCTACCTTGTTGGGGCTACACTTTATCCTGGCCAAGTTTCAGTAGAATAACTATTCTTCTGAGGGCCACGTATCATCGCCTAGTCACAGATCATATATTAGTACCGTAGATTAGCGCAAAAAAACAAGACAATTAATGAGGTTTGGCCAATTCAATGAATTTGGTCAGTTTCTTTTTATTATACAAACATTTACTAAAAATGAATAGTTAAATATTCGACCCCTAGGGGAAAAAATAAGCGTTGAATGTTTGTATAGGACTTCGTCATTATTAAACTTCAAATCATTAAACATTTGATTTAGATAAACAATTAGAAAGTATAGTAAACAAGGAGTAAACGAGGAGTAGGAAAGTAGAAAGTTTCATTGAATTAAGAGTTGAGTTGTTTGTTTTTTGTTTGAGTGTCATACAAAATCTATTATAGTAATTGTAATCATCACGGGAAATTTCATAAGGGATATTATAAATTGCATATCAAATAAATAATCACCTAATCAAATCAAAAGTACTTTATTTCATAGGCCCTTGCGGGCACTTAAAATCGTCAATTTTACACATTTTACAAAATTATTAAAACATAAAAAATATTCTACTAAAATCAAGCTAACCCGTGCGCTAGTGGCAAGTACATCCGCGGAGTTGATGCCGCGCATGTAATCGCCAAGAGCGACCCGATTCCGAATGTAGGGGCTAACATGAGAAGAATCGGGCAAGAAACTCATGTGCCAAAACTCTTTTAAAATCGCCAAATGTCATACAAATTGTGAATATTACAAAACTATTCAGAGAACGAGTAATTCATTTCTTTTACTGCCACGCTGCCTTATCATTCAAAAAATCTTTAACACAAGTCATGCATGTTACATGGCAGCGTGTTGTACATTCGTATACAGCGACCTGCAAAAGAGTTGCTTATTTTATGGAGCCTTTAAGTGGGCATTGCTAGCTTGTCTTTATTTCTTAAATTTAAATTATGATAGTCACTATTTTTACTGAATTTGATATCTTTATTCTTGTGTGCATACAGTAAGTTTTCATAAATATATTGTGAATGTACAGTCATAATATCAATTTCTTTGAATTTTTCTCTTAAAGACTCTCGGGAGCCCATCCCATAGATCGCCCGAACAGCCCTCTTCTGCAGTACAAAAATGCAGCCAATATCGGCGGCATTTCCCCACAGTAGTATCCCGTATGACATAATACTGTGGAAGTAGCTAAAATAGACTAACCGCGCAGTTTTCACATCTGTTATTTGACGAATCATTTTTACGGCGTATGCTGCAGAACTTAGTCTGTTCGATAGGCATTCAATATGAGGACCCCATTGTAACTTAGAATCTAAAGTTATACCCAGAAATACAGTTTGATTGGCCAGCTCTATTTCCTCATCCCTAACCTTGACTTTGGCTTTAACTAATCGAACATTTGGCATAGTGAATCTAATGCATTTTGTTTTACTTTCATTTAACAACAAATTATTGGCGCCGAACCAGTGAATGACCTTGGAGAGTGCAATGTTTACTTCGTCAATATTAATTTGTCCACGTTTAACTTTAAATACTAAAGACGTATCATCTGCAAACAAGACTATCTCATGGTCGTGTCTTACAAGGTGAGGGAGGTCATTAATATATACCAGAAATAGAAATGGACCTAATATTGAGCCCTGCGGCACCCCCATTTTTACAAATGATCCAGGTGACTGCTCTCCATGATGACCACCTTTTGAATCCCGTCACTTAGGTAAGAAGTGAGAAAATCCAAAGCGGTACCACGGATACCGTAATACTGTAATTTCCTGATTAACGTCTCATGGTCGTGTCTTACAAGGTGAGGGAGGTCATTAATATATACCAGAAATAGAAATGGACCTAATATTGAGCCCTGCGGCACCCCCATTTTTACAAATGATCCAGGTGACTGCTCTCCATGATGACCACCTTTTGAATCCTGTCACTTAGGTAAGAAGTGAGAAAATCCAAAGCGGTACCACGGATACCGTAATAGTGTAATTTCCTGATTAACGTCTGATGTTGGACACAGTCAAAAGCCTTCGATAAGTCACAAAAAACACCATAGGCATCCTGCGACTCCTCCCAGGCCTCATAAATGCACTCTAACAATTTTATTCCAGCATCAGTCGTGGACCGTCCGCGGGTAAAACCAAATTGTTTGATATGCAGTAAGTTATTATTACTAAAATGTTTCTGTAATTGCTTAAGCGCGGTTTTTTCAAAAAATTTACTGAATGTTGATAGTATATACTCATCATACATACTCATCATTTATATTCTTTTTTATTTATTTATTTATTTATTTAATGCTTTATGTACCTACATAGAGTGTACAAAGGCGGACTTAATGCCATTAGGCATTTTCTGCCAGTCGACCTTAGGGTAGTTAAGAGACTATCAAGGTAGATGTACAACATATCGGATTCATTTCATTGAAATAACAAATACCTACGCATATATAATCTATGTGAACTATATTATAATATATATATTAAACGCGCATACAAACTATACTATATATATAAAGCCTACATATTATCATAATTACTATTATAAATAAATACGTATATACTTACTAACATTATATATATATATATATATATATATATATACAATCATTAACAAAGGTTACATCAAATAACTTACTTCACTACAAATAAACTAAATGTATAACAAAACTCAAACTGCAGATAATTTTCTCATAATGCAATACAGTTTAATTTATTTTTGTACAAAAATACTACATACATAGCATAAATACTGACTGCACAGCAAATTTTCCATATTTCATAGCAAAATAACTATCCCAGTCGCATATTAACCAGTAAGTACAACAAAACCTGTTCATCATATTTGTCTTAATTTTCAAGAAGCCATGCTCGGCAAATTTAATGATTATTATAACAAAAAATCCTTTTACATTGCATTATTTCTAAAAGCAGAACAAATTAACTGAAAACTGGTTCGCGGCTTCGCGCGCTTTTTCGTCACTGGAGTGCAGAGTGGCGCGAGCGAGTAAGATAGAGATAGGGATATTTTTAAATGCACATCTGCATAATTTTTCAGCACACTAGGTAACTCCACTAATTAACTGAATGCATACCAAAAATACTGAATTGCACACTAAATTAAATCAGATTTAGTATACTGTTTAGAAACGTCAAAGCGTATGTAAAAACTGTAGAATAGGTAGCGAGGAGCGAAGCGACGAGCGTAGGTATGAACATGAACCAAGCGCGCGAGCCGAGCGAGCGAAGCGAGCGTGCCGCGGCAGCGGCCGGCGAAGCGCCAGAAACGACTTTATGTGTATTATCGACTTTATGCATACTTATTGCTTGTGGAAACTTTTTTTAAGAACTATATGTGCAAGCATATCATTTGACTTGCGATCAGACTCAAGTAAGTGGCGCCACCTACAGAAGCTAAAATGTGCCTATTGGGCAAAAAAGGAAGCGTGGACGCCCCGCGAAAGCAAGACCCGCTTTAATAATTCAATAAATTACAATTTTGTATCTATTTTTTTTTTGCTGATCTCATTATGTGGTAATTAATAAATAATAAGACGACTGTGACTAATAAAATGCTGTTTTATTTAGAAAAACTGCTGTAAATAATATAAAAATAGAAGCTATATTTAAAAGAAAAAGAGTTAACATGTATAATGTGCATTAAGATTATTAGCTGTGCATTGATGAAAAAGCTTTTGCTTTAGGAAAAATCGCTGTACGCTGCGAAAATAAATTGTAGTGTGTTTAGTGATATTTTGAGTTGAATATTTTGCTGTTCAATCAGTAATTTTGATGGGAATTCGGAATCTTATTGCATAGAAAAAGGATATTTTTTGATTTGCGTTTAAATACTACCCATTTCATAATCTCTGTTAAAATCGTAGGCGGTAAGCATAAGTTTCTTTTTACATCTACATCATTACTATTATTCTCAGATTCACCCTAAGGTCGACTGGCAGAAAATGCCTTTGGCATTAAGTCCACCTTGTACACCATTGCACTTAATAATAAATAAATAAATTTCAAAAGATATACATAGGTATAATATTTAACAAATCTTTAATATTTTTGCTATCTTTAAAAAATCTAGAATATCCTTGAATATTTCGAAATATTGTTACCGTTTTTCATAAACCTTTTTCAGTTTCACATTTAAAAATTAAGGTAACTATTAATATAATATTTAATATTAACGTAATATTTTACATATTATTATGATGTATTACAACTGACGTGTTTGCTATCTAGTCACCACCGAAATGGTAAACAATTTTTCAATTTTTCGTTAACCAATTTAGTAAACAATTTTAGGCAAGACTAGACAGAGGTGTTCAATCCTGAAATTGTCAGAAACTATTTTTTTAACTATTTTTTTATGTTACCACAAACCCTTCATCATGGTGCTCTTTATCGTTTCTTTGGCAAATTTAAGAATTTTATAATCATCTGACCATCATCTGAATGACATACAACATATTAAACGTCAACAATAATAAACGTGCAAAGAAATTGTGAAAAGGTGACGAACAAAAAACCTATGATACTTTGTATAGATAGCTTAAGGTGACATCTATCTCTCAAGTCAAGAAACAGTAGAGATGAAACATCAAGTCGGGGCCGCGGGTTTTTATCCCTTTGCTGTAGAACGTGCTTCTTGTTCCGACAATTTAGTTCGAAGGATCAATTATAGATGGCGCGATTCGCAGAAAGAGTTTCAAAGCATTTGTGCCTGTCTTTTGTTTGGAATGATTTATTCATTAATCTTTGTTATGTAATTTCAATCAGTCAGAAGGTCTTGACTCAAATTCTAATGTAATATAGTTTATTCAAATTGGATTATTGTATAATCACTCTTGGACCAGGGGGCCTATTACCGATTTCATGGTTTTGCAAATGATATTATATGATAACATAGTGCAAAACGAATAATACGATTTCCGGTCAGATTTTTGATCATTTGTTCATTATTTAATGATGACATCATTGAAATCATGCCATAGTCTTGATATCATTGGAGATCGGTAATACGAAATGCAACATTTCATGACTTCTTTTTCTCAAATTTATACCATGTCATACGATGAAAGATCCATAATTGGCCCGCAGGATCAATTCCTGGTTATGTATGAGAGTTAACAAAAGAAAAAATTACGGGTTGCACTCCGGGAGTGCCGGTAGAAGTGAAAACTTAAGTATTAACGTTGTGCGTTTTGGATATTTTGGAAGGGTTATGGAATAATTTTGCACGAATTGCTTTAATTATCAGAATAAAAGTACTATCTTTTATGTGGTAGAATACAATATTTATTTATTGCGCTATCGTACACAAACATGACAATTTATATTACATTAAAAAGTTTATCCCTCAGAAAAATCAACTTCCTGTTGTAACGTTGTGCGTATATAATTATATAACTAGTAATAATGAATCAAAATATTTACAATTAAATTAAAAATATGATCAAAACAGACATTAATATACTTGACGGCGCACCGGTGGCGTTGTCATTCGATCGGAGAGTGACAGCTGTCACTCTGGCGGAACGTCAAACGGGCAGCCATACTGTGGCGCACTTCTTGATCGGGAGCGACACAGGCTGCACGTTATCGACGGATCGCCGACAATTAATCTATTTGCATCGTAGTTCTTATTAAGTGTAATTAACGTTGATTGATTTTGATTGATTAAATAGCTTCCATAGAATCATATTTCGGTCTTATTTTTGAAACTACCTGCCCTACACTCACGCGAGATGGATCCGCCAAATGACGGTACAGATGCGCCGTTATCAGAAGTGGGATACAATGGGCAGTCGATTGAACAAAGAAGGTCACCCGATAAGGATAACACAGATAGATTGGAGACTTTATTAACTCGCTTTCTGGCAGCTCAGCAACCAAAGTCCACAAAAGTAAGTACGGTGCCATTAATTAATTTTGATCCCGATGATGCCGATGCTGACGTGGAGGGATGGTGTCGCGTATCCGAAGTGATTATAAAGAGTCAGAAAATGGATGGTGTAGCTTTGCTTATGGCGCTAACAACCTCTCTAAAGGGCAGAGCCGCCACGTGTATTACCAAGCTACCATTAGACCAACTTTCATGGGACATAGTGAAACAAACGTTATTAGCCAAGTTTGCAAAACCAAAACTAATACAAGATTATTTCGACGAGATAATGCGTTTTCAAATTGGTATTAAGGAAACGGCCGGCGAGTCAGCTATGCGTTTGTGGGATTTAATTGAAAGAATACCACAGGTAGAAATGTCGGAAGACGCAATTACTGGTTTCGTCATTTCGGTATTATGCCAAAAGGATGCACTCATTCGTCGCGAATTAGGTTATCAAGTAATAACGAACAGAGCCCAGCTATTTCGCGCTCTCGGCGGAATTTCATTAAAGCGTCGGTCAGACAATAGTGATTCATATGATCTCGAAACAAAAAGACCTCGCTTACCAGATGGACGTTTTTCTGGAAAATGCCACTTTTGCGGCGTACCTGGTCATAGACAAGCAGACTGTCGTCGACGTCGTGAGGATCCTGGCAAAGCAGTGAGCAGAACAGAATCATCAGTACGAGCTCTGGAGATGAAGCCGAACGTGAACTGTTATGTATGCGGTAAACCAGGCCATATCGCGACGACGTGCCCTGATAGGAAGATTGGACCTGGGACGTCGAAAGAAGTTAACATTTGCGAACGTGATACTTCGAGAGGAACTTTGGTGACATCATCCGGTGAGAGAATTCCATTTCTTTTTGATAGCGGGTCGAATTGCTCTTTGATAAAATTAAGTACCTCTTTAAACTTTCCGGGCACTAAATGTTCTAATCTTGTTTACTTAAAGGGGATAGGACAGGGGGAAGTAATGTGCACATCGCAGATTTTTAGTACAGTCAGCATAGGGAATTATTCTACTACCCTTTTGTTTCATGTGGTTCCGGACAACTGCATTTCTGATCCGTTTTTAATAGGCAGAGACATCGTAGAAAACGGTGGCCGCGTAATGATTGATGATCATGGCTTGACTATAACAAGTTCTAAGATTGGAGATTTCTGCGAAAAGCAGGTTTCGTTTTGCAATGATGTCATGATTGATACTGACTTAATAGGTGAAGATAGGCTTGAACTTTTACGAATTCTTAGTAAATATTCAGATCATTTTATCAATGGTTTTCCTATACAAAGAGTTAAGTCGGGGCAAATGATTATTAATTTGGTAGATCCTCATAAGCTTGTACAAAGGTCTCCTTATAGATTAGCGCCTGCTGAAAAAGAGATAGTGAGACAGAAAGTCCAGGAGTTGTTGGACGCTGGAATTATTCGAGAGAGTTCCTCGCCATTTGCAAGCCCTATCTTGCTAGTTAAAAAAAAGGACAACACCGATCGTATGTGTGTTGATTATTGGGAACTCAACTCGAATACCCGCGCCGAACATTATCCTCTGCCATTGATCGACGAGCAAGTAGATCAGCTTTCAGGGGCTCATTACTTCTCGTCTTTAGACATGGCAGCTGGCGTCCACCAGATCTTACTCCATCCTGACTCAATAGAGAAGACAGCTTTTGTGACACCCGAGGGGCAATATGAGTATCTCACCATGCCCTTCGGTTTGCGCAATGCGCCGTCTGTCTATCAGAGATGTATTAACAATGCCTTGAAACACCTGCAGCAAAGGCCGCTGGTGTATATGGACGATGTACTTTGCCACTCTTCTGACATTGTACAAGGCTTGAGACGACTTGATGAAGTTCTTAGGGCCCTATCTCAAGCAGGTTTCTCATTCAAATTACAAAAATGTAAATGCATGAAACGTAAAGTAAATTATTTGGGATATGAAATTGAGGCAGGTGAAGTCAGACCAAACTCTCTTAAAATTGAAGCACTAGCTACAGCACCCCCACCTAGAACTGCAACTCAAGTGCGACAGTTCCTTGGTTTGGCTTCATACTTTCGAAAATTTGTACCAAACTTCACAAGGATCGTAGGGCCCTTATATCCACTTACTAAATTCAAGGGCAGTATTCAATGGACCGCATTGCATGAGAACATTCGTCAAACCATAATTAGAATACTTACGTCAGAACCTGTATTGACAATATTCAATCCAGAATTACCGGTAGAGCTTCACTGCGATGCTAGTTCCGAAGGATATGGAGCTATTCTTATCCAAAAAAATAAATCTATGCCACATGTCATAGCTTATTTTAGTCGTCGTACCACTGAAATCGAATCGCGATATCATTCGTACGAACTTGAAACGTTGGCAGTGGTTCGTGCGGTCGAACACTTCCGCCATTACTTGTATGGCCGTAAATTTACTGTCTTTACAGACTGCAACTCCCTTAAAGCGTCAAAGTCGAAAAGTGACCTAACTCCTCGAGTCCACCGTTGGTAGGCAATATTGCAAGCGTATGATTTTGATATTATTTATCGTGAAGGTCGGGTAATGGAGCATGCTGATTACCTTTCGCGAAATCTTCCATCTCAGTTTCCTTCCTTCCAAAACTGTTAATATTGTTGAACTTCACGAAGGGTGGCTTTCAGTGGAGCAAAAAAGAGATGGCGAAATTAAAGATCTTGTAACGAAATGTCTAAACTCTGCGCTTCCGGAAGCTGTAGCGGGTACATATGACGTGCGGGATGGGATCCTTTATAGGAAAATTAGCAGAAATAAAGTTACATCCTGGCTCCCTATAGTACCTCGTTCCTTAATCTGGACCCTTATCAATCATGTTCACTCTGAAATACAGCATTTGGGAAGTGATAAAACACTTGATAAGATTTATGAACAGTATTGGTTCCCAGAAATGTCCAAGCACGTCAGACGGTTTGTAGATTTTTGTATTGTATGTAAAGCATCAAAAGGGCCATCGGGTGCTCAACCTGTTCGCCTTCATTCTATACTCAAAGTCTCTGTGCCGTGGGATACTCTCCACATCGATTTCACGGGGAAATTGAGTGGAAAGAGTGACCAAAAAGAATATTGCTCTGTCATCATTGACGGTTTCACAAAATATGTTCTATTAGAGCATACAACATCCCTTAATGCCTCCAGTGCCGTGACTGCTCTCAAAAAGGCAGTTTGCTTATTTGGTGCTCCAAAGAGGATTATAGCAGATCAGGGTAGGTGCTATGCCAGCTCTGAATTTAAGAGTTTTTGTGCCGATCATAATATTAACCTTCATTTTATCGCTACCGGCTCAAGTAGAGCAAATGGCCAAGTCGAGCGCGTCATGAAAACCTTAAAAGCTTTGTTGACCATTGTTGAAAATGACCCAAATAAAACGTGGCGAGATGAACTGGGCAATATTCAATTGGCATTGAATAGCACGAAATCCACTGTGACCAAATATACTCCGACCGAGCTTATGTTCGGAACAAGTTCACTGTCTTTAGGTTTAAATAAAATATCTTCAGATTCCCACAATAAGAATCGGTTAGACCTAGAAACTATCCGGGATGAGGCTTCTAGAAACATAGAAAAGGCTGCAAAGTCAGAATCAATACGTTTTAATCGAGGTCGAGCTACGGTTAGACCTTTTGCTAAGGGTGATTTTGTGTTCCTAAAGAATTCTGAGCGAAACCAAACTAAATTAAGTAGGAAATTCAAAGGGCCTTACGCAATCACTAATGTCCTTAACAATGACCGTTACGAGCTAAAAAGTCTTGACGGGACAAATCGCGTTTTCAAGTATGCTCATGAGAACTTGCGTTTAGTGCCCGGGGGTTATGAGCGCTTAATTGAAATGTCAACGAATATTATCAGTGAGGATGAAGCCATGACGGCGGAGAACAAAGATATGGAAAACCGCGATGATGTGGTTGAGGCACCCATTGGTGGCTCTGACACGGTCTCCGCTCATGACTCTGACACATTATCTATTACTGGTTCCGATACAATGTCCATCGGATCTAAAACTCTAACTGCCGACTCTGAAGATTTCAATAATAGCATGGGATATGATGTTGAGGTCGAAGTTCATAGAGAATAAAAGAAGGTTAGTCAAAATTGTGCTTGTACGTGATGTGCATGACCGCAGGGACGATGTTGTCCGGTCCATGCCCTTGGGATTTGGTTGGAGGGACAATGTTGTCCGGTCCATGCCCTAACGGTTTGGTCGAAGGGACGCATTTGTTCGGTCCAGGATTGTTAACTGCAAATCTGGTCGAAGGGACGGTGTTGTCCGGTCCATATCCATGCGGGTTGGGCGAAGGGACGCACTTGTCCGGTCCAGAATTGTGAGCCGTGAGTCTGGTCGAAAGGACGGTGTTGTCCGGCCCATATCCATGCGGGTTGGGCGAAGGGACGCACTTGTCCGGTCCAGAATTGTGAAATGTGAACTTGGTCGTAGGGACGGTGTTGTCTGGTCCATACCCTGGTGTGGTGGTGGAGCAGACGCATTTGTCCGGTCCAGATTTGAAAGTGCTGAAATTAATAAAAGTCTGCCTGGTCCTTGCCAGATTTTTTGATAAGAACTGTCATAGTGAGACATCGCCTAGACTTTCAAAAGAGACAAGAGAAAGGGGTCAGGTTGACCGAGTGGTGTTGGTCATTTGTGGTTGTCTGTTACAGAATCTCTTACGCCCGAGGACGGGCGATTGTCAGTATGGCCGTGACGGCGCACCGGTGGCGTTGTCATTCGATCGGAGAGTGACAGCTGTCACTCTGGCGGAACGTCAAACGGGCAGCCATACTGTGGCGCACTTCTTGATCGGGAGCGACACAGGCTGCACGTTATCGACGGATCGCCGACAATTAATCTATTTGCATCGTAGTTCTTATTAAGTGTAATTAACGTTGATTGATTTTGATTGATTAAATAGCTTCCATAGAATCATATTTCGGTCTTATTTTTGAAACTACCTGCCCTACACTCACGCGAGATGGATCCGCCAAATGACGGTACAGATGCGCCGTTATACTACTTAAAAACGTAATTTTATAACAAATAAATAATATTTAATTTATACTAACTTACCTAATTAATATTTACAACAAAATCAAATAAAAGCACAATTTAGATTTTTCCTAACAAAGTAAATAAATTGATTAAAACTGTCTCAAGTGACGTGTGACTTCCAGTACTTTTGCCAGCCGCTATTGTTCTCGGCCGGCTTACGTGGACCCCTCACCGCACCTCGACAGTTCCTGCGGCCAGTTCAATTGTAATTGGTCTTACGCATTTTTGATCAGTGTCACGTGATCCTGACGCGAGTTTATCATTTTTTACCCATTACAAAAAGTGTACAACGCCGCTAAAGAAGTTCTCACTTCAAAAATTGAATGGCATTATTATTAAATCTAAAATCGACGCCATGGTTCCTAAGAGCAGATTTCGCTATCTCTCATAGTTTCTGACACTTCCCTACTGACCCATTTGGATTGATCATCCTGTTGTATATACTCGTATTTAATAGGTAACGACTCGGTATTTCAAATCACGCAACATACTCGTTTCTCAGTAACGAATACTCGTATATACGCTTTGCCACATCTTTACCATATATACTTTTCTCACGGATGGAGCTGAAATACCTACGAGTATGTGATAAGGTTGCGAGTTTGAGGTAGGTAAGCAAAATGTGCTGATGTAAAGATCTATTATAGGAGGTAACAGTTCTTTTTTTTACATACGACAGGGAACCTCTTGGCCTTCATCTCACCTGATGGTAAGTGATGATAAGGCCGAAGGTGGAAGCGAGCTTCACCTGGACTCCTCAACAACTGAGGAACTGGCTACGAGTATCTTACCTCTAAATTGTCGGAACACAACAATGCTATAAACATTATTACTATGGCGACAAACTTAGGTAAGACGGCGGTAGCTAGCCAGGCCGGCCCAGAAACCCTACCACCAACCAAACAGAGCAGAAAAATTTCTGCCCCCATGGGGCGTATGTGCATGTGATATTCTATGTTTGTAACTGCACCCACGACACAGGAGAAAATCCTAGTGAGGGGCGAAGTTTAAAAAAAAAAAAAAAAATTGAACCCCAGACCTCCCGATCAACACTCGGTGGTCTCAACCACTAGACCACGAAGGTGGATAAAGTTCGCTGTTTACGTTTATTAATCATTGAATAATGCAGACTAATCCCTTATAACAAGCAGTGCCCGCATTAACGATTGGAATTCATAGAATAGTATCAATGATATAAGTTTAATGGAAGGGCCTGATTGAATTCAGCTAAACTATATTGTAACTGCGAGTACATGAATCTGCTCTAATTAATAAAGTAAGTTATTTTAGTCACAAGTTTGATATTTCAAAACAATCCTTACTTTAAATTGTCTTTTATTGAATTTAAACCACAGAACACAGAAAGAGGTTAGAAGGGCTATGTGGGCGGGGCACGCGTAGCCACAACTATGACTAAATGCTCATACTTGTGGCCCCGCAACGCGAACGCGTTGTTTAATCACTGACAGACAACTACAGTGAGTGTATCGTGAAGCGCGGCGCTATAAATATAAAAAAATGCCTTCTTGTGCTATAATTACTTGTAAAACAAGTACAAGGTGTCAAGTGTAGCTAAAGAAGGAATTTCTTTTCATCGGTAAGTAGTAAATTAATCATAATGACCATATTCCATAGATCATAATGTCAAAATCCACCAAAACTGATCATAACGATAAGTTACATAATATTTTTCTAAAAAATATACATTACCGGCAATGTACGCCCGCGATTTTTGCCATATTACTTAGAGCGCGTAATGTAGTACACTGCTTTCGGTAGTGACGCATTTGGCTTAATGAGCATTAACGCAGTAGTCGCAGTACAAGGGATAGTGCTGTGCTAATCAAAAAACGCACGCATTACATTTTATCGATAAATGTATATTTTAAAATATTTGTATAAAGTAAAAATAACATATTATTTGTCACTTAAAATGCCATAATAATAATTATTACTTATCGATAATACAGAATGTTTGGCGAAGCTAACACCTACCCTTTCTAACATCCTATTCATATAAGTACGGCGATGTAATCAAAGATTAAAATTGTAAAATTAATTTCAATTTTCACGATACAATTAGTTCGATTAGTAAAAAAATTATGGGCAAATTCTAAACTAATTTTACAACTTAGAATTTTTAATATCACCATAATATTTATATGACTATTTTAGCATAGGTAGGTGGCCATTAAAGACATGAAGATTTGAGTACTTTAAAAAACAAATTTACAGGTAAATATTTACTTTACAAATATTTACTTCTCCATCCAACTAAAATATCCTAACAACTAAACTACCGCACGTCCGTTTGTCAGATTATCCATTCTAGTTTATGCTTTCAGACCGATGCATTATAGTATTATAGTTTTTCTTTTATTTTACGTCTAACCTACAACATTTTTGAGCTAAAAAGCTTTAATTTTGTTACATAGAAACAAAATATTACTTGAATATTATTAATTATAAACGTATAATGAAAGTAATAATTATCTTTTGGTTTTCTAAATATTTCAAATGGTTAAATTGCTGGCAATATTTAATATCGATAGCTATTAATCGGTGTCAATCACTAAAATAATGTTATTTGTACACGCGGCTCTGGACGTCAGTGAATTTCTGTGAATGAGGAGCCCAGTGAGCGTTGTGATTGGTTCAGCCCGATTTCGCGCGACTTTGCATGGGCGGTGCAAGGAAAAGAAGTGGGAGCAAAACTGGCGACAGCGGTTCCCGTACAAACGGTGCATGATTGCCTTTCTAACCTCTTTCTGTGTTCTGTGATTTAAACCGTGAGGCAACCTGCATACATCTGCGAAGATTCAAAGGTGTATGTGAAGTCGACCAATCCGCACTGGGCCGTCGTGGTTGACTAAGGCCTAAACACCCTAACTTAGGGTGGGCTCAATCCCCTCGGTGGGGACGTATATGAGCTATTATGATGATGATGATGATGATGTTATGCCGCAAACCGCCTTCCAAGATTTTAGTGATCAATCAATGAACTACCTATAAAATAGGTAAAGTGCATAGATGAAAATGGCACGTAGGTACTACTTCGATGGATTAAATGTCATGAATAATATTATTTTTTCTTTTTACTTTTTTCATATAAAACGCTAATTTCATATGTAAGGATTAACATTAGAGCTGCTTTGTATGTGTGACGATTATCAATCTTATTTAGTGAATTTATTACCAGTTTATTTCGGTAAACTGGTAATAAATTCATTAAAAAGATTAAAATAAAAAAATATATAAACAAAAATAAAACCTACTTTAAAATCACAAAAATGCCCAAAATAAAAGAAGAATACCCACATCACATTTTTTATTTTGAAGTCGATGGGAATATTTAACTCATGACGATCGTTGATAACCCGCACCGACTTCAAAATAAAAAATATGATGTTGGTATTCTTATATTAGGTATTTCTGACTTTTTTGTATTTTTGATGTCGGTTTTTATTTCTTCTTATTTTTTTTAGATCATGAATGTAATCGCTTTTAGGGAGTTTTATTTCTCGTAGCAAGTTCATCTCAATGGCAAAAAGATTCGTTGAGCTTAACCGATGCTATTTCCAGGGATCTATCCTCGTGTTCCCAAACATCATTCTGGACCTAACGTGCGCTAATGAGATGGTTTACCGTACATTAGTGGACGGGCCGTTCGGATTGTCATGACAAATGGCCCAGTCTAAATGAATTTCGCGCACGTCTATTCTGTCAACTTATTAACCCCGCCTAATTGGCAATTGGATGGGTGTAGTGAAATTTCAGCGATAGACACATTTTGCTTTGAATGTTTGGTTGGGTAAAAAAGACCGCAGGAACATGTATCTTGTTATTAAAACACTAATTTCACTAGTTCCACTTGAATCTTTATTATATTTAAGTTATTGCCACCGGTTTCGATACAAATTAGTGTTTTAATAACAAGATACCATGGAGTATGGAGTTCCATCAAGAAATTACAACAGAAAGCTTTAACTATTGCAGCAACAAGTATTGATTTTAAAATTAAACCTACCAATATCTGTTATACGTAGCCATTGGCGTAGGTAAGGTTTGGGGTTCGAACACCCCCCATTGAAAATCAACATAAACTAGATAGATGGAACTTTTCCTTCCAAGTATCAGTATACACTAGGCAAATCGAAGTTTTGATCTGAACCCCTCCCCCCATCGAAAAGTTATACCTACGCCTATGTACGTAGCTATGAACTATCGTACAGATAAATAAGTATCAATGTTTCTAGAGTGTAAAGAAATTAATAGAATTTGTTCAGTTCTTAAAATGCATCTGCGAATTTGACTTGAACTGGAAAGTCGCAGAAGGTATTAAAAGCAAAGTTGACGGCGAGACGCATGTACCTACGTATTTTATTTGCACAAGTACCTATACTACACATTTAAATAAAACAAAATGAATTCATGGTTTGGGCGTCCTCCAGCACTTTATACCAAATACAACATATTGTGGCGGCCGCTTGCTATATAGAAAGTTCAAGTTACAAATAAAACTCTTGCATACAAAGATAATCTCTTGCATACAATAAATTACAAAATTGTAATAACAGAAATATATCAAAAGGAGGCCTTATTGCTAAAGAGCAATCTCTTCCAGGTAACCTCGAGAGTGGAATACACAGAGGAGATTCCATTGGGGGGTAGGGTGCAGAAATTGGAATTAGGAATTACGGCCGTTGGGGCAGAAAGGTCCTCGAGTAGCGGTCGCGTACCGGGAAACGCAGTGTTGGTAGGCCTCCCACGAGGTGGACCGACGACCTGGTGAAGGTCGCGGTCGGGAGGACCGATCGGTATGGAGATCCTATGAACCTTGTTTTAACATACTCTGCGTGTGTGCACTCCAAATACTCTCAGGGAGAGAGTTATGAGAGACTCCCACATAATTTCAATAGGTAATAGTTTCAAAATTTCGAAGGAGAACGTCTGGTAAAAAACAGTTTACAAAAATTAATAAATTAATCTAATTTGTTTAGAAGCCCACGGCAAAATCGAACCGAGCGAGCATCGTTTCACCTCTTTTCATACTTTGGTTCACACCGCGAACTACAAAGCTAAGCTACGTCAGCGATGCGAACGAAGCGAACGAAATAAATCCAACGATTCCAGCGAAGCGAAGTAAGGCGGTTAACACATTGCCACCGCATCCCGCTGCGGTGTACGGAGGGACGAAAACCGCATGCGGCTGCGGTTTGCTCCGTATCACCGTCCGGAGCTGCGGTGCACGACGCCCCGCATCACCGCATTATCAATGTCGAGATCTATTACGCGTATGCACGTCCTTTCTACGCAAAAATCCGTACGATACTGCGGCGCAGTGTGGCATACCGCGCGGACCGCACCGCATCACCGTCCGGAAGTGAGGTGCCGTCGCGCGCGCCGCACAACCGCACGGGCATGCGGTATGAGTGTGTTATACCCTGCGGTTTTTGTATACAAATTAAGATTCTTCAGTCGAAATTAAAAACCGCAGCACCGCACACCGGAGCGGTGTCCGGTGCAATGTGTTATGCGCCTTAGCTCTGTAGTTCGCGGTGTGAACCAAAGTATGAAAAGAGGTCTGTCGCCCACCAGCCCGCTTGCTCGCTCGCCCGCCCTGCGATGTGAACTACTCGCCGAAGTTTCGCTAGTTTGTACAGTTACGAGTACCATCGCTTCGCTTCGCCCGCCAGCCCGCTCGCTCGCCCGCTCTCTTAACCACGATCGCTCAAAACAATATTAAGACCGCACTGAGAGTAAGATGGCGCAAGGGCGGTGTCTCTGTTTCAATGTTGTATTAATTTTATAAGCGATCGTCGTAAGATTCCTGGACTCCAGGGACAGAATAAACGCTAATTGATGAGTACAAGTGGTTCTTTTTTCAAATACCTGAACCCACTTCCGCAATAATATAAACTTTTGCGAATCAAAATTCTTATCATAATTATCGGTCACCCATCTTAATATACGCGCAGCCTCGTACGCCCACGAAAATAAACTGCCGCAATTTTGGTCGCTGCCACACAATCAACATTAAACGGTATTCATGATTTACGTCCTGTATCGCAAAATTTAATTAGCATTTAAGCCCGCGTTGAATCAAGTAAACAACACTCGTTATTAATATTCGGGACAAGCATGTTTTAGTGGATAGGGCGGAAATACATTATAACGCCGCGTTGGAAACCGATTGATTAGTTAACGGAATTTGTGCAAATATGTTTAAAGCTGACGTTTTCATTGTTGTATCAGAAATGTTTGTGTTCAGTTATGCAAATGTTGACCTGTTCACGTATTTGAGCTTAACTGATAGGTTGAGCTAAGAGTTCTTTCTTCGACGTTCCTAATGAATACTATACAAATGCAAATTATTCACAGTGTTTGGGTCACTGTAGTCTTACATCATTACCTACCTGTTGTATTTAATTTATTTTTCTCGTAGAAACGGATCAAAAGTAGAGTGTATCTCACGGTCGTTAAATGATTTTTGTCATGGGCGACGACGTTTGAATCCCACACTTAGTTTAGGACTCTACGTTAGAATCCTTAATCACTGTTCTAGATTCTAGAATCCTTTACTGATTTCTGGATTCAAAGTAGCGCCCTCTCTACAAAATACTGTTTTGTTCCTTTGTCATCGAATTTACTATTTAATTTAATGTCCATCATGTAAATTGTCAAATACTAACGTTTTGAAAATAATAGGGAAGAAAACATCGTAGGCACAAAATTATGTAGAAGAATTGTAGAGATAATCTGTTGTTTTAACCTATGCGGTAAATTACTAAATGTTTAAGGGATTAAAACGCGTTATGTATCTTTACTCCGACTTGAAACCTGGCCGAAACGTCGGAGCCCAATAAGGTACAAAACGCGTTTTAATCCCGTTAATATTTAGTAATTTAAGATGCAACGCGAAAGTTTAAAAGTTTATTAAGTGGTAAAAAAACCTGCTACTGTGCAAGTCAAATATAAAACTTATATAATACAGTGTTTGATGACTTGTTTATTAGAACCTACTCCGAGGTAAGGAGTCATAATCGATACGTTAATGCCCTTCTAATTACGGTATTACGAGGCATGTCCAAGCGTCGTTAGTTTTGTTGATGGTCGAATTAATGTGACAATCTATCCTACTTGCTCAAGTCAATAAGGGACATGGACAATCAAATTGTAATGGAGTAGAAAGCTTATAAACAGTATAATGGATAAGGAATAAACGTTTGCCTAAGCATACAGCAAAATAGCTTGTTTCCTATTTCTTCTTTTTCGAGTGGGTTACTTAAATAATGTACAAGCTAAAGAATGACAGCAAACGTACAGGCTTCAAAAAACTAGAGGCTCTTTTATGGGGAAATTTAACCGACTTCGAAAAAGAGAGGAGGAGGTTCTATGGTGGGCTGTATCTATTTTATTTTATTTTGTTATTTTGGCAAATCAGTTTGGCTATAGGCAAATAGAGGATATTGTAAATGGGCCTACGGGTAATAGGTAAATAGTATTCCGCGTGGTTTCATTGGCCGGTGGGACCACGAGGAACCACATTTCCTCGTGATCCCACTAGTGGGACAAAGTAGTGGGTAACGACCCACTGTTGGGAACACCAACCCAGGGACCTAATAGGCTAGATGACTAAAAATTTTTATTTTGGTTTAATAGAAGCTCATTCATATAATAACTATAAAAATAACCAAGATATAAGGTATTAAACATTTTTCTCCATCTCTTTCTAGGAAAACGGCAATTTACATGGAGTTTATATGGCCATACTAAACAGTGACATCACGGTTCATGTCGGATCTCTCTGTCTAATCGCTTCCAAATGATCAACTTAAAATGCTTGTATCTATTAATGTATTTCTATGCCGATTTTAATTCTAAATTCACAGGATTGTATCTTTTTCTACGTTATTTTAATATTTTATGACGAGACGTGAAAATTAGAATTCAGTCATCATCCCTATTCTGCAAAGTTAACGCCGTTGTCATGTCTTGATAGTGTTTCAATAGAACTGCTTTTTAACCGATTTCAAAAAAACGGAGGAGGTTCTCAATTCGATGCGTATGAAGCTAGGCAGCGTTCGTGAAGTACGCAGCATATTCTTGGCCCATCTACCGCAGTGTCTGAAGACGAAAGGCTTATTCGTGCGTGTTGCCGGTGATGACGTACGGAACTGCCCCCCTAGACAAATGCCACGCGCTAACTTTTCCGCAGTCGTTCCGCAGAAAAAATGTATGCAGATGACATTAGCCTACTACAACCTCACGTTATTTTTTCCGTAGCTAAAACGATGATCTTCTAGAAAGTCTTAAAATTTGGCACCGACTTCAATATAGAAATGTCATTTTGTCTGTACCTATTCTTATATTATTTTCAACTTTTCAGTGTTTCTGTCACTTATATAGGTACGCTAGGAGGAGTGTAGTGGAGTGTTTGCGTTGTGCCCTATTATTTTATTTTTATTTTATTAATATACAATACTCGTAATGTTAGTCTTAAAACGTAAAAGCATCGTTTAACCCTATCGGGTTTATCTCGACACTTAGTCATGGCCAGTCTAGACATTTCATTCACAAACAAACTTGCCTGCGTTACATTACAATACACATAATTCATGATATAATTTGTCGAAACGTAGTAGGTTAGTTAGTCTTCGCGCCGTGGCAAAACAGGTTTCCAAGCGTTTAGTGGGGTTTGCGCGAGTACAGGATGATCATTATTTTGCATGAATTAGCTTACGGAATTAATGTACCTACTCGATATTTTAAGTTTGAATAAAGTCGAAAAAATATTTAGTTAGCATATATTTTTTGTTTTTATTATTAATTGTTTCCTTTACTGCGAGTGGTAGGTCATTGTACAGACGGGGAAAGATATAAGCTATTGTTCTTTTTCCGTATAGATTGTTACTTCCGATTGTCATTACTTTCTTTTGTGTTATTTTTCTAATTTGGGTTTTTAATTTTATAGGTGTAATCATTTTATTGTTCATTATATTTTCCAAGACTATTGAATATTTAACTTTAGTGTGTATAGGTAAGATTTTGCAGAAACTAAATAGTTTACTATAGTTTTCCTTGAATTTATTTTTTATTTTTATTGGTACGATTTGTTTTAATATTCTCAATTGTAGATTATATATTTTATCTAGATATGTTTTGAAGGTTCTACCGTAGCTGGAAAGTCCGTATGATATTAATGAGTCTGCCAAGGCATTATATAGATTAATTAATACTTTATATGGTAATTTATATTTAATTATATAAAAGTTAGACAGAATGATTCGGAGATTATTAGCCGACCTGTTAAGGGAATAGGGCATTGTTTAACTCATCGACAATCCACATACTCTCCGCCACTGGCTCCTCGAAGCTGCATGCTACACGCATACAGCGGCCACACTCCGGAAACCACATCGGGTTGTGGGCTAAACCTGGCGGAGGGACTCAGGATACCATCCCCGGAGTTGTCCAGTTGCTCCCTGGTAAAGTGTCTCTGCAGTAATGCAACCCACCTTCGGTGGCGAAATACATAGGCAATCGTACAAGGGCCGTAAGGCAGCAACAGGAGTCTCGTTGTTGTGTGCCAGAGTACTGCATCCTACTCTTCTCCGGTCGTAGCGGTTTTCCGTTCCATCGGATTCAGAGGAGTTGGACAAGAGAGTGCACATGTGTTTGCGCGTACGCCTATGCACTTTAATATTTCCTGCGTAATTGACTGCTCCAGTTAATATTAGGAACACTACATTTGAAGTTGTAGACAACTACGTATACCTGGGACAGACAGTCCATTTAGGTAAGTCCAACTTCGAGAAAGAGATCTCTCGTCGAATCCAGCTCGGATGGGCAGCTTTCGGAAAGTTACGAAAAATATTCTCGTCCAAATTACCTCAGTGTCTCAAGACGAAAGTCTTTGACCAGTGTGTGTTGCCAGTGATGACCTACGGAAGCGAAACGTGGCCATTCACTATGGGTCTCGTCCGAAGGCTCAAGGTCGCTCAGCGGGCAATGGAGAGAGCAATGCTTGGGGGATAAATGAGGAGATCCGCAGGAGAACTAAAGTAACCGACATTGCTCGAAGGATTGCTCAGCTGAAGTGGCAGTGGGCGGGACACATAGCTAGAAGGACCGATGGCCGTTGGGGCTGAACGGTTCTTGAGTGGCGACCACGATCCGGACGACGCTCAGTGGGTAGGCCCCCGATCAGGTGGACCGACGATCTGGCAAAGGTCGCGGGAAGCCGCTGGATGCGGGCAGCGCGGGACCGATCGTTGTGGAGATCCATGGGGGAGGCCTTTGCCCAGCAGTAGGCGTCGTGCGGCTGAGATGATGATGATGAATTGACTGCTTCCGTATTATGGACTCCGATTCGACAAAAGTCTTGTGGCGATGGGTTAAGGTAGAGAGGTCCGGTATGATGCAATCCGGGCTTTGTCTGAAACCTGCACATAAGCGGCTCTGGGGGTGTGAGAACACACCGTGGTCGCTTTTTCTCTGCACTGGGGGGACAGAGAGAATTCGGCAACACCCGAAGTGCCAAAGCAGTCCTGTTCAGGGAGGCATTGCTTTCCCCTTTTAACAGGGGAGGGGGCTAGAAAAGGTGCCCTAAAAAAACGCTCACCCTACTCTTAAGGAAAGCAGTAACCGCGGCTGCTTCCGCATCAATTTTTTTCCTCGCGGTCAACGCCACACAAATAGAGCAACACAAAAAAGGCACACAATCGTCAGTCGTAGGAGATGAATGCAGTCGCCGTGGCCGAAATCGGTCGGGAGGATCATCATCATCATAGGTACGCTATTCGTGATGAAATTTATCTGTAGGTACTATAATTTCTTGTTAAGACAATAGGGAATGACAAATGTTTTAATTAGTTATCTTTTAACCAACAATAACTGTCCCCAAGAGAAATGATATTGAAGCGTTATTGGCACGCCATAAATGCATTAACGCTAGCACAAGAAGAACGGTTCCTGTTGTTGATATTTTTGTTACTTTCTAGACCAAATCGTAAATTTGTTGCGTATTACTGTCTAGATGATAAGATAACTCATTTGCCAGCGCTAAAATTAGATATTAACTGTTTATGTACCTACTAAATATGTGTAAGTACGAGTATTTATGTGATAGTGATCTGCAAATTAATCATCATTGTCTTCATTAAATTATATAGAATTTTGTATTTAACACACCGTGTTTGGTGTAGATGTAACACCCTATCAAGCTGAAACTTTTCCATGTTAACATTGTTATATAAAAGTTATGGTGTCATTGAAAATTCGAGATCGTAAATTAATTTTGAAATGAATACAAATTGTTGGGTCTCTGAAATCAAATGTATGGGTAATAACGAAAATAATTTTGCAATTTAGAATTTTCAATTCTGCCGTAACTTCTATATGCTAGTTAAAAAACATCTGGAGAGGGCCACCTTTATCACCATTTTTGTTTTTGTTTTTATTTTTGTTGAAATGCTTACCCTCAGGTGAAGTGAAGGTATTAACCAGGTTAGGTAACCGAACTATACTGCCACAATAAAGATGCATTAACCGATGTAGTGAACAGTGAAAATAGTATTAAATAGTGCGCTACCCGTCATTTACATAACCAGATATCTTCAGAAACATTCCGATTTTTGTATCGAACCGTCAACCGTGTATATTTATTCATTCTTCAAGGCATGCAAATCTTAGATTCGAAAAGGGTTAATATATTCCGGGCTCTTCGCGTCCCCTGTTGAAACTTAATCTTTGGCTCTAAGCTTTGGCTAAAGACTCGGGGAGTTGTCTCTAAGCGCTTAAATCCCTACTCTCCTATTATAAACAAGATAGTGACTCTGTTTGTTACGCTTTCACGCCTAAACCGCTGAACTGTTTTTTTATGCCATCATAGGCAGCGAATGAGCAGACGAGCCACCTAATGGCACGTGGTCATCGTCGCCCATAGACTGGACACATGCGACACCTTGAGAGCCGCTTATGGATCGCCTGCCTTACACTTTCTCGCCATTTAAAGAACGTCATTATTGTAGCGCGTCGGAAACACCTTCGGAGAGAGCTCATTTTACATCTTGCATGTTCGTGAAAGAAGTGAACGAGACGCCGGCAAGGTACGCCGAAGCCAGGCGTCCAATATATAGGGGTGTTTGGGGTGAGCTCCACTTCCCTGGCGCGCGGAGCGGTGGTGAAAGAGCTATGGTGGTATAAGTCCAAAGAGTTCGTCTGATCACGAACTCGCACATAGATCCAACTTCTCTCCGGTGATTTGAGGCTCAAATCTTTGTTTTTTCATCATTCGTTTGTATTTCGATAGTTAAAAAAGGCCAGGAAGCTTATATCTTTAGATCGGAAATATTTAAAGTCATATTCAATTAGTAAATTAACTACATAATTTGTTTTACGTCGACTTCTATAATAGATATTCATGAATAAAACTTTATGTAGGTATTAAAATATCCTTATTTACTAATAATAATGTTAGGCCACTACGGGTAAAAAAATATTTCCCGTGGTGCTACTGGATGGCTTGGTAGCACAACGGTAATTTTTTATGCCCGTGGTGCTACTGGTAGCAATACTGGTAGCACCACGGCCCCGGGCAACAACGCACTTGACCGGTTTTTATAATATGGTGTTATCGAGTGGGTTAAATAAGTGAACAATACTTGTCTTTGTCATCAAAATTATAAGATTGTGACTGCAAAGTATAAAATTCTTGATTAATCACATTGGTGTGACTGTGAGGAAAAAAATTCTTCCGTGTCATACTGGTGTGACTGTGAGTAAAAAATTTTTCTGTGTCACACTGGTGTGACAAAATGGTGTGACAGAGAGTAATCCCCCCCAATTAGTACCACACCAACATGCAAATACTTACATTCGACGCGTTTCGCCACTCCACGTGGCATCCTCAGGACGTTGTCGCCTTCGCTGCGCTCGGACGTCGTTCGTCGGTAATTTCACATTAAAAAAACAGTAAAGATTTCAATCACTATTTTTTTAAAATTTTCAAGCATGAATACGAGTAAAAAATGGTCCGACTAGTCAGCGGTATTAGCCGACTAGTCGCCGCCTACAAATATAGCTCACTAGTCGCCGACTAGTCGGTACAGCACTAGTATAAATCTATTATATTTAAATGAACTAGATAAGATTATATTATAACTACTCGTACACCAATAAAATAAATACTTTAAACAGTAATGGCGAACATTAAATTTGCAGCTGTAAAGAGACAGTAGGAACTCACACAGAGATCCAAGATCTCTCCGGTGACTCAGAGGCTTTTTCTGTAGGTTATGCTATAGTCCTCCTAACCGATATTCAGGGGCGACAGTGGCCAATCTGTACAAAGACATGTCATCTGCACGTGAGACATTATAGTCTTTTGCACTCTTTGTTCCTTCACTCCTAATGGAATGGTTAGCCGCCACGAGCGAAACGAGATCAGGGACAGTACCACTATTTTAACGAGCCTTCCGAAGTATGGAAGTGCTCGAGATACTTCACATTAATGATCACCCATCACTGGACTGACCACGAACAACGTTGCTTAACTTATACCGGGTGTAACGAAATACCGAAATAATATTTAAGGTTGTTGATTAACAAAAAAAATGTTTTATGACTATGTATTCTTTGTATATTTATTATATGTCTACTTTCGATTTAATACACTTAACAGTTAAGCGTATTAAATTGAAAGTAGGCATATAATAAAAAAATACAAAGAATAGTCATAAAACATTTTTTTTGTTAATTAACAACCTTAAATATTATTTCGGTATTCCGTTACACCCGGTATACCGGGTGTAACTGAACACCCTAATAACATTTAAGGGGCATGTAAGTTTGATACTAAATGGACCTTCGGTGCTTGTCTGAGACCTAGAACCCCAATACTTTCAGAGTTATTTGATTTTAAACTGAAAGCAAAAACTTTCAAGTGACAACCATAATCAGCTCTTAACACAAAAGAAATTTAAACACAAAATGACATGTGACAGACTTGAGCGTAGTATTCCTCGTACGGTTACGTAGGGCTTTCGGCACTTAATACCAAAAAATAATTTATTTAGTTTGTATGGGGAAAAAAAGTTGGTTTGTTAGCCCTAATATTTTTTCTACAGAATCTCTACTTCTGATGGATACATACCCTTAAATGTTATTGGGGTGTTCAGTTACATCCTGTATATATAAACTCTTTATTGAACACAAACAAATATACAATTAAAGTACAAGAGAAACAATAGTATGTCCAAAAGGCGGAAATCTCTGAAAGAGATTTCTTCCAGCCAACCCTAGCTGTCGTAACTAAAAATTATTAAATGGGGTCTAGAATAACCCAAAAAAACTGCTATATATAACTATACATAACCATAAATTAATACACTCAAATATATAAATATACCCACTAAAACCCCTCGGTGTTCTCCCTGCCCTTATGTTTCAGTCTAAATACCTAAAGTAAACAAATTACTTTTAGTAGACAGATAGCTGTAATAAACAGGGGATCTCTCAGGGTACTCACAAGGTCAAAGATAAAAGCAAGCAATAAACACTATAATGATAGAAGGGATTCATCGGTAATTTGTCTGAATTATCCACATAATATATTTGTAATATTCGATGAGATCTTGGGACTGTGTATTCAATATTATATACCTATCTTAGTATACAATAACATTTATAGAATAAACAAACACGTGTCGAGGCTTGTTAACTTCTACGAATATTCAGCTTTCCACTAAACATGTCATGTCCAATACCTACAGCCGATTCCCAGAACGTTTATCAATAGTATCTATTTTATCATAATTAAATGGCTTCCTGATTATAGCACGTATGAATAATAAAATATATATTTGTTGTGTGTGTTTGTGCATAAAGTATTTGTTTTAACTGTCTCCGTGGCCTAGTGCTTGAGACCGACCGGTAATGACCTGGAGGCCCGGAGTTCGATTCTCAGCGGAGGTAGAAATTTTTCTGCTTGGTTGGTGGTTATCACTCGCTAGGGCATTATCACTCACTTCTAACTTCACCATTCTAACGCTAAGTAATTTGGCAACTGATTTCTATCATCAGACTAAAGAGAGACAAAATCCGAAAAGTTATAGCTACTATAACCGGACACTGTCTCCTAAACAAACACCTATTCACAATAGGGGTGACAGACAGCCCCCTATGCAGAGGATGCATGGAGGCGGAGGAAACGCCACAGCACGTCCTTATGGAATGCACAAGCGTGGCCGATCAACGGGCGAAACTTCTCTACTCCCCGGCATCCATGCCGGAAGCATGTAGTAGCCCACAGAGGCTGCTGGCATTCTGGGAGGACCTGGGATTGATGGAGTAGGATGTAGGCTGACGCAAGGTCAGGACGCACAATGGCCCAATCATGAGGCTAAGTGCGAAAGAGCCCCGTCAAACTAACTAACTAAACTAACTGATTTCTATGTTGCATCCTCAGAGCAACAGATTGCATCGTTAAACATTCTTCTGGGGCCTTATTCCGCTAGCGTTAACGCATTTGTGGCGTGTCAATAACGCTTCAATAGCATCGCTTTTAGAGACAGATGTTGTTGGTTAACCGAATACTATCTAAACATTTGTCACTATTGACTTATCAAGAAATTGTAGTTGAAATAAATTGCACCAAAAAATGCGCATAAAAGCGACCAAAGTAGTTTTATTGAAACGCTATCACGACGCGACAACGACTTTATGATTAGCGGAATTTTTTTTTTTCGTACCTAGTTGTTTCACATTGACGTGTGGTGTTCAAACGCTGAAGGGAGTGGAGAGGAAGCAAGAATGCGATTTGATACATTCTTTCTCCCTGTTCTTTAATGGAGTATGAAGGAGTGGTGGGTTGTTCACTGATTGATGAGAGGGAGGATTAGGATTAGGAGAGGGAGATAGAGGAAGGGAACTGGAAGAAGGAACTGTGGTTTCGTATATGTTTGTGTATGTGCTTTTTGTGTGCTTGTGTGATTGCATGAGTGTCTTGTTCGGGAGACAGTGTATATGTGTGTTAGCATGGTGATGCATGTGATTATTTATGTGTGATGATGAGTGGGGTGGTTTGTGATTCATGCAGATTGATGTTTTTTTTTTTTTGTAGGTAGTTGCCAGGTGATTTTATAATATAATGTATTTTATGATTTTATTGTTATGAGTTTAGTTTTTTGTTATCGTTATGAATGTTTGTGTGATTGTGTGTATGCAATATGGGTGTATACCTATGTACCTATGTATAAAAGTGTATGTTATGTATTGTATTAGTGGGCCGCGTTGCCGGTCGCGGTCACGGTTGCCTGTATCCGGCGAAATTAGACCGGTTGAAAGTATGGCTTGTATGCATGTGTGTTTATGTGCGTAGGTGTGTGTGTGTGATTGAGTGAGAGAGTTGTTTCAAGGGATCTCATTTGGCCTACCAGCCTGGATGAAACGCTGCAGTGACGTCACCGGGTCCTCCAGCCCTTGCTGCGTAGCTCGATTTGGCGCAGTAGTGTCTTCGGGTTGGTAGCTCCGACGATTGGGCCGGCCAGGGTTGTCCCCGGCTCCCGCGAAAAATGGTCGGAACTACAGCCTCCCACTCTATGTTCCCCTTTTCGCTGTAATTTTTCCCCGTTCCCAGTGGAACTTTCCATGTGGACTTATTTGTGTACCGCGGCAGCGTCTACGCCGCATGGGAGTAAGAGGAATCGCTCAACCCTAACTGAGTGTCGCTGGTGGTTCACTCGAGACCTCCTTATTAGCGGGTACTCGTCGAATCTTGTCCGATTGGGGAGGGGAACAGTGTTCGGCCGACTTACTGCCCGAAGATACAAAGAGTATGAGGCTCCGGCAACGGAAAGTGCAGCGGTTTCCGCATAGAATAAGCTAAAAGTTGATAAGATCCCATGAATGTTATTTACGAGTTTGTATGTGTGTATGTATGTGTGTTGTGTGTGTGGGTACTTGTTTCTTTTTTTAAATGTTTTGTTGATGTTTTTGAGATTGTTAACTATGGTGCTAATTAATTTGTCGAGTGATTTGTGGGTAGATTTGTGTTGCAGACATTCTTTAATATTGTATGGGTCTTTGATTTTATGAAAGTTGCATATGTTGGTGTGTTCAAGTTCAAGTTCCAGTCCTGGGGAGATGTCCCATCACATGGGCAATGGTCGTCCGGAGTAATATGGAATCGGTGGAGGTAAGTCTTGTTGTAACCGTGACCGGTCAGGAATTGCGTCCAATGGAATTGATGCGGTGTTGTATTTGTGAAAATGTGAATGTCTGTAATATTTTGACTCACTTTCTTTTTAATATTTTTCCCTGGTCTGCTGACTTGTATCTTAGTTCCCATTTTTCTAAGTTAGTTTGTCTGATGCGACGCTTAACCCACGAAAGGGGGAAGTGATCATAGTCAGGTGGCTTATGAAGTTTGGCAGCTTTGTTTGCTGCTAGGTCAGCGCACTCATTGCCAATGAGGCCTTTGTGTGCTCTAACCCAGCAGAAATCAAAGTTTATTGTTGTTTTATGGTCGTATATGGTTTTGTGAATATCTGATATTATCGGATGAGTGTTACTCCTATTTTCTAGTGCTTTTAGAGATGACTGAGAGTCTGTGACAATTTGTATATGTGAGAGCTGCGATGTGTTATGTGTTGGCGTGGAGGATATTGTTGTTGTGTGTGTTTGTGTATAGTGGTTCTGTGCTGGAGGTGTTACGGATGGTTGATGGTGCGAGCGGAAGTGGTTAGGTGGTTGATGGTGTGTTATCTGGGGAATGGCTGTATCTGAGGAATAATTGGTTTGTGAGGATATGTTAGATACTGCCCAGTGGCATGCCTCCTTGATTGCGAACAGTTCTGCCTGAAAAACTGTGCATGTGTTATGTAATTTTTTTTTTTTTCTTCGTCGGGTAGTTCGTAGGCAAGCACTGATTTTGCTAGCTCTCACGTATTATTTAATATTTAATGTTTAAAAGTTCAATTATTTATGAAATAAATACATCAAAATAAAGCTGTATTTGCAAGATTTAAGTTTTATAATAAAAATCGAGGAAAAGTGATCGTGAATGGTGTTATTTTGTACGAATACATCTTTTTTTGCCAACCGTCATAAAGAACAAGCTTATAAGCAAAATTGTGTATCACTTAATATTGAATCACAATAAGAATCTAATACAGACATGTCTCAAGGAGTGTGTGCTGCCTGTAATCAAGAAATTAATGTCAGGCAATATTTGTGTTGCAGTTTGTGTAATAGAAACTATGACCTGGATTGTGCAAACGTTAGTGAGAAGCGTTTTTACAACACCATGACCCAGGAACATAAGCGCCTTTGGAAATGTGTACTCTGCCTGAGTAAACAACCTAAATTACCGAACGAGAACACACCAGTTCGCGGTGCCGATACCAACATAACAATACGCCGTGGACCACCACAACCTGAACCAAAAAATACCACACTGGAAATGGATGTGTCAAATATGGATATGTCAGGGTTGGTGGATGACGAATCCTGTAGTAGAGACGATTGTGCATCTGCTACAACAACGGCAGACATGAAAATCTTCGTTGCAGAGATGCGTTTGCTCAGACAGGAAATGCATGCCATGAGTCAGTGTATGAGTTCGCTTCGTTCGGCAGTTGCTAATCTTGGGTGTCGATTGGATACTGCTGACCAGCGTGTGGATGATTTGTGTGGCCGTATAAATGACATTGAACAACGCCTGACGCATGATCCTTGTGATTCATCTTTCAAGGAAACTATAACTCAGTTGAAGCTCGAACTTAATGACAGGGACCAGGAGTTACTAATGAATGAAATTGAAATAGCTGGAGTGCCAGAGCCTAAGGGGGAAAATTTGATGTCAACAATATCAGTATTGACCCGAAAAATTGGTATCGAGATGGATGAACGTGACATTGTGAGCGTTATGCGAGTGGGCCGTACACGAGAAAGCGTGGAAGGTGAGGTGTGCCGTGGTAGACCGCTGGTGGTGCGCGTGGCACGCCGCTGCGTGCGCGACCAGCTGCTGCAAGCGGCACGCGTACGCCGAGGGCTCACCACCGAGGGCACCGAGCTTCCTGCACCTCCATCTCGGATCTATTTTAATGAGAGACTTACAAGATATAATCGTGGCTTATTTATCAAGGTGCGTGAACACAAGAAAAAGTTTAATTGGAGTTATGCATGGACAAAGCATGGTAGGATCTATGTAAGACGTAGCCAAGTAAGTGACTCCCCCATACACCGCATCCGTTCAGAATCTGACCTAATCCGTGTTTTTGGTGTCTCAGAGGAGTAGTGTATTATTGTTCCTTCTATATCTCGTTCAATCGCAGACACGATTTCACTCCATCTAGAAGGAACAATAAAACACGTGGTAGCAGCGTCTAGTAAGTAAATTATCAGATAAGATTCAATTCAGGTCTGTAATTGGTTGTAAAATATTCCGCTATTTATAACGTTTTAACGCGACAATGCAGTCATCATTTTGTTGAAGTACACGCATCACATCGGTCACATTTAAGTGCAGATATGAAATTTATCAAACAAAAACAATCACTAAAATTAGAATGTATTTGTCCTACGTCAATGAATGAACCAAAGCGTCATGGCAACTTACTACCAAATACCATTCGCTGTGTTGTTTGTGGCCCATCGAATTGTGGAAAGACCAACTTAGTAATAAGTTTATTATTACATGAAGATGGTCCACGATTTCAAAATCTGTATGTTTATTCAAAGTCTTTGTATCAGCCTAAATATACATTCTTAGAAAAAGTTATGAGTATGGTTACGAACACGACTTATAATAAATATAATCATAATAGTGAAATTTTAAGCCCTCACGAAGCTTTGCCGAACTCGATCATTATATTTGACGATGTTGCTTGTGAGAATCAAAATAGCATCCGAGACTATTTTGCTATGGGACGTCATAAAAACATTGATTGTTTTTATATTAATCAAACTTATACTAAAATACCGAAACAATTAGTACGAGATAATTCTAACTTGATTATTTTATTTAAACTAGACGACATTAACTTAAGACATGTCTATGAGGAACATGTAGGGTCTGACATGTCTTGGGCTCAATTTCGAGAAATGTGCTCAACTGTTTGGAATCAACCATTCAGCTACATTGTTATCAATAAAGACTGCGAACGGAATAAGGGATGCTATAGAAAGGCATTTGACACATTTATTATGGTGGACTAGCATTCATAAAAAGGTGTTACATAAATATGGAATCAGTTTCATTTGTGATTTCATACCGAGAGGAAATATAAACAAAATGGAACAAAATTTGAAAGAACAAATTATAAAATCTGCCGCAGCTGTGAAAAGGAAGGTTAATATGATAAAAGATGCAAAAGACGCTAGCAATATGGCATTAGAAACAATATTTAAGCCTATTGTAGAACCACTTAATGTGTTAACAAGCAAAAATAACGAAAGTCTTCATAAAAATTTGGATATTGACCAAAACCACCCAGTAAAAAAAAATAAGTACAGCGAAAGTGAGTCATCAAATTCTGTAAGTGAAGATTTCGAGGAAGCTATGAACGAAGAAGATGAAAACTCTTATGGTGATGAGGCTTATAAATTATCTAACAAAACTCTTACGATATTACCCTCTGAAGATCACGATGAGCATGAAAACTCGTTTAAATCCATTCAATCATCTCCGAGTATTGCAAAAGAATCTTTCTCATGGCCTACGTCGTGTGATCTAATAAAAGATATACCTTATGGAGTCAGAAACGAGCGAGGTAAACTTTTGCTTGGCAAAACTCGCGTTTACGATGAAGGTTGTAGACTGAGGATTGGAAATCATGATCTGGAAAAAACACCCGGTTTAAAGGAATTATTGTTTAAAAAGATACCAAATTTAGACCTTGTCACTGACGACGACTTACAAAATTATAAACAGATACTAATAGATACTAATGCTCATAAACGTAATTACGATCCTTTAAAACCAGTGAACAGTAATAAAGGATTTAAATATATACGTATTATTAAACCACTGTTTAAATACACAAGAAATATTACAAGTAGTGTGGAAAGTATTCCTCGAGGAGAAGGTATAAACCTTTTAAAAAGGGTTAAAACAGATACTGATTTGGTTTACTGGGACGATCCAAATGAGTTAGTGGAACGATTAAAATTACTACTAGCATCAAAAGAAGCTGGTAATACCGGAGTGATAAATGAAATATATGCAATAATTGAAGAACTATATGAAGCTGGCATCATAAATGTAGAATATAAAAAGCATCCATCAGGAAAATTATTCAGTCTCGTTTCAATGAAGACTGCATCAAGACGACAATGAATGTAGACAAATTTGGACATCATGTACACAAGCGTTTAAGATTATCAGAATTCATTAACACTCTCAATGATACTTTAGTAAAATCTGAAACAGGTGACTTTGATTTAAAATCAACAAAGTTGAAGGGTTTGCAATTTCCTGAAAATAACGACGAAGCAGTAAATAAAGAATACGTGGATAAATGTATTGAAGAACTAAGACAAGAAATAAAAAATAATAATAGTGATGTTAAAAGATATTTAAGTAGTTTAGAAAAGGCGACAATTGTTAGTTTGAGTGCCTTATTTTACACAAAAAAAGAAATAGATTTTATGATTCAAGCAAATTCAACTAAGGATGAGTAAGCGAGACGTAGTTAACGAACTTCACAAAGCAGCACGAAGAAATTTTTCTCGTCGATGTACATTCATAAAAGGAATTGATGATCTATGGCAAGCAGACCTTATGGATTTACAAAAATATTCACAATTCAATAAAGGCCATAAATACGTTCTAGTAGTGATTGATGGCTTATCAAAATACGTTTGGGCTAAACCTTTAAAATCAAAAACAGCAAACTGTGTTATGAATGCTATGCAAAGTATATTAACCACTTCTTCGCGTAATCCTAAAAATTTACAAACCGATTTAGGAACTGAGTTTTATAATACGAGTTTTAAAAAATTGATGGAAACGTATAAAATAAATCATTATTCTACATATTCTGCAAAAAAAGCATCCATTGTCGAACGTGTCATTAGAACAATCAAGTCTCATCTTTACAAATTATTTAGTCTTCATGGACGATATCAATGGCTTGAACATAATTTGGATGACGTGATACAAAACTATAACAACACTAAACATCGAATTACTAAATTTAAGCCTGTTGATGTTACTAAGTCAAACGAAATTTTTGTTAAGTCAAACAATGTTAAAACGCAACAACCTAAAACAAAAAAGAGATTTGCGTTTCGAATAGGTGATTATGTTCGTATAAGTAAATACAAAGGAGATTTTCGTAAGGGTTATACTCCAAATTGGTCTACAGAAATTTTCCGCATAGTAAAAGTTAATGAAACCAATCCTCAAACATATCAAATAGAAGATAAACACAAACAAATTATTTTGGGATCTTTTTACGGGTATGAATTACAAAAAACTAAAGTTCCTGATCTTTACCTTATTGAGAAAGTTTTAAAAAGAAAAGGAAACACACTATATGTAAAATGGTTAGGTCTAAATAATAAAGAGAACAGTTGGATTGACAAGAGTGAATTGGTTCAATAGTATAAATATTGCTACGCAATTCTGTATCTTCTATTCACTTTAGAATTATCAATGAAGGAAGGTGGTGGTATACTTAACACAATAATAGACAATTTACCGATTGAGTTACATTTACCTGGATATCAATTTTGTGGCCCTGGAACAAAACTTCATAAACGGTTGCTTAAAGGTGAACGAGGCATAAACAAATTAGATAATGCTTGTATGTACCACGATATAGCTTATACAAATAGAAATTTAGACGTTCGACATAAAGCTGATTTAGGACTTTTAAATATGGCGAAAAGAAGGTTAAAATCCAAGGATGCTGGAAGAGGAGAAAAGTTTGCCTCTTGGATAGTTAAAAATGCAATGAAAGCTAAACTCAAAGCAGGGAGTGGGCTCAAATCATTTATGACCGGTGTAAAAAAAATACGCTTACAATTAAAAAAACTTAAATCTAAAGACAGTCACTCTGCAATTAAATATGCCCACGCTGCTGCAAAAAAGATATTTACAAATAAAAAGGGAATACGTTTGCCGCGTCGCATTCCTATTCCAAAATGTGGAGGACTTTTACCACTTATTCCGATTTTTGCGGGATTGTCGGCTTTAGGTTCATTAGCCGGAGGAGCAGCAGGTATAGCAAAGGCTGTTAATGATTCTAAAGCTGCACAAAAAAGTCTTCAGGAATCTGAACGACACAACAGGATGATGGAAGCTGTGGCTCTTGGAAAAGGGCTGTATATAAAACCTCACAAAAAAGGAGCTGGACTGTATTTTAATCCATCAAAAAACTAAATAAGGGGCTACCCAGACGTGCACTTACCAATATTGATATATTAGAACACGCAAGTGACATTCCATTTTTTCGTGGTGTTTTCATGAGAGATACGTTACCTACGAAACCTAAAAAGATAGAATGTGCGATATTGAATTTGGATAGCTCCAAAAATCCTGGAACACATTGGGTAGCCTTCGTCAAGCAAAACAATTACGCTGAATATTTTGATAGTTTTGGTAATTTGAAACCTCCATTAGAATTAATTCAATATTTACACAACTTACCAATAAACTATAATTACGTACAACACCAAAAATTTGGTACTACTAACTGTGGTCATCTATGTTTAAAATTTTTAAGATGTTATTGGAAAAATCATTTATATAACGTGTAAAATAAATAAAATTGTCAGTATAAAAATGTCTTTCACTGTGTCTATAACTGGGAGAGGAGCCTCCTTGACAACGAACTATTCGCCAACATTGGAGTTACATGGCGACTATGAATGTGGTCTTTTATATTTTTCTACTTTTAATTCTATTCCTAATATTGATAAACGAAACAATAAATTTTATTATGGCGAAAATGAAGTCATCGAAATTCCTGAAGGGTCTTATGAACTTCAAGATATTTGTGATTACATAAAAAGTAATATTAAAAACACCGTATTAAAATTGACTTGTAACAACAATACTCTAAAGACAAATATATTTTGTTCCAAAAATGTTCACTTTAACAAAAGTGATTCACTAGGTCAAATTTTAGGGTTTCGAACTGAAACAATACATGCAAATATAAGTACTGAATCTCAGAATCCGGTCAGCATTTTATCAACAACCATCGTGAGGATTGAATGCGACGTAGTCAGCGGTTCATTTGTGAACGGAAAAGCTAGTCATATAATTTATGAATTTGTGCCTAATGTACCACCAGGATATCGGATCATTGAAATACCTAAAAATTTAATATATTTTCCAGTAAACCAAAGTTCTATAAGTGCGATTAGCATACGGTTACTAGACGCTGAAAACAAACAGGTAAATTTACGAGGTGAAGAAGTACAACTATATTTGCATTTCCGAAAAAAAAAATGATTGATTTCAATAAAAAGCAAGAGGCATCGTGTACTCGAGTCAGTTTGAAAAGATCACCTCAAAAAGACGCACCGCTTCGGCTTAGAAAGAAGTTGACTAAAAGCAATAAGGATTTTTTGAAGTTAGTGGGCTTGTTAAAATGAATATATTAAATATAACTCAACCGACGTCAATAGATAACATAGATAGCATTGAAAGTTTTGAATATCACTCGTACAAACCATATGTAACAAGTTTCAACAAGAATGATGAAATACGAATACCTATCAATCAGCAAGATTTGTATGTGCTGCCCTCACTCAGCACTTTGTATATTGAGGGCACAATTAATGTTTATAACAGCAAAAAAGAAAAGGTGTCAAGTGTGCATTTCGTAAATAATCCGGTGTTATTTCTATTTCAAGACATTCGATATGAACTAAACGGAGTGGAAATAGACAAAATAAAAAATGCAGGAATTAGCACAACTATAAAATCTTATTTATCATTAAATGAAAATGAATCCAAAAGCGCAAGAGCTTGGGGCTGGTCGACTACAGGTACAACTAGTGTTGGTGATGGCGGATTCTCTGCTTCTATACCAATGAACAAAATATTGGGTTTTGCAGAAGACTATGAAAAAGTTATAATAAACTGCAAACATGAGTTAGTATTGTTGAGAAGCAACACAAATCTGAATGCTTTGATATTAAATAAAGGTGAAATAGTGGATGATATAATAATTACTAAAATTGCTTGGCGAGTTCCGCACATTAAAGTATCAGACCGTGAAAGAATTAACTTACTAAAACATTTAGAGAGAGATCGAGCAATCACTTTAGCTTTTCGTAATTGGGACTTATATGAATATCCATTATTACCGAAAACTCGTAAACATACTTGGTCTATCAAAACATCTTCACAAATAGAGAAACCTCGATTTGTTATAATTGCCTTACAAACTAATCGGAAACATAACGCTGAATTATCAATGGCAGAGTTCGATCATTGTCATGTACGTGACATACGAGTCTTTTTAAATTCGTCATATTATCCCTATGAAGGACTGAATGTAAATTTTTCAGATGATAAATTTACTTTATTATACGAACAGTACATTAGATTTCAACAGTCTTATCACGGACGTCGACCAGAGCCGTTGATGAGTCTAAAAGAATTCAGAGACGTCGCTCCTTTATTCATCATTGATTGTTCACGTCAGCATGAAACGTTAAAAGGATCTATTGACGTTAGAGTTGAAATTGAAACAGATCAAGAAATACCTGACCAAACAGCTGCATATTGTTTGATTCTGAACGATTGCATATTTGAATATAAACCTTTAAGCAATATTGTAAGGAAAATATCATGAACAACGATACGATAATTGTAGATTTGCAAGGATTTAAAAATAATAAAAATGAGTTTTTAGTAAAAGAATTTGTTATAGCAACTCTCGAGTTTACCCATATATTTTTAATTAAACCTCCTTATCCGTTTTCTACACTAACTGATGAAGAAAAAAAACAAGTTTGTTGGATAGAAAGAAACAGAGGTTACCAATGGAGTGAAGGATATATAGACTACAGAGAATTTAACAGAATTATTAAACCTTTCTTGAAAGACAGGAAAATAATTGTAAAAGGTGAAGAAAAAGTTAAATGGGTAGAGGATTTATGTGGTCATAATAATATCATAGACATAAGTTATACAGGTATACCAAATTTAAATACGTTAAATGATTTGTATAGTAATAATATGTTCCATTGTTTAACTCATAAAAAAAGATGTGCGTTAAGAAATTCATTGTGTATTAAAAAATGGTGTTTTCTCAATGGATACACATTATATGATTTTTGAATCTAAATTTAGAGAAACAATCTTGTTTAAAAATTAATATACAACTATATTAAGAATTTTTCAAATAAAATGTCATGTGTAATAAAAGTTGTTTTTATTATGTTTGATACCCAAAAAGAAAAAAACTTAGTACTTGAAAATATTTTTTTATTAGGAAAACGTTTTAACAAAATTAAAAAGTTATCTATAAGTTATCACCACAAAGTTTTTTGGATATTTTTCTTATAACGGTTTCCGTAAGGTCCATGATTTCATCCACCGGTTCCTGCACCACATATTGAGCACTCAGCACTACGTTTTCTTCCGCATCAGCAATGTCAAAGCAGCTATTTGATGCACTTGAAGAATCGTTCACTAAGTCCAAGACCAGTATTTTAATTAATTTCACGCCTTTCTGCTCCTTAGTGATCACAAATGATTTTGTAGATTTACGAGCTCTTTTTCTTGTGATGTCCTTTCTTTGTCTTATTTTTCTCTCTCCCTGTCTTGATTCATTAGTTTGTTCTTCCCGACGTATCATGTTTTGATATTCTTGCGTGAAGCCTTCCAATGGATCTTGTGCATATTGGGAAAACAAGATATCCGACGAGTTTGACATTATCTGTAACAAGTGAATAATAATAATGAATAAGTTGATATCCATAATTACCTCAATAATCAATAATGATTAAAAAATGATATGAAAAGAGAATGATACTTACAATAATATTACAATATGGACTGCTTGTCACGAACAACGAGTTATGAATGAATATAATATCAAATAAAGTTGAGGCTTAGACTAAATTTGCTTATCTAGCATTGCATCACACTTGACCTCAATACAACACGTGGAAATATATGACATGTGTAAGTGCAGTAATTTATAGTGTAGGTATGCAATAAAAAAACACAATACTATTTTAATGCTTATTTGGCATTGCATCATATTTAGCCTTAATATAACACGCGGAAATATGTAGCATGTGTAAGTGCAGTAATTTATAGCATACTAGCTTTCCGCTCGCGACTTCGCCCGAGTTATTTTTGTTTCCTGGTCTCGAACTATCCCTATACCAACTTTTATCTAAATTGGTTCAGTAGTTTCGAATCCTATACAATACAAACAAACAAACAATCAAATCTTTCCTCTTTATAATATTAATATAGATGCAATAATAAATAAAACACATAATACTATTTTAATTGCATTTATTAACTATAAAAAATATTAACAGGTCAAAAACAATTATATTAACTAATTTAACACTATCTTAGATTAGATTTTCATGTCCCCAAGCCCAGGTTCTAATTTTATCGGATAAAATAAAACGTTTATCATCTTGATTAGATAAAGCTACTTTGTTAACACTCTGAGTAAAAATCTCATGCTTAATGCATCTAAACAAAATATTTTTTTTCCGTATTATTTTGTCGTGAAGCAGAACTGATTTATAATCATCTAATGTTAAGTCTCTTACTACATTTTTTTTCACACCTTTTGCTTTTTTAATAAATGCTGATTCCGTTTTTATACAGTACAACTTAGACCGGAGACCTACGAATTCTGTCATAATTTCACCTCCTAATTCATCTTTAAATAAGCCCGGTATCTTTTTGTTTTTTAAAGGCAGACCAAATATATTGTCACAACTATAGTTACTGGTGTCAAAGAAGCTTAAAAAGTTATCTTTCAAATCATGATAAAAATCTTTCGTTTCAATCTTATAAACAAAGCTATCAGTATCGGTGTAGCAAAGTTGTATTTTATTTCCATAGTAAGGTTTTATGACAGAATAATGGAATTGATACATATGACTTTTAGATAGTTCTAAAACAGTAAAACCAATATAAATTGGCTTATCCAAGATAACCCTTTCAGGTTTCATTTGAACCGCAACTAAATTATTGGAAAAAATAGTAGCGCTGTGAAAATTAGGTCTCGCTATTAATTTGTCCGCTGAAATGAACTTTTTTGTCTTGTTAGATTTATCACACCACTTATTAACCAAGCGAACATCGACTCTTTTTTCACTGTCTTCCAATGTTTTTCCAAACACTGAATTATTCATCAACTTAAAAAGGTCTTGCTGAAAACTAATTAGTTACTAATTTAGGAACGCTAAACCGTAAGTTACAGTATTGATGCGCAGCACCTCGATAACTTCCAGTGAGGTGACAATGATCTCTCACTTTGTCAAAAAATAATAATTGCTTACAAATATGACAAACATCGGTACGCGCATAGGCCTCTGCGTCATATTCATCGAATTCCATCGCAATTTCTTTATCTAAGATGTCATAAATCTTTTTAACGTCAAAATACAGTTTATCAAGAAATTTTTGGACACAGTCTTTTCCTCGATACTGTACAAAAGAATTCAGACTGGTATCGTACGAGCACACTATGTGATAAGCAAAAGCTGATGGAATGTGCTGTTGACGCTGAGAAGTAAAACTTAATGAAGGGTCAGGCTCACAGCCATCGAACGGTATAAGAAGAGTTTCAAAGTCAGCATAGACCACAAAAGGAACGTCTTGCTTCCGTTCGAAATTTTTGAATTGTAGATAAGTTCCTTTCTCAGGCAGTACTGTACAAACGCCGCTGCATGTATGATTATCAAGATTAACTTCAGAAGTAAAAAATAGCAAGCAATCATCACAAAAATATAGTTTCTTATGATTTTTCGTAATTTGACTTCTTACAAGTCGAGAAAGGTTTTTTATCAAAACAAAGTGACATAGAACATTATTTTCAAGTAGAAGCAAGTTAATTTTAGTTCTGGTTTTGGATTTATATCCAGACTTATAAATGGGACCTACAACTATCTGATTATTCTTTAATGAATATACGTTTACACTTAAATGTGGATTGTTTTGTTCGAATTTCGCGATATCCGTAAACGTTACTGGGAAAGATATATCGTCGGTGTTTA
Source organism: Schoenobius gigantellus (assembly GCA_963935595.1). Taxonomy (NCBI): domain Eukaryota; kingdom Metazoa; phylum Arthropoda; class Insecta; order Lepidoptera; family Crambidae; genus Schoenobius; species Schoenobius gigantellus. The sequence continues at coordinate 11,192,554 of OZ012563.1, read as the reverse complement.
GGACCTGTTCAAAGTGCGGATACGACGACGTACGGTCACCGTTCTTTTTAGCCGGGTACAAAGCGGCAACGACGCTCCACAAAAAACAATATTCATCTTTATTCCTGATGTTAATACACGCCTTTTTCTTTTTTATCGCTAGTGGTAAATCTACATAAGTTGAACCAGACCCTCTTAGAGGATCATATCTATTAATGTTAACTTCTAAGGAAACATTACTCAAAAAAGTCCAACCACTGTCACGATCCTCAAATTCTTCAACTTTGTTCTTAATAGTATTTACGAGTGTTTCAAACAACTCGTTAAAATCAAAATTGCGATGAATCGTTAAATTTTTTGTAACAAACGACTTAATGTTATTTACCTCGTTCTTAAATAAAAGAAAATCGGCAAAATATTCAAAATTTACTTTTAAACATATATGCTTATTTAGAGACATTTGCAAAAGATTATAAATTTTAGAAAATATACTATGCAAGAATGAATCGGGTAAAGAGCATCGGTACTCATCTGTAGGAGTAATTCTGTATGTAACGATGCGACCTCTAAACGCACTCGCGAGTTCGACAACACCGGCGTCGTCGTGCGCCCGCGACACTGCGCACCTGCGCTTGTGCGCGCTGCTGCGCAGGTGTCCTACCCATTGTCTGCTGCCTAATTGCATCGAACACTCTGAGCAAAAAGGCATCGTAGCAATTCAGAAAAATAAAGTATACAACTTGTTACCTAACGCTAATCTATAGTCTTTTTAGTTAATTACTTATCCACTTAACTAAATGAATGATTACCGTACCTCATTAATACCTAAGTTACGACTGTAACTTTACCTGGACGTGGGCTCAAAAAAACCGGATTAAATATAAAAACCTATTGTAAAAAATATTTTACTTGCTTAGTTAATTTATTTATTTAATATTTGTTTTATTACTATAAAATACAGGCTTATCTTTAAACAACGACTTTGACCGCTTTAAAAACTGCTGCAAGTAGTCCCACTCGGGCTGGTCTGGCTCTAGCTGCACCTTGAGTGTGACAAGCGCCTTGGTGTACCGCTGGTCGGGCGCTACGGCCAACGCCTCGTCCGTGCTGTATACGCGCGTCTCCACGTAGTAGCGACCGTCGAGCGGAGTACGCCGCAGGAGCGTGCCGTGCGCGGTCTTGTTGGCGAGGCTGCTGTCGAGTCGTTTGCCCTGCCTGACGCGTGACGCACGCTCGGCTGTAACTTCTTCGTCGTCCGACACCAACCCGAACAAATTCAACGACTCCTTTGAGCTCGACTTAGCCTTTTTCGATGAACCAGACCTGTAAAAGACAAAAGAGATTGTATTATATCCTATGTTAGGACAATCAGCAAGAACGTGAAACAACTCAACAATAATTGATATTACTATGTTGTTGTAGAACGCAATGTTCCTATCCTACGATTGACACCTGCAATCTTCGAATTTATCTAACCCACTATGATCGATAAAGAAAACAACACTTCAATACAAAAAAAAACCCACTCTATCAGTGATGAACCTAAAACGAAATTACCACTTCACTTGCATAAATAACTCATATCTTACCTGATAGTATCGCGAGAGATTGGTTTTCTCTTAGGCTTAGGCTTCTGCGCTGGCTCGAACAGTTCTTGCTCGGAGTCAGACCTGAAAAGATAAATTTAATAATATTGTTAGTCTCCTAGCTAATACTGATCAGCAACAGCATACTAACACCATTCACTCATTCATAATCATTTTAGTGTTCAATTGTTATCCACTTCAATCTAATTCATTAATATGTGTACTGTTGGCATACCCTAATAAATAAATATTGTGGTATTATCACATAAAATCTTCACTAACGATTCGAAGATTTAATAAATACTATGACGACAGCATAAATTAAACCTTACCTGATGTTTTCTCGAGATGTTGGTTTTGTCTTAGGTTTGGTCTTCTGCACTGGTTGGAAGACTTCAAACTCGGAGTCAGACCTGAAAAAGTAACGCAAAATTGAGTATCGGAAAAAGACAATGCATACTTACACTGATCCTTCATTGTAAGTGTGACGATCTTTAAAACTATCTCATTGTTATTTTCTCCGTACGAAACTTGGAGGAAATAGTAATTACAACCAACTATCAGTAAACCTTTCAAAGTACTTACATAATGAACACTCACAAATAAAGTACTGTGGCTGAAGATCTGGGTGCTGGGGAGACTCCTCGACGACGACTGACGACACTGTTGCAGCTAGTTCCTTGGCTCGAAGCACTTTGAAGAACAGAATGAACCACTACTCGAAAATTTCGCATTATATAGGAACTTATTGAAAATTCATCAATTTTTACTAGGGTTGTCACAAATGTATCTGTTTTTGAAACCTGAATAAGAAAAACTACAACGAAAAATAGTATTAACTTTAAGTCTAACACAAAGAGATCAATATGAAGTGATAGTCGATGCACTGTGCTGGTGCAAAAGTTGATGAAGGTTGATGAGCTGTTGACTGTACGTGAAAAAATTATCCTGAATGTTGTTTCAGTAAATCTACGTTAGTGAAAAACGTAATCAACTTTCATTAGAAAAAACAATTTGTATTTTTTTTAAGTAAAGTAGTTTATAAGTATTTTGTTTCTAGTTATTCCTTTTTTCTTTGTATACTAGTTTTAGTAAGACATTTCTGTGACGTCATTATTATGTCATCAATAATTAAAAATATTTGTTATTAAATAGAAAAAAACAATACAATGTATAATATTTATACATTGTTATTACAGATTTTGACTATTGTAACATTAAGCAAACAATCAATACCTATATGTTTAACAGGTCAGTACACTAGGATTGTCCTAAAACTAATTGAATACTATTACTACTAAAGTAAAATCTTACAGCAAAATCTTGTTGTCGACGTCCCACTACGACTGACTCTCTCTCGTCACTCGTGACAACCCTATCGAGAGTTGCGCGCTAGACATTTTTCGCCGTGGTGCCGTGTGCAATAACCTATTTAAATGACTTTACGTATTGACCTTTAATTTGCTCGTTAAAAACTTTCCATTCATTATTGAAATAATTCAATTTCAAAGATTTATTATTTAAACACAAATTAAACAAAACATCAATTAAATTTTATACATAAAATATATTTATTAGGGTAGTTTATTGACATAATTGTGTTTTAAACGAAAGAAATTCATTATTAGATTTTAAAATTAATGTAAATAAGATACATATATACCCACGTTTTTAACTAAGACGACATTTGTTACTAAAAAGTTTTAAAAAATGCAGTAATACCTTGTAAATGCATTTTTATAACTTTCAATGTATTTGAATTTTTTATATATTACTAGCTGTGCCGCGCGAACTACGTTTCGCCATAATAAAAAATAGTTTACGACCTATTCTCAGACCTACTGAAAATATTCAAAAAATTTCATAAAGATCGGTCAAGCCGTTTCGGAGGTGTTTGATAACAAACACTGTGACACGAGAATTTTATATATTAGATTTATGTTTCAGTGTTATTAAAACAAACCAAAAAATAAGAATGAAACATTATTAAACACGAAAACTTATTGCAATTTTAATTAAAGTACAATCAACAGCACATCAACCTACGATAAATATTTAATTGGGTCTTTGTTAATTAATATAATAATAGTTTCATTGATTGAAAATCAGTTGTTATGACCTTTAAGTTTTTGGATATGTCGAACTGCCTTTACCATTTTTTTGTCGAGGGGAACCGTACTCGCCGTTGGCTAGACGACGAGCGTGTATGGGGCTCCCAGCAGAGTGCCGGCCTAACCACTAAACCACCCCGGTATTCTCCCTGCCCTTATAGGCGCGCGTGATAGGGTCCACACTGCGACTTCCACGTAGTTAAAATGTGCATACGCTCATTATGCTGCTATTTATTTATATGCTTTATTATGTTAAACCTTATACATATTTAATTCAGACAGTAAGTAGGCATGCCTCCTACCCGGTGGATAAGTGACCTGGTTAGGGTTGAAGGAGATTCATAGGGAGGCCTATGTCTTCTGAGCAGAAGACCTAATGGCTGATGATGATGTTGATATTTGATTCTAATCGCTAGTCCATATCCACTTATTTAACTTACATATATTAATATCTAGTGAATGCTAATAAATAAAACCAAATTCAGTAAGTTGTACATATATATTAACCTTGGGCGTTAATAATTGTAATAAATAAATAATTGGGTTTAACCATTATTTCTATATAGGTTTTCAAACGAATAATTTACATTTTGATATATACTTACATATAAAATTAAGTATTTTTGCTATCATTTGGGTCCGTTTCTTTACACTTATATCAAACAAAACTGACAAGGATTATAAACATAAAATAAAAATCCTACGTCATATGGAGTACATCTTTTTGTCTATTTTTAGTGCAAGCATAATATATATTTCATCATAACGCTTTCTGTTTGTACGCTAATACTAGAAAAACCGCTAGTATAACATTTTTCACATTTAGGAATGTCGCAAAATCATTTAAACAAAGTGTCCTCTGTCCAAAGGTTCTCCGGAAGATATCACTCTTAGCGATAAGACTGTCGAAATTGTACATTTTAGCTTTGTAAAACTTCTGTAACTGTACTACTTTCGTGGTGAGTAATAAAGAGTATCTTTCTATCATCACTTCGTAGCCCAGGGTCTGATTTGCTTGGAATGACAATCACTCCAAAACATAGTTTTGACTGAGGTTTTTACAGCCGATCTGTCTGACGCCAACTTTCTTTGGATATAATAATAATAATGTCCTCCTAACCGATATTCGGTCACGGCGGACAATCTCCACAGAGACTAGCCATCTGCGCAGGAGATATTATAGGGCACAAGTGACTGCGCAAACGCAAGTGCACTCTCTGTTCCTTCACTCGCCTAGTCCGATGGGACGGTTAACCGACACGATCGGGGTGAGATCAGGCGCAGGACCCACTGTTTAACGTGCCTTCCGAAGCACGGAGGAGCTTGAGATGTTTCTTATTTTGGTCACCCATCCTAGGACTGACCACAGCGAACGTTGCTGTGGTCAGTCAAACAAAACCGTATTTCTAGCTGCAATATTCAATTCAATTTAAAATAATTATTTTTGAAGACAAAACAAGTGTAATTAGGTCGCGGACGCCGCGGTCACACCGGACGCGGCGAGCCATACGACACTAAGAATTTGCTGACAGTAAATACTTAACTACTTAATGGCGCAACGAGCCATATGACGCTAAACATTTGCTGACAGAAAATACTTAACTACTGAAATGGTTAGATTTGAAGTAAATTATTTTGAATGATAATTTATCAAAACATAACCAGCAATCGCTGGTTCGAATCATTAGGTGATTTTGTACTTAAATACGGAATAATACGAGCGTAAACTTCTAAACTGAAAATTTACTTTTGTAACTGTAAAAATCTGCTACCACGTGTTTTATTGTTCCTTATAGATGGAGTGAAATCGTGTCTGCGATTGAACGAGATATAGAAGGAACAATAATACACTACTCAGAGGTTTGATCATAATCCGGTGATCAATTTGTCGTTAGTGTATTATAATTTGAATTGTAGACCGACTAATTGTTTTCATTGTGTAATTGTCTGTTCTGTTTTAAGTTTTTGTTGTGCAATGTATAACTTAGTTAATATAAAAAAAAAATCTATTATTTTTTTACCAAGCCATTATAAAATCATAGCTATATTAATCTTATTATACAAAAACCCAATAGTATATAATCTCTGTTTAAACAATTTTTTTGAATCAAATTTTTGTATTGGTGGTATTTTTCTTAATTTCAAGTGTGTGCTGCTGTTGAATCTTGTCAAATACACATCCTTTATTTTTACAACCCTACAGTGCCAACTCGCCAAACTAACTTATTGTACATATTTATTTATTTATGATATATATTTCATAATTAAAATATACATAATCACAGCTATAAATAAACATTTGTTGTTATTTTTATATGTTCATATCTTTTATTTTTTAATTATTATGTTAAATTTTATTATCTTTCATTTAATTGAATACCTACCAACATCATTAAATATCACATATATATGTAGGATTTGTTTTAAAATGCTAAAAATACAGAGCTGCTTATCATTAGAAAACCCTATGCTGATACTGTTTTATTTGTTTCTATTATTGACAGTAAAAGGAAGAATATTTCTACCTTTTTATAACTGTAATACAATAGTAATAATTTTATATGTTTTTTTTATTTGTTTGAAATACAATAATGGTTAAAAGGCAAATTCTAAAGTTTGGTCTGTATAATGCCGGCTCTTTAAGTACTGGTCATGATGATTTTCTGGTGGCAATGAATCGTTTTAATGCCGATATACTGGCAATAAATGAGTCATGGATACCGGCAGGTGAAGAGGCGCGTGCGCCTGTTGTGCCCGGATATCGATTTTTAAATACACCACGCCCTAAATATATGTGCGGGGGAAGGGGTGGTGGGGTGGCTTTCTATGTGAATGATGGGGTGCGTGTTAGAGTCATTAAAATTGCTAAAACTAATATTGAACAAATGTGGTTGTCATTAAAAATAAATAGATTAAATTTTTTAATAGGTACTGCTTACAGACCTAATTGGATTAGTGTTGATGTTTTTATTGATGCACTTACCTCAACTATTACTAGTTTGGGAGATTATGATTACTTGCTTTTAATGGGTGATTTCAACGTCAATATGTTTGAAACAAACTCGAATACATTGAAACTCCACCAATTTTTTAATTGTTTTGGGTTTGAACAAATGGTTTCTGAAGCAACTCATTTTTCTGTTGGAAATGAAACCTTAATAGATCTAATATGTACAAATTCACGTGTACGCAATATAACAGTCAATAATATAACTGGTTCTTTGGGGCATGCTATGATTGGCTTTGAATTGCCTGTGAGGTTTCGTAAAAAACCTCCTAAGACGATTACATATAGACCATTAAAAATATAAATATGATGTCATTTGATAGAGATTTGAATGAAATTGATTGGGATTCTGTTGGTGATATACCATCAGTTGAATGTATGATAAATGCTTTCAACTCGTTGATATTAAGTCTATTTGATAAACATGCACCCGTCAAAACTTTAAAACTGAAGGGCACCTCTCTTCCTTGGATCACTGACACAATAAGAAATATGATGGATTTACGAAACAAAGCACATGAAGCGTATCGTAAAGAGTCTAACTATAATATCAAGGAAAGGCGTAAACGAGAATACAAAGATTTAAAAAAGTTAGTTGAGGTGGCTATTCATAGTGAAAAACGAGCATACTATAATTTTCATATTGATAAATTGCGTAAAGAACCAAAACAATTTTGGAATGACTTAAAAGTGAAATTCTTAAACGGTCATAAAAATGAACTAAATTATGAGCATTTCCCTGATCCCAACTTGATAAACAATCACTTCTTGAATTTAGCACATGCTGAGAATGTTTCACTTTCGGATATCACTTATTTTGAATTTCACTCACACAGTGAGGCTCTCTTTAAGTTGGAACCAGTAACCGAGACTGAAGTTTCTAAGTATATTTTATCTATTACAAGTAATTCAATTGGCAAGGATGGTATTAGCAGGGACATGATTTTGTTGACTCTCCCTCGTACTCTGTCTATAATTACTAAAATGATAAATATGTCTATTATAACTGGATGTGTCCCTGATGTTTGGAAATCAGCTCTAGTAACTCCACTACCTAAAATAGACAATCCTACAGCTTTAAGTGATCTCAGACCGATCAGTATTTTGGCTTTTTTGTCAAAGGTTTTGGAGAAGGCGATTTTCGTGCAGCTAAGTCGTTTCGTTGAGAAGAATAGCATATTGCCTCTGTATCAGTCTGGTTTTAGGAAGGGCATGGGTACAACGACTGCCTTGCTTGACGTCGTAGATAATGCTCTTGCAGAGGAGGACACTGGGAATTGTACATGCTTGGTATTGCTAGATTTTTCCAGGGCCTTTGACAGTATTAGTATTCCACTTTTACTGTCAAAGTTAAGATATTATGGTCTAACATACGAGTCCGTAGCTTGGTTTAGCAGCTACCTTAAAAATCGATCCCAAGCCGTTAAAATAACCGCACCGGACGGTACATCTGTACTATCGAATTCATTAATTGTTAACCGTGGTGTCCCACAGGGTTCTATTCTAGGACCTTTACTTTATATTATTTATAGCGCAGATATAGTTAATGTGATTAAGCACTGTCGGTATCATCTATATGCTGATGATGTACAGCTATATTTTTCCGGTCCTCCCGATAATTTTGCAGATGCAATACGTAAAATAAATCTTGATTTAGACAGTATTGCTGATTGGTCAAGGAAAAATGCACTAAATTTAAATCCCACTAAGTCTAAGTTTATGGTTATAGGAGCAAAAAAACAACTTTTGGGAGTCGACCTTCGTTCGGTTGATATTAAAATCGATAAAAAGTCCGTAGAACGTGTCGAAAAGGCAAGAAATCTGGGAATTGTAATTGATGCAGAACTTAGATTTGAGCAGCATGTGCTTGATTTGGTTAAATCTTGTTTTTATAGGTTAAAATTACTGTATAACATTAGAAAATTTCTTAGTGAAAAGGTTCGGATCGTTCTTTGTGAATCTTTAGTTCTTTCAAAGCTGAATTATGGTGATTTAGTTTATGGTCCTCGCTTACTTTCAAGGACACAAAGAATGGTGCAGCGGGTACAGAACGCCTGCTGTCGCTTTTGTTTCTCTGTACCACCTCGGACTCATGTAACACCATATCTGAATGAAGCCTCGATGTTGAAGATGGCTGCACGGAGATTTTTGCATTTTGCCACTACAATGTTCGATATTGTAAAATATAAAAAACCTCAGTATCTTTACGACAAGCTCAATTTTTTACAATTTCGGAATAATTATAACTGTAGGCCTAGACGCATCTTATTGGCAATGTATCAGCATAGAACAGCTGCGTTCACTGGCAGTTTCCGCTATCTCGCCACAAGATGTTGGAATAATATTCCACCACCTTTACGAATATTGTCAAGTAAAACAAGTTTTAAAAGAAAACTAAATTTAATTTTATTGGAAAAGCAAAAGTTAGGTATAATGGTTAATTTTAATATGATGGCGGACTCTGCTAGAGCACTTGATTAGTAGGTCTTTTGGTAGGTATTACATACATTGCTTATTATCCCCAAAGTTATATTATAACACTGTTCTTTTTCTCTCTTACTGCCTCCGGTTTGCCTGGCGAAGGTAAAAATCACGGATTTGGCTGAAAATCAGTGTTGCCTTGTACTCATCAGGGCATCAACACTGAGTCAAGTCCCTTTTAAACAGCAGCACACACTTGGAATTCATTTCTGGAAAGATGTGTAATTTTCTTTTTTTGTCAATGGAATTTAAGAGTCAATTGTTGTGTAAATGTATTCTTGTTATGTGTTTGTGTGTTGTTTGTTTAAATAAATGTATCTATCTATCTATCTATCTAATTTAAATTTCTTTGTTGTTATTTTATTGGATCGGTTATCAGGGTTGCAGGCCACGAAGGCAGCGCCGACGCTGCCATCGTCGTGCTTGCTGCCGTCAGTGAAAATTTGGATGGTGTTTTCTTTGCATTCCTTGTTAAGGCCATCTTGGTTAGTTGCAAACTTTCCTGATATTTGTATGTGTGATGATGGGTGTAAGAGTTTGTGGAAGGGTATGTGTCTTTCGAGCGAAATATCAGTGGGTAGTAGATCTGTTGTGCCGTGTATCTTGACTCTTTCCGTTTGGCACACTTCTTGAACTTTGAGGTCCAGGGGTGTGATCTGGGCAAGAGCCAGAGCAGCCGTGGTGGAGATGGTTCGAAAGCCTCTTATTGCTTTGATTGCAAAGAGCCTTTGTATTGATGCTAAAGATTTAATAACATGTTTTTTGGTTGCTGTATGGCCCCAGATTCCTGCTGCGTATGTGATAATGGGTTGTATGACGTGTGTGTATATTGTGTGTGCGTTTTCTGGGTGTGCGCCCCAGGTGGGTTTGCAGTAGAGTGTAAGTTTGTTGAATATGTTAGTAGCTTTGGTGATGATGTATTTGAGGTGTGGACCGAATGTTAGTCTTTCGTCGAGAATGACGCCAAGAAGCTTTATTTGGTTGAGGAATGTGAGGGTGTGATTATTGAGTATGATCTGTGCGGTTTTTGCTTTGGGTGTAAATGCTATTGCTTGTGTTTTAGTTGGTTCCAGTGTGAGTTTTACTCCCTCGCTCCATTCATAGATGGTGGCTAGAGCGGAGTTTGCCTTATATTGAAGTTCTGTGGTGTTACTGGCGGTGACCACTAGGAACACGTCGTCAGCGTATGCTTGTACGTGGCAGCCATCGGGAAAAGTCGTGCTTAAGAGCTCGTCTAGGATAATATTCCAGAAAACTGGACCGCAAGCGGAGCCCTGCACGCAGCCCTTAGTTGTGATTTTAGAAACGCTGGTATTGCCGTAGTTAAGCGTCACGGTCCGATTTTGCACGTAGCTTTGGACTAGCCCAAAGATATTTCTTGGGCAATTGAACCGTTTTAGGCCATGAAAAAGGGCTGGCCAGGCGTTGTCGAATGCCCCTTTTATATCGAGGGATATAGCCAGCACCTGATGCCCTGCTGCCTTAGCTGGATCTTATCTAGTGCTGCGTGTAAGGCCATGGTAGTGTTTGTGTGTTCTCTGAAGCCATATTGGTGTGTGTTATATAGATTCAGATTGGTTGCTCTGTATGTGATACGCTTTATGAGGAGCTTTTCTAGTAGTTTGCCGAATACTGGAATGAGTCCTATTGGTCTGTGTGCTCTTAATGAGCTATGGTCAGATCAATCCGGCTTCGGAAGTATGTGTACGAATGCTCTTTTCCATTGAATGGGGAAGTGTTGAAGCGTGAGACATCTATTATATATTGAAGTTAACAGCTTGGGGTATAGGTTAGCAAACGTAAGGCAAATATCTGCTCAGAGGTGGTCGAGTCCAGGGGCTTTCTTAGCGTTCATAGATTTAAGGTGCTCCAACACCTCATCCTCTGAAAAAAGGGGATCTTCTGGAGTATCGGGTGGTGTGTTGGTGTGTTGGCGCAGTTCGTGGTGTCTGTTCAATGTGTCTGGGCTATCGTCGGTATAAAAATGATCTAGGATTTTTTGGGCGGTTTCTTGCTCAGAAGTAGAGTAAGAGCCTTCAAATAAAACTGTAGTAGGCGGCCTTCTGGGTGCAGTCTCTTTAATGAGGCGGTTGGTTAAGGACCAGACATTTTCCTTGGTTTGGAGTTTGCAAAATTCTCTAAAGTTTTTTGTAGATTCTTTCCTTATTTCTTTTTTGTATTCAGATCTTGCGTTATTGAGTTCTATGAGAGTGTTTTCTATAGGTGTGTTGCTTCTTTTTTGTCTGTGTAGTTTTCTGTGTAGTTTTATCACTTTAGTCTTGAGTTCTTGAAGAATGTCTGTCCACCAGGGTGGTTTTGGTTTTTTGGTTGATCCTGCTTCCACTGTCCTCATGGAGGCTGTACATGCTGTTTGTATGATTATTGTAAGTTCATAAATAAGGTCTTCTAGCTGCGTGAAATTTAATTGTGTGATGTCCGTGGTGTGTATGTCCGAAATTGCAATTTGAGTGTGTAATGATTCTTTGAACGCTGGCCAGTTTGCTTTCTGTGTTATGTATTTGCGTGTTGATTTGAATGATGGATGTATGGTTGCTTGGTCGTGAGTAGTGTGTAGAGTAAATGTGATAGCATTGTGTTGGGACGTAGTGCAGAAATCCAGGTCTACTGTCCAGTTGTTGACTAGATCATAAATGTTGTCGCTTGCCATAGTTAAGTCTATTATAGAGGAGCGATTACGTCCATGGGTGACGGTTTCAAATGTTGGTGTGTTGCCTATCTTACATATGTTTAAATTATTGCTATAAATTAATTCCGCTACTGTGTTACCTCTGGCGTTACATTTATCGCTACCCCATAGGATATGCTAGCCATTAAAATCGCCACCAATAATATGTTTTTGGGTTTTAGTGCTGTTTAAGAAGTGGTCTAATCTGTCAAGTGTGTTGTTCTGATCGATTAGCGGAATTAGGCCCCTGGTCTTCTTCACCGAAAATTTTGCCAGCACACTTGTGTCCTCCTTACAACCCTGGGGTCCTTTAAAACAGGCGTGGAGAAGCATCTATAAGCATTGGGCCTAGACAAAGTGACAATTCAAAAACGATAAAGAAATTCGATAAAAACAAAATGGGATTGGGACATATTATTATGCCATCGCTAAAAAAACGTGGCAAATCGATCAAATTCATCGATATGAAAGTTGGTAGACAAATTCATTGTAACGAATCGATGAAGTAGTGAATTATGTTATCGTAACTTTCATGCACTACTATAAAAGCAACTCATTTTTTCATTGAAATGCAGTGAAAATATTAATTTAGTTATTTATTTTACAATTTCTATTCCATTTGATGAGTGCTTAGATAAGGAAATGTTGTTTTCTTACAGAAAAAACAATTCGACATCTCAGAGACGATGACGAATTTAGTTATCACTAGCTATGCCCGCGACTTCGTCCGCGTGGAATAGTAACGGCTGAATCGATCTTATTAAAAAGTAGCCTATGTTATACCTTATATAATGAGCTATTTATTAGTGAAAGTCCCGTCAAAATCGGTTAAGCCGTTCCGGAAATTAGCGGGAACAAACAGACAGACAAAAAATAAATAAATTGTGTTTTTGTTATTGGTGCCCGATTTAGTAAAAACTTGTTATTTTGACATTACAAACAGACACTTCAATTTTATTTATTTGTATAGATGTATAGATTTCACTCGTTTGTTTTCAGTTAGTCACATTTTCAAAACGCCAGACTTTCAGACGGTCGGAATTTCAAATGGTCATCCTTTCAAATAGTCAGATCCGGTACAGTTAAACATAGGTGTTTATTTTGTTTTGATATAAATACATATTTCAATGTATTAATTACACGACTTACATAGCAAAGTGTTATATTAAGAAAGTACTATAATTTAATCATGATTGCCACTTGTCTAAGCCCCCTGGTAGGCAAGGAAAGAGTGGTTATTGCAGCATGTATTCCCCCACCTGCACTAGCTATCATCGCAATTAGACTCCACTTTAACTACCCATCAGATGGGATGGAGTCATTTGCTAGGTCCATAATAAAAAGGAAAGAAGAATAGAAAGTTAGTATCTACGTACGGTATGCCTAAAAAGTGGTTTACCACCCCATAAGGTTGAAATTCAGTTTCATATCATAAAACGACACGGTTGACTTTCCTTTGCAATAACATACTGACAGCTACCAAGGTTTAACGAAATTTTGTTTATACGCGACCTCTTTGTTCTGTTAAAACACCTTTCTTGTTCTGGCAAAACGCTTTCTTATTTTGTCAAAGCACTGCGACGACCGTACGATTCCAAACCTTAAAAGCACTTTTATTATAAACCTTAGGTGATTGTTAACCATAGGGTCATACAATATTGCAAATCATAAGTCACTCGTACGCGTCTCGTTTGCTCCGCGCATATCAACATTTTTGTCCATTAAGTTAAAAAAGTGACCCACATTTGAGCTTATTCTTAGATTCGTACCGACTTACGAGCATAAGTATGACTGGATATGCCTATGGATATGAAATAAAATAAGATATCACTTTATTGTTTACAAACATAAAAGTTCACTAAATGTTAACTTTTAAATTAAATTCAATATTATTGAAGGCTAATAAAAGCACCTTTTGTTTGGTGGTTTTATTGATCGGAAATCTCTGCCGGACAACCTGTTACTAACTCAAAACTCTTATATGACGGGTAAAAATTTATATATGAAATTAAAGTAGATAAAATAAATTTAAAAGTACTCGTACACCAATAAAATAAATACTTTAAACAGTAATGGAAAGCACTAAATTTCCTACTGCAGAAAATGTATGCAGTTAACATTATCATGAAATATCTAAAACTTTCTTAGTTTATCTTCCTTCCCAGTTTATTTTCCTTCCAAACATTCGGCAGGTAGTTTACGGATAGTACATGTCAGCAAAAAACGGATTTTAGAAAATTCAATTCTTATTTCGTGTGAAAGTAGGAAGTTTGTATGGAAGTTCGACATTTTTGAAGCTAGAAGTATGTAATTTTGTATTTAAGGTGATAATTACAGTTAATATTAGAAATGAGTGAATATGTGCTATATATCTCCCTTAGAAATGTGAAATGGGGTTTGAAATTACACACTAACAGTGGCTTAACTTGTATGAACGGAACTTTTTTAAAAACTTTTGTTTTAAAATCTGTTTTTACTGCAGAAAAATATAGAAATTCTATGGGAAAAACTCAAAATAACGCGGGCGAAGCTGCGGACGGAGAGTAAGTAAGTAATAAAATAATGCAGCTGTAATTCATAATGGAGATTTATTATAAGTGTTGTAAAGTTCTAGATCTCTTGTACTGGATTTGGTTCTGGGCTAAGTCAGCTTTATTATAATTAGTAATTCAATTATCATTATATTCTTTGGAATTTTCATCTTGGAATAACATTCATCTCTATCTCTTTGTAAAACTTAATTTTGGCGATCCTAATGATTGGTTCCTTTCCAGATATATTTCGGTTCGCTTAGGGAGCGTCGGTGTTGCTGTGGACTCGGCACTTGCCTTCCAATCGGGAGGTCCGGGGTTCGAGACCGCCATGTACCAATGTGTTTTTCGTTTTTCGAATTTCATATGTAAATTTGGAAAACATCGCGAGGCAAACTGCATACATTTGCGAAGAAATTTACAGGGGTATGTGAAGTCGACCACGGGCTAGCGTGGTTGACTAAGGCCTAAACACCTTAAGTTAGAGTAGGCTTGAGCCCCTCGGTGGGGACGTATATGAGCTGTTATGATGATATTTCGCGTGTTTTTCAAATAGGCAAATATAAGGCGACGGGGAACTCCTCTGTTCCAAGTAATTTGATATTTATCTAATGATATGTAAATTTTCCTAAATATATATAGCTCAGGTTCGTGTTATTTACACACAAAAATTTCTGTGAAGCTATCCTTCACATATCAATTAGTGACGTTTATTAATACCAGTTATCAACAGTGATTTTAAATTTATCTATAACTGCTCCGTGACGTCGTTGATTGTAACAATTTGATCATTTCCATTTGCGTGCAGTTTATCTTTAAAAATTTCTCCAACACTGTGATTTGATTTGATTAAGCAATCAATCAGTTCGTTATTCAGTAATTTCAAAATGTAAATTTCAAGGATTCATACAACACAAAGACGTTGACAGTTACGAGTGAGAGGTATTCCAGTCTGTTTTTGTTGCCAGCAAAAAATATTTACAGTTCAAACCGCAGTCGAGGGTCAGGCAGGGCTGCTATCCACCGTCCAGCAGGTGCAGCAGCAGCCGAAGCAGCAGGACGGTTGTGTAATTAAACTTCGGCGGCTACGACCACAAACCTCGGCCCTACACAACAAGGGACAAACTTTAAACGTAACATCGGTTGGCTTGTAAAACTTTATTGGTGTTGCTGTGCAAATTTCAAGCAAAATCGTATTAAAGCCTTTATTGCCAAACACGGTGGATACAGTCATTATTAGTCGTGAAAATCTTAAAACGTACAAAATAGCAATCTCGTTTTGTTTTTGGAATTAGATTTCAACAAGATCTATACGTGCTCATATTGTATAATGACTTGTGCTGATCTCACGAACTGGTAAATTTTTCTCAATTAGGTAATTGTTAATATTACTACTACTACTTGGCGCAGTGGATTCGGCACTGGCCTTCTAGTCGGGAGGTCCGCGGCTCGATCCCGCCATGTACCAATGTGTTTTTCGAATTTCATTATGTACATTTATCCGATGCTCTTACGGTGAAGGAAAACATCGTGAGGCAACCTGCATACATGTGACAAGAAATTCAAGGGTGTATGTGAAGTCGACCAATCCGCACTGGGTCAGCGTGGTTCACTAAGGCCTAAACACCCAACTTAGGTTAGGCTCGAGCCTACCCTAAGTTAGAGTGTTTATATTACTATAAACTATATATTATTTAACACTAAATATCATTATTATTATTATGCAAGCGTAAATGACGATTAGAATTGACAAAATTCTATTCAAATTCAAATTCAAAAATCTTTATTCAATTTAGGCCGATACAGGCACTTATTGACGTCAAAACACAGCAAAACATTCTAATTTAAAGGAAACATAAATTTAACCTTGTATGTGCATACATCCTGAATATACCTACTCAAGATGTCTGCAAATACAAGTAGTAATGAAAAAAAAAAGTTGAATCTACACCTACTATTGCCGTATCTAGTAACTTTTGCAACGTGTAGGTAGGTTCTGCAAAAACGAAGGCCTTGCGGCGGACAGGTGAAATAGTGCGAAAAATTGCCCCGCGGTCAGCCGGACACATTCGCTGGCCATCCGGGTATGCGGGCTTGATGCGAGCAATGAGTATCCTTCCTCTGTTTGTAATAGGTTCCAATTGTTTACTATTGTCGGTTTTTTATGGTCTTCTGTAATAGCGTTAAACATGGTTTTTGAAGGTCATACAAATAATTAATAAATTGGCAAATTAACGCTCAAAGGTGCTTGCAAACCCACGTTTTATTAGTATGATTACGTTTATGATTATATATTAGACTCATTTATTTTGCTATATTATACTCTAGCATAATTTCAAAAGCAAAATGCATGTACCTATACCATACTTCCATTTTTATGCCATTCAAAAATATATAGCAATAGAAAGTTGATTGAAGAGTTTTGTGGACACCATTTTTTTCTGACATTGCTGTGTTACACTATGAAACATAAATTACACATTAAGGAAGATAATATTTTTTATGTTTAACTTTGTTGTTATCCTTTGTTATTCCAACTAATGGTTTTGTGGTTTATTGAAAGATTTTATTGCGTGCATTGTAATACATTGTTGCAATTGGTATCACAATACATTCAAAACCATGTTAGAGTTGAAAAAAAAGGATGCTACTTTATAATAAATCAATTGAAATGATGTAATATTTTGCACGACTATGTTTTTCAACACCTTTCACGTACCCCAATTTAAAATTATTATTTTGTCAATTGAAGCGTTAGATGAATTTATAAAGCCAAACTGACCCAAATGTAAAAATAGGCCTAGTATTGAAAGGGAAGTGGACATTAAAAAATAAAACAGCCCCGTCTCGTGGCATCATTTTCAGCGTTAAGTTCATATGTGCTGGCCAAAGGCAGGTAATTGGCGCTTCCAATGCAAAAACGACCCCCGACAAGAATTTCAAGTGGGCTCTAAGTGTGAAGTAATGCCAATTTTACGAGACAGCCCCGGACTGAATACGCGATGAGGAGCGAAGACCGTTGGGAAGGAAAGAGTTGAGTTTTTATAGTGATCCGCCTATTTTTCATTTAAGATTTTTAGGTATTAAGTATCGTATAGAGCCTAGATCCTTGATCCTTGAATAAGTCAATCATTATTGTGGATTAAGACTTTATACATACGAAACTTTGTACATTATTCATTTTTCTCACAGGAACCTAGCAAGTTCCATGCTATCTTACGTCTACATTTACAGTTACATAGCGTTATTAGTGCTATGCTACTCTCGGCGGCAATATAACAAAAACCCAATCAACGGTAATTGTTCAGGACTCTAGATCAAGCGTCATGCAGCATCTAAGCAGTATGCAAGCAACAAACATACAAGCACATATGCAGCATGCAAGCAAGCAAGCAGCATGCAAGCACGTATGCAGTATGCAAGCAAACATGTAACATCCAAGCAAGTACCTAGTCAATTTGACGCTCTGCTATGGTGAGGTTACAAGACCCCTCCTAGAATCAACTCTTTCGTTAAAGCGGGGAGCTCTCGACCATGCGAGCAAGAATGCAAGCAAGCATGCAACCTGAAAGTAAGTAGTCTTTACAAAACTAACCCGAGTTTTCATCGAGCACTATAAGGAACTTACCTGATGTTAAAATACTTAATTTGCGTAGATCTTTAGCATTTCAGGTAATGAGCATTGTTGTAAAAGTTACTTGCATCTTAAGAGCAAGAAATGAAAATTACTTATTGTTAAAATAAAATCTGTCAAAATAACAAAAAAATGTTTACGGTATTCGATATTATAAAACTGTTTTACGACAAAATTAAACAATATGTTAAACAAATTTTTGTAGACCTAAGTATGTTTCGTCTATAATAATATGTTGATTTGATCTACATAATATATGTATATTTGGTCGTAAGCTATTTTTTATACTACTAGGTGATAAAGGTGGCCTTCTCCAGAGTTTTTGGACAATTATTATGGCGATGCGTAGTTTGCGGGCACAGCTCGTTTTTAAATAAAAATAAAATTCGGACTTTCCACATTAATTGAAGATGAATAAGTTTTGTATAATATGAAAATAATATTCAAGATTTTTTTAACATTTGGAACCAATCATATTTTGAACGTACGCCGTTCGTTAAGGACTTACGGTGTTATTTATAACAATGGGCGAAGTTATAACTAGCTTATAAAGTGTTGTTTTTATCACTCATACGTAATACTCAAATATATTTATATTTATTATGTCGAAAAAACGATTATTACTAATACTATTATATACAATATGTTCAAAACCTCTTGCAAAGTAAAAACGACAAATATTTACCGGAGGGAGACTGTACCAGAATCGTTTGCATGGGCATCTCTTGCCTTTTTCTGTCTGTCGCCAAGCAGCCGATCGGGTGCTTGTACAGCTGTATTCGGGTTTAAAGGGTAATACAGGCTAAACTAGTTGAGCAGCCTGTTTGCTTGCCTGTAAAACACTTTCACTTCTGAAACACTGCACCGGATTTCCATTCAGACTCATTCATCATTACAGCTCATATAAGTCTCCACCGACGGGCTCAAGCCTACCCTAAGTTAGGGCGTTTTAGGCCTTAGTCAACCACGCTGGCCCAGTGCGGTGTGGTTTACTTCACCATACATCCACCCATACACCCATACACATACACTCATACACCCTTGAACTTCATCGCATTGTATGCAGGCTGTCTAAGGATGTTTTCCTTCACCGTAGGAGCGTCAGACAAATGTACATAATACAATTCAAAAACGAAAAACATATTGGTGCATGACAGGATCGAACTCTGGACCTCCAGATTTGAAGGTCAAGTCCAAAGTGCCACCGATGCTCTTATATTCAGACTCATTGTCTGGTGCGAATTTGATAAGTTCACGTGTGCCCAAACGCTACACGACGGAACCGAAGTGAGCTGCGTAAGGTAAACAATTGTTTTTGTTTGATGAGTCTCCAAAATGAGATCCTCTTGTTCGAACATAACAATTAACTTTAAACAAATTGTTTCCCCTCGTCATTCTTTTGTTTTTATTTGTCCTCGATGTTTTTAATTAAAATAGTTCACCAAGGTAGACTCGGCGTTCGCAGTCCAAACTTGTTCTAGGGATTTTAAGCGATGCAAAAGATTAATTACGCCGTGGATAGCTTCTTACTCGGATTTAAAAGAGGCTCCGACGAAGGAGTTTTGTGAAAGCGGACAATAATTAAAGTGTCATTTAAAGTTTGCCGAAGTTTTCCCGGGGAAAAATTCGCAAGGCTTGTTTACAGTTTTGATAGGATAATTTATGACGGCAATTTAATGCTAAGCAGGTTTGTTACCTGGTGCTATTGTTTTTTGTTAGCTGTTAAGGGAACTTTTCTTTAAAAGTAGAATCAATCTTTATTTATCATAGCGTACAATCACTTTCTTATTTTTTTAAATATATATTTATCGTCTATTATCATCATTCATCAACGTTTTGATTTTAAATATCAAAAGAAACAAGATCAAATAAAGTGACAGCAATTTATTGACTTTTGATAGTTTAAACTGTACTCCTTGTAAGGTAAAGGTCCTCACTATATACTAGCAAGCACGCAGAATGTATGCAAGAATATAGCACGCATGCAAGAATGCAGCATTCACGCAAGCATGCAGCATGCAAGCAAGTAGATTGACACTCCATTCTCGTACCTACGTAATGGTTGTCAAAGTCGTTTGTCTATTAATAGTTTTGCATGGGTGCCGTCAGATATTATTTGCATTCTCTCGGGTTCGACGCATTTGGCCAAAAACGCAAATGACCATTTCAGACTCGTTTTCACCTTTTTTTTACCCAGTAAATAAAGATTTTAAATCTACCGCAGACGGAGTGGGGTCCGCCTGCGGTTATGTGAGACTCGCCCCGCTAATCGAGACATACTCACTTAAAAATACTGGAGGGTTCCGTCTAATCGCATTCTCGACACACAAAGGGTACTTTTCGCAATCGCTTTGTGTAGACTCGTTTTCACCTACAGAATTATTATTATTTGGATCCACTAGGTGACATGAAGGCCGAGATATTTCTGGTTGTGTACAATAATAAAATCAATCCAACTAAGTAAACTCAATGCACAACTTGAGTACAGTGTATGTGTTCAAGTCAAAGAATGGGAGCCCGAACGTGAACCGGATGAGAAATCCTCGGGATTATAGCAAAACTTGTATTGTTACGGACCATAGGATTCATAACAATGACCAGATCAAGGGTGGAACAAAAAAATACCTCGTCAATAAGAAATTCTTTGAGTAAACAAGGGTATAAAGCTTAATGGTGGTACGCTGTCTGCCCTTTTCATAACAAACAGCGCAATTTCGTCGTCCAACTATTTACAACTGGCGTTAGTGTTGTTTAAGTGACGACATTACTGTTTACATATTGCCTATCATAACGCTTTTTGGTGTTCAGGCGTGCTAATAGAATTCTAGATAAAGCGTGAATTAAGAAATCGGTGGGGTTGGCGGAAAGGGGAACATATTTCGCATTTTTAAAGAAAATGAAAGCTTCAAATATAATGTGAGTTTGCTTTAAATTGTAAGTGCAACCAATTTTCACGAAATCTAAATATTGAACGTAGCTCTTAATAAAGAGGAAATCCAACGAGCCATGTTTCCATACAAACGTAATCCCCAGTTTCTTTCCAGGGGCCTAATTCCGCTAATCTTAGCGTCGTTGTCGCGTCTTGATAGCCTTTCAATAAAACTGCTTTTGTCGCTTTTATACGTATTTCCTGGTGCAATTTATTCGTGCTACACTTTCATAATAAGTCAATAGTAACAAATGTTTTAGTTAGTAATCGTTTAACCAACAACAACTGTCTCAAAAAGCGATGCTATTGAAGCATTATCGACACGCCACAAAGGCGTTAACGCTAGCAGAATAAGGCCCCTGGATAGTGGCCATTGTTGATCTATTTTTTTCCACAAACATCTATTTCCACTATTAGCATGTTCCTATGCTTTCCTCTTTTTATTATGTTAATTAATAAAAGAGATTTAAACCTTCAAAAACCCTCAAAAAATAGCCAGATTTTCTGCTGTATGCGAACATCTAGCAAAACAAATTAGATGAGATTATATTATGAAAGCTTTATATGAGCATCGGTGGCGCTGTGGATTCGGTAGGTACTGCGAGAGACAGTACCGAATCCACAATGCCGAATGCTGTACAGAGGCGGCCTTAATGACAAATTTTCATTAAGAGGATTGTGAAGCTGTAAATTTTCATACAAAAAGCGATAACGCTCTTCTCCCTCTTTAATTTTCATCCCTTTTTAATTTTCATAATTTTTGGAAGTGTTATAGATATAATGAAGATCTAGGTTTGTACGTTTTGATTTTGAAGTAATATTGCTTAGAATATAAATTATTAGCATTTAAATATCCATATTTTAGACTTAAAAACTATCTCGAGCATTTTTATCTTTTTTGACTAAATTATACTGAATTACAAAAAAATCAAAACGTACGAACATAGATTAAGGTATACTGAATCTAATGAGATCAAAGTGTCTAATTCCGTAAAGGTTTAGGCGGGTAAAACAGTTATAGCCCGAAACAATATTTCAATAAGAAATGTAGGCACTTGTCTCGGACTTTTAACTCTAAGCGGTGTGCAACAAAGTGCATTTTTGAAAGTGCATACTCGAGCCATGATTTGGCATTTCACAGTCCTCTTAATAACTCTCCTTAGCGTTTGTAATGTTTTTTCTTGCTAAATTGTAGTAATATAGGGAAATCTTAAAGTTGAAGGAAAAAAAAACAAACTTATTCCTTTAGTCCGATACAAAATGAAAAGCTTTATTCTGGTAGGTACATGGTTGTAATTCACTTATGCATAATGTTACTGAAGTTAACAAAATCCCTCAATGCAAAGCACTTAACTAAATTTTTATTTAATACAAGCCAAGGGCAGGATGGTTCAGGTTTGTTTGATCAATCTCGGCAGGTAAAAATCAGGTTCAAATTGGGTACAAAACTACAAAATGAGGGGCAATAAAGTACACGAACAAATAGTTATAGGTTTCCTTTTTTTTAAAAGAAATTAGTAGCCTTCCCCGGAGCGGTTGTTAGTGGGTCATACCTTCAATGCTAAGTTTCTGCGATCACGGGTCAGAGATATAATATTCCAATTTCTTAACTTATTCTCTGTTTCTAATATTATTTGTGTAATTCCACAGAATTCCTCCTTGATATTAGGTTATTAGGTAGGTTAGTTGCAGCGGAGCCCTACGGCCTCCGGGAACTGCCCTGGAGATTCATAGCACAGTGTTATTGTTAAAACTTCTTAGAATATTATTTTGAATTTGAGCTAGGTACAAGGTTATGTCAGTTATATTATGTTATTGTGATTGTCAAAATACTACATTGAGAAAAATGAAAAATTATAAACATTGAAACAAAATATCTTTTTTCTTAATAAAATGGCGACCGTGATAGATGAAATAAAGCAAGAACGGGCAAATTTACGTCGTATTTTCACAAGAAAGTGTAGTGAAATAATTAAACTTGTGGAAAATCATGAATCAGACGTAGACACTATTGTCGCTGCCGTGGAAGTTCTGGAACCAAGAGTACAGGGTATGTTTGATATGGATGAGCGCATTTACCACCTATTAATTCAAAATAAGGCCGAAGAAAACATAATAGATGAAGAGACAGATCAAGCGGACAGTTATAGAATGAAATGGATAGTCACGAAGAAGAAGGTAGATAAAAGGGTCTATCCACAAGAGAATACAAATTCCGCTTGTAACCACGTCAACTCTAAATATGGCTCAGTAAGTAGTTGTGGTAGTAAAGATAATCCCAGTTGCTCAAACGTCACATACAATAATAATAGATATATTAGAAAGTATAATTTACCTAAATTGGAACTTAAAAAGTTCGACGGTAATATAAAGAACTGGTTGTCATTTTGGGGCCAGTTCCGTAAAATAAATGATGATTGCGAAATTGATAACGATGACAAATACCAATATTTGCTGCAATGCATGGAACATGGCACTGAAGTGAGAGCAATTGTAGAAGGTTTCCCATCGTCTGCGTCAGGGTATCATCATGCATTAGAGCAATTAAAGTCACGTTTTGCTCGCGATGATTTACTTATTCAAGTATACGTGAGAGAACTTTTGGGCTTAATACTTCTTCAAGCTAAGAAAAATAGCCAACTATCATTAACAGCATTATACGATCAATTGAGTGCGCATATTCGTGCTTTAGAAACTATAGGTATACAAAAAGAAAATTATTCAGCATTTGTATACCCAATGATTCAATCGGCTCTTCCGTGTGACATTTTGAAAATCTGGGAAAGAAACCGACCTAGTTCGCTTACAATGGAATCTCCAGATAAAGAACTTAGTCATTTATTAGAATTTCTTAAACGGGAAGTTGATAGCGAACAAAGAGTCAATATGGCACAAACTACTTTTTTAGAAACGGATAGATCTTATAAAAAACCTGACCCTCCATCGGCAGAATGCTTAGTTACAAATATAAAGAGACCGGAAACTAAGCAGTGCATATTTTGTGACAAGACGTCACATGTCAGTGTGGAATGTTACAAATTACAGAAAATGAATTTAGAGCAAAGGCGAGAATTTTTAAGGAAAAAGAAAGCATGTTCTTTGTGTCTAAAAATTGGACACTTCTCAAGATTTTGTAAAGCTTACACTAAGTGTTGTATTTGTATGAAACGTCATTCGGTAATATTATGCCCAGGGAAAGCCGAAGCACCTACATCAGTAGTGCCTTCCAATAGCAGTGACACTGTGAATAACAATGCCGCACAATCACAAGCGGTAACATTGCTTCAAACTCTTTTGCTTACTATTACAAATAACGACAAGAAAATGACTGTGAGGGCGTTATTTGATACAGGAGCACAACGCTCCTATGTCAAGAAATCAGTAGTGGAAGGTCTCTGTCTAAAACCTGTAAGTAGAGAGACTTTGACTCATTACTTGTTTGGCGGCATACAAACGAAGACAGAAGAAATCGACGCTTATAATTTTACAATACATAGTTTAGATAGTTCTTTTTCTTTTCATAATTTTTATGCTTTAGTTCAAAGTCGCATTTGCGGTGACATTCCTTGTGTAAATATAAAAGACAACAAAATGTCAAATTTGTTAAAAAAGCATAATGTATCACTGACAGACAAGGGCACCGAAAACACAGAGATAGGTTTACTTATTGGAGCTGACTTCGCGGGTCTATTTATGACTAATGAGATTATTTCCTTAGATAATAATATAGTAGCAAACAAAACAAAACTTGGTTGGACGATATTAGGCAAACACTTGAACATATGTTGCAATATTAACACCTTAATTTGTTCAACAGATTTAAATGCATTCTGGTCACTCGAGAGTCTAGGTATAAGAGATCCGGTGATGGAGAGAAGTACGGCGGAAATAGAAGGTCAAAAACTGTCAGACTTTGAAAATAATATTATCGTGAATGACGGGAAAAGGTATGAAGTTCGTTTACCGTGGAAGCTTGACTATGAAAATTTAAGCAGTAATTATGAATTGGCGAAAGGTAGACTAGTAAGCGCTACGAAACGACTTCAAAAATGTGGTAAGTTGACAGATTATTTCGCGGTCTTTAATGAATGGCATCAACTAGGCATTATTGACACTGTCTCAGATTGTGAGAACGATTATAATTCGGGCCACTATTTATCTCATCATGCCGTTATTAAAGAGGCTAGTCTCACGACAAAGGTAAGACCAGTTTTCAACGCTTCAGCCAAAGACAAAAATGGTAAATCTCTGAATTCATGTCTTGATAAAGGTATTAATTTGATAGAAAATATTCCAAAATTACTTATAAAGTTTCGACGTGGCGCTATTGGTATAATTGCTGACATCGCAAAAGCGTTTTTACAAATCTCTATTGACCCCGATGATAGAAAATATTTAAAGTTTTTGTGGTGGAAAGATGAGACGTTAAAGGAAATACAAACATATCAGCATTGTAGGGTGGTGTTTGGGCTAACATGTAGCCCCTTTTTACTTTCTGCTACAATACTTCATCACTTGGAAAAGGTGACGGGTCCATATAAAAATTGCGCTGATGAATTGAGCAAGTCATTGTACGTCGATAATTGTGTTTTCAGTACCGATACGGAAGTAGACGCGTTGAAGTTTATGGCGGATGCAAAAGAAATAATGAGCTGGGGCAAGTTCGACTTACGGCAGTGGATCATTTCATCTACGAATATAAATGAGACAAGAAAAAATGAGATCTCAGTCTTGGGTCTTATGTGGGATATTGCGAAGGATGAGCTTTATTGCAAAATTGATATACCTCCGATGATTATAGACTGTAAGTATACAAAGAGAAATATCTTGTCATTTATTCAAAGGTTATACGACCCAATAGGCTTCATATGCCCAGTTATTTTAGTACCAAAAATTATTTTGCAAGAAATGTGGAGACAGAAGCTAGAGTGGGACGATGAACCCCCAGAAGAGATATCAACAAGATATTTAAGGTGGTATAAGAATCTCTATTTCATCAAAGATTGTAAGATAGCCCGAAGATTAAGTAAAGAGTACATAAAAGATTGCGAAATAACTTTGCACACTTTTTGTGATGCTTGCAAAGAAGGATATGCGGCGTGTGTTTTCTTGAGAACTCAAAATAAAGACAGAGTATCAATACAACTGCTATCTGCCAAAGCAAGAGTAGCTCCTATAGGAAATATGAGTATACCTCGACTTGAATTGCTGTCAGCTTTAATTGCATCTAGATTAGTTGTAGAAGTAAGAAATAGCTTAGAATTGCCTACGAGGGAGGAGTTCTTTTGGACAGACTCTAGCGTTACGTTGAGTTGGATAAAAAAGAATATTACAGTAAATACATTTGTGTCTAACCGGGTAAAAGAAATAAAACAGAATTCGAATCCACAAAATTGGCGTCATATAGCGGGTGAGTCAAACTGGGCTGATCTAGCTTCGAGAGGCTGCGACGCTAGACAATTACTTGATTCCCACTGGAGTGAAGGGCCTCCATGGTTACTGTGTAATCCTGAATATTGGCCTAAGTCAGAAATAAATATCGAGGATAGTATGATAGACAAAGAGCGAAAATGTACTACTACATGTGTTGTTGAAGTTGACTCGAATAATAATTTTTCTGAAAATTTTCATACTTTTTCAAATTATACAAAAACAGTACGATCGTTAGCATGGATGATGAGATTTGTTAGAAATGCGCAGAAATCTAAAGAAAATAAAAAGGGTGAAATAGAGTACGAGGATTTTGAAGCAGCTGAAAGAATACTGATAAAGCTAATACAGGAAGAGAATAAAGAATTCATAGAAAAGAGATGTACAAATTTAAAATTAATATATGATGATGATGGGTTAATGAGATTAGAAACTAAGCTTACCTTAGGAAACTTTTCTGAAACTATAAAAAAGCCATATATTGTACCTGCAAAAAATGTAATAATAAGAACAATGATTGAAGAGTGTCATCGGAGACTGCAACATGCAGGAAGCAATATTGTTATTGCTAATATAAGGCAACGGTTTTGGGCTATAGGCATTAGATTAGTAGTTAAGTCAATTATAGCAAGATGCGTAATCTGTAACCGATTTAAGGCTAAGCGCACAGAAGCAAGCACTGCTCCTCTTCCCTTAGATCGTATTAACTGTTCCGCCGTATTTGAGGTTACCGGTGTGGATTTGGCTGGACCGTTATATCTGCGTGGTGGTAATAAATGTTGGGTCGTTATTTATACATGTGCGGTTTATAGAGCTGTACATTTGGAACTAACGAAAAGCTTATCGACGCTAGATTTTCTTATGACCCTTCGCAGATTCATCGCACGTCGCGGAAGAGTAAGAGTGATTATGTCAGATAATGGCAGGAATTTTGTGGGAGCTGATAATTTATTCAAGGATATTGATTGGAATGAAATAAGCAGGTATTCCAATATTGAACGGA
Organism: Schoenobius gigantellus; assembly: GCA_963935595.1. Taxonomy (NCBI): domain Eukaryota; kingdom Metazoa; phylum Arthropoda; class Insecta; order Lepidoptera; family Crambidae; genus Schoenobius; species Schoenobius gigantellus. Next base: position 11,165,177 of record OZ012563.1, on the reverse strand, counting down.
TACAATGGAAGTTCAATGTTCCTACAGCTGCCTGGTGGGGCGGTTTCTGGGAGCGCTTGATAAAGATACTAAAAGACCTCTTACGTCGAATATTAGGAAAAAGGGTCATAACATACGATGAAATGAACACCATTTTATGTGACTGTGAAGCCACTATGAATGGACGTCCTTTGACGTATGTCGAGGGTGACAAAACATTATCTTTGGAACCATTGACACCATTGTGTTTTCTGAACCCATTGCCGACATCAGATGTGTCAGATTTGGATCACATTGATTCCAAAAACTTGAATTGTCGTTTGAAATATTTACAAAAGCTGCGTGATGATTTTAGACACAGATTCCGTACAGAATATTTGACGTATCTTTTACAAAGGGGAAAGTCAAGGACAGACGATTTGAAAGTAGGAGATGTAGTTATTGTTGAAACAGAAGAGAAGAGGTTAAAGTGGCCATTGGGATTAGTTCTAGAAATTTTTAAAGGTAGAGATGGAGTTGCCAGAGTTGCGAAGCTAAAGACGTCTACAGGATTGAAGGTAAGGCCTATCCAGAAATTATTCAAATTAGAAGTTTCGACCCAATCATATGTTCAAGATAGGAACCCTAGAACGCATACACGTAGTGGACGCATTATAAAGGTACCAAGCCGCCTTGGTGTTACTTAAATAAGTGTCAGTGGCCCTTTTCTGTTAATATTGGAGATTATGTATATTTATACTAGGAATTAATATGTGTGGACTAGGAATTGATCTGTGTCTTTAGGCTTGGAGGATGTTAAAACTTCTTAGAATATTATTTTGAATTTGAGCTAGGTACAAGGTTATGTCAGTTATATTATGTTATTGTGATTGTCAAAATACTACATTGAGAAAAATGAAAAATTATAAACATTGAAACAAAATATCTTTTTTCTTAATAGTTATGTTAAAAATATAATTAAATATGCCTATGATCTTGAGGTCAGTGGGTCTAACACTGAGTTCTGAAGGAATCCCAGTCAATACATTTGAACTTCATGTAATAAACATAGCAAATGAATTCTAAAACATAATTTTTAATAAATCGACAAATTGTCTTATTGGTTAGTTAATAAAAAGGACCTATGGAGGGGAGAGCACCTATTTTGTGTATAATTATTGCTATTAATAAAAAGAAAACAGCTTAATTTGTGAGTTCTTTGCCAAAGAAGGATGTGAAACTTAATATTGTGAAAATTTAGAATTTAACATGAAATTCGCAAGTGTTACTCAATATATGCCTTAATCCCACTAAGATGCCGTTTACTATCAAGGTTTTTTAATGAAATAGGGGATGAAAAAGGCGAATTTTGGAAATGTAATATGTTTGATTTAATAATCAATTTACCCACAAATAAAAATAAAATTAACAAAATCTGTTTTAAATCATGAAATATAATAAGTTAATTAGATACCTTAGTGTGGGCGGAGTATTATCTATTGATATAATTTATTTATTCAACTAATTCACCGAATCGCGCGCCGGCGATTATAAATATGATTGAGCTTTTACTCTTCAAGCTGAAAACAAAAATAACTCACTTTGTTAAATTCAGGGTGGCTTTTCGAATTAAATTCACACGGAAAACGAGAGAAATACCTACGAAATAAATATATAAAAACTTTATGATCTTCAAATCAATAACAAATTACTTCGATCGATGTCTCACAGACTAGTCATAACCTAGACGATAGACTAAACCAACGCTCCACTTGCGCGCAGATTTGCGTTTATGTGGAAGCGACGGAGCCGAGGTCCGTTTGCTGAATGTTAAGCGCCGTATTGGCGACGGAACCTCTCCTAAAACCAAATTCATTTCATAACACTCGTAAGACTCTTAACTTGCTTCAAGATGTGTCAAGTCAACATACGGATCTTTCGAAATTCTACAATACCTATGCAATAAGTATTTCCAGCTAAAGTTATGTTTAGTTGAAAAACAAAACGTAATGAAAAATTAACCTTAAACAAATTGTGAATGCTTTCCAAATTCTATTCGACGAAACTATAATTATATGATCTATAAGTTTAAGTGTATTTTATTAAAATATGTCTATAGAAATGATCAAAACAAACGGTCCAAATGTCAAATTCCGAATTTTGAGAAAATCAACCCACCTGAATGGAAGCACGGGATTTTGGGCGAAAAAAAACTATCTTTGTAAATAAGGCCAGGATAAACGCGAGATTTATTTTGTTTATGCAAAAAGTGAATAATGACCAAAGATAATTGCAAATGTCACTGACGTGACGTGAAACGACGTTGACGTTGACACTTGACATTGATATTGTGAAATTAATTGACAAAGTTATTGTAATTATGATTTTAGTTGTGAAATTTGTGTTAAAACTACAGTGAAACCAAAGTGTTTTTGCAAAATTAGTGTTTTATGAAATTTTAAGAAAAAACAGTGTTACACGTTAACTTATGCTAGTTGCATCGACTTATAATTAGGTTACGTACTTTATCCAATTATGATAACTTCGACATGGATTCGCGTACCGAGGGTTTCCGTGCATACTTACCAAGTTCCGTTTGTCCGTCTGTCTGTCAAGACCTTTTTTCATAGGAACGCGTTGTGATATCAAACTAAAAATTTAGAACCTTATAAGTACATATTGAGGAAATAATCTGAAAACCGTAAATGTGTAGTTAGGAACTTAAAAAGTAAGATCTATTTCTACGGAACCCGGACACAGACACATATTTTCAAAATACATAAGCCAATTCACAATTATGATTAGAGACAATCATTACTTTTTGCGAGCTATTTATTCCAAATATCTTGAACCTCAATGTCCAGCAGCTGTTGGTCCCTTGCTTGAAAAATAATTACGATTCCTACCCACAGAGTCCGACGAAAATTCGTTTGTCCGCTTGCAGTTCCTTTTGTAACGATCCTTTCAGTCCCTTTTTAACCGACTTCAAAAAAGGAGGAGGTTCTCAATTCGATGCGTATGTTTTTTTTTGTGTGTATGTTACGCGCATACGTCGCCAATTGTAGACCGATTTTCAAAATTCTTTTTTTAATTGATTGAGTGTACTCCAAGGGTGGTCCCATGGTTACCAAAGTTAGGATCTGGTGATGGGATCTCATAAAAATCGAGGAAAACCCTTAAATTTTTAGGTGTGTCCAACGTGTTTTGTGTGTATGTTAAGCGATTACTCCGCCAAATGTAGACCGATTTTCATTTTTTTTTTGTATTTGATAGAGTATACTCCTGGGGTAGTCCCAAGGTCACCAAAGTCAGGATGTGATAATGGGATCCCATGAAAATCGAGGAAATCCCCATTTAAGCTGGTATTAAATTAGGGTTTATTTTACTAAAAAGATGTCATTCACTAAAAAGTTAAAAATAAAAAATACATATATTTACAAAAAATAAAAACCGACTTCAAAAACACTGAAAAGTTAAAAATAATATGAGAATAGATACAGACAACATCACACTTCTATATTGAAGTCGGTGACTTTTAAGACCTTCTAGGAGATTATCGTTTGGCACCGACTTCTATATAGAACTGTGATGTTGTCTGAACCTATTCTTATATTATTTTTAACTTTTTAGTGTTTTTGAAGTCAGTTTTTAGTTTTTTGTAAAATAATGTTTTGTGAAGTAACGTTAAAATTTGCAACATTGCAAATTTTACTTCATCGTCGTCATCTTGCCAGCCTAAGCATGCCCACTGCTGGGCATCGACTTTCCCAAAATTGCTCTCCCGCCATTGGCACTGCTACGTTGACATGCAAAAGTGGTAATGTGATAATCCAATTTGAATAAAGTACTTATATTGAATTTTGAATGTGAATTTGAAAATGTTCACCCATTGAAATTGACATCGTAACACGCGTGATGGTTGTCATACAATATTCAAAAAAACTTCGCCCTGTATATCAAAATTCCCTTTAAGATCACCATACCTGAACTTACATAACGGTACAATTTAACCCACTTCTGCTATTTTCATAGTATTAGATAGTTTAATGGAAAATACCGTGAAATCCTACAAACATCACTTATGCTAGAGCTTAAATAAGATGTTCCCGGAATACGACGACGTTTTACAGTTTGGCTTTAGGTGATAGGAGATCGCGATATTTGTTAAAATAATATATTGTGAACTGGATATTTGTAACATTTTTTTTTCTAATGAAAATCTAACAAGACATCTTAAAAGGGAGGATTCCACAAGTTGGCATTCTGCCGGGAGAGCCCCACACACGCTCGCCGTCTAGCCAACGGCGGGTACGGTCTACGGTGCGGTTACGCATTTCTCCCCGAAAAAAAAGATGACACAAGTTAAAAGTTAGAATCTTTTGCAATTAAACATATTTTATTCGTGGTAAGACTTTTGAGTCCACCTGCAAGCCTATTACCGATTATATTATCGTCTTTAAATGATATAATTATGAAATCATAGTGCAAAACGAAAAATAAGATTTTCGGTCAGATTTTTGATCATTCGTTCATTATATCATGATGACATCATTGAAATTATACCATAGTGATGATAACATCGGAGATCGGTAATACGGAATGAAGTATTTCATGACTATTTTAACTCAAAATTTATACCATTTTATACGATGAAAGATCCATAATGGGTCTGCTGGTTAGTTAGCACAGTATACTAATAATATTTGTGAGATTTGAGGAATGAAGGCAAAGGGCGTCTCCTGCTTTGGGGTCAACGTCGTTTGGCAGATGATATAAAAAGCATAAGTTACTTATAAAATGTGAGAAAAAAAATGACAGTGAACGTGTGATTATTTGTCAATGCAGTGAACGAAAACTTCCTGACATTGACAATCCGGAGATGGGGAACGCCAGAGCCTCTTCCGTTGACAGGATGTAGCGAGCAGGTTGTCTTGAATTCCATAACACAAATTTCTTCAACCTCGGACACCCCATAATAATCAACATGCCAGCACTCATAAAATGGAAGAATTGGCCCTGCTGGCCCTGTTCCGGTTGAAAGGGGCCAATCCGTCATAGTTAAGGAAAGAAGAAGCTCAGTCCATCAGTGACATTATTATGTACATTTATTCTACGTTTAGAGACGATATGAAAGCTAATAGTTGTAAAGGAGACTGGCGGGTTTCTTAGGAGTATTCGGCCTGATCACCTACATGAAAACTTTTAACTTCTCGTCAAAGCTCAATCTATTATTAGACAAATGAAAATAGTTTAATATTTTGCTACAAACTTCGAGAAAATTAGTTAGTGTGTTGAAGGTTGAAAAATAGGTTTGGTTATGTTTTGGTTTAATTCACGAATTCGTCTTATAATAAACAGTAACTTATAAAATGTATTATAGACGTAAACATATATTTTTGTACCACAATAGGAAATACGCCCCATACTCCACACGTTAGTGAAAATAAAATTGATCGCACAAACGCAAATTACCACAGACGAGTAATTATGGACATTTGTTGACATTCTGATCAAACATCGTATCAGTGTTGTCGCACTTAATAAATAATTGATACGTTGATCTACTACATTTTATACTCAAATCTTTTAAAAACTTTAATTTCAGATAAAATATAAAGAAATCTGCGGTAAATAAATTAGCATTATAATTCAATAACTTGTAAATGTATTATTTTCTCTGTAAAACTGGTTAATTCGCCAAAATCGAATCTCAAAATGTATCCATTGAATTCAATGAAAAGGATTTTTTTCTTGACTTTGCTAAGCTCTACAAAGATGTTTGTTACGTTAATAAAATCTGCGAAAAATATACATTTTTTTCATAAAAGTTTCATCAATCTTGTAGGACTTCAGGCCGAAACCCGCCAGTCTCCTTTTAGAAAGATACTAAGAGATTAATTTTGAACGCTTATGCCTTATACCACGTTTTGATTCAGCAATGTGAGAGACCTGTCTGCCATGCCCTTAAAGCAAATGTGACGCCAACACGCCGTCTCACTTTGAGAGCGAATTTTAAATTGTACTTTAAAAACAGCCAGTTATTGGTGCCGTGGTTGAATTATTCAATGGGTAGGACACTATCGGCTATTTATAACAGTCGCATATTAGAACAATTGGGTCAAGCAAGATTGTATGTTTAGGAATCTTGGAAATTTTTGGAGCCAAGGACGTGGTAAAAATACGTGAAAAGGAAATATTCAAACTTGAAAACACTGTATTCATTTTAGTCACAAAATTACTTAAAACAGTCCAACAAAGTAAATGACAATAATAAACCTTTATTGTCATTTACTTTGTTGGTGCGTGGTTATCAATCGAAATGACGCGAAAAGTGCAGCGACTGCCTTCTCTTTTACCCACATAGCGCTATGTCTGTTATCGGTCGGCGCCGATGAAGCGAACGCGTGCGCCCTTGTTTAAGTGTCAGTGATGTCTACAACAAAGTGCCGGGTGGGGTGAGGTATTTGAAATGAGTGCGGGGAGGGGAGGTGAGTGGCCGTTCTGTTCTGTACGTAGTCTATTATATCTTCTGTGACCGCAGCTAAGCCGTTGCGTTCAACCAATCAGAGCGCCACATTATCACGTCATCGAAGAGTCGTAGGTCAATATATGCGTTCCGATTGGTCGTTCGCAACGACTTAAAGTACGTGCCTGGGACGTGACTGGGCCATGTCCGTGGCACGACCCGTGTCACGTCAGGGCCACCGACTTCAATCTGTACCCCTTAAGCACCATTTACGGAAAGCAATATGCATTATGATTATGTTTAATATGGCAGAGATGCATAACGTTCCTATTAATAACTCGTCATTCATTTTTTTAATAAAACTCGGACGTGCACTGGTAATATCGGTGGAAGTGTGCACGTCACGGCCACGGACGTGTGTGAACGAGTTCATATAAAAAGTAGGCAATGATATTTTTCAAGTCCTTGACGGAATACATCCCGCCCACTTCCCGATCATGGCATGGAAATGCGTGAATCAAAATTAGACCTCGATTTTTCGATTCAAAATTAGACCTCTTATGGTAAGTGGTATCCGCAACCTATGGACACCCTTGCAACATTATAGGTATCGCTTACGCGTTGTCGTAACATTTTTATTCCCTTCTTGAAGAACACCATGCTGTTAGTCTCTCAAGAAAATCTCGATAGGAAGTCCATTCCACATACTGGGCGTGCGCGGAAGGAAATTCCTTCGAAAGCGTATTGTAGTACAGGACCATTTCGGTTGTAAGGTGTGAGGGTGAACTCCCTGCTGATAGCGAGCTATGCGATAGTAAAATGTGACCGTGGTCGTATTGTGACAATAAAAATTATATATATGCGTTATCTAATCATGAATGAATCATACGAATCACACAATAATGTTAAGCTGGAATTTACTAGAATTTGATACGGTAAACATTATTTCATTAGAAATTGTTGCGAAGTTGTTGTGCGTCGTCGGTGGTATTGTGGACTCGGCATTGGCCTTCAAACCGGTCCGGGGCTCGATACTGCCATGTACCAATGTATTTTTCTCTTTTTTTAGAATGTCATATTTACATTTTGCCGACGCTCCTATGAGAAAGGAAAACATCCTCAGGCAACCTGCATACATCACTGTGAAGAAATTCAAAGGTGTATGTGCAGTCGACCAATCCGCACTGGGCCAGCGTGGTTGACTTAGATCTAAACACCCTAATTTAAAGTAGGCTCGAGCCCCTCGGTGGGGACATATATCAGCTATGGTGATGATAGTGTGTTTCGAAGAACAGTAAAAATTTTAAGAAATATTGTAAATCCCTCCATTACTTATATTATAAATGCGCAAGTAACTTCCGTTTGTCTATTCCCTTTCACGCCTAAGCCACTGAACTAAATTTAATCAAATGTTATAGTGCCCCTCAAGCCCTTTTACTCTTTATCCCAAAATGTTAAGTCCCTAGGGAACTCTATATAACCGAATTGGCGATATAATTGGGTTCTACGCAGACGAAATCACGGGCAACAACTAGTGTGTTTATAAACGCCCTGATATTTTCTTAATAGAAACAATTCAAAATAATTATTATCTTTGTTAACAGGAAATATTTGTTTGTTAGCAATCGTAATAAGATAACTTATCAATGACCTCTCAGTAATTTTAATAAGTTGCTCACCGTTACAAAACTACCGAATCCAGAAGCAGCGCTAACTTATGCAGTAATTCCCGTAGAACCGGGAACATCTGGTTTTGGAACATTTTGTGAATGCATTTAGCAATTCACTGTAATCAAGTCACTGTAATCATTATCATCATCACGGCACGGGGAAGAGTGCAGAACAGTTTAAAGGTAGAAATGCCCCAAGAGAAAATCGCAGATGCCGTTTTTAAATACAAACGTAGTCCCCTGTTTCCTTTCTGGATAATGGCGCTAGTTGCTCTATTTTTTTCCAATAAAATCAATGGCCACGATAAGCATGTTCCTATGTTTTCCTTTTTTTATTAAAAGAGATTTTGAACCTTCAGAAACCTAAAATATTGACTTAATTTTGTATCCAAACGTCCAGCAAAAAAATTGAAGAAGATTATAGATGCAAAAAGGAAAACACAGAAACACAGAAAAAGCCTTGCTTTAATTTTTAACGCAAAAAGTAATTAAATGGGTCAATTTTTGGCGGAGAAAACACGAACTACGAAACGTATATTTTGTGTACTTTTAATGGGTATTTTCATAGGTAGGTTCAGTTTAGTTGTTCGGGTACACAGCGCGACAGCAATATATATTACAAATACCTATTATTGAATTCCCTCGACCTTGGTGTTTCCTCTTAAATTAGGATGAACTTTCCTTAAACTGGTCTCCTCCCACATGCTGGCCAGAGACATTGGTATAGTCGACTCTTACGACATACGCGGGTAGTAAGTAAGCGGGTGTATGCTATATTCGTTACTGCATGGTCACTGAGAGTCTAGCTAATGAAAGATGAACCGAACCTATCATTTTTTCAAGTTGCAACACTGATACAACGTCCCTATGTAAGTAGTTTAGATGAACATGATGCTTTTGATACTTTGTAATAAACTTGTAATTTAACTTTTGATTTTGGTACAGAAGCACAAACCCGAGCCAACATAATATGAGGAAGGCGAAATTTTAAGGGAGCATGATCATGAGGTTTTGAGAATTCCTTCATACAACTGTAATCTTAACCCTATACTTAGAGGTCATATGGAGTTTAGGCAAGCACAAGGTTGCAAACAACATGTCTGTGTCAGTAGCGGAACTAGAAACAAAATATAAAGAAGCTTTTCATTGAAATACAAAGCATTTGCTTTACGTTAAAAATCGGTACAAGAGCAGGGATAGGATCACGGAAGAAATGGAGCAATTTATAATAAGCGTCAATGATAATGAATCAATCAGTTCAGATGAATCAGATATGGGTTTTATATTTGGAAACTGATTTTTATTACAGCAAATAAAATAAAATATTTTTAAATGTATTTTGAATCTTAAAAACTAGATGCACCAATTGACTTAAGTCTTAGTTTTCACATTTCATTAATTTTTTTCTTAATTTATGTGGAAATATAACACAAATTAAGTAATTTTAGTTTTCATTAAATTCAATTACCGCGATTTTTAAAAGGTTCATTGTTCGAAGTTCGTCTAAAGTATATGTGAATAATAAATAAAAAAAGTATCAACTCCGTTTTTTCCTACTATATTCAGTATTGCCTTCCCCAAATATTTTAAATTTCCCGCGTTTTGCTAAGTTCAGTTTTCATTAGCTAGACTCTATAGTGAAAAAAAAACGATAGGTGTTCATAATTTCCCCATTCTCCCCTAGTATTGCAGAAAACGTCGTAAAACACTTAAGATTTGACCTGCAAATTCCCTTCGTCTCATCATAACCAAGCAGGTAAGATAAGTAATTTTGAACCAACGCCTCTATATGAGCTCTGGGACCAAACCCCGTCCCTTTAATAAATATAAGGAGATATTGCCTCATATAATACTGAGGTGGCTTCAAAGAGCCTTATCGCCGCCCTGAAATTCAACCTTAAACTGAAGACATTAAAGTTAATATTGGTCAACTGTGATTCTCAAATGAACCGGCTAAATGATGCGCGGACACATTATTCGACGGTAAGAATGGTCGTTGTAAATTAATTTCTGTCAAGTTAACTCAGCTAAGGGGGACGACATTATCTTGAGCTAGTATTTCATCATGAAAATTACGGGTTAAATAGATTTCGTCGAAGAAACTATCACGGAATGTGGACAAGATGATTCTTATTGTGTCTTCTGCCATCATATGTGCCTTCGTTGTTTTACTACCTAAACAACTACGGAAGGATTTCTCCGGTCGGACCTACACCCAACTGGAGACGCATTTTTGAAACAATGAAATTCAAACTCGCATTCGAAATCGTAAGATTCGCATTCGAATTACCAAATTCACTATTTTTGAAGTTTCATTCAGTGAAATCTGCAACGAGTGGTCCTACCCACTCGTTTTTGATTTCTACTAGTAGAATATACGCAACGTAATATAAGTTCCGTTTTACATGCGATTTATCGCTGGTTTTTAAATAAACGAGCTATTACAATGTTATTGCGTACCGGATTCTATTTTTTCTGCGTGTAACGGTTTCTAACATAGACTTTGTTTTTATTGGCAAATACTGAATTCGAGTGATTCAAAAATCCTTAAAATTCGGAACAGTAGAAAATAATTTCGCACGTGATTTGTATTCGTGTTCGAATTCAACATTCATTTCTAATGTTTCAAAAATGCGTCTCCTGAAAGATAGTCCCTGACCAGCAGGCCTATTCGCTAACTACGGTTGGTAACTAGAACCGTCATTTTTGAAAGACACTTTATATCCATTACTGGTTTAGTGATTTTATGTGTTACGGCAGCGTTCATGATAGCAGTAATGGATGTTAAGTTCCTTTCAAAAATGACAGTTCTAGTTAGCAACCGAAGTTACAGAATAGGCCTGCTGGTCGCCCGTCAGGGGGGTCACAAACAAGGTTTAACCCGATTTCACCTCTGGATGCAGCGCCAGCTTGTTTATTCTACTGGGCCTGTTTTAGGGGGGTAATTTCGGAGAAAAAGACCTTTATGGTCCCAAACGTCCCCTCTATAGGGTGATTAAGCTTGGATGCTCAAAGATTACTTATTAAAAATGTCAGCTTTCAAGAAATTTAGGAGTGCAAATTCTGTACGTATTACTATTATCTATTCTGTGCCGGGGGACATCGCGAATCGTTCCCGTACGTTTTGGTCTTTGCGATCTTAGTTATCGTTTTAGAACTGTTACATTGTCTAGGCCTCATATACAGTGCTTACTCCAGATGTTAATAATGATGATTGATTATTATAATCGCCTCCGTGGTCTAAGTGGTTGAGACATCCAGTATTGATCTGGGGCTCCGAGGTTCAATTCCCTACGGCGCGGCGGCGGCAGAAGTTTTCTGCTCTGTTGGGTGGTGGTAGGTCTGAGCCTGCGTGGCTAACTACCACCGTCTTACCTAATTTTGTAATGTTAATAATATAGTGTTCCGACTATTGGAGGTAAGATAGAGCCAGTTCCTTAGTTGCTGAGGAGGAGTCCAGCCCCCGTACCATGAACGCTTTTAGCAAGGTTAAAACAACATTTATACAGAGGCTGCGGTCCGAAAACGAATAAAAGTCAGTATCAGCGCCATTAGCGCGCTCAAACGCGTCTCGAAATGCTGTGAGCGGCGCTAACGTTAGCCGGCATGGAGAGCCGCATGACGTCATCGTTTACGCCATATCGGAGTTACGGCGATAATGCTCTAGTGAAATTATTGTAAGCGAACTGTCAATCTGACATCTAATAATTATGTTTGTGACTCAAAATTAATGTACCTGTTCTGAATGAGCTACGGCAAAACAATGTTGTAATTAAAATCCACAAAACAAAAGTACTGAGTAGCAATTGAAAAGAAAATGACTTAACCTAACCAAATTTTAACTCAACAAGTTGATAGCGCTTTTAGCACTTTAGGTGCGATCTCCTGCATTATTACTGTGCGTAGGACTAGATGAAGTACCAGGATCATCCTGTAACAATTGCTGGGAGGATTTAGGGACTTTAGGGACTCGTTTCAGTCTGGTTTTGGCAACTACAATTCGAGGTTGGAAGTTATAATACGCTTAATTATAACTCAACAATTAATGAACACTCGGTTGTCGTCATCTTCTGCTAATGCTGCACCTCGTGCTGGAGTAGTGCCGTTTGCAATGTTGTTTTGGGGAATTGCTGACACGGCGATCTTAATAGATCAGGATTTCATTACAAATACACAAACTATTAGAAACTACAGAAGCAATAGAATATTCATAATAAAAGTGCTTTATTATATCAATAAAAACTGTGATATGAAAATAACGAAGAGAGTTTCCTCGTAAAGCTATAAATTTTATAAAAACCTATAAGTCAAAAGAATAAAAAGGCTTTCAAAGTGTTTTCGTTTTAATAAGGAAGAGCTTTGCGTTTAATTACACTTTTTAATGTTAACAAAAATTTCGAACTCCCCTCTGCTTATGTAATTTTAATTAAACCCCTGTTTTATTATATTTCCTCAAACATTGACGGAGAAAACAATGTGCTCCTAATGTTTCTGAGTACTAATGTAATGTTATTTATTAACTTGATTACAATATTTTTAAAAAAAGGTAGGTAAGTCATTAATTGTGCTGTTGTGATATAAGTTATATCGCGACAGCATCAGATCACAACAGCAAGAGAGGTTATGGTATGGTTATGCTCACCACACACCACACGCAAAAACATACACCACACGCACACACACACTACCCACTACAAGAATAACATTAAAATGTAAGTTCGTCATTAGATGTAAGTCCTAATATAAGTTTTAGCTGTATATAACTGTGGATTTTGTTAACCAAATAAAATAAAATAAGTAAAAAAATATTAATATTTTTATCTTTGTCTGAGTAGTACATTTGATTTGTAAATTTTTACTTACAGACAAAATAAGTAATATAGTTTGAGACTAGCACATTTTCATTTATTAAGTAATTTATGTTTTAAATTGTGCACAATCTAATTAAAATTACACCACATAATATGCATTTTTGGTATCCACGTTGAAACTTGTTGCTGCCCAAAGTTATCCTAGAAATACGAGGAAAGTTTGATTTGTTGTATACTTAGATTTTTTGATTTGGACAGGTAGGTACAGTACCTACAAAAGAATTGCAGGAGGACAGAACACTTTCAGGAGGCGTATACTGTTTCCATGAAAAACGCGAGCTTGTGCATTCGAGTATTTTGGAACGGTTAATGTATACAAAAAAACTGCGACATGACTTTAATTCTATTTCAGTTTTGTTTCGAATGAATCACGCGTTTTCCGGAAATATGTACGTTTTAAATTTGCTGCGTTTTAGGAAATGTTGAAAAGCTACACAGCGAGTTAAAACAATTTAATATACATAGAACTCCTGCTCCTCGAAAAATCTATCGCGTTGGCTCTCATTTTGATAGATAAAGTGCATCCATCACTATTTTTAGGGTTCTATACCTCAAAAGGAAAAACGGAACCCTTATATGATCACTTTGTTGTCCGTCCGTCCGTCTGTCACTCAAGACCCTATATTTCGGGAGCGCGTGGAGGTATCGAGTTGAAACTAAAACCCTATACTCAGGTGCATAGTCCCTTGAAGCTGTGAAAAAAATCAAAGTTCTGAGTGAACCTAAAAGAGATTCGGCCGTTTATCCCGAAAAAAACGTATATTTGGACACTCTCAAGGGAATTAAAATTAATAGGGTACTTCCCGGTGACCTAGAATCGTAAAATTTCGCAAGAAGCAAGGTCTTATAGCACGTATTAAGAAAATAATCCGAGAACCGGAAATATCTACATTTATTTAGAAATTTAATGAATTTTGTACGGAACCCTCGGTGCGCGAGTCCAACTCTCACTTGGCCGGTTTTTATACATCATACAGGTTACGTCAGCTGATATAAATGTATGTAATTTATAATATAATAATTATGAACTAGAAATTACATTTTCTTGAAAACGCAAGAAATATTTTGTAATGATTTTATTTTATAATTTATGTGTACAAAAAAAATAACATGTCAAGAACAACACATATAGGAAGACGAGTACAAAAAAAGTAATTTTTCTATAATGTTTGATTAAATTGTATAAACTTTTCGTAAATACATTATACCTCAATTAATAGAAAAAATTTAAAAATAAATAATATACAAGAAACAAAATTGTCAAGAAAAGTCCTCGGTATCCAAATTTATCTCAACGTTAACGCGGCATGTTGAAGAACTTGAGAAGTGATTTTTTTTGTAGTATCATTGTAGATATTGAATTTATTCCATTCTACTATAATTGACCGTCATACCCTTTGAATAAGGCGATTTTGAAGCTATGCCACTAAATTCCCGTAGAAGACCACATCTCACATATAGGGGCCATAAACATTTTATTGTAATCCCCGCATATGAATCTGTTTTAATACACTTCGCCGCAGTCAACTTTCCTTACATTTCTTTTTACGGCTTTTCATGTTATGATCGAGCTTATATGTATGTTCGGTTATGATATCTGAAAGGTAATGTAGAAAAATGCTTTCCAAGGGCGATTTAGTGCACGCTGGATCGCTACTGCTGAACGGAATTCTTTGTCAATAATACTTACCTAATATTTTTTGATGCATTCAGTGTCAGCAAACGAGAAGACGAGTTACCAGATGGTAAGTGGTAATCGTCGCCCATAGACATCTGCGACACCATGGGAACCAATGATGCGTTGCTTGCCTTGAGTTTTAGGGCCCTTACTCGCCGCTTGAAGAACGCCGTTTATAGTGCATCGCAAACACCTCCGGAGGGAGCTCATTCCACAACTTACATGTTCGTGGAATAAACGAACGAGACACCCGCAAAGTATACTGCAGGCGTAGCACGGACCGTGGACAAAACCGTCTTGTCCGGTTTTGTCCACGGTCCGTGCTACGACAAACAACATATTATTATTTCTTCTCGCTGCGAGACGGGACGAGACGAGGCTTAGTCATTTTCTCTTCTACGGTCCACGCGCCGTGCTAGGCCTGCTGAAGCTAGGAGTCCAATAACCCCCACATATTGGACGCCTGGTTTGGTGTGCTCTACTTCCCTAGCACGCGGAGCAGTGGCGAAAGATCGATGGTAGTATAAGTTCAAAATGTTATTTTACCATTACTATCCAACATAATATTGTTATGTTTTTATCGGAGGGAGATTCGGTACCAGGGTCGCCTACTTGGGCATCTCCGTCTCATCTATTTCTGCCGCAAAGCAGCAGTGCTTGCATTGCTGTGTTCCGGTACCGAGACTTCACATCTGACGTCATAAGTTAGCAATGTACCTACACTATGGTTCTTGTGGGGGTTGCAGATTTGCTGTGAATCTCACAATAACCACATTGCCTACAGATGCATATAGGTCCGTATTTTATTTTAATATGTTTATTTATTAATAAGTACGAGTATTTTGTATGTTTTTATACCTTGAAACAAAAGTGTATAACGCTGCTACGTTACAACTTATAGGTACCTTTTTGCAGAAATCTTGATTATGTTTGGTATACATGCACATATACAAGGTTAAATAAATAATTTTGAATTTGAATTATAAAAGTGAAAGTGTGTTCGTATAATAGCTTAATTCGTTATTGTTGTGACAAAACGTTGTCATTATAAACAAAAAAAAACATTGGCGAAACAAATTTATTTATTGTATATTGCTGAATAATATACGGCTGATAGGAATCTACGGAAGGACGCGATTGATAATTCCCCGCCCGCCAACGAACTATTGAAGGGCGGACTGATCAGGTAACCATCAAAGAACCATCAAATTTTTATTAATAAGGCCGTATATGTTTATGCACATGTCTGTAATTACTTTAATAATAAATTAAAAATCTGTACGCCTATATTGGCCGAACATAGTAATACAGAATAAATAATAGTACAAAAGAAAGAGATATATTGATAAGAGTGACGAAACAGTCACCGTGACAAAAGTCACCAGTGCGCGCTAGCTCTTAAGGCGGCTTCCCACGGCCTGTGTTTTCGCGGGCGCCCTCAAGCCGCGCCGATTTTTACGGACGAGCCCGGACGACAGGCGAGCTCGCGCCACCTCGGGCGCGTGGCTTCCCACGGCCTGCAGTGCGATTCACTAACAGAAACAGTCGTCATCGAGATCGTTGTCGAGCTCGATGACGAGCTGGCTTTCATTTCGACGAAGAGCGTAGCGCTGACGATAAACGTATTCACTAACGCCATTTAACTCGACGTCGATCTCTTGGCTGTTTAAGCTCGTCGCTGTAATAGAGTTGCGACACGCGTGCATATATACAGTTCATTGTATATTGATTTGAATCAGGTTTTAATGTGTTAAAAATAATCGGAGCGACATAAAAAACATTATTTGAACAAGAAACAAGTTCGTAAATATGGTTTAAAAATGACTTTGGTCAAATTGTTCGATGTTAAAATAAAATTTAAACCCTTTGCCTTTTTGACAGTTAGATATAATCTCTAATCTGTGATCTCTCTCTGGGTATTATTAATGGCTATTTTTTTATTAATTTTGTGTAAAATTATATGAAATGTAAGCATTGCAATGCTTATTGTTATCGTATGTTCATTTTGTAGCATGTGAAAATACGTAGTTCCTTTGGATGTCGTAATAGCCGACTGAGGGAGCATACGGCAATGATGTCTGCGCGAAGAAATTGACTCGAAAGAACCCTGCACGGACCCATCTCACCACCACATTTCTGTTGTTTAGCTCCTCGTCGGCGTCGCTTGGTCGGTTGTTCTCTGCCATCCCAGCGACATCATAATTGAAATAGCAAGCCTGACCGCGAGATTTATTGCTATCAAAAAGACTCAAAGAGTGGAGAAACGCTACCGAGCAGATTCTGGCACAGAACCCGACACTTCTAGTTACTGCATTAACCATGAGTGACGCTTCAACGCTTGGCTAAGACTAAGTCACCAAGCCATGCAGATTTGTCCAAGGGCAGGCCCATATTGCTAGCAAATTCATCTGTTTTAAAAAAGTTTTTGGAAGAGGGACGCGAGAACAAATTGATAAGCGTCAACTTTTAAAATATCAACCTACTTATTGTCAAGGTGATACACAGGCTGTCTCTATACATCAACTTATATGTAATTTAAAGAGAAATATGTTAATGTGTTTTTGAAAAAAGTGCATGATTATCATCTTCATTAATACTGACAGAGAGTTGAAGAAGAAACAAGGGACAATCCACGATCAGCCTATGGTTTGAACTGAGGTATGATCGAATAACTGCTTCAAGAGCCTTTGAAGTTGGCTGAAGAAAAGTAAAAATGACACACTCTTATCGCTCATACTGTGGTAAAATTCCAGATACTACATTAATGAAACATGGCCATCTTCTGGAAATGGAAAAGCTGGTAAAAAAAAAGGAAGATAAATAATTTACACCCAATATTATATTCCAAATAGCGAGCGTCTGTGGCGCTGTGACTCGGCACTTGCCTTCCAATCGGGAGGTCGGGGTTCGAGACCCGCCATGTACCAATGTGTTTTTCGTTTCGAATTTCATATGTACATTTGTCTGACGCTCCTACGGTGAAGGAAAACATAGTGAGGCAACCTGCATACATCTGCGAAGAAATTCAACTGATTTTGTGTAGCTGACCCAGTTTATAGTGAAATATAGTGTAGATTTTAACTGTACCATTCAGTCTTGAATATGTTGAGTTGAGAATAATTAAATTCTATAAACCCTTTAACTTTTGGAATATAAATGTATAGGTACCCATTGTTCTAACAAAGTTTGGAACTATTTATTTTAAATAAAAAACAATCTTAAAGTTTTCCTTAGTTTTATTTGTATTAAAGAATCATACACATTATTGAGTGCATGTGCTATGATTGAGAATGTTTAGAAATTTGAAATTAATATATTCATGTGGTCTAAGCATGAAAGCGTCGCCAATGGTACAATATCTCAATTCGTACAATTATCTGTTTACTCAAATTATCATAATAATAATAATAATAATAATAACCTTTATTTGTAGGTCATAGGTAGGTCATCAATTAAGAGATGGAAGCATGCAAAAACAGTTCAGCTATGACTTACTGCGAAGTATACAAATTAAGAAAATAATTTACAATTAATTGATTAATATATCCGTTCATTATATAAAATTATAGTCATATTATTACAGAAAAATGTCATAAATTATTAATCCATATACATTCTAATCCAACAATACTCTATTCTTATAATTATGGTCAATGAAATAATAAATGGTCAATGAAATATTAAATGTTAAATGCAATTAATGTCAACGTTATACAATTAAAAAAATATGTCGTCATAATTGAAGAATTCAAGGGCAGCAGTAATAACATTTTAAATAAATGTACATTTCAATTTGGTTAACTATACTACAGTATCTATGCAATAAAACGGGTCACTATTTTTTTTGTCATCAAGAAATTCTGTTACGCTATAATATGCTTTCTTTAACAGAAAGTTTTTAAGTTTATATTTAAAATTATCACTCTCTTTAATATCAGTGGGTAAAGCATTAAATATTCTAGGTGCCATATTGATGACATTTTTATTAAATGTAGCGGTCTTTGCTGGAAACAAGCGTAGCCTATGATATCTTTTGTTGTTTGTGCAATTTTCATATAGATGCATATTTTCTTTAGTAAATAGCGAAATCTCATATATATACAAAGCTGGAAAGGTTAAAATTCCCAGGCTCTGAAAGTGTGGTTTACAAGATTCGGTGGGCTGAAGTCTACAAATAGCCCTTATGCATTTTTTTTTGGCTTTTGAATATATCGATTTTAAAAGTGGAGTTACCCCAGAAAATTATTCCATAACGAAGTGCTGATTCGACATAACCGTAATAGGCTGTCAGAACTGCATCGCGGTGTACAGATTTGTTTAGCATATATAACGCATATGAGAATTTAGTCAATTTATTGCGTAAGTGTGATGCATGTGTTTCATGAACTTTTTCATTTTCATAGGTTATACTTAATTGATTCATATTATTATTATTAGCTCTTAACTTAAATGTCATGTAGTTAGTTTTTGTCAAATTAATTTGTAAGTTAAGTTTCAGTTTGTACAATGAGCCACCCGTACAATTCTTGCATCTGTACAATTTCGCGATTCGCACTATATCTAAGTTCACACAAATTATCAGTTCGTACAATGAGCAATTTGTACAATTCTTGCGTCTGTACAATTTCGCGATTCGCACTATATCTAAGTTCACACAAATTATCAGTTAGTACAATGACAAATAAAAACTATTTTCTTAAATTACCTAAATATAAAAACTCTTTCAAAAAACAATTGAACTTTCGAGAATGAAGGAAAATGACATGTCCTCTTTGCTTCAACATTTAATAATAGGAGTAATTTGGTACGGAAATATTTCTAGATATAATTAAAATTTACCTACTTTCCAATGGACTTTCCTGAAGATTTATTCTTCGTTCAAAGCGAAAAGGTAAGCGTGTGCTGCTTCGGAAAGGTTACCGTTTTAACTACGGATGTACTAACAAAAGTGGTAGCACACTTCGGAAATGCGCTCGACGGGAAGTTTGCAGTGGTTCCGTCTCATTGGGCCGTGATGATAAAACAATTCTACGAGAAAGTATTCACATCTGCGTGCCAAGTAAAATCAACAATGAGATTGAAAATGCAAAAGACATATGCAAGAAACGTGCAATGACTGAATGTACACCAATTCCCACCGTATACAATAAAAGTTTTGAGGATCTGTTTGATACGGGTGTAAATTTTGTTACAAAAGTGCCATCTTTTAGTACAGTCAAAGATTCACTCTATCGTTGCCGAAAAAAGGCTTTCAACGTAAAAAATGTTATATTCAGAAATTTAAGTGACGTCGAAATTCCTAAGTATTTTTTGAAAAAGAAAATTTTTTGTTTATCGAGGATGGACAAGAAGATAAAATATTGATTTTTGCGACGCCATATATTGAAGGATTATTGCCATCTATTAAAAGATTTCTTGGTGATGGAACCTTCAACTGCGCAACTGATCCTTTCCACGAAATACATACCATTCATGGTATAATTGATGAAGATAGTGTATACCCATTGATATACGCGTTTCTGCCAAACAAACAGGAAAGCACTTATGTAAGGTTGCTAAAACTTATTAAAGACAAGGTTCCTTTATGGGAACCGGCGATATTCCAAAGCGATTATGAAGCAAGTTTTATTAATGCTGTACGCAAAGTGTTCCCGGACATACAAATCAAAGGATGTTATTTCCACTACTGTCAAGTCCTACGCGGTAAAGCGCAAAAATTGAGCATTGAATCAGTAGAAGAACTTAAATTTGTTTATCTGACAATGGCCTTGGCACATTTGCCAATAGAATAGACAGAGGGCGCCCCTAGCACGTAAACGTAGTAGCTCCAAGTATTTTCGAATTAAAAATCTAAATCACAAATATATGATATTAAAAAGTGTGTTTTCGAAAGATAGTGTAGAATTTTATATGTGGAAGTGTTATTTCAAGTAAATTTGAGGAATAAGTGACCTAAAAACGTAAATAAAAATCTTCATCTTACAAAGTGATTCAAAGTGGAAACTTAAACTATCAAAACAGTTAAAAATCAGAAAAAAGCAGATTTAAAATATAAATTATACAACTCAAGAACTATTAACAAAAACTAATCGAAAAGTGTAAAAAGTATGATTATTTCATCGAAAAGAAATTAAAATCGTGGGAATTCATGTTTACCCGACATCTTAAATATTATTTGTTTGAAACCAGTGACATCTAGTAACCATTGGAGATCAAATACTCGAGAGTAAGCACGCTTGTATATAGAAGGGAAGTGGCTGCTACTCGTTAATAGATGGCGTAACTCGAAGCATAAAACTGAGTTTTTTATTGCATTTCGATTCGACTTGTAAATATAACAAAATAGTCGAAAATTAATAATTATTTAAACAATTTAAAAAAATATACAAATACAAATATGTCGCTTACATGTGAGGGCTGTAACCAGACACTACCAAAATACGAATATTTGACTTGTTCCCTATGTAATGGTTCATATGATCTACATTGCGCTAATGTATCTAGTCAGCGCTTTTACAATACACTGACAGGCGACCACAGGAAAATATGGAAGTGCCCTGCCTGCTATTGTAAAATGCCAAAAAACTGTAAAGAAAATACACCTGTACGTTCAAGGGATAATAACTATACTAGTAATAATATCTTACAAACCGATACCAAAAATGTCACACTAAGAAGACAGGCAAAGCAATCATCGATTGATGTTTCATGTAGCCAGGACCTGAGTCTACTGAGCCACACTCTTGATACCAGTATTGGACAAAAAGAAGAATTAATAATTAACGACGTAATAATGAGACAACTCAGTGATATGATTATATTGAGATTACAGGAAAATAATAAGTCTATCATTGCTGAATTACAGAACACTGTTCAAAATGAAGTAAAAAATGCTATTAATAAGTTAAAAGAAGATATTAAATTGGAAATGAATATACATACTACGGAAAATAACGATCGAAAATCTGACATTCAAAAAATAACAATGGAGATTCATAAACTAAAAGAAGAAAATCAAAAACTGAGAAAAGAAATTCATGATTTGAACTTAAAGACTATGTGCCCCGAAAAACAAATTATTTCGGATAATTCTAATTGTAAAAAAATAGTCATATATGGCATCCAAGAATACCAAAACGAACCAGAGTTGCATTTATACAATAGATTAATTGATCTGTTTCGTGAATTTTTAGGCATAGATCTCACGGGCTTGATAGATGAAATATACAGAGTAGGCAGCATCCGAAAGAGAAATCGCCCTTTGGTCATGGAACTAATTGGCAAAAGAACTGTCAAATATATAATGGAAAATAGGTCTTACTTTCAAGGAACCAACATATATGTTTCAGAGTTTTTAGATGCAAATGCAAGAACAAATAGAAGAAGAATGAGAGAAGCTATACTTGAAGCTAGAGGAAAAGGTTTGTTTGCAGTGATAAGAGATAATCAGCTACTTATAGAAGGGAAAAGAATTAACATGCAGAACTATTCAGACAGCAATAAAAATAATACAATAAACAATGATAAAGAAGGTACACCACAAGAAACATGTCAACATAAACAAAGTACGGATAGTAAACAAGATAATATTACATTTCGAAAATAAAAATAATACACGAAGTAAACTGAACTCATACCCAATAAAAAAACTGAACACAGGACTTCAAATCACCTGTCAAAATATACAAAGCATGGGAAATAAATTAGATGAACTGGAACAATTGCTTAAAGAATTTAAGATCGATATACGTGCACTAACCGAAATATGGAAAAATAAACATTTCTGCGAATCTTTAGTATTGCCAGGATATAAAATTGTATCATGTTTTTGTCGTAAGACGTATCGAGGTGGTGGAGTCTGCATTATAGCAAAAAACAATATAGAATGTATTGAAAGAAAGGACATAATCAACTTTTCAAAAGAATTTATAATAGAATTAAGTGCAATAGAGATAACGGAACTGAATATTATTATTATAAACGTATATAGACCTGATCGTCATTTCAATGTCTTCTATGAACAAATGGGTAAGGTACTTAGAATATTTAGTATTAAGGACACTGGCAAACGCTTAGTTATAATTGGCGATTTTAACACTGATATTTCTATAAAAAACCAACAAAGCGATGACTTGCTGACTTTGATGTATTCCTATAATTTGAAATCATTGATAAATGAACCCACTAGAGTTACGAAAACCACCGCTACTTGTATAGATCTAGCTTTTACAGATTATTTAGAACAAATAGAAGCATACTCGGTTTGTGATTATGGCTTATCGGATCACAAAGCAATAAACATCAAATTGAAACAAAATATTACAAACAAAACAGTATTCATGAAAAAGAAACGAGTATACACAAATAATAATATATGTACATTAAAAAAATGTTTGACACAAATAAACTGGAAAAATTTAATTGTGGCAAATAAAAATATCAACGAAAATTACTATTAATTTCTAGAATCAATTAAAATATTATTAGATAAAAATATACCTATAGTTAATATAAAGATTAAAAATAAAAAAATAAAAGGCTGGTTGACTACCGGTTTAAAAAAATCCTGCAAACACAAAAGGATATTAAAATCATTTTTAAATGAAACAAATAATAATATAATACGAAAATACTTTAATACATTTTGTAAAATATTAAAAAGAAGTATTAAAATATCAAAAAGGAATGAATACATAAAACAAATGAATAAATCAGAAAATAAAATTAAAACTATGTGGCGAATTATCAAAGAAAAAACTGGTAAAAGCAAAATAAAAACTTTTAAAAATATGATATTACAGGAAAATAATGTAAATATTGAATGCCCTATAAAGATATCAAATATATTCAATAACTATTTCTCAGCCGTTGGCAAACAAGCAGATTGTAATTTAAAATCCGGTCAGTCAGTCATAAACCCCCCCACTAATTCAATGTACTTACGCCCAGTCACACCCCATGAAATATTAAAAATTATAAAATCTATAAAAAATAAACATAGCTGTGGAATTGACGGCATACCTCCCATGCTAATAAAAAAATGCGCGGTTGAATTAGCAGAACCTCTATCCCTTTTAATTAACCAAAGCTTTCGTGACGGTTGTTTCCCTGATGATCTTAAAACTGCGTTAATTGTCCCCCTTCATAAAAAAGATGATGCGAAAT
Source organism: Schoenobius gigantellus (assembly GCA_963935595.1). Classification (NCBI taxonomy): domain Eukaryota; kingdom Metazoa; phylum Arthropoda; class Insecta; order Lepidoptera; family Crambidae; genus Schoenobius; species Schoenobius gigantellus. Next base: position 11,141,369 of record OZ012563.1, on the reverse strand, counting down.
CCCCTAGCAACTACAGGCCCATAGCTTTATTACCAGCATTCTCAAAAATATTTGAAAAGGCAATGTGTATTCAATTAACAGCATTTCTAGAGAAATTTAAGATATTGGATGACAGTCAAAACGGCTTTCGAAAGTCCCGTTCAACGACACTAGCAGTATACAAATACATTCAAACCGCACTTCAAAATGTAAATGACAAAAAGGTTCCTATGGGTATACTGCTGGATATGACCTTGTATTTATATATATGACGTATGTACATTTGTATTTAAACATCAAGAAAAATTCATGAAAGTTAGCAATACCCACACTGTAAATACACGACACAGAAATAGGTTATACTTACCGGAATCAAGGTTGAAAATGTTACATTGCAGCCCATACTACATGGCTGTAAAAATATATAATAAACTACCACCTGATATAAAAAATGAAACAAAACTAACATCATACCAAAATAAATTGAGACACTATTTAATTGAAAAATGTTTTTATTCAGTAAACGATTACTTATTTACCAAGTGACTACGGTGTTTGCTAGCCTTATATTTGACTAGCTTTCCACTTGCGGCTTCGCCCACGTTGTTATTGTTTTCCAGTGGGAATTTTATATTTTCCCGTAAAATAATTTTGTAGTTTATTATAATTTAGAATACTGTTATTTATATTTAAGAACTCGAATAATATATTTCATAGAAGATATTGATATGACATCAACCAATTTAAGTTAAATTAAGTAACTGAATTTAATTAATATTGCAATAATTTAATGTTTCCATTTTTATTAACTTTATATTATTATTATTAAATAAATATGACATCACCACATACCTAATTATACCGTGCATTGGCTAAATGTTAATTTGGTAATAATTTAATTTGTTGGTAATTTGCATTCATTGACATAATTTTATATAATTTTAGTTCGATTTATCTGTATTGAAGTGAGGAATTATACATTAAATGAAATAGTAAAACATAAATTGTAGATAGGGAGCCCTCACCAACATTGCTATACCTGAAAAGGGTGACTAGGTAATCAAGAACTCTAATTATAACAACATCTGTATCACACCTTAGTCAGCAATAAAGATTTGATTTGATTTGATTTGATTTGAATATATTCCCGAAATTCAAAATTCAAAATTAAATATCTTTTATTCAAATTGGATTGTTACAATCTCTTTTGAACGTCAAAGCAGCTACGCCATTGGTTCACAAGTCTACGGCGGGAGACCTTGTACTGGAAAGAACCAGCAAGAAAACCAGCAAGGGCTATTTTTTTCTCCCTGTATTGTTACAGAGTCGTCAATTGGAAGCTGACCTCACAGCAGAAGTTTGGGCTCAACTTCCATTACAAGATTAGATGTGTTAGTTCTCTTCTTACTACTTATTACCAAAAATAATAATTGTTTAAACAAATAGTTATACATAACAACACGATTCCTTATCTGAAAAATTAACACCAGGCATTGGCATCATTCAAATAATCGTTGACTTTATAATATCCATTACTCATAAGAGTCTTTTTTACATGCGCTTTAAACTTATGAAATGACAAGTCGGTAACATTTTGTGGAAGCTTATTATAAAAGGTTATACATTTCCCCATAAACGAGCCTCTAGTTTTTTGAAGCCTGAATGCTGGAACGGCAAGTTTATTTTTGAATCTTGTGTTTAGATGGTGAATTTGGAAATTGGTTTCAAATGTATTATAATTTTTATAGACAAATCAAATTTTCATAAATGTACTGTCCTGCTATGGTCAATATATTAATTTCTCTAAATAAGTCCCTTAAAGAATCTCTTGCTCGTAAATTATAAATAGCGCGAACCGCTCTTTTTTGAAGTATAAAAATACTTTCCATACTAGCAGCCGATCCCCACAGTAGTATTCCATATGACATGACACTATGAAAATAACTAAAGTAAATCAATCTTGCCGTTTCAACATCAGTAAGTTGTCTTATTTTTTTAACTGCATATGCTGCAGAACTAAGTCTGTTAGCCAAGGACTCAATATGTGGATCCCACTGCAATCTAGAATCTAGTGTTATACCCAAAAATTTAGTAAAGTCGATGAATTCAACAATTTCATTATTCATTTCCACTATGGTATCCACTTTTCTTACATTTGGCAATGAGAATTTAATACATTTAGTTTTACGTGAATTTAAAGATAAATTATTTATAGTGAACCAATGCAATACTTTAGAGAGAGTACTATTTACAACGTCAGTATTTCCATTTCCTCTGTCAACCTTAAATATTAAAGAAGTATCATCTGCAAATAGTACTGTATCGCACAGATTTTTAGTGAAGTGTGGGAGGTCATTAATATAAATTAAGAAAAGCAAGGGTCCCAATATCGATCCCTGTGGCACGCCCATAACTATAGGTGCACCAACAGACTTAGTTTTGTTAATAACAACTTTCTGAACCCTATTGGATAAATAAGACTCAATAAGTCTCATTGCTTCTTCAGAGACACCATAATGTTTGAGTTTATTTAAAAGAGTTTGGTGACCAACGCAATCAAAAGCTTTTGATAGGTCACAAAATATACCAATTACATCTTGTTTACACTCCCAAGCAGCAAAAATGTGTTTCAGAAGTGCAACACCGGCATCAGTAGTGCAATGACCTTTGGTAAAACCAAATTGGTTCATATGTAAAATATTGTTACTTGAGAAATGATCAGTTAACTGATTAGATAAAATTTTTTCAAATATTTTACTAAGAGCTGGTAGAATCGAAATTGGTCGATAATTTGAAGGGTCATTTTTATTCCCAGACTTAAATAGAGGTATCAACTTGCTATTTTTCATGAGGTCTGGGAAGACACCTTCATCGACACATTTATTGAATATCAACGCAAGTTGCGGTGCAAGTTCTTTAATTACAGATTTAATTATATGGGTCGAAATACCCCAAAGATCTTCAGTTTTTTTGGTACTGATCATACGAAATGTTTTCAAAATAGTGTTAGCATCAATGTGATAAAAGTTGAACACCTGGTTGCACCTCTTCACACTCCGTCCCAAAAGAGCTACAGACTCATTGGGACATGAGTTGAGACTACTTGTAGTTTCTATGGGTATATGAGAGAAGAAGTCTTCAAATGCTTTAGCAACCGCATTGTCTGATTTAATAGTTTGGTTATTGATATTTAAAGAGAAAGAATTCACAGTACTTTTGGGTTTACCTGTTTCCCGGTTAATGATATTCCAGGTGGTTTTTATTTTATTTTTTGATGAACTGATTTTGTTACTTATGTACATAGCTTTTGCGCACATGCACACTTTCTTGTAGTGGTGGGTCGGTACGCGTTTTTGCAATACCGAAACTATTTATTGGTTTAGTTTGTAATAACGGTTTTTGAAACTATTTATTTTAATAACTAGTTATTGAATGGGTATCGGGTATCGCAAGTGTCGATTGAGGGCTCGTTTTCGGTTTGAAGGAAAATCATGTTTTATTGAATAAATGATTTTTTTCGGCAACTATCTATTGAGGTGACGGAGTATTGGGTGTATAGTAAACAGTATTATTTTGATAAATGAAAATGAACTTTCCTTCATACTTTAACCAGGCTTAGGATTGGCAGCCAAGTGGCAGACGTATTTAAAAGTTCATTTGATTTTATGTACATTGTTATTCTGTACATATCTACAATATTTACACTTTATATGGAGTACTATTATATATTCTGTGACTTTACTATAAACGTCTATTTCACGGTCAAGGTCACAGACTTATATTTGCCGTCAAGGATGTCAATTGTATCATTCGTGTAATTAGACTCATTTAACTTTAAACGCAATTTGGCGCGAATCAACCATCGCATCTATTAGAGGAGCAAGCAGAGTGCCCGTTCAGGAATTTTCGTTTGCCGTCGGTTCCGTCCGCCTGGCGTTGGCGCCTAGTATCGGCTCTCGCTCGGGTACCTCGTTGCGAGCGACAGCAAGTGAACCGTCGTTCCACACAATAAATAAGTAGTTACTCCCGATAAATAGTTTCTGAAGAAGTCAATACATAGTTTTCGTTATTGCTGCTAATAAATAGTTTCAATAACTGTTTACGGTTTGTAACGCCCATAACTACTTTCTTGAATGTTTTAGAGTAATTTCTGACATAATTTATGAAAGCGGGGTCATTGAATAATCCTTTTAAAGCATATAGTTCATATAGTTTTCTGCGACTTTTATATATACCAGGCGTAGCCCAATCACAAAATTTCTTTCTCCGAAGGATGGCTTAGCCTCAAAGAGTACATTAAAGTTACCGATAAACTGATCTTATTTATCGACTATTATGAAATTTATTGGCTTCAACCCAAAAATGTAGCACTTATATGCTGTTACGAAGAAAAACATCGCACAATAAATTCAGTGGAAAACTGGCATAGAAAAATCAATAAAGAAATAGGATCTCGAAAAGATTCCTTGACTTACGTAGCATCTGTACTAAAAAAAAAGCAAGACGAAATGAATTTAAAATTGAGAGAGTTAGGATGAATGTGGAGCGAAAAAAGCGAAGACACGGTGAATATCTAAAAGACAAAAAAATTTAAAACGCAGTCAACGAGTTTCTGATGAAGACAATAGATATTATTGAATGTCTTAACCGATTAAGAGTAATACCTTTTGATGTGGATGGAAATGAAGCCAATAATGAGCCTTTTAACCATAATGTTGAAGAATTACAAAACGTATTAATCGACAGGGGCAATGAGTCTAGCCATTAATAATAAGTTGAGTTTTTTTCGTTTAATATCAAAAGCGCAAAATGACAAACGAATGCATAATGTCAAAAGCGCAGAATGTCAAAAGAGCAAAATGCCAAAAGCGCAAAATGACAAACGATCATAAATGTCGAAAGTGCAAAATGTCAAGACATTTTACATTTTGCGCTTTTTTGACATTTTGATCTTATGACATTTTGCGCTTTTGACATTTTGTTCTTTTAACATTCTGCGCTTTTGACATTATGCTGCTAAACATTTTTTTTTCTTTAAAGAATGACTATTTTTGGTTTAATTTTGCGAGTTATTCAATAAAATATTTCTGTTATTAAGCTATATGTTATTTAAACAAAACTCTGAAGTAAGATTGTACAAATTACTATTTTTGTACAAATCAATAAATTGTACCAATTACAGAAACGAAGCACCTCACCTAATTTTTGTTACGAATTGATAATGTTTCAAACAAAATTTTGAACGAATTGCTAATAAATTACAAATTGTACGAATTGAGATATTGTACCATTGGCGACGCTTTCCTAAGCATATACAAACAAAAGGTTAGCTTCACTTCACTTTTACTTGTTTGGGAATATTTATATGACCTTTTATTATATAAATCAAGTAGTAACAACTAATTGAAAGACTACAGTACTATGTATACAGTTGTGGCTTTATTCAATTTTTTATAAATGTATTCAATAATACGGTCTTTTTGCTTCTACTTTTGTCTTCTTCAATTAATTCACTACAGTCAGAAGATGACTTAAGTTATAATAAATGAACTGATTGTGAGCAACTGGTGACATTTATTAAATAAATATCACTGTCCAAGTGTTGTTCCATATAAATATTTTTGCTTAAGACTGCTTAAATTATAACAATGCCTGGTCTATCATTTTCACATTGGTCTGCACAGTCATACTTCTGAATTTGTAGGTTAAAATGCTTGAACAGATTTAAATCCATTGTGTGCTTAAAAAACATTTCTGGCACATTTCCTCCAACTGTTTCAATATCTGAAATAAGCAAAAGAAAAAACTTTATAATGGTAATAACTGAATATTTGCCATTTAATACTTCAACTTGTATCAGAAGCATCTATGAGAGTTAAGCTTGGTGTAGAACTTTCTTTTGATTCATTCAGACTATGATTGATCATCTTTCTATGTTTTTTATAAATATGACAATGACTTGAAATAATGCTGCATGTAGGTAAGTATGTTTTCTTGTGTCTTGTGTGGAGTACAACCTGGTTTCATGAGCAGTTAAGTATGTTCTTTTATGATACTCCATATATTATTATTAGTCATCTGACAATTAGAATAATAAAAATAGTGTGTTTGTTAAGTATAAAATTTACTTATATAAAACGTTAACTCATAAAACCGAAACAACCCATCATCAACTTATGCATTTATTAATTTATCAATTACCAACTCCTACTTAGAATAGGGATTCTACAAAATTATTCTGTTTTACAAAAATGAAATACCTAATAGACTACTTATGTTGTGAGAAATAAGTACTTACTTATCTACATTAAAATGATCTTTACAAAAATACATTCTTGAATCTGTTCATAAACTGTGATCAGACTTGAGCAGAGCATCATCTCTTCTTGCGAGTTTTAGCCATTATTTCCGTATTTATTGTTATTTGGCATTTGTATAATAATTGTGCTTTGACACTGAGGCATTAATTTAAAATGGAAGAAAATAGCACAAAATTAAATTATATGACTGACACTCTGATGTTGCAAACATTCATGGGTTATGGTCGCTGCTTGTCGTCATAAATCATATCTTTACTTCGCTTCTTCGAGCAAGAATAACATGATTGATAATCCAGCACACATTGTTTTTTTATTCTTGAAGTATTTCCTATGAAAACTCAAAATAATCTTGCAAAACACACAACTCGACTTAAAATTTGTAGCTTTTAATTTGACACTAGAAATCGTGGCTGTGAGCCAGGCTGTGCGTCGAGCTCGACGCTGTTTTCTTTTGCTGAATACCAAAACACAAAGAAAAACGTCAAACTTTTAGTACCGGTTCACGCCGTGCTCGTCTTTGAAGCGCTAGTATCGCCAACGATTGTCAAGCAATATTATGTGAATACAAAATCATATTACAGCGCTGCCACAGCGTCGAACTCTAGGCTGTTAACTTTAGTGAATCGCATAGCTGTCATTCCACGGGCGCCTCTGGGGCCCTATTTTGAATCATTCTTCCTGCATCGAGTGCTCGTCAGTGTTCGATTTCTACTTATTTTTTTGTTTTGTTTCCGACGAAAATAAAATCAATATTGATCTTCGTCGTAATGTCCTATTGATTTTCATCGCAAGAAAAACGAAAATCAATAGGAATCGAGCACAGATGACGCTTGAAAAGCGCTCGAAACCGGACGAATGATTCAAAAATAGAGCCCCTGGCCACGGGCAAGTTCGCTCCACCTCGGATCGCGCCCGTGGTTGATCATACAAATTCAAATTCTGACCTAACTAAAAATAATCTTGTATATCTATGTATAAATAAAAATGGACCTTCGAAATGTATACGCCCATAACTTTCGAACGATTGCACCAAATTGCATGATTCTTGGTTTTATGTATTCGTTATTGTTAGGACAAGGTTTGTATAAAAGAAAATATTTAGGTAGGTAGGTATGTGGTAGGTTTTTGGTATACCCGTGCGGGACCGGGGTGGGCAGCTAGAAAGAAATAGAAACGCGGTTCACGAGTAATCTAGTCCAGTTTGAACTGCTATTCGAAACTGTCATGTGAAGAACGCATAGCTATTTCTGCAGCCTCATTCATATTATTCAGTGGATATTACTTACGTAATAAAAAGAAGCAGAAGAGAAGACGCTCATGGATGTCATCATTCAACAAAAGCAGATCGAGATAAGTTATTAAGATTTTAAAATAAAACTTCTTTTACATCGCCTCAAATTTTTTCGTCCATCTATCGCATATCGCATTACACAAAAACATGAGATCTTTAATTTCACAACTTCATATAAGTCGGGATTGGTCAGAGCTTCGTCTTTAAATCTGTGGGATAGTGGTTCGATTCTGGTGTAGAACGTTGTTTATTTATTATTTTGATTTTTTTAATAATTTGTTTTTTGTATGGTGTACGGTATGGTGACTTAGCCCTAAGCAAAAACAGAGCTGTGAATAAATAAAACCTAGGTTTATATCTATACTAATATTATAAAGAGGAAAAATTTGATTGTTTGTTCGTTTGATTGTATTGAATAGGCTTCGAAACTACGGAACCGATTTTGATAAAAGTTGGTATAGGGATAGTTGGTAGACCAGGGGAAGGACATAGGGTAATTTTCCTACGGGAAAATATAAAATTCCCACGGGAAAACAAAAATAACGCGGACGAAGTCGCGAGCGGAAAGCTAGTGAAGCATAAAATTATAAAACAATAATAATCAAAAAATTTAGCTAAGTAGTTAATTATCAAACTAGCGGGGTTTCAGATTATTTAATTTTTATTATCAATTTCATACATCGCCATCTAACGAATATCAGAAGAAACATTAAAGACTTCGACCACACGAAGATTAAAAATTAAATAAGAAATATTTCAAGAAAAGCAAAGCACGTCAAAACATGCTAATGTGGGCAGGCAATGTTTCGATCCGAAAATTGAAAATTTAATGCGACACATATTTCAAAAATATGAAACATATTATGATAGATATTATAATGAAATACAGACCCAAAAAACAAAACAAAATAAATCATTCCGTTTACCGGACGTAAATTACTGACATCTATTGTCGGATTTTTAATTACTACGTATTGACGTGGTCAACTTGACGTTGACGACACGGTTGGCGCAGAGGTCGAGTGATCGCATACTGCGCAATGGGTCGCGGGTCCGATTCCCGTACGGGAGAAATATTTTGTATGGGCTACAGAAATTTGTTCCGGTCTGGGTGTATACTGTGCATGTGATATTCTATGTTTGTAACTGTACCTACGACATAGGAGAAAATCCTAGTGTGGGGCGACGTGTTTAAAAAAAACTGTTGAGCACATTTATGTGCTTTTGCAGCAGACTAGATTGAACATTCAACAAGTTATCGAATTTAGTTCGAAAACAATATTTTATTTAAAATTAAATCATTGAGAAACTATTGACGATTTTATTTCTACAGAATGAGTTATAATAATTTATAACATTTTTGTTTGTCACAAGCTATGTCATCTGGAACTAATTACAGATTGTTGATCGAGCCCACCCTAAGTTGCTTAGACCTTAATCAAACACGCTAGCTCAGTGCGGATTGGAGTAAAGACAAGTGAAAGCAAAAGTGCTCGGCAAAGCAGTCAAGGCCAATAATACATTTTTATTAAATACCTACGATCCAAACAAAAAATCACTTGCAGCGTGGTTTCACAAACCACAAAATGAGTTTTAATTATTTTGTCGACTCAACGTAACATTGTTTTATGTTTCAGATATAACGGAACGCATATGTAAGCTGATTTTGTTAAATAACCAAGCGGAAAATGACGTATGTTGGCCAGCCAGACGCACGCGCCACCTCGGGCCGCCACAGGCCACTACAGGCAATCGCCCGCGCCTTCGCGCCGTGCCTTTGAAGTTACCGACAATCAGCGGATACGCACGAGCGAGCTCGGGCCGCTACGGACGGCACCTTTCCCACGGCGCGTCGGGGCGCGAGCTCACCCGAGGGCGCCCTCGAAATCACGCGCCGCCGACTAGCGGATACGCGGGCAAGCTCAGGCCACCTCGCGCCGCCACGGGCGACACCCTTCCCACGGCGCGGCGGCCCGAGCTCGCCTGAGGGCGCCCGTAGAATCGCGCGCCGTGGGAAGCCGCCTTTAGAGGTACGATAGCCAGTTACTTAGTTGATGTATCTAACAGTAAGCGTCTCTTGCTCTAAAAGATGGAGATGATGCATTCTTATCATGGATACATGCAGTTTGTCTAGTGGTTGAGACCACCTGGTATAAATCTGGAGTTCCGGGGTTCGATTCCCCATGGCAGCAGCTTTCTTCTGAGTTCGCTTGGTTAGCTTCCACATTCTTAGCTCTGCTCGCTATAATAACAATGTAACATTGTTATGTTCCGATAATTAGAGGTAAGATAGCAAGTTCCTCAGAGAAGAGTCCAGGTAAGCTCCTTCTATATTTGGTGTTATCGTCACTTCTCATCATGCGTATAAAAAATAGTGTGTGCTAAAACCAAAAAATCCCCAAATAACAAAATGAATCATATTGTTATCGTATTAAGTATTAGCTGTGTCTGCGAACTACGTTTCGCAATAATAATCACCTAGGGGTATAAAAAATGGTTTACGACCTATTCTCAGACCTACCGAACGTACACAAAAAATTTCATAAAGATCGGTCAAGCCGTTTCGGAGGAGTTCCGTTATAATTAGATGATTCTGCCGTTGCGGCCATTTAGGTCCGCTGATCTCTTATACGTATTAGTCATTAGATTATAGCTAGATTTTGTTACACAATCAGGGAGCTGATCTCGCATTATTCGCACTTGAGACAAAAATAGGTAGAGCTATTTTTGTCGATGTCGATAAACGAATGTCGATGAGGTATTTCCGAAAATTTTGTATTTGACATGAAGCCGCGCGAGTTCGAAAACAATACCTTTATCCGCGCCGAAGTTTTGTTTAGATATTGTGAAAGCCTCAAGCCTCGGATTAGTTTCTGATTCGACGTCGACCTTTTCAAGGGCGCCAGGGCTCCGCGGATAGACAGGCTTTGTTGGCACTCCACACAAAATATTACATTACAGGCCCTTGAGCATCAGCTAAGTTCGGATCATAACACAATTCGACTTTTCATCACGATTTTTAATACGATTTAATTTAGTAAATGTTATTTAATCGTGTAGGCCCCAAAATAAAGACGGTTGGCGAGAAAAAACTTGCAGTGGGACATTATGGGCTAGTATACATAGATAGATAGATAGATATTCAACGTGTTTTCCTCACCTCCTAAAAGCTTAGGGCCGTTCAGGATGCCCAACTTAAGACATACTCCGGATATAGAACCGGAGGGAGACTCTGTACCAGGGTCGTGTGCATGGGTACCTCCGTCTTACCTATTTCTGCTGCAAAGCAGCAGTGCTTGCATTGCTGTGTTCCGGTGTGAGAGGTAAGATATAGCATTGAAATTACTAAGAACCGAGACTTTAATTTACATCTTTAGTTATAAGTTGGTGACGTACACTGTGGTTCTTGTGGGGGTTGCAGTTTTCCTGCGAATATCACAGGAACCACATGTATATAGGTGACTGTTACCACCTACCATCAGGTGGGCAGTTTGTTTGCCAACTTAATTGCAATAAAAAAAACATACTCGTACCAAATTTGTAATCCAGAAAATGTAATGTTAGGAATGTTTTTTTTACCTCTCTCTTTTTTCGGATATCTTGCATCTATATCTCTTGGCCACTGTAACCGCGGTGTTTGCAGTGCGACTCCTGCAGGTCTAATACCGATCTCATGCGTTTCAAATGATATCATGATGAAATCGAAGTGCAAAACATGTCACGAGATTTTCGGTCAAATCTTTGATTATTCGTTCAATATATCATGATGACATCATTGAAATTATGCCATAGTGATGATATGGTGCAATAGTTGGCTTGACCGTGTTATTTTGTCCGTTCAACATTTACTGCCGGTAGCACCAAATTTACGTTTTACGATTTCGTAAAAGTGACAATATAAATACGTAAGAATTGCACCATAATCTAGTTTCAATTGTAGTTTTATTTTATCCTTTATATACGTTTAAAAATGTAAAATGTATGGCGCGAATCATATCGTTAATAATAGATGAAGATGAAACGACATATTTTAGGTATTAAGTTGTTACTTTTTACGAAATCGTAAAACGTAAAACTTGGTGCAACCGGCTGTTACTCTTTGTGCACTACCGTAAATAGTATAATTAACTATTGTGTACAGATTGTTCCCTAGATGCATGTGTCTATGTATGTGTTGTGTGATAAATCCATACTTAATATTATAAAAGCGAAAGTAACTCTGTCTGTCTGTCGCGCTTTCACGCCAAAACTACAAAACTACTGAACCGATTTAAATGAAATTTGGTATAGACATAGTTTGAGTCCCAGGAAAGGACACACGATAGTTTTTATCGCAAAAATCACCCCTAAAGGAGGAGAAAAGGGGGTGGAAGTTTGTATGGGGAATCAATAACCGCTAAACCGATTTAGATGAAAGGACATTGCTCTGCGTCCATACGTTGTTCGCCCCAAAACCAACAGCAGTGAGAAAATGCTTTTCGTATAATAAGACATTAGTAAATACTGTACGTCCACATCAATTACTACGGACAAGCTTCGTAATCGAATTTCATATCAAAATTAATCAGATTTTGAGGTTGGTTGAAGTTACATTTTATTTCGTTAGAGCAATACACATAGTCCATACCTATATAATTATTAAAATAATAATTATTGCAATCATCTAAGAACGTTATTATAGCCACGTAATAAACAACAACAAATCTCGAAAAAAAAAAAAAAAATTTTTTTTGTAAATTGTGAAACAAATCACGAAAAACATAATTCATACAAATAAATAAATATCCATACCTACATAAAATCGACTCAATTCTATTCAGTCAAGCAAAGGTAACAATAACCATTCCTATATTTTACTTCATTTGGTTTTGTTTCTGAAAGTACTTTTATATGTTTTTGATTTGTGCGTCGAATTCATATATTTGTTATCAGTGTTATAAAATGTGTATATAATCATGACGTAAATCAAATCTTTGTTGGTCATGGGGCGATTTTCGACATTGTCCTTTGGTATTGAGATAGTTTGAGTTGTGGAGAAGGATTAAGAAAAGTTTTTATCCCCGAAATCATTCCTTAAGGGTGTAAAGGGGGGGGGGGGGGGATTTTGTATAACTAAATGATGCATTACATTAATATAACGGACTGACGGCCGTTGGGGCGGAAAGGTCCTCGAGTGGCTGAAAGTCGAGGGAAGCTGCCGGATGCGGGAGGCGCAGGACCGATTGGATTGGAGATCCCTGGGGGAGGCCTTTGTCCAACAGTGGGTGTCTCTTGGCTGAGATGATGATGAATATTTATTTACTTAATAGTTTTGTTATTCTTCATAATTAAATGTATACGCACCCTTAACGACCTTCATCATACTTGATGGTAATTGATGATATGGCCCAGACGTAAAGAAATACCACCCAGAGCTTACACACAAACCATCCAAGCTATAGCGCTCTATAGCAAGTTTCAAGTACATTAGTTTCAATAGAACATTAATATATCAACTTATCCTTTGCGGGAAACTTACCTACTTATAACTCGTGAACGACTGTAACAAGTTAAAGCATAGCGTTTATCGGAAAATCTGTGAAGCTAGTATTATGCTGTTATATAGCTGTACGAGGTTTAAACTTTTCTATTGCACATTCCTTTTTTGCTCACAAGTAACAAAACAAGATGAAATATTTTGTACTTATAAGCATACAAAATAAATAATTAAAAAATCTTTTTTAAATACAAGCTTTTAGTACTCGTCAATACGAATCAAACGAGCCCAAACTCGATGGGGTTATGTCGTTTTATTGCGGAGTTCCTATGGCCATCTTCCAGCTCCAGCATCAGACCCTGTTACCATAAAGGATCAAAGTACTTGCCAACACGAATCAAACGAGCCCAAAGTCGATGGGATTGTGTCGTTTTATTGCGAAGTTCCTATTGCCACCATCCAGCTCCAGCATTAGATCAGCTTCATGTCATCATAATATTGCATTGGCATGCGGTATACATAAACATGCAAAATTTCAGCTCAATCGGAAACCGGAAAGTTTTAATAGTTTAATAGCACACACCGGGAGAGATGAAAGTGAATAAAAGCTTGCAATAACATGTACAGCCTGCTTCAAAAGTAGATAAGCATTTTTAGCAGATTTAGTACCATGTCACACCAACTACTCCTTTAATTTAGTATGGTTAGACGTATATTGCATTGTTAATAGTTGATGTGACATGGTACTAAAATGATTATGTTCTTTTGAAGCCGGCTATACACGACAGGTCGAAATCATCTGAAACATCTTTATTATGTGAAATAATAAAAAGGTAGCATAAAGATTATTTAGAAATTTCCCGACCGGGAATCACCCTGAACAAAGTCCATTGCTCGGGGTGCTTCGCGCATAACTTTTTAACTACCCCGGCTTACACGACATTCTGACGTAAATAGCTTCATAAATCGTCCAACTGGTGCCATATTTGTTTCCCAAACAAGTGTTGGTACGTGGAATTTAGTGGATCCGATGGTTATTATCCAATTTCCAGGATTAATTTTCGTCACTGAATATTTTTGGGGTTCCGTACCACAAACAGGGAGAAATGGAACCTTCATAGGATCACTTTGATATCCGTTTGTCCGTCTTTCTGTCAAGACCTCAGACCAAAGAAACCAATGGACTCGCAATGGCATGAATAAGGGACGATGCCCACTTTTGTATGGAGACTTGCCTCACTTATAAACAGAAACAACTCCTTTTGTCATTAAAAAAATGCTTTTAAATTGAAATGATGAAATGTAATATATTTTATAATTTATTAGAAAGAAGAAAAGAAAAATAAAGAACAAATATTTAAAAATGTAATGAAAGAAAAAGGTGTTATGGTAGCTACAACGAAAAAATGCATAAATATGTAGTTGCCATTTTGTAACAAGAAATGCATGTAAGTCTTTAATTTTTTCCCAAAAAAACCGTAGCTTCTATCTGTATTATATTACACTGAAAACCCATATTTTGATAATATATATAATTAGAAATACCGCTTTTTTGGCCATCAATCTTGATAGTGGGGCAAAATCGGGCATCCTCCTTTGCGGCCGGTCCGCCATTACAATGCACCGTATTGTTATGGTGGTAGAAAGTCAGTGAGGGTTGTTGTGAGTGCATTTTCCAGTTCTATGTTTTTCATTGATTTCTTAAATAAACTGTATTCAGAAAAACACCATAAGTGTGAATTATTGGATGCGGCGTCCCTAGTTCTTTCCGCCATCTTAGAGCAACACCACATATTTTGACACGCTTTTTTTAGGTATTTCATGTCCTTTCGTTTCTTTGGTCTGAGGTCAAGTCCCTTTTTCTCGGGAACGCTTACAGATATTACATAAATTTAAATTCACATCAAATACTCGGGTCCACGGTCTCTTTCAACCGTAACAAACTTGTAAGTTAACGCTATCAAAAGATGTGACCGGTTATGTCGCTAATTTTCGAAAATTTTGCCATTTCATAAGGGCATCAAAACTTATAGTACTTTCCATTGGCCTAGAACGGTGAATGCTAAGAAAAATACACACATAGCAAATTTTTCCATAACTCCTTCACCGTCCGTGCCGCCCAACTGTGGAACAGACTGCCAGTTGATATATGTGAAAGTCGAACTATCAAATCTTTCAAATCAAAAGTAAAAGACCATCTCCCTTCGAACTCCTCATAAAAGTGACTATATTTATTAGTATATGTATTCTTCTTAGTTTATAGCATTATATATTAGTTTATTATTATATCTATAGTGTATACGTTTATAATTATAAATAGTTTTACTTCCCGCAATTTTAAACCTCTCTTACACCTGCTAGGGTTGGCTGGTAGAGATCTCTTTAAGAGATAAGCTCGCCCTTGTACTTAACTCACGTATATAAAAAATGTATGAAAATTTGTGTACAATAAAGAATATATACAGTTAGAAACTTATATACTTGCCTCGGTGGCGCTGTGGTCTCGACAATGGACTGTGCCCCGAGTAGAATCGGGAGGCCCGCGATCGATCCTGCCATGTACAAATGTGTTTTTCCTTTTACGGATTTCATATGTACATATTTAATATGACGCTCCTACGGTGAAGGAAAACATCGCGAGGAAACCTGCATACACCTGCGAAGTAATTCAAAGGTGTATGTGACGTCAACCAATCCGCACTGGGTCAGCGTGGTTTGAATAAGGCCTAATCGCCCTATAACACAACTAGTTAGGGTAGGCTCCTGCCCCTCGGTGGGGACGTATATGAGCTGTGATGATGATGATGATACTTAGATAAGTTTTTACGGAATTCTATAGCACGCGTGTCCAACTCGAACTTGGCCGGTTTTTGGTGGTGGTGTCAAACATTGGGAATTGTGATCATCTAAGCCTTACAAATCCATTTGGATAATGAAAGGGGTTCCGGATAAGACATAATAACTTACAAAAGAAAAGATTGGTATTCTTTGACGTATTGCAAAACAAAACTGTCCGGCCTAAATTACAGAACTTTTAATATAAATAAATAATTCAGTAGCAACTTCTGCACATTTTATAATAATTAAATTAGGTAGAATAAAACAAAGGGTTATGAGATTCCAAATGAAGTGACCCTAAAGAAAGACCTTTCCGAATACCTAAATTTAGACTTGCCCCAAAATTATACGGTCTGGACTACTTTGCATGAATTTGATAAATAAGTAATTTCACAGGTGGCTACAGAGTACATTCGTAAAACTCGCAATTTAATTATTCTGAAAGCGATCTGCTCTTGTCTTGCGGTTGCTAAGTTTTGAGATCGACCACATTGCCTCACCGTTGAGTTACGTGGCTCTTAGTTTTGAGTTGTTTTAAATTAATGATCCGTTTACTGGAAAGCTTTGCGAGAAGTCTCGTTTATCGCCATTACGTTAAATTTGGCGCTTTAGCGCTTTTAAGCTATGAAACTGAGCGAAAAAAATATCAGTTCAGTAAGTTGGGTAGAACAGATTATGCAATTTTTAGTTGCTATTTTAGCTCCAAGTAATATAAGACATCATTTAAGATCGTGAGTCGTATTTCCTGTTTTACTGTTGACTTGCAAGTCATAATACTCCTCTAGTATCTAAACTAAGATAAGTTTTACATTGCTTCCTAACCTAAAGGACCCTGTAAACGATCAAACATGTTTGTCAAATTTACGTGTTTTACAAACTGATTTGTTCGTGTAGGGCTGTGTTTGACGCGTTTGACAAACGAACTACATGTTTGGAAAGAATCTGGATTGACGTCGTGTTTGATGTGCTGTTTGTCAAGCAAGTTTGACAGACATGTTTGATCGTTTACAGGGCTCTTATCTTTTAACGCTGCATCTTGTAGTACGCGCGCACCACAAGAGGACCCGTTCGTAGCCGTCAGTTCTGCGGGCAATGTGCCTTCTCTACTGACATTTAAAGCTTATTATTCTTCGAAACTAGCTTCATATTTAGGAGCACGGAGCAAAATCATTGCTTTACATCACTACGGTAGAAAGAAAAATACAAACAGCATTACATATTTTTTTTTGAATTCGGTGCGGATGATCGATGATCAATATGATCATGTGATGACACAAACTTTAAAACAAAAAATTAAACGTTGTTTGTACATAATTTATTTATGATTTTTTTTGTTTTTGAAGTCAGTTTTTATTTTTCTGAAATATTTTAACTATTTTATTATTTTTAGTGAATTTAATACCAGCTCAACGAAGTAACTTGAAAAATTACAACTAAGGGTCAATACGTACCTAATGAATTTAAAAAAACTAGCGTCTAACTTCTAACAGTCAAGGATTCTTCCATCATCAGATCGGCTCAGGACTACCAGATGCAAATATCTGAATAGCTTCAAAAAAAAAAATCAAACACGTTGGACGTGTCTATAAAATTTATGTGTTTTCCCCGATTTGCATGAGATATTACCAAACTAATCAAATAAAAAAAAACAAATCGGTTAATAAATGACAAAATAATGAGGTAACAATCATGAAAAAACTACTATCGAATTGATAACTTCCTCCTTTTTGTCAGGTCGATTAAACCAAATAACAAAAATCATTCCAGTAGAATACCGAAAAATGAAGATACACATTTACGTTCCGCTCGGCTTATAAAAATACACCGTACTTACCATAAACAGATGCCAGAAAAACTTCACGCGGCTTATTATTCTTTCTGAACAGTACCAATTTAAGTTTGGAAGTTCCACTTTTTGCCAATAGTTTGTAAGTTACTTCACTGACACTGTTTTTACAAACTCACAACTGAGTCTGAAGTTGTAACGGACCGAAGTTTGTCTGTCTAGGATTGAGTGTATACTGCAAAATAAGAAAGGAGAGTTTGTGCATTGCAGGTTTTAGGGTTCTGGAGTACCTAGTCAGGGCAATCTATTCTTCATTGTTTTCGACAATTTTAAACGGATAAAACTTACTAGAGAGATACGATTTAACATGAATATAATTAATGTCCTTCTAACCGATATTCGGCCACGGCGGCCAATCTCCACAGAGACTAGCCATCTGCGCAGGAGATATTATAGTGCATAAGTGACTGCGCAAACGCAAGTGCACTCTCTGTTCCTTCACACACCTAGTCTGATGGGACGGTTAGCCGACACACATCGATTGAACGATGAAAGAGGAATGAATAACATCTGTATAATGGGATGGACACTTAAGCAGTCGATTTAACGAAGAGCGGAGAGTTTTATCATGCCATGAACATAAGTATTCGAAATGGTATTTGAGATAAGTAGGTCAATTTGGGGAATGGAGTAAAGAGTATAGAGTGGTTAAAGCCCTCATCCTACGGCGTTGTCGGATCCAACGTAAAACTTGACGGTGGGCAGAAACGTGATCATACTTCCATAGATTAAACACGAACCGAATGCAGTTTTCCATTTTAAAGTTTAAGTTTTAAGCCTCTGATTGCCGAGAGTTGGGCCGGAAGATTGCTCTCGGAAAAGATTAAGGCGCATAGTGGTCCCAATGACCTTGCGTCGATCGTCCCGCACTGATTACATAGGAGTGAGTGAGTGAGGCTGAGGGGAATATTTAAGCAAACCTTTACGCGTAAGATGAATTATTTCAATAAAACATTAATTAAGGCGAATAAGAAAAATCTAAAAAGACCATCCCCTAGAATATTGTTCACTTTATTTATTGAAATCGAAAGTATACGATTTAACCTAATATTTACGACGCGATTAGGTTTATAGTTTTAAAATCGAGGCATGTTTGGGTCACATTTTAACCAAGTTTTAATTAATTTATCAAAAAATTAAAAAGACCATCCTCTAAAGAATGCGTTGAATAATAACATATCTTTTTTAAAGATTTTTTTATTCAATATTTATGAAGA
This sequence comes from Schoenobius gigantellus, assembly GCA_963935595.1. Taxonomy (NCBI): domain Eukaryota; kingdom Metazoa; phylum Arthropoda; class Insecta; order Lepidoptera; family Crambidae; genus Schoenobius; species Schoenobius gigantellus. Next base: position 11,122,402 of record OZ012563.1, on the reverse strand, counting down.
GAACCGGTTTTTTCTGCAGTGATTTTTTATGTTTGACCTTACTATGCGCCTTAACGCGATAATGGCGACCCACTAAGGCTGGATCTTCAGTTAATTTTCCTATCCAAGTTGGCGGTAAGCAACTATAAGCGGTTCGCTCAACACTCAATCGAAAATAAACAAAGTTCCACCGCGATTGTTTCAAAAGAGTTGTTATGAAGGTATTAACCGAAATCCGCTGCAACTTTTGTTATTAAGTGACGTTATAAACGTTTTGTATAGTGAGTTCGATATTCGTAGTTATTTTTAATCGGCTTCAAAAAAGGAGGAGGTTCTCACTCAATTCGATGCGTATGTTGTTTTTTTGCAATGTGTGTATGTTACGCGATTACGCCGCGTAACATACGCTAATTGTGGACTGATTTTCAAAATTCTTCTTGTATTCGATAGAGTATACTCCAAGGGTGGTCCCATGGTCACCAAAGTTAGGATCTGATGATGGGATCCCATAAAAATCGAGGAAAACCCTTAAATTTTTAGGTGTGTCCAACGTGTTTCGTCTACATGAAGGTTACCAAAATTAGGATCTGATGATGGGATCCCATGAAAATCGAAGGAAACCCTAATTTAAGAACAATTATATTGGGATTTCTTTCACAAAAAGATTTCATTCACTAAAAAATTAAAATTAAAAAATATTTTACAAAAAATAAAAACCGACTTTAAAGTTAAAAATAATTATAAGAATAGATACAGACAACATCACACTTCTATATTGAAGTCGGTGACAAATTTCAAGACTTTCCATGAGACCATCGCTTGGCTTTAGTCAATGTAAATTAGTCAATGTATTGGTTACACGAATAAAATCTGTCAAATCGTATAAAATTTATATGCATATTTGTATGCATTTAAATAAAATCACACTTTTCCGATTTACTCGCGTATATTTCGTTTCAAACATTTTAACTATTTTGCCGGACGACGTTTCAAATGCTTTTCGGCATTCAGGATGACTAAACTGGTGGGTGTCATGATTAACATCAGATTTGTTAATTAACCTGATGTTAATTAAGAGATGGCAACCAGTAACTTCTCCACCTATATTACCCTTCAAACCTTATCACAGCAATGCAAGCACAGCTGCGTTACGGCAGATTTGGTGAGATGGAGGAACCCTCTGAGGAACCTTCTAATCTGAGGCTAAACAGGGTTATTTTTTATCACCCTGAAAAATTTAAGGGAAGTAAGTGACAAAAAGTAACTGTGTATAAGCAGATATGCTATCGAATTTAAATTTATACACAGTTAAACTATTATTATGTATGTATGTATGTATTCTGTATAGTATTCCATGGGTCACACACAGTACTGGTTAAAACCCACCTTAGCACTGCTAAGCCAGTGTCCGATTCGTCAGCGCAGGTATACGCCGCATGTGATTTATTATTCTCTGCTTCTTCTTTCTTAAAACTATTACTAATATATTTGTGTCTCATGTACCGTTAATAAAGTTCTCTTTCTTTTTTAAAAAGTTTTTATCTATGTCTATAATAAAATTAACTGCGTCCAATAAATCCTAAAGCACTCGAAGGCTTGCGGTTTGAAAGGTTTTCATTCCGACAGTCTCCTGTTATTGTGTTTGCCTTCGTTTTTTAAAGAATGCTTCCGCCCTCAAAGAGCAATAAATAAATGGGCTAATGGATTGGTTCCCTCAATGGAAATCTCTAGTTTCTTGAGTAACAGCTTTTCACATTCAGTTAAGTACAGATTAGAAATAGTGATGTACAAAAATTGAAAAATCGGAGTGAGTTTTGTCAATGTTTTGGGTTTGAAAATGTTAATGTAGGTCAATGCTTTTCAAATTGAACTATAACTAGTACTTCTTTACAAGCTATGAAACTTAAAGAGACTAAACTACCTAAGAGACTAAAGAGTTAATTAAAAAAAGATATGTACGAAGAATAAGACAAGAACTTAATAAATTATCTTCTAATATAAAATTCTTGTGTCACAGTGTTTGTTACCAAACTCCTCCTAAACGGCTTGACCGATCTTTATGAAATTTTTTGTGTATATTCGATAGGTCTGAGAATAGGTCGTAAACTATTTTTTATCGCCGGCATAGCTAGTAAAATATTATTTATAGTGTCTATGTTACTAAGTAATTCAAACATAAGTCAGCCTGTAATGTAGAATCGTGTTTATGATAGAGTTACATGTTTGTATTAAAATGATAAATTTATCATTTAAATACAAACATGTAACTCTCTCATAAACACGATAATAATATTTAGGCTCTGTTGGTACTAATATGTACGAAAGAAAGTAACGATTTTGAAAGGCTTATTTGATTGTATCACATCTTTATTTACTTATTCATAAATGACACTTAATTTAAATGTAAACCTGTTAACACATATTTTACAGTATTACTGTCAAGAATAACTTCCTCGCCGTGAGTCCTATCTCAAAGTCATCAGTAATGCTCGAACGAGTTTTATATTCGTCCCACGCGCGAACCGGGATAAAATTGCTGATCGTGTCCGCGAAACGTATCAGTTATGTATCAGTTACAGTTTTATCCATTTTTTTAATATCCCCCCGAGACAAACATCGTGACTTGCACCGAATAATTCCAGAAATATAAGCGCGGAACAATTCCAATTTACGAGGCGCACGTTATCGCAATAGTATTATTGACTGTTATACAGTTCTACCTTTCATAAGGATTTGAAAGATCCAGCTGAGGCGTAATTGCATTGAAACAGAAATGGAAAACTTTAATTCGAAACAGACATAACACAACAGCAACATACACAAAGTAGGTACAACAAGTTATAAACAAAATGACATAATTGCGCAGAGCGTGCCCGTATCGAAAAGGTTGGCATCTCAGCATTGAAAATACTGACTGAAATTGGCGATTCTAAACTCGTTAAAATTTTGAAATGTGTTGGTTTATGCTGTTAAAAAATCCAAAATTAGTTTTAAAAACAAAAGACTAACACTAGATTTATTGGAAAAAAAAACCTGCCAAGTGCGAGTTGGATTCGCGTACCGAGGGTTCCATACAAACTTATTTATCTATATTAATATTATAAATGAATATTATAAAGCTGAAGAGTTTGTTTGTTTGTTTGTCCGTTTGAACGCGCTAATCTCAGGAACTACTGACTCGAATTGAAAAATTCTTTTTGTGTTGGATAGTCCATTTATCGACAAAGGCTTTATTTATTTATTTATCTATTTGGACCACCAGTGAAGGTTACATTGTATCTTACATTTAATTACATACAACACAAGAGACATATAAAATGCAAACTTCTTTAAAGGCAGCCACACCGTGCAATAAAAAAAAAACATTAACGGCTTGTAAAAAAAATTAAGCATCTACTATAAAGGAACACGTTACTTATTAAACGAAAACACAGTAATACACAAAACACTTAGGTATTAACATTAATGAAAATATATTATATACCTGTATAAATAACATTAATCAAACACATAGCCCAGAAATAGACTAAGCATCCCTCAACAACTCTGAAATTCTCTTTCGAAACTGATGAAAATTATCATGAAAAATATCGATATCTACAAATCTATTATAAGCGGCCGGTAAACGGTATAAGGCAGAGTGCGTCAGTAGGTTAGTGCGGGCGATTGGTTTACTAAATAATGGTCCCGCATAACGTGGTGGTCTGTGAGGTACTCTAATATTAATCCTGCTGACTATTTGAGAAGTATCCACTTTATTTCTGAAGACCTTGAACAAGAAAATTAGGTCCAACATATTTCTCCTCACAATGAGACTGTCCATCTTGAAGTGGCGAAGTCTTTCGCTATAGTTGTTGAGTTTCCTAGCCCAGCCACTACTAAAAGCAAGATGACGTGTGAAGCGTTTTTGGATTCTTTCGATTCTTAGTTGATGTACGCTGTACTGAGGAGACCATACTACTGAGCAATACTCCAATATGCTTCTCACAAAAGAGTTGTAAAGAATAATCTTAGTTCTGTGGTTTCTGAAAACTTTGCCAATCCTGATAATAAAACCAAGTGCTTTAGAGGCTCTAGCAACAATATCATCGACGTGTGGAATAAAAGTTAGTTTGGAGTCTATTGTTATGCCTAAATCTCGAATTGAATCAACCTCTTCCAGTATTGTGAAATTAATCTTATATTTTGTTTGTAGAGAGTGAGCTTTTCGAGATAGTTTTATATGGTAGCATTTATTTGTGTTAAGAGCCATTTTATTATTTTTACACCAGTAAACTAAACTATCTAGGTCCAACTGCAGCAGTTTAGCATCCTCAGCACAACGTATGAGCTTCGCTAGCTTAAGGTCATCGGCATATAGAAATACATCACAATATTTGATCACATCAACAACATCATTGATGAAAACATTAAACAGCAAAGGTCCGATATGGGAGCCTTGAGGTATACCTGATGATGCATAATATGGTTCAGAGCTGTAGCCTTTGACAACAACATACTGAGTGCGATGAGTAAGATATGACTGCAACCATTGCAATATAGGACCACCAAATCCACATTTTGATAACTTTGCTACCAATATGTCATGAGGTACCTTATCGAAGGCTTTGGAGAAGTCAGTGTAAACTACGTCAGTTTGAAGCTGAGAGTCCATATTCTCAATTATTTGACTAACAAAAGTTGTGAGGTTTGTGCCGGTTGACCTACCTCTCATAAAACCATGCTGCTGCTCGGTAAATAGATGTTTAAAATGAGCATTCAGATATGGACATAAAAGTGCTTCGAAAACCTTAGGAAACACGAATAATAAAGAAATCGGTTTATAATTTAAAACATTATTCCTATCACCACTCTTGTAGATTGGCACAACTTTAGCTACTTTCCACTGAGTAGGAAATTGACCAGTGCTTAGAGATCTGTTAAAAATTATGTACTAAGTACGAGTTGAGAACACTGTCGTTTAACCAAGTCTCAGTCAGTATAACTACATCATAATTTAAGCATAACAAATTGGAGTAAAAATTATGAGTTTTCATGCGCAAACCTCTTACATTTTGGTAATAAATGCTTAAGCAGTTGAATTTTAAAGCTATACATTAACCAAAACATAAACAAATATTAAATAACAGTACAAAAAGAGAAAAAATAACTACACTATCTTGTCTATAGATTCCATATTTCTTATATAAATATAATCTGAGTTTTCGTTTTTACGCGTAAAAATTTTACCTTGCTTTACCCATACAAACTTATACCCTTTCTCTTTGGCCTTCAGACGCGCAGCAGCGTGAAGAGCTCTGTTCATAGGGGAGAGGTGTTCCGCAACATAAATAGGCTCCTTATCTCCTCCATACCCGATATGGCTTGAATTCAGCTTGTCATTGGGATGTTTTCTATTATAATTAATAACGCCTGCTAAAACCTTGTCACGGATTCGAGGTGTTACTAATTTGACAATAATTGATCTCGGCCTAGTGTCAGTCCTGTTGTTCTTGGCAATACGTGTATAATGATGTATGTCAGTGTCATCTAAATCGCAGGAAATTGCTTTACACAACTGATTCATTATGGAGGGTATGTTTTCATTTTTGGGTTCAGGGACACACTGTATCTCCAAGTTACAAGATCTATTATGTTGTTCCATACTCTCCAGTCTGCTGCTCATATTTCTAATGATCTCGGACAAAGTATTATTTTCTGCTTGCAGGCTATTCAACAGTGTGGTTTTCGAAGCGAGATCGTGTTTGATGTTGTCGTACTCTTCTGTTATAAACGAGACGGACTTTTCCATACAAGCGATATTTTCAGATAACTGTTTTAACTCGCCCTTCACCATATGTCTCAAACTGGACTCCAATTCGGTTATTATCGACATTTTGACTTTATTCAATTCCTCTCTAACAACTTCTCTTATTTCCTCTATCGCAACCATGGAATTAACTGGCGAGCGATTGTCAGTACGACTTGGTTTGCTACGTACGGTTACATTGTCAGCGGCTTTCACTGGCGTTTGCGAGTTGTCCCCTCCTTTCTTGGATGCTGCGAGACAATCAGGGCAAATCCAGTTCTTTTTTTGAGAAGAAGTAAGTTGAGAGGTTTTCGTGCACAGCAAATGAAAAGATTTTTTGCATACTTTTGATGAGCAAGTTATTGAGTCTTTTTCAGTTACAGCTGTGAGGCATCCAGCGCAAGACATATCCACACTGTTTTCTATTAATGTGCACAACAGCAAGAACAATACGTTTAGTTACTGTAAGTATGAATCTCAGACTTTCAATGCAGAAAAACAACAAACAGTTTCAAGTTAAAAAAAAATATATATATATATATATTAACACTTGCACTTCTCAAACTATGAATATATCATATAAATAACCACAACATACTGCGAATTGCACACACTTAGTGAATATTGTTATATTGGACTGTATTGCTATCTTGAGTAGTCTAAAAATATGATTAGAGTAGACGTGTTTACTGATACGTCCGTACGGTTACGCCGTAGAGGGTAGAACTTTAGGCTATATAACATCACGATATTGTTATTTTCGGACATCCACGCGAACGAAGTCGCGGACACAGCTAGTCTAATATAAGTTCCTAGGTATGAACATATTTACGGCTTTCAGTATTTTATCTTAACATGTGCTCAAAGACCTTGTTTCTTGCCAAATTTCTTGGGCCAACGGAAATGGTCCTATTTGTTTTGATTTCCTTGTGAAATCGCAAAATTTGTTTTTTGATTTTTTCCGAGTTAAAACAGACTGCTGACTCGAATATTTGATTTAAACTTCAACTTGATATAGCTATGTGTTCCCAAGGAAAAGGGTCTTGACAAACAGACGGACAGACGGACCACAAAGCGTTTCGTAAGGATTCTGTTTTTCCTTTTAAGGTACGAATCTTTAAAAATGTAAATTTGGAAGTACTTAAATTTGAAATTAAAATCTTCTTCATAACTGTGACTATGACATGGTATAAATTTGAGAAAAAGAAGTCATGAAATGCTGCATTTCGTATTACCGATCTCCAATGATATCATCACTATGGCATAATTTCAATGATGTCATCATTAAATAATGAACAAATGATCAAAAATCTGACCGCTAATCGTATTTTTCGTTTTGCACTATGATATCATATGATATCATTTGCAAAACCATGAGATCGGTAATAGGCCCTCAGATGTCGCAAGTTGGCAACGTACACTGTGGTTCCTGTTAGGGTTGCAGTTTTGCTGCAAATCTCACAGGAGCCACACATATAGGTGACTGTTACCACTTACCATCAGGTGGGCAGTTTGCTTGTTTGCCAATATTTTTTTTTATTAATAGTATACTCTTAATTTAAAATACGCAGGATATAAAATAAATGAGATAAAACAGCATGTCCTGTAAAAACTAACATTACAATTTACCACGGTGCCGGCGCCAGACAAGGCTTTGAAAAATTTGTGTAAAACTGTGTTTGGCACTGGGGCTCTATTGGATCATTCGCCTGGCGTCGTGCATTTATCGAGCGTTCGTCTGTGCTGTTTTTCATTTCGTTTTCGACGAAAATCAATATAATATTATAACGAATATCAATATCATTTTAATTCTCATCGAAAACGAAATAAAAATAAGTAAAAATCGGGCGAAAACGATCCTTGACGAGCTTTCGACGAACGGGCGAATGATCCAAAAATAGAGCCCCAGGGCTAAGATTCGGCACGCACTTTACATTTTGCCACCCCTGATAAAAAGAAGCAAATAATGTCAAAAATTGTCGCGTGAAGGGTTTCTTTTAAATATAAACCACAATTCGTGAACCAAAACTATTTCTTTACAATACGACACTGCCGAGCACACCCTGTTGGTGTCCCATCCCTAGGCGACGCCTCCGTGGCCAACTTATCGCCGCGCTGGGAGGTGGAAACCTCTTGCTGAAGAGCATGGTCCTCATAGATATCGTCTCACCATTCCGCGACGAGGCGGAATGGCGAGGCGACATCTATGAGGACGTTATCGCGCAGTAGGAGTCCGCGGAGAGGGAGCGGGAGGAAGATCCTCAAGCCGAAGGCGGGCATTAGCACAAGCGATGCCCCTCTAGTGACCCTGCCGCGGAGGAATGCGTGCACGGTTGGCCCCGTGCACGTCGCCTTGAGGCCCTCCGTCTGATGGGGATCGGCTAATCCCCCTTTGGCGATAGCTCGACCAGTCAGGTCAGGTTAGCCCCGGCGCGTGAGTAGTGGTATCGCATTGTGCACCCTACCACACGCGTCCCAAAGGGCAGGGAGAATACCGGGAGCTTTTAGTGGGCATGCCAGTGAATCTGCCGGGAAAACCCCACACACGCCCGCCGTCTAGCCAATGGCGGGTATTACGGTGCGGTCACGCATTTTCCTCGAGAATAAAAGGTCGGTGGAAGTGGGTTTTGGATTCGGTAGCATGGTTATGTGGAGCTATGTGGAGTAAATTTTCTTTCTTTCTTTACATAGCATCACGAATACCTGCCGATGACACAAAGAACCATTTGAAATAGGTCCGTCACTTAGGGTTTGTGCGTCTCCCGAGATGAGCTGATTCGTCGACGGTCGTTACAGCTAACTCTCATCCAACGGGTTCAAGAGTACACCAGCCTTTACTCGTAACCTTGAACTCTGGAACGCACCATGAAGGAAAGTATCAGGTGCGAAGCACCTTCCGAGTGACTACCCACGGCGCCGAGGTAGAAGGGAAAGTACAAGGATCGGTCGCTGTATTGTCGATGACGATCAGATACGGAGACAACGTAGGTACAAATTTACATAAACAATTGTAGTTATTAAGAGACACCTATATTAATCCTTGGAAAACCAAATGCCTTTGGCATTTAGTCCGCCTGTGTAAACATATGTACTGGAAGTATTAAATAAATAAATAATAGCGCAAACTAGACTCTAATAACGGTTATTGAGAGAGCTTTCACGAGAAGAACAAGCAAATAGATAGATAGATAGATAGATAGAACTTTATTTGGACTGCAGACACACACACATAACAAATATAATACAAAAAGGTGTAAAGCAAAAATGAAGAAAAAAAAACTACTATTATACAAACTAAATCATGACAAAAATGTAGAACATGACAAAGAAAAACAAAGATAAAAGTATGTATACATACCTGTCCGCTATACAAAGTCACAAGCCATGTATGTGTGCTGCAGCAACACAAAAAGGCTATAGCTCAGCGTCAATATTTGCTAATTGAGTAATGAGCAAATCGCTGATTTTCAGCTACAACCCAAGGGAACCAAGGGTACGACACTCAGTTGACGTGCTGTTATTTAGTAATTGCAACTACCTATATACGTGCTATTTAAAAAAGAATATATTACATATAAATACCATGTCATCTTATACTTTATGGAAATTGGTGATTTATTGAAACAATAATTATAGAAAAAATGTAAATAATAAATAAAAGAATAGGAATAATAATATGATTTTACAAAAAAGGTTACCAGCATTCAAAGCCTAAGCAAGATGTAAAGAAATTCCTTTTTTTTGACAATCAAGGAGTAAATTTTTTATCTGGTTTTTAAATGTTTGCTTAGATTTTAAAGCTCGTATTGGCGGAGGAATATTATTCCAACACTTTGTTGCGTGGTAGCGAAAGCTGCCAGTGAATGCTGTTGTCCGATGCGGGTGTACACTAAGGGGAGGTCTTACTAGTCTGGGTTCAAAACAATTAGTTGTGTTGTGGTGGAGAAACTTTAGTTTCGAGAAAAGGTATCCCGGTGTTTTGAACTTAATTACATCAAACATCAATGATGCCAGATGTAGCTGTCTGCGGGCTTCCATGTTGAGGATACATGCGTTATTTAAAAATGGCGTGATATGGCTTCTCGGAGGTATATTAAAAATAAATCTACTGCAGGCATTTTGCACGCGTTGAACTAAGCGGCTGGTTTTATATAGAAGACGGGGCCCATAGACAAGGTCTCCGTAATTAAGCCTGGATAGTACAAGAGATTCGCACAGCCTGATCCTCACATTCTCCGAAAGTAAATTTCTTATTTTGTATAAAACTTTTAATCTATAAAAGCAGCTTCTTACCAAGCTCTCAATGTGTTTTTCGAAACGCAGCTGGCTGTCCAAAAGTATGCCTAGATTTCTGACTTGGTCAACTCGTTCGACTGGTTCACGTTTTATCTTTACAAGTGGGTTTTTATTATTGATTTTATCAATCTGAGATTTTGAGCCAAGAACCATGAATTTAGACTTATTAGGATTAAGAACTAATGAGTTCCTTGTTGACCATTCAGAAATAGCATCCAAATCTTCATTCAATAGTTGAATAGCATCATTAATGTTTTTAGGCACTTCAGACGTATAAATCTGAACATCGTCAGCATACATATGCAGTTTACAATGTTTTACTTCTTTTGCAATATCAGCACTGTATATAATAAATAAGAGGGGTCCTAAGACGGAGCCCTGAGGGACACCACGCCTAACCAACTTAGGATTAGATATTAAACAGCTACCATCACGCTTTCTGATTTTTACGGACTGGTACCTATCACTTAAGTAACTTTTAAACCACTGTACAGACAAAGGATCGAGGCCATAATAAGTCAATTTAGAAAGCATGAGAGATACATCGATGGAATCAAATGCCCGGGAGAAGTCTAAGAGTGCAAGAATAGTACCACGGCCAGCGTCTAGGTCTGCAATTATATTATCAGTGACATCCAATAATGCAGTAACGGTTCCACGACCCCTACGGAAACCAGACTGATGGGAAGGAAGAATATTATTATCCTCTACGTGTTTTATAAGTTGACAGTATATGGCTTTTTCTAAAATTTTTGTCAAAAATGGCAATATGCTGATCGGTCTTAAATCTTTTACTGCACGCGGAGTTTCCACTTTAGATAAGGGGGTAACAACGGCGACCTTCCAACAGCTGGGAACTGTGCCTGAAGCAATTGATTTATTAACAATTGTAGTGATAATACGAAGCGTGTTAGGAAGCGTAAGCACAACCATGTCTCGGCAAATGTTGTCACATCCCATTGAGTTTGTATTAATAGACATTATATACTTGGAGATAAGACGCAAATCCAGACCATGATCAATTTTTAAATAAGATTATTTAAAATATAATACAGTTTTATTTTTTTCAGTATTACTGAGAAATTTTAACTACATTACAATTTCCGGCTAGAAACAAAAGAACAAATTGATTTTACTGGAGAAAATAATAATAAAACCAATGATTGTCTTTAATCATGACTTATAGATACCTCACGAATAAAATTCTTACGAATAAAAAATCGATTCAGCCAAACGCGAGATAGTCGCGGACAAACACACATACAAACATAAAGGTCAAATTGAGAACCTCCTCCTTTTTAGGAGTCAGTTAAAAATAGCAATCGATTAACAACAAGCAAAGAAGAGCAAAGATGTCGAAACATCACCCGAGCTCCACATAAAAAGGTAAAAGCGTTTTCAAAGCAGTTTTCGTAAAGTTCCGTTTATGGGCAGTTCTGCTGAAGTTATGGACGGACCTTCTATAACGGACGGCGCCACTTCAAAGATTGGACCCCTCGCGTCCGATATCCTGACAGATAATTTTCGTTCCATTTTCTATCCTATAGCCGATGTGAATAAGCTTGAAAATGGTACGGTAATTTTTTTAGTTGCATACTCAACGGGGCAAATTATTTAGCCCTTTAAGTGTTATGACGGAATGCGTTAAAGTAAATAGCTAAGTATAAAGAGTCGATTTCAGGGAAAACACTTTTCCAAAATTCAATAATCGAAAAGGTTACAAAAATTGAGTCGGTGACCTAAAGACAGACGTACACGTCCGCCTTCAAGCAAATAAAGAAATTTTAAGAACTTTCCCACTTTTGTGGGTAGAATAGAAAATGAAAAACAGTTTTGCAAACTATATCGTAGGAAAGGACTTAAGTTGATAATCTCAAATATGTTTTTTTAAATATAATCTTAAGTTATTTATAAAACTCGTTGAAAAAAGACCATTCTAAGCCAGACGCAATCTCCAAAATTATTGGGACAGAAATTTTGAAAAAAAAAATGTAACTTTACTAAATTATTAACATAGATAGTCAACGTACGGAGTCGCGAGTCCACGAAAGAGTAGCTCGCATTTGTCCAGTTTTTCATATTTATCTTCTTACAAATGGAATGAAAGATAAATGGAAATGTTTTCATGTACTTAATAAAAATTTTAATGATCCACCCCCCAATCACCAATTTTGGAAAAAAAAGTATCACAGTATATTTATTTAGATAATCAATATTCGGAGCCTTCTCTACGAGAGTTTATACATCGCACTTATCCACTTTTACAAATGGAATGAAAGATTATTAGAAATGTTTTCAACAATTTTAATAATCCCACAACTAAACATAATAACAATAAACTTAATAACAATTTTCATAATGCCACAACTAAAGTCTTCTAGCATACCAGAAGACATTCATTGCCATTAGCCTAACAACGTTTTATGAACAAACAAACTCAACTCAAATGTTCTCAGTTCAACGCTAAGAAATCCGTCTCGAAATAAAAGCGGCCGTTTTGATTAATGAGAAATTTCGCTCAGAGCTTGAAGTTTGTGAAATAATTTGTTTTCGCAATTCACCGAATGCGCAGTTGTAATTACTGTTCATTATTATCGTGAGACACAAGTAATTTTATATTCAAAGTGAGCGGAACGCTCATGTGAAAAGTCCGATATGGCGACACAATGTAAAGATCTTTTTAGATAATTGTGTCGAGGAAAGTTACTTTTTATTGTTGTTTTGAATACCTGTTGTGTGATGCCAATTTGTATTATTGAATTAATTAAAATTTATTTCGTATTTGGATTCAATTGGTGTTATTTAGAAGCTTAAACCTAGGCACCTTCTACCTCCGCCTCTTATCACCTTAACTTACATACGTCCCACTGCTGGGCAGCCCCCAACTACCCTAAAGAGAGAGAGACCCCTCCCCTAAGGAGAGACGAGGAGTAGAAGTTTATTATTTTTTAATCATTTATATTTTGAAAGAAATGTATAAAACACTCATGAAAATATCTCTAAAAACAAAAAAGTTATATTCGCTCCGGGCGACGATTCAGTGTGTGACGTCACGCGCCTTGAGTTCATTGGTATTCAGTAATTTGCGCGCTCAAGTGTCGCATTGTTTTGGTTAAAACAGATCTTATATTATGTGGTAATATCTGAGACCATTGGGGCTTTAAGCAAACGCAATTTGTCGAGCGCTGCAACGACGCGACTCTCGATTGGTCAAATGACGTCACGGGTCCGTCACTGCCAGTGAGCGGAGCGGTCACAGTGAACCCACTCAGGAAATACGTAAAATGGTTTGAAGATTTTGTTTTTTTTTCAAAATTGCGCCGCATAATAAAATCTACATATTATTATATCGATTAGGGGCACTTATACGAACAAAAAATATCGAAAGTAACTTTGATTCTAAAGCGTCACGTTACAGAGTTGCAAAAAAAATAGATGGTGAAAATTTTAACAAACTTCTTTTAAACGCCTGAACAGTTCTTCATAAATTACAGCTTAAAACTATTTTGATCACGTCAACTTTAAAAAAAAAAAAAAAATCGAAATCGGTCTAATTGTTCAGGAGCTATGATGCCACAGACAGATATACACGTTACCTAAACTTATAATCCATTTTTTGAACGAATGAAAGACTTTATTGCCATAAAACGGTTTACAAAGATTGTCCTTAAAACTAGTATATATTAAGAAAAGGCGGCCTTATTGCCAAAGTGGCAATCTCTACCAGGCGGCCTAACAGTAGAAAAATGTTTAATTTCAAAAACACAAACTACTTTTTTCCTTCTTTTCTTTGGGTCACACTTCAGCTTTTTGCTGGGAAATACCGCTCTACCTTTTGCAAAACTTTTAGTCGTCCAACTTGTTAAAGCTGTCTAAATGGTGTTTCCTCACGCTTTAAATTTAAGATTCGAATACCGGTAAAATTTTCAAACCGTTATCATGTGTACCTACTTGGAGCAAAACCTTTTCATTACGGTTTCGTTCCAGTAAACCGTTTTTTAACCGGTTCTTGCAAGAGTTTTTACATAAAGGTTTTTCTCAATAAACCGGTTTTGAGTAATAAAAACCGGTTAATAGAACGCAAGATTGGCACTGTTTACTGTTATTCAGTACCTACTTTACTTCTTCATAGTATGAATAAGTGTTGTTTGCGTCTTAATTAAAGTATATACCTATATATTGTATTCTTTCTCTTTCTACTTATCTTAAATACTTACAAATGATTGTGGTTTGTGAATTCACTACGGAAATCAGCGGTCGACGTACATACGTTAAAACGTACTGCGCGGCCGTACGCGTCTTCACTTCAAGTCAATAACACAATGTCGATTAATTCGGTTTATTTAAGTTATAGTAAAGTTCTTATAACGTTCGCGTTCTCAAGAAAAGATCGGAGCAAAACCGAAATAAACCGATACTAACCGGTATATTATAAACCGGTTCCGAGCCTTGTATATCAGCCGTTTAATCGCCCATTAACACAACTCATTAAGCAAAAAGGTACGGGATGAAAGGAAAAAAGGGCGCGGTCACATACTCGTATGTACGCGACAAAGTTCGCTCTAAATTATTCAAAAGTGCGTCGTGCACAAAGGAATTTTTAAGCTTTCAAGCCCATGTGCCTGAAAATGCTGCTGGTATTTGATAAAAGTGGATTTTAGGGCTCCATAGTAACGCTCAGTAAAAAGAGGTCCTAGTGTAGATGTAGGTATATTTTTTTTGTTTCTTCTACATAAAAATTATTAATTTTATGAATATTGTTTAAAAAAATATTTTTTTAACACGACAATAAATTTGCGGCACATCTCTAATGTGGGATTAATAGTACATTGTTCACCGCGGGACGAAAGTGTCCGATTTCTACCGAGGGAGCTAGGAATCGGACTTTCTCCCAAGTGCTACATAGCGCTTTATACTACACCGGTGAGGAACATTTGGTGGTGGTATATAGTATTCCACCAATACTCCACAAATAAGATGGTCAAAAGGCGAGATGGAAGTAAAAACACAAAGCTGTTGTTTACGGTGTCAACGCGTGCGTAGATAGGTGCAAAAACCGCGAAACTAGAAGCGTGTGCCTTGCGTCGATTCAGTCTACGCACTACTGTCTGTGGCGACGTCATCGCGTTATCAATGCAACGTTGAATGCAAAAAACTGGAATACAACAGGCGTGTGTTAAGTCTGCTGTACATTGCGACAGATACTCTCCCGCGACGCAATGCTATGCTTTACTCGTAATATATTAATATCACTGAATGTCCTTAATATAATTTTATGTTTTGTAATATATTAGTAATAATTTGTAAATAGTTAAGGTAAGTATAGAATAGATGTTTATATTATTATTTCTTATATATTTGTATTTTTAGTGATAAGTTGAACTTAGGTAAAATAATAATTAGTTATAATTGTAAATAATTTTAATTGCGTTAGTATTGTAAATAAATAACATATGTATAATTAAATAAATATGTGTACGCCACATCACTCCCCCCCAGAGACCGTCACTACGGGCGATAGTAGTTCGGTAGGCGAACTATTCTACCAAAACGAGTGACTTTTTGTTTTTGAGTATTTACTGGTGTTATGATATCTTTATTTACTGGAAGTGGAGAGTTATTTTTTATTTCTACAGGGTGCTGTTCAGGGGACAATATATAGGCTGGTTTTAATCGGTCTATTGATACTGTCAACTCTTTGCTCTTAATTTCTATTTTAAATGTTTTGGAACCTCTGCTTAAAACTTTATACGGACCGGTATAAGCTGGTTGTAAGGAGCGACGAACAGTATCGTCTCTTAAAAATACATGGCTAGTACTTGCCAGATCTTTATGAATGAAAATTTTACCAGTGCAATGTCGTGAAGCTAAGCAGGGTTGTAACTTTTGAGCAAACAACCTCAGACGTGCTGTAAAATCAGTAATGTCTGTGGTTCCATTTAAATCTGAGTGGAAAAATTCTCCAGGAAGTCTCAGTGGTTCGCCGTATACAATCTCGGCTGATGAGCTTTGGAGATCTTCCTTGAAAGTGCTACGGATGCCCAAAAGAACTAGTGGAAGTGTTTCAGTCCAGTTGGTATTAGCATGACACATGATGGCGGCTTTCAGTTGCCGATGAAAACGTTCGACGAGGCCGTTACAGGCTGGATGGTAGGCTGTAGTACTACGGTGCTCAAAACCAATCATTTTGGAGAGGAATTTGAAAAGCTCAGATTCGAACTGTCTTCCTCTATCCGTAACAATGATGGTAGGACAACCGAAACGAGCTATCCAGTCACGCAAAAGAGCCTTGGCAACTGTTTCTGCACATATGTCCATTATAGGTATCGCCTCAGGCCATCGTGAGAACCGGTCGACTGCCGTGAGGCAATAGCGATAACCGTTAGATATCGGAAGAGGTCCAATAAGATCTATGTGCAAATGCTTAAATCTTCCTCGGGGTAGTGAAAAGTTACCTATAGGTGCAGAGACGTGTCTATTTATTTTTGACCGTTGGCAATTTAAACAAGTTCGGGCCCACTCTCTGCAGTCTTTCCTAATGCCATCCCACACGAAACGTTGTGCAACTAACTTGGCACTAGTGTTGATGCCTGGGTGGCTAAGCGAGTGTAAGCAGTCAAAGATTTTGCGGCGTAAGATCTTCGGAACGAATGGCCGGGGAGTTGGTGTGCTGATATCACAGAACAGCTCGTACCGACTACCGGGTATTTTCATTTTCGTTAACCGAAGTGAAGTACTATTGCCAATTAAATCTTTGACTTGTTCGTCTGATTCTTGAGCTTTTGCTAGAGATTCAAAATCAATATGGGTATCTAATTGTTCAATGCGCGATAGAGTGTCCGCGACAACGTTGTCTTTACCGGAAAGATGTTGAATATCGGTAGAGAATTGTGAAATAAAATCGAGATACCTATATTGACGAGGAGAACAGCTTGACTTCCTTGAATGAAATGCAAAGCTGATAGGTTTATGATCCGTAAAGATGGTAAAATTTCTAGCTTCTAACATGTGACGAAAATATTTAATTGCCTGATATATGGCGAGAAGTTCCCGATCATATGGTGAATACTTGCATTGTGATGGACTTAATTTGCAAGAATAAAATGCTAAAGGCTGCCAATGACCTTCCTTTTGCTGCTGAAGAACAGCACCTACAGCAACATCGGAAGCATCAGTAGTGAGTGCTAAATGAGCTTGACATTCGGGATACGCCAAAAGTGCTGCGTTACAGAGGCTGATTTTTGAGTCTTCAAAAGCTTTAAGACTATCATCTTTTAAGGCAATAGGATGATTGCCTTTGACCGAGCCTGTTAGTAAAGCGTTAAGAGGTGCTTGGACTGCAGCTGCGCGAGGAATAAATCTGCGATAGAAATTTAACATTCCTAAGAACCTCCTAAGCTGTTTAACGGTCGTTGGCTGCGGAAACTCCTGTATAGCCTTGACTTTCTCATTAAGTGGCTTGATACCTTCACTAGATATATGGTATCCTAAAAAAGTCACTTCAGAAGCACCAAAGACGCACTTTGTAGTGTTTAACAAAATTCCGTAATCGGACATTCTCTTAAATAAACATCGTAAATGTTGTTCATGGGATTTTTGGTCTTCCGAGTAGACCAAAAAATCATCTAAATATGGATATACGAAATCCATGTCACGAGTCAGCTCATCTACGAATCTCTGAAACGTTTGACTTGCATTACGCAAACCAAAAGTCATAAATGGAAATTCGTAGAGGCCGAATGGTGTCGTGATTGCCGTTTTGGGTATATCCTCATTTCTGACAGGTATCTGATTATAGGCCTTAACAAGATCTAAGGTGGAAAATATCTTACATCCTGCAACGTTGTGTGCAAAATCATGGATGTGCCTCACCGGATACCTATCAGGAATGGTACGGGCGTTCAACATACGGTAATCACCGCACGGACGCCATCCGTCTTTTTTGGGGGCCAAGTGCAGAGGAGAAGACCAGGGACTATCTGAGGGTCTAGCAGTCCCATCCTGGATCATAACGTCAAACTCTTGCTTGGCTATCCTAAATTTATCTGGCGCTAAACGACGTGGCCTGCTAGCTACAGGTGGTCCTGGGGTGGTATTAATGTGGTGTACTGTCTTATGCAAAATTACTCTAGGTGTGCCGGCGGGTCGGGTTAATTCAGGAAACTCAGCAAGTATAGCATAGTATCGCGAATCACCGGATGTAATCTTAACCGAAGAGATGTTAATGCACTTATCTGCTGACACACATGACACATTTAATGACGTTAAATTGTCTAACAATCTTTTGTTTCTTATATCTACAACTAAATTAAAATGAGACAAAAAATCGACACCAATGATGGGTTTGCTAACATCAGCAATAGTAAAACGCCACGAAAAATCACGCCTTAAACCTAAATCTAGCTTAAAATTAATAGAGCCATAGGTATTTATGACAGTTCCATTGGCGGCGCATAACTCGTACATTGTCATTGTTCGACGTTCTTTTAGCGCTGTACGAGGAAACACACACAAATCACTACCGGTATCCACGAGAAATTGTGTCCTGGAATACCGGTCTGTGACGAACAAGCGACCGTTTTTAGAAGGGCAATCGTCAGTCGCCATCACCGACCGCCCTGCGAGTTTTCCGCCTTAAAATTGCATGGCTTCTGGCACTTGTTGGCTTTGCTGCCAAATTTCGCGTGGTACCAACACAGCGGATACTTATTATAGTTGGACTGCGAACGACTGCGGCTGCGACTGGGGTTGTGGTGTCTCCTTCCTGAGCTCCATCTGGGTCTTGACCTCATGGTGAGAGCATGCACCTGCTGAGTCAGCTTCTCGATCTGTCTAGACATCTTTGCGATTTGATCATCAGTATCGTTTGGCTTACAGTTCGATGATGAGGCAGGACGAGCAACAGATGTGGATGCTACAGCGGGTGTAGATGGCACGACGTCGTGTATACGGTCGGCAAGGTCAGCCAAATTGTCTAGCGGGAGCTGCAACTGGGAAGCAATAATCGTTTGCATGCTGTTGGGTAATCTGCTTGTCCAGATGGTGCGGACAAAATCGTCTGGAACACCAGAACCGGCAAGGTCTTGCAGGTGCCGTAGAAATTGTGACGGCTTTCTATCACCTAGTTCCTCATGGTCCAGCAGTTGTTTGACCTTTCGTTCCTTTGATGCTGACAATCGCTTTATCAGCTCCGTCTTAAGCCTAGAATATTTGTTTGATTCAGGCGGAGACTCGATAATGTCAGCGACTTCAAGGGCGTACTGGTGGTCGAGCATACCGATAGTATAGTAAAATTTCGTTGTGTCTGTGGTAATTTTACAAAGAACAAACTGACCTTCAAGCATTGAAAACCATAGCGATGGCTTGTCCGGGTAGAATGGGATGTTCCTAATTCCCACATGATGAACATCGCTCGCACTCGCATCGCTTCGACTGGAACACGGCCCTTGGGCTTCGGAATGTTGATTGCCTTCTTCCATGTTAAAAATGTGTTTCGTTCGGGGTCACCAGTTTGGTGGTGGTATATAGTATTCCACCAATACTCCACAAATAAGATGGTCAAAAGGCGAGATGGAAGTAAAAACACAAAGCTGTTGTTTACGGTGTCAACGCGTGCGTAGATAGGTGCAAAAACCGCGAAACTAGAAGCGTGTGCCTTGCGTCGATTCAGTCTACGCACTACTGTCTGTGGCGACGTCATCGCGTTATCAATGCAACGTTGAATGCAAAAAACTGGAATACAACAGGCGTGTGTTAAGTCTGCTGTACATTGCGACAGATACTCTCCCGCGACGCAATGCTATGCTTTACTCGTAATATATTAATATCACTGAATGTCCTTAATATAATTTTATGTTTTGTAATATATTAGTAATAATTTGTAAATAGTTAAGGTAAGTATAGAATAGATGTTTATATTATTATTTCTTATATATTTGTATTTTTAGTGATAAGTTGAACTTAGGTAAAATAATAATTAGTTATAATTGTAAATAATTTTAATTGCGTTAGTATTGTAAATAAATAACATATGTATAATTAAATAAATATGTGTACGCCACAAACATATAAAAACGTGTTTTTATTGAAATTGTTTATAGAATTATATTAGTATGAAAATAGTATTACATTTGTATGGGTGTCATCGCCCTAACATAACTAGTGAGGGTAGGCTCGTGCCCCTCGGTGGCGAGGTATATGAGCTGTGATGGTGTCATCTCATTATTACTTCCACTACTAGAATTCGACATTTTAACTTTTATTACGTAATAAACTCACATCGTAACAAAAAATTACGATAAATAAATTCACAATTTGATGAAAAATTCGGGCTTCTTTTTTTTATGATAACACAGAGATCTGAGATCATACAGCCACCTTGTAGCGCGGCAAAACTCAGCGCTGGTCGTGGTGAGCTCAAGGAGGCTCCAACATGGAATTTAGTATAACTTTTCCTCCGCTAAAACACGAAAATATATTTATAAATATATTTTTCATTAATCATACTCTGAAAGTAGGTCTGAAGTTGCCCGAGTAGCGGGTTGAAAGTGATACTTTACAGCCCTAGGGAGGATCGTTATCAACTGACAGCTATCAAATTATAAAAAAAACTAGTTATATTTTCACATTTCTATTGAACCATATTCCAACTTTCTATACAGCCACTCAGCTACATTACAGCGCGATGTAAAATTGAAATAAAAAATTAACTTGAAAATTGAAATAAAAAAATAAAGAATATAATTTTTATAGGACTTTATTATAATTTACTTTCAACTATTTCTTTAAAATAACATAGATTTGTGCAAAATATTTACTTTTTTATCAATGATAAGAATGAAAAATAATGGCTGAATAGCTGACCGGCTACAGAAAAAAAAGGAAATACGCGGGAAAGCGGCAATTCGAACTTCATTTGTTTTTTCAAGTTGCATGGTTTTGTTTATACTTTTGTATTGCAGAGATTTGTATTAACACAATGAGTTCATCTGCAGGCCAATTATGGATCTTTCATCGTATGACATGGTATAAATTTGAGAAAAAGAAGTCATGAAATGCTGCATTTCGTTTTACCGATCTCCAATGATATCATCACTATGGCATAATTTCAATGATGTCATCATTAAATAATGAACAAATGATCAAAAATCTGACCGGATATCGTATTTTTCGTTTTGTACAGATAATATCATATGATATGATATCATTTGCAAAACCATGAGATCGGTAATAGGCCCTCTGATTCAGATATGGATGTAACGCCTGATTTCATAAGAGCAAAAGATTTATGTAAATTAAAATTTCACTCATTTTTTCTTCAGCTAATTTAAGATTTTATTTTTACTTTCCTTATATTCGTAATGAAAGGCTTCGGGTAAAAGCCTTATTTAGTCCCTCGAGCTATTGGCAAAACCCGTCGAGGGACTCAATAAGTCACTTTTACCCCTAGGGTAACAATCTACTACTACATTTACCCTTAGTCAACTAACACTGTATTGCGGTGGAGCTACGGGGAGATAAAATTCACTGTAGATCCACCAGAGTGGGGCTTAACGTTGGGACCACGGGTAAGAGGTGAAAACAAATAATGATTTCAAAAACACTAAAATTAACAATAATCATATTATTATTTTAAAGTCAATACAAAATTTGAAGAATTTCCAGTAGCTCAACGGCAGACACCGATTTCCTTATAAAAATGTGATATTATTCCTATTCTTATATTACAGTTGACTTTGTGACGTGTTTTTAAATAATTCAGATAATTTAAAGAGATAAGCTCGCCCTTGTACATGTTTGTTGTATATTATGTCCGTATTTGTGTGTACAATAAAGAATATAATAATTATAGGTATATCCCATTAATTATATAAAAGGTTTTTATCTCACTGCTGTAAGTATTGGGGCAAACAAATGTATGGATGCAAGCAGAACATCCTTTAACGAGTATTACAAGAAACCATTTTAATGAATATAGTCGTAACAATAATGTACGCATCAAAATAATATTCGAAACTCCTTGGCTCCTATGAATGTTTAACTAAGTCGAATTAATTCTGTTGATAGTTCAGATATTCAAGGTAACTCAAGCCAAAGATCAACTTTAACCAAATAAATTGGAATTTAATGACTTCAATAGTTACCGTGAATTAATAGGCTCCGTTATTATTTTCGTAATAGACACTGTTGATTATAATAATAAACTATTTGTACTTGATGAACAATGGTATAGTTTGATCTAGTGATACAACAGAACCTATTTTATAGCAGTGATTCCTCGAGTTTATGAATTACTTCCACTGTCAATTATTGTATCGAGATATAATAATATATTATAATGTGATATAATGAATATTATAAAGCTGAAGAGTTTTTTTTATTGTTTGTTTGTTTGTTTGGTTAAACGTGCAAAGCTCAGGAAGTACTGATTCGGATTGAAAAATTATTTTTGTGTTGGATAGTCCATTTGTCGAGAAAGGCTTTAGGCTATATTACATCACGCTACGACTAATGGAGCTGAGCATCAATGAAAAATGTTGCAAAAACGGGAAAAAATATATGGCGAAACGTAGTTCACGGGCACAGCTAGTGCAATATAAACGATAATGTCATTTGATCACGTGACTTACAAGCATAATTTTTTCACAGCTGAAAGAGACCGTAACATCCAAGTACTTATATATATTTCAGATTGATGACTCCACGCGTTCCCGAGAAAAGGCGCCTTGACAGACAGACGGACAGACGAACAACCCTAAAAACGATAAAACCCATGATCAAATCATTATTGTAAAATATAACATAGTTGCTGTCTTTTTATTCTAAAGTTCAACAAACGCGTTGGTTCTTGATAAAAGCACAAACAAAGCCATATACCGACTAATTTGACCACAACTTATTTGACAAGCGAACGATCGTATAAATAATTAATTAAACATTATCTTTGCGTGAAAACGGCTTCATCATTAAGTGCTATCGCGCTACATACATTCGTAGCAATAGATCTGTACGTCTAGTATGAGTTTTGATAGTTTCTGATTCGAACGATCGAATAGTTTTGTTTCCATACATTTCACACCAGCGCCTCTATCGGAAACTATAATGAACTAGAATTGACAGTATGAGTTACAAAGTAATAAACTACTCGATCAATAACTACGTATTCGAATAGTGTGGCAGTATGAGTTACATGTTTGACATTTGTTTGATAGTTTACTCGAAAACTATTGTAGTTTAGGTTCTCACCTTACATTTTTATGTGAGTTTGGTACATAAATACGTTTTTTTGTGTTTCTAAACACTAAAATTATGTCTGCACGGTGGTACTTTGCATGGAGGACCATGTGAGACGAAATAGCGCATGAAGAGAGCTGTGACAATCATGTTTAAGCCGTATCTCCGATACACACTTTACTCAGCGCTACCGCCTTAAATCACCATTCCTCAAAATGTGTTAATAAATACACATAATTTAACCGAGATTTTTAGTTCTATTTTCATTCCTAAAGTGTTTAACACAATTTATTATCATTAAAATAAATTGCGACTGACTTGTCCGCGACATTCTAAAATGATATAATTTACAACAAACATTCATTCATTCAACAAACAACATTCAACTCGCTTTAAAAATAATAAAAACGGCTAAGAAAACGTCACAGTGACTGAATCGCGTGTCTCTTTCCATTCACATGTGTGTAAGAGAGATATAAATATATAATGTGAAGTTCGTCTAATCGAGTAAAACTAAACTCGCTATCGTTTAAACGTGAATTCGAAACGAGCAACTCATACTACCGTTTACATCGTAAACTGACAGTTTGGCGAGCTAACGAAAACTATTGTAGTTTACTCGATTTAAAAACTCGTACTAGACGTACTGCTTTTGATATTCGTAGCAAGACACACGAACTCTCTTTCGCTGTAGTACTACAACGTTTACTCTCTACCGATATATGGTAATAGAGCATGCAGCAAATTTCTGAAACAACGCTGTTCATCACTTCGCGTCTGGATATAGAAAGTTACCCGCCAGTGCCAGCCAATCAGAACGCTTAGACTGTATCGCACTTATGAAATTTTCATTCCACGCTGCATATATACAAGCTTCGTCGGCGATATTTTGGGGAGTCCCCGCGCTTCGTGGGAAACCGGTCAGGGCGAGGAGCCGGCCTTTAAGTCCTCGTCGATTCAAAAGCCGTGATGGTCTTAATAAAACTGATAATTAAATAAATGATTGAAATCATAAAACACGATGCCCAATAAGAGAGTTAATCTCACCAACCACCATGTAGCGCTTTTGACTTCCTTTTGGCTTTGACTTAGGAGCGCGTGAATAAATAGGATTTTTTTTTGAAAATAGGGGGTACTACTAAAGGTGGTAAAACTGGCAAACTCAGTCATGAATCTAACGCTAATCAATCTGTTTGTATGAAAATTATACATAATATGTATCTTTTCTCTAGCGAATGCGATATCAAAAACAAAAAAAAATGTTTTAAGTTAAACTTTTTTATTGAAAAGAAATATAACGATTCTGGAGATAATGTACTAAAAGCTTAAAAAATAATAAAGAAGGTCCTAGGCACCAGGCATTACACCGATATGTAGTGATGACTAGTGCCTAGGACCTTCTCATCAATTAGAGCATTGATCAAATGCAAAAATAAACTCGTGAGGTGTGTGATATTTCTGTCAGCAGTCAACCGCTCATAACATTACGAGTATAAACGCTATTTACATAAATATTTATTCGGGTAACGCTACGCCCCACGATTTTTGATTACTTTCATCGCAGCAAATAATAGTGGCGTTAATAACATTGCAGCAAATTCGTAGATGTTCCCTGCGTTTGTAGGCGTTATTTAACGCGTATTATGTATGACGCAGTCGTTAACATTAACTATCTATAACCACAGAAAATATAATACTACAGTACTATAATCTGTCAAGTTCCTTGAGAAGTTGTAAGTTTTACGCATAAAAACTCAGAGAACTGATAGGTATATTTCTTTTTTCTTAATCTTTTGTATACTCAGAGGTCCTATATCTCTATCTTTGGCGATTAAAAATACTTATGTGAGGCTCATTTTTTGTAACCCAATTTCATCACTTAATTTCCCCGGCTAACGTTTATAGAATTATTAATATAACTACACAATGATTCGTAGAAACAGTAATGTGGTAGTTCTGTCTGTTTCTCAGTAGTTCTTTGCTCATTCTGAAATATGCTTTATGATAAATGAGAATATACTTAATTATGCGCTTTTTTTGTCTGTTATTACGACACTTAAGCTATAAAGCGCCATTAACGCTTTTATTCTAGATGAGTTTATCTAGATTCTGTTTACCTATAACATACAAGTTTATAAGCATTCCATAAAATAAGTACTGTATTATAATTTTTCAATCAAATTTAATCACGAGCGTCAATTTAAGAATGATTTTTTAATTTCAAATTAGGTTTTTAACAAAATAAAAAACTGTATAATTGTTAATTTTCGCTCAATTAATATTCATGATAATTTTAAGTAACCACACTTCGGTTTTGAAATGACACAGATTCAATTCATGTTCAAGGCATGCATATTAATCCCCTGCTCTGCCGGATAATACTTAACCCTTAATAGCTGAAAATAGCTCATTGGTTATTGGAATTGTCTTCGATGGGTTAGTATGTTAAAGATCTTGGGTACATGACATTCTATGTCATTCCATGTTTATTAAAGCCAATACAAAACCTGCAATATCTTATATTATAGGACTTATATCTATATATAGGCCTTTAATTAACAAATCCCAATATTATTTTAAATTAACGCGACATGTTTATTCACATTTACTTTTTGATAAGTCATAATCAGCATACCAGCAACAATACACCCACTGCTGGGCGTAAGCGTACCTCAAAAAGGAGAGTTAGGACAGCCACCCGTCATATGACCCACTACCAATGTCACTCTATCACCGAAAGTTCTAATTAGTGTTTGTTAGTGCTATACTAACATAATACCTCCAAATAGTGTCCAGCATTAAAGAATAAAAGTTCAACCTCAATTTAATAATAACCAGTGTTAATATACTCGTAATTATACAGTACCCAAAGTTAGATCTTGAGCAATCTTCGCGGATTTGTGTAAGTACTCTACAGATTTATGTGTCTGACGATTACTATTTTATGTTAATTATTTTAAAAGAAGGCAGTAAAACATTTGTTATTATTCAAATATGTCATAGATGTAATGTCATAGCTATAATCAAAGTAGTCCTTGATGGTTCATGCTCCGAGACCAAAATGATTAATGCTGGGGTTCCACAAGGCTCGGTTCTCTCCCCAACGCTGTTCATTCTGCATATCAATGACATCTTGTCTATAGAGAACATGCATTGCTATGCAGATGACAGCACGGGTGATGCGAGGTATATCAGCCATCAGAATATCCCACAGAGCGCCCTGTCGGAGAAACGGTCAAAACTTGTATCTGATGTTGAAGACTCTTTGGGGCGGGTTTCACAATGGGGGAAAACGAACTTAGTACAGTTCAACCCCTCAAAGACACAAGTTTGCGCATTCAGTGCCAAGAAAGACCGTTTCACATTGGCGCCTCAGTTCCAAGGAGTAACCCTTAAGATCTCCGATAGTGTTGGTATCCTCGGTGTTGAGATCACAAGCAAGTTCAATTCGGGAGTCATTTGGACAACAAGGCTAAGGTGGCCAGCAGGAAGCTCGGTGTCCTTAACAGAGCAAAGCGTTACTTCACGCCCTACCAACGCCTTGTGCTTTATAAGGCCCAAGTTCGTCCGCACGTGGAGTACTGCTCACATCTATGGGCTGGAGCACCTAAATACCAGCTTGATCCATTTGACTCTCTACAAAGAAGGGCCGCTCGAATAATCGATGATGCTAATCTATCGAACTCATTAGAGTCGTTGGGCTCACGGAGGGATTTCGGCTCCCTCTGTGTGTTCTACCGTCTCTTTGACGGTGAGTGCTCCGAGGAACTATTTGACCTGGTACCGACGTCACCCTTTTTTTCATCGTACCACTCGACACCGCAATGGGGTTCATCCTTATCACCTGGAAGCGATATCGTCTAGTACGGTTCGCTTTCAGCGCACATTTTTTCCACGAACGTGCCGGCTTTGGAACTAACTTCCCGCTGCTGTGTTTCCTGAGCGCTACGACATGTCCATATTTAAGAGTAACATTAAGAGAGTAAGCAGCGATCTAGCTATGTCCCTGATATTAGCGAAGTCCATGGGCGATGGATACCGCTTACCATCAGGTGGGCCTGATGGTAAGCGGTATCCAAAACGATGAACAAAACGATGAAAAAAAACGATGAACAATTTCAATCAATTTAACATTTCATTTTTCAAACCAATATAAAATTAATCGAGCAAACCCATTTCTCGGATGAAAAAGTAAATTAATTGCAGTAATGGATGTTCCCATCGTCTACTTAATAAAATTGATATTTTTGTCAGTCTCTTTTGCCAACGTAAGGCTTTAGGACGAAGGAAATTATTTTGAAATGCCGGGTACACCCACAGTCACAATAATTAAATTTGACAGCCTTCTATCGACTGCCCTGCCTGTATCGAAAAGAGCAAAGTGCTATTTTATATTTGTGTACGCTATTTTGAATCTGAATTTCGGATTTGTTAGCTTCAAGAGTTCCAAATGCAAGGCATCGATGACTTTTCTATTTTTATCACAAATTTCTCTTGTCAGTTTTTTACTTTTATATTTTTATATCGCGTCTATAGAAGGTAAACTGCTTCTTTGTTGGTATAGCAAATATCTAATTGAGTACTGGATTTTCACTTTTGGATTGTATTTCTGGAACGAAAGTATAATATTAGATTTTTGGAATAGTCTTCTGTTTCTGGATAACATTATGCGAAATAAAAACGGTATGCGAGTTCCAGAAGTTGTTATGGTTACTCTGTCCCTATACTGCTTTGGATTCCGTATAATGACCTCTGTAGTTTATTGCACTTGCTTTGTTGAGTACTGTATTCAATCAAAGGTGGCCATTGTGGTCTTCCAAATTGTATTGATGTGTCTCGATACGTTTCTTGTTGTTTATTTCATTTTGTATCTGTCAGTTTGTTTTTATTTGAAGAAATTATTGACACACGTCTCCAACTGTAGTTGCGACGTGATCCTTTCTCAGTATATGTATAAATACATTATTGATAGTATTGAACGAGGGAAAACTATTTTGGATGTCTTGGTAAGTGTAGTCTGGTAGGTAGTTGGATTATAGCATAAAAGCAGGTGAGATTATTGATGAGAGCGCTACTGAAAGTATGATTGTCAAAAAATTAACATTATCCCAAATGACCTTGTTAGATCCATTACCAATTTGATGTATTAGATTAAATTTTTTTTCAGTATCTTGTCTTGTTGGTAACACATTCAGGTGATTTGTTACTAACGGTATTGTATCCATTACTCATTGAAAAGCATATGAACAAGGTAAGCAATATAAATATTATATTTTTTCATCAGTCACTTTTATTACTATGGTTCGCTGTGTTTGAAAAACTTTATTATATTCATAGATACATGTTGACACTATATGAGCTTAAGTTAGTAGGCAGCCCTAATGTCGTTCGAAATAAGTACGGTTTTGATAGTGGAAGTGAAATGAGTGTCACGTTCTTGAACTAATTCATGACAATTTGTCAAATTGATCAATCAACTTATAAGAAACTTAAATTTTTCTAAAGATTGTTACAAAAAAGCTAATATATCGCACCCTAAGTTGCTAAAGCTTAATGGCTATAGAAAATATAGGATGTTAGATTTTATGAACAAAAATATTTCAGAGCGGCACCGAAGTGTGGAATATATTAGCCGGGAACGTAAGCCTCGTCCACATCATGCTACTATTGTTTGCTCCAGCACTAGCTGCAGGACTTCTTGCAGAATTGACTGAGAAGTTGAAAGTTGTTCTCCAAGATAGATTACTTCTAGAAAGGGGTAAGAACAAGTAGAGTTATTCGTAAGCCTTGAGAATTTGTGGATGAGATTAGTCGAGGCTTGCAATAAGAGTATAGTTGAGTGTTGCATAAAGAAACGAACATTTTAATATATATTCGTAGCAATAGCAAACTGGACGCACAAGAATTAATGTATAGAAATAAATCAGTTTTCAATTTTTCTTTAACTTAAACTTTCATAATTGCAAAATCATCATCATCACAGCTCATGTACGTCCCCACCGAGGGGCTCGAGCCTCTCCTAAGGTAGGATGTTTATACTTTAGTCAACCACGCTGACGCTGAGCGCAGATTGGTTGACTTCACATACACCTTTGGACTTCTTCGCAGATGTATGCAGGTTCCTCACGATGTTTTCCGTCACTGTAAAGAGCGTCGGATAAATGTACATATGAAAACCAAAAAAACACATTGGTAATATATCAATTGCATAATCATCATCATCATCACAGCTAATATACGTCCCCACCGCGGGACACGAGCCTATCCTAACTAGTTACGTTAGGGCAATTAGGCCTTAGTCAAACCACGCTGGCCCAGTGCGGATTGGTTGACTTCACATACACCTTTGAATTATTTCGCAGGTGTATGCAGGTTTCCTCACGATGTTTTCCTTCACCGTAGGAGTCTCAGATAAATGTACATATGAAATTCGTGAAACGAAAAACACATTGAGACATGGCAGGATCGATCGCGGGCCTCCCGATTCTGCTCGGGGCACAGTCCAGTGCCGAGGCCACAGCGCCACAGATGCTTCTTTGCATTATGCCTATGTCCAATTTAGTGGATTAGGTATGTGATCGTCTTGTACGTAATGGATAAAATACAGTTACTGAAGATAATGGATGTGTTTATAGTTGCTTGTTTATATAAGATGGTAATTACTATTGAAGAGTTTTACTATCTATACAGGGTGTAACTGAACACCCCAATAACATTTAAGGGTATGTATCAATCAGATGTAAAGATTCTGTAGGATAAATATTAGGGCTCACAAACCTACTTTTTTCCCATACAAACTAAATAAATTATTTTTTGGTATTAAGTGCCGAAAGCCCTACGTAAGCGTACGAGGAATACTACGCTCACGTCTGTCATGTGTCATTTTGTGTTTTAATTTCTTTTGTGTTAAGAGCTGATTATGGTTGTCACTTGAAAGTTTTTGCTTTCAGTTTAAAATCAAATAACTCTGAAAGTATTGGGGTTCCAGGTCTCAGACAAGCACCGAAGGTCCATTTAGTATCTAACTTATATGCCCCTTAAATGTTATTGGGGTGTTCAGTTACACCCGGAATATCTTTCTTATCTTTACTGATGCGAGTGTTATAACATTATAATTCATATTTATTATTATTGGGGTGTTCAGTTACACCCGGTATATCTTTCTTATCTTTACTGATGCGAGTGTTATAACATTATAATTCATATTTATTATTATTTTCAGAGCTTCCCCACGTGGAACACATTGAAAACTTTATCAAGTACATCGAGGCAAGGCCGTTTAGGTTCAAGATTTGCAGAATTGTTCCGTTGGATTACACATTGCCTGTTATAATCCTTAACATCTGCATAACATATATAATTGTGATGATGCAATTGACGCATACATTTTGATGATTATTGCTTATTAGAACGTGTTACTGAACATTGTCAAAATTATTTGAATTGAACATTGCCGGCGTTGTATTGAAACATCATTTTATCATTTATTTTGTTTTAATTTAAACTTTATTTTTATACCACAGATGCACAAGCGATACGAATAAATATTATACACTATCCAATAACCAATGCTTAATAATTATTTATTAAGTTACTTATTTCAAAAAGAAGAAGGGAGATCTTCCACGTGGAAGATGTCTAAACAGTGACCGGTTTAAAACTCGTAATGTGCCCTAGTTCCCTTTCTTCCCGCAATCGTACCTCCGCGAAGAGGTAGAAAATACAAAAGGAAAACTTTCTATAACGGTATCATCTATTAGATATTAGACTTCCCGATACCCAAAATCTCTCCACCCCCCATGAAGGGTCCTTCTAGGATCGGGAAGACACAAACCTAACGAAAACCGAAATAAAACTACACCAACCCGTCTGGCCAGAGTGATGTAGTGGGATAATTTCTCTTCCTCTGAAAAGACCTGCCCCTTGATAGTGTAACAAAAATATATCGCGATCGCTTTCAATTTTGATAGAAGTGCATCCATGACTATTTTTGATCAGGCAGTCGACACAGAGTCGAATTTTGATGCAGCAATGTCCTGAAAATTCCTGTGCCCAGCAGTGGGACATATGGGTTGAAGTGATGGTTTTGACGAAACTCAATATCAGGAAACAAACACTACTTGAGGAGACCTGTGGTGGGACATATGGGTTGAAGTGATGATGATGACGAAACTCAATATCGGAGAACAAAAACTACTGCAGGAGATCTATGCCCAGCAGTGGGCTATATAGGTTAAAGTGATGTGATGACGAAACTCAATATCGAAGAAAAAGGTCACCTGTAGGGGTCAGTGCCCAGCAGTGGGTCATATGGATTGATGTGATGACGAAACTCAATATCGAAAAAAAGGTTACTTGATGGGACCAGTGCCCAGCAGTGTGACATATGGGTTAATGTGACGACGATAATGAAACTCAAATCGGAAAACAAATACTACTCGAAGAGACCTTGCCCAGCAGTGGGACATATGGGTTGAAGTGATGATGATGATGACGAAACTCAATATCAGAAAACAAACACTACTTGAGGAGACCTGTGTCCAGTAGTGGGATATGTGGATTGAAGTGATGATGATAATGAAACTCAATATCGGAAAGCAAATACTACTTAAGGAGACCTGTGCCCAGCAGTGGGACATTATGAGTTGAAGTGATGGTGACGAAACTCAATATCGGAAAAAAAAGACTACTTGAGCAGACGTGTGCCCAGCAGTGGGACATATGGGTTGAAGTGATGATGATGATGATGAAACTCAATATCGGAAAACACAGACTACCTGAGGAGACCTGTGCCCAGTAATGGGATATTGAGTTGAAGTAATGACGATGACTAAACCAAATATTGGAAAACAAAGACTATTCTATCTACTACGATCGATAAGGTCAGACAACGTAAAACCGAAAAATCATTGACTGAAGTTAGACGAATCAATCACTGTTACATTAGCTACACTAATAATGTCGCAGGTCCGTGAAAATTTATACATTAAAAAAATTCTGTTCATATAGGTAATTAATTAAAACTTAAAACGAAATGTGAGGGGCTCTACGAAATGACTTAATTTATACATTATTGCGTACAAGGGTGGGTTTAATCCAATTTGGAAGATGGATAATCGTAATAAAATAAATTCTCTACTTAAAATTGTCAACATTCTTTACAAAATATACAAAGGTTTTACAGGGAGAAAATATTCAGAAACCGTCCAATTTGTTCAAAAATATAACGTAATGGTACTTTTATACAGGGTCTATTATAACAAAGTTGTTAAGTTAGCAAGCAACGTTCTAGAAACTGAATATCTGTATTTTATACTAAAGGGAGTGCTGACTCTATCACCAAACTGTCTATAGTATACTCACGTCAGTCACCGTAAATATACTTCTATGTAGGATTCCTTCAGGGATGGGTGTTTGGATTGGATTATATTCCCATACTACGCAATGTGGGTCAGTGTGAAGAGCCAGAACCAGTTGGATCCAGTAAACTGTTATTGGATCTATAGCACAAGTTATAATATTTGAACTATTTCTAGAAAGATAAGAATATCGCAATAAAGACTCTTTGCTTTCATTTCACTTATGGAAATGAGTTTCACATGGTTTTCGAATTTTAGAGGACCTGTCAATATTAAGTAGGTAATCTAATTGAATTGGTTGCCCAGTAAGATCATCGATACTATTACACGTAGTAACTATTATCTAATCTGTGCTATTACTAAGGGTAAACTACGATATTCATGTTGAGTAATTGATCGGTGACCAAACTTTAAAGAGTATTTCGAGCTCTCCTATACTTCGGAAAGCTTGTAAATCAGTGGTCCAATTGGGTCCAATACTTAATCTAATCTTGCCCCGGTAGTGTCAGTAGGTCATAAGCTGTTCCATCGCAATATGCGAGTGAGGCAATTAATACGGTTGATCTAATTTGCGTTGAGATTCGTGGAAGATTTTGTAGCAAAAGGTCAAATTCACAATTTATTTATGCAACTGCTAGCTTTATCATATTATAAATTGTTTTTGTATAAACATATTTACTGAAACTAGGATTAAATACGAATAGAAAATTATATAATTGCCTCACGAACTTGTACCTCAGTTGAGATAATTACTCAATTGAGATATTTTTGCAATACCATTTTGTTACCATTGTGTTATGTATAAATTTTTGCAATAAAGAGTTATACAACAACAACTACGACTACTGGCATCACGGCAAGTAAACATTTTTATAGTATTTACCTATTGATTTGAACTCTAAAAATTTGCATCCATGGAATTGCGCTTGACAATATTGGCTAGAACGCCTTGTATCAAACTAGAGAAAGCGACATGTGAAATGTCGCACACTAATAAAATGGGGTGAACTTTGAATTTCTCATGTTACTATCTGAGCATGATCCTGGCTTAACTGTTCTAAGGGGCAGATTTAACGTCGCCATGTTGCATTTCTATCGCTAGGTTGGTAGTTGGAGCGCTGCCAACACGACCGCATGTAACACCCTCACAGCGGCAATATGAAACTGTCTATCAAAAAGGTTTTATTTATGTATTATCTCTCTGATTCTGTACAAATGTAAATTCTGTGTAAATTTAAGGAAGGTACAATTAAACATGATTTTCCAAAGAGATTGAGATATTTTTATGCAATCAAAGGAATCGACTTCGACTTAAGCTCTGTTAGAACTCAAGTCGAAGTCGAATACAATGGCAATGCCATTTCCATATTTGAAATTCTTCATGAACATATATTTGATATTCTAATTTTTGTTAAACTAATCATCATCATCATCACAGCTCATATACGTCCCCCACTGAGGGACACGAGCCTACCCTAAGTAATTATGTTAGGGTGATTAGCCCTTAGTCAAACCACGCTGGCCCAGTGCGGATTGGTTGACTTCACATACACCTTTGAATTACTTCGCAGGTGTGTGTATGCAGGTGTCCTCACGATGTTTTCCTTCACCGTAGGAGCGTCAGATAAATATACATGAAATTCGTGAAACGAAAAACACATTGGTACATGGCAGGATCGATCGCGGGCCTCCCGATTCTACTCGGGGCACAGTACAGTGCCGAGGAAACAGCGCCACCGACACTCTTGCGACGTTAAACTAATACTAGAACCTAAAAGGACTTAAGAATTTTAACGCAATGAAAATGCAGGCAATCAGACTTTATTAGGGTTTCACACGATCACCGAAAAAAGATTTTTCTCATTCATAATAATGACAGCCTTTGATACACTTAATTCCATGCTGTAGGAACTAAACGGTTCAGTTTGGGTTCTACGAATATACTAGTATATGTGTGTTCCAACGTGCAACGCCCTATATAAATACATCAATACTTGAATATATTGCCCTGCAAAAGTAACACCATAAATTCAGAAAGGCGGAGCTATTAAATCAAAACTTCTTCGAGATGAATATGGCTCTTCGATATTTGATGGTCTGCTGGTAGTATGTTCATAAAGCCCAATATATATGTTTCTTGAGGCGAACCCTCCCAAATCTTTACGATTTTTGTTACAGTTATACAGCCGCGCCCATATAAAAAGGGTAATTTATCGCTACTGCCTATAGATTTAGTTACGAAAGCTTAGGAAGTGCTGGCAATGTCCTCAGGGTTGATTATTTAGGTGCGGGTTTCTCAATAAATAATATAGTATGTATTATATTTATTGGTATCGGGCGTTATTTTTCGGAAGTCCATTACTATTAATGAGTAGTATATAGCAAAACTTCCTACAAAAATGTCAGTAATTGGTACTAACTACGCAGGTGACAACATCCTGAAGATGATACGTGGAGTGGCTGGCGAATTGCGTCGAATCTAAGTTTTTGCATGTTGGTGTGGTACTAATTAGTTATATCCCTTTGTCGCATGCGATTGAGGGAGGGTGGGTCGTGGCCTGCGTAGTTAGTACCAAATACCGACATTTTTGTCGGAAGTTTTGCTATATATTACCTATATACCTACTCATTAACAAATAGTATGTATTATTTCATAAATATACAGGGTAATTTGTTAAAAACCTGCAACCTCAGCACCAAGATTAGATAGCTAACATCATAAACAACAATGTTTGTTTTACGACTTTTGATAATTCGTCTGATTTTACTTTCATACAGAAATAAATATTAATTTAATATACCTCGAGAATGTTTGTAACTCTACGCGCACAGCGCGCGAGCGTAGCGTCGCTTTCCGGCGTCGTTTATAAATGAAACATAGACTTATCAATGTCACGACAGTGTGATTAAAACTTAAAAAAATATTTTTGTGCAATTTATTGAGTTATCTTTAAACTCGTAAAACAAACGTTGTAGTTAATGATGTTAGCTATCTAATCCTGCAAGGCTGCAGGTGTTTTACAATAAATTCAATAATAGAATAAATAGTTTGTATTATTTCATAAATTGTCAAGCTGCAATCGTCTCTGTCACGCTCAACTCTTTTGTTAGAGGACACAACGCGACGGAAATACATTTCACAAATAGCTATTTTTGAATTCCCTCGACCTTGACGTTTCCTTTTAAACACAGTTGATACGTAATTAATTAAATTAAAAGTACAATTTCATGAAGCCCCACTCACTTAATTACCACAAAACCAAGTTCGCATCGCAATTGATCGATGAGTTTATCTTCATGTTCGGTGCTTGGAAGTCTTGGAACCGAGCCAGAATGACAGCAAGACATAGGAGATACCCAGGTGGTGCGCGACCTCGACAAATTGTTTCGACTGAGTTTACGTTTTGTGGAGAACAAATTACAGTGGATTTTTCATGTTCAGTAGCTACCGTCGAAGCACGACAGTCGTATCCTTTTACTGCGGAAACAGAAGTACAAATGCTCGAATTGTTTTTGGGAAATGTGTTTTCTACTCATAGATCCAGCCACTAGGAGCAGATTACGTTTCATTTGATTGATACCAAAGCTGAGTAAAAGACAATGTCGAAAATCGCCCCAAGACCAACAAAGACTTGATTTACGGCATAATGAGTCACACCAACACATCAAAATATTACTATAAAAGTTACTGCATTTAATGCGCGTACTTATGCAAATAATAATAGTTTTTGTTTCATCAAAATCGGGCCAGGATTTCCAAAGTTACAGCGTGGTAAAGTTTCAGCGCTTTTTTAAATTTGCGTTCCTTCGCGCGTTACTGCGATGACGTCACGCTGCGACTGTTATGTCCGATTGCGGGTGAAGCGGAGTGTTTACGTGCATAAAATTTGATTTCTCAAGTGGTTTTCACCAAATATTTTAAATGTTTGTTGTTGTGTTTGTGTTAGCGATTACTTTAGATATTATTTTTATTAAATTGACATAGTGATGAAAGAGGTTTTTGTAAAAGAACAGTCGGATAACATACGAACCAACCAAAGTCGAAATTTTTATGGTTGCGCGATATTTGTCTGGAAATTGTGATTATGTAGCCATTGAAATGCGAGGAATAAAAATGAATGTAAGTAAATGTCTAACTACTCATTTATTTTAGTATTTCAATCGAGTTTTATTAAAAGACAACTGTTTGCTTTTTGTCGAGTTACAAACGGAAAGATTTACAAATATTTTCCAAGTAGACAAAGTTCAACATATACTTCCAAAATATTAAATGGTAATAAAGGCAGTTTTAAATTTTTCATGTTTAACAAGCAGGGGGGACAAACATTTTCTTAATAAAATTTTTTAATATTGCCTTTTTAATAGGTACATACACACAAAAAGTTCATTTTATCCTTTATACCAAATAAACTGAGTGATGTTTTTTTAGTTTGGATGGGATCGATGTAAAGTATGTGTATTTAAAGTATTGCGTATTTTCTATGTAAAAATAATAATCAGAAAATTTATTACAGATAATTGTGAGAAAATTATGGCCATGAAGCCATAGGATATGTGCAGTTAAAAAGGGAAGGGAAGTAAAAAAGGAATGCACTGTGAAATGCCGTATTACTCCGGAGCATCGTGTGCGCGTTTAGCCATATTACACTTTAAATACAATAAAGTCGACAGCCGAATCACGGTAATAGTATAATACAGTATGTGGACTCGGCCCCTCTTTGGAATTTTATACCTACGGCCGCTCGGCATCGCTTGGTGCGTGGCATCCGTTTGTTTTAAAATCCAGATTTTTAAGAACGGATTTTGTTCCAATCTGGATTTTACGGATTTTATGGATTAAAATAAAAGCACATGAAAATCGAATCAAATGCTTTTTTATTTTTTTTGTTATTTGGATTTTTTTGTTTTTTGGTTATTTGCTCGACCCGCGTCCCGCGCCGCGCCCCGCTAACCTCCAGAGCCGATAGACTCGACAAGTCTATACTCGCGCGCGACGCGAGACGTGCGAACAGCAAATTCGCTCGTTTCGATTTTTTTGAAAAATTTCTTATTATAAAATAATCCGGATTCGATTTTCTAATCCGGATTTGGAGGTCTAGTAAAAATGTGCAGATGTCCGATTACGGATAATCTGGATTGCATTCCCTATGCGTGTCCCGCGATAGGGCTGCTCGCTTACCGACCGTGCGCTCCGTTTGACTCGTGCGTAGACCCTGCGGCGAACTGCATTTGTTGACAGCCCTTGTAGCTATGCGATCCCAGATCATAGGCATAGCGTAGGCATAGCGCGTTTCGGCCGTTTCTATGAAGTCATTCTATACCGTACCGTATATGTATACTATTACCGTGGCCGAATATTAAGCGTAGCATTTGAAGATTGCGCTCCACTAAAATACCCAGTATCGATATGACCTGGTTTAATGTAATAAACACAAACAAAAAAACACCCAGACCTCATACCTCACCTCAAACACTCAGACCTCACCAAGTTAAACTCATCTGCTAGTAATAATAAATAAATCATATTTACTTTTTTGTTATTTTTTTTATGTAAGATCAATAAAATTAAAAGTTTGTTACACCTGACTTTACAGTCAGTGTTATAGGTAGGTACCAGGTGTGATCTTGGTAAACATACTTTTGAAATAATATTACAAAAAACCTAGAAATAACTTGTTCTTTACCCCTGACTATCAACATACATGACTAACTTTATTAAGTACTAGCTGTGCCCGCGAACCACGTATCGCCTTAAATTTTTTTTCCCGACATCTTCAACAAATACCGTTAATGTACACAGAAATAAATACAAAAACAAAAAAAATACTAAAACCTTCCTCGAGAATCACGCTATCGAGTGGTGAAAACCGCTTGAAAATCGGTGCAGTAGTTTTTGAGTTTATCGCGAACAGACAGACAGACAGACGCGGCGGGGGACTTTGTTTTATAATATGTAAGGATCTACTACTGTAGTCTTGTGTGGCTAGGTACGTAGTAGGTACAACTAACATTTTAAGCCATTTGTGATTAGATGTAATAAACCTGAGTTTGTTTTTTAAAACAAAAAGTCATCGCCAACGCCTACTCAAACCAGGGAGCGCGTTCTTCGCCGCTCGCGAAGTTATTAACCTGCACATTCAACTATAGTTTCATATTAGGTATCTATTGCGAAAAAGAAACACATGTATACCTATAATATAATAAACACAAAACTTACGTCGAAATGATCTTCACAACAATGCACGTGACTGAGGCTGTGAGAGGATCTGCTCTTCTCATAACTTTTAACCATTTTTTCCGAATATTTTTATTATATGATACAGAAAAAAACCAGTTTTTGGTGTGTTTTTACTGGAGTTAGTACACATAGGGACAATACAATATTTCTTAACCATTTTATTCATTCACTATAAGAAAAACAATTGAATTTATAGCGAAACCGCGAGAGCGTAGTATGTAGGTGTACGCAAGCAACGACTCGCAGCTCGCAGCGTGACGTCACACGTTGGCGCGGTCGCTTAACCGGATTTTGCCGCGGAGGCCGTACTTTAACGTTTAATATCTCAGTCATTTTTGAAGGTAGAAAAAAAATAAAAACAGTTTCTTTTTTTTCGAGTTACCTATTTTTTAGATATGCTGATAACAAAAATCGTTGTGGTGACTCATTATATGCATATTTAATAACACTCATAACAAATATATGTATACGACGGAAAAATCAAAAATATTTAAAAGTGCTTTCAGAAACAAAACCTAATGAAGTAAAATAAACGTATGGTTATTTTTACCTTTGCTCAACTGAATAGAATTGAGTCGATTTTATGTAGGTTCCTATGGCCATTTATTTATTTGTATCAATTATGTTTTTCATAACTTCTTTTACAATTAACAACGTAAATTAAATTAAAACACGGCAATTGACTACTCACGCGCTGGCGCTTGTTAGTTCATTGTGTTTTTGACTAGCTTTATAATTTCGAGATTTCATGTAGGTACTTTACTACGTGGCTATAATAACGTTCTTGATTGATTGCAATAATTATTATTTTAATAATTGTTAAGGTATGGACGATGCGTGTTGCTCTAACGAAATAAAGTGTTACTTCAACAAACCTGATTAAATTTTTTTGATATGTTCTTCTCGAGAAGGCTCTCCCAATTTCCGAACAGGTGTAGAGTCAAATTTTTTTTCATTTGACTTATATTTGTCATCCTCATCAGTATAATAAGTAAGTATGTATGTATATATGTGTATATCAATATATATGTAGGTCGTATATGTGTTTTAGTTATTCTGTAAAATTGTATTTTTATAAATGTAGAAAAATTTGTTCCCGCATTTACACAACATCTTACACTGCCACTTGGGTTGGCTGGAAGAAATCTCTCCCAGAGATAAGTCCGCCCTTGTATACCTTGTACTCACTGTATATTTAAATGTTTATATGTACAATAAAGAATTATATATTTGCACACATCTTAATAATGGTTGGGTGTGTGTACGTACATACAAGGATCAAATAATTTAGTTTATTAGATTTTTGGTTGAAGATTTTTATGTTTTTTTTTGACGTCAATAAGTGCCTGTAAAGGTCTATATTGAATAAAGATTTTTGAGTTTTTATATATAATTCGATTTCGAAGCTTGTCCGTAGTAATTGATGTGGACGTATAGTATTTACTAATGTCTAATTATGCGAAAAGCATTTTTTCACTGCTGTTGGTATTGGGGCGAACAATGTATGGACGCAGAGCAATGTCCTTTATTAAATACTGTTGGGTGTTTAAAGGTGTTTATTTTAAACATTAGTAGGTCACCTCACGATGTTTAACAAATCGTTAGAGACTAGTTTAATTGCTCGTTTGAAATCGCATACGTCACGGTCGATTTAGCTCAACGCCAACGCTCGCCTGGCGTCGATTGGATAAAACTAAATAACAAAATCAATACAATATATCGTTTATTTAATACTCTATCTTCGCAATACAAATTAACCATTAGCACAGTTGAAATATCCCAGTAAAATATACGGAGAATCCTAAACATTAAGTTCAAGTGTACAGCATGAGCATCGAACAATGTGTCCTGTTTCCCGTATAATGTCAAGTGATTCATAATAATAAAATCACAGAAACACTGAAAAATATTATAAAAGACCTTCACTTAACGCCACATAACTTAAACACCCTACATTATGCCTCCTCAGTCTATCTCAGCATTACGACACAAACATACGAAGAGCAGTTCTGCAGAAAAAAAACACCCCTTAAAGCTTCAAGATAAGGGTGTTTTTGAGTTCAGTGACAGAAAGAACGAAGGAGGTCGTTGTGCTGAAAAAACCGCTTTCATTTGTCACCGGCAGATGCAGTCGTATCAGATTTGGGCCATTAAAATGGCGTGTACCAGCATAAGCAATGGGAGTTGTAACTTCAATGCTTTGATTGTATACCTGTAATAAAATAATCAAAGGTTCAATGTATAGCTGTTGCGATGTCACCTCCAAACACATGTGATGATGATTGTGACTTTGTCTTAGTTTTTGTTTTAAGGTAATTTAATCGAGTAGCCCTAACTATCCCAAAGCAATTCAAAGAGGTACGACGTTGCCAGCTTTCTAGGTACGGTTTCTATGTCTTATAACATATAATACGCAGCCTGATTAATTGATATGAAACATTAGAACTTCCAGCTTAGCAATAATTAGAACTTCCTGGGGCCGGAAGGAATTACGATAATTACAACTTTTATTAAACTCCAATATCTTGTATAGTTATTTTGAATTTAACTTGTAATGTGATTTCCGGTAATATGATAAACAATACAAATATAAGATATGACATATGCAAGTTGAATATTGATAGAATTAAGCTGCATGAGCATTTACGTACATATTTACTATATTCTTGTAAATAAAGATTATTTTTCTTATCTTCTATTTTCGTGAGAAAAAAGAAGGAGAAGACAGTAGAAACAATCTGGCGCACTTGACTATATTATATTAGGGTTTCTTTCACTAAAAAGACTTCATTCACTAAAAAGTTAAAAATAAAAAATATTTTACAAAAAATAAAAACCGACTTCAAAAACACTGAAAAGTTAAAAATAATATAAGAATAGGTACAGACAATATCACACTTCTATATTGAAGTCGGTGACAAATTTTAAGACTTTCTAGGAGATCATCGTTTGGCACCGACTTCAATATAGAAGTGTGATGTTGTCTGTACCTATTCTTATATTATTTTTAACATTTCAGTGTTTTAGAAGTCGGTTTTTATTTTTTGTAAAATATTTTTTTACATACTGTATAGGCAATGATTAAAGTACGATCAGTCCAAAATAATATAATACTTATTGCCTTTATTGACCTTATATAAACACACTGTTGTAAGGTTTTAGTGGCCCCACCGCAGCTGTCGAGAGATTGAGCGGTGTCCTTTGATGTGGCCCTAGGGAAAAATTACGCGACTTTTCAGAGAAATCAAGGTAAATATTTACAAAGAATACTATAACCAAATATTAGTTTATGCGCTTTAATTAATTGAATTGATAAATCGCAGTATCGTAACTAACTTCGAAGCAACATTGGACGATGATCCTCTAGAAAATCTTAAAATTTGTCACCGAAACATACATACATACATACACTTTTAAATAAACTAAGTATGGATAAACATCGTGAGGCAACCTGCATACATCTGCGAAGAAATTTAATAATGTATGTCAACCAATCCGCACTGAGCCAGCGTGATTGAATAAGGCCTAATCACCCTTATATAAGATAGGCTCGAGCCCCTCGGTGGGGACACGTATATGAGCTGTGATGATGATAATGATGATGATGGATATTATAGTATGCGAGCGTCGGTGGCGCTGTGGACTCGGCCTTCTAATCGAGAGGTCCGGGGTTTGATCCTGACTCGTACCAACGTGTTTTTCGTTTTTCGAATTTCATATGGCCATTTATCAATAGTGAAGGAAAAAAACGTGAGGCAACCTGCATACATCTGCGATGAAATTTAAAGGTGTATGTGAAGTCACCCAATGTACACTGGGCCAGCGTGATTGACTAAGGCCTATATACTCGTATAAACTCCCTTTTTCAGGGGGAAATGCGTAACCGCACCGTACTCGCCGTTGGATAGACGGCGAGTGTATGTGGAGCTCTCCCGGCAGAATGCCAGACCTACTCACTAAAACCCCCCGGTCTTCTCCCTGCCCTTATGGGCGCGCTAGGTAAGGTCCACACTGCGACGCCACTACCAACGCACCCGATTAAACCCGACCAGCAGGCCTATTCAATATGATTTTTGAAGACCTATCCATAGATATCCCACACGTATGGGTTTGATGAAAAAAAATTTTGAGTTTCAGTTCTATGTATGGGGAACCCCCAAAATTTATTGCTTTTTTCTATTTTTGTGTGAAAATCTTAATCCGGTTCACAGAATACA
This sequence comes from Schoenobius gigantellus, assembly GCA_963935595.1. Classification (NCBI taxonomy): domain Eukaryota; kingdom Metazoa; phylum Arthropoda; class Insecta; order Lepidoptera; family Crambidae; genus Schoenobius; species Schoenobius gigantellus. The sequence goes on along the minus strand of OZ012563.1, from coordinate 11,079,292 downwards.
TCTACTTACCAAGTTTCAACAGTGTAGTTCTTATATGTATATAGTTTCATAGGAGAAAAGTGGCTGTGACATACGGACGGACAGGCAGACAGACATAATGAATCTATAAGGATTCCGTTTTTTGCCATTTGGCTACGGAACCCAAAAAAGCTACACGTATGTACCCGTTAGAACAGATGTAGAGCGATAAATTGAATAGAATGACGGAGGAAAGGAAATAACACAGAAGTCGTTTTGCAAAGACTAATGTGACAAACATTTATTTCAGGCTGAACCTGCACACATTGCCTCTTTTGATACTGAAAAGAATCAAAAGAGGAATGATTTTTATATTCGTATGGTTTTAGCTTAAAATGATAAGTGTTTTAGGGTTAATCAAAGATTATCATCCAAAGGACCAAATTATGTTATTTTTTTTAAAACCAGAGTTTCAATGTAGTGTTTATTGTAAACATACCTTGATAGACCTATTCACAATACACATCCTACGTACATAAGGAATTCTTAAAAATATATTTTAAATGATATAGATATAAATATTTTAGATGATATAGATAGATTTGAAGAAATTAATAAGAAGGAAATTAACAAGAAGCCCAATTAAAAAGTTATGCATGTTGTGTCGTCTATTCATTATGAAGTTGTTTTTTATTAAGTTAGGTATCATTATATAACCTTATAGACGCTCACTTATAGAAATATAGAACAAAGGGAACACTGTACTACATAGCATTTTAATGAATGAATGAATTAATAACTTTATTGTTGACAAAAATAGTTTACATGAATATTACTAAAAATAATATTTATGAAAACGCGACCAGGGAGCACGTTAGTAAATATGTCTTCTAGTTATAATATAAAAAAAAAAACAATTTAGAAAGGACAACTTTAAGTGTCCAGTTGCAGAAAATTTGTTATGAAAATTTAGAAAATGTTGCTTGCTTGGATAAGTCAGAAGATGATCTCGCCATATGACCTCTCGCATGGAATTCCTATATCCCTTACCAATTAACTAAGCTCTTAGGTTGATAATGTTTTTCCACACAGTAACACGAAACAAAATAATATAACAAACAAATTGGCGGCAGAACGTGAACACTCATAAATATTGCATGGCGAAGTATTTGATTAACAGATAAACATCCTCTATATAGGGGAATACCCCAAGGAACTGCGGTTGGGCCAAGATTAATTAGATAAGTTTACAATGCTTGTTTTGGGAGCTGGCATAAAGATAGGCGTTAATACAGCCAACGTAAACACACAAGTTGATACATGCTATGGTAAATTTAACGTTAAAATTAAACAAAACAAGTACATGCTAAATAAATAGTACAGATAAAACAAGTTTCTAGATGCATGAATGTATTATTCAAATGAAGCTCTTATAATAGAAGATCGGAAATGCTTAGCGATAGATGCTTAAGTGTGTGCGTTCGTCGTTAAGTAATTTCCGCATTGGTAAATACCCTAAAGGATGACCAGACATGTTATAGTAAATTACGATGTAAGTGCGGTATGGTGGTTATAACTCACGAGGCGGAGTTTCAGCCCGAGCCGACCAATTTATCGTACGACGTTTATCAACACACTTGTGAGGAAATATACTTAGTAAACTGAATTTTTGGATTAAAAACCACAAATCATTATTAATTTGTAGACAAAACCAAATAATGGTATGAAAGTAATCTTTCTTTTGTCTTTTATATTACCTCTTGCTTTAAAAAAATATAGTACATTACTGCCCCGGCCGGCAAGTGCAGCATTGTCGGCCTCTGTGATGCGTGCCTCGGCTATAACACACACGTGTTTGAGCTGCTTTACGTATCTAAAGCCAGTGGTTTTGCGTGTTAAGCTTTATCATCAGGTGAAAAGGCCAGTGAAGTAAAAATATAGATACAAACTATACAATGTAACATCGAAAATTTGGTTTAGCCATCATTAGCTTCTGTGGGATCATTAATTGTCAGTGAGGCAGCAGAGAGGGAGTGAGAAAATGATCTTCACGTCACTCGCTTCCAACGCAGAAGGCTGGGCGGTAGATGGCGAGCTTATACGTAACCCAAACGCTAAAGTGGTTCTTGATGCACGTGATTATAGATTTCCTGTCTGAGAATTACCTTTATGTCCTGGGTAATCCGCCACTAGCGCTTACACCAGCCGGGGAGACCAGGAGAATTGGGTATTCCCAGTTGCTGGATTGTTTCGATTATAAACGAAATGAACAGCGCGGTTGGGTGTGCCTCTTACACTGCGAAGAGTCCTTCGCACGCCCGACAAGTTATCACCACATACGGTGAGCAGCAGCTTTCAATCTCGTAAAGAAGGCGTTATCAATTTAATGTTGATAAATCATTCTTATGCGCATTCTAACGCTTTATTTATGAATTTGTATTTCGTAACCGTCACAAAGAAACATGGAAAATCCATTATTCTTAAAAAATATTATGGATCTGTCAAATATCGATCAATCATGTATGTAACCAAATTATCCAATCTTTCTGAACTCAACACTGTTTTTAGGCATATGTGGATTCGGAGGATGTAATCATTCTTTTCAAAGTCACATCTTGTCATACTGTCTGTGTATTATTTTTACAAAGTACTTCTTTACTGTAATTTATCTAAAAAAGAGATACCCTCTTGTTCTTGTACTGAATTGATATAAATATAATAAAAGTTCCATTTTGGCTGTTGTAGATACAAAAAGAAAAATGAGTAATATAAATTTTATTTAAGAGTAAAATACATCAAACTCTACACTCCAAATTTGAAATTGCAGTTGTGGAAGATACTTACACTTATTATATGTAACAGTGATAAAAATCTGAAATGCTCCCTCCTCCTCCCTTCTCCTCCCCGTAATATAAAGTTTCATTATGAATGAATTTTATTTTAGATACAGGCAAGATAAGCATGGTAAGGGGATAGATGGAATGGGACGAGTGTCATATTATTATAAAAATATTATGGACAAAAATGTGAACGAAAACAGGAGTGGAAGAGTCCCATTAAAATACGGATGGAGTAAGTGAAGATATGCACACTAATAATGCAGTTACTGAGATGTGGAGTGATAAAGACGATTGGAAGATTAAATTTTTATTTTCAAAAAATAGAACCGACTTCAAAAACACTGAAAACTTTAAAATAATCTTCTTCTATATTGAAGTCGGCCCCAACCGTTGATCTCCTAGAAAGTGTTAAAATTTGTCACCGACTTCAATATAGAAGAAGATTATTTTTAAGTTTTCAGTGTTTTTGAAGTCGGTTCCTTTTTTTGTAAAAAAAAAAATATTTTTAACTTTTTAGTGAATGAAATCTTTTTAGTGAAATAAAAACCGAAATTAAAACCCATTCAGTCATTCATTCATCACAGCTCATATACGTCCCCACCGAGGGGTTCGAGCCTACCCTATGTTTTTTTTTTTTTTTTTTATGGATGGCCCGGCAGATGACCTCCTCCCGCCTGATGTTAAGCGGTGATAGAGCCCCAAATGAGTTGACAGATAAGAGTAGGGACGACATCCACTCTCCTACCTGCCCGCCCCTTGCCGGCCCAAAAGATGCTTTTTCACGCCTCTTTTGAAGGAACCCATGTTGTAGGATGGAGGAAACACGTGCGCAGGTAGAGAATTCCAAGTGTGGGATGAACGACAGAAGAAGGAATCTTGGAATTTCTTGGTACGGTGTGAAAAGGAGGACACAGTGTACGGATGACTCCGAAGGCCCTTACGCGTGTTTCTGTTAAGGAATGGAGAGGGAGGGATAAGGTTAAAGAGCTCCTCAGAGCATTCCCCATGGAACATTCGGTAAAAGGCGCTAAGAGAGGCGATGTCACGACGAAGTTGTAGAGGCTCGAGGGTGTTAGTTGCCTCTACATCGCCAATCAATCTGTATGGGTGATTAGGCCTTAGTCAACCACGCTGGCCCAGTGCGGATTGGTTTAAAACCCGAAAACCCGAAATTAGTGTTTTCCTCGATTTTCTATGGGATCCCATCATCCGATCCTGACTTTGGTAACCATGGGACCGCCCTTGCAGTATACTCTATCTGTACGCGCCGTTTGTGTTCTAGTTGTGAAAGAATGAAATCCTACTAACATTCAATCATTAATTAATGTTACCTACCAACTTACCGCATTCGCATCTCGCGCCTACCCTAATATTTGATTAAAAAAAAAATATCTGTCGCAAATGTTCTACGCAACTAGTCAAAATTCATTCTTACCTTGATCGCGGCGCGCGCGCACGGTCCCTATTTGGTGACTCTCATTTTTTACCACAAGACTTTCACCGCACTGAAGATAGTTGGTAAGTCCTTCCTTCATTGTCTCCTTTTTTATTTTTTCACATTTTCACATCTATTATTTAGACGTCGCGTATTGGTTATCGTAAAGGAGAAAGTTATGATAAATTTGGTTTTGAGTTATCGAAGAAACTACGGTTGATTTGACCATTTAAACTTAAAGCATCGCAGCGTCCTTTTTGGACCATTATTTGGTACCTATCGAACCGGATTAATACATGTTTGTTATAAATTTCTCCTTTAAGATCAAGGTGACTTATTAATTTTATTTCTTTTTTTCATGTTACCTACTTTCGCATACCAACACTTTTTGTGTCCATTATTTATTCATACGCATTATTTTCTATATAATTATAGGTATAATATAATATTTACCGCATTTTTAATTTACTTTCGCAAATCAACACTTTTTGTGTTCATTATTTATTTTATTCATACGCATTTTTTGCTATAGTACTTATAGGTATACTATATAATACCGCATTTTCATTTTACTTTCGCAAATCTACACCTTTTGTGTCCATTGTTTATTCTTACGCATTAAGTCTTTGTGATATACTTGTATTTACCGCATTTTTCACATACATAATATTACATTTTATATATTTTTATCATAATGCCTATTTCAAAGACTGATGTGTCAGCTATCGAAAATGAACTCAAATTATGTGAGGGTAAACGAGCTTCTTATTTTTCGAGAATACAAAATTTATACGACAGCATTTCTAAAATGCAAAATCCTTCTGATCAATCGGCATTTTTATTAAAAACAAAACGTATTGACGAAATTTCTAAGGATTATTACGATTTAGTAGATCAAATTAACCTTTTAAATTTACAGTTAAATCCAAGTTATAGTACAAATTTTGAGTCACTGTGGTCCTTCGAAGAATTAGTTAATTTTATCAAGATAACTATTAACAATTTGTCTCCAACCTCGTTGCCACGAAAAACAAAGGAGGTAGAAAAATCGACGCCACATCATGTTGTTAAACTGCCCCGTTTGGATTTACCATCATTTGACGGTGATTTAGATAAGTGGCCGACATTTTATGAAACCTTTTCTAATGTTATTCACAATAATACAGATTTAAACGATAGTGAACGCATGCAGTTTTTGTTGAGCAAATTAACAGGCAAGGCATTAAATATTTGTGCCGGACTACCTCCGACCGCTGAGAATTATAATATTATTTTTTCCGCATTAATTAAAAAATATCAAGATTCGCGCGCGTTAGCGGCGAACTATTTAGATCAAATATTAAATTTGAAATCATTTAACATCGCATCACAATCAAACTTAGAAAATTTTATTGATAAATTTTCCGCGTTAGTTTCTGCTTTAAATCAACTCAAGATAAATAATTTATCAAATTATATATTTGTTCATATTGCATTGAAAAAACTTGACCCTGAAACTACAAAATTATTTGAAATGTCAATTCGTAAATCCGACGAAATTCCGGATTACGATGACTTTGTGTTATTTGTACGAGAACAAGCCAAAATAATGCAGCGCAGCGCTAAACCTGCATTTACATCAAAAAATGATAAGCCAGTTTCGCGAACGCAACAATCTCATGTTTTTATAAATTTAAACAAATCAAATTTGAACGATAAAACAAAGTGTATTGCTTGTAAATTAGATCATGAGTTATATTTGTGCCCGTCATTTTTAAAACGCAATCCTCGTGAACGTTACGATTTTATAAAAAAGATACGCGGTTGCGTTAATTGTTTAAGTGTAAAACATAATGCTACTACCTGTCAATCTAAACACAAATGTAAGAAGTGTAACCATCCACACAACACACTTCTACACTGGTATAGTAGCGAGTCAGTCAATCGTCCGTCGCACGACGTCTCTTCACCGAGCGCATGCAATCCATTGCCGGTTACGGCCGGGGGCTCGAACAGTAGCGATCATACTCAAGCGGCAATGGACAACGACACGAATAGTAATATAGTTTTATGTAACATGCATTCGCCTCGTGACACCAGTCACACGTCGAATGCTTCGTCGAATGAGACTACGATGTTAGGTACGGCGATAGTTTTAACTAAAGATGCGTTCGGAAATGTACACCAGTTGCGCATATTAATTGATAGTGCTTCGCAAAATGAATTTATTACAAGTGATTGCTGCAAAAGATTAGGTTTACATATAAGACGTCGTCGCAGTTCATCAGTTTTTCGTGGTTTAGATCAGGTCAAATATTCTATTAAGGGTGTTTGTTCTTTAATTATTAGTTCGCGATACAATGATGTTAATTTTGCACTTTAACCTTGTGTTGTTAAGGAAATAGTTAATTATTTGCCTACCTGTTTGGTGGACACTTCTTCCTTTACGCAATTTAATACGCTTTTATTAGCAGACAATCAGTTTAATATTCCTGCTCCGGTTGATTTAATATTAGGAGCAAAACATTTTTGACAAATTTTAAAATCAGATAAAATATTAGGATCTCCAGGGCAACCAGATGCAATTGATACTGTATTCGGTTATATAATTGTAGGTTCCGTACAGTATTCTACATCAAATAAAAATAAAATATTAAATTTCTGCAATTTGAATGCAATGCAAGCGGATGATTGTTTAGAAAATTTAATGAAAAGGTTTTGGCACCTCGAGGAGGTTCCGAATGCAACGAAATTGCTTCCCGATGAACTTGAATGCGAGACGCATTTTTTAAATCATGTTAAACGCGATTCTTCAGGCAGGTATTCTGTAGCGTTACCTTTCAAGAAAAATCCTGAACAATTAGGAGAATCATTACTTACTGCAAAACGTAGATTCATGTATTTAGAACGCAGGCTTCACTCTTCAGTTACATTACGCGAGCAATACGATAGCGTTATGCGCGATTATTTAGAGCAGGGATATCTGACATGTGTATCTTCAAATAGTGTAGACGATAATGGCTACGTCATCCCACATCATCCAGTATGTAGGGAGGACAAATTAACAACAAAAATGCGCATGGTACTGGACGCTAGTGCAGTGACATCTACGGGTATTTCTCTGAATGATTTGCTGCACAGTGGGCCAAATCTACAAGTAGATTTATTTCAAATCCTTTTGAATATTCGTTTAGAACCAATAGCTATTTGCGCGGACATTAAACAAATGTATTTGCAAATTAAAGTGAGACCTGAAGATTGTAAATTTCAGCGCATCTTATATCGTTTTCATGACAGTGAAAATAATGATACACAAGTTTATCAATTTTCGAGAGTTTGTTTTGGTTTAAAGTGTAGCCCATTTTTAGCGTTACGAACTGTGCGTCAGTTAGCTCACGACGAAAGGGAGCGGTTTCCCTTAGCTTCAGATGTCGCACAACGCGATATGTATATGGACGATTTGGGAACTAGTGTCTCGTCAGTCCAGGAGGGTAACATTTTAGTTACACAATTAATTGAAATGTTTAAATCGGGAGGTTTTGAATTGGTTAAATTTTGTAGTAATTCTTCAGAATTACTTAAGAATATACCTGAAACGAATCGTTTGCATAGGGATGTTGAATTTAATGCGGACAGCAATATGAAAATTTTAGGTTTGCGTTGGTGTCCTGATGAGGATATTTTCCGATCTAACGTACAGTTAGATAACGCAATTTGCACTAAGCGTGGTATGCTATCCACGATCGCCCGTTTATGGGACATTTTAGGGTTTTTTGCCCCAGTAATTTTATATGCAAAGTTAATTATAAAAACACTTTGGCTTTTACACATTGACTGGGACGATGTTCCACCAGTCGAAGTGCAGCGTAAGTGGAATAATTTTGTATTAGAGTTGCAAGATTTAAATAAAATTAAAATTCCACGCCATATTGGCATTTTTTCTCAAAATTGCAAACTAATTGTTCTCGGGTTTGGCGATGCTAGTGAAGCCGCATACGGAGCAGCAGTCTATTTACAAGTTACTGATGCTTCGAATCATATTAAAATAAATCTTGCGTGCGCTTAGTCAAAAGTCGCGCCAGTGAAACAAGTAACACTCGCTCGTTTAGAGCTTTGTGCTGCTTTGCTCCTCGCTAAACTCATGCGTTTAGTGATCAATACTTACGCTTCGCGTTGCACTATTCATTCTATTTATGCGTTTAGTGATTCTATGGTAGCTTTACACTGGATACATTCTCAACCACAAAGATGGCAAACCTTTGTGGCAAATCGCGTTGCCAAAATACAAGATTATTTGCCTGCTTCATGTTTTTATTATGTTAAAAGTGCAGACAACCCTAGTGATTGTCTGTCTAGAGGTTTGTCTCCATCGCAATTAGTAGGTAATGATTTATGGTTCCATGGACCTTCATGGGCAGCTAGCAATTATGCCACGTGGCCAGTCACTCCGTTTCAGGCTGAGAATAATTCCGAAATGCCTGAATCTAAAACTTACGTTTTTTGTTTACAGCAATTAGAATCAAACTTTATTTGTGAGCTATCGCAACGTTTTTCATCGTGGTCGAAATTTTTACGAGTTATAGTTTACTTGTTACGTTTTATTAAAAAATTGCCACGTGACAATAACGTCCAACCGTCAGATATTTTAGCCGCGGAACATTTTGTAATTTTTCACTTACAACAAAAGTACTTTCTTAAAGAATATTCGAGAATTAGTAAAAATCAGCATATTACTAGTAGTCTTGCATCTTTACGGCCTTTTATTCATAATAATTTGATACGGGTAGGAGGCAGATTGAGGAATTCTGAGTTGCCATTTGATAACAAATTTCCTATTCTCTTGCCTCGTAAAGACCACGTGGTCAATATAATAATTAAATTTTATCATTTAAAATATTTACACGCAGGGCCGAATACTTTACTTTCATTAATTCGGCAAAAGTTTTGGATTTTGTCAGCTCGCAATCTTATTAGAAAACTTATTAGGGAGTGTAACGTCTGCTTTAAAAATAAACCAAAATCACATCCACCTTTAATGGGAAATTTACCGCATCCACGTGTTGTGGAAAGTAAAGCCTTCCTTCATACAGGTGTCGATTATGCCGGACCTTTAAATATTATTATGTCTCGTTTTAGAGGTGTACGCAAGCAAAAGGCTTATATCTGTGTGTTTATTTGTTTCGCGACGCGCGCAATTAACATAGAACTTGCTTCCGACTTGTCTACAGAAGCTTTTATAAATGCATTTAAGCGGTTTATTGTACGTCGCGGGCCATGTTCAACCCTTTATTCTGATAGGGGTACAAATTTTGTAGGAGTCAAAAGACATTTTTGTGAAATTAACGATTTAATTAGATCAGAGGATTATTTCAAAAGGTTTTCCAATGAATTGTTAGAGAATCGTATAGAGTGGAAATCCCAGCCACCGGCGGCACCTCACTTCGGAGGTTTGTTACTAATACTACTACTAACTAATATTATAAAACGCAAATATAAGTTAGATCAAATAGTACAAAGCTATTGGAAACGTTGGAGAAATGAAGTGTTGCATACACTTCAAACACGGCAAAAGTGGAATACTCCATCTCTGCCGGTTAAAAAGGGCATGGTTGTTCTTATCCGTCAGGATAACGCACCTCCACTACAATGGCCGCTCGGTGTCATTGAAGACATACATCCTGGTGATGATGGTGTGGTACGCGTGGTTACTGTTCGCACACGAACAGGAAACTTCCAGAGGCCGGTAGTAAAAGTATGTCCACTTCCGTCACAATAACACACACACACACACACACATCTACAAATCTTTTTATTAATATTAATATACATATTTCATTATTAATTTATATATACGTTTATTTATATCGTAATTATTAGCTATTTGCTTTTTTATTCTCTTTATCATTGAGTTTTTTTTTGTTAAGTCATCTAGATCTTATTGTTTCCATCTAGGAGGGAAACAGCTTTCCTCTCCTAGGCCGGGGGCATATGTACGCGCCGTTTGTGTTCTAGTTGTGAAAGAATGAAATCCTACTAACATTCAATCATTAATTAATGTTACCTACCAACTTACCGCATTCGCATCTCGCGCCTACCCTAATATTTGATTAAAAAAAAATATCTGTCGCGAATGTTCTACGCAACTAGTCAAAATTCATTCTTACCTTGATCGCGGCGCGCGCGCATGGTCCCTATTTGGTGACTCTCATTTTTTACCACAAGACTTTCACCGCACTGAAGATAGTTGGTAAGTCCTTCCTTCATTGTCTCCTTTTTTATTTTTTCACATCTATTATTTAGACGTCGCGTATTGGTTATCGTAAAGGAGAAAGTTATGATAAATTTGGTTTTGAGTTATCGAAGAAACTACGGTTGATTTGACCATTTAAACTTTTAAAGCATCGCAGCGTCCTTTTTGGACCACTATCAAATACAAAAAGAATTTTGGAAATCGGTTTAAAAATGACGGAGTTATGAGGTAACAAACATAAAAAAAATACAACCGAATTGATAACCTCCTCCTTTTTTGAAGTCGGTTAAAAAGTAAGGCAACGATTCTACATCATCATCATCATCATCACAGCCCATATACGTCCCCACCGAGGGGCTCGAGCCTACCCTATATTAGGGTGATTAGGCCTTAGTCAACCACGCTGGCCCAGTGCGGATTGGTCGACTTCACATACATCATTGAATTTCTTCGCAGATGTATGCAGGTTGCCTCACGATGTTTTCCTTCACCGTAGGAGGGTCAGACAAATGTACATATGAAATTCGAAACGAAAAACACATTGGTACATGGCGGGTCTCGAACCCCGACCCCCCGATTCTACATACAGAGTGAATAATACTACATAAGTCACTATTAAACACACACACATTATAAATTTCTGTAAAAAGGTCTTATAATTTGTACTTCTTATTAAGCTAGAATGAAAACACATAATATTTACAAAAAATTAAAACCAACTTCAAAAACACAGAAAATTTATTTTAAAACATTTTTATTATAACCTTGCGTCGGTGTCAAATTTTGAGACATTCCAGGAGGTCATCAGTTGGCACCATCTTCAATATACTCGTACTTACCTAAAAATATGACGTGTGTATTCTTATATCATTTGTAACATTTAAGTGTTTTTGAAGTTGTTTTTTTATTTTTTCATAAAAACATGTTTTTATGTTTTAGTGAATTTAATACTAGCGCACCGAAGCAACTTTGAAGGCTACAAGCACGGTACGTGATCATTATTATTAAAAGAACTACCTACTTCCTTACTTCTAATCCTATCCATCATTAGCTCAGCATTATAAGACGAAGATTACCAGACGCAAATACCTGGATAGCTTTAGATAAAATGTAAAAAATTTGTGGTATGTGGCTATAAAATTTGGGATCCCATTATTAGATAAGATTATCTTTGGTGATAATGTGACCATCTCAGGAGTATACTTCTTCGAATACAAAAAGATTTTTGAAAGCGAATTACAATTGGCGGAGTAATCACGTATAACATACACACAAAAAACATACACGTCGAATTCAGAACCTCCTCCTTTTTTGATGTTATCATCATCATCACAGCTCATATACGTCTCCACCGAGGGAGCGTACCCTATGTTAGGGTGATAGGCCTTGCCGTGGAGGCTTGCGTGCACGGTTGGCCCCGTGCACGCCGCCGTAAGGCCCTCCGTCTGGGGATTGCCCTGGTGTTCTCGGGCAATCCCCTCTTGGCGATAGCCCGACCAGTTGGTCGGGCTTGCCCGGGCGCGTGGGTAGTGGAGTCGCAGTGTGGACCTTACCTAGCGCGCCCAAAAGGGCAGGGAGAACACCGGGGGGTTTTAGTGGGTAGGCCTGGCACTCTGCCCGGAGAGCCCCACACACGCTCGCCGTGTAGCCAACGGCGGGTACGGTGCGGCTACGCATTTCCCCCCGAGAAAAAAAAAAAAAAAAAAAAAAAAGGGTGATAGGCCTTAGTTCCGGCGCAAAAAGAAGGCGCCGGGACCGGACGGTGTCCCAAGCAGGGTTCTGGCCCTCGCCCTGGGGCACCTTGAGGAACGGTTCCGGGCGGTGCTAGATTTAAGCATCGCCTCGGGCCGCTTCCCCAGTCGTTGGAAAGCGGGCAGGCTCTGCCTGTTAAGGAAGGAGAGCCGCCCCGTTGATTCCCCGACTGGGTATCGGCCGGTGGTGCTGCTCGACGAGACCGGGAAGTTCCTGGAGAAAATCCTGGCTTCCCGCATCGTCGAGCACCTAGAGGACCGGGGGCCGGACTTGGCTGACAACCAGTTCGGCTTTCGCACCGGCCGGTCCACGATGGACGCGGTGGCCCACCTCAAGGGGTGGACAGAGGAGGCCACAGCTCGTGGGGAGACTTGTTGCGGTGTCTCTTGACATCCGCAACGCTTTCAACAGCCTGCCCCACGAGTGTATAAAGAGGCACTCCACTTCTACCGGGTGCTTCCGTACCTCCGCGCCCTCGTGGAGGATTACCTGCAAGGCAGGTCCATACTCTACGAGGGTCCGGATGGGCGCGTCCATACGTGGGCAATGGCGGCAGGTGTGCCCCAGGGTTCCGTACTAGGTCCTTCTACTATGGAACCTGGGGTACAATTGGGTCCTGCGAGGCGACCTTCTTTCACGAATGAAGGTCGTCTGCTTCGCTGACGACACACTCGTCGCGGCGAGAGCTAAAACGGGGGAGGAGGCGGCCCTCCTTGCGTCGGTCGGCACCTCTTTGGTTGTCCGACGCATCCGCCTCCTGGGTTTGGATGTGGCCCTTGAAAAAACGAGGGCCATGAGTTTCCACGCCCCCCGTCGCAGGATCCCACCGGGGCTCCGAGTCCGAGTAGAGGGAGTTCGTATACCGGTCGAGGCGCATCTCAAGTACCCTGGCGCAGAGGGAGGCTCTGCGCCAGTGGGGTGAGGCACTCGCCTCCCCAAGTCCCCAGCTGCCGGCCACCGGACGATCGAGGCGATTCGTCCGGTGTTGGAGGAGTGGGTTGGGTGCCGGCAGGGCAGCCTCACATTCCGCATGGTGCAGGTACTGACTGGGCATGGCTGCTTCGGTCACTACCTGCACCGGGTCGCCCGTCGGGAGGAAACGCCGCAGTGTCAGCACTGCAACGCTCCCGACGACACTGCCGAGTACACACTATTGGTGTGCTCGGCTTGGCGACGCCAGCGCAGGTAACTCAACGCTGCGCTGGGAGGTGGAAACCTCTCGCTGCCGAGCATGGTCGTGGCCATGCTCCGCGGCGAGGCGGAATGGGGGGCTCTCGCCTCCTTCTGCGAGGACGTCATCTCGCAGAAGGAGGCCGCGGAGAGGGAGCGGGAGGCTGATCCTCAAGCCGCTCCCATCCGCCGCAGACGGATAGGCAGGCGAAGGCGGGCATTCGCACAAACGATGCCCGTCTAGTGACCCTGCTGTGGACGCCTGCGTGCATGGTTGGCCCCGTGCACGCCGCCGTAAGGCCCTCCGTCTGGGGATTGCCCTGGTGTTCTCGGGCAATCCCCCCTTGGCGATAGCCCGACCAGTTGGTCGGGCTTGCCCGGGCGCGTGGGTGGCTTGTTTTAGTGGGTAGGCCTGGCACTCTGCCGGGAGAGCCCCACACACGCTCGCCGTCTAGCCAACGGCGGGTACGGTGCGGTTACGCATTTCCTCCCGAGAAAAAAAAGGGTGATAGGCCTTAAGTTTCAACCACGTTGGCCCAGTGTGGATTGGTTGACTTCACATACACCTTTGAAATTCTTCGCCGGTGTATGCAGGTTGTCGCACTATGTTTTCCTTGACCGTAGGAGCGTCGGCAAATGTACATATATAATTCGAAGAACGAAAAACACATTGGTACATGGCAGGATCGAACCATGGACCTCCCGATTTGAAGGCCAGGGCTGAGTCCACACTGCCACCGACGCCAGCTTCAGATGTCAGTTTGTGCAGAGTAGTAACATAACAAGATCAATCTGAGATCTAAAGATCTAAAGAATTTTCTACCGATTATTTCGATCTATCATTAAAAGTTCGATCAGACAAATTTCCTCATTCTCAAAGTACTATCCCTGTGACTAATAGAGTTGCATACAACAATATATTGAATTTGATATACATAACTACAGCGAAAGCCCTAAAACCGTTTTCAATTTCTATTAATTTCACGCCTTTGCGTCGCCCCCCTGATGAGAAGCGGTAATTGTTTCTGAACGCAGTGATTTCGCAGAATTAACACCAATCCAAGTTTTTACAGGACTGCCACCTGGAAATACGGACGCTAACGCAGAATAATGGCCCCATGCCGAAAACAAAGCGAATAGCAGACGATTAAAAAATCATCGCTTTCCATTAACAAATGGAAGCAATTTGCGCTTGATAAGCCCACGAAACATTTGGATCAGTCAGCGTTTTGATTCTTTTCTACCCCGCGAAAGAACGGATAATGTATTCATCAGAGCGTGAGCTGGCGAAATCCCGCGGACGCGAAATGACAAATGGATATAGAAATCACACAATAAGGAAACGGCCCGAGCATTTTCATCGCATCGAAATCTATTCCACCGTCCACCCACTGCAGCCACAGACTTATATAAATAGATGCCGCAAGTGCCTACTTCTATGTCAACAGGAAAAGCAATAGCTCCTCTTCCTAAACTGTTCTATTTAGTCTTGCCCGTATCGATACCGGTTGCCAAAAAAAATAATAGAAAAATGTCTAATTGTGCCGTATTGAGCTGTAAAGACTCAAAAATAGGACAGAAATAAAGACGTTTATGTTTTGGTAAAACAAAGATTCGCTCCGTTTTTCATACAAATAAAGGGTCTCTAGTCTAGTTAGAATAATGGTTGCAGTTTTAATTTATTCACTTTGCTTCTTCGTAATCCAGTAATGGTAATGATTGTGATTGAGAAATTATTACAAGCAATGTACCTACTCGTATGTTCCTCTTCATTGGATTTTGTAGTCACTGTAGGATAAATGTTATATTTTACTTCAAAAAAGGCGGAGGCATATTTTTTAAATAAATCCCAATAATATCATAAATTATAATAGTAGGCATAATCATTATATGCGTAAATAAATGAATACAATCTACATAGCAATGTGCATTTGTTGTTAGCCACTAATTTGCTATAGACAATTAAGTATACTTATTCATAGAAATTTATTCTTAAACCTAAGTTAAGCATAGTAGGTAATTTTGTTATGTACTTTAGTTCTAACAGTGGAGACTTGTAAATGGCTTTGTAGCGATGTATGAAGTTTCCTATGTATAAAATATTATAGTCGATAGTCTTCCTAAAATAAATAAATAAAATAAAATATTGGACTGTATCCGTCTTTTTTATGTTCGCCGATTTCTCAGTTAACTGTGGACCGATTCCACATAATTAACACTATACTCTCGAGGTGTCACAATCTCAGGATCGAATGATGAGCTATCATGTAAATCAAGGGAAGTAAAAGTGAAAACAAAGTGTTTTATCATTTTGCTAGAGCTATCTAAGTATTTGCGTCTGGATGTTATCATCTTATGTTGTTGAGCTGATGATAAAACGTTCCTCATGGGTTCTGTTGGGAATTAGTAAGGGAGATTATGTACCCACTATATTCAGAGAACACGTAGTTGTATTCTTTAATTAAATAAATTGTTCTATTTCAATTCTTTTAATTAAATTGTAGTACTACTCCTAAATGTTTACTATGTAATGTAAATAATTTTCGAGTCAAATTTTATTATGCAGGTATTAAATTCAATAATGACATTGTAATAAAAGTATTTGACATATAAAATGATTTATGACTCGAAAAGTATAGAATAAAATTGGTTCATGCTTCAACAATTTTGACTAGAAACCTAGTGAATGAATCATTAGTTAAAACACCCACTGTGGTTAGGTAAGCTCGTTCACTGGAAGCACAGAATAGATAATAGTACTACGTACTGGAAACCTAAAGCGGGTCACTAGAAGGTCTACGGGAGATTTTCACCCTCTTAAAAACTTCGGTGACGCCGTAAAGGCCATCTGCGTCCAACAGCACAAAGCCGTAAAAAAGTGATTATACGGATAATTTGCCACTTAAAATTGTTTTATATTTTCAATTTTCAAATCTAGTACCTTGGTAGCTGTCAGTATGATATTGCAAAGGGAAAGTAGACTGTGCTAAATTATGACGGGAAAGTCAATTTATGGTAGTAAACCCTCAGATTAACTAAACCAATGGATTCGCAATGTTATTCTATGTCTCAAATAAATTTGCGTCCAGTTCAGTCCGCCATTACAAAGCACCGTGTTTGTTGTTGTGCTAAAATATCAGTCGGTGAGCATTATTTGTGAGTGCATTTTACAGTTATACGTTTTTTATTGATTTTTTTAATGAATTCTATAAAGAAAAACATAAAAAGTGTGGAATCTTGGATGCAGCGTCACTAGTTTTTTTCCGCCATCTTAGAGCACCAACCCAAATGCTGGCACGCTTTTTTCGTAGGTATTTCATGTCTATTGGTTTCTATTGTCTAAGAGTAAACCCCACCTTCCCTACGGCACTAATAAACCAGACTACTGGTAGTGTCTTCGGGATTTTTTCCCATCTGCACAACTGGTCTATCGTGGGTATTTGTAAAAAGTGGTAAACCACTTTTAGACGACTGCACAGAGTGTGGTGAGTTTTCCGTACTTGAATAATGCAAGTAATATAGTGAACACTTCGAAATTCATTCAATTTAATGTACATTGTTATCTAGCGGACTCGCCAGAGTTTTATATCAAATCAATAAACAAAAAAATCTTTGTCTTTCGCTTCAATTATGCATGAAGATGTCGAAAAAAGAATAAATCCGCGATGAATAATTACAAAATAAAAAATGAATTTATTTTGCGCCGAGTTCGCGAGACAAATTTGCCCGTAATGAAATTCAGGACACGGCAATAAATAATAAAGTAAACGGCCTAGTGTGTAAATAAGGAATCTGCCCCCTAACCATGATCGCCCAAAACAATATTAAAACCGCGCTGAGAGCGGGATGGCGCTATACGCAGCAAGAGCGGTGTCTTGCTATAAGCGATCATGGTAAGGCCCCTGGAGGGGCTTAAATCTTTATAAGATTCATACGCCCCCGGGTTTATTTTTGAGCCTTTACAATCTACTTGGAGATAAGCTAGGTTTTGTGTTTAAGTTGGATTACGAGAACGGGAATAATAAATATAAATTTGCTCTAACACTGTCTACGGAGCTAAATATGTTTGGATTACAGGGCTCAACCATAATTATGACTTTTCTGGACATTTAATTCAGATGTAAAGTATTTTTGCGATATTTTAGTAAATTGTTGATATTGTGGCTCTTGAGCAAAATTAAATGTGTTGGGGACCAACTTGCGTAGAGATGTTTGAATGTCATGTCAGTGACGGTGTTATGGATTTTAATTAGAACGCAACTTGTATCAAAACTATGTGTACTGACTGTTCTACTATAAATCTAAAGTTAGACACTGCTTAAACATGATGCTGTCTCTACGTATCCTTTAAAAATAAATAAAACAACATCATGTTTAAACAGTGTTTAAGTTTAGACAGCGTTTAAAATATTTTTGATGTAGAACCGTCTATGTTTGACATTGTCTATAATAAACAATATTACGAATTACACAGTATTTTTCATTTTCTCAATAAAATGTTTGTTAACAGTTGAATCACTAGACCACGGAGACGGTTGACTCTTTATCCTATACATGTTAATGTCACTGACATCTGATTAGTTATTATTATAATATGTCAATAAGCAATACACATTACACAATATAGAAATGATGATACCAATGCTTCGACATGTAAACTAATGTTATTGTGTGTGGTGGAAAATAATAATAATTTGTTTATTTAAAAATATAAAATAGATCTATTTACAAATTAACAAAAAATTGACAATACGCATGCACAAAAAAATGAAAATCATAATTTTCTTTTCACTGACATAGTTGACGCGAGATGCGAACCAATAATATAAAATAGGATACATATTATAATATATTATAAATACTATTAGGGCTGGGGTGTGATGTCAGACAACCTCCTCGTGGTGCACCCTGGTGGGCAACCTGGCAGATTTTCTGCCGCGGGCTAATAGTTTGACGAGCGGACCCCCATGGAGGTGGGGCGTGGGATGGTCGGGTTCAACCCGCGCGTGCCACTTAATGTGGCCACCCGCTTCATGCGGGGAAGAGCAAAGTCCCCTCTTCTTATGATAAGAAGAGGTGTGGCTTTTGCCGGAAGCCGGCTTCTGGCGGCTGCTTTTTGTGGTATCAGAGCAGAGGTGAGTTTCTCGCCATGGCGCTTCGCGTCTGTTGGGGATTTCCCCGAGCTTCGGCTCACCCGCGCAGCGATGGATCCAGTGGGATCTGCCGTCGGGTAACCCGTTACCCGCACTGAGCGTCGGGCCGCGTGGAAGTCAACCACAATAAAAAACCGATTCGGGGTGTAGAGTGGCGCAAATCTGCGCCGCTCCACAAAGCAGCAGAGCCCGGCGGGGAGTCCGGCAACGGACATGTCACGGGTAAGGGGTCAGCGGGAAGAAGGCCTGGCTGTACTTCCCTTTCCCCTTGTCCCCGTCTTGTGACGGACGGAGAGCTGCTGGGGGTTTTTTTAGTGGGTAGGCCCAAGACGAGTACGGTCTGGGGAGTCCCACATATCCTCGTGGTGTGGCTGGACTACGAGGAACGCGTAAATGCATTTTCCCCCCTCTCAAAAAAAAGGTACTCTTAGGGCTGGCTCGCACGTGACATAACATTGACCTACAGGCAATTGGACGTCGGGGCTCATACAAATTTCAATAAAAATGTGTCCGAAAAGTCAATGCATGTATCAGCAATTTAATTTAAGTCGCATTGACATTAATGTGGTGTTCAATTTCGCTTGCACCAATTCTTCATCAAATGATGATCGATCGGATCTCAATCATACTGAATTTTAATTTTGGATCTGATTTTCTTGGGTCACTTTTGGAGCGCGAACGCGAAGTCCATTAATTGTTTGTAGGTCAATGTGATCTAAATAGATAACTTAGAGCGGGCACACATTAGAACCTTTTTATCTGCGGGCAGTATTGTATCTTTACTCCATGGTATGAACATGTATGAGTATTCTATTTCATGCCATGAATAAAAAAGCAACTACGATCCTTCTGATAAAGCTGATAGGTTTCTTGAGTGTATTCTTTTTATCGGCTAAAAGATGTCCTAAAAGGGTGGAAGGTAACAAATTTGGATGATTCAAAAGAGTTTTCTATCAAGTCATTTTTTTTGTTGAAAAAAAACGTTTTAATATTCTATCAAGTCATATTGATATTGCAAAGCAAGAATGGGAATGAATAACGTTACGATTATCGACAACATCTGTCAGAATTATGATATTAGCTAGCCTATTTCAGTTTCCCGAATATTATCAAGTTACCGAAAAGTCTGGTCGGAACGATATTGCAGGACGCTCTAAAGGCAATTTCGCGCACGGAAAGGCTATAATCAACGGTATAAAGAAAATGGATACTTTTGTTGTCGTTACGCTGTGTTTATTCTCTGTAAAACTCTATAAATGTGCGCGATTCACAATGCTTTTTGTGATAGAGATCCTTAGTAATGTGTTGTATTGTGAGTTGAATGAAACCCCTTTTAGCTTTAGCGACATTACTCAAGCCAATATTTATTTGAAGTGTTTCCATGGTTAAGTGTTTGTGATCACCTAGTTCCGGGCTGGAGGTTTGGGGTTCGAATCTCTGTAGATGCAGAAAGTTTTTCTACTTAGTTTGGTTGGCAGAGCTTCTAAGCCTCCCTGGCTATCTGGCGCCGCCATACCTAAATTAGTCACCCTAATTGTAGAATACTGAAAAATGTTTTTTGACATTTACAGGCAAAAAGGTAAGTTATTCTATATGGTTCTGAATGCTGGGCCATAAAGAAATGTCACGAACAATAACTGCATGTAAATGAGATGAAGATGCTGCGCTGGGCCGGCGGTGTTACTAGACTAGACCGGATAGGGAACGAACATGTTCGCGGAAGTATTAAAGTCGCTCCTATACAAGAAAAGCTTCGTGAATCTCGGCTACGGTGGTTCGGGCACACTCAGAGAAGAGGAAAAGACCATGTCGTCAATATAGCACTTAAACTTCCTGAACATCCAAAATGAAGAGGTAGACCGAAACCGACATGGTGGTCCAATATAAGAAACGACCTAAAGAACCTTAACATCACTGCAGAGACAACCCAGAATCGCCCACTCTGGCGCAAACTAACAAGGAGACCCGACCCCACGTAGGTGGGACAAGGGAAGGAAGAAGAACTTGTGATTATTTCTGATTTTAATTTATTTTTGTATTTTAATTCCATAGTAACTATATAAAGTTAGGCAAACTTTAATATAAGGAAGAAGTGACAATATTATTTGAAGCAAAAAAGACTTTATTCGTTAAAAATCATACCGAAAAAAAGTGCGCGGTTGCGTCGATCTTAAACGAAACAAAAATATCGAAGTGAATATTGAATATTAATAATACTGAAATACGAAAATTTTATATTTAATACTATAATATGGCAAAATGTGCAGGGTGCTTTCAAATACTTCCTAAGAGAGAATTTCTAACCTGCACTGTGTGTAAGGCGAGCTACGATTTGGATTGTGCAAACGTAAGTAGTGCAAGGTTTAATAACACCATGAGTAAAGAACACAAAGCATCATGGAAATGTCAGGTCTGTCGATCTAAGATGCCCAAAATGGACAATACTAACACTCCCGTACGTAACAACAATACAGTGGCTACTCAGATTGTATTATCGCCTAATAATGACAAAAATAATGTGACTATGAGAAAGAAACCCCAATTAAACGCATACGAATCTTGTTCACTAATATCTGAAGATGAAAGCATCTTGGGAAATACCGTAGCCGAAGAAAAAGACCATAAAATACCAAGTAGAAACTCCTCAGAAAGTGTAACTTATAGCCAGATGGAAGAATTATTAGATAATAAATTAAAAAATTTGATTAGTGACCTAAAAACTACGCTATTGAACGAGATTGCACAAAAGATTACACAAAATATCACAAATACATTTGCACAAAATATTAAAACACTAACAATTGAACAGCAAAACTTAAAAACGAAGATAAGCGATTTAAATACGCAAATTGAATTAATAAAAACTGACAATAGCCTATTACATAAAAAAATCAACAATTTGCAATCACAACAAACAAATCAAACACCACAAATACAAGGTAAAATATCATATAAAGAAATCAACAAGAAGTTGGTTTTATATGGGTTAGCTGAAAACCAATGGGAGACGGAACAAGACATAAGCGACCGAATTACATACATACTTCATGATATTACTGGCATTAATGTACAAGGATTTATTGAGGAAGTAGTAAGAATTGGCAGAAAAGGACATAAAAGGCCAGTAATGATTGAGCTACTTAGTAAAAAAATGGTTCAAAATTTATTAAAATATAAAAATTGTTTCAAAAACACCGGTCTTGTAATTACGGAATACTTAGATGACGCTTCACTTGAACTGAGAAAAGATCTACTAAATGTTATGAAAAATGCTCGGAATAAAGGTGACCATGCCGTAATTAGAAATAATAAATTATTCATAAACGGTAAGCAGTACTCACCCAAAAATTCGCCAACAAATGAACATAGCCTCACTCAACGTACTATTTTGCCACAAATAAGACATTCTACGGATCAAGATAGTACCGCTACTGCGACACTTTCATGTGATAATATTAACAACACGCACTCATTTCAAGAGACATTTCGCGGCACAAGATATTAAAATCATATTTCAAAACCTACAAAGTATGTTTAACAAACTGGATACACTTGAAATATTCTTAGAAGATCAATCCGATTGCTTAGCCCTGTGCGTTTCGGAAACATGGCTCACAAAGGACAAGGCCACGATCGTCGCTTTCGATAAACATCACTTGGCAGCATGCTATCACCGAGTAAACTATAACGGCGGCGGAGTTTGCATACTATTGAATAACAGTGTCGAATACGCTGAACGTGCAGAAATTATGGACATGTCTGTTGAATATATCATTGAGATTTGTGCAGTGGAAATTTTAAATTGTAATATTTTGTTAATCGTTTTATATTGGAATAGTAGAAGACCAGATATATTTTATAAGCAATTAAAGAAAATGTTAGAATATATTACAAGTAAATTTTCTCAAAAAAACATAATAATAGGCGGGGACTTCAATGTGAACGTTTTAGAGAGTAATAATAAAAAGTCAACAGAATTATTAGATTTTATGTTAGAATATAATTTTAAACAGCATATTACATCGCCAACACGTGTTGTCAAAAATTCGTCAAGCTGCATTGATCTAATATTTACAAATTTTAATGAAAACATAAATACATTAGTTAATAATTTTGGACTTTCAGATCATAGCAGTACAATAATTCATATAAAAAACAGCAATCGAGACCAAAGTCTTAAAACATACTTACCACATTATTCAATAAAAAGGATTTACAGTGATAAAAATATAAATAAATTTAAAAATTATCTACAAAAAATAATTTGGCATAATATAATTTTAGACACTAATGATATAAATAAAAATTACAACCTTTTCAACAATACTTTAAAAAATATATTGGAGCAGAGTATTCCAAAAAAACGTATCAGGGTTAACACAACACGAGGAAAGAAAACGTGGCTTTCCAGTGGTATAAAGAAATCGTGTAAACATAAGCGACTTTTAAAAATTCACGCTACATATTCAAAAAATATAATTTTAAATAATCATTACAAACAATACAGTAAAATATTAAAAAATGTAATAGCTAAAGCAAAAAAATTAAATTCTATAAATAAAATGAAAAAAGCTAACAATAAAATAAAATGTATGTGGCAAATAATAAAGGAGCAAACAAAAAAATCTAACCTTAGAACAAAGAAAAACATAGCATTGCGTATCAACAATATCCTAACGTCGGATCCTAAGTTAGTGGCAAATACATTTAATGAGCAATATGCATCGGTCGGCGATACTCCTCAGGGACAGGCAGATGGCACGCGGCGGCCGCGCGGGCAGCCCGTGCTTAACCCCACTGAAAATTCCCTTTACCTGCGGCCAGTCGATACACGCGAGGTCTTATTGATAATACGACGCCTCAAAAATAAGTCTAGTTTTGGTATAGATGAGCTACCTTCTACACTCATTAAAAAATGCGCTGAAGAATTGTCAATTCCCCTAACTATTCTAATAAATCAATCCTTTTCGGAGGGAATATTTCCAGATCAGTTAAAAACTGCAGTAATAAAACCAATTCATAAAAACAAATCCAAAACAGACCCAAGTAACTATCGACCAATTGCGCTTTTACCTACCATTTCAAAGATATTTGAAAAAGCAATGTTCGCGCGTTTGTATTCGTTCTGCGAAAAGTATAAAATATTTGATGACTCCCAAAATGGATTTAGAAAAGGAAGGTCCACAGTATATGCAGTATTTCAATACATAAACCAAGTTTTAAAAATATTAAATGATAAAAAGTATGCGATCGGTATTTTGTTCGATATGACAAAAGCATATGAACGAGTGAGATTCGACATTCTTTTAAATAAATTATACGCAATAGGAGTTCGAGGCTATGCATATGAATGGTTTAGGTCCTTTTTAAACAACCGAAAGCAATGTGTGCAGATTGAGAGCGTTGACGAGGTGTCTCAGCTTGTCACCTCAGTCATATCTGAAGAACGGGTAATGAGTGGTTCCATCCCGCAAGGAAGTGTTCTTGGCTGTATACTTTTTTTGTTGTATGTTAATGACCTTCCCAAAATAGTAGATGAGACATGCGTTATGTTTGCGGATGATTTTTCATTGTTGTTTTCAGTGGATAATAGCATAGGCATCAACGACAAAATATTTAATGTGATTAAAAAGATAGTCAATTGGATGAATGAGCATAATTTGGAGATCAACTTTTCAAAAACTAAAATCATGCAATTCAGACCTTTTCAAAAATGTAAACTGGACATAAATTTTTCATATAATGACATTGCATTGGAATGTGTACCATCATTTACATTGCTAGGCATAGTAATTGACTCAAACCTAAATTGGAAATTTCATATCCAAAAAATTAAAACAAAACTCTCTCAATTTACATATGCGTTAAGAGAACTCAAAAAATCTACAAATTTAAATATTGCTCTCACTGCTTACTATGCATACGCTCATGCGTGGCTCAACTATGGCGTGATCTTATGGGGAAATAGCACAGATATGCACGACCTGTTTATTCTACAAAAAAAAAAAAATGTATCAGGATCCTTACGAACATCCAACAAACTGACAGCTGTAAGCCGCATTTTTCGGAATTGTCCATACTTTCCCTTCCATGTATGTATATTCTGGAAATGTGCAAGTTTGTAAGAACATACTCACATATATATGTTAAGGAGAGCGATATCCCCCACCATAATATTCAGCGCTACAAAAATAATCTAAGGCAAATATTGTCTAAACTAGCCCTACAAAGATCAGGCACGTATTCCATGTCTATAAAAATATACAATAAATTACCCGAACATATAAAAAACGAAAAAAGTAAGTTAAAGTTTTTAAAAATGGTAAAGCAATTACTCCTTGGAAAAATGTATTACACTATAGAAGAATACCTTAGTGATAAATTTAATAAACCTTAATTTTAATTAATGATTAATGTTGACTTATATACGAAAGACTTATTTTAAATTGATTTAATTTATTTGAAATTAGTTTT
Organism: Schoenobius gigantellus; assembly: GCA_963935595.1. NCBI lineage: Eukaryota > Metazoa > Arthropoda > Insecta > Lepidoptera > Crambidae > Schoenobius > Schoenobius gigantellus. Next base: position 11,054,281 of record OZ012563.1, on the reverse strand, counting down.
ATTTTAAATTGATTTAATTTATTTGAAGTTAATTTAATTTTAATCCGATATTGACACATTGACATTACATATAATTTATTGACATTTAATTTAATTTATTAACAATTCATTTTAATTTTAATTCGATATTGACACATGGACATTACATATAATTTATTGACATTTCATTTATTTTTTGACATTTCATTTAATTCATTGACATTTCATGTAATTTATTAACGTTCCATTTAATTTATAGATATTTAATTTTATTCAGTGACATTCCATTTAATCAACTGACATCCTATTAATTCGATTGACATTTGATTATTCATTTAGGTACAATATTAATTTTTATTTACTGACGTTCAATCTACTTCATAAAAATTTTACTCCTGTTTACTTCCATTTACTTACCTAATTAGGCGTTTAATACTCGTAGTATCACGTTTTCGAAATAAATCTAGTAATTCGATTGACTTTATGAACGACTTAATTAAATTTAATCTAGTTTTATTTAATTTAATTTGATTTTAATACATTGACATTTCATTTTATTCCATGACATTCCAATTAATATATTGACATTTCGTTAATTCATTCACATTACTATTATTTATTGACTCGCGTCTTCATAATAATGTAACTAAATAATTTATTTGATAGGATCTCAATTCATAATTATTTTTCAATAAATACAAGAACAAGGAAATCTAGCTAGTAAAATTAAATGTCTGCCCTTCTCTATTCATATTTAATTGCAACGCCTTAACAAGGTACAATGTGTAACTTCATCTCACACTTGTAATGCAATATATAAATAAATAAATAAATAGAAGACAGGCAAAAAGGTAAGTTCCTTATTGTGGAAAAGTCCAGGTAAAGCTGACTTCCGTCTTCAGAAGGTAAGATAAAGTTCAAGAGTTGCTTTGTTGTATATCAGGAAATGTTTTAATAAGTGTTAGTAACGTTGGATCATAATGCACTTTGGAGCGCTATTCGATTCACTGGTGGATCGTGATGGTGGATCCTACTGGATAAAGGGATATAAATGGCGTTCCACTGCGATGCCACATGAAGGAAAAGTAACTTAAATTCCGTATATGGAAGGAAATTTAGGAAAAGAAAATTTTACTGATTTTTAACCGACTTCAAAAAATTCTCAAAAGGTTCTCAATTCGATGCGTATGTTTTTTTTCGTGTGTGTATTACGCGATTACGCTGCCAATTGTGGACTGATTTTCAAAATTATTTTTGTATTCGATAGAGTACACTTCAAAAGTGATCCCATGATCACCAAAATTAGGATCTGATGATGGGAACACATAAAGATCAAGAGAAACCCTTAAATTTTTAGGTGTGTCCAACGTGTTTTGTGTGTATGTTACATGATTACACCGCCAATTTTGGACCTATTTTCAAAATTATTTTTATATTCAATGGAATATAATTCTGGGGTGGTCCCAAAGTCAGGATCTGATGATGGGATCCCATGAAAATCGAGGGAAATTTGAAGCCTTTCTAGGAGATCATCGTTTGGCACCGACTTCAATATAGAAGTGTGATATTGTCTGTACCCATTCTTATATTATTTTTAACTTTTCAGTATTTTTGATGTCGGTTTTTTTTAATATTGTTTTCAATAATCGTATTGGTATCTGAACCGGGAATCTTACCCGATAAAATTAAAAAATAACATCCTGTGTTCACCGTATCCAGACAAGAAACATTTTTAAAATCATTACTTTTCTCTGAAAGTAGCTATCTTTTGATCGCATTGACTTACAAACATGATTTTTTCACAGCTAAAAGAATCCGTAGACCCGAGTATTTGATGTGTTCCAGAAAAAATCTCTTGGACAGACAGACGGACACCAAAGTTATTCTATAAGGGTTCCGTGTTTTCCTTTTGAGGCACGGAACCCTAAAAAACTCATTTATTTTAAATTTTAACACAACCACGGAATCCATACGTCCACTGGAAGTCAGTATTCGAATGGAGTAATTTCTGAAAACTTTTCGAGAGTTAGCGCCAAACCGACGTCTAATCTTGAAAAATCCCCGCTGGCCTTTTCATCAGAGTTCCAATCTTCTGGGCTCCTTTCATATTGTTTTTTGTCAAAAAAAGCGTCAATTCGGAGATTAATAAAATGTAAATGTAGAGACACGGCTTGCGCTTTCGAACAATTTCTCAAAGTCTTCGTTTAAGTAAATGCCTGAGATAGCCCATGGCTGCCTCCCGCGATATTGTGAAGGCAATATTTCGATGAGATCCCCAAGTTCTTGCGATGTTCCTTTTTGTCGGTCACTCCATCATTGGACGCTCATAAAATATTATGGTATTTTTCTTCGTGTCGCATTCTTGTCAGCTTTATTTGAAAATTGTTGTTGTTCTTTTTATTTGATTTTGTTAGCGTTGTGAGAATCGTTTTTTTGTCTTTCATTTCCGCTGGTTTTCATCAATGTACCGTGAAAGTTTTGCTTTCGTAGAATTCGATTTGATAATATCTTGAGACTGCTTGAAAACACTTAAAATTCAATAATACCTACATAATTTACATTTAATATTATAACACAATGAAACAAGATAAACGTGTCATTAAAATAAAATTGAAATGAACCTTTTCGAGCTGATTTTTGTGAAGTAAATTGCACAGAAACTTCGTTACAGACCTTTAGCCTAAAAAGTCAATTAAAAATCAGCGGCAGGTGAAATTGCGTGCGCCCATCAAACGAATGTCAATTTTAAAGCATGGTTTTGACATGTGCTCGCTTGTGAGAATCGCTTGACAATAAAGCTCATTTTTATCAGCAGGTTTTGTGATTACAAACGATAATAATTAATATATTCTTAAAGGTTTGGATGGTTCGTTCAGATAAAACTAGAACGAGTAATTTTAGAATCCAGACGATTTTTGATAAAAAACTTTACAGACATGTATGAAGCAAATACGAAGTTGTTGATTTTTAGAAATATAATAAGTTATAGTATTATAGTAAACTAGTATAAGTAACTTGAGTCTTATATGGCGATACGATATTACTACGATTTCGCTACTCATAACTGCTACTTTAATTGGAATTAGTCATCCTGAATTCTTACCACGAAATGACACATTGCAGGACGTCTCTTTGAGCTCCTTCAAAAGATCTGAATTAGAGTAAAGAAACATATTAGTACGTAGTAACTTTCACTTCGATTTTACCCCTTTAGGAAAGGAGCATTTTCATTTTTTAAGGTGGTAAAATGTATTACGATATATTTTATATTTTTTAAGGCTGTAAAATAACGATGGTTTATAATTACGTTACCCTTACTTATAACTTGCCTCCGCAACAAATATCATAGAAGCTCAGTAGATTTTGATTTCTTTACGAGTTATTAGAGAATGATTGAACATTGTAGAGTAATTTTTTTTTCATTTAACTCGTATTTGCTATCATTTTAATGATTAGGGTGTAGTATGTACATACAAATATTACAAAATAATTGATTGTTAAATAATTATGTTAGTTAGAATTTTAGAATTTTCTTGGTCAATTAGATTTTTTGTGTTTTAAATTCGATAAAGATTTTTTAAACTAAGATTAAGTGTCAATTGACGTCTCGCTTTAAAAATGTAACATACACAAAATACATACAATTATTATAAGGAACCTAAAAATGCAACTTAGCTTAGATATTAATTTAGATAGAGCTATATTTATTGAGTTCAAATCTAATGTTAGCCGACTGTTTGTCTAGCCAGCACTTTAAGATAGATATCTGAGAATATTGATGCTACTGTCATTGGGTGCCTCGGGCATCATAGTTTATACTTAGCTGCCCTCTATACGACCGTGGAGGATATCGTTGTATTTGTCTTTTACTGTGCATAAAACGTGAATGTGTACTGTTACCGTTTGAAACTTAAAATCTCACTTATGTACGTAAAACAAGGACAGCTTGAAAGCTTTTTATTAAGTGGGATTTAGAATATGTCGTAAGAGTTGAGTATGAAGGTAATCGCTATTAAACCTTAGCGAAGAGTAAATATCCTTAAATCACAATACAATCATACATCCATACCAGTGCACCGCCTCTAAGGTATTTATCTTCCCGAAATACCCTTAAACACTTTTTCACCCAGCACTTACTCCAAGTTCAGAGAAAAAGGGATTCCTAGAAGTTTTATGCCTTAGTTTCACTAACCTGTTCCTGTGCTTTAACTAGTTTACTAGTTTGTTAAATTCTTAAATATAATCAATAGACTGTAGAATCTGAAGCTCATGTTTTGTTCTACATGTCAAATATTACTTTCCTCTGTAATTTTGCTAGCATAGAGTGAATTAGATTTAAGCCTAAATATATGTATTATAGAAAACTTCTGAGTCGTAAATGCGCATGATGGATGAGTTTTCACGTAAGTTTTTTTATTATCGCTTTATTTTCAAATATTTTTTTGCGGTTCTATGTAACGGATCGCCGACCGATTCCTATGGGGGTGATGGCTGAAAATCAGCGCTATGTCCTGTGACATTAACGTCGCTGAGCCATGACCCTTTGCTTGCTGCAGCACGCAAACATAATGACGATAAGCCTGTATCTCTGTTTGTGTGCTTTTCTCAATGTTTGTGTGTTGATTGTAAGCAATAAACGTCTACTACTACTACGGAGCGTCGGTAACTCTGTGGCCTCGTCACTGGACTGTGCTCCGAGTAGAATCGGGAGGCCCGCGACCGATCCTGCCATGTACCAATGTGTTTTTCCTTTCATTAATTTCATATGTACATTTATCTGAAGCTCCTACGGTGAAGGAAAATACCGTGAGGAAACCTGCATACACCTGCGAACTTCAAGGTGTATGTGAAGTCAACCAATCCGCACTGGGCCAGCGTGGTTTGACGAAGGCCTAATCTCCCTAACTAGTTAGGGTAGGCTCGTGCCCCTCGGTGGGGGCTGATGAGCTGTGATGATGATGACTACTACTACTACATCAATCCGTCCGACCAATTGCCGTGTGGTGTATGAGGTCAATGTCCCCTCGTCTAAGGATACCCGTGCCCAGTAGTGGGATATAACTATCATTTCGGTGACCCGTTCTATCGGTAAAAGGTGCTGTCGCAGAAGCGACCATCGGCGAACGGTGTTTTCGGCGAATCGTTCAATCGGCATAGGATTTATTCGTAGGATCAACCGTCGACTAAGAGTGATTTCGGCCAAAAGTCCCATCGGCGAAGAATGTTTCGGTACACCGTTCTGAGCTCCAGTTTTGGACCTTCCGCCAAAATTGAATCTATCTTATCTTACTAATATTATAAAGAGGAAAGATTTGATTGTTTGTTTGTATTGAATAGGCTTCGAAACTACTAAACCGATTTTGACGAAAGTAGGGATAGTTCGAGACCAGGGGAAGGACAAAGGGTAATTTTCCTATCGGAAAAAAAATCTCACGGGAAAACAAAAATAACGCGGGTGAAGTCGCGAGCGGAAAGCTAGTATGAGATAAAGTAAGTAATATAAAAGGTCTGGGTTATTTTTTTTGTTGCAATGCATATTTTATGACCACTTTTCAAATCCTAAATTTCTAGGCGCTTGCGCTCACAATAATACTTCGCGACATGTTCGCGACCCAGAATCGGCGAGCAATCTCTAGCGTTTAAAATTTTTTTATTGTTCACACGTGCATCTTTCATTGACTGTAATTAAACTATTTTTGTAAAGCTACAGAAAAATAAGTTGAATTACATTTAAAAATTGATTAAATCATCAATCATGTGATTTTTAAAACTATGTTTTTTAAATAACTATGTCACCTTGTAGTTGAGACTAGCTGGCCAAATATAAGGAAGCAATAGGGTTATAATGTCCTGGATTTCGCAACTCACATTAAAATAATAGTAGTCGTAAGTCTTAATATAATTTAATATTATATAGAATGGATCAAAAAGAAACTTATAAAAATGAAAAAGGCACGGACCACGAGTCTGTGGAGAGTTAACTATGTATTAAAAAAAAATATAATGTCCTGGATTTAGATAGATTTTATGATAATAATAATAATAATGTCTTTACTTGCTAGAATATATTCACCACTTGACTTCTAATCGGGAGGTCCGGGGCTCGAGACCGCCATGTACCAATGTGATTTTCTTTTTTCGAATTTCATATGTACATTTAACCGTCGCTCTTACGGTGAAGGGAAGCATCGTGAGGTAATCTGCATACATCTGCGAAGAATTTCATAGGTGTATGTGAAGTCGACCAATACGCACTGGGCTAGCGTGGTTGACTAAGGAAGGTCTAAGCACCCTAACAGAGAGTAGGCTCGAGCCCCACGGTGAGGACAGGTAGTATCATATTATTAATGTTGTTTGTTAATTTCCAGACATATTCTTTCGATTTATCAGTGCACAATGTTATGGCATTTAGTGTCATAGAGTTTTATGATGTAAGAAATCAATGTATTTATTTCTTTAAATAAACTTTAATTATATCCTTATCATTATTATGTAGTACATTTTATCTGTCAAAAAGTATATTAATAAGTACCATGTTTTAAATCTAGTAATCAATTAGTAACGTTGTTGTGAGTAAGTACACACAATCTTTAACTTTAAAATTCTCGAACTCAAAAGTCTTTATTCAATATAGACCTTTACATGCATTTATTTGATGTCAAACAAAATACAAAAAATTTATTTAAAAAATCTAATTTAAAATCTTATAGACTAAAATATATAAGTATTATTATTAAGCCTTACACTCCAACCATAACTAAGATGTATGTCAATACAAATAAAATAAAAAGAAGACCCTACCCTACACCCCTCCACGAATGAATTAGATAGATAGATAGATAATACGTTTATTGCTACATCACACATATACAAACAGTTAAAGCGACAAATAAGTATGTACTCGTAACATATAGTAGTAGGTAACATAGGTACATTAAGTATAGAAAAACAAAACAAAAGTACAAAGAATACATTTGGACGAATGTACATGTGTGCAGCAGCAAGTAGGGTCAAGGCTCAGTGTAATCTTTTGCCCGAAGACAAAACACTGATTTTCAGCCATCACCCTGAGATGAGCGCGGTAAGCAGACATTATTTTTACGTACGGACCAAGCATGCAAAATGTGTTTGACTGCCATTAGGAAGTGTGACTAAAATTGAATATACATATAATAATAATATTTTGTAATAAAAAATAGTCATAAATTGGTCAAAAAAAGATCTATATAGGCATATAATATGTAGAACCAGCACCAGCACTTAAAACTAGTAAAAGGCCTAGCAAGTTGCTGAATTACCTAACTTCTGTACTTCTATTCTATCGAACAACGCAGTTCCGTCTTCTTTTTTTATTTCCCGTGGGAATTTTATATTTTCCCGCAGGAAAAATAATTTTGTAGCCTATGTTAATGAGGAATAATGTAGCATTCTAATGGTGAAAGAATTTTTGAAATCAGTCCAGTAGTTTTTGAGTTTATTCGTTATATATATACATATATAAATATTCCCTCTTTACAATAATATCACCACCACGTCAGACAGACGGGTCGATGCACTCGTAGTGTTTTGTTTAGAATATAATGCTAAAACGAAAACTCTCATAAATAAATCAAACAAAGCGTTTATCACTTACCTGCACCCAAAGAAACGGTCGTTTTCAAGGCAAACATTTCCCATATTAGGGGGAATTAGCGCCGAAAACGTGGCAATGGGGAATTAAAGGTACAGGTGTAGGGAATTGCCAACGGAAATTGCAGGTTGGAATCGACGGATGAATGTCCCGTACTAATGGAAAGACATCTCGTGCGGTTTTCACTTTAGCTCGATCAATATCGAGAAAATTTTAGTTGCCTTATAATGGAATTTCAAATAATCGATTTAGCATGTTGAAAACATATAAAAATGCACAAATTGGGATGTACAATCATAATAATGATGAAAAGGCTGTAGAATATTTTATTATTAGTCACTACGAGCGTCGAGGGAGGCGTCGGGGGCGCTGTGGACTCGGCACTTGCCTTCCAATCAAGAGGTCCGGGGTTCGAGACCGCCTTGTACCAATGTGTTTTTTGTTTTTCGAGTTTTATATGTACATTTGTCTGACACTCCTACGGTGAAGCAGTGTCCGGGGGGACCATTCTGTGAAGGCCTAAAAACTACCCTAACTTAGGGTAGTAGGCTGGAGCCCCTCGATGGGGACGTAAATGAGCTGTTATGATGATGATGATGATAGTTACATTTAACTATTATACTATACTAGCTGTATCCGTGAACTACGTTTCGCATTAATTAAGCTCTACACTCAAAAATTTCTGAAGAGGACCACCCTTATCACCCAGGAGTATAAAAAAAAGCCTCCGACCTATTCTCAGACCTACTAAATATACACAAAATATGTAATAAAAACCGGTCAAGCCGTTTCGGAGGAGTTCGATCACAAACACTATGACACGAGATTTTAATATATTAGAAGATATTCTTTAGCATCGGTTATGTGTGAGTTACATTTAATTATATTCCTAAACAACACAGAAAGCGATTTGAACAAACATATCTGCACCTTATATGTCTAAGGCAGTTCAGTGTATACTTCAGTGGTACTCAGTGTATACTTCAGTTTCAGTGTTTACCAGGATGGAGACCCTGTACCTGGGTCGTCTGCATGGGTACCTCCGTCTTACCTATTTCTGCCGCAAAGCAGCAGTGCCTGCATTGCTGTATTCCGGTTCGAAGCGTAATATATGGCAGTGAAATTACTGGGTACCGTGACTTTACATCTGATGTCACAAGTTGGCAACGTACACTGTGGTTCTTGTGGGGGTTGCAGTTTTGCCACGAATCTCTCAGGAGCCACATGTATTATATGTGACTGTTACCACTTACCATCAGGTGGGCAGTTTGCTTGCTTGCCAACTTATCGCAATAAAAAAAACTATTGATTAGAAATCAGCTTGCAAAAATAGCGGCACTCTAATTCCTAAAATTTTAAGAGACTTATTACTGTGGACTGTGGAGCCATCGTTGAATATCAATATGAAAATATTCCAAAATATCTTTTTGTATTACATATTTGGAATGACATCATTGCTTATTTTAGCTCAAAAACCACAGAAAAAAACTTTATGCTTACTTAATTGGTGTATTTTATTGCTAGGACTCGATTCGACATCTCTTTAGAGTACTAACACAAAATTGTCTCATTTGTACCATCATGTGATTGAATCAAAATAATTATCAGTTTCCGGAGTCCCTTATTTAATGGGATTTCTGTGACAAAAATAATATTGATCTCGGTATTCGTACTTGCCCCATGGGACTACTGAGATAAATAATCCCAGTTGTCCCATCATAACTTTCTTACACTTAAAGTAGTAATAGTATTTAAACTCGATCTTTGTAGTGAGAACAAATAGTAATCATAGAAAATAATAGAGCATTAACACTTAACACACAAATTACACGAAAATTGGGGACGCGACGCTTCTGTTATCTGCCCCATTGCCTGACCGGCACTGTAAAGATTTCAGGGCGTTTATTCCGAAAGTTGCAACTTATGAATGGAATTGTTCAGCCGGCTAAACTGTTCGCTTGAAATTTAATATTTTGTCCCCGAATACCTAAATTCACCCGTTGGCTCGCAAAGTTTGAGTATCTAAATTAAAACAATTGTTTTTGTTCATGTTTGTATACTCCAAACCTAATATGAAATATTTAGTGGACTAGTTTCCGGTCCGAGCTTCGTCTGTGTGTGTAGGATATAGAGAGTGATTCTATAACTCATCGGCAATCGGACACCACATAGCAAATTATGGTTTTGCCCGGTTGAAATTAAATTCGATTACACTCGCTATTTTGTAACCTCTCATGCAATCAGTAACGATTCTGATTGCACACACAATGGATACAGAGCTGAATTACACAATTGCTGGTGAGAATTTTTCGACAAAATTACACATTGAATTTTAAATCGGACCTTGATTTTCGTCAACGATTATCGATCAATTGACCACCGCCTTTTTGGACAGAGGAACTAGCTGTCCGGTTTTCGCAACTAGAAGGAATTTTTGTACTTTTCGGCATTAACGACGACACCAATTTTTACTATGTGACATCTACTCTGGAACATAGATACGCTGCAGAAGTAAAGATATTGCTTATTTAAAATTGTTCACTGGGAGGTAGCTGGTACTTATAGTACAGGTCTACCCTAATTTAATTACCAGCGGACCTACTTTGCTTATTTATAATTGAATTATAAATAAAAATACATAGAATAGGAGCAATTTATTGTAATGGCAATGGTTGTTAAAAGTGTATAACGCTGTTATGGTACATAATAAATTATTATTATAATATTATAGTGTCAGCGCCTAAGACTGACAAATTAAAGTCTAAACTAATAAAGCGTTTATCAGCGTCTCACGAAAAGGAAGTCAAGCAGTTGGTAATGCGTCGCCCTTCCGCCGCAATAGGCTAGATGACAAATTTTTTTTTTGCTTTAATAGAAGCTCATTCATATAATAAACTAAAAGAAAAAATCGGTTTTCGAATATATAAAAAAACAACGAAGATATAAGGTATTAAAGATTTTTCTCCATCTCTTTCTAGCAAAAAGGCAATTTACATGGAGTTTATATGGCCGTACTAAACAGTGACGTCACGGTTCATGTCGGATCTCTCTTTCTAATCGCTTCCAAATTAACAAATTAAAATGCTTGTATCTAATGTATTTCTAAGCCGATTTTAATTCTAATTTCACAGGATTGTATCTTTTTCTACGGTATTTTAATATTTTATGACGAGACGTGAAAATTAGAATTCAGTCATCATCCCTATTCCTACAGTTCCCGATGATTTTATCTAGGACTATAAACTATTTGGACTAGGCGTTTGCCTGCTGCACTCCAGCCGATTTTAGTTTCTCAAAAAGGTACTGACCTACAAGCTCTAGCTGATTTAGCTGACAATTTCATGAAATTGTTCCAAGTTCCGTAGTCGCTGCGTCATCTTCGCCATCGACACATGTTTTAGAAGCAACGGCTCGCAAAAAGAAGATTTTACGAGAAGGCTTTACCGGAGGGAGACTCTGTACCAGGGTCATGTGCTTGGGTACCTCCGTCTTACCTAATTCTGCCGCAAAGCAGCAGTGCTTGCATTGCTGTGTTCCGGTTTGAAGGGTAAGATATGGCATTGAAATTACTGGGTACCGTGACTTTACATCCTAAGTCACAAGTTGGCAACGTACACTGTGATTCGTGTGGGGGTTGCATTTTTACTGCGGATCTCACAGGAGCCACATGTACTATAGGTGACTGTTACCACTTACCATTAGGTAGGCAGTTTGCTTGTTTGTCAACTTTCTGCAATAAAAAAAGGCTCTTTCATCTAGAAATCGACCATCAAGATCAAAGTCCAGGAGAGCTACACCCGAGCGGAACTCGAAAAGATCCAGATCCGCAGTTACTAAAATTTTTTTGTGTGCTGGTAGGTATCACAATAAATTCAGAAGTAAGGCCAGTTTTTGTGCTAAGTCCTGCGATTACAAACTGGAAAACTAGAAAGGCTATTATGGTGACATCTGACTGCCAGATTATTCCTGGTCGTCGGTTCGTAAAGACCGCAGAACGAAGATGCAGTTCTTAGTGGACACTGGAAGTGACCCCTGTGTTTTCTCTCGAACGGCACTCAGCGAACGACGATTATCAACCATCTACCAACTTTTTGCCTCAAATGGTCCCACTATCGCTACCTGTGGTCATACTTATCTCCGAGTTGGATCTTGGCTTGCGCCGTGACTACAGCTAGGCCGATGGCCGATGTTACCAAATTAATAGCGGTCCCCCGACGGACACATTTCTTTGTTTACTTTTTGGAGGGTTTTTCTTGTCGTGGGTATTTTTATTATGTGTAATTATTTGAAGGTATATCCACATTCATACGTACATTATTTATTTATTGAAAGAAAATAATATAACAGTTATTCCGCCAAAATCGTTCCCTAAGCCACATCAACTGTCCGTCAGTCTTGCGCTCACTAACGTTACATCTGAATATAAAACTTTAACAACCACATGCAGGCCGACCGGAACAAAGGCATGTCAAAATGGTGACTCTGCCTCACAGTTCTTGTTCCGCGTTCGTATTGTTTGAACATCGCTTAATATTTATTTATATGTTACCGGCAATGTGTATAATCTGGTATTGTATACAATACCTAGGCAATGTATAGAATACCTAAAACGGGCAGGTAAAGTATGAAATAGAATTTATTTTACACTTTACCTAGGTATTCTATACAATGCCAAACTTGCAGCAGGTAATGTAACACTCGAACGCAATTGTGGTTATTACAAACAAATAAGTACGGTAAGCTTCATAGAACCCTGACGCCCTTCCTAGAGGCGCCATTTCAAGCATTAATGGAAGTGAATCGTTTTAGCATGACCGTTCACTCGCGAGTGTACGCCGCACGCGGGTATCCTTTGCAAATAAAATTAAATCCTTTGACAAGAGACGGCACAGGCAAAGTAAGTTCGCTTAGATAATGTCGGTACACCCGAACGCAATTGTGTTTAATAAAACAAAATACGAATAAAAATCATCGGGACACACAAGCTAGATGCAAAGATAATTTTAATCAAAAATATGCGAAAGTAGGTAAATTCAAAGTAAAATTACACCACAATTCTTCATCACTCGAACTGTCAGAGTTACTACCACCCGTATTTTTAATAAGAGAGCCATTATCACGCTCTGAATCCAAAACAAAATATTTAGGTACTTATTTTCTTCTGTAATTGCGTGAACTACGTATACTTATGTTCCACATAAATGTGGAATTACCTTTTTTATTAATACTTCCTTTTAGTTTGACTTACGGCTGGAGCGTCTGTAGGTTGCTACGGAGGTAAGTACATAGGTGTAATTTATCCAGAATCTTATCAAATGTCGGATTTTTTGAGGATAAATTCAATTCGTAGTACAACAGTTCACAAACACAATCTTTCACTACGGAGGCGCTTCGATATAAAACTGTCAATTTCACTTTCGGGTGTACGCCGCACGCGGTAGCCTTTGTAAATAAAATTAAATCCTTTGACAAGAGGCGGCGCGGCGCGGGCGGCGTCAATGCGGGGTGCGCTAAAGAGCGGCATTATCTAAGCTAGCGGACTCTTAAGGCGCATATAGCCGATTTACAGGAAATGCGAAAGATTTGAAATGGAAACTGTATGAACAAAAAAAACTTATAAATCTAAATTTCAATATTAAACTGTACAATCCATTTATTATTGTTGTTTTTTACGACTCATTATAGTAAAAAAGTAGTTAGTAATAATTTTATTAAAATTAAATACTTCAAGCTGTTTTTTATTAGGGTTCCGTAGCCGAATTACAAAAACGGAGCCCTTATAAATTCTTCATGTCTGTCTGTCTGTCCGTTCGTGCGCCCCTCCGTCCGTACGTCACTGCCAATTTATTCCCAACCTATTAATAATTGGGCCTTGTGTAGGCCATTGAATCTTGATGTATTCTGTTAACCGCTTTACAATTTTTATACAAAAAAAATAATAGAGGGGGCTCCCCATACATATACGGCCACAGATATACACAATCTGTGTCACCTATCATGAGGTAAACAGCTCTGTGACATACGGACGGACGGACAGACAGACAGACCGACAGCAAAGTCTTAGTAATCGAGTCCCGTTTTACCTTTTGGTACGGAACCCTAAAAACTGTTATTTTTGTGTGCGGTGGGTAGCCAACGTAGTTAGTACTTTGCGCCGCGGCAAGTAGTAAGCCAAAACATACCTACTTGCCGTAACACTAGGAGCTAGAATAAGTTTTCCTGATTACAGTACTTATCTAGCCAATAAACCGTGTGTGTCCGCCTTAAGAGCGGCGCGCGGGCGGCCGGTCAGGTCAAAGGAGCCGCCGCCGCCGCTTGAGAAAAAGGATACCGCGAGCGGGCGGCCTTTCAGGTCAAAGGAGCCGCCGCCGCCGCTTGAGAAAAAGGATACCGCGACACTATTTAAGCAATCAGCCGCATTTCTCCATTTCATTTCGCGACGTGCGATGATACTGTTAACACGTGTATTGAGCTATTTGCGTCATAGTTATTATTTTTGCTAATTTTCGTCAGGTAGGAAAGTAATTTAATTTATTAAAAAATGGCGGCCGAACAACGAATAGCTGAGATGAAAGAAAGATTTTATTCACAATTACAAATAAAAAGAGAAGCCGCAAATACAAAAAATCGCACGTTTATTGAAAAAAATCGTTATGAACAATTGATAGAAGAAACAAAAAATGCAAAAACGGCTGAAAAAAAGGCTTCTCGTGATTACTGGTTATTGAAGCATTATGATGTTATAACTGTTGGTCAGAAAGATAAGTTGATTTTTCCTGTGGATGCTACTACAAATAACAATATTATATACTACGTTGCTGATACTGAATTATTTCAAGTACTTCACGACGCACATCAGAGTATCGGCCATGGAGGACGAGACAGAATGCTGAAGGAGCTTTCTTCAAGATATAAGAATATAACTCGCCACGATGTTGAACTATTTTTGCAACTTTGCGAACCCTGCCAGCAAAAACAAAAAGGAATAAAAAAAGGGATTGTCGTGAAGCCCATACTTTCAACAGAATTTAATTCTCGCTGTCAAGTAGATTTGATAGACTATCAATCTCAATCAGACCGGGATTATAAATTCATAATGGTCTATCAGGATCATCTCAAAAAGTTTGTCATATTAAGAGCCCTGAAAACAAAACGCGCTGAGGAAGTAGCGTACAATTTACTGGATATTTTTACACTGATTGGTGCACCAGCCATCTTACAATCGGACAACGGTCGAGAATTCGCAAACCGAGTGGTCAGTAATCTTAAAATATACTGGCCGAACTTAAAAATTGTGCATGGCAAGCCTAGACATTCCCAAAGTCAAGGGAGTGTCGAACGAGCTAAGGGTCGCCTTATAATAAAAGGAAGTAAGACAAGAAAGAGTTGAATAGTGCACAATTTTTATGTTGGTAATAGAAATCAGATAAAGCTTTTTAAGGTTTTTTAATACCCAACAAAAGAGCTCTTGGTCTTCATCTCACCTGGTGGCAAGTCCGAAGGACGAAGATGGAAGCAAGCCGGGTCCGGACACCCCGGTTGTAAATAAACTTACACTACATATAATTAAGTTGTCGTGCCTATACACTAGGCATATTAGTCTTCAATCTGGACACCCCCCATCGAAGAGCTATACCTACGCCCATGTCTGGACTCAATAACTGAGGAACTGGTTATCTTACCTCAAGTGTCGAAATAGAACAATTTTATTAATATTGTCACTAAGGCAATAAGCTTAGGTAAGATGCTGGTAGCTAGCCAGGTGGGCACAAAAGCCCTACCACCAATCAAACAAGTAGAAAACTTTTACCCCCGCGGGGTATCTGGGTCTTCAATTCCGTATCTAGTAGTCGGAACCACTAGATCACGGTGGTTAAGCAGTACACATAATCATACTATAGTAAATTCAAGATGGCCGGCGCTAAAAATGGTGATATTTTTTTTTCAACTCTTCAATATCCTATCAAATGGTAAGGGTTTAAATAACAAAAAAATGATACAATAAATCTTTTCGTTACAACTCGCAATCATTACAAAACAACACAGCATTACTACCAGTATTTTTACGTTCACATTTCCCCTATACATTGGCGATTTCGAACGTATTGAAATTTATTAGTTCTGCGCGAAGTACGAAAACGGTAATTTATGAGTTATGAACTTCTGATACGTATAGTTCGCGTCGCCTATGCCCAAATATTGCCGAACAACTGTGGCCAGAATTTGATGTATCGAATGGGGTGAGAATATAGGCTATCGATAAACAAGAATTTTGACAATCGCTACGGAGAATTTCGGAGGCGTCCAGGAGTCCTATGCTCGCTTATAGCAAGGTTAAAACTATATTGAAACAGACACCGCTCTTGCTGCGAATAAAGCCATCTCACTCTGATCATCATCATCATCATTTCAACCATCCCGCTCTCAGTGCGGGTTTAATATTGTTTTGAGCGATCATGGCTAGGGAGCTGATTTGTGTTTTTATTATTGTAACGTGTGACGTGATGATAAAATCCTTAAAAAATAACAAAAACGACTGCAAAAAAGTAGGCATTGAATAAAAACTAAAAATAAAAATAAACAAGCCTGATAGTATGAAATTCTTGCAGTCGTCACCCATTAAACTTGATAAGCCCAGTGTTGGGGACAGGTTCCGTTCTATCCAATGATTCGTTTATTTATATTATATGACAATTTATTTCGTTAAACTTGTGTACATAAATATTCGTATAGGTAATCTCTATCTGATTGACGCGTGTCGTCTTGTTCGCAATCAAATCGCAAGTCTTCCGGTTCTTTCTTAACGCTTCTTTTTTACTCCAACCACGTTTTAACAGACGGCGTATAGATGGCGTTAGCTACAGCATCGACATGGGCCCGGCCTTGGAAGCTCCAGCATCCAACAGCGTAATCACAACTGGAATGTTTCGTTTACTGCAGCAGTGGACAAATTTTTGAAAAAGCTCGACGAACAACTCCCGATGAAGTGCGTATGTCGGCCACTCGATTGACACCATCATTTCCAGGGAACACCTGGATGACACGTCCCACTCTCCACTTGAGAGGTGGTAGACAATCCTCCTTGATAAGGACCAAGCTGTCGAGGGCTATATCCTTTCCTTCCGTCTTCCATTTAGTACGCGTCTGAAGCTCCCCGATGTACTCCCTCGACCAACGTTGCCAAAAATGTTGCCTAAGTTGCTCTAGTCTGTTGTAGCGGGTCAACGTGGTCGCAGGTGCAGCCGTCAGGTCAGGTGCAGCAGGTGCAGTCAACGATCGGCCAATGAGGAAATGGGATGGAGTGAGAGGATTAAGGTCGGATGGGTCTGCGGATAGAGGAGACATTGGACGGGAGTTAAGGACTGCTTCTATCTGTGTCAAAACAGTGCTAAACTCTTCGTAAGTCAATCTCGCGTTCCCTACAACACGTCTTAAATGATATTTGCACGATCTAACCCCACATTCCCATAGACCGCCAAAATGTGGAGAATAAGGTGGTATAAATTTGAATGTGATATTGTCATTGACCGTGAAATTTAAAACATCCTTCGAAATATTTTCTAAAAATACTGGAAATTCTTTTTCAGCTCCTATGAAATTTTTACCATTATCTGAATAAATAATGTCGGGTTTACCCTTCCGACTAATGAATCGTTTTAATGCCAAAATATAATCCTTTGCGGTCAGAGTAGTGACAAGCTCCAGGTGTATAGCTCTAGTCGTAAAACAGATAAATAAACATATATAGGCCTTATCAAGACGAGCGCCTCTCCCCTTTCTATTTAATATATATACTGGTCCGGCATAATCGACACCAGTTTTTATGAACGGAAAGGCAGGGTCAATACGATCACTAGGTAGACTGCCCATGATAGGGCTCAATGGCTTTGCCTTGATTCTTGTACACGTCACGCATTCACGAACAATCTTTCTCGCCAAATTCCTACCATTCAGCGGCCACCAACACTCACGCAGGGAGGCTAAAAGAAGTTGAGGACCTGCATGTAGCAAGCGCCTATGTTCGTGCATAAACAGCAATACAGTAAAATAGTGCTTGCCACATAAAAGTATGGGGTGCCGTTTATCGTAAGAAAATTCACTCGAATTAGTTAATCTACCGCCGACTCTTATGATTTCATTGTCATCCAAAAATACATTAAGGCCTAGAATACGACCTTTATTACTGCCAGTCAAGGGACGATTAGTTTTTAAGCAATTATACACGTCGGGAAAAGATTGTGATTGCGCGTACCTGACTAACAAACGCATCGACGCCTCCCGCTCTTTCACTGATAATAAACCGGTTAGACGTTGCTGCCTGTGCGCGCGGCGAGTATTATGAAGAAAACGTAAGACGTATGCGTATATATTTATTAGCTTAGTGTGCGAAGAATACTTGTTAAATTTTATAAGATCATGATTATTATTGTTATGTGCATATAAATTTATTATTTTATTTGATTTCAATTCTGGTAATTTATTCAAATCTGGAGTCATAATATCATTTTCAAATGAAATATTACTTTGCAAATACGACGGTCCCTGCCACCACAGATTATTATTGATTAACGAATCGAGATGAAGTCCGCGAGACAATAAGTCTGCGGGATTATCTTCAGTCTTCACATGCAACCAAACTGAATCACTAGTGATTTCATTTATTTCTACCACTCGATTTTGAACAAATGTTTTAAGTGCATGAGGCGACGTTCGTATCCAACCAATTACTATAGTGGAGTCCGTCCAGAAATAAACTTTAGTAAATTGCAATCTCATTGATGCAACTATTTTTTTGTATAATCGTGCACCCAGCAATGCCCCACACAGTTCCAAACGTGGAATACTCACAGGTTTCACAGGCGCGACCTTGCTTTTAGCACATAACAACCGAACGGTAACTTCCGAGTTAGTATTGTATGTGCGAACGTAAGCACAGGCCCCGTACGCTTTTAGGGATGCATCGGAAAATATGTGAAGTTCCGTATTTTGGGCATGATCACTTGTTACCCGTCGCGGAATGCGTAATGTATTTAGTACACGTAACGAGTCTATAAATTTGTACCAATCAGTGGCAACGTCCTGAGATACCGGAGTATCCCAATCTATCTTGTTCAACCATAATCTCTGTAACAACAATTTAGACATGATGACCGCTGGTGCTATAAGCCCTAATGGGTCATATATTTGAGAAATAGCTGAAAGCATACTACGTTTAGTTAATTTCGAATTATCACATTGTTCAATTCTAGTCGTATAATACCACTGATCGTCGTAGTTCAACCAACCTAACCCTAACGTTCTATTTTGAGTGTGTTCCCCTTCAAAATACTTCCTTGATTCTTCAGAGAAATTAATATTGAAGGTCCACTTGCGCAACGGGAAGCCACCACTCATTAAAATCTTAGAAGTTTTTTCGCATATTTCCGATAAGTTCTGGAGATCGTCATGGCCGGTCATTAAATCATCTACGAAAAAATCCTCCCTTATGACACGTGAGATGACGGCGTCATTACATTCGTCGGATAGCTGTCGTATACACCTCATACTTAAATAAGGAGCCGACGCTGTCCCATATGTGACGGTGTTTAGTTGGTATGTGTCTAAAGGATCAGTAGGATTTTCCCGCCATAATATAAGCTGCAAGGACCGTTGGTCCTCCTGTATAAGAACTTGACGGAACATTTTCTCCACGTCAGCACAAGCAACGTATTTGTACTGACGGAAGCGCATTAGAATAGAGCATATGTCGTTTTGTAGTGCTGGACCCAAGTGCTGAATGTCATTGAGTGACAGGTTTGAACTAGTCACTGCACTGGCGTCGAACACTACGCGTAATTTAGTAGTGCTACTAGTTTCTCTTAAGACTCCGTGATGAGGTAAATAATAATGAGGCTGAATCGGTGCGTCAACCTTTGTCATGTGCCCCAAATCCGAATATTCTCGCATAAATTCACAATATCTACGTTTATACTCTGATGAGCGCTCGAGTTTTCGCTCAAGTGATAAAAACCTGTTCTTTGCTAGCGTATAAGAATCCCCGAGTACACTCGCCGACTCTTTGAGGGGAATACGAACAGAGAATCTACCGTCTACTTCGCGTTTAGTCGTGGTTTTGAACAATTCCTCACACATACGCTCATCTTTAGTAAGAATACATTGAGGTGATTGCACAATATTTTCAAGCTCCCAGAACATTCTAAGTTGTGTATCAATATTCTGCACGAAATTACATTGCACTTGATTATAAACGCGCAAATCTTTTGCGTAAACTGGTCCAGATATTAACCAACCTAATTTAGAATGCTGTAAGTAGGGACCGCTTGATAATCGTATAGTTTTATTCGTATACAAAAGATCCCAGAATTTATCCACGCCGATTAACAAATCGATTTCTGACGATACGTTAAAGTCAGGATCGGCCAGTTGTATATTCTTTGGGATACTAATTAAAGTGGTATCAATATTCGTTGACGGCAAACTGTGTGTTATGCGCGGCAAAACTAAACATTGTAGCTTAGTGTTAAATTCACTAAACTTCGAACGCATGAAAATACTAGCTGTGTAGTTTGATCGAGTTACTGAGCGACCTACACCTGATATTTGATAAGTGGACTGTATGAGAGGTGAATTTAGACGTTTACACAAATTTTCCGTGACAAAGCAATGCTGGCTACCACAGTCGAGCAGCGCACGGATAGTATGGAATCTATTATTTATATCTGCCACTTCCACTAGCGCGGTACACAATAACATCGCCTGCGGCTGCGCCTGAGACGACTGACTGGATGTCTCGCTCTCGGACTTAAACTCGGACGAGCCAGATGCGGCGCAGGCGGCGGTCAACACTGTGTGTAATGCCACTGAGGGCGCGGGATGTGTCATGCTTGACCCCGCTGTGGGCTCACTCGGCACTTGAGTTTTGTCATAACTCTTTACGTCGGAATGAAGTAAACTGTTATGTTTTTGTGAACATTGCTTGCACGCACTAAAAAGACACTCGTTGGATTGGTGTCCCGATCGCAAACAGTTATGACAAAGCTTCTTGTCAGCTACGAATTTCAATCTATCATTTACAGATAAGTTTAGAAAACGAAAGCAAGTATATAGTGCATGATTGTGATTACATAAGTAACAAGTGCGGACACCTTTATTTAAAGTGGAAGATTTGATTTTCGCGTTGTTGTTGCTAGTGTTTATCGACGTATAACTGTGAACGGCGGTAGAATTTTTATTAAAATGTGTATTTTTGTTATTATGAAATGTTGATATTTCTTTCGTTTTAATGTGCGAATTGTTTATCATTTCTAACATATCGGCTCGATTTCTAAGAAACGATAAAAGATCTTCCAGTTTATATCTATAGTGTCCGTTATTTAATGATAAAGTACCCTTGAAAGTTTCCCATTCACGCTCAGTAGAGGAATCTAGCTTCGTTACAATTAAATAAATAATTAAGGTGTCCCATGACTCTGTGGGTTCGTTTAATGTCTTAAGAGCCCGTAGATTACGTAAAACTGTATCTATTAGTTTCCGGATGAGTGAAGGAGACTCATGTTTTATGGACGTGATATTAAACAACGATTTAACATGATTACTTATCAAAAGCCTACAATTATGGTACCTATTCTCTAATAGCTCCCATGCATGAGTATAGTTGTCCGCAGTAAATTCTAACGCACTAATAACTTGTTGTGCGTTACCACTTAAAGATGACCGTAAGTAATGGAATTTTTGTATATTATTGAGTTCAGATCGTTCGTGAATCATAGTAACGTATGAATTTTTGAACTCTAACCAGTGATCGTATGATCCATCGAATATAGGCAACTTGATCTCGGGTAATTTTACACTAGAAAATACTGAAGATGATGATTGAGATACGCCCGTCTCGTCAGTGCCCTTACATGAATCTATTAAACAGTTCGCATTTGCCATTGTATTAAAATACGTTGATTCTAGGGCCTCAATATACTGGACATTAGCGTCGATCTCAGTGTCATTTAAATAAGTTTCTAACTCATTTTCTATCAAATTAAACCTCTGGAATATGTCACTAGCGGCCTGCACTCGTAATTTAATTTCTGCTAATTGAATTTTGGTTAAATTAGCACCTATTAATGAACTAATGTACTTATTAAACTGAGTTAATCTACCCTTCAAATTTGATCTTTGTTTTTTGAGGTCATTAAATGCTTCATCTGAGGATTTCATTTTAGGTGAATGTGGAGGAATAGATAACTTTACACTAGCACTATCAGTCATTTTGGCGTTCTATTAATGGGAAATAAAGGTACTTACGTGCAAATATCAGCTTGCACCTTATGGCTCGCGGCTGCGATATACTCTCCAATTTTTGAGAAACACTGTAATGTTAAAGCGCTATATTAACACGACGCGAACAAGGGATGGTAAGATAGGAAAAGAGACCTGACCGTTACTGATGATGATGTCTTCGGTTTCGTTTATGCTGATCGGCTCAAACTTCTTGAAATCCGTGTCGATGGACCAAATGTTGGGGACAGGTTCCGTTCTATCCAATGATTCGTTTATTTATATTATATGACAATTTATTTCGTTAAACTTGTGTACATAAATATTCGTATAGGTAATCTCTATCTGATTGACGCGTGTCGTCTTGTTCGCAATCAAATCGCAAGTCTTCCGGTTCTTTCTTAACGCTTCTTTTTTACTCCAACCACGTTTTAACAGACGGCGTATAGATGGCGTTAGCTACAGCATCGACACCCAGTTTGTGTTTTCTTTTCAGTTTGCTATTTATGCTGTCGGGTTTTTTAAATGTTGCATTGTTTCTTTTTATTTACCACGTTTTTGTTTATTTATAATAATTAGTTTTATTTAAATGCTTTTATTAGAACTTATAGTGAGTATGCATGCGCGTAAGCTCTATTGCTCTCGCGCACGCACTCCCTTGGGTTTAACGACTTTACATCGTTATATTTCTCGAATGATTAATCACATGAAAAAATGGCCGAGGAAACCTAACAAAAATGTTCAAAAAACCTATTTAATGATACCACACATTCTGTCATGATGTAGTTTATCAAATTCTATTTTTTCTTTTTTCCGATATGGCGCCTTGATCGCCATATTGAATTTCAATAACTGTTATGTCTTTAGTGATACTCGCAAAATTACGTGAGAATCGCCAAAATCGTTCCACGCATTTGGCCAATATAGTGCCACACATAAACAAACATACATATATGCACACATATACTGATGAACACATTACCCCCTTTGCGTTTAGCAGTCAGGTAAAAACCGGCCAAATGCGAGTCGGGCCACGCGCAATGTAGGGTTCCGTGCTATTATTATTATGAATGCTGTTATGGTTTTACTTTTCCATAATTTCACATGATTCTTTAATCGATATTTACCACCTGTTTTGCTTAACTACTAACTTTATCACACTAATTTTCAGTAGAATTTTACGAAATTTTCTTTTACTAAGAACATTTTCATAGGTGTGAAGTTTTCTTTATTCATTTCCTGGGTTTCATTCTTTGATTTTTGACGATGATGAATCCCTACTGGATAATGTATGTTGCCAACTTCTAACATAAGATGTCAAGCCACAGTAGCCAGAAATTCCACTGCCTGTTTTTACTCTTCAAACCGGACACAGCAATGCAAGCACCGCTGCTCAGCGGCAGAAATATAGGCAAAAGAGACGCAGACGATTCTAGTGCGTAGTGTCTCTCTGGTTCATTTCGCAGGTTCTTCATCATCATCATTACAGCTCATATACGTCCCCACCGAGGGGCACGAGCCTAACCTAAGTTAGGATGTTTAGACCTCAGCCAACAACGCTGACCCAGTGCGGATTGGACGACTTCACATACACCTTTGAATTTCTTCGCCAATGTATGGAGATTTCCTCACGATGTTTTCCTTCACCGTAGGAGCGTCGGACAAATGGACATATTATTATGAAATTTGAAAACGAAAAACACATAAAGTGTTTCGAATTAATTAAGCAGGTAACAGACCTTTATTAAACAAAAAGTTTTGGCTATTTTCCTAGATATGAGTAAGGCATTTTATTTTGTTTGTCATGAAATCTTATTAAGCAAACTCGAGAAATACGGTATTAGGGGAAATGATTTGCTATGGATAAGGGATTATTCGAGGATACGAGGATAGGAGGAGGAAATACGGTATTAGGGGAAATGATTTGATATGGATAAGGGAGCATCGGTGGCGCTGTGGTTTCGGCACTTGCCTTCCAATCGGGGGGTCGGGGTTCGAGACCCGCCATGTACCAATGTGTTTTTCGTTTCGAATTTCATATGTACATTTGTCTGACGCTCCTACGGTGAAGAAAAACATCGTGAGGCAACCTGCATACATCTGCGAAGAAATTCAATGATGTATATGAAGTCGACCAATCCGCACTGGGCCAGCGTGGTTGACTAAGGCCTAATCACCTTAACATAGGGTAGGCTCGAACCCCTCGGTGGGGACGTATATGAGCTGTGATGATGATGATGATGATGATGAAGGGATTATTTAACAAATCGCGAGAAGTGTGTTGAAATAACGCGAATCGTAGACAGAACTAAGAAAGTATTTACTTCTTAATATAGTATTAATCAAAGTGGAGTAGCACAAGGCAGCGTTCTTGGACCACTCTTATTTTTAATATATTATTATATAAATTATCTACCCGACTGTATTGATCGAAAATGTTTTCTATTTGCTGACGATACTACACTTCTGGTTAAAAGTAAGAATATTAATGACATTGAAAATATTGCCTAATCTAATATTATTAAAATAAAATTATGTGGTTAGGACATAATAATCTTCAGATTAATATTAGTAAGAGGAAATATTTATATTTCCAAACATTGAATAGTAATCCTGTTGATATTCACATTAAACATCAGGATGAAAACTTAGAGGAAGTAGAAAATATATCAATTCTAGGAATTACAATTGACAAGTTCTGTAATTGGAAACCCCACATTAACTTGCTAGCAACTAAACTGGACAAATTTGTGTATGCCCTAAAAAGAATAAGGCAGGCAGTATCTAAAGAAGCAGCAATATCTGCCTATCATGGATACGTAGCATCATTATTACGTTATGGTCTCGTACTGTGGGGAAATTCCGTTAATCTAGATGTTATCTTCAAAGTCCAAAAAAATGTATTAGAGCAATATGTGGCGTAGATTTTCTCGATAGTTGCAAACCATTATTTAAAGCACTTCGTATTTTGCCTCTTTTTTGTTTATATTTATTTGAGATATGTTTATTTGTAAAAAATATTCTGACATGTTTGAAATGAATAAGGATTACACATACAGAGGTAGAAAAGGCGATAGACTATATACACCATATCAATGACTAAATATTGTTTCCAAAAACTCTTATAATATGGCGATTAGAATATTCAATAAATTACCAGAATGGCTTACAAAACTTACATATAGACGATTTAAAAGTACATTATTTAATATATAACTTAGACTTGTGCAGAGTATATCACTGAGAGGAAAAGAGAGATATGTATCTTTTGGAGCTGCTGATATATATCACTTTTTTATATCGCTATATCATTTATATCTTTATCTAGATCATTAACTCAGTGACTCAGTGAGTGATCTAATGAATGTGTGCTCTGTGTCTAAATTTCTTAATTTAATTTTATTAACTTATTTATTATTTGGAGATTAGCATTCATAAAGAGATTTATAATTAATTTGTATTCATATATACTTTGTATATAATTTTCTTAATACTGTTGTGAATATGAAAAATCAGTCACCTAATAAAATCCTGCCGATTGAAAGAGAAGAGTTATTGATTCAATGCGGTTTCAATGCTCTCGGACATCTCAGGCGACTGAAAGAGATACTGAGCTACTGATATATTTGAAACTGAAGTGATATACTGATATAATCACTCCTTGCGTCAGATATATATCTTTTGAATCAATCACTCCTGAGTTACACAACTCTAATATAACTGAAAAAAGCATATTACAGTATTGGAGAGTACCTGTCCGATAGTAAAGAGTTTGCTGCTTGATGAATCATGATAATATTCTGATGTGATGACTTTCCTTTTGACATTACCATCTGACCATTGTTGAAATTATGTTTTAAGTTAATTTTATAAATTCTATGTGTTATGATTATAATTTAGGTGTATAATGACAATTGGAATAATATATCGCGAATTTATTGGTATTGAATTAATTTGTATGTAATTAATGACTAACTATGACATTTTGTAATTCTAATTTTAATTTTTATGACATTGATATAATATTGTTATTGTCTTGACTATTGTACAACATATATTATATTACTTAAAAACAATCATTTGTAAAGCCTGACGAAAACATTTTGCACGTTGACGACTTCAACAGAGTATGTAGAGCCATTAAACCTTAAGAACTTGTGTCACCATATTCTAGCAAATAAAGATATCTTTCTTTCTTTCTTTCACATTGGTAGGTACATAGCGGTCTCGAACCCCGAACCTCCCGGTTGTAAGGCAAGTGCCGAGTCCACAGCGCCACCGACGCTCCACCAGGTTCTTCCTATAATATATTTTTCAATTCATTTTGCATTTTCTAAGAAATTGCAAAGTCACAATTACAATGGTTCTTTGCTCGCTCTCATACTTAGTTCGCTTTAAACTGAGGAAATATCCAGTAGTGAAATATTATTCATTTCATTTAACTCGTGAACTGATTCTGACTGAACTGTGGTGTATATTACCAGAATATGAAAACAACTTTCCACTTGAAAGTCTTCTGAAAATCTTCAACTTCGCTATTCGCCCGTTCAACTAAACTGTTAGATTGCAAAGAAAAAGGCACCGTAAATTAAACTCTGTAAGGTATGCAGTTCTTCGCAGAGCTCTGCATAGTTTTTACCGGAAAATACGATCTGTGATCACTATTACAATGAACAGAGAACTTTACACTTGAAACTCGGAACAGTTTAATTACGGCCAACTTGGGTTTTCACTTCATTCACCTCGGTACCTGCACTGGAATGAATTATGTAATGTTATGTTTTAACCCTAGAACGCTCCCGGTTATTTCCGTGTTAAAAGTTTACGTAACTTACCTTTGTAGACGTTTAATTTTCAGCTTTAAATGTTCTCTTATTTTCGGAGAAAATGTTCGTTGTATTTTCTCTGGTTAATATTTTAAGCCTTCTAATTTATAAGTAAGGATATACAGAACTTTTAGTATAAATAGAAAATCTTATAAGCCTCTTCTTACGACTAGGTCTGTAACTATAATGTATGTTGGATGCATAGCATTAAATAAAAGATCTATACTATTCACTTTTATACGTTATAATTAAATCACCAGATGAAAACAAAATGTAATTGCAAGATAAAAAATACACAGGTGCTCAAGGACGCTTTATCACTACGACAGATACGATTTTAAACAAATTTGTTTGTTCGTTTGTCCGGAATATTTTGCGTAATTATTGAATAACTTTGATGCGATTTTCATCAAAATTTCGGGGGGGGGGGGGGGGGATTTCTCCTGTCACATCATTATCACATGTCATATGAATGGAAAACTGTTACTAAAAATATTGTCAAAATTTCTTGTTTACCACTCACGTGTTTAGTAGTGTAGTGGCACAGGCAATAGTTTTCTTAATATATTTCCCGGAGTTCTTTCCAATTTTTCTCTTCATAAGAACCTTCTCCGTTATCGGACAAATACTCATTCGGCTATGTTGAAATGCAGGGTGCAACACGTGTTTCAACACCAAAAAAAACCAAACTCAGCAATTACCCGTATAGTATATTCTTCACCAACGTAGACACATACATATAAAACGTAACTGCGTCCAACAGTACAACAAAATAAAGGATCAAAGTAAGAGAACTGTTCGGAATCAACGCTGGGCAGACACTTCTTATAAATCTGCTTTATCTCGGGCGTGAAAATTTTAGTAAATTCTAAGGAATCATACCATTTGAGAAATTCGCAAACTATTAATAATTATTAGTAATCAATATATTTATGGAGCGTCGGTGGCGATATGGACTCGGCACTAGCCTTCCAATCGGGAGGTCCAGGGTTCGATCTTGCCATTTACTATGTGTTTTTCGTTTTTAGAATTTTATATGTAACACAAAAGAAATTTAAACACTACCAAAAAATAATTTATTTAGTTTGTATGGGAAAAAAAGTAGGTTTGTTAGGCCTAATATTTTTCCTACAGAATCTCTACTTCTGATGGATACATACCCTTAAGTCTTATTGGGGTGTTCAGTTACACCCTGTATATTTGTCGAATGAATCAAGCAATATCTTAAGCTAATTAGCATAATTCTGTTTTTCCTTATTATATTATCCAGTTTGATAACGATTGCCGATGAGTTACAGAATCACCACCCTGAGCTGTTTAATAAGTGTTAACCTAAGTTAACACAAATGCTAGTTTTCATCTCGAATTTACTGAACATTCAAAGCATTGGGTCTCAGCCTTGGGTCTCTTACCAGGCAATAATTTTACAACATTCAAAACACGGGAAAGCAATTCTCAGCAACGTAACGCTTGTAGCCATCATTTAAGGGTTAAGACAGCCGTTAACTTGTTTACCCATTCCATGCAAAGCTAACTCCAGCAAAGAAATTAGTTGGCACTTGCAAGGTGAGTCGCCGTGAGACACAAGTTTTAATTTATTCACACGCAATTTGAATACTAAAGCGTATAGTGTGCAAACGCGGTTAATGCTGAGATCTCTATAAATTCCCGAGGTAACATTCATTTCTGTGGAATTATTATCTATGTAAGAGCTTAAGAAGGTAATGTTTTCAGACAAGGTGCATGATACTATCCTACAGCTGTTTTTAATGTTATGAAAGTTACGGGAGACTGCTAACTAATCGGTTACTTACTGTAAAGTTTTAAAACTTTTCTTAAAGACATATTTCAATTAATTGGTAGCGTGGATGCTTATGCGTAATGGTGTAATAATATAAACACTTTATAGTTAAAAGAAAAATGATAGAATAAAGTATTTTTAAATTCAAAATTAAGCTAAAATAAACATGGATTCAGACCATTATCTTTTTATTCAAAACTAGCTTTTCGCTTGCGTTATTTTCTTTTTGCCAACGAGAACTCTACGTTTATCCGTAGTGCAAACCATAGAGCAAAAACATTCTAATTGCGGCTGAACAACTGAACGTAAATCTGTCAATGCTTTGACAATATATTGAAGTTCTTCCGCAGTTTCTGTTTCATTTATTCACTCACATCTATACTAATATTATAAAGAGGAAAGATTTGATTGTTTGTTTGTTTGTTTGTATTGAATAGGCTTCGAAACTACTAAACCAATTTTGATGAAAGTTGGTATAGGGATAGTTCGAGACCAGGAGAAGGACATAGGGTAATTTTCTTACGGAAAAAAAAATCTCACGGGAAAAAAAATAACGCGGGCGAAGTCGCGAGCGGAAAGCTAGAAAAATTACCGCATGTCCTTCGCCTGGTCGCAAACTATCCCTATACCAACTTTCATCAAAATCGGTTCAGTAGTTTCGAAGCCTATTCAATACAAACAAACAAACAATCAAATCTTTCCTCTTTATAATATTAGTAAGTAAGTATAGATATAGATTTTCTTTTCCTTTAAGTTAATATTGAAAACGAGAGATTCATTTTTATTTTTATAGATAGATTTATTTATTCTTCATGTAACTGTAAAGGCGGACTTAATACCATGGGCATTCTCTGCCAGTCGACCTTGGGGTGACTCAGAGAATCCAAAGTAGATGTTAAAACAAACAACGTTATTCGGAACAATAAACAACTAAAAAAAATACGCAAATCAATTTAAAAGTTGTAAATACAATAATTATTTAGCTTAATAATAATAGATTTAGCTTAAATCAATTCGAAATGAGATTAGATATGTTTTCAAAAAAGGCAGCGGCTCTCGAGGTCCTGCCACTTCGTGCCACGTCGTATTAGTAATTTTCCCCGTCATTTATCGGTGCCCGTGCAATTTCATCACGTCCCATACCGTTATCCCGTTATAATGAGATTTGAAAGGAAAGTCTCTTTGATGTCGTCAATAAGACGGTCGCGGAAATAATATTCGCGATTCCCCTTGCTATACTGGTTTATATGTATGATATTTCCGGATGGTCGTACCTTGGGAGGTCCGTGGTTCGATCGATTGGTACATAGCAGACCAATGTTTTTTTTTATTGCAATTAAGTTGGCAAACAAGCAAACTGCCCACCTGATGGTAAGTGGTAACAGTCACCATACATGTGGTTCCTGTGAGATTCGCAGCAAAACTGCAACCCCTACAAGAACCACAGTGTACGTTGCCAACTTGTGACTTAAGATGTAAAGTCACGGTACCCGGTAATTTCAGTGCCATATCTTACCCTTCAAACCGGAACACAGCAATGCAGAGTCTCCCTCCGGTAAATGTGTTTTTCGTTTTCCCAACTTCATATGCACATTTGCCAATGCTCCTACGGCGAAGTAAAACATCTGCGAAGAAATTCAAAGGTGTATTGTGAAGTCGACCAATCCGCATTGGGTCAGCGTGGTTGACTAAGGCCTTATCATCCCAACATAGAGTAGGCTCGAGCCCCTCGGTGGGAACGTATATGAGCTGTGATGATGAAAATCGTTCCATGTGATGAAATATCTGCTATTTTTTTTAATTCAAAAGGAAAGCTCTTGGCCTTCATCTCACCCTGATGGTTAGTGACGATGAGGCCAAAGGTTAAATCTGAGGAATAGGATAACTCCGCTATCTGAAGAACCGGTTAACTTTTTTCCGGTTGTAGTAATCCAACAATGCCATTTACATTGTTATTACAGCGACAAACATAAATAAGACAATGGTAGCTAGCCAGGCAGTCTCAGAAACCCTATCACTAACCAAACCAAGCACAAAAACCTTGTCCCCTTGACAGGGGCGGATCTACCTAATGGCTTTTTGGGCTACAGCCCAGGGCCCCGTAGATACAAAGGGCCCCCAGCTCCCATTTAAAAACAATAGACAATACTTGTTTTTAAGTAAAGAAAAATATGTAAAATTAAAAAAAAACCCTGCCAACCCAGATAGGTCAACCCGTGTGCGCTACTATCAAACGAAACACGGAATTTCCCTGTCGCTTGTCTATTTAAAAGGTTGATTAATGCACATAAACATGAACTCTTAATACATAAATCTTTTTAAATTTTTAATTGTTTTCCTTTACTGTGCATATACATCACTATGAAAAATAGTTTCTTGACAAAATGACAATAATAATTAATAGATCCTCGAGTATACTACTAGCCCATACAGATATAGAGAGTACACTAGCCCAGGGCCCCACAAATTCACGATCCGCCCCTGCCCCTTGAGGAGTCAAACTCCGGAACCCTTAATCAATACCGGGTGGTCTGAACCATTTCATTAAGCACTTAAGCAGGGACAAACATGGTCCATCTGATGTTAAATGATTACTAGTGTTACCAGTCTGTCTTTTGAAATATCTTAAGTAAAAAAGCGGGACTGGGACTTGGGATGAAAGAATCGGGACGAAGTAAATATGCAAAAAGAATTATACTTATGTATTTCCAAATCCATCCTTAACAGGATACAGGGAGATCAACAATAACAAAGCTATTTAATACTATTTAATTTCCTAATGTATTTGACATAATCAAAATAATGTAAAATATACTAAACAACAATACAATATTAAATAATAATATTTTAATGTTGTCTATTGATTTATATATTTATTATATTATATATATATATATATATATATATTATATATATATATATATTATTACATATATATATATATATATATTATTGCCGTGATTTCATTATTTTTCGTATATCATAAAGGAATTAAATTTAGCTTCATCTCTCTTGTTCAACGATTGCATGCCCAACGCGTCCTTAATGATCTTATTTTTTCGTGAACCACCTATTTTACACATTATGGAAAGTAATAAAGATTTTGAATTGAATTGAATTGAACTTGATGGGAGAATTGCTGTGTCCCACCCCGCTCGCCTCGTGCCTTGCTTCACCTCCTAACCATGATCGCACAAAACAATATTAAAACCGCGCTGAGAGAGGTATGGTATGGCGCTATACGCAGCAAGAGCGGTGTCTCTGTTTCAGAATTATTTTAACCTTGCTATAAGCGATCATGGTAAGGCCCCTGGTTTTAAGAGAGTCCAAAAGCGGGATGTCTCGCCAAAAACGGGACATCTGGCAACATTAGTGATTACTGTACCCTATGGGCGCTTGTGACCAGAGTCACTAAACGCTGCCATCGTAAATCCCACGCCATTATAACAAGGGTATTGATAATCCCCCAATGAGACTGCCTGCAGGCTTCATTGAGATGGAGCTCCTCTTCGCGCGGCTCATTAGAGCGATAAACGCGATACTCTGCCCATCATTATTAATATTTACTAGTATTTATCTTCCCTTTTATAACTGTTAAAATGAAACATTTTATACAAGATCATAATGAGGACTTATCTCTAGGGAGTAATTAGTACTGTTGTAATTAATGTAATACAAATATTGCTAGCATGATTATGTAAACAATGCCACATATTATGGAATTAATAAACATAAACAATAGGGAATTTGATATGAAATTGCCGTTTTAACGTACTTGTTATTTTGAATTAAGATTTGACGGTGTGACATTTTTTCACAAAATAACTTTAACGGACCTAAAAATGTCAAAATGGATTAAACTGGTTCATGCCCTATCCCTATCATTTAGTGAAATCTCGAAGCCTAGGTTGCCCAGGGGTAAAAATATCAATGGAGCGGACAGACGGAAAAGTGAGCACATAAGCATTATAAAAAATTGGGTCACGCTAAAAACTTGTATTTATTGGGTATTCATACGATGTTGGGCTAAACAAGAGTTCATGCCCTATTATCTAGTGAAAACTCGAAGTCTAGGTGACCCAGTTATTGAGATATAGATGGGACTGATAGACGTAAATATGAGTTCCAAGCATTATAAAAAATTGAGTCACGCTAAAAACTTATATTTATTGGTCATTTATACGATGTTGGACTAAGCAAGAGTTCATGCCCTGTCGCCTAGTGAAAACCCGAAGCCTAGATGACTCTGGCGACGAGATATCGCTGGGACGGGCAGACGGAAATATGAGCACATAAGCACTACAAAAAAACCGGCCAAGTGCGTGTCGGACTCGCCCATGAAGGGTTCCGTACGATTTATGACGTATTAAAAAAACTACTTACTAGATCTCGTTCAAACCAATTTTCGGTGGAAGTTTACATGGTAGTGTACATCATATATTTTTTTTTTAGTTTTATCATTTGCTTATTTTAGAAGTTACAAGGGGGGGACACACATTTTACCACTTTGGAAGTGTCTCTCGCGCAAACTATTCGGTTTAGAAAAAAATGATATTACAAACCTCAATATAACTTCTGAAGACCTATCCATAGATACCCCACACGTATGGGTTTGATGAAAAAAAAAATTTGTGTTTCAGTTCTATGTATGGAGAACGCCCAAAATTTATTACTTTTTTTCTATTTTTGTGTGAAAATCTTAATGCGGTTCACACAATACATTTACTTACCAAGTTTCAACAGTGTAGTTCTTATAGTTTCGAAGAAAAGTGGCTGTGACATACGGACGGACAAACAGACAGAGAGACAGACAGACAGATAGACATGACGAATCTATAAGGGTCCCGTTTTTTGCCATTTGACTACGGAACCCTAAAAACGGATCATGCTTAAAACTTGTATTCACTGGATATTCATACGATGTTGGGCTAAACAAAAGTTCATGCTCTACGAGTAATCTAGTGAAAACCCGAGGCCTAGATTGCCCAGGACACAGAATAGACCCAGGGGGCTAGAACATAGATGGAGCGGAGAGACAGAAAAATGAGCACATAAGCATTACAAAAAAATGGGTCACGTTAAAAACTGGCATCTGTTATTCTTACGATGTTCAATTTATTTATATCTCGCTAAAGTTAACTTTTGTTTTAAAAATTGTGATTGCCAATTTAAAGTCACCGGAAAGTTGTTATACCTCTTTAGTCTTTGGGTTCTTCTGTGTTGTTTTATTGGTATTTTATTTGCTAATTCTTTAATACATCTCCACCCTTATTGATGCATGCCGATGCCGTGGCGACCCTAATTAAGACAGCGCTCAGTTCAGCTTAATATATTAAGATTTTCATGTATGTATTGTATGTATAATAAGTCTCAGTGTATGTCTTCTTGGTTGTCCTAAATAAATAAAATAAAATAAAAATTGTAATCTTAAGTATTGGTACAATTTTTTTGGTGTTTTTAATGCAAAAAATATGTAAAGTTGGATTTTGTAAAATATTTAAATGGTGAGTGTTCTTAATCTACTTTTGATGGTTGTGTTAAAGGGTTGACAAGATAATGTTAACATTCTGGTTTGTTGGTCTTGCATGCATTTATTATTGTGTATTAACGATTTTATAGGAACACAATAGTATACTGAAGTGAGAAATCCTCTCAATACAGGTTTATAAAAACTTTATGAGATAATTTCAACACTAAACTTTATACATTTTTGGTAACAATGAATATAATTCTGTTTC
This sequence comes from Schoenobius gigantellus, assembly GCA_963935595.1. Classification (NCBI taxonomy): domain Eukaryota; kingdom Metazoa; phylum Arthropoda; class Insecta; order Lepidoptera; family Crambidae; genus Schoenobius; species Schoenobius gigantellus. The sequence goes on along the minus strand of OZ012563.1, from coordinate 11,020,036 downwards.
TATTTCTGATTGATAAAACTTTATAAATTTTATCTCCTAGCAATATTTGAAGTAACACTTATTTATGTCTCGCCAATATAGCAGACATTTTATTCACGATGGGAAGCTAAAACAACAATGTTACTGAATTATTGTGTTCGACGTATAAAGGTTTCCGCGGTTAGTCATTTCTCTCTGAGATAATAGCCCGTTTATTTGTACTTATTCGATTGAATAGAAGAGCAGCTCGCTACCTCAACCCCAATATCGTCGTTGTAGTGCGAAAATTCACTAACTACAAAAAGATAGTGTTGAGATAATCGCGTTTAAACATTTTTTTACTATTTTGTGAACGTTGGACGCTCTACACTGGAAGTTGTTGACGAATATGTTTACCTGGGGCAAATTGTCCAGCCCGGTAAGTCCAATTTCCAGAAAGAGGTAAATCGACGAATCCAACTCGACTGGGCAGCGTTCGGGAAGCTACGCAGCATATTCTCGGCCAATCTACCGCAGTGTATTAATACGAAAGTTTTCAATTCGTGCGTGTTGCCAGTGATGACGTACGGAACTGAGACGTGGCCGTTTACAATAGGTCTCATCAGAAGGCTTAATGTCACTCAAAGGGTAATGGAGAGGGCTATGCTCAGGGTTTCTCTACGCGAACGCATCAGAAATGAAGTTATCCGTAGAAGAACTAGAGTCACCGACATAGCCCAAAGAATTGCAAACCTTAAGTGGCAGTGGGCAGGACACATAGCTCGCAGGACTGACGGCCGTTGGGGCGGAACGTCCTCGAGTGGCGGCCACGTACCGGGAGACGCAGAGTTGGTAGGCACCCCACAAGGTGGACCGCCGATCTGGTGGAGGTCGCGGGACGCCGCTGAATGCGGGAGTTTGGAAATCCCTGGGGGAGGCCTAATGACCTATGTGCAACAGTGGGCGTTTCTTAGCTGAAATGATGAAGAGAGATGTGTACGCTTTTGGAATATCTTCAGGTATTACAATCCTTGCATCTCTTCTTTTCTTATTTCTTAAGTGCGAATTCTGAATGTAGTGCAGAAAGCTTTTTGTATCTTCAGGGTTTTCCCTTTCTTCGTCTGTTGTATTAGTTTGTAATACTGAGCTAGATACAATCTGTTTTAGTTGTTCTAATGGAGAAGTTAGGCTCTGACTAACAGGGCATTCTAATAAGGGAGGACTTGCTGTTTGAGACGAGTTTGTAGCACTTACTATTTCTGTTGTGCTGCTAACAGATGTAGCATCAGAATTAGGTTCGTTAAATGAAGATAGCTTTTGCTTTGCTTTTTGGGACTACAATATATTCCTCATCAGTATCCGGTATCCATGATGTCTTAGATGAACGAAAATCATCAGTGCTCGATGGTTCTTCAAAAGTCGAATTTGTGGATATAGACATGGTTCGTTTAAGTCATTTGAATTCACAAAAGGTATAGATAGATCTAATACAAGTGATTATCACATCGGTATACAGGCCGATTTAGGTCCATCCAAATTATCAAACACTTCTGTTTGTATTACTGAAGAAGGTACTGAATAATTTTTCATCTAAATTGGTTGTAAATTTAGAGAAGTCCGTTAGCGGCACTGGTTCTAAGTCTACGTAATGTTTTGAATTTAAGCTTTAAAAAAGTGCTTCTGTAGGGATTTGTGGTGTTTGAACATGTGGCGGATATGAGACTATCAAACTTTGTGTAAGAATTACGTCTTGATAGTATGATAGTAACTTTTCTGACAGTTAAGTGCCCAATGGTGGCTCATTATCACAATTTTCGAAGCAAAGGTCTTTGTGGGCATTGTGATCTATCTGAAATTAAAAAGTATATGTACGATTCATCGTACATTTATTTTGCTGACATAGCAACCTACTTACGGCTCGCGCGTATTAGCTCCCTTATATTATATTGTTATTTGTAAATGTTTTTAGTACGCAATAAACAGTTGAACTGAACATATCTACGTTATTTTCTAACTAACTTGGTGACCAAAGACATTATAAGAGTAGACCAACAATGCAAACGAAATGTATGAAGTCCCCTTCAACCAATTTTGATATGATAATAGCTAAATAAATAAGCATAATTAAGAGTCATCGGTAATAAATAATGTTACAATGTGATTTAGTTTTTATTACTGTTCATTTTTTACACTACAAAACGAAGTTATTTGGGCATATTTAAGTATTTTTATAACTTGACGCGCGCTCGACAGTCGAATGCAGTACAAATACAGTATGGTAGCGGCCGCCTGACCGCTGTTGTGGTTGAAGGGGGTTTCTTAGAGGCCGCGCGTATTGTCGGTCTATCTCTTATAATGTCTTTGTTGGTGACGTCTTCCACTGCGTGCTCCAACTACATCTCTCTCGAGCTAAACTAGCTCGTACATTTTTTTGGTCCTTCGAGAACCTTGAGTGATTTGGTGCTTTGTTGTGTCTGTGATAGTAGCAAATCGGTTTGTCTGGCCTCCCAGAAGCGGGTCTCACCAGGCGAATTGAGAAGGTGCACATACTGTTACGGGTTCATAAGAGCACTGAGCACTGACAATCAGCGACCATTTCAAGTGTCTACAGTGTCAACTGGAAACCACGAGCTACATTCTTGTGAAGAACTTGGAAGGTATCTAATTTTTGTGTTAAACTAGCACACTAATACAACTTCTAGCTTAATCCTTTTCAACGTGAACTGCGTGTCAAGGTCAAGCTCTTAACTTAACTTATATTTACAACTATTTTGTGAAGTGAAGACGCACGTATTAACTTAACTATGGATAATCTAAGGCTACAACAAGCATGTTTCGAAAACATTATAACGTTATGTTCAAACTACAAGAAAGATTCAAAAGCAAGAAAAACTCAAGATTACTTAACTAAACGGATTGCTTCGCTTGAATCACAATGGGCGGATTTTGCTGACAGACACAATACTCTTTTGCATGAAATTGAAGACAAAAATATTCCCTACTTTTTGGACAACACATATGAAAAAACTAAAAATTTGTACGAAACTACTAAGGATGATATGAAGAATTTACTTGCCCAATTCACTAAGGAGTTGAAATTCGATATGACTGGGTTAATTGATGAAGATACAACTGAGAAAATTCAAAACTTATTGAGTAAACAAGAAAATAATTTCAAGGCCATAGACAGAGCTATGTCAAAAATAGATATCAGTGAAATTTCCGAAAAATGGGAATTAGAGGATCATCTTTCAATATTGAAATCAAAATGGGAACAAATTGAAAAATATCACTGGGACATTGAGTCATCACTTAAGGGCAAGAGTAGCGAAAAATATTATGCCACGTTTGTTGAAATTGAAGACAGATATGACGGGATGAAGAGAATGCTTAACAGCCGAATATGGTCAACTGGCCACTACGAAAGGGCAACGCCGCGCATTGAAATACCTGAGTTTTCTGGCAGCTATACGCAATGGATCTCTTTCAAAGATCTTTTCATGGAAACAATACACAACAATCCCCTGATTAATAAAGCACAAAAAATGCAGCACTTGAAGACGAGATTACGCGGCGAGGCCGAGAGACTGGTCCAACATCTCAGCATAAGCGCAGAAAACTACACATCATGTTGGGAACTACTTTTGCAACGCTATGATAACAGAAGGCTACAGTTTACCTCATACGTCAACACCATGCTCAACTTACCAACTATTCAGCAGCCTGATGCCTACAATCTGAAACGAATGCATGACGTCATTAATGAATGTCTGAATGGACTGTCAAACATACACATAGATACATCTAGCTGGGATCCTCTGATCATTCATATTATGAGTATAAAACTCGACTCCAACACGCTCAACGAATATGTGAAGGAACTTCCAAATCACAGGGATCTACCTAATTTGAACGACTTCCTCTTCTTCTTGGAAAGCAAATTCATGGCATACGAAAGTCTTAAAACTGCGAAGAAAGAACAAAACAAGCCGAATACTACTTTAACTACATTTCCAAGAACATTAAACAAAGCTATTTACCCAAAGAAATATAATTATCAACCTATGAACAAAAGTTATAACTCGAGAATTTATTATACTGCATATGGAAATTGCCCTCTTTGCGAACAAAATCACGTGCTAATGCAATGTCCTCGATTCATTGAAATGGATACAGCTGAAAGAGCGAATATCGTTACTAAGCTGCATGTGTGTAAAAACTGCTTATTTAGTCATGGAAACAAGGAATGTTTGTCAACGAAGAAATGCAAAGAGTGCAATTCGAACCATCATACATTGTTGCACAATACAAATACAAACAAAATATGTGTAACTAAAAATATTGATAAAGAATATTCATGTCACCGGCCAGCGACAGCATCTTCTTCTCAACAACTACAACAGCAACAGAGCTCTAACCATTTATCGGGAGATGAAATTGAAATCTTGCTACCAACTGTACAGATCAATGTTGTTTCCGCAGACGGGACTAACATTAAACTTCGAGCTCTATTGGACCAAGGCTCGCAAGTTAATTTAATTTCACAAAACGCAGCTCAGCTGCTAAGATTACCTAGAAAAAAACTTACCGCCACGGTGAACGGAGTTGGTACTGTATCTGGAGACTGCAAAGGTCAACTGCAACTTACCTGTAAATCAATACACTCCGATTATTCATTACAAATTCAAGCGTTAATTATGAACAAATTAACAAATAACTTACCAAACTCTACGTTCAAGAAAGGTGAATGGTCACATCTTGAAAACTTGAAGCTCGCAGATCCACAGTATAACATTTCAAGTCCAGCTGCTAAGATTACCTAGAAAAAAACTTACCGCCACGGTGAACGGAGTTGGTACTGTATCTGGAGACTGCAAAGGTCAACTGCAACTTACCTGTAAATCAATACACTCCGATTATTCATTACAAATTCAAGCGTTAATTATGAACAAATTAACAAATAACTTACCAAACTCTACGTTCAAGAAAGGTGAATGGTCACATCTTGAAAACTTGAAGCTCGCAGATCCACAGTATAACATTTCAAGTCCAGTAGATCTCTTGCTGGGGGCGGATGTCTACTCGGAAGTCATTTTAGATGGAGTCCTGAAAGGAAGTCAGCAGCAATCCCCTATTGCACAACAAACTAAGCTGGGGTGGATTTTGTGCGGCAAACTAAAAACATTCAATTGTCACGTGACTTTGATCGACCTTGAAGAGCTGTCAAAATTTTGGGAAAACGAAGATATCAACCCCGGCAGGCTTGACGTATCTGCAAATAATCAATGCGAAACATACTATTCGGAAACAGTTCAAAGAGATTCAGAGGGAAAGTACATCGTTAAAATGCCATTCATACCTGATTTTGAGAAAAAACTCGGAAATTCAAGATCGATAGCTATATCTCAGTACCTGCAACTGGAAAAAAGGCTCGAACGCAATGAAAACCTTAAAATGATGTACAAAGACTTCATAAGGGAATATATCGAATTAAATCACATGAAACCAACCACTACCTTATCAACATCAACTCCGCAATGTTACTTACCTCACCATGCAGTGTTAAAAGAAAATTCTACTACAACAAAACTAAGAACAGTTTTCAACGCATCTCAAAAAACTACAAGCGGTTACAGCCTAAACAGTTTACAAGAAAAAGGGCCAAATCTGCAAAAAGAAATTCTGTCACTTATACTCATATGGAGAACTTTCGAATATGCTTTCACGGCTGACGTCGAAAAAATGTACCGCTGCATCTGGCTGGCTGATGAACAACAACCCCTGCAAAAAATCATTTGGCGTGACTCACCCGACCAGCTCTTACAAGAATATGAACTTTGCACTGTTACTTACGGGATGAAAAGTGCACCTTGGTTGGCCCTGAGAACACTCAAACAACTAGCCATAGATGATGGCCACATGTACCCTGACGCTGCCAAGGCTCTGAAAAACAACTTTTTTGTCGATGATGTACTATTCGGTCACAGGACGCTAGAGGGCGCACTTAAAGTACAGCGAGAGTTACTAAGTCTATTGAAAGGAGGTGGAATGAACTTACGAAAGTGGCTTTCTAATGACCCTACTCTACTGGAGAATCTGTCCAAAAATCAAATCTCTACTCAGAACATGTTTGACTTCAAAGACAATGAATCGACGAAAACTCTCGGCCTTGGGTGGAATCCGAAAACTGATAAATTTTTATTTAACTGGAATATAGAAACACGTAATGAAAAACTACTAACTAAACGACAACTACTCTCTGAAATTTCAAAACTCTACGATCCTCTGGGATGGCTGGCGCCAGTAACAGTAACTGCAAAATTAATATTCCAAAGGGTTTGGATTGATAAAAACATTAACTGGGACGAAACATTACCTGAAGATATACAGAACGAATGGAAGAATCTGAAAGCGGAACTTCATACAATAAAAAACATTAAAATTAACAGATGGATCGGCAGCACATGTCCAAAAATAGAATTACTTGGATTTTGCGACGCAAGCGAAAAAGCTTATTCATGTGTCGTGTATAGTCGCATCATCAATGATCAGGGACAACCAATTATTACGTTACTCGCTGCGAAGACTAGGGTTGCCCCCTTATCTCAAAAAACAACTCTACCGAGGCTCGAGTTGTGCGGAGCACTGCTTTTAGCCAAATTGATAGAGAAGACAAAAGAATCACTTGGAGAATGTAACATAACTGTTCAAGCATGGAGTGACTCTCAAGTCGTCTTGGCGTGGCTACAAGGTGACGAAATAAGATGGGAGAGATACGTAGCTAACCGTGTCAAACAGATAAAGCAAGTACTACCACCTAATCTATGGAACTACGTGCCATCAGAACAAAACCCTGCGGATTGTGCATCAAGAGGGATGTTTCCCAGTAAACTTACAAACTTTAAGCTTTGGTGGTATGGTCCCGAATTACTGAAATCACAACATAATGAAGAAACTAAGTCTTGTTTATTTACAACTCAGAAATGTGTCGCTAAATTAAAATCGACAACCCTAGAGAACAAATGGAACAATAACTTTATTTACGTATTATTACAAAACTGCAGCTCATTAATACGAATACAGCGAGTCATGGCCTGGATTATGCGCTTCGTCAGAAGAATTCGCCGCACGGCGAAATTCAACTCGCCATACCTAACATCAACAGAAATAGCGAGTGCAACTGATACTATTATTACATTTGTACAAAAAACTGAATTAAATGACGAATATAAAAGTCTTACCAAACTGGAGCCTATAACAAGCAAGAGTCCTATTTATAAACTAAACCCGTATCTAGATGAAAACAGCATCATTCGAGTGGGCGGAAGACTAAAAAACTCTAGGTTACCGTTTGAAACTAAACATCCTATCGTTTTATCGCGACAAGGGCGATTTACTCATCTACTTATAGAGCAAGCCCACATCAAAATGCTGCACGGGGGAGCTCGCCTCACCTTGGCACATATTCGACAAAGGTACTGGATAGTTGGCGGAAACCGAGCGGTCAAGTCACTACTACGTAACTGCGTCCAGTGCCACCGCTACAAAACAACTCAAAACAACCAATTAATGGGTCAACTACCCGAAACTCGCGTGACTCCATCAAGACCCTTCAGCAATGTCGGCGTCGATTTCACGGGTCACGTGGAAGTTAAGCTTAGCAAAGGAAGGGGCGTGCGTACTTCAAAGGGCTACATCGCTATCTTTGTATGTATGGCCACGAAAGCGGTTCATATAGAGCTTGTATCAGACCTGAGCACTGAAACCTTTATAAGTGCATTTCAAAGGATGTGCTCCAGACGCGGAACCCCAAAACATGTTTACTCTGACTGCGGAACAAACTTTATTGGAGCCTCAAAAATGCTACGCACTGAATTTGTAGAGTTTCAAAACCTATTATCACCAGCATTTTTTGATGAGATCGCGAAACTAGAAGTGGAGTGGCACTTTAACGCTCCCGCCTGGCCTACTGCCGGAGGGCTGTGGGAGGCGGCTGTAAAATCCGTCAAATATCATCTGCGACGGGTACTTGGAGACCAAAAACTTACCTTCGAGGAGTTTACGACCTTGCTTGCCAAGGTTGAAGCATGCCTTAACTCCCGGCCGCTATGCCCGCTTACTGAAGACCCTGAGGAGTTTTACAACTATTTAACGCCGGGTCATTTTTTCACCGGCGGTCCAGTGACGTCACTTCCACGATCTGATTATACAAACATCGACAGTATCGATATTAGGCGTCGCTGGCAACTTACTGAGCACATGTTCCAGCAATTCTGGAAAAACTGGAGCAATGATTATCTAAATCAACTACAAACACGTTCTAAATGGAACACTCCAAAACAAAACATAAAGAAAGGAGACATCGTGCTTGTAAAGGAGAACAATCTACCACCCGGAAAATGGGCTTTGGGACGTATTATTGATGTACACCCGGGATCTGACGGCTTGGTTCGAGTAACTACAATTAAAACGAAAACTGGAGTGATCAAGAGACCCATTATAAAATTATCTCCACTGCCTTTGCAATCCTGTAACACAGAGTTAAAAGAGCTTATGGACGGACAACCCAAAAGAACAGAAACCTAAAAACAAATTAATGTCTTCAATCATTACCAAGTCAAGGCCAATTTCATGAAGAGAAGCCTGAAGCTAAACCATCAAGCTCACGGAAACTGCGCGACGAGCAAACTGGCAACAGACGAGCTACCGCAACGTTGTTTTTATCTTCCAAGATTATTTTTTTGTCCTTTTTAATGTTTATTTTTTAATGATTTTTTTCTTGTCTTTTTATTTGGTTGCCAACATGTACGATTCATCGTACATTTATTTTGCTGACATAGCAACCTACTTACGGCTCGCGCGTATTAGCTCCCTTATATTATATTGTTATTTGTAAATGTTTTTAGTACGCAATAAACAGTTGAACTGAACATATCTACGTTATTTTCTAACTAACTTGGTGACGTCTTCCACTGCGTGCTCCAACTACATCTCTCTCGAGCTAAACTAGCTCGTACAGTATATTATACTTTTTTTTCATAAAGATCATCATACCCACATGTTGTCAGTTGTTGTTTACGGAGTCTTATCATGCAAAGAACATGTTAGAATGTAATAGTGTATTGGTTTTTATTGTAATACTTTTCAAGATACATTAATGACTTTTTCATATTTATATTTATTGGGATAGTTACAACTAGATTCTGTGCTAGAATTACTTAAAAGCCGTAAAGTAGAGATGGTGCCGCGCACATGGTGAACGAAAATTAACTAAGTGCCCTTAGTGATTTTATTATTCTAAAAAGAATCAAATGCGTTGCGAGTTTTGTCAGTGAAAGTTACTTAAATGCTCTTAGTGATTTCATTCGGCTGTTCAAAGAAAAGAATTGCTGCTCATGAATGAAATAAGAACTAACTAAGGGACATAGTTAATTTTCGTACTTGGCTTGGTGATAAAATGTGAACTTAGTCATTTATTCACAAACTAATATTTAAAAAAATAATATAGAAACACTTCTATATCTTCGATAGTAAGGTAGATAATACCTTAAAAGATACTTTAGCAACCTTAACTCAATTTGACCAAAAATGTAACTTAGTGAATTTTCGCACTATAACGACGATATTTATGTTTCCTGATCACCGAAACACTTCAAGATACAGATCTTAAGTATTTATTTAAGTCCTAAATTATTACGTGGATCATTAAATTTTTTGTTTTCCAATAAGTTTTTCATGAAGTGATCACCTTAAAACAAGGGGTATTTTTTGTGTTTTTTTTTTAAATCACATTAAGGAACACATGGTTGTCAGTCTGATATTTGCTTGACCTGACCAAAGCTGGTAGCTTACATTACTAGGAACCGTCAATAATTCTGTTTAAATGTATTTTTATCGTGGAATTTTCAGGACGCATAAAGGCAAGTTTGTAATTTCTTGTTTTAGCCTAAAAACAAAGTTACAGTTTCAAAAACGACTGAGTTTGTATTTCATCCGTTTATCGGGGAAGAATTTCCAAATGTCATTCTTAGTTGATTAAGTATTTTGAAAGGAATTCATATCAATCAGAAAACGCCCATTAAGGTCTATGCCACATCCAATAAGAGCGTTAGGGGGGGTCTAGTTCTATAACATTCAATCCCTACTTCTATTCTAATAAATGCGAATATAACTTTTTTGTTTGACTATATCTTACTGCTTAATTTATTTCAAGGAAACGTTTTTTTTTTCAAGATTCAATATTTTTTTGCTACGGTATTGGTGGAAAGCTAGCACTATATGAATTAGTCAGTCATTCAAATCAGAGCATCATCTACTAGGTACAGACAAGTTCTCGGTCGCTTCTCCCCAGTGGGCCCTTTTTTGCGGCGGGGGAATCTTTACGGTTCGACAAGGGACTCTAAAGCTGGCAAGGCCGCCCCTTAGATATGCCACTGGACTCGGGTAGAAACCCCATACCTGGCCAAACCACCCTCCAGTAACTTCCACCTCCATGGAGGCACGTTCGGGATCGGACTAGCCCTTCCCCGAACGCACCCCCACCAGACAGGCCTAGCGGTGCGCTATGATACTGACGCAAGCACTGGGCCTAAGAAGGGCCTAACGAGTTGCCACAATATGACCCCCAGACGGGCGACCAGGGAGGAAAACGAAATGTCTCCCGGCCGGTTGTCGGTTGGCCGGGCCACTTTCGTCCTTGGTTGCTTGGGGTTGTTGGTGGTGCGCGCCCAAGAACGCGCGCCTTCCCCTACCCAACCGTATGCGGGGAAGCGGGGCGGCTTGAGGGTCCTCCTCTCGCGCCCGCTCCGCTGCCTCCTTCTGCAAGATCACGTCTTCGCAAAAGGCTGCAGTCGATCCCAGTGGGCCTAGACAAAACGACTTTTCTGCAAAACGACTATGGGAAAATAAGCGTGGTTTATTTACCCGCAGTCGTTATGCAGAAAAAATGTATGGAAATGACATTAGCTTGTGACAGCCTCACGCTATTTTTTCCGCAGCTAATGTCATTTCCATACATTTTTTCTGCGGAACGACTACTAAAAAATAAACGTGTGGCTTTTGACTAGGCCCACAGTTCTGGCTTGAACGTTCTGATGAATCTATGGTATATGTTGGTTGGTAATGTAAATAAATAGTCTTACTCACAGTTTGTTATTTACTTGGTCCAATCACAATAACCACACATACAATTACAATAATGCAGAAGGCACAGAAAGAGAAAACGAAGCACAAACACCGGAAAGCCAATAAGGAGTAAGAATAGAAGAGATAGTATACATAAGCACAGCGCGATACAGTACATAGATTTAGTACATAAGGCAAGCAAAAGCAGCGTACGCTCCGCGTCGTGACAAGGTTCCGACTGACTGTCGATGGCGGCCGGCTGTCTGCGCAAGCGCTTCTTATGTATTTGGTATATAAGCACTAGTGCGGGGGTCATGCGGGTCGATAGAGATTTATCGATATCGACCAGCCAGTACGCACTTTGTGATATGTGACTATGAAATATTATTATATAGAATGGTAAGTATTTAGGATAAATAATTATGCTTATTAATAGATATAAATATAATACATAGGTAGATAATTTTATTATTGTAAATATATTGCTAATTAGTTTTAACGTTTAGATTTAAGAATTTATGTAATTGTATATTTATTAATGTATGAAATTATATTGTTATAAATAGTGTATGTGTTAATTGTGCCGGTATTTATACAGAGTAGCCTACACCACCCCCCTCCAGAGACCGTCAAGGGCGATAGAAGTTAGTAAATTTCACCCGACGTCCGGAACGAGTTACATACTCCTTCTGAACATCTGGTAAGGGGTCGCTATCAGTTTGGTCTGACAGTATGAAGGCTGGTTTAATACGGTCTATCGATACTGTCACTTCTTTGCCTTTTTTTTGAATTTTAAAAGTTTTGTCACTCCGGGTAATAACTTTATAAGGGCCAGAATATGCCAGTTGAAGAGAACTATGTGATGCGTCTTCGCGGAGGAACACGTGATCACTAGTTGCTAGTTCTTTGTGAACGAATACTTTAGGCTTAGTATGGCGTGAAGCAGGCGCGGGTCGTAATTTCTCGACTATTTGTTTCAGGCGAGCGGAAAATTCTGTAACGTCCGTCGTACCACCCTCTACAGGCTCGAAAAACTCTCCTGGTAACCTTAATGTTTCTCCATAAACCAGTTCAGCAGAAGAGCTTTGGAGATCCTCTTTAAACGCGCTCCGAATGCCTAACATGACCCATGGCAAGGACTCTGTCCATCTATTGTTTCCATGGCAAACTATTGCGGCTTTCATTTGCCGGTGGAAACGCTCCACCATGCCGTTACACGCAGGATGGTATGCTGTGGTTCGCTTGTGTCTAAACCCGGCTGTTTTGGACAGACATTCAAATAAAGCCGACTCGAATTGCCGACCACGGTCTGTTGTGATGTCTGTTGGACAGCCAAAACGAGCGATCCATGACGATACCAGTGCTTTGGCCACGGTTTCCGCAGTGATATCTTCTATCGGTACTGCCTCTGGCCATCGAGTAAATCTATCTACAGCTGTTAGGCAATACCGATAGCCTTGCGAAACTGGTAATGGCCCTACCAGGTCAATGTGAATTTCCCTGAAACGCATGCGGGGTAAAACAAAGGTACCTAAAGGTGCCTTGACATGACGGCTCACTTTAGCCTTTTGGCATGCTATGCAAGCGCGAGCCCACTCCCTACAATCTTTTCTTACCCCCGGCCAAACGAAGCGCTCAGCTATTAATTTCGCTGATGCATTGGCTCCAGGGTGACTTAAAGAATGCAGACTCTCAAAAACTTGCCTACGAAAGAATCTTGGTACAAAAGGCCGGTATGTCGGGGTACTGACATCGCAGTACAGGGGTACGCGACTACCGGGCACACCAAGCTTCTCTAATTGCAGAGATGACCCTTCGCTCAGAAGTTTCTGCAGTTCAGGATCAGATGGTTGGGCCTGGGCCAATGTCTCGAGGCTGACCGGCGCTCCCAGTTCTTCGATTCGCGACAAAGTATCCGCAACCACGTTATCCTTTCCGGATATGTGTCGGATGTCCGTTGTGAACTGGGAGATAAAATCGAGGTGTCTATACTGCCTCGGCGAACAGTTTTTTTTCCTTTCATGGAAAGCAAAACTGATCGGCTTATGGTCAGTATAGACAACGAAGTGCCGGGCCTCGAGCATATGGCGGAAGTGTTTGATCCCTTCGTATATGGCAAGTAGCTCCCTGTCATAAGGAGAATATTTTGCCTGAGAAGGGCTGAGCTTCCGCGAAAAGAAAGCTAAAGGTTGCCAGGTGCTATCTTTATACTGCTGTATGACTGCACCGATTGCCTTATCGGAGGCATCTGTCACCAAGGCGAGTTTGGCGGTGCAGTCTGGATGTGCTAGCAGGGCGGCATTTGCAAGACTATCCTTGCACGCGTTGAAGGCTGCAAGAGCGTCGCCGTCGAGGTTGACTGGCTGAGAACCTTTAATGGAACCCGTCAGCAATGCGTTTAAGGGAGCCTGGATTTCAGCGGCCCGGGGAAGGAATCTCCTATAGAAGTTGAGCATCCCTAAGAATGCCTTGAGCTGACGTGCAGTGGTGGGGGTTGGAAACTCTTTGATGGTTTGCACCTTAGAGTCCAATGGCTTAGAGCCGTTCTCCGAGATAGCATATCCTAAAAACGTTACCTCCGACACGCCGAACGTGCACTTAGCTGTATTCACCAGTAAGCCGTATTCTTTCAGTTTGGTGAAAATGGTGCGAAGGTGTTGTTCGTGCTCGTTCTCTGACCTTGAAAAAACTAATAAATCATCAAGATAACAATAAATAAAGTCTAGTCCTCTGGTGACCTGATCCATAAACCGCTGAAAGGTTTGGCCGGCATTCCGAAGTCCGAAGGTCATATAGGGAAATTCATACAGACCAAAAGGTGTTGTTATAGCGGTCTTCGGAATGTCGGCCTCATTGACAGGTATCTGATTATACGCCTTCAATAAGTCTAAGGTGCTAAAGACTTTGCAACCAACAATATTATGGGCGAAGTCGTGAACGTGTTTAATCGGATACCTGTCAGGTATGGTGCGGGCGTTTAACATGCGGTAATCGCCGCAGGGACGCCAGCCATTATCCTTTTTGGGTGCTAGATGGAGGGGTGATGCCCAGGGACTCTCCGAAGGTCGAGCAGTGCCGTTGGTGAGCATGGCCTGGAACTCCTGTTGGGCAATTTTTAATTTGTCTGGAGCAAGCCGACGAGGGGTGCAAGATACTGGAGGGCCTGGCGAGGTGCGTAAATAGTGGACTGTATTGTGAGTAATGTTTCGGTGTGTACCGGTTGGTCGGGTAATCTCGGGAAATTCGTCGAAAATTTTGTGGTACCGAGTCTCACCAGTTGGAACTTTGACAGAGGCTATACTACTACACTTAACTACTTTGGCTAAAGACGATACAGAAGTTGTACTATCTAATAAACGCCTATTGCGGCAATCTACAATTAAACAATAAAAGTTTAAAAAATCTACGCCAATGATAGGCTTAGTAACGTCTGCTACCACAAAGCGCCAACAAAAAGTTCTGCGTAAGCCAAAATTAAGATTAAGGTGTACATAACCGTATGTAGAAATAGTGGTTCCATTGGCAGCACACAAGTTGTAGTCCGTCCTGGCACGTCGATCTCGAACAAGGGACCGGGGGAAGACGCAGAGGTCGCTTCCAGTATCGACTAGAAACTGCACCTTCGAAGCTCGGTCCGTGATAAACAGGCGACCAGTAGAAGTTGTAGGGCGGTCAGCAGTCGCCATTATCGACCGCCCCTGGCTTTTCCCGCGTTATAATCGCAGGGAGTCATGCATTTGCTGGCCTTCTCCCCAAACTTGCTATGGTACCAGCATAATGGGAACTTCCTATAGTTCGACTGGGAGCGCTTGGTTCTAGATGTTGATCTACGGTGAGGTGATCTGCTACAGCGGCTGTGGGGTCTACTTCTTCTTTCCGATGCAAGCTTTTCAAACTGTCTCCGGAGTTCGGCAACTTCCCTTGTTAAGGCATCTATCGCTGAACCAGGGGTGGCTTGGCTCGTGGAAGCAACTGATGGTAAAGGTGTAGCCAGCTCGTGGATGCGATCGGCCAAGTCTGCCAGGTCGTCGATGGAAGATGTGGATGGTTGTCCTGCAAGCACCGTCTGGACGCCGTGCGACAAGCGACTTATCCATATGGTCTTTAGGAAATCGTCAGGAAGGTTCAAACCCGCGAGACTCTTGAGGTGGCGGAGGAATTGCGAGGGCTTCCGATCTCCGAGCTCCTCGTGCATCAAAAGTTGTTTTAGCTTCTTTTCCTGCGACGCCGTTAAACGCTTAATAAGCTCGGTTTTCAGCTTTTGATATTTATCAGTAGTTGGTGGACTGATAATCAAATCTTTGACTTCTCTCGAATACTGATTATCGAGTTGGCTTATCACGTAGTGGAACTTGGTGGTGTCGTTGGTGATTCCAGATATTGCGAACTGCCCCTCTACTTGTGCAAACCATATTTCAGGCTCTTCCGGCCAAAAAGGTGGCAGTCGTGTACCAACTTTAAAAATATCGATGTTTTTTATCGACTCATTCCCTTCACTATGGTGTGACTCGGCGACCAGTTGCGACGTTGAGGTTCCACGTGCATCTTGGTATTCTCTATCCATTGTTCAAAATAGGGGTCACCACTATGGTATATGTTGGTTGGTAATGTAAATAAATAGTCTTACTCACAGTTTGTTATTTACTTGGTCCAATCACAATAACCACACATACAATTACAATAATGCAGAAGGCACAGAAAGAGAAAACGAAGCACAAACACCGGAAAGCCAATAAGGAGTAAGAATAGAAGAGATAGTATACATAAGCACAGCGCGATACAGTACATAGATTTAGTACATAAGGCAAGCAAAAGCAGCGTACGCTCCGCGTCGTGACAAGGTTCCGACTGACTGTCGATGGCGGCCGGCTGTCTGCGCAAGCGCTTCTTATATATTTGGTATATAAGCACTAGTGCGGGGGTCATGCGGGTCGATAGAGATTTATCGATATCGACCAGCCAGTACGCACTTTGTGATATGTGACTATGAAATATTATTATATAGAATGGTAAGTATTTAGGATAAATAATTATGCTTATTAATAGATATAAATATAATACATAGGTAGATAATTTTATTATTGTAAATATATTGCTAATTAGTTTTAACGTTTAGATTTAAGAATTTATGTAATTGTATATTTATTAATGTATGAAATTATATTGTTATAAATAGTGTATGTGTTAATTGTGCCGGTATTTATACAGAGTAGCCTACAAATCTATTCGGACAGCGGGACACACTCAAGGTGATGCCTATCCGATAGAAATCCAGGAGGTACGATTCGCCGACAAGGCTTGAGGACCCACTAAAGTTCTCGCCTTCTCACAAATAATTAAGGTGAAGCTAAAAGACCATCGGCGAACTACAGCATAGGTCTCTTAAAAAAATTAGGGCAGCAATTATTGGGGACTTGACAGCCCTACCTACCAATAAAACCAAAGTGAAATGCACTCAGTCCTAAAATTTGACTAATTGTGCTCAAATCTCTAGCTTATATGTATGAGCGGTTACAATAAAATATACACATTTTACTACGTAAAATTTCCACTTGCTTATTATCTTATTCACTTGACTAGAAGTTCAGCAATGGAACGTACTATGAGGGTTACTGTAAATAAATCTCATAATTTTTGCACAAAACTTTGCACTGCTCACTAGATCTTTAATGTTTTAATATCACCGAGCATATTTTAAAGTGCTGCTTGTCATAAATGCTCGCATGAAATGACAAGGCTTTGTGCCAGAGAAAGCGTATAGAACAAATACCTACCCTTTGTTCTTTGCAGAAAGGGAATTTATGAGAATTTAATCCTACGTTACTCCGTTTGAGTGAGCTCGGTTTTTTTAACACTCGCGCGAATACGTGCGAAGGAAATCAATAACGTCATTTATTTCGCTCAGCCCACTGTCATTATAATATTTTTCGTGAAAATATCCTTTGCTAGGGACATAACAATATTGCCGTTTGATTTATGGCACAAAGAAATAATGATTGAAAGGTGTAACGTGACAAGATCATACCATACAGGAATATGTTTTCACTTTGGTTTCGCAAATAATTTTTTTCGTCGGAAAGCTTCGAGGAAAGGGATTTATGGCTTTCTTTTTTATTATTGCTCGTACATACAGGTTTCCATTTTGTTGCTTAATCTACAGAATTGACTGGTAATAGTGGTGAAAACATCTAATATTAATTATCAATATTTCATTAATTTATTTGTTTTGAGTAGTTAAACAATATTATTTGTTTTCTTATAGGAACAACAAATCGACACAGCGATCGCTACAATCCTGTTACGTTGACTAGGAATTAGTTTTCGTTTTCTCAAAGACGATGACGAATTTAGATATCGTTTCGCTACGCTATGAAACGATTGCCACATGTCTAGGCCCTTAGTTATTTCACTGCACGCCTTACCCCTCAAAATGGTATTGCTGTAAATGAGCATGCTATTGCTGTATCGGGACTGAAACAGAAACAGACACCTCCACCACCTCATGAAGACCAATAGACCCCTCCACTGCTCCTCAGGGCGCAGTGTTAGCTGCGGCCTGCTCGCCGGCGATCGTTGGGTCTGGGGCAAAACCCAATCGCCTGAGGCCCTAGACAAATGCCACACTCTAACTTTTCCGCCGTCGTTTCTCAGAAAAAATGTATGGAAATGACATTAGCTTACGACAACCTCACGCTATTTTTTCCGCAGCTAATGTCATCTCCATACATTTTTTTTGAGGAATGACTGCGGAAAAGTCTAGGGCCTCTGGTGTGCTTGACCGCGGAGGGCCGTGCCTCGATCCCGGAGTCGCAACACAGGGGGGTGGCAAAGAGGGGCCCGTCACTACGTGACGTGTTCAACACCGGCAAGGGCGGGCAAGGGGCGACCAATGCCCAACGCCCGTACCCGCCCACGACGGATGAATTCTGACTGACTAACTGGCTGAAACAGTTTAAAAGTAAACCTACAATATTGACAACAACAAATGAGTTTAATGTCTTATATTAAATATCCAAGAAAAATGTCCTCTAAGCTTGTAAGAAATAAATATTTTAATTCGACGTTCGGCTCCAGTTCGACAAGGTATTCCTCAAGGAACGATCTTGGCCCCTTGTCATTTTTAATTTCTACAGTGAGGACGTTGTTGATTCCTTCCCTCACCGCCAATCTCATATCTATGCTGATAACCTTCAGGTCTATTTATCTTTTGAGCCCAGTTCAAGACAATCAGCTATAATATTCTGAACCAAAATCTGCTTGGCTGGGCAGAAAACAACAGACGTCTCTCTCCAGCATGTACGCGTGCGCCTTAAGTATTAATAATACAATTAAAATGGCCAGTTTCATCGCTTCCTGATAAAGTTTAAAATAATTATCTGACATCTAAGTACCATCCAACAGATAAAGCTTGCTGCATCTTCTACTAATAATATTGTGATTATTGATATTAAAAAAAAAATCAGCCAGATATATTTATTCGAGAATAGGAAAATCAATACGCGACAATGGAGATACTTTACCACTTTGTACCCATTGCAGTCGAAACTCTGGGCAGCTGGGGAGCCGAGGCCAAAACTTTGATGGCAGAAATTGTTCGCCGAATTAGGGAGAACGGCGGGGACTCCCGTTCCGACTCGTTCGTGGTACAAAGAATGGCCATCGCTATTCAGCTTAGTAAAGCTGCTAGCATCATTGTGCCAGGTTCGATACGGGCCGGGTTATTTGATTAGATAGTAGGTGTCGATGCTGTAGCTAACGCCATCTATACGCCGTCTGGGAAAACGTGGTTGAAGTAAAAGAAGCGTTAAGAAATAACCGGAAGACTTGCGATTTGATTGCGAACAAGACGACACGCGTCAATCAGATAGAGATTACCTATACGGATATTTATGTACACAAGTTTTACGAAATAAATTGTCATATATTATATATAAACGAATCATTGGATAGAAAGGAACCTGTCCCCAACAGTAGGTATTTCAAAAATAATGCTATGTGTATGCTTTTTGTATTTCAATAATTATTTAGTACTTATATATTTTCAAAAACGAAAAACCGAGTGGTGATATTGTGGAAAATAGTATAACTAGTAATACAGAACGAAGGTAGTTATGACATTAGATTGAGAGCTCTTTAAGTAATACCTAAGCTCGCCTTTGCTGACACTTGTCGCCATGGTGGATCTTCTTTGACGAAAAAACTAATTTTTTGCCACACTCAATAATAATGCGTCCGATTAGAGACACGGCCGAGACCTTTCGCCGTAATACAATTTAGTAACACTTTACCCAGGCGTAGCTTATTTGAAGCACTCCAGTGCGATATCAGATCAAAGACACGTAACCTTCCCTTTTATGACACTCACATGTAGGGTGTGCACAAATTAGAGTCAAAGAAGTACATAATACTACACTCGCGAGCAAAAGTTTGGAATCAATTACTTGAAATTGGTTCCGCGTGATCTTGCTTACTAAATAAATTTTTAATAATCATAAAAATAACATCATGTTAAAGGTGCAACTGTCCACTTTAAATCGATATAAAATTAATTCATATCGAGCCCGTAATTGTGGAGTTATCCCGGATTAAGTGAAGGAGGTAGGAAAACAAGGAAATAGGGAAAAATAATGAATGAATAAAACAACAAAAATTATTAAATAAAAAATTTATTTATCTTTAAAAATAAGTGTCAATATTTTGTGTTCCCTCCCCTCGCCCTAATAACTGCTCCAAGACGATTCTTCATAGACCTGCTCAGCTTCTGAATTGATTCTTGTGGAATACCTTCCCGCTTCTCAATCAACGCTGCTTTCAGCTCATTCAGACATGAAAGAACAGGAGTTCTGGAACGAACCTTCCTCTTCACTTCATCCCACACCTGCTCAATGGGATTCAAGTCAGGGCAGAGCGCTGGCCAGTCCAATGTGGCAATACCGACTTCTTCGAGGTATTCCGTTGTTACACGGGCAGTGTGACAACGAGCGTTATCGTGCATAAGGAGGAAGTCATCACCGATGTATCCCGCATAGGGAACGACATGTTCCAGGAGAATATCGGAAATGTACCGGTCCGAAGTTAGACCGCCTCCTCGTCCCCCGTCAGGCACGAAAATAAGCTTGGTTTTACCATCTAAGGAAATGCCGGCCCACATCATACAAGAGCCGCCCCCATAAGCCACTGTTTCAGCGACACAGCACTGTGCAAATCGCTCCCCAGACCGCCTGTAGACCCGTCCTCTTCTGTCGCTACCGTGCAAACACATCCTGCTTTCATCGGAGAACAGGACTTGCCTCCATTGCTCAACCTACCAATCAAGATGGGTGGATGGGATGGCAAACTGAAGGCGTGCTTGTCGGTGAGCTGCCGTGAGTTTCGGGCCTGTGGTAGGCCTTTTTGGAGTCAGATTCGCTTGCTTGAGTCGTCGACGAACTGTCCACTCGCTGGCTGCTACCCCACGAACATCTCGGAGCTCCTGTTGGACGTCGACACCAGTCAAATGCCGATTTCGGAGAGAGGTTGACACGATAAAACGGCCATCCCTCTCCGATGTGCACCGGCGCCGTCCAGATCTTGGTGTCGGGATAAAGCCACCAGTCTCCCGAAAGCGCTTATAAACCTTCGAAACACAGGATTGGCTTATGTGGAGCCGACGAGCGACAACCCGCTGGCTGAGCCCTTCTTGCAATAGGGCTACGATTTGTGCAGCTTCTGTAGGTGTTGTCTCCATTGTCGTACAAGGTAAAGGGTCAAAAGTGGCGGAGATGTGTACCGGTCAACGTGTGAAAGTCGACTGATAAAGAAAATCCGATAACAGGTGCTTTTATAGGGGGTCAATAGGTCGCAACTCGTGACGTATCAAACAATTGAAACACGTCTTTTTCGATACACCTTCACTTAATGCGGAACGGCTCCATAAATACTGGCTTGTTTTTAATGAATTCGGTATCAGTTTAAAAGTAAAGAGTTGAACCTTTAAAATGATGTCATTTTTACGATTATTAAAAAGTATTAACTACTCAAGATAACGCGCAACCAATTTCAAGTAACTGATTGCACTAGTTTAGTAGTTCTAGTACGTTGGATTTATGTTATACTAAACTTTATAATGTAGTTAAATTAATATAAACTAATAAAGATAAAAACGTTTATATATAAAACGATACAGAACAATATAGTATTGTAGCTAAAAGAAATCGAAATACAACGCTATCTACTGATAGGTTATCCATCCTAGATAACCTAGTGCTGTGTCGATAAATTAACTCATACCGCCACCTGTTTGAAGATTATAGAACCAACAAATAATTACAAACGATTTATTTTGCAATAATAAATATTGAGGTCAATAATCGAGATAAAAAGTATCCTATCTTTTGAGCTGGACCAAAAATGCATGCAGTAAGTCAAATTGCATTAAAATCGGTTAAGTGGTTTCGGATATTATCCTGAACTAACACTGATGCCTTTATTTCTATCCGTGGATGTCATAAGAGCCGACTAAAAAAGGCTTGCTGCAAATACACTTCTGCAAGGAGATGAAAAGCTTGGAAGTTATGGTTATAACTTATCCAGTATGGTGCTAAAGGCAATTCTTCCTCGTCTAAAATGGAAAGAAAAGGGTAAGTGACAATAATTATCAATTACTGAGATTTGGGTGATTCCGGATGACATCTGACACAGTGCTTTTTTAAGTTATTGATAAACAATAAGAGATATAGTTATCGACACGCTTTAGTGTCACCTCGCAATTTAACTACCGCCACTTCCATGACTGGAAGAAACATCAGTTACAGATTAAGTCTACTAACTGCAAACTTATTTTTAACCGACTTCTAAAAACGGAGGAGGTTTCTCAATTCGACCGTATATATATGTTTTTTTTTGTTCGCGGATAACTTCGTCGTTTATAAACCGATTTTGATGATTCTTTTTGTATTCGATAGAGGATACTCCAAGGGTTGTCCCATGGTCACCAAAGGATCTGATAATTGGATCCCATAAAAATCGTGAGAAACCCTTAAAGTTTTAGGTGTGTCCAACGTGTTTTGTGTGTATGTTACGCGATTACTCCGCCAATTCTGGACCGATTTTCAAAATTCCTTATGTATTCAATAGAGTATGTACTCCTGGGGTGGTCCCAAAATCACTAAGGTCAGGATCTGATGATGGAATCTCATGAAAATCGAGGGAAACGGGATCGTGGGAACACGTAAAAGCCTTTCACTAAAAAGATTTCATTCACTAAAAAGTTAAAAATTAAAAATATTTTACAAAAAATAAAACTGACATCAAAAACACTGAAAAGTTTAAAATAATATAAGAATAGGTACAGACAACATCACACTTCTATATTGAAGCCGGTGACAAACGATGATCCCCTTAAGTCTTAAAATTTGTCATTTGTTTGTAATTTTTGTAAAATAATTTTTTGATGTAGTGTAACAAGCAAACCTATTTTACCTGCTCGCGTACAGACAGATCAACGGACAAGATAATTACGGACAAGATAATGTTTCCGATTTTTTTTCATAATTAACACAAGTTCAGGATTTCCAGGAAAACTATCTTCATTTGACCCGTTATATTATGTAAAAATATCCACAAACGACAATAGACAATAGTGGTCACTCTACATACGACTACGCAAAAGCCTTTTTATAGGCTAACACTACATGACACTACGCTTAAGGATAACATCAACCTATGACGTACATAAAATTTAATCCACCGACTTGTCGATAAGAAATATTTTGTTGTTGATTTCCAAAAATTCCTTACCCTTACTACCAATCTTCATCTGTCAGATCGTCAAAAGATTGTTCAAAGATCATTAAAATGTACAAAACAGAAGCTCTGTATTATCGAATATTCGTCTATTGCTTTCCGTAATTTAATATAGTATTGTTATTATAACATGAATAGAAACTGGCTGTGCGGTGACAGGATACATGTGCCTCCGTTCCGTTTCTTCGACATCCACAGGAAGAAGATAGAGGTTACCGCAACTATATACACACGCACATACATACACATACACACACACATATATATATACACACACACATATACACACAAACACACACACTCTCACACACAGACTTAATAGATCTAACTGTAAAACGGTGTTGGGTGGGCCATGTGCAAAGTGCATTATGATTATGACTCAAATGGACGCACGCTACTTACCTGTTTCCACCTGGTCCGTGGCGGGAGAGGCTGGTAATCTGTAATACAGGTCTCCTAGTACAGACACCAGTCTCTCTCACATATTAATGTAAACCGCTACTGTAGATTTTAATTATATTGTAACCTACCTATTGTTAGAGAGAAGAAATAAATAAATATAATTATTATAATAAGAGAGCGTCGGTGGCGCTGTGAACTCGGCACTTGCCTTCCAATCGGGAGGTACGGGTTCGAGACCGCCATGTACCAATGTGTTTTTCGTTTTCGAATGTCATAATATGTACATTTGTCTGACGCTCCTACGGTGAAGGAAATCATCGTGAGGAAACCTGCATACATCTGCGAAGAAATTCAATGTTGTATGTGAAGTCGATCAATCCGCACTGGGCCAGCGTGGTTGACTAAGGCCTAATCACCCTAACATAGGGTAGGCTCGAACCCATCGGTGGGGACGTATATAAGCTGTGATGATGATGTTAACATTTTATAATTTAAAATGAAATAATATGTTTCTTGCATTTTTTTTATTTGGTAAATAAAGTCCACAGATCTTATATAGATATATACAATTCAAACTTAAATTAGGCCTTACATCTAATGACAGACTTACATTTTAATGATTATCTTCTAATGGGTTGTGTGTGTGTGTGTGTGTATGCGTGTGTGTGCGTGTGGGTGTGGGTGTTTGTATTTTCCATGTTCATTCGCATAACATTGCATAATAGTTTTAATTTTTCATTTGTAAGAATATTAAAGATAGTATTCTTAGTTTTGGCTGCTGCTACTAAATATTAATGTATTACTAATTTTAAGGTATTGTTTACAAATTTTTATTAATATTACATTTTTTGACCGCCTCCATGTTCTAGTGGTTGAGACCACCTGGTTTTGATCTAGAGGTCCAGGGTTCGATTCCACATAGATGCAGAAGTTTTTCAGCTTGGTTTGGTTGGTGGTAGGGCTTTTGAGTCTGGCTAGTAATCACCGTCATACCTAAGTTTGTCGCCATGATAAAAATGTTATTATATTATCTGTGATACTGATATGTTTCGACAATTGGAGTCAAGATAGCCAGTTCCGCAGTTTTGCGGATTCCAGATGAAGCTCGCTTCCATCTTTGGCTTTATCGTCACTAATCATTAGGGGGTTGGTGGGGTGATGGCCAAGACCTTGCATCATCATCACAGCCCATATACGTCCCCACCGAGGGGCTCGAGCCTACCCTATATTAGGGTGATTAGGCCTTAGTCAACCACGCTGGCCCAGTGCGGATTGGTCGACTTCACATACATCATTGAATTTCTTCGCAGATGTATGCAGGTTGCCTCACGATGTTTTCCTTCACCGTAGGAGCGTCAGACAAATGTACATATGAAATTCGAAACGAAAAACACATTGGTACATGGCGGGTCTCGAACCCCGACCCCCCGATTGGAAGGCAAGTGCCGAGTCCATTGCGCCACCGACGCTCTATACAGACCGACCTTGCATGTTGTGTGTAATTAGTTAATTTAATTATTGCCATATTAATATTATTCATTAAATTGGTGGCTCTCACTGCGGAGGTCGCTCAGATAACTGCGCCGAATACATCGCCACTTCACAGCAAAACGAAATTTACGTTAAATAACACAAAACTTATTTGAAAACATTTCTCCTGTTCCGCCTTATTAAAGCGAGTTCGTGAATAATTTATTTACGACGTTGGATGGTGGATCGTATACGCAAATTGGCCTTTCAAATGAAGCTAGGCTTTTCAAAGGCTTTCGCCATTCTGTATTCATTTGGGAAATAAAAAAGTGAAGAAGTTGATGTTAATTGAAACAGACTTTAAGGTCTGGTGTTTAAGTTCTAGATTCGCATAGATGAGTGATGTTTACAGAGCATACATTGTTTTATTGTGTAAGCCTATCTTTCTTTGTTGCGGCAAAGCAGGAGTTTTTTTGTAATAATAATCTGCCTCTAGTGTTACCAAGCGAAACTTGGTTTAAATAACTTTTTAGGTACTGACAATAAGACTGACTTTAAGACATGTGTGTCTATATTCAGGTGGACTTCAATGCCATGTCAATACCAAATCGCCTCTTATTTTTCAAATTCAAATACAAAAATCTTTATTCAACATAGGCCTTTATAGGCACTTGATTGATGTCACACACATTGATGTCAAAACAAAGCAAAACATTCTAATTTAAAGGAAACTTATTTAACCTTATATGTGCATACATTCTTAATATACTCAAGATGTCTGCAAATACAAGTATGACCAGGTGATGTAAAAAGCACAACCTTCCCTGTGATGGCATTTCCTATTTTCTAGTAATTATCAACGCCTGACTTTAGTAGCCGAAGTGTAAACTGTTTGGGGTCTAGTTAACACCGTCATATTTATAGTTAAACACGGACCAATAATAATCCTCGCATCAATCAAGCAATTATCCTAGAATAAGACATCAATGTAAACTTATATAAGATTTTCGCGGCTGACTTATAAAATTGTATCAGAATCATAGCTGTATAAGCGGCATAATTATCTGCGCGTATAGAACTCCCTTATTTGTAAGCGACGGCAGTGCCTGTCACCCATATTTTTTTTTAAAAAAAAACGTCGCCCCACACTAGGATTTTCTCCTGTGTCGTGGGTGCAGTTACAAACATAGAATATCACATGCACATACGCCCAGACCGGAACATATTTCTGTAGGCCATACAAAACATTTGTCCCGTACGGGAATCGAATCCGCGACCCGTTGCGCAGTGGGTGATCACTCGACCTCTGCGCTAAACGTGTCGTCGAAATATATGAGAATATATGAGCACTACCTCCTGATGGATGACAGACACTGAAGACACCCAGGGACTTGTTCACTCCCTACGATGTATCCCACTCGCAGAATGGGGGGGGGGGGGGGGGTGGACTAAACGGTGTCAACTATTGTAATTAGCAATAAGTACCACCTATGCAAACATCACACAAACCGCATAAACTGGAAAAAAAACTGTCATATTTTGTTACCCGAAGTCGCTAGTCGAGTGATAGAGACGAGCCACAGATTAAAAGATAGTCGATTTCATAAGTTAAGTCCATCTTATAACTTACGACATAAGTCGACTATGACTTAAGTCGCATGCAATGTATGCGATTTTATAGGAATGATTCAAAAACACGTCTCCTGATCTAATAAAATGGATGAGAGAAGTCGCGAATCGTCCTCAGTGGCGTGCATTTGTAGAGGTGATGATGATGTTGATGATGATTAGACCTCATTACCTAGAAACGAAACCATCTATAAGTAAACTATACTAACTTTCACAGTAACGTTAAAAGACTTGCACAGCACACGCTTACACTGTGTTGAGTCATAATTTATCTACTGTGTATATAAAAACATTAAACCGACTTCAAAAACACCAAAAAGTAAATAATTTTAGAATACATACAACATCACAGTTTTATATTGAAGTTGGTGCCAAAGTAACTAAGTAGGTATATTAATTGTTCTTTTTATTTTTAAGACTTTCCAGATGATCATTGCTTGGCACCGACTTCAATATAAAACTATAGTGTTGTATGTATTCTAAAATTATTTATGACTTTTTAGTGTTTTTGAAGTCGGTTTAATTTTAACGTCTTTCGCTCTAAACAATACTGAAAGAATTATTTCCAAACTCCTAATCTACCAGAAACCTTCCACCGTCAACTCAGTAACATGATTGATGACTATCAGATGCAAATACCTGAACATCTTCAGCAAAAACATGAAACACGTTGTACGTGCCTATGAAATTCAAGGGTTTCCCTCGATTTTCATGGGATCCCATCATCAGATCTTGACATGATAACAACGGGACCACCTCGGGAGTATACTCTTTCGATTACAAAAATAACTTTGAAAATCGGTCCATTAATGGCGGAGTAATCGGTGAACATACGGTGACATACCTATGAAATTCAAGGGTTTCCCTCGATTTTCATGGGATCCCATCATCAGATCCTAACATCGTGATAATGGGATCACCTCGGGAGTATAGTTTTTCGATTACAGAAAGAATTTTGAAAATCGGTCTACAAATGGCGGAGTAATCGGCGAACATACATAAAAAAAATAGATACAGTCGAACATAGAACCTCTTCCTTTTTCGAAGTCGGTTAAAAAGACAGTTATCGGTAGATCTTAATTCATAATCATTTCATAATACATTATTTAGTAAAGCATATCGTCGTGCGATATAATTACCAGACTCCAGGTCAATATAAGCCGGGTTACTCTCTGATAAATAATGTTATATATTGTTCGCAACTAGGTCGCAAGGAGAGCGGGGAAGTCATCTATCAAATGTTTATTTTGTAAGACGGGTGACCCTTTGCTGATGGCGGGAGTGTTTGGCTATTTTTTAGGGAAACGCTCCTGGATTAAGGCTGGATAACCGGATACACCTTTGTGAGACTGTTTTCGTCCTTTAAGGGATTACGTTGGGATCTTTGAATGAATACCTACTCCGTTGGCGTAGGAGTGCATTTTATCATTTATATTATAGTTGAGGTCTTTGGCATTTGTACACGTGAAAAATAGCTGAAATGCAAATAAATTTTGATTTTTATGTTTTTATTTTACATTCATTTTGTATTCACATACGTCCGGTGGCGGATTTTGAATTAGCGAGTTGACAACAAGCAGGTCTGTGAAACATTGAAAAACCGAAACAAAATCTTTGAAACCGGGTGTGCATTTTCTTAGTAGTCTTCAGTAGAAACTGTAGGCGGGTCAAAAATAGGTAGCGAGGAGCGAAGCGACGAGCGTAGGTTTGAACATGAACCAAGCGCGCGAGCCGAGCGAGCGATGCGAGCGTGCCGCGGCAGCGGCCGGCGAAGCGCCAGAAACGACTTTATGTGTATTCTCGACTTTATGCATACTTATTGCTCGTGGAAACGTTCTTAGTATTTTTTTTTTATTAGTATGAGCGGCTATGTTTTGTCACTGCGACCTATGAGATCTATTGTGACCGCCACTATTACAGTTCTCCCACAAGCCCTGCATCTTCTAAAAAGTGCAGTATTTTCTTGGGGGAGAGGTGCTTGACCTCATCTGGTAACAGTAAGTGTTTGCCCAGATGTAGGCTGCGTTTACGCATCAGTGGTCCACAGTTTGTGAGCAAGTGCATAGGCGTCTCTTCTGCTTCGTGAACGTTCTTAGTAACAACATTATTAATTAAAGCAATAATATCATTGAATGTTATGAAGAAAAAAGATCTGAAAAAAAATATATGTATTTAAAATGGTTCTTGGTAGTAACAGTATTAATAAAAAAATTATGATCACTAACTGTTATGAGCTCCGTTGGTAGTAATAAAAATGTATGAATAAAAAAGTATCAACAATAAAATTATGAAGAGTGATTATTATGAACACAAATCGGTAGTAAGACAAAGAATAGGATTTAGAATATTATGTGAGCCAATATGAACCCCACTTGCACGGGTACTTGCTTGCATCGCTGTGTTCCGATTTGATTTAACAACTTTTTTTTAAGGGACCTATGCTGTTAGCCGCAGATGGCTGTTACAGCTTCACCTTAATTATTTTTAAGAAGGCGAGAACTTTGGTGGATCCTCAAGCCTCGTTTGGCAAACCAAACCTGTTGGTTTTGTAGCCCAAAGAGGTATCACCTTGGGGGTGTCCCGCTCTCTGAGTAGAGTCACCAGGAGGCTATTGTCAGTGCGGGCAGCGGCTGGAACGCGAGCGCGCCTCTAAGGCTCGGACGCTCGAGTTCGCCGTGTAGTTGGAGGATGGAGAAAAACGACCAGGTACATATCTGTACCTGGTATATCGCAGACTGTGTAGACCGAGCCTTCTCACTCTTGTTCTACGAGTGGGACTAGTGCTTGGGTGTGCAGTGTTATAAGATATTTGGTTGGAAGGCAGAGGTAAGACTCAATAACGTACTACGTTGGCAACGTACATTGGTAGTCTAACGGCCTTGTATATTTGCAAGTTTTACAGAAACCACGTGTACTATAGGCGACTGTAGCCTTACCATCAGGTGGGCAGCGTGCTTGTGTGCCAAGTTTGTCGTATAAAAAATCCCAGACCGTCTGGCCAATGTGACGCTAAGAGGCTAAAACATCCTTGCCTTAGGAAAGACTCGTAACTTGTAATGGGTTAAAGTAATAGTGATGATGATTCCCATAACTAAGAATATTTGTTATTTTGTTAATTTGGTTTATTTATAGTACTCGATACCTACTTCGAGTTTGTTTAATTGTAAATCAAGCCATAATTTGACAAGTACCGTTGGTGGTACTATATCAATACAACAATATTCATGTAGGAATACGCCAATATTAATGATGGTACTACTGATCCTAAACTAGTGTCATTAGTACTATTGATGGTACTAAGTATACAAAGTTGTAACACTTGTACCATGAATGGTACTTGTCAATGGCACGACTGACTTAAATGCGATTTATCAATCAATTATTGTTTATTTGCATAAGGAATTTAGAACCGTAGATTGACTACTGGTTTGTAAGGTTCTGTGACCGAAAGACTCCAACGAGGCCCCAGTAAGCTTCTGCAGTCCATCCGACTATATCATCACTCACGTATGTCACATTTGGACACGGGTCTCATCTTAGACAAAGAAGAAATAGCCTACTATATCCCGCTGGGCAAATGGGTTGGTTTTGTTCCGAGTTCTCCATATTTAGTCGGTTCTTACCATATCCACCGGAGGAACGAATCAGAAACAGTTACAGTGTTACTACAAAACGCCGTTTAACAGTTATTCTAAGTAAGTCTTGGTTTAAATTTAACGGTGTCTCTATATAACTTCTCAAAGACAATGAAACAGCATTATATTTAAACCATGACTTTCTTTAGATAATCCTCTTCCCCTCGGACTGCCAAGAAGTGTTGACGTGTTATTTGTAGCTTGGTGATACAAAAATAGTTAATTTTTAAATAATTCATCGTTTAATATCAACTGAAATATTAGGACAACATAAGTGCTAAGAAGTAATCTAGTAGCGCATACTTATAACTTCACGCCGCGAGCCGTGTAGCCGCCGTCTCTGTTCGACAAAAAAAAAAAGAAACAAAAGAACCGCGTGAATACCTGCAGCGTGTACGCATTGGCACAAATAAGGAACTTCATCGATAGCGTGAGTCTATTCAAAAACTTGTTATTGAGACGCGTGTGCGTGCAAGAGGCCAAGTTACAGTGGACACAGAGTTGCGCTAATACGCATTACGCATCGCGTTGTTACTGACAACAATAGGCTGAACCTCGATTCATGTTTACGTAGTGTTGTCCCGCTTCGACAGCACTGTACCACACCTATGAGAGAAAGAGATAGCTAATTGCTAGCACACGAGACGTGTTTCACTGAGAGCTCCTTTATTACTGCTAGCCTAGTAATTGCATCGAGTACGCTATGCCGCTTAACCGCTCGCCGCTAGGGATGCCATCATCGTTATGCATGGCACTGGGACCCCTGGAAGAGCGGTTCCGAGCGGTGCTTGATACATGCATCACTACGGGCCGCTTCCCCAGAAGCTGGAAGTCAGGGCGGCTCTGCCTCCTACGAAAGGAGGGCCGTCCGCCTGATTCACCATCGGGCTACCGGCCAGTGGTGCTGCTCAACGAATCGGGAAAGTTTTTTGAGAGAATTCTCACTTCCCGGATCGTTGAGCATCTAGAGGATGGGGGACCGGACCTGGCAGATTGCCAGTACGGTTTCCGAACCGGCCGGTCTACTGTGGACGCAATAGCTCACCTCAAGAGGTGGACTGAGGGGGCTACAGCACAAGGAGAGGTCGTAGTTGCGGTGTCATTGGACATCCGCAACGCATT
Source organism: Schoenobius gigantellus (assembly GCA_963935595.1). Classification (NCBI taxonomy): domain Eukaryota; kingdom Metazoa; phylum Arthropoda; class Insecta; order Lepidoptera; family Crambidae; genus Schoenobius; species Schoenobius gigantellus. Next base: position 10,988,912 of record OZ012563.1, on the reverse strand, counting down.
CAATAGCCTCCCCCATGAGTGCATAGAGGAGGCGCTAAAATTCCACCGAGTGCCCCTCTACCTCCGCACTATAGTACGGGACTACCTCCAGGAGAGAGAAATCCTGTACGAAGGCGCGGACGGAAGCGTTCACAGTTGGAGGATGGTGGCAGGTGTGCCCCAGGGTTCAGTGTTGGGCCCTCTGCTCTGGAACCTGGGGTACAACTGGGTTCTGCGGGGAAACCTCCTACCATCTGCGGAGGTTGTGTGCTTCGCCGATGACACTTTAGTCGCGGCGAAAGCAAAAACGAGTGAGGAGGCGGTCCACCTTGCGTCGATATCTGCCGCAATGTTAGTTCGACGTATCCGCCTCCTGGGGTTGAATGTGGCTGTTGATAAAACAACAGCCATCGCATTCCACCCTCCCCGCCGCAGGATCCAAACGGGGCTTCAAGTCCGAGTAGAAGGGGTTCGTATACCGGTCGAGGTAAAGTTTAAGTACCTCGGCCTGGTACTAGACCCCCGATGGAGGTTCGAGGAGCACTTTAAGCTCCTCGCTCCACGGCTGTGCGCCACCGCAGCAGCACTAGGGCGGGTCCTTCCGAATTTGGGAGGACCAAATTCGGCATGCCGTCGACTGTACCACGGGGTGGTACGGTCGATGGCTCTTTATGGAGCCCCGATTTGGGCGGAGTGCCTCTCCCCCCGTACGGAGACCCTCTTATGGAGACCACAGAGGGTCATCGCGACCCGGGCCGTGCGAGCCTACCGCACAGTCAGTCACGGGGCGGCTTGCGTTTTGGCAGGCACGCTACCGTGGGGTGTCGACGCACGCGTCCTTGCGGAGGTACACAGACATCGGGTCGCAGCTAGAAATCGGGGGGAACGACTCGTCAGGGAACAAGTGCGACGGCTTCGCACAGAGGCACAGAGGGAGGCTCTGTGTCGATGGAAGGAGGCACTCGCCTTCCCAGCTGCCGGCCACCGGACGATTGATGCGATTCGTCCGGTGTTGGAGGAGTGGGTTGGGCGCCGGCATGGCAGCCTCTCTTACCGCATGGTGCAGGTACTGACCGGACATGGATGCTTCGGCCACTACCTGCATAAGGTCGCTCGTCGGGAGGAAACGCCGCAGTGTCACCACTGCGACGCTCCCGATGATACGGTCGAGCACACGGTACTGGAATGCTCGGCCTGGCGATCCCAACGTAACGAGCTACGCGTGGCGTTGGGCGGCGGTGACCTCTCGCTGCCAGTCATTGTCAGTAAGATGCTGGCTAGTGAGAGGGAATGGGAGGCTGTCGCCTCCTTCTGCGAGAATGTTATGACGCAGAAGGAGGAAGCGGAGAGGGAGCGGGAATGTGACCCAAATGCTGCTCCTCTCCGACGTAGACGGTTGGGCGGTAGAAGGCGGGCTTTCGCAGCCCACCTCCCATGACCGCCCTTGGTGTGGCCTGCGCGCTAGGGTGGCTCCTGATGCGCGTGATTATAGGCCCCCCCGTCTGGGTATTACCCCCATGTTCGGGGTAATAACCCCACAGGCGTAAAGACCCGGCCCGTAGCTGGCTGGGCTGTCCCGGGGTGGTTCGGAGAATTGGGGTTACCCAGACCCCGGATCACCCAACTATGGACAAGAAGAACATCGAGGTTGGTTTAGTGGGTATGCCCCGCAATGAGCTGGGCGAGTCCCACACACGCCTGTCGACTAGCCATCGGCAGGTACGGTGCGCAACAGCATTCCACCTCGTAAAAAAAAAAAAAAAAAAAAAGGGATGCCATCATCGTCGCGTCAAACTAATCTACAACACAGCGGTTCGGAGCCTAACATTCATAAAACTCCTGAAAATGAATACTACATTAACACCGCTATACGCAAAAGAAAACACAGTAATGATATCTCGGAGGAACTTAATATCATCCAAAACAAATTCTCTGTTATGTTTACTAGCCTGGAACAAAAACAGGAAAGCAATTTTTCTATGCTATTAGAACACATGGGGGATATCAAACAACAGAACGAGGACATCCGCCAAGCTATGAGCTTTATGTCTGAGAAGTATGATTCACTTTTAGTCAAGATGAAGGGTTTGGAAGAAGAGAATGTTACCTACCGCAAGCGAATCTTTGCACTTGAGGAAAAAATTGATGTACTTGAGCGTGCGTCCCATGCATCACGAATCGAACTGCGCAATATCCCACAAAAAGAGCAGGAGACTAAAGACGACCTACTTCAGATCTTAATTAAGACTAGTGAGGTGTTGGATGTGACGCTGCAACAATCGGATGTCAAAGACATATTTAGAATTAATACTAAAAGGGAAAGTCACAAACCAATTATAATTGATTTTATTAGCTGTATTCTTAAAGAAAAATTTATCACAAATCTAAAATGTTACAATAAAACGCATTTGAATAACAAGATCAATACTAAGGATTTATTACTTGAGGGGCCGGCCATACCAGTCTACATCTCGGATAATCTACCACAAAAAACTAGACAGTTATATGCAGCTGCAAGAGACTTTGCAAAAAATAATAAATATTCATTCTGCTGGACTAAGTCGGGCAGAGTCTATCTCAAACAGATGGAGCAGTCTAAGCCTATTCTTGTCAAGTGTCATGAGGATATTTTGAAGCTGTCTGCAATGTGACTAGGTTTGCATTATTTTTATATAACTTCATTGCTTTCTTCATTTCTTTGGTTGATATTGTTTTTGTTTTTTATAGATTATTGTTATATCCAGATCTTTATCTCATTAACAAACGTATTGCGACTAACATCTACTTTTTATCATGTAGCACTATTATACACACATAACATACATACATCTTGCACACATACATATCACATAATACACAAAGAAAACAACTTAAACACAGTTATTCAATTTATTATCTACAAATTGCATGGTTTATCAACCTTAAATCGATGTTTACATTTTGCTAATCATTTACAATGTGTCCTGTGCTTTATCCAAAGCTCTCAAAATGGTATGTGTCATGAAATATTTGATAACAGTTTTATATATATCAAAATTCGATAATCAAAGTATTTCTTGTAATTTACATTCATGCGTGGATTCTTATAAGCACAGTTTTGAATACATTTGCGATCCCGAGGAATGCAGTAAATTAATGAGTTGTGCACCTGGCTCATTTACAATTTTGACGCAAAACATTAGAAGTTTATCATGTAACTTTGATAATTTCTGTACACTTCTAGCGAGAATTGCCTTATCTTGGGATCTGTTGGTCTTGACGGAGTGTTGGCTGCCATCTGCGAAGCATATACCTGAATTACATGGCTACTCATATGCTACCACCAAAAATAACCGTACCCAGAATGAAGGTGTCGTTGTTTATTACAAATCTACTATTTCCCCAGTCATAGATGAGCCACGCTTTATTGATGCCAACTGTCTGACGATTCAATTAGACTCATCTACTGTCGTTGTTGCCATCTACCGCCCCCCGGGCTATAAGGAACCTCAAAACTTTCTTACCTCTTTGAGGATATTACTGACTAGCTTAAATCAATTTACTAACATTATTATAACAGGTGACATAAACATTGACATTACTCAAAACACCAATGACCAACGCTCCTGGGATTACCTGAATTTACTGGCTGAATATAACATCCATGCTGGGCACAGCACTCCAACCCGCAACCGTACCTGCCTAGATCACGTGATGGTAAAATCTGAGAAAATCGCGAAATGCTTTATCGTACAGTCTTCTGTCACGGATCAAAATAGTGTAGCAGTTCAAATAAATTTTAAAAAAGATTCCTTAAATCTGAGTAAGACTAAACTTTACATTGACCAGGCAGGAGTGGATATGGCGATTAGGAGTATTGACTTTGCGCCTATATATAAAATGTCAGATGTCAACGTTGCCTCCAAGTTCCTATCCGATCAACTAACAAATGCAATAAAAAATAATTCAAAACTGTTTCCCATTGCTAAGCGTAAGAGGCTTATCAAGCCTTGGTTAACCCCTGGCCTTCTTAGGTGCATGAAACACAGAGACAAACTGCACAAAAAATCCTTACGTAATTCAGATGACCTAAACCTATTATTTATATATAAAAGGTACAGGAATTTTTGTAATGCAGCTCTTAAAAAAACTAGGCAAGCATATGAAAGACAATTAATACAAAACTCTGGAAATAATAGTAAAAGACTTTGGGAGGCGGTGGCCATCATCACACAGTACAAAAAATCGGAAAGTGTGTCCTCTGGTCTTATTTCCAAGAGTGATCCTGTAGGCAGTGTCAATGCTGCCAATTTCTTTTTTGCCAATATTGGTAAAAATTTGGCAAATAGCATTGCTAGTAGTAATATTAACACCTCATCGGTTAACTCCATTCCTTTCGCAGCTAAGTCTATGGTCATGCTCCCCACTAGCGAAGCTGAAGTTGATAACCTCATTAAGAGCCTACGCGATAAGTGTGCTGTTGGTGTTGACCAAATACCAGGTCAGCTATTGAAAAAACACCGCGATCTACTGACCCCTCCTATAACATACGTCTGCAATCTCTGCTTGATGTCTGGAATCTTTCCGGATATATACAAGAGGTCTCTCATCATACCAATCCATAAGGGTGGCGACAGAGACAGTATCAATAATTTCAGGCCGATATCCCTGCTTCCCATCCTCTCCAAGATCGTGGAAAGATTGATGAACAAACGTCTAGTTGACTTCCTTGATAAAAATAACATACTTTCTCCTTCTCAGTATGGTTTTCGCTCAGGGAGGTCAACAGATGATGCTGTCCATGACCTCACTGACTTCGTTGTCACACGTGTGGATGGAGGGAAGAAGGCTATTGGCATATTTGTCGATTTGGCAAAAGCATTTGATACAGTCTCTGTCGCAATCCTTCTGGAGAAAATGGAAAGACTGGGTGTCAAAGGTTTAGCCCTTGAATTGTTTAAAAGCTATTTAACAGATCGCTACCAGGCAGTTAAAATCGATAGCTGGATTAGTGGGGATTTGGCCGTTACTTTTGGCGTTCCGCAGGGCAGCGTCCTTGGTCCCACGCTGTTTCTAATATATATCAATGATCTCTGTCAGATGAAACTAAGAAACGGAAAAATCGTGGCTTTCGCCGATGACACTGCCTTGCTGTTCACCGGAAATAGCTGGGAAGAAACATTCCACTATGCCCAGATGGGATTTGACATGGTTGCGGACTGGATGGCTTGCAACTTACTTTCTCTTAATGTTGCTAAGACCAAATATTTGACATTTGCCATCACTAGGCGGGGTCTTCCTGTTGACCTTACACTCAAATCACATTTGCGTTCCTGCCTAAAAATCTCTAATTGTGGTTGCTCTGATCTTGTCGCCACTGACTCCATAAAGTACTTAGGTATTATGATTGACTGCTGTCTTAACTTCCAGCCCCACGTGAACCTACTTGCTGCACGAATAAGGAAATTAATATTTATTTTTAAAACGTTGCGTCAGGTAGCTGGTCGATCAGTTTTAAGAACAGTGTACCTATCACTTTGCCAATCGTTATTGGAGTACTGTATCTCTTCTTGGGGTGGATCCGCCAAGACTCATTTGCTAAGAGCAGAACGGGCTCAGAGAGCTGTCCTAAAGGTTGGTGCATTCCTACCTATTACTCGTCCCACTATTGAGGTATATAAACATTGGAATGTTCTATCTGTCCGTCAACTTTTTATTTTAGCTGTCATCCTTCGTAAGCATGTCAACATCCCCTATAACCCGCAGCTAATGGCTGACAAACGCAGGAAAGGTACTGTATGCACCACGACTCCATTTCACACAAGATTCGCTCAAAGATTCTTCTGCTTCTTAGGCTACCGACTTTACAACACTGTTAATGCTGTACTCAGTATTTATCCCCTCACAAGGCGCAGCTGTAAGAAGAAAGTATTAGAGTGGCTGCTGGGCTTGAATTATGCTGAAACGGAAAAATTATGTACAGTAATTAAATGAATGAGTATATAACATTAAGGTCATATTATAAAATAAAATAGGCACATAGGCGTGTTCACTCATACGAACCTCCACTCACACACACACACATACACACACACACACACACGTACACACACACACACCTACACACACACACACACACATACACACACACGTAATATTCTATAAAGGCTTCTATAAATGAAATTAATAAGTAAATAAGTAACTATATAAGAAGTATAATATTTATAAGTAGGTATCGTTAACTCTAGCTGTTCTTGTTACATGGTAAATGAAATTTAATTTGTGTACCGAGGTGGTGAGAGCCTGATGTCCTGTAATACAGGTATATTAATATACTTAGCATAGGCATCAGTCTCGCACAAAAATAAAAATAAATAGGTAATTATACATTTGTAAGCTTCTTGTGTTGTTGGTATTGTTTTTGTTTTTGTGATGAGAAATAAAGATTATTATTATATTATTATTATTATACTTTAGATAATGTTTTGTAGTAAGACTGATATAGTCTAAATCTATTACCGTATTTCCGTCTATGTGTAAGACAGTAATTATCTCATGACCCACAATAGATAGAGTTCAAATTTAATAGTGTGTATTTCGATTGAAGTCGTCTAGGAAAATAAAGAATTTCAAAGTGTTCTTTACATCTAAGGTGGAATGAAACTTTTTTGTGCAAGTTCGACCACAAATGACCAGTTTTCAATTTACAAATATACACAGTTCTATAAATTATTTTAGGAAATGTGTCATACCACTCAATGTATTATGCAGATAAAATTATCTGACGTTTAAAAACTTGACCTTAAAAAGCACAATATCTAGGAAATAAATGAACAAATACAAAATCAACTTAAAACAAGTATCGCTAAAAATTACGCAAACATCAAAACTAAGCAAGCATCAAAAATTCATTGGACAAAATTTAGCCGGCAATGAGAAGGGACGTTCGTTCCGCCCGATGTCATACGGCGAACATAATTAAGCGCTGAGCCCTTATTAGTCGGTAAATAAGTCCGTCCCGTTCTAATTTTGAATTTTCCAGCGCACTCAGCTTTTTGGATTAAAACGTACCGTAAATTTGTGTAACTTACGAGCGGCATGGAAGCGTTCGCGCGCCCATTTCAAGGTTAGCGGGCTAGGGCGGGGATGTCCAATGACAGGAGATGTCTGGAAGAGACAAGGGTCGCGTTGAAAACGGGGAAAAACTTTGGCATTCGTTTTTGGACATCTAGACCTCCACTAGAATACGCAAGTACTGTTGATATTATATTTTGCCAGATTGTCGTAGTTCGGCCGAATATTTGGCTACCATCTAGATTCGCTTCAAGAGGCATATTTGTAGGAAATTTTATGCTGGCAATACAGCATCCAAATTTCTAAGTAATAATATTAGGAATGAATATACAGTAAAAAGTTGCACCAGTGACAGAAGATAACAAGTAACAAGTAAGCACGTTTACTTGTGACTTCTGCAAGTGATGATGAGGGATGAGAATCCTATTATAAGAGATATGGACATGAATGTAGATGTAAAGGAACAGAAAAAGAGTTAAGAAAGTACCTATATATTTAAAGATCAGCCCCGAATCTACGATTTTTTCGAACCGTGGCAAAAAATTGATAGTCGAAAAGAAGAATAGAAGGAAAAGAGGCTTCACTTGTTCGATATTTTGAATTCTTATTTCAAGGATTTGCCGCCCCCCATGAAACTGCCGCCCGAGGTAAGTGCCCCCAGTTGCCCCCCTTAGATCCGGGGCTGGTTTAGATGGTGAAAAGATATGCATCCAAAGAATTCAAATCAGATGACGCCTAATAGAGACTGAAAGATGTTAACGTTCTGTGCTAATAAGGGCAGGGTGATGATGATGATGATTTTTTAGCTTAAGACACGAATCAACCTAAATAAAATACAACATTTCGAAACCAGGTTTTTTTTGGTCGATATAAAATATAAGTACCCATTATGTAGTTAGATCCAAAGTTTTTCACATGGCGGTCTCTTGGTTTATTAAGTAAATCATTTATTAAGTAGTTTACCGTAATTACAGTAAGTAAAAAAATATCAGACCTTACAAATAATTCAACAATCCTAGAGACAATTACTTGTTTTGAGTATTGCGTGCTAGGTGTAAAAATGGCTGATAAATAATTTTCAAGAACACTATTAATTTACAGCTCCACCGACGCGACTAACTAGTAGAATCTTTTCTTAGCGATGAAAAAGAGCCTATATGGGCTCTTAGCGAAACAAGATAAATACTAATTGGTATATAGTGCTCACAGTGAGTTATATATATAACTTTATTATACTATACTATATTGTTAATTGATTATACAGCCAATATAGATCAGCTCTATCGAATAAGCAACATGACTTCGTAAAGGGTTAATTAATAATTTCTAATCTATAATAATAATAATAATAATAATTTATTTATTTGCAAGAATACAGTATTTTCAGGTGGTACATTCATCAATTCCGATGCATTCTACCTGCAAGCAGGCGTGCAAACATTTATAAAATTCTCTATAATTATACTACATTATTAAAAGTAAACACCTATTGATAGGCTATGTCATATAAATTATAAAACATTTTATATAATATTAAATTGTCAAAAAAAATTGCTAAATAATAATTCATGTCATAGAATATTAATAACCCATGTCATTTAAAAATTAATAATAAAGTCATACATAATTTAATTTTTATATAAATTTTAACGTATTCAAACAACAATATATTAATACTTAATGGGATATTTATAAAATGTCATTGAAATATTCTTTAATGGTATAGTAACATTTTGTTTTCAGCCATGTAGTCAATATTTTCTTAAAATGTTTACTATTTTCAATAATTTTAATATCGTTAGGCAATTTATTATATATACAGATTAACATATTAAATACATTCACTTTATATAAATAAGTGTGACAAGGAGGTTGATAAATTAAATGTCTATATTGAGTTCTCGTATGCCTATCATTAACATCTACGCGTTTTTTGAAATATTCTGTGTTATTTTTAACAAAGATACAAGCTTCTTTGATATATATACAGGGCAGCGTAAGTATGCCAAACTTCTTAAATAGTGGCTTACAACTATCATCATACCAAGCATTTTGTATCATTCTTAGACATCTCTTCTGTATTCTAAAAGCTCTATCTACGTCAGATGAGTTTCCCCAAATTAAGATTCCGTAACTCAGAACGGATGAGACATAGCCATGGTATGCCATTACCGCTGCTTCTGTGGAAACTGTCTGTCTAAGTTTTTTTAAGGCGAATACGAATCTGTCGATCTTTGTACATACCATATCAACATGACTTTTCCAATTTAAGTTTTTATCAATATTCATACCCAAATACTTAAAACATTCAACTAATTCTATGGCAACATTATTTTGTGTTACTTGTATATCTAATGGTTTTGAATTGTAGGATAGAAATTGCATTATTTTAGTTTTTTCTAAGTTAATGTTAAGTTGATTAACTTGTAGCCAGTTGATTACTTCATTTAAAGTTATATTAAGTTTTGCTTCAGCAATCTCTTTATTTTGACATTGAACATTTATGGCAATATCATCAGCGAACATCACACATTCTTCATCAATAACATTGGGAAAATCATTGCTAAACAATATGAATAATGGGGGTCCAAGCACGCTACCTTGTGGAACTCCCGTCTTATTTAAAATGTACTCTGACCTGTAACTGTTTTTTCGCGAAATCCTTTTCGTTTCTTGAACAACTCTGTTTATTTCTGTACACTGAAGTCTATTATTTAAATAGCTTTTAATCCAGTCATTTGCTTTTCCTCTGATGCCAAGAATATCTAGCTTGTTGAGCAATATTGAGTGACTCACAAAATCAAATGCTTTTGTCATGTCAATAAATATTATAACACAACGGGAATGCGCTGATTTATGCTTTCAGAAATGCATTTTATAAGTTTAAAACAAGCAAGAGTAGTAGACTTTCCCTTCCGAAATCCACACTGTTCGTCCGACAAAATGTTATATTGATCTACAAAACTGTTTAGCCTAACCAACATAGCTTTTTCAAAAACCTTAGATAATACCGAGATTATTGTTATTGGTCTGTAATTATTGGGATCGAGCTTATCCCCTTTTTTAAAAACAGGTCGAATAACTGATAACTTTAGCTCTTCCGGGAATACACCTTCAGAAAAACTTAAATTTATAATATGTGAGAGAGGTTGGCAAATACTCTGTGCACATGCTTTCAGAACCTTTGTATTAATTTCATCATAACCTGTGGCTTTACTGTTGTTTAATTTCATAATAATGTTATAAATTTCATTTTCATTTGTGGGTTTTAAATAGATAGTATGCGGATTTTTCTTTAAGTATCTGTAGTTAGCGTTAATTAAATTACTAGGTTGCTTATTTGTCATATTTATAAGATATTCGTTATATAGATTACATATGTCAATAGGGTCAGTGTATTTATTATTATTAAAAATGAGGGTATTCATGTCATTATTATGTAAATTATTTGGTTGTTTCGAAGAAATTGTATTCCAAGTGGCTTTGCACTTATTTTTACTAAATGTGATATATTTGTGATTAGTTAGTTTTTGAGCCTTAAGAATACATGCTTTGTATATTTTGTTATATTTCCTATATATTGCCTTAGCATCTTTTTTATGTTTGTTATTAAGTTTATATTTTAAAAACAATGCTCTTTTAGTTTTACTAGATTTTTTCAAACCTTTTGATAACCATTTTGATTTAAATGGACGGTTATTTATTTTAACATTTATTATTGGAAAGCATAGGTTGTAAAGCAATTGAAACATTTCATAAAATTTACTAAAAGCTAGGGCAGTAGAATCTGAATTCATCACATCTGTAAACGATAATGCTTCAATATTTTGACAGAATTTCCATATATTATCACTACTATAGTCCCTTTTGCTTTCATACCATGATCTATGTACCTTAGACTTATTTTTTTTTATTTTAATAATTTGTGCTGTTTCATGATCCGAAAGACCCAAATAAAGTATTTCAGACTGTACTTGCTTTATATTGCTTGCGATTTGATCCAGACAAGCATTCATTCTTGTGGGTAGGTTTATATGCATTTGAAAATTATATGCTTCCAAAGTACTTGTGAGTTCACTAGTATAGGCAGTCGGCTTCAAAATATCCAAATTCCAATCACCACAGATAATAATTTTTTTACTCTTGTATTTTTCTGTAAGAAAATGTAATAATTTATTTAATTTATGTATAAAGATTCCTATGTGACTTTTGGTCTGCTCTGGTATTCTATATATACAAAAAACCATCATACCTAAACCAGTCAACTCAATACCACAGCATTCAAATAATAATATAGAAGCCACTCCTGGGGGGATTTGTACAGGTTTCGTTTCGAGAGACTTATTCACTAAGATACATGTCCCACCTCTAGAGTTAGTTCGACTAAATGCAGCAACTAATTTGTAGTTATTGAGCCTGACATTACCTTCCGAGCCCTGCTTTATGAATGTTTCGCTAAAACAAAGAATATCTACCTCAAAATATCAATATATTTTCTATAAGAACTACCTTTGCAAGATTTTTACCGGAGGCGTCCAAGTCGATTCTATCTCCATAAACTTCTTTGAGGTGATTTGACAGTCAGTTAAATAATACTTTGTAGGAAGCTCGCATCCTATGGTATTAATCGTAGCTTACTGCGCTAGTTGGTTTATCTCTAACCTCAGTAAAAGAAGCTAATTGGTCGCTTTAAGAGGATTTATATTCATATAAAAAATATATAATAATAATATATATAATTATAGAAATGGTATAAAAGAAATGCTAACAAATTCTATATTACCGTCTGCAGATAGAACTCAACAATCTCAATTACGAAGCGTGACTATCCAAATTTAATGTACAAGGCTAGAAGTGCAAAGTAAATATTTTGACTTTGTTTATTTTTACAAATTTATTCATTCTCTAATAGATTCTTTAGATCTACATACTATCACAAATATCAATAAATATTGCTTACGAAACGCGTAGGTTCAGTCAGAGATATCTCGTTACTTTGGACGCTTATAAAAACAATACCCAATTTTACATTCCTCTGGTAGGTATGTCTTGGGATTTTTTCTCCCCGCAACTTTTACTTTTCATTAAATCACTTAAAGATATCCCAAGCCCGTAAACATCTTCCATTATGATTTATTTAGTTAAGTTATTAAGTTGTTAGATCTACAGGAGAGTAAAGTTTTTTTTGGTTCGACAACTGACTTTAAATCTTCGTGAAAAAAAACTAGCGAAAAACTTTAGACTACTTACTAATCGCAGGGATGATTTAAAGATACGAGATATAAAAAAAATAAAATGTTTTGCTCTCATTTGAAACATAATATTATAGGTAGAAAAGCACTATTAAGCAATTAACAAAATAGACTCAACAATATATTTTCTACTAATATGTTACTGGAGCAAAACTGGATTTTGCTGTATTCACGTAAATATATTTCGAACAATTTTGTATATCAATTATTTCGAATTTGAAATATAATTGTTTTTATATCATTAAATGGAATATAGAAAACATCTTTATTAATAGTGTTTATAAGAGCACATAGTATTGCATTTCAATTCAAATATAAATTATTGATTGAACGAGTATCGCTCGTAGAACTGACGGCCGTTGGGGCGGAAAGGTCCTCGAGTGGCGGCCGCGTACAGCGAGGCGCAGTGTTGGTAGTCCACCTTATGGGGGGCCCACAAAGTGGACCAACGATCTGGTGAAGGTCGTTGGAAGCCGCTGGATGCGGGAGGCGCAGGACCGATCGGTATGGAGATCCTTGGGGGAGGCCTACGTCCAACAGTGGGCGTCTCTTGGCTGAAATGCCGATGATGATGATTGTACGATTATTATTAGCCTATGTTTTAAGAATTGTAATCTGGTGTTCATAAAAAGTAATTACACTTTTGAGAAGAGATTGAAAACCTGAAACAAATCCAGCACCAACCTGTTTAGCCAGCGTGATCACTTACGATTTTAACATTTTATCTGTGGATTTCGTTACTAGCGATAACGATATAGGTAGTAGGTACTTGAAATTTAGCTCCATGCATGATACATCAAAATTCTATCTATCTATGCTAATATTATAAAGAGGAAAGATTTGATTGTTTGTTTGTTTGTATTGAATAGGCTTAAAAACTACTGAACCGATTTTGATGAAAGTTGGTATAAGGATAGTTCGAGACCAGGGGAAGGACATAGAGTAATTTTCCTACGAGATAAAAAAATTCCCAAGGGAAAACAAACATAACGCGGACAAAGTCGCGAGCGGAAAGCTAGCAGCAAATAAATCCAGATGAGAAGGAATCGGCCTGCTACACCACGCCAGCAGCGTTATGTAGTTTGAATTGCTCACACTCTGCTTGTCCAATAAGAGACTCGTGCGTAGCACTAGGATGTATAGGTTAAGCTGATGAAGAACTATTATACTGTATTTTCTAATTAAACTATCATTATTTCTGAAGATTGATGTATCTGAGACACGTTTAGTTTGGTATTTCAGTCTGTAGACGCGATCACATCTAGGCAATTACAAAGTTTAGACATCGTCGATTAGGCAATTTGCTTTGTAGTCAAATGGCTCGTTAGTCGTGATTGTCGAAGTGGAATTCTTAATGAAATCAAAGTGTTTAACACCCAGGATTTTACATGTGCATTATATGAAAGATTAACATGACGCATAAATGAATTATCTTTGAACACTATTATAAAATTTAAGGATTGTAACTCCTCATCGATAATAACACTGGAAGGTATGATTTGAATTTAATATTTAAAATGAATAATCGTTTTGTTTTTCTACTTCAAATAGTAGGAATGTAAAATAACTCGACAAAGGGAAATAACTCGACGTCTTTATTCATTCTCTAAGTCCATGTCGCGAACCCAATGGAAATTCGTCCGTAACAATTTTAGGTCGCGCAGGGAGTAACACTTAGGTAGATAAAGGAATTATTTGCGCCTCCACATAGGATTATTAGATCTGCTTTGATATGAAACGGATATTCTAAGGAATAATTTCGGATTCTTTCTCTATCAACTTGGGTACAATTCGCTTGACTCAGTGAGCAACAAATTGAATTGAAAGTATTCACTTTCAGTTTATCACTTCAGTGGTATTCATTAATTTCATCTGTAGAAGTACTGTGTGAAACGTTCGCGTTATTAGATGTAGTCATAAAGTACCTGTGGTTTTATGAGACGCATTTATTTTTACTATTCTAGTATCAATTGTCAAATAAACTTCTGCTTTTGATTACCATGGAAGAATACTTTAATTCATGTCAATCAACATGGATTAATGCGTTATTGTTAAATATCTTAGACATTTGAGTTATATTGTTTTCGTTTTCATTGACTTTAAAAAGTAAATGTAAAGTTCTATACAAAGATGTTTGAGTTGGAATATTTCATAAAAAAATGCAAAAGTGTTTACGTGAAAAAGTGGCTTAATACATTAAATACCACTTTTCTAACATAACCTGGATGGTTCATCAAAATGTGAAGCTTTCGTCACATAAAAAGATGAATTAAACCGACCCATTACAATATTACAGAATCATCCTAGAGCAAACACATTTCAGTATACTCCCGACCGCATATCTTTATGCATGAGAAGACAATATCAGGTCGTTGAGAGAGCCTTATTATTTTCCTTGTGCTAGCCCATGTCCCGCATATATCGGATAGCAATCCCGCCTCTTGTTATGCTAAACTGGGCCGCAGCTAAATGTTGCTGAATTGCATCAGAAAAAGATCAAGTATTTGTATTCGTAGGATGGGATAGTGAGAAATTCGCCAGCACATCTTGTTGTTATTGGCACACGGGATAGCGACGCCATTTTCCTCATATGTTTGTAACTTGCAACGATTAGGTATAGTAGTAGTCTTTTGATGACACGATAAAAGTAATGCTAATAATAATTTTTACTGCCTGTTTCTCGAGACTTCGTCTTGTTTTGATTTACGCATTTTTCAAACTTCGCATTCTAGCTGTTACTTGTGTCTTTTTCTGTGTGGAATGCAATTATTTATATTTTGTTCGATTCGGATAGTTTCATGCGCTCCCCAGGGAACTCATCAAAATAAGGAATAAAAAGAAGCCTATGTGCTTTAGTCCTTTCTCACGGCTTATGTCATTTCTTTAAAAATGGTACAGTTGTTTAAGCGTAGAGGCGTAACAGATAGAGTTACTTTCGCATTTATAATAGTAGCAGGAGTCTAATAAGCGTACCTTTCAACTTATTTTCAGTGATTGCCATAAGATAGGGATGCTTTTGACCATAGAGATTACCTGCACGTTCATTATCATCATCATTATCATGGTAGTCATGAGCAACTGAGTAGAAAAACTCCCAATGAGGAAATACGGGTATTTGGGTACTAATACGCCGGCCAAGTATGAGTTTGTGGGAATTGCAAGATCTTCATTTGTTATTAAATAACACTATTGTATAAAGGCTTTGAAAACGAGATATCCACAACAGCTCTTATGGTCTATTTCACTAACCTTGTCTTAGTTTAGGACAATCTTAAACGGCATAGTGACAACTACTACTTAGGATTGTTATTTTTGCTGAACTTCCATTATATTAGGTCATTTCATATTAATTCGTGTTTTATCGAACTAATCACTTTAATGTCAAATATCAGGTGTTTAGTTTTTTTATACATACGACAGGAAAGCTCTTGGCCTTCATCTCACCTAAAGGTAAGTAATGATAAGGCCGAAGGTGGAAGCGAGCTTCCTCTGGACCCCTCAACAACTGAGGAGCTGGCTATCTGACATCTAACTGTCAGAGCACAATAAAGCTATTAACATTGTTATTATGGCGACAAACTTAGGTAAGACGATAGTAGCTAGCCAGGCGGGCTCAGAAGATTCAGAGTTATAATGCTTCCGGACCTTGCTCTAACAGATTACATTTTTTTCGAAATTTAGTAAATTTATTGCAAGTAAAAAATTTAATTCCAATGAGGCAGTTTAAGCCGCCTTCATTCTAACTCTGAAATTTTTTCAGCAATGCAATCAATAATCAGCCAATATAATGGCGAAAGATTATAAAGGCAATAATGGTTCATACATCGATTAAAATATATAATTTCATCACGTTTTTTCGTTTTATTTTCAACCAACTTAAAAAAGGGTTGACCTGTATGTTTGTCTGAATCGGTTTTATTTTTTTAACAAAAAATAAAACCTATTTCAAAAACACCAAAATGTCAAAAATAATATAACAATACAAACAACATCACAGTTTTATATTGAAGTCGGTGCCAAGCTTAGAGCATAAGGTGCCAAGCAATGATCACTTGATCCTTATAAAATATAATAACAACAATTAATGTAAGTACTAAGTTAAATTTTGTCAAGTACTTAGTTAAAACAATTCATATGTAATATATAATATAGTTTAACCACAGGCAGCTTAATAATTAAACATTCACAAATCTCAACTCTTCCTAAAACTGAGCTAACAAAAACTAATTTCAAACATACATAGCGCCTAACTTAACAATACGATAGCCTACGCATAATACTTTCAATAAGAATTCGAATACAATGGATTATAACAGTCGATACTACACTTCCCTCCCATGCACCGTTATAATAAGACACCTTAATCCCATCGAAACATATTTCCGTTAATCTATTGTGGTTGTATATCTTGCGAGGATGTACTCGGAATGTGAGATATGCAGAGGTCGGACCAATAATAACGTCCTGTAGAAACTCTTAATCCACACCCTTGCGATGGCGGAGAGCTGGCGGCCTGAGGCCCTATTTGAATCATTCGCCTGGCATCGAGCGTTCTTCGAGAGTTATCTGCGCTCGATTTCTCGATTTTCGTTTCGTTTTTGACGAAAGTCAATATTATATTACAAAAATATCAATATCATTTTAATTTTAATCAAAAACAAAATAAAAATAAGTAAATTTCGAGCGATAACTACGCTTGACGAGCGCTCGACGCAAGACGAATGATTAAAAAAATATTTTACAAATAAGAAAAACCGACTTCAAAAAAGTTAAAAATAATATAAGAATAGGCACAGACAACATCATACTTACTCGTATATATCGAAGTCGGTGCCAAACGATGGTCCTCTAGAAAATCTTAAAATTTGTCACCGAAACATACATACATACACTTTTAAAATTTGGCACATTTGTTCAGACGCTGATATAGACTTATATACTTATATATACGAAAACTGGGCAGTTCTGGAAATATTACATACATACGGGTCGAATCGATAACCTCCTTTTTTTGAAGTCGGTTAAAGAATAGAGCCCTTGGGGCCTTACCGTGATCGCTTATAGCATGTCAAAACAATATTGAAACACAGACACCGCTCTTGCTGCGTATAGCGGCATCCCGCTCGCAGTGCGGTTTTAATATTGTTTTGGGCGATCATGGTTAGGGGGCTGGTCCCTATCAATAGCCTCGCTAAACCAGGGGCGGATCCAGGATGTCATGGATGGGGGCATTCTGTCAAGGTTCCTACTCGGAGCTAGGGTTAAAATCACACATAAGGTTAAAAAAAATAGTTTGTTTAGTTTGTATGAAAAAAGTAGCTAGATTAGCCCCTTCACTTCTGATGGATACATACTGTTAAATATTATTTCGGTGTTTTGTTACAAATAATAGTTGTAAACATAAGAGTGTTCTGTTAAATAATTAGGTAGGATTACAGTAGGTTTTTAATTTACTATACATTAATGTGGAATAATATTAAGACATGCGATGTTATAAATGCGGAAATGGAAGTTAGATAATTACCTAAAAGCTTGTAAAAAATCAATGTCACTCGATATCTGTCACTATTTCTTTTACATTCATACGAGTATATATTGAAGAGCTAATATAATACTGTGATTATTGTCTATTTCATCATCATAACAGCTCATATACGTTCCCACTGAGGGGCTCGAGCTTACCCTAAGTTAGGGTGTTTAGGTCTTAGTTAACCTCGCTGGCCCAGTGCGGATTGATCGACTTCACAATACACCTTTGAATTTCTTCGCAGATGTGTGCAGGTTGCCTCACGATGTTTTCCTTCATTGTAGGAGCGTCAGACAAATGTACATATGAAATTCGAAAAACCGAAAAACACATTGGTTCATGGCGGTCTCGAACCCCGGACCTCCCGATTGGACGGCAAGTGCCGAGTCCACAGCGCCACCGACGCTCACATATTTTTATTTGTCTATTCATACAGATGGATATAATTGACTACCACACCGAGAGAAACATAGTGCAGCCTCACTTCTAAAGTGCTCCCAAACAATGCCACTAGAAAATCTGAAATGTTATCACTAACACGTGCCGCTATATTATCCTATTATGAGTTTTCGTACTGTTTTCTGATATCGTTTGCACGTTTCAGTAGCAAAGAGCTTATGTGCTAATCAAGGAATCATGATTCTTTGTTATTTGTTCCTTATTGTTTGAGAGGACTTAAGAGTTCGCAGGTATACCTTTCTTCGAAGAACTGTAAGACTATTCACGTGCAAAGCGTTCGCAGCATCATATCAGTCAAAATACGACCACTGCTTGGTACAGGTGATCCCAAAAGATGATGGGCCATCTTTCGAAGGAGTTCCTGAACAGGTTATTCAAACTATTTACGATAAAGGTGTTTTAAATAGCCTTAAGCTCGAGAAGTGAAAGAATATTAAAGGAAATAAGTCTGTTATCTATATACATTGAAGTGTAATCTGTATTTATGAATATCAATCAATATGTTCATTGATTCACAAAAGAAATTCCCAAAATAACATTTTCACAAAAGAAATTCCCAAAATAAAGCTGTTTTCAGATTGTAGTCCTCTGTTGTTTCTGGATAACAAGACTGTTTTGTATGAAATTTGATAATAAAAATATTGTTAACTTTAACTTACAGGGTGTATAGATATTTTTTTAAAGAAAAGAATAGTTTTTACAAAAACCTTAAGTTTTCATTAACAGTTGAATCTTGAGTGTTAGTAAGAAAATCCATCTAATCATCCTCGAAAAGACTTCACACAATTGTTAATGACCGTTGTTACATACATTGCAATTTGGATTCAAGCAATTCAGTCATATTTAGTTTTTAGGTTATTATAACATAACTTATTATATATTTCGGTGATCGTGCAAATATATAGTAAACTAGCTAGTACCTTGTTTTTTTTTTCAATCTGCTTATATTCTTCCTCACAACCCAAACTACAACCATACCAAATGTCATCTAAATCGGTTCAGCGGTTACTGAATACCCATATGAACCTTCACCCCCCTTCTTCACCCCCTTAAATGATAATTTATGAGATAAAAGCTATCCTATGTCCTTTTCCGGGACGCACGAAACTATCGTCATACCAAATTTAATATTAATCGGTTCAGCGGCTTAAGCGTAGAGATTTAACAGACAGACACACTTTCGCATTTATAATACGAAATCCATACCATACTATAATATAGTATAGTATGGTATAGATTTCGAAATGGACTCTATCTACTGTTAGCCAACCTATTATGAAAAAGTGTTTTCATACAACTAAGTTCGCAAAATTACTCAACGGATGGTAAGGGGTTTGTATACGCGTAAGGGTGCCTCTAGCACGTGGTTCCTGTCAGATTCACACATGCAGCCCCTGCAAGAACCATAGTATACAGCTTGGCAAAAAGAGTTTGGAAAAAATTAGGGCCCCACTAGTACAGTTTCGCACAAGAAACACGAAAATAAACACACAATTTCAAACAAAATAAGCAATTTTTAAATAACATTTGGAAAATTAACAACAGTCTCATTAATATACTATCTAGCTGTGAAACTAGTTTTATCACGGAAATCGCTTTTTAGTTTCACCTGTCACCGCTTCAAACTCTTTTTTTGCCAAGCTGTACGTGTACGTTGCGAACTTGTGACTTGGCGCATAGTGATCCCAATGACCTTGCGTCGATCGTCCCGCACTGATTACATAGGAGTGAGTAAGCGAGAGTGAGGGGAATATTTAAGCAAACCTTTACCGCGTAAGATGATTTATTTCAATTAAAATTTAATAAAGGCGAATAAGAAAAACCTAAAAAGACCATCCGCTAGAATATTGTTAACTTTATTTATCGAAATCGAAAGTATATGATTTAACCTAATATTTACGACGCGATTAGATTTAAAGTTTTAAAATCGAGGCATGTTTGGGTCACATTTTGACCAAGTTTTGATTAATTTATCAAAAAATTAAAAGACCATCCTCTAAAAAATGCGTTGAATAATAACATATCTTTTTAAAAGATTTTTTTATTCAATATTTATGATGAGAACCGGTTTTTTCTGCAGTGATTTTTTTATGATTGACCCTACTATGCGCCTTTACATGAAAAGTCAAGTACCTAGAAATTTCATTACCTGACTTACTCTTGAAACGTGAACATAATAATGCTAGCACTGCTGCCTAGATACTGAAACAGGTAAGACAGAGGTACCCACGTAGACCCACTCAGGTAGGTACGGAAGCTGTCTTTTATCTTTTACTTTTAAATCACCAAAATATTAGTTGACCTTTTCACTTAAAAAATCATTTAAGTCGGAACTTAGAACATTTATCTACAAAGCAATTATATTAATCGCTTCATTTAAGAACGGAACCGTTTCTGTCATCCAATATTCAGTCACAGGAAATTATACTTGAACGTTTATTAATTTTAACTGGCAATAAGTAATAAATATCCTTAATTTTGGCTCGCTGAAGCTCCATTTGTATTCATTATTGGGATAGAATACATTTATTTGGACCGTGAAGGAATAAAGGGATTCACACCCCAAAACGAGTTCTACGCAGATGTTGGAAAGGATTGACTTTCTTTTCGAACTAGAATAAACTTAAGTCAGTGTTTTTGGCCTGTTATTATACCTAGTACAGCTTATAGCTACGTTTATATGAGTACATAGCACACTTGCTTGGCGGATAGTGTTTTAAGTTGAACTAACTACCTACCCCGGTTTCGCACGGATAGTAGAGCACAATAATGACTTTTTTTTAAATTTAGAACTAAAAGAATTAAGGTAATATTTCTTATTTTTTTATTTAGAATTTTTTTAAGAATAAAATTTTAATAAGAGAAACGATTATTGTATGTTAACGGTAACAGATAGTTATGCCATCGCGGGGTTTCTTTAGGATATAAGGTCATTGTTAAAAATCTCTTAACGTTTGGTCTGCGTAAGTCATTTTTTTTTCGACTACATGGCTGCAAAATATTGTTTTTTTTTTATTTTACTCAAAAACTCAATTTTTGAGGTCATCGCGATCATACACCGCGTCTGTCTGTCCGGTATTCTCGAATTTCTCGAAGCTTCAACACAAAGCACGAATGTTATGAATAAATGGTTGGTTAATCTATTTGTTGTGTACACGCATTCCACGAATTCGCCGGAATATGGCTCGTCATACATCTGAGTTTAGAACAAAGCGCGCATCAGTCAATGTCTGATGGATACATGAATGGCGTGTTTCCATGCACAGAAAAAGCGTTCCCCAATTATGATATTCATTTGAAGGTGTGGGTTAAAGCGAAAAAAATGTATACAGCTTTATAATCTGTTTGCAACAAACGAGACGCGCTTCTTCTTTTTTACACGTCTACGTTTGATTTGTTTTTGTTTTATTAACGTCTGAACGTTTTTGCGCATTTTTCTGATACCCGCTTTTAGCGCCTTAGTCAGGCCCCCGTCACTACGCGCTTAGGTAGAAGTCAAAAATTCAAAAATCTTTATTCAACATAGGCCTTTACAGGCACTTATTGACGTCAAAACAAAGCAACACATTCTAATTTAAAGGAAACATATTAACCTTGTATGTGCATACATCCTGAATATAATCAGGATGTCTGCAAATACAAGTAGGAATGAAAAAAAAAAAAGTTGATTCTACACCTGTTCGGAAATTGGGAGGCCTTCTCGAGAAGAACAGGTAAGAAACTCGAAAGGTCAAATTTTTTATCTCCTCTTTTAAATCGCCATTTGCAATATTGGTTCTGTTACATAGTCATTGAAAGTTATAAAATACATTCAGTAAGTATGCTTACATACACTTAAAATGTCAGAAAAACATGATAAGCTTAACACTAAGCATTATACAATAAATTATGTTGTTACCAAACATGACATCTGATAACTAGTCTAGCTAATTCCATATCGTGTGGTCACTTAAATAATCATTCACTTTGTAATAACCTTTGTTCATGAGAGTCTTTTTAACGTGAACTTTAAATTTATGAATTGGTAAATCGGTGATACTTTGTGGAAGCTTATTATAAAATGCTACACACCTCCCTAGAAATGAACCACTAGTTTTATGAAGCCTGTAAGTTGCAACGGCAAGCTTATTTTTATTTCTTGTGTTTATATTATGGTAATCACTATTTTTAACGAATGTAGCATAATGCTTGTGTACATAAACTAAATTGTCATAAATATACTGACCGGCTAAAGTTAAGATATTAATTTCTTTGAACAATTCTCTAAGTGAGTCCCTAGCCCGTAAATTATAAATGGCGCGAATTGCTCTCTTCTGTAACACAAAAATTCTTTCAATATGAGCCGCCGAACCCCATAACAATAATCCATATGACATAATACTATGAAAATAACTAAAATAATAGGTTGGGGAAAAAGTTTCTTCGCATTTTTTAAGAAAATTCAAAACATTTTTTAATATAGTTTATTTACATTTAACTAAAGTATGTAGGTACCATTTTGTTCGATAACTTTTTGCCATCTTGTAGGTAGGGACATGATCCCATTGCTATAGAAATTTTGGGACTTCTGGTCAAAATACCGCGACAAGTGGTTTTGGCAGTCCTCTCGTGATGTTAACCTGACACTGCCTAAAGAATTCTGAAGAGACCGAAACAGGTGGAAATCTGAAGGTGCAAGGTCAGGACTATACGGCGGATGTATTAACACCTCCCAGCCAAACTCTCTTAATTTTTGCTGAGTGGCTAAAGATGTGTGAGGTCTAGCGTTATCATGATGAAAAACCACACCCCTTCTGTTGATTAATTCCGGCCGCTTTCTCTCAACTTCTTGCTTTAATCTCATCAGTTGTTCGCAGTAGAGTTCAGAATCGATGGTCCTGCCTGGTGGTAACAGCTCATAATGAATAATGCCCTTCCAATCCCACCACACACACAGCATCACCTTGTTGCGAGTTAACCCGGGTTTCGCCACAGTCTGTGAAGCCTGACCGGCCTTTGACCACGACCTTTTTCGCACGTTCTTGTCGTACGTGATCCACTTTTCATCACCAGTTATCAGCTTCTTCAAAAATGGTTCGGTTTCATTACGTCGTAATAAAGAATCACAAATGAGTACACGGTTCATTAGGTTTCTTTCAGTGAGCTCGTGAGGTACCCAAATGTCGAGCTTTTTTGTGTACCCAGTTTTTTTCAAATGCGCCAAAACTGTTTTGTGGTCAATTCCCAGTTCTTCAGCTACGTCGTAACTACTGACATGCCGATCTTGCTCCACTTTTTCAAAAATGGCATCCATTTTATCTGTAATAGGGCGACCAGAGCGACGTGCATCTTTGACATCAAAATTTCCGGATTGAAAACGCTTAAACCAAATTTGTGCTACTCTCACAGACACTGCACTAGGTCCATAAACATCGCAAATTTTTTTCGCGGCTTGCGTTGCATTTTTACCTTTTTTGTAGTAAAATTTTAAAATGTATCGAATTTCTTCATTAGATTCACTCATCTTGGCGGTACGAAAAACAAATGAAAATCACACATTTTCCTAATTTGAATTTGGAATTATGTTCTTTAAAATTTAAACTTTCAATGATACCAAAACCAGCCAGATACAAATAGTATAGCCAAAGAGATTTTATTACAAGTTTATACATACTATAATGCGAAAAGACTTTTTCCCCAACCAATAGATTAATCTCGCCGTTTCAACATTAGTTAAAAGCCTGATTTTCTTTACTGCGTACGCCGCCGAACTTAATTTGCCAGCCAAGGATTCAATATGTGGGTCCCATTGTAACCGTGAATCTAAAGTAATGCCTAAAAATTTCGTGTTATTTACAAGGTCAACTACATCCTTATTCATATTTAAGTGGGTATCAATCTGCCTTACATTTGGCAAAGAGAATTTAATGCATTTCGTTTTCTTAGAATTCAATGATCAAATTAGAATCAAATTATTAGTTGTAAACCAGAACAGAACTATAGAGAGAGCATCATTTACATCGTCAGAGCATTGTTTCCCTCGGTCAACCTTAAACAATAATGATAAGTATTATATGTGCTGTGGTAGAAGATAAGTACGTGCCTTCCGTTCTGCGCACACCGAGAGTGTAAACAAGTGCGTGTCGGGCCACGCGCAGTGTAGGGTTCCGTAGTTGCAAATGCCAGCTTTGAGTTCACACTCACACCCAACCACACGTTGCTATTAAATTAGGCATTATTATTATTAAGCTGCAATGATTTTATATTTCCTTAAGTTCACGTGGTTCGTAAATTTATATTCAGTACTAATTTTCAATGAAATTTTACTTTTCCGAGTACATTTTATAAGTTGGTCGTCTATAACTTTTTAGTTTGTACCTACTTAGTACTCAACTCTGATAGTTTTCCTTTAAACTTCGTTATATATACTACTGTTTTAATTTTTTCACGTGTCCATATATAACCGTTTAGCAGATAGAGGGCGGAAACTTCTCTTCACCTCTAACAAAAATTTTGCAAAAATTATTTTTTAAAGACCTATTCAACAATACGCCACACGATGGGATAGTCGAGAAAAAAAATTTACTCCCACTTTACTTACTGTATGCCATAAAAATTTTTTTTTCTACCACTTTTTTGGCATAAATAATATACATACTCATACCAAATCACAGCTTTCTAGTACCAATAGTCTCTGAGTAAAACCGCGGACAGACAGACAGACAGACATGGCGAAACTATAAGGGTTCCTTGTTTACTACGTAACCCTAAAAAAGCAGAGGGGTGCCACGTTCCGCTCGGAGTATACTGTTCTGTGTGCCGCGGTCTTGGCACAGTTGTTGCCCGTAGCACACCTCCGCCGCGAAACTAACAAGGCGAAACCGCGTCGCATAGTCAGGAACCAAAAAACGGCGAAGCGAACGCGGAGGTGTAGAGCGTCTGAGCAGATTGGGCGGAACCGCGCGCGACAGAGACAGCGCCATAGTTAAATATCCGCGTTAGAGCAGGCCAGCTCGCCAGAGTTCGCGCGCCGTACAAACCGACAACGTGGCAGAATCGTTTAGCGGTTTCGCTACTACAGTTCCGCGGCGGAGGTGTGCTAGCGGCTTGTATATAGCAATGTTTCGCGAGCTTCGCGCGCGCTTGATTATTTTCCATCAGCAACAACCCTGTCACTCAAGCTCGTAGCGACGTGAGGCTTGAATTAGTGATAACATACGCTAACCCATGACGTTAAGAGGCCCAATTCTGCTAATAAGTTACAGCTGAATCGAAACTAAACCGTTGCAATCGACCAATCGTAGCGCCTATATTACCCTATGGACCTTTGTATCCGAATTAAATACATTTTATTTTATTTTATTTATTTATATTGCCATGCAACTGATCGATGACGTGATAATGTGGCGTTCTGATTGGTCGATCGCAACGGTTTAGTTTCGATTCGGCTGTAACTTATTAGCAGAATTGGGCCTAAGGTGTGATTCAGCTTGGATGCTCAAAGTTTAGTTATTTATAGTGTCGGCTTTTTTCAAGATCAAAGTAGTGTAACTTCTGTATGAAGTACTATTATCTATTCTGTGCCTTGGTAGTATAAGGCGCTGCACCAATGTGCGGCTCGTGTGGGATACAAGCTAATAATTAATATTTTATTTACACATAATCAATATGAAATCAGCCACTCCCTGCGCAGACGTAGACACTTTTCGTGTCCTGTTGCTTACACTTGAGACACACCCGTAGGCGATCAAAAAGTGTTCCAGTATAAATTGTCGTTTTATATTTAAAAAAAAACGATTAAGCAATCATTATAAATACATACTCGTATATAACCGTTACTAACAGTTACTTCATCAAATAATATAAATAAATGATCGAGACCCGCCCTGCCATCCTGAAGCACACCTAAAACCGACTCGAAGTGAGAATTTACGCATCAAATACGAGCCGAATACGTATTCATACGTATTGAGTGCGCAAGCGTCCACAATCACTAGGACTGCCAAACCGGATCAAAACCGAACACGAACCGAATACGTATTAGTGCGCAAGCGCCCTTAGGCAACGATAATCGCTTAACCTCTCTCTCTCTCTCTCCCTGGCACTTATTATTACCATCTGGTGGTGGGGTCTGCCTTCCTAATTTTCCTCCTCCACTTCGCTCTGTCGGACGTATCCTCCTCGGAGACATTGCAAGAAGACAGATCTCTCTTGACCACATCTGTCCATCTTGCCCTTGGTCGCCCTCTAGGTCTGGACCCTGCGATGTTTAGATTGGCTACAACATTACCCACGTAATTAGGAGGTCTTCTTTTTACGTGACCAAACCAACGACGTCTGTTCTCTTGCAGTTTGTCGGCGATGTCGCGTACACCGAGACTACCGCGGATATACTCGTTGCGTATTTTATCGAGTCTCGTCACTCCGCACATCCACCGGAGCATTTTCAGCTCAGCTACTTGGATGGAATGTTTTTGGCGCTGAGTTATTGGCCAAGTTTCACTGCCATAAGACTGGCCTGATCATGCTCTTGTAGACTAACCCTAGTTTTATGGGCATTCGCATGTCACATGTTACGCCAGTTACTTCCCGCCATTTGAGCCAGGCTGCTGCTATACGGTGCTGAATGTTTGTATCTACATTTCCGGAACAGTGCAACATACAACCCAAATATTTGTACTCTTCGCACCTGGTGACTTGTTGTCCGTCGATGACAATGGGGTTATGTTGTGAAGTTGGGTCGTTGCACACCATGTATTGGGTCTTTGAAACACTCAGCAACAGGCCACCTTTTTGTAACTGGCGCTTCCATTGCTCCAGGGCATGCTCAAGCTCGTCTCGGGATGATGAACATATCGCAACATCGTCGGCATAGATGAATGTCCAGGGTACCAATGACTGAGCATTTTCGGTGAGGGAATCTAACACCAAGCGGAAAAGATTGGACTTAATACCGATCCTTGATGTTCCCCCTCCGTAACTGCTATAGGTTTTGTCTGGCCCTCTGTTGTCCTGATTACCGATCTTACGTCTCTGTACATGTCAGCTATGATATCAACATACCTTTCTGGGTTATTTTTCTTACGAAGACTCCACCAGATTGTAGGTCGAGGTACGCGATCGAATGCCTTTTCCATGTCTAAAAACGCAAGATATAGGGGTTTATTCTTGGCTCTAAACTCTCACTGGACAATCATACTCACAGCAAACATTGGATTCACCGTTGATATGCCTGGGATGAAACCATACTGGTTGGTGGATAGTGAGCTCTCTTGTCTTAGTCGGGCATCTATGACTCGTTCGTACAGTTTCATTGTATGGCACATCAACTTTATCCCTCGATAGTTGTTGCATGCATATCTACTGCCTTTGCCCTTGTAGAGAGGTACAATAGTGCTCAGCCTCCACGCGTCTGGTATTAAAGATGTCTTCATGGCCTTCAGGAAGAGGTTGTGTGAGGATATAAATCCCTTTGCTCCCGAGACACTTCCAGACTTCTATAGGGATCCCATCAGGCCCAGGAGACTTCCTGTTGGACATCTTTTTGAGGGCGGCGCTTACTTCCTGAGGTGTAATAGGTGCTATCACACATTGGTTTTTTTCAATTTCGGGAAGCTCAACTGATCTTGTTGTTGTATTTAAAAGCTGGTCGTAATAAGTATGCCATGCTGCCAGAATGTCTGTATTATTATACATCATAGAGCCATCCTGATCTTTGATGATTCTTGTTCTGACTGGATCCTGTGTTACCCTGCTACGAGCTTTTGAAAGTTTGTAGATTTCTTTCTGTCCCTCTTTACTTTCAAGTTTTGCGTAAAGTGTACCCAGTGTGTTCCCTCTCTCTGTGGCTACAGTTTTCTTTGCCTTCTTTTTTGCTGTTTGTAATTTACGATAATCGCTTAACCTGAGACTATATTTATGATACTTGCTATGTAAAAAAGTTACACACCAATTCAATGATTTACTATTATTTATTTATAATGAAAATATATAATGAAAACAAAGCTTTATATATTTTATAGTCTAACTAGCTGTGCTCGCGAACACTCAAGAATTTCTGGAGAGGGCCGCCCTTATCACCTACGGCCATAAAAAATAGCCTACGACCTATTCATAGCCCTATCAAATATACACAAATAAATCATAAAAATCGGTCCAGTCGTTTGATAACAAACACTGTGACACGAGATTTTTATATATTAGATTAAATTACACACAAATTTAAAACGATATTTTGATTTCTTATTTTTTTACAATTGTGGCAATGTTCGTTGTGGCAAAACAACAAAACTTTTAACAACCTTGCTATGCTAAATTTAGATAAGATTCAATAATAATATAACAACGCAGGACCAATTGACTAAGAGATCCTTGAGAGAGAGTCAGTCCAACAGTGGGAATGGCTGAATTGATGATGAATTGAAAGATTATTACACTGAAATAAATGGTAGCTTATCAAGTTAAAATTTTGCTTGTTTGAGTAAAATATAATAAAATTAATCATCAACATTTTTAAAACTACAAACCACAAATGATTATGACAATCAATTTGAAATGATTGAACGCTTAATAAGAAAAACATATTCAAAACAATAAAGTTTCTTATTTAATTTTGGTGACGTCACCTTTGTAAACATTTATAATTGTTAATTCTAATAAGATAAAATGATTAATCATATCAAGTTTTGCGACTTGCCAAAAAAGTGATCAACAAACATCATAGTGACATTAAAAAGTAATCTTACTACGGCAAACCAACTCTAGTTTATTACTGTAATCATGCACCTTTGTGCGCTCGTATATAAATAAGTTGCATGAATGAAGGTAACACATTCTTGATACATATTATCAATTTTTTTTTTCAGTGTAGCAATGAAAGTGATTGGGCTTTACGAACTAAAACAGTTATTGAGATGAGCATCATATGTAATTGATGGTGTCAGGCGTTATTTTTCGGAAGTCCATTACTAATTGTTAAGGAGTAGGTATATAGCAAAACTTCCGATAAAAATGTCGGTAGTTGGTACTAACTACGCAGGCCAATAGTGCACCGCCCGCCCTCCCTCAATCGCATGCGACAAAGGAATATCAATAATTAGTACCACACCAACATGCAAATACTTAAATTCGACGCGTTTCGCCACTCCACGTGGCATCATCAGGATGTTGTCGCCTTCGCTGCGCTCGGACGAGTCGTCTAAGTATTTGCATGTTGGTGTGGTACTAATTATTGATATTCCTTTGTCGCATGCGATTGAGGGAGGGCGGGCGGTGCACTATTGGCCTGCGTAGTTAGTACCAACTACCGACATTTTTATCGGAAGTTTTGCTATATACCTACTCCTTAACAATTAGCATCATATGATATCATTTGCGTAATGTGAGATCAGAACTTTTTAATACGTATATTCATGGGCTGAATTCATTAGAAAGCTTATCAACGTAAAAAATATACAGAACGTCGACGTCAGACTTTCTTACTCGTATTTCTTTTTCCGGAAAATGTTTAATCGAAAAATAAAAGCGGATAGCGAGATATCATTCTCTATCAAGAAACTGCTATAGTGACAGAATAAATGCATAATGAAACCGGGAATACTGATTTTTCATATTTAAAGGAAGTTCTCGGCGTATTTCGCATAAATTTAAAAATTTTTCATAACCACTTTTAATTTCCGCACCGCTGTTAAAGACGCTCTCAAACTTTTTAAGTACTCCAACGTGCAATGTACATTTGCCATCTATAAGAGAAAAATGTTTAATGGGCTAGATAAAAGCTTTTTCTTGTAATTTACAGTTAATCCAATTTCGTCTTATGAAAAGCCGACGTAAGATAAAAATGTGAAATTATCTTTTGTTAACGCTGTTTATTACCTAACAAAGCACACTTTTTTACTTTGGGAATTGCGTATATGATATAACATAACAATAACCTCGCGTTTTTCTCAAGCCTGAAGTTATGTCGGACTCTCCGCACCTACTGGATGCAGAGGGCCACGCAGCGACCGCCTGCCGACCAAAACCCATACGCCATCACAAGTCCATCATCACCGCATCTTCCTTATCAACAGACGGAGTGTCTCACGGGGACGCTATCGAACACTTCCTTGAAATCATCGACGTCTGCTCGCCTGATTGCATGAAGTAAGTTTAAAGATTGCTGTTACTGCATGTTTCTGCAAAATAAAAATTGTTTCGAAGTCAACCGTATTGCCCCACAAAAGTATACCGTAGGACATGGAACTATAAAAATAACTAAAGGGAATGTCAAGTTAACAGTGTCAAAATCTGATAGCTGCCAGATCTTCTGTATGGTGTATGCAGCCGAACTAAGTTTCCCGCCAAGTATCGAAATACGGGACCACTGTCACCTCGAGTCTAACGATGCTCCTGAAAATACAGTTGAATTGACTGCAACCAGCCGTTCATCATTGGCGTGACGTCGTATGCCAAGTTTTCTTCCTCAAGAAGAGGTTCGTGCCCAACAATGAGACGTGTATGCGTTGAAGTCACCGTTTCCTCTAACTCCTACTGCAACTCTCCTCCTGCTAGGAGCGCAAGGACATACTCTCCTACTGCTAGGAGTACAATGTTACTCATTATCCTACTGGTAGGAGAACGAGGACATCCTATCCTTGTGTTTCTATCGCGTACCTACCACGAACAAGATAATATTAGGGTAAAATATATGTTACTATTTCTCCTGCTGCAACTAGCTACATTGGTACAGAACATCGATAAGCCAGATTCGAAAAACAAGAGATTTAGTAAAAATATCACTTTAATACTAAAGTCGTAACACAAGTAATTTTGGGATTTTTATTACCAGAAATCATTTCAAGCCAAAAATGTTTCTTCTATAAATAACTGAGCGATAAAATTTTCTAAGGCTGATCGATTTTCCGGTACAAATTTCAATTTAATGGAATTCAAACCCGCCCTCAGCGTAATTGTTCTGGAAAATGACCAATTGTAATTTTTCCGCATCCTAATTCTATTTGATGAGCAAATAATGCACGGTTATTTTTTTATCACCCTGGAAAATTTTAGGGATGCTTTACGACACATCCATTATTATATAAAAATAAAAAAAATGAAAAAAAAAAAATCTCAAAAAATGCTGCTCTCAACTAGTGCAGCATTTTTTGGATTTTGTTGAAAATTTATATAAAATTAAGTAAGTGAGTTATTTTTTTTTAAATATTTAAAACATTCTAATACCATGTCGTGTCGTGAGCCTTTCCTTGAATTTTTCAGGGTGATAAAAATATAACCGTGTATAATCATATTTTCTGTGTGCGGAGTGCGAGTTTTATCGAGCTTTATATATTATGATCACACGCATCGAACGCGTAAACGCGATTAGCTACTAATTCTATACAAATTGCAATCGAGTAGAGCTCGATAAAACTCGCACTAGGCACACTGTTAAGGTGCTTTCAGACTACGCTAATATATAATAGCATATAGTTCATAGCACAGCAATATCGCGCACCATACATTTATTATGGACACGTTCACATTTAGCTGTACTTTATATTATTGGTTTACTATACGTCATAAATTATTTGCTATACTATATAGCACAATAGTATAGCGTAGTCTGAAATGAGCTTTATCCTCTAATCGTCTATATTGGGAAACACTTGCAGACATGCATTCATTGCAGTGGCCTCATAACTCACGTGTTTCTTTGGATTCCAAATTTTCGGGTACCAAAGGGAGACTGTATATATGTATATAACAGACATAATGACTCGCAAAAATAGAGACAGGTTTCTCACATATTGCAAAGGTATAGCAATTAATATAATAATAAGAAACAAAACTTGAAGCGTCACCAAAAAAAAAACGAAGATATGAAAAGATAAATAAATAAATAATGCTTTAAAAACGGCTCCGATTACGTCGGAGGTAGAATTGTACAAAAAAAAAATGGAGACTGTACCAGGGCAGGGTCGTCTGCTTGGGTAACTCCGTCTCTCCTGTTTCTGCCGCAAACTAGCAGTGCTTGCATTGCTGTGTACCAGCTTGAAGGGTAAGATATGACAGTAAATTACTGAGTACCGTGACTTTACATCTGAGGTCACAAGTTGGCAACGTACACTGTGGTTCTTGTGGGGGTTACAGTTTTGATGTGAATCTCACATGACCCACATACCCTATAAGTGACTGTTACCACTTACAATCAGGTGGGCAGTTTGAGTGTTTGCCAACTTACGAGTAGTGGCAATAAAAAAATATTATATGGTGTGGATAAGATTAACATATTGCACACATAACGGTTGCACAACTACATCTAAGTCAACACAAAATTCCTAGACACAGAGATTTACAACTAGGTAAATAGTGACAGCTGCACTTAAAAATAAGGATAGGTTATTAACATGTACCTAGCTGCTGCTGATTTCACTCAGAATTATTTTTATAAGTTCGTTGTCAACATTTTCAAGGGCGCGCGCCATAACATAATATTTTTCTAATTCGTGTTCTCTTGTCAAAGTAGCAAAGAGTTTGCGGTTCGTACGAGGATATAGGTAGGATAAGATGGGAATAGAAAAGAGGAAAGGAGTATTTTCAAGCCGCAACATTGCGTATACATAAAAAAATACGTCTATTAAAAAATCGATTTTAAAGTTCTTATTTTAAAGAGCCACAGAACACATTTTTTGAGCCTTAACGCGATGAATATCAACTTTTATGTACGTATATTCATAACTGAGTGTTAACATAAAACTATATTTTATGGCAGTCGGCTTGACACGCATTTTTAGTGTTTCGCCGACATTAATCCATTTCGAAGCAGCAAAAAAGCCGAGCCGGATTCAATCCGGTAATCCTTCCAATTGAAATATTTTACGCAACGCGGAGAGTGCAAATCCATTTTGTACGTGAGCGATTAGCTCTGTTGAATAAACTAGATTTGTTTAATTGGAAGATAACATATGGCCGTGTGTACCCGGATTTTTATTGGAAGATAACATATGGCCGTGTGTACCCGGATTTTAATTGGAAGATAACATATGGCCGTGTGTACCCGGATTTTTATCTTATAGTAGTCTTTAGTGTGTACATGTGCGTGTGTGCATGAGCATGTGTGTGTGTGTGTGTGTTTGTATGTTAGTGCTGGGGGGGGGGGTTGTATGGGTTTCTATCTCTATCTCTCTGTGTGTGTTTGTGTGTGTGCAAGCGTGATGACGCAAAGTTTATTAATATCAGGCGATAGACGCCCACGGTTGAACATAGCGCTACACGCATACAGCAGCTTCCTTCATAATGAAACAAATATTTGGTTTAACATTTTTTTGAATATATTCTTAAATAACTGAATAATTCAAGTTAGAATAATTTGAGTTATTTTCAACACACTTACTCGTAAAGCAGATCTAATTTCACAGGTTTTAGATAAATAAAGCAGCTCATAAAATACGCGTGTGTTTTAATGCAAATAGTGTTGTTATAGATCTATAACAGCACTATTTGCGTTATAGTGTTTATTTAAAAAGCTAGAGGTAATTTAAGACATCAACGAACTACATTGATTTTTCAAACGATTATTTTCATACCATTATTTAGTTTTGTCTACAAATTAACATTCATTTATAACACCCTTGCTCGTAAAGCTGATGTAATTCCACCGGTTTTAAATATGTAAAGCGGGTCATAAAAAACGCGTTTGTTACCAAAGCAAATAGTTAAGTTATAGTCCATACAAATTCCATAACAGTATTATTTGCCATTTCAAATATGGAACTGATCGCTGCCGCACGACTCCAGCTAGTGAGCAGCGCGCTGTTGCTATTCAAATTTCGAACTAATCGCCGTGCGGCGCCAGTCAGTGGGCAGCGCTAGCGCGCTGTTAAAATGGCGGGAACGCAACAGTGTGCATTCACAGATTGAGTTTATTTAAAATAAAAAAAGTTTATTCGGTAATTTAAAAACTTGGCTGCATGCTCTAGCGTCTTTGCCAACATTTTCACGCAGCCACGGCAGAAAATAATCCTCGTGCCATTTTTCTCAAATTTTCTTTTCTTTGTACTTGTATTGTGAATATCTTTTTTTTTCTGTTTCCTCGCAAATGTGTTAAAAAACGTCGTACGATATACGTGCGTATTGGTTATAACATCTTAACGCACTAATATCGTAATGTACTATTGTGTTATTTAATCCAAAAATACTATTTATTAAATATTTTTCCTTACAAGTGTGTTGAAAAACGTCGTACGTTATACGTGCGTATATTGGTTATACACACTGTACGGCTCTATTTTATACGCTCACGCCTTCGGCTCGGGCTGAAATTCCGCCTCGTGAGTTATAACCACCATAATGCTCTTATATCGTAATGTAGTAAAACCACCCGCTCTAATGCTGGCAGCTTGGAGCTTGCAATGCGCAAGTCACCATAGGTGGACCTGATATACATTACTGACGAAATTAACAAGCAAATAATATAGGTAATCATGTTCAAACACAAACATTCTTTAAAGATGTTTAAAGATTAACTTAAGAGATAAATATGACTCCTCAATCCGGCGTCTGTCTGTCACAGCACCACAGGGTCAGAATAGGTAGTTAGTTGAATAAGTAAAAAAAGTAAAAACTTAAATCCCAAATGAAAAATCCTCACTTCTATGACGTTTTTCATGCGCTTCTTTTTTCGTTTTATTATATTTCGTAGAAAAGTACTAGGTACTCTGGGAACCTGTTTTAAAATTTCACCAATATGACTACATGTTGCGAGTTTCCTTAAAGGCGAATCACTTAGTACTGTGCAACGGATCAGTTCACTCGAGTGGAGTCAAACTCCCCGCACGAGCTTGGAATATGAATTCCTCCGGGAACATTGCGGAATTGGAACATGCATGCAGTTACACCAGACTGTAATCATGATTTACGTTCTCTACTCGTCGCGATATTGTCGATAATTCATCTTATAATTCACTTTATTTGATAAATTTTGTGATGTTTGTACAGTGGCATCCTTGATCCGCGAGGGGTTTTAAAAACAACCAGCTTCATCTTCTTAGGTGACCAACAACGTCACTAAACGCGTTTTATCGTCTTTACTATCGTCTTAGCGTGTAGCATTTGTCTAGGGCCTCTGGTCTGCGTTGTCACCGATTTATTGTGACTACCATCCTGACGCGAACTATGAAATTTTAGTACACCCGTCACAAGATGGACCAAAGATTAGAGGGTCAATTCTGCTAATGAGTCACCCATGTACCGATGTGAAGCGCAGGCCACATTGCTAGCGGGCGGGCGGGCGAGCGGGCTGGCGGGCGAAACGAAGCGATGGAAACTATACAAACTAAGCGAAACT
The DNA here is from genome assembly GCA_963935595.1 of Schoenobius gigantellus. Taxonomy (NCBI): domain Eukaryota; kingdom Metazoa; phylum Arthropoda; class Insecta; order Lepidoptera; family Crambidae; genus Schoenobius; species Schoenobius gigantellus. The sequence continues at coordinate 10,953,337 of OZ012563.1, read as the reverse complement.
TCGGCGAGTGGTTCACATCGCAGGCGGGCGAGCGACCGAGCGAGCGGGCTGGCGGGTGACCAGGGAGAGCAGGCTAGCGAGCGAGCGAACGAACGGACGAGCATCATTTCACTTCTTTTCATTTTTTGGTTCACACCGCGAACTACAGAGCTAACGACGTGAACGAGTGAGTAGCTTCGCTGGAATCGTTGGATTTTTGGTTGGCTTGGTTCGTATCGCTGACGTAGCTTAGCTCTGTAGTTTGCGGTGTGAACCAAAGTACGAAAAGAGGTGAAACGATGCTCGCTCAGTTCGCTCGCCCGCCCGCCCGCCCGCTGGCAATGTGGCCTGCGCTGACCGTTGCGTTTGACCAATCGGAGCGCAACATTATCACGTCATCTAATAAACGTATGTAACGGATGATTCATCATTAACTTATTAGGAGAAAAGGACCTCTAGTGAGCGGGGTTTCTCGGATATCCGTAGAAGAACTAGAGTCACCGACATAGCCCAAAGAATTGCAAACCTTAAGTGGCAGTGGTTAGGACACATAGCTCGCAGGACTGATGGCTGTTGGGGCGCAAAAGGTTCTCGAGTCGCGGCCGCGTGTCGGGAGACGCAGCGTTGGTAGGCCCCCCACAAGGTGGACCGACGATCTGGTGAAGGTCGCGGAAAACCGCTGGATGCGGGAGGCGCAAGACCAATCGGCTTGGAGATCCCTAGGGGAAGCCCTTGGCCATTGGTGGGCGTCTCTTGACTAAAATGATGATGATGATGACCTCTGGTGAAGGCCGTGGGAAGCAGCTAGGCGCAAGAAGCGTAGGACCGATCGGTTTGGAGATTCTCGGGTGGCCTTTGTCCAACAGTGGGCGTCTCTTGGTTGAGATGATGATGATACACGTAAAATCCACTGCCACTAGAAAATGCTGAAGTTTAAACGGCCAATAAACTCGAAACAGGACAACAAACGCTAAGATATAAAGTCCGTGTTACATTGATATTGATAAGGTCCCAGGGGGTCTACGGTCGGTCACATAACTTACGAACTTAGTTTTCAAGGAGCAATCAGTTATTCCCCGTTAATAGTTGGCAAGTTGCGAGGGGAGACTATCTATTTTCCTCGTTAAGCTACATTTAAATTGCGCTATTAATATCTTTAGGAGTCGTGTAGCGATTACTGTTATGGTGTTAATGGGGCTGTTCTATAGCTCTTCGCTGAGGTTTTTCACATCGATCGATGACATATAAATAATTAAGATATTTACTAACTAAAACTCTTAGGCCTCCTGACCAACCTTGTGGTCTAATAAAGCCACCTAGCCTAGATAATGGAGTCCTGAGTTCGATTCGCCTTAAGAGCGGATGTTTATTTTAATTAATTAAATGATTTTTTTATGTGTTATACGAGTAGGTAGGTAATTTTAAAATTTGATTCTTTGTCCTCCAGCCTATTCGGTCTTAGATATGATATAACCTACCACTTTTGAGTTATTACAAGCTTTTTTTACAAGCTTTTATTTACTTTCACCTGGCGCGGTTTCTGTAATAAAATCTTGCAAGTTAAATTTGACCCACTTCCCGGTCTCTGATGAAGCTGAAATTTTGCATGCATATGTATATCGCGTGACAATGCAATACTATAATAACATAGAGCTCATTTGATTCTGGAGATGAAAGGTGGCCATAGAAACTCCGCAATAAAACGTCACAGTCCCACCGAGTTTGGGCTCATTTGATTCGTATTGACGAGTACTAAAAGCTTGTATTTAAAAAGCTTTTTCAAATAATTTTATTACTTGTTTACTTTCACCTGTCCCGGTGTCTGTAATGAAATCTTGCAAGTTAAATTTCCGATTTACGATTGAGCTGAAATTTTGCATGCATATGTATATTGCGTGACAATGCAATACTATGATAACATGGAGCTGATCTGATGCTGAGGTGGAAGGTGGCCATAGGAAATCCGCAATAAAATGACACAACCTCATCCAGTTAGGGCTCGTTGGATTCGTATTGAGGAGTACTAAAAGCTTTTATTTAAAAAAATATAACTACTTGTTTTGGTCTTATGAAACAATTTCAACGTTATACAGTACACAAGGGCTACTCTCTAAGCATGTTATCAAAGTTACAAACTTATTTGATAGGTACTTGACTGTGAGCGCCGTAGTAAAATAGTTTATTTTTTACACTATTACTAATACGTCCATTTCATAATTTTTTTTCCGAAAATCCCATACTTTATGATTTTATTATTTCTTTGAATACAATGACATGGTTCTAGTTTTAAAGAAGAAAACGCTGCTTTATTCATCCTATATAGATAGATACCCGTATATTATACAAAATTTTACTCGCCGATAGCTGATGACGTAAACTCGGAGTATGATGCTACGCAGTTGAGGCCTAAATTCAAAGCCGCTTTCGTATTTATTGCGTTAAAACGCATAGAATAGAGCAATGTGCTAACTTACTGTCACACTTTTCTGTCACACCAGTAGTGTGACTCGAGGCTCGTTTATGGGGAGATGTTTATCTTTTCACGACAAAGTTCCATAAATTGAATCCATGATTTATGAAACACATAAAAAGTTATTTCATTGTCGACGATCATCGTTGACTATAAAATTTAATAACAAATTATAAGGTGCCAATGCTTGGTGTTAATTTGTAAACATCACTCGCTATAATGTAAAGAAATAACAAATTATATCGTGTGTTAACGATATAACTTATTTTCGGATCGTAGGCATTTAACTGAATCGTAGGCATTTAAGTGAGAATATAAATGCTACACGGTATGCTGATGCGAGCCATGGGCGTCGCCATATTGGCCTTGGCTGCTCTGCCGAGCCACTATTCTATGGCCGAGCGCCTTTCACTTTATCCCTACTCCGCGGCCGGCTGTAATGCGACATGCGATAGATGGACGAAATAATTTGAGGCGATGGAATAATAGTTTCACTTTAAAAATTTACGATACAAAATAGCTTCCTATTAAGTCATATTTGAATGAAGATTGCCATATTTGAATATATTGATTTCGATTTGATTTTGAATGGGGCTGCTCATTTAAGAAACACCATTAAAACATACTCTTAAAATGAAAAGATTATTCTGAACTTTGACTGTAGATAGTATAGTCGCTCTAACAGCAAACGTTACCTCAATTTTAGCGAATGACTGGTTTGTTGCCTCTGAATATTTGATTTAGTGCCGGAGCGATACCTTGGCATCGTCGTCTCGCTATCTGGTACTCATGGGCTGTATCTAATTACGTGTAGGACCGACGCCAAGAGAGAATCCTTGTAGCTTCAAAGCCTAAACTAGAATGTAACCTAGTTGCCGTTACATATAATATTATACATAATAATATTTAGGTTGCAACCTACGTAGTGTTAACCGCGTTTTCATTAGCGTCTTCAATTTAGACTAATTACAGATCTTCCAAGTTTTCATCTCATTTACCTATAAGCCCTACTCTTAGGTTTTCTATAATGATTTCTTAGCTAACGACTCCTACTCAGGTTACGCATCCGTCATATGTTTTATCTCCATGAGTGAAGTGGTTTCGAGGTTTTATGACTGGTTCGTGAATATGAGCGTACTGTTGGGAAAGGCCTCCCCAAAGAACAGAGTTTTAAGCCAACACAAATCACTCTGGCTCACTGCGGGTCGTTGGTGGATGGTTGATGCTTTGTCCACTCATTATTACATTGATGCAACCCGAGGAAGTAAGGATGGCTTGGTATGCAGACGTTAGTACATTTTCTATAGTGATTTGGGCCCTAGTGTTTTTTAATACAACGAAATCATCAATCAGGCAAACCACCCGCTTGATAAAGTGATCATTAATGCATGTGGTGCTCAAAGATTTGCAAATAAGCAACTTTAACATGGACCCCACTGTACGTAGCCAACTTGTGACATAAATTATCTAGTCACAATGCCCGTAACTTGATTGCCTGTCATTCACTTTAAACCAGAACACAGTAATGTATGTACCGCTGCTTTGCGGCAGAGATACGAGTATGTTTGCGATACGAGGTGATGCAGTATTTACTGATGGTTGTTTTTTTTTATGGCATACGGGGCAAACGAGCAGACGTATCACTTGATGATAAGTGATTACCGTTGCCCATGGATACCTTCAACTGCAGACGAGTTACAAGTGTGTTGCCGGCCTTTGAGGTATACGCTCTTTTCTTGAAAGTTTGAAGGTCGTATCGGTCCGGAAATACCGCAGGCGACAATTCGTTCCAAAGTTTGACTGTACGGGCAGAAAGCTTCGAGAGAAACGCACAGGTTGTGGACTGCCAACCATCTAAGTGATGGGCATGGATTTTTTGTCGCGTGGAACGATGGCGGAAATTTGTTAGCATTGCTAATAACCTATAACTTTCTATAATTTAATGTTCTAAAAAAAACTAGATGTATTTAAAGCAAAATAATTGAAACCATATTTTATTCAGCTAAACCCTATAGAAGCTATATACGAGATTGTTTCCGCCACACAGGCGAGGGAGATGTTGCAAATGATAAACACATACTCTCAAGATTGCGGTGAAACAGTAAATAAACGCCGCACTCGTCGGGTCTATTTCAATTTACCAGACTATAAATAATTCTGCACGGTTGCTCGCTGAAATTTATCATTTTTTGTTAATTCTGTTTGAGGTATAATTCTACAAATAAATTACTTTAATATTACAACACAAAAAATAATAACTTAATACAAATATGTAATTAAGTTGTAAAAGACAGATTAAGAAAAGTCGAATGTTGTTTGATATCGATACTACATCATTCATGAAAACATGAGGGTTAAGAAGCCCCGCCGTGTGCGAGTTGGAGTCGCGCATCGAGGGTTAGGAAAACCCGCCGCGTGCGAGTTGGAGTCGCGCGTCGAGGGTTAGGAAAACCCGCCGTGTGCGAGTTGGAGTCGCGCATCGAGGGTTAGGAAAACCCGCCGTGTGCGAGTTGGAGTCGCGCATCGAGGGTTAGGAAAACCCGCCGTGTGCGAGTTGGAGTCGCGCATCGAGGGTTAGGAAAACCCGCCAAAAAATAAGTCCATGCAAATTTAGATAAGTTTGCACGGACTTACTTTTTACATAACATCTATACCAACTATCTATATTTACTGATATTATAAAGCTGAAGAGATTGTTTGTTTGTTTGGTTGAACGCGCTAATATCAGGAACTACTGATTCAAATTGAAAAATTCTTTTTGTGTTAGATAGTCCATTTATCGAGAAAGGCTTTAGGCTATATAACATAACGCTACGACTAATAGTAGCTGAGTATCAATGAAAAATGTTGCAAAAAGGGGAAAAAATTATTATGGCCGAACGTAGTTCGCGGGCACAGCTAGTCTATACTAATATTATAAAGCTGAAGAGTTTGTTTGTTTGTTTGAACGCGCTAATCTCAGGAACCACTGATTTAAATTGAAAAAATATGCCTGTGTTGGATAGTCCATTTGTCGAGGAAGGCTTTTGGCTATACAACATCACGCTGCGACTAATAGGAGCTGAGTATCTATGAAACATGTTATAAAAACGGGAATAAAATGTAGGGCGAAACGGTAGTTCGCGAGCACAGCTAGTAATAATATATATATAAAATAATAATATTATAAAGCTGAAGAGTTTGTTTTGGTTGAACGCGCTAATCTCAGGAACTACTCATTCAAATTGACAAATTCTTTTTGTGTTAGATAGTCTGCTAATCGTCTGTTTATCGAGGAAAGCTATAGTATAGGCTATATAACATTATTTTTCCACATCTACGCGAACGAAGTCGTGCTTTTATACGACCCCACCGATGGGCTCGAGCCTACCCTAAGGTAGGGTATTAAGGCCTTAGTCAACCACGCTGGCCCAGTGCGGATTGGTCGACTTCATAATTTCACATACATCAAACATCATATCACAGAAATTCAAAGGCGTACCTTTGAATTTTTTCGCAAATGTATACAGGTTGCTTCATGATGTTTTTCTTCACCGTAGGAACGTTAGACGTTTTACGAATTATAAAATTCGTAAAACGAAAAACATATTGGTACATGGCGGTTTCGAACCCCGGAGCTCCCGATTGGAAGGCAAGTGCCGAGTCCACAGCGCCAACGACGCTCCAAGACGCTATAAGACCTTACTCCATGCTTCATGATTTTAGGTCAACAAACCTTGGTTTTAATTAGGTACCTTGCCAAATTGCAGAATCTATACAAATAAATTTTGAACAATTTTTGTCTGTCTGTTTGTTCCCGCTAATCTCAGGAACGGCTGAACCGATTTTGACGGGACTTTTACTAATAGATAGCTAATTATATAAGGTAAAACATAGGCTACTTTTTGTCAAGTTACTATTCCACGCAGACGAAGTCGCGGACACAGCTAGTATGCAATAAAAATATTCATCTTATGTTCATATCTTTTGATCACGTTTTCTTACAAATAAGTACTTATTATATTTTTACAGCTGAAAGAGACCGTAGACCCGAGTATTTGATATCAATTTCTAGTTTGATACCTCGATGCAGTCCCGAGAAAAGATCTTGAGATACAAACGGACAACGAAGTGAAGGTTTATATATAAGAGGTATGAAAGTTCCGTTTTTCCTTTTAAGGTACGGAACCCTAAATCCTTCTTTTTGGAGTTTGTCGATGCATTCCCGAGAGAAAGGTCTTGACAGACAAACGGACAACGGAGTGAAGGGTTATAAGGGGTATCGTTGTTTTCCTTTTGATGTACGGAACCCTAAACTAGGGTTCCCCGAACTTTTAGGGTTCCCCGAAAAAAAATTTGATTTCAAAAGTGAATTATGTCTACAAATTACTGAAACAAAGTGCTTTATACGCAAATGGATCTACTTCCAAAATCACACCAAAAGCTGTGTCACAAAACTAGTACTTATAAAAAACAAATTCTTACACGAATATAGTTCCGAATAGAGTTGTTCAAAACGGCTGTAAAGTCATAGCGTGCTATCTACTATTAGCTATACATTTCTAGCACGCTATTGAAAACGCTATGTTATAGCGCGCTATATTTTAGGAAGCGTGTGGAGGCTCGTAGCGCGCTACGTCTCGTAGCATGCTACGTTACATGTAGCTAGTTGGATAATAAATCAATCGCTCGCGATAATGTAGCGCACAGCAGGAGCAAACGTAGCAACATGTATAGCGTTTAAGAGGATTGTGAAGCTGTCAATTTTCCTACAAAAACGATAACGCTTTTCTCCCTCTTTACATAGTCCAATTTTCATAATTTTTGGAAATGTTGTAGATATAATGAAGATCTAGGTTTGTACGTTTTAATTTTGAAGTAATATTGCTCAGAACATAAATTATTATCATCTAAATATCAATATTTTAGACTTAAAAACTACCTTGATCATTTTTATATTTTTTGACTAAATTATACTGAATTACAAAAAAAGCAAAACGTACAAACATAGATTAAGGTATACTGAATCTAATGAGATCAAAAGTGTCTAATTTCGTAAAGGTTTAAGGGTGTAAAACAGTTATCGCCCGAAAAAATATTTCAATAAGAAATTTAGGCACTTGCCTCGGACTTTCAACTCTAAGCGGTGTGCAACAAACTGCATTTTTGAAAGTGCATACTCGAGCCATGAATTGGCACTTCACAGTCCTCTTAATAGCTGTAGCGCTCACGCGATTACTGCTAGCATGGGCCAGCCGCTGCCCACACGCTATGCTATATAGCTTGCCGCGCCCGATCTCAGGTCTCCCTGTTCATTCATAGCGTTATGGCGTTATAGCGCTATAGCTGTTACCTACATACTTACATAGCGCACGATGAGAACTATGAAAGGATAGCGCGCTATAATATTGCGCTATGCGATATATTAACCAACTCTAGTTCCAAAACACACAAAGATAAAGTTCTTATACTAACATCCGCGGAGTGTTCTCGAGATAAATTCTTGTATGCGTTTATACGAAGTTAACCTTTCTTGAGGTTGGCGTTAATACAAATATGTTTGCCCGCTTAATGGGCCGGGCGGTCTATACAAAGCCCAACGGGTTAATCGATCTCTGTTTACACTAAGTCTAACCTAGCAAGCAAGGATACACGCTCGAGTGGTTCACTCGGTTGTCTTTGAGATAGTAAGCTGCATTGTTTGTAAGATTTTTGAAGCGAAAACTACTTTAGACTAGTTTGCCACGTTTGTTAGAATGGGGAAAATCAATTTAAGTAATCAATGAATCTATATTATAGACTAGCTGTGCCCGCGACTTCGTCCGCGTGGAATAGTAACTTTTGGCAGCATTTCGATTTTTGTAGGCAATTTTTTAAAGATCTTGAATAAAAGCCTATGTAATTAGCTATCTATTAGTGAAAGTCCCGTCAAAATCGGTCCAGCCGTTTTCCTGAGATTAGCGGGAACAAACAGACAGACAGACAGACATTTTTTTTAAATTGTGTTTTTGTTATTGGTACCCGTTATACATTCATACCCTTTTAGTAAAAACTTATTAGTTTTGACATTACAAACAGACACTTCAATTTTATTTATTTGTATAGATGTATAGACTAGCTGTGCCCTCGAACTATGTTTCGTCTTAAAAGTTAACAGAAAGGCGGTAAATCTACTTTCCCGCGGAAACTACTTACTTTTCCGGGATAATAAGTAGCATATATGTCAATCACTGTCGTAATCCGTTTACCTACAAAATTTCATTCAAATCCATTCAAACTTTCGCGTTTAAAATATTAGTAAGGATACATTGGCCGCTTACAATGGGTCTCATAAGAAGGCTCAAAGTCACTCAAAGGGCAATGGAGAGGGCTATGCTAGAGGTTTCTCTACGTGATCACATCAGAAATGATGAGATCTGTGGAAGAACTAGAGTTACCGACATAGCCCAAAGAATTGCAAACCTTAAGTGGCAGTGGGCAGTACACATCGCTCGTAGGACTGACGGCCATTGGGGCGGAAAGGTCCGGGAGATACGTGTTGGTAGGCCCCCCACAAAGTGAACCGACGATCTGGTGAAGGTCGCGGAAAGCCGATAGATGCGGAGACCGATCGGTGTGGAGATCCTTGGGGAGGCCTGTGTCCAACAGTGGGCGTCTCTTGGCTGAAATGATGATGATACATTGATATTTTATTAATAGAACTACAACTAACGACACGAGATCAACCTCGATGTCTATCTTCTTCATAGTCAGTGTTGCGCACCTTATTGCTCTGCGTGCATAGGTTTAAGATTTTTCGGCTTTCAAATCAAAATTTTAGTGTCACTGTCAGTTTTGCTAGTTGGTAACGAAAAACATTGTCTTCGTATCAAGTAATATTTATCTAATTTCTTGTTAATCATTTATTCTAAAATATTATTTTACATTTATATTACAGTTTCATTGCTCTCACATTCCGTCCGCTTCATTTTGGTCCTTGATGACGGCCGTCATTTTTGGTGCTTGTTGCAGCCGCTTCGTAGCACAATTTATTAAAAATAAAAATGCACAGGAGTACATTCATCAATATCCTAAAGCAGTTGATGCCATTTTGTACCATCATTATATGGACGATTATATTGCCTCTATAGATGAGGTTGACGAAGCAGCACAGGTAGCTGTAGATGTCGTTACTGTCCACAGTAAAGCCTGCTTTGAGATGCGTGGATGGATTTCCAATAATGTAGAGGCATTGAGACTCTTACCTGAGCATTTGCGTGCCTCTATACCATTGGAAGTCGATCTCGTTAATACATCCCAAAACATTAAAGCTCTAGGCATAGTATGGAATCCTACCACTGACAACATAGGTTTTCGCACTGGTTTGGCAGATTCAATTCCCCACCCACTTACGAAACGTAAGGTTTTAGCCCACCTGATGCGCGTTTACGACCCTTTGGGTCTGTTAGGACTTGTCGTTGTCAAGGGCAGAATTTTATTTCAGCAGGTTTGGAGGTTAAACATCTCATGGGACGACGAGCTTCCGCAGTTGGTGGCATCAAAGTGGCTTGACTGGTTCCAAGAACTTTCGTTAGTGGCTAACATCAACATTCCGCGCTGGTATTCACGAGCTAAAGACTCTGAACCCTTATATAGAGAACTACACATTCTGTCGGATGCAAGTGAATTAGCATACTCGTGTGTTGCATATTGGCGTCTAATATACAGCGATGGTAGTATTCAGCTCTCTCTTATTTCCAGTAAGGCTAGAGTCTCGCCCTTGAAGCCAATGGCGATTCCGCGGTTGGAGCTTCAAGCCGCTTTGATTGCTTCTCGTCTGGCTCTCACCATCAAGAATAGTCATCGCAAAAAACCTACGCGTTTGTTTTTATGGACGGACTCAATGACTGTTCTTCAATGGTTAAGAAGTGAAGCACGTTCGTTTAAACCCTTTGTCGCTCATCGGTTAGGTGAAATATTAGAAAATTCTTCAGTTTCCGATTGGCATTGGGTACCTACGGAGCTAAATGTAGCCGATGATGCGACGAGGCTACGTTCAATTAAACTTAACCACGAACACAGGTGGTTTAGTGGGCCAGCTTTTCTCAGAAAATCTCTAAATGAGTGGCCTGTTGAGCCCACAAACGTTCCATTGGTACGAGAGGAACATAAACAGCCAAACGAAGTCGTAACAGTAACTTGTGCTGGTACTGGTTTACCTACGCCAGTCACAGCTGACTTCTCACATTTTAGTGATTGAACGCGCTTACTTCGCGCCACAGCCCGCGTTCATCAAGCTTCGGCTATTTTTTTGAGAAGTCTTAAATTGAAATCGGGGAGCCGCCGCTCTATTACTCGGCGCTTAACAGCGTCTACCACTCTGGTTCCACTAAATGATAAGTTTGTTAAAACTGCGGAAAAACACATTTTGCTACGTTCTCAGTTAGACAGTTTTAGGGAAGATTTCCACAATTTAATAAATTCTAAACCTATTCCACATACTAGTCGTCTCAGCAAATTGTCACCTATACTTGAAACAGATCAATTACTGCATTTGGCTGGGAAAATCAAGGCTGTGGAGGATATTGATCTTGATACGCGCTGTCCAATTTTACTAGACGGTCGGCATCCAGTAGTGCGATTGTTAGTGCAGATGTACCATAAGCGTGCAGGTCATGCAAATTGTGAGTTGGTAATCAACGAAATTCGTCAACGGTTTTGGTTATTAAGACTTCGAGATGTCGTAAATTCTGCAAAATTCGAAAATCGTTACCAATGAACCCAAAAACGGGAGACTTACCACGACATAGATTAGCCCACCATCGTCCACCGTTTACTTATACTGGTGTTGATTATTTTGGATTGATTACTATCACACTTGGACGCCGCCGCGAAAAACGGTACGTGGCCCTTTTTACATGTCTCACTACTCGGGCGCTGCACCTCGATCTTATTCACAGCCTTACGTCAGACTCGGCTATCATGGGCTTAAGACGCTTCATTGCGAAACGAGGAACTCCGCAGACCATCTTCTCAGATAATGGGACTGCCTTTGCAGGGGCAAATCGCATTTTGAAAGAGTTTTTCAACGACAGTGTTGAAGATTTTGCAGCGACCAAAGGAATCCGATGGAGCTTTATTCCGGCAGCGGCTCCACATTTCGGAGGTTGCTGGGAACGTATGGTGCGCTCTGTAAAGGTGGCTCTTAAAGCGACGCTGAACGAAAGAGCGCCTAAGGAGGAGACTCTTGTTACACTTCTTGCAGAAGCCGAGGCAATAATAAACTCACGCCCACTTACACATGTTTCCACAGATCCCGATGATCCGACCACGCTCACGCCATTTCATTTCCTTATCGGCGCTTCATCAAACCAAATACTTTATGCACGGCGAGACGACAACGACTTGGTTGGAAGAGCTGAATGGAAAGTTGCACTCAGAATAGCCGATCATTTTTGGAAACGATGGGTTCGCTAGGTACTCCCGACTATGCAGCCTCGAATGCAGACCAGTGGAGATAGGGGACGAAATCTTATGATTGGAGATGTGGTTCTGATTGTGGATGTGTCATTACCTAGAGGGACGTGGCCGCGTGGCCGTGTTAGTCAGGTTTACCCCGGAAAAGATGGGGTAACCAGGGTGGTAGACGTTGACACGGCAGGAGGTGTACTACGCAGGCCCCTTAAAAAACTGATTAGGGTCACTTAAGTCACATCGTCTGTATTCCCACTTGGTGCACCTAGTCAGTTGGTGCAGTCCTGCACAGAGGGGAGGATGTTGCGCACCTTATTGCTCTGCGTGCATAGGTTTAAGATTTTTCGGCTTTCAAATCAACATTTTAGTGTCACTGTCAGTTTTGCTAGTTGGTAACGGAAAACATTGTCTTCGTATCAGGTAATATTTATCCAATTTCTTGTTAATCATTTATTCTAATATATTATTTTACATTTATATTACAGTTTCATTGCTCTCACATTCCGTCCGCTTCAGTCAGGATGATTCGGGGTCTGGGAAGAGCCAATTCTCCGGGCCATCCCGGGACAGCTCGGCTAGCTACGTGTTAGTAACGCCTATGGGGGATCACTCTAAACATACACTACAGGTAATTTACTAATCTCTCTACGTTGTAATGCTTGTAATTGGGGATAGCTGTGTGTGTGTGTGTATGTGTATGTGTGTATGCACGAGTAGTTACATATCTTTATTATTGTTTATTTTTGTCAAAATAAGTTTGTTACAAGTTTTTATGTGTTTCTTGCACCGTCAAATTTTGCCCTCCAACACGGTTGACTGGTAGAGAATGCCTTAAGGCATTAAGTCCGCCTGTTGTACCATATTTGTTATGCAATAAAGTGTAAATAAATAAATAAATAACTGACGTGCAGTTCTATGACGGATTGTTTTTTTTTAACTTCTAAATGTATATTCGCTTACAATTTTTTTTCTATCATTAATTATCATGACTATGTGAAAAAACCTTGCGAGTTTCTTGCCTGTTTTTCTCGTGATTGCCTATTTCCGATCTTGATTATGTTTAGGGTGTGTGCACCTACAAGGTTAACTATGTTACCGTCTTTTGAGATTTTTTTGTTTATAAAGTTAAATAAAGTTTATTGAATTAAAATTGCATGAGTTAGACTACTCATAGAATATTAGTTGCAAGGTTGCTTTGCAATAAAAAATTTTTTTTTGGTTCCCCTACATATTATTCGAGACCAATGACACTCTTTGTTGGCATAAGGAACATTCTCAAAAAGACAGATTCTCATATGGACAGATTCTCAAAAAGTCAGAAATGGTACAGTTGCACACACCCTCACACAATAGAAATTAGGTAAGATACAACTCACCTACCTTTATAGTGTAAATTGGATAGATGGTCAAACGAACTTCTCAAATAAAGTTCTATCATTATTATACAAATGTTACGCTTCATTCAAAGATATACGAGTAAATCTGGACACAAAGATAGTGTTATACCCATTGCATTATTTAATCATATGATTTTCATCAGTTCATAGATTAAGGGTTTACGAGTACTTACACTCACCCCCTTCCACAATTCAACTGTATGTAACTAATTATTGATTTAATAATTTTTAGCATTAATTAATTAACGTATACATAAAACAACTTCCTCATGCACGAATGGCGATCCCTGAGATTTGAGTGTCACCTGCCCCCTAACCATGATCACTTCAAACAATATTACAACCGCACTGAGAGCGGGATGGCGCTATACGCAGCAAGAGCGGTGTCTCTGTTTCAATGTTGTTTTAACCTGGCTATAAGCGATCACGGTAGGGGCCCTGATGGTAAGTGATGATAAGGGTGAAGATGTAAGCGAGCTTCTCCTGAACTTCTCAACAATTGAGAAACTGGATGACAAACTTACGTAAGACGGTGGTAGAAAGGCAAGCGGACTCAGAAACGCAACAATCGAACCAAGCGAAAAAATCATACTCTCACGATCACAGTTCCACAGATCACTACAGTGTAATTTCAACCACTAGACCATGGAGGAAGTCACATCTATATTATTATTTTTTAATATTATAAAGAGGAAAGATTTGATTGTTTGTTTGTGTGAATAGGCTTCGATACTACTACACCGATTTTGATGAAAGTTGGTATAGGGATAGTTCGAGACCAGGGGAAGGACATAGGGTAATTTTTTTACGGCAAAAAAATTCCCACGGGAAAACAAAAATAATGCGGGTGAAGTCGCGAGCGGAAAGCTAGTACATCATTATTATAGCATTATTATTATTATCTTTACTTCTTTTTTCTCAGAGAGAGACTATCTGGTTATTATTATTATCCTTTATTTTAAACAGTTCTTAAATATAAATATAAATTATTATTATTATTAATCTATAAATCTACATCTTAGTTTTCATCAGGGCACCGATTTGTACCAGAGGCGGTGGCAAAGGGCCTCACTTATGGTGAGGCAATTGCTAAGGCTAAAGCTTCCGTCAGCCTTGGCGCCCTCGGAATTGGACCCGCCAAATTTCGGACGGGGATAACTGGGGCTCGAATTATCGAGCTTCCGAAGGAGACATCCCCGTCCCAAGCTGATTCGCTGGCGGAGAAGCTGGGTGAGGCCCTAGGGGACGCGGCGAAGGTTACGCGTCCCGTCAAAACGGCGGACATCCGGGTCATCGGCCTCGACGACTCGGTGTCCGCCGAAGAGCTAGGCCAGGTCTTGGCACAGGCCGGTGGCTGCCCGGCCCACCACATATAGGTGGGCCGCGTGCATACGGGGGTGCGGGGTGTTGGGGCGGCCTTCGCCTCTGTGCCGGTGGAGGCGGCAAAACGTCTGGCCGAGGCCGGGCGTATCGAAGTTGGATGGAGTTCTGCCTCCATCCAACTGCTGGAGCAGAAGCCAATGCGCTGCTTCAGATGCATGGGCATGGGCCACCCCATTCAGCGGTGCCCTTCCGCCAAGGATCGCAGCGGGCTGTGTTTCCGCTGCGGGTCTGAGGGCCACAAGGCGGTGGACTGCATGGCGGCGTTGAACTGCGCCGTCTGTGCAGACGCCAAGAGGCCGGCTTACCACCGTATGGGGGGGATTAATTGTAACCCCCCTCAGGTTAGAGGCCGTTTGGCCCCAGCTAAGGTGACCGTGGCCCCACGGAGCCCGGCACCACCTGCACCATCGTCAGCACCGGCCGCCACCGTGGCCCAGGAGGAGCCCATGGAAACCACCAATGCCTAGTGATCCCATAAAGCTCCTCCAGGCGAATATTAACCACTGCGCCGCGGCACAGGACCTCTTGTGTCAGACCGCGGCGGAGTGGGGAGTGGATTTGGCGATTGTATCGGAGCCGTATTACGCTCCGCCGCAATCGCCCAACTGGTTGGTGGCGGTGGATGGCTCCGCCGCCTTAATGCGGGTGGCGCGTGGCACAGCCCCCTCTCTCATTTTAAGAGAGAGGGGTACTGGTTACGTGGCCGCCATGTGGGGGGGAATATTGGTCGTGTCTACCTACTTCTCCCCCAATCGCAGCCGGGCGGACTTCGCCGTCTTCCTGGCTGCGTTAGAAGGGGTCGTCCGGAGGACGGCCCCGGTACCGGTGCTGATCGCGGGGGACCTCAACGCGTGGTCTACAGCGTGGGGGTCCTCAAGAACCAGTCCGAGGGGTGGAGATTTGGAGTCCTGGGTTTTGTCCCTGGGGCTCCAGATCTTAAATAGGGGCTCCACCCCTACCTGCGTCCGGGTGCAAGGTACGTCCATAGTGGACGTGACCTTTGCTACGCCCTCACTCGCCCGTCGAATTAACGACTGGCGAGTAGAGGAAGAAGTGGAGACCCTGTCGGACCATTTATATGTCCGATATGAGGTCTCCACGGCATCCCAAGGAGCCCTGATCCACGCCTTGGAAAGGCGCTCACAGCGGAGCCCGCTGTGAGCGCCTTTCCAAGGTGGGCGCTCACCAAGCTCCGCCCGGATGTGGCGGAGGAGGCGGCGATGGTGCGGGCGTGTGCAGAAGTGCCGCCCCACCTCGCCGGGGATGTTGACGGCATGGCGGAGCTCTTTGCAGACGATATGAAGGTCGTCTGCCAAGCCGCCATGCCAAGGGCGCAGGCCTGCCCCGAAAGGAGGCAGGTATACTGGTGGACGCAGGAGATAGCTGATCTACGTACCACGAGTATGAGGGCCAGGCGCACCTACGTGCGCTGTCGTAGGCGCGCCAGAACTACACCCGACGAGGAAGCTGAGCTTCGTCGGGTGTATGCGACAGCCAAGAAAGCCCTGCGGAATGAAATCTGCAGGGCCAAGGAGGAGTCCAGGGAGCGGTTCATCCAGCTCCTGGACGATGATCCGTGGGGGCGTCCCTACCGGATGGTAAGGGGGAAGTTTAAGGCTTCCGCTCCCCCCACCTCTGCTATGGACAGGGGGCTGCTGGACCGGGTGCTGGGAACTCTGTTCCCTGACCCTGGCGCGTTCCAGCCCCCTAGAATGGTCCCCTCGGACAGTCCTCCGGAAGAAGTGGCTGTCGCCATCCCTCCCGTGTCGAAAGTGGAATTCGACACGGTGAGGGATAGGTTCCGGCGCAAAAAGAAGGCGCCGGGACCGGACGGTGTCCCAAGCAGGGTTCTGGCCCTAGCCCTGGGACATCTTGAGGAGCGGTTCCGGGCGGTGCTAGACTTGAGCATCGCCTCGGGCCGCTTCCCCAGTCGATGTAAGGTGGGCAGGCTCTGCCTATTGAGAAAGGAGAGCCGCCCTGCGGATTCCCCGACTGGCTACCGGCCGGTGGTGCTGCTCGACGAGGCTGGGAAGTTCCTTGAAAAAATTCTGGCTTCCCGCATCGTCGAGCACCTGGAGGACCGGGGGCCGGACTTGGCGAATAACCAGTTCGGCTTCCGCACCGGCCGGTCTACGTTGGACGCGGTGGCTCTCCTCAAGAGGTGGACTGAGGAGGCCACAGCACGTGGGGAGGCTGTTGTTGCGGTGTCTCTCGATATCCGTAACGCTTTCAACAGCCTGCCCCATGAGTGTATAAAGGAGGCACTCCACTTCTACCGGGTGCCTCCGTACCTCTGCGCTCTCGTGGAGGATTACCTGCAAGGCAGGTCCATCCTCTACGAGGGGCCAGATGGGCGCGTCCATACGTGGACAATGGCGGCAGGTGTGCCCCAAGGTTCCGTACTAGGTCCTCTGTTATGGAACCTGGGGTACAACTGGGTCCTGCGAGGCGATCTTCTGCCACGAACGAAGGTCGTCTGCTTCGCCGACGACACGCTCGTCGCGGCGAGAGCGAAAACGGGGGAGGAGGCGGCCCACCTTGCGTCGGTCGGCACCTCACTAGTCGTCCGACGCATCCGCCTCCTGGGCCTGGACGTGGCCCTCGACAAAACGAGGGCCATGAGTTTCCACGCCCCCCGTCGCAGGAACCCACCAGGGCTCCGAGTACGAGTGGAGGGGGTCCGTATACCCGTCGAGGCGCATCTCAAGTACCTCGGCTTGGTTCTGGACCCCCGATGGAGTTTCGAGGAGCACTTCAAGCTCCTCACTCCACGGTTGTGTGCTGCCGCAGCCACACTCGGACGGGTCCTCCCTAACGTGGGAGGGCCAGGATCGGCATGCCGTCGACTGTATCACGGGGTGATACGGTCGATGGAACTCTACGGAGCCCCGGTATGGGCGGAGTGTCTCTCCCCCCGAACGGTGGCCCTCTTGCGACGTCCGCAGAGGGTCATAGCAACCCGGGCCGTGCGAACTTATCGCACGGTCAGCCACGGCGCGGCCTGCGTTCTTGCGGGCCAAACGCCGTGGGATGTCGATGCACGCGTCCATGCGGAGGTGTATCGACATCGGGTTGCTGTAAGAGAACGGGGGGGACGATCCGCTCCTGAGGAAGTGGAGCGGGTTCGTACCCAGGCGCAGAGGGAGGCTCTGCGTCGATGGGGCGAGGCACTCGCCTTCCCAGCTGCCGGCCACCGGACAATAGAAGCAATACGTCCGGTGTTGGAGGAGTGGGTAGGGCGCTGGCAGGGCAGTCTCTCATTCCGTATGGTGCAGGTACTGACCGGACATGGTTGTTTTAGTCACTACCTACACCGGGTCGCGCGTCGGGAGGAAACGCCGCAGTGTCATCACTGCGACGCTCCCGACGACACTACCGAGCACACCCTGTTGGTGTGCCCGGCCTGGCGACGCCAGCGCAGTGAACTCAACGCTGCGCTGGGAGGTGGAGACCTCTCGCTGCCGAGCATGGTCGTGGCCATGCTCCGCGGCGAGGCGGAATGGGGGGCTGTGGCCTCCTTTTGCGAAGACGTCATCTTGCAGAAGGAGGCCGCGGAGAGGGAGCGGGAGAATGATCCTCAAGCCACTCCCATCCGCCGTAGACGGACAGGCAGGCGAAGGCGGGCATTCGCTCAAGCGATGCCCGTCTAATGACCCTGCCGTGGAGGCCTGCGTGCACGGTTGGCCCCGTGCATGCCGCCGTAAGGCCCTCCGTCTGGGGATTGCCCTGGTGTTCTCGGGCAATCCCCCCTTGGCGATAGCCCGACCATCTTGGTCGGGCTTGCCCGGGCGCGCTGGTAGTGGTAGTCGCAGTGTGGACCTTACCATGCGCGCCCATAAGGGCAGGGAGAACACCGGGGGGTTTTAGTGGGTCGGTCTGGCATTCTGCCGGGCCAGCCCCACACACGCCCGCCGTCTAGCCAACGGCGGGTACGGTGCGGTTGCGCATTTCCCCCCGAAAAAAAAAAAAAAAAAAAAAAGGGCACCGATTTGTATTGTACACTGTCAACCTGTGGATAAGAAAAATAAAAATCTTCAACCAAGAATCTAATTAACTAAATTATTTAATCCTTGTATGTACACACACCCTAACCATTATTAAGATGTGTGCAAATCAAGTCTAATGAAAAAAAAATTGACTCTACACCTGTTCGGAAATTGGGAGAGCCTTCTCGAGAAGAACAGGCAAGAAACTCGGAAGGTCTTGTACTTTTTTTGTCTCCTCTTTAAAATGCCAACATTACAATATTATATTTCACAAACATAAGTACATATACATATTTGGTGACGCAACAAAGCAAAAAGATTTATTATATTTTCCAGTTACACCTGTTTCGCATAAGCGGAAATTTCCAGTGACAGCTAACTGAAAACAAGTAGACCACGATAAGACGATAATGTATTTTGGGACGGAAGCAAATTTTAATCTTTCATTTATAGGCTCGCCCTGACGAGTCTGTCAGCGTCAGGCCATTATTAACGTAACGTAAGGGAAATTAATTAAACTGAAGACATTCTGTTTCAAAAACACGTATGAGCGGGTAGGGGAGCGTAAACAAAGGTGGCATTTTACTTCAATGTCATCATATTTATTTATCGGGTCTGACAATTAATTAATTAGGTATTTATGTTGTGTTAGATAATGACATAAATAGAAGGTACGCTGTTAAAATTCAAATGGTTAAGGGTTAGCCAAATGGTTAGCCAAACTTCTATGTCCCTTTGCTTTCCTTTCTGACATATGAACTAAATGCTCTGATTGAGGTTTGCTTCTTACGTAGATGACAAGCAGATGTCAATAAAAGTTTGACAAAAGAGATCACATCATATTTCCCAATAAAAAAAAATATCATTTATTTTTATACCGCGTCACCTTGTAAGTTTACTTAATTCTATGATCTTTATTTATGGCTAAGCTAAGTGGCAAAATCCTACTCGCAGGTGCGTGACCATAGATTTCTAAAGCAAGAGATGCTACAAAACAGAAAAAGAAAATATCTTTGTAAATAAATCCATGAAAATTTATTTTCTCAATTTGTTTAATTCTGTTATAGTATAAATCATTATTTTTTATTTATTGAATTTTAGACACGCTAAATTATAATTTAGGGTGTCTAAAATTTAGCGCAATTTTATTAAGACGTGGTATTTGTGGTACAATTACTAAACAAGGAAGACGATGTCCGTGTGGTGATGGCTTAAGAATACATGTGTCGCCTCTCCCTTTCTTCCCGTGAAGAGCTTCTCTTCTCTTCTCTTTCAGAGCGTGGGTGTAACTGAACACCGAAATAAAACTTAAGGAGCATATTAGATAGGCCCTAAGTTCTTGTCTTAGATCTAGAAACCTAATAATTTCTAAGTTAATAAACTTTAAACCAAAGCAAAACTTTCAAGTGACATCCATAGTCCAGTCGACTATGAAATATACACAAAATTAATGTAAACATTAAATGAAGAATCAAGGTACGCTGATGTATGGCTGTCGACATTTGATCAAATAAAATTTTAAAAAGTAGCTTGATTAGTCCAAATATTTTTCCTACAGAATCTGATGGATACATCATACACACATAAATATTATTTCAGCGTTTCCTTACATCTTGTTTGTATAAAAAATATGATACTGCTAATTTCCTCGTTGAGGTGGCGAGGTCAAGATAACATAATTCTCCGTCACGACAAATCTTATAAGCCCCGTAAGGCTGTATCCGAAACAAATTCTTGGAATTATCTAATTTACACGTTTCGGACGCAACAATAAACCAATGAAAGGGCGCCATCGGTCTTTTACGCGTATCGCTTAAACATTAACCGCGCATAGCTCTGAATAATTCGTGAGATTGCCTATTGACCTGCCATTCTGCCATTCTGGATTCGGCAATCGCGTCCGTATGATAATTCAGCCGTGCGTCTGTATGCGGTTGCGGTTCGTGTTCTTCTATTTTTGAACGGTTTTATTTAGCTCGCCATGTTTGTTGTGAAAATCAATTCAAAAATGAGTAATTACAATTGGCTAGATGACTAAAAAAATTTTTTTGCTTTAATATAAGCTCATTCATATAATAAACAGAAAGAAAAAAACGGTTTTCGAATAACTATAAAAACAACCAAGATATAAGGTATTAAAGATTTTTCTCCATCTCTTTCTAGCAAAACGGCAATTTACAAGGAGTTAATATGGCCGCACTCAACAATGACGTCACGGTTGATGTCGGATCTCTCTGTCTAATCGCCTTCAAATTAACAACTTAAAATGCTTGTATCTAATGTATTACTGAGCCGATTTTAATTCTAATTTCACAGGACTGCATCTTTTTCCACGGTATTTTAATATTTAATGACGAGACGTAAAAATTTGAATTCAGTCATCATCCCAATTCTACCCTTTTCCTGTTGAACTATTCATCTTTGATTCCGATGACAATAGGTACAATTAAACATGTTCATTATCATTGTTGTAGATTTGGTGCTGT
Organism: Schoenobius gigantellus; assembly: GCA_963935595.1. Lineage (NCBI taxonomy): Eukaryota > Metazoa > Arthropoda > Insecta > Lepidoptera > Crambidae > Schoenobius > Schoenobius gigantellus. Next base: position 10,932,204 of record OZ012563.1, on the reverse strand, counting down.
GTGTTGTGAGTGTAACGCACGCTTGAAGTTAACTCAAGAGATCCACGGTTCAAGCCCAAGATGGCCGCCACTACAAAATGGCGGATTACATTTTTTTTAAATTAGAGGGCTTGAGTTGTAGATTACAGTACTTTGTAAAAAAAATAAAAACTTCAAAATAAAATATAGGTAGGTAATGTTTTTAAGCTAAACGGTTTTATTGAAAAGAAGGTAATGATGTAGATAGTGTACTAAAAGCTAAAAAAATAGGCAAACATAGGCACAAAATAAAATCGTGGGGCATAGAGTAACCTCAGTAAATATTATTTATATATCCATACTAATATTATAAATAGGAAAGTGTGTGTGTGTGTTTGTTTGTCCCTCTTTCACGGCAAAACGGAGCGACGGATTGAAGTGATTTTGTAAGTGGAAATAGTTGAACGGATGGAGAGTGACATAGGCTACTTTTTATCTCTTTCTAATCCCCCCACTTCTCTAAAATGGGGGGTGGAAGTTTGTATGGAGCATTCCGCAATTTTCAAGGTAGAAAGCTAAAAATTGGTATGCTAACTATTTGTGACTAACAAAAAAATCGTGCATAATTTTTTTTGGAATCTGCCCCCAACCCCTTAAAAGAGGGGGTGAAATTTTATATGGGACTTTTTGCATTTTTCAAGGTAGGAAGCTAAAAATCGGTACACAGACTCTTTGTTACCAACGAAAAATATCTGCCTTATTTTTTTTTTGAAATCTTCGGAGCTACCCCGAATTTAACGCGAGCGAAGCCGCGGGCAAAAGCTAGTCATTTATAATAATAGAGCGATCGACTCTTGATTTTAATGTGCCCCACGATTTTATTTTTGTTTCGTAAAAAAATATACTGCCTTAAAAGGTTTTGTTTTGAGTTTTCAATCTCTTTGTTGATATAGATACAGATTTTTATTTGCTTAAACATGAGAGCACATACATGTCATGAGTTTCTAAAATTATAAGTGATTGTTATTTAATCTCGATTAATTATCACTCTATTTTAATTAAAAAGGACCGATATTATACCAATAAAATAAAACAAAAGTCTTACAGTACTGCAAGATAAATAATAGGAATCGGCTAACTTCGCGTTTCCGAAGATGACCGACACATCTAGGCAGTATATAATGATATAGAGCTGCTCTTGCGATTTTTAATGATTTTTTGGGCCAAACTACTCTTTGTCAATAGGCTAGATGACTAAAAAAATTTTTTGCTTTAATAGAAGCTCGTTCATATAACAAACAGAAAGAAAAAATCGGTTTTCGAATAATTATAAAAACAACCAAGATATAAGGTATTAAAGATTTTTCTCCATCTCTGTCTAGCAAAACGGCAATTTACAAGGAGTTTATATGGCCGTACTCAACGATGACGTCACGGTTGATGTCGGATCTCTCTGTCTAATCGCCTTCAAATTAACAACTTTAAATGCTTGTATCTAATGTATTTCTAAGCCGATTTTAATTCTAATTTCACAGGACTGCATCTTTTTCCACTGTTTTTTAATATTTAATGACGAGACGTAAAAATTAGAATTCAGTCATCATCCCAATTGTCTTTGATAAGTTAGACGAATGTTTCCGATGTTTTCCGATGCCCAATATTTATGTTGATGTTCTGTAATGTTACTTAGATAGGCAATAATTGAAATGGAAACATAAAAGACGTTTAGGCATCGAGGTAAGTAATAGAAAAATATTGTTAGAATTGGGTATGTAATGATCGAAGCAACTGACAGGAGATAGAAGGGACACTCCCACATTCTGATTGCGGCAGCCAAAGTGGCGATACGATGAAAGAACTATAGTATGGAGCATAACGGAATTAAATCTTAATATATACATTTGAGATATATATATTGAGTTGTTACAATATTGAGCAAGTCCATTATGTAGAGATGTGATTTCGAGGAACTTCCATAAGTCCATTGCCGAAAGGTCGAAATCTATTTCACGCGCAACTAATTAGACTGGATAGACCTAAGACCTTTGTCTATTAACCGAGTCACGGCCTAGCCGAAGTTTCGTGTTTTGTTCCATAACTCACTTTTATCGTTTGATTTAACGAGTGTTATATAATTAAATCAGGGACGATATAAATCAAAACTAATGAACTAACCAGTGTAAGTTTGGCGAGGCCCAAAAGTTGGTTAATCGCTAAATGGCAAACAATGAAATAAAACTTGTTGGTTGGCTGCTCCCGAAATTATTGCTAAATCCTGCCGTCCACTGCGATATAATTTATAGCTTACTTATCGATAAGTTTATTCACTTGGGTGCTAATATGTTAATACGCGCACAATATTAGCATAGTAACTCTCGAAATACTATGTACCTTTACTCGACGTTTAGGTCACCTTGTTGCGGCCGTGGTCGCGAGCGAACTGGTGCCGTCGCCTGCCAGAAGAGTAAAGATGACAATAACGACTGTTTCCAAATAACGAATAACAGTGCTGTGTTATTTCCATATAGCTGTTATTGTAAACTGCTGTTCGTTATCCTGTTATACTGCTGTTTTGCACAATGAACAACAGTGTATTCACACTGTTACCAACATCGAAATAGTTCCAAATAGGAGCGATCGGGGCTCTTATTCTCGGCATTTTTAATATTTAAAAATACTTAACACTAACTATAAAACAATTATTATTTACACTTACGCTAACTTTTAATTACGCACTTACACACTGAAATAATTAAATCATAACAAAAAATAATCACAATTTCTCTAATTGGATCTGTTGCTGAACTGAACAGAACAGAATTGAACGAACAATAAAATTTTAAACAGCAATCTCATTCAAAACAGCAGTATAACGAATAATTATTATTCACCTGTTATTTCAAATCGTCGCGAACATCAAACATTTTAAAGTGAACTTTAAGTCAATGTGAGAAAGCACAAAAATTAGTGGTTTGCGATTATCGTGTCGTGACTCGTGCAGTTTATATTGCTATCTCCCGTACACACCTATTGCGCTCTCGCTCTTTGCTTCACTCTCGCGTTACGTTATCGGCAACAGCGCGGTGGGTGGAACGTCAGTCATTGCGCTACAACGCTACAACATCAACAGCAGTTTATAATGATAGCAGGATAATCCGTTGCTCAATAATGTGTTATTCGTTACGTTCATATAATGCATTATATTATCTGCTATCGTAATAACGACCATCTCTACAGAAGAGCCGGTGTGCTTCTCTCCTACCCTCGCACTTTGGTTGTCATTCTCAGTACTACCGTCGTCGCTTCGACACACAACACTGACACAATATTGTGCGCGTTTGGACCCTACATAATTAACTAAGTCAATAATGCAACGCCAAAGTTTGAAATGTTATTTAATATGTTAATAGTTATATAATGAAATCTCCGCTTACATGTCGTAAGCGCTGATTATATAGGAGCTTACCGTTATTTCATCTGTGTTTAGAAATTGAGACTTTAGATTTTTTATTCATGGTAGGTATATTAGGTATTACAACCATATGACTCAAGGAATTGTAAAGTTTTAAAAAGTTAAGTGGTAGTGGGCAGGACAAATCGTTCGCGGGACAAACGGCCGTTGGGGCGGAAAGGTCCTCGAGTGGCGGCCGCGTACCGGGAGACGCAGCGTCGGTAGGCCCCCCACAAGGTGGACCGACGATCTGGTGAAGGTCGCGGGACGCCGCTGGATGCGGGAGGCGCAGGACCGATCGGTATGGAGATCCCTGGGGGAGGCCTATGTCCAACAGTGGGCGTCTCTTGGCTGAAATGATGATGATGATGATTAACCACATGGCAATGTCAACCCCATTGTATCTTCTTATCTTACTACAACCCCACTTAAAAATATAGCTTTTAAAGAAATATCGGTCAAGTGCGAGTTGTACTCACGAATCAAGGGTTCCGTACAATCTTATCTTAATAATTATGTCCCTTATAATGTTAAATTTACGGGTTACATTTTTTAACATGTGCTATAAGACCTTGCTTCTTGATCATTCTCATGAATTTCTCTTCATCTCATATACTGAAACGGACCACATAAATATATGCGACTAGCTATTCGCTCGCGGTTTCTCCCGCGTTATTATTGTTTTCCCGTGGGAATTTTATATTTTCCCGTAAAATTAATTTGTGGCCTATTATATAGAAGACTGTTATTTATATTTAGTAGCTCGAATAATAAATTTCATAGAAATTGGAGCAGTTTAAATATTTTCCATAAAAACTTTCAACCCCTATTTTGCAACCTAAGGGAGTGAATTCCAATAAACCAAGAAACACGTATACAATGAAATGTTTTTAAGAGCGTTAATCTCAAGTTTTATCAAAATCGTTGCTAATTAAAAAAAAATTGATACATACTTGCAACCCCTATTTCATACCTTTAGGGTTAATTTTTTTTTAATCCCTTCTTAGTATGCGTCCGCATTTTGAATTAAAACATTAGAGAGTTACCAAAGAGAAACTACCATTAGAGGTTACGGCTGTGCGTGCGTATATAGATGGGAACATCTCCTTTTATATAATAAATATAGATTACGGTAGTGAAATAATAAATCTGATGTTACTCTATGACACCCACCAGCTTCAGTCATCCCCTGACCACGAGTGCTGTAAAGCGTTCGAAACGTTGGGCTAAATAATTAAACTGTTTCACAACTAAATATACGCGAGTATATCACAAAAGTTTAGTTTTATCTAAATCTTGCCTTTTGACAAATTTCTTGATACTATCTCAATGGAAAGTACCGTATTTGACCATTTTCGAGTAAAAGGGTCGTTAAAGACAGACGGACAACAGAGTAATCCAATTATGGTTCTGTTTTTTTTCTTTTAAGGTTACGGAACCCTAAAATTAAGGGTACTCTATCTCTTGATTTAGATCACTAGTAAGCTTATATCTGGAGGTTGCAGGATCGATTGGGAAACTAAAAAAAAAGACGTTTTGTAACAGTTGTCCTCTTGACGCTGTTGACGTTTTGACAAAGTTGTCCATATGAACCTAAACAATTTTTTTTTCATAGTTCGGTAAGTGGCTTCTGAGCCCGTTGTGCTGGCCGCAATCATCTCCAGCTTTGACACCATACTAATATTTACTGGAGGGAGACTCTGTACCAGGGTTGCCTGTTGGGCACCTTATCATACCTATTTCTGCCGCCAAGCAGCAGTGCTTGCATTGCTGTGTTCCGGTTTGAAGAGCAAGATATGGCAGTGAAATTACTGGGTACCGTGAATTTACATATTACGTCACAAGTTGGCAACGTACGTACACTGTGGTTCTTGTGTGGGTTGCAGATTTGCTGCGAATCTCACAAGAGCAACATGTACATACAGCAACACGCTGGGCTTTACATGTTGACCTTGAGACCGCCCTTATGTCACTCGTAATAGCGACGGCTTTCGAAATGCAAATGTAAAGCTTGACGTGTTGCTGACTGTACTAAAGGTAACTGTTACCACTGGCAGTAGATTGCTTGCCAAGTTAGTCGTATGAAAAAAATGGGTATCGACAATTAACGGGGAGACAGCCGGTACCTCTGTAGTTGAGGCATCCACGCTTCTATCTCCAGACTTATCGTGACCTTTTTTTTTCGCGGTGAAATGCGCAACCGCACCGTGCCCACCGTTGGCTAGACGGCGAGCGTGTGTGGGGTTCACCCGGCAGAGTGCCAGGCCTACCCACTAAAATCCCTCGGTGTTCTCCCTGCCTTTTAGGGCGCGTGTGGTAGGGTCCACAATGCGACACCACTACTCCACGCGTCCGGGCTAGCCCAACCGGTCGGTCGGGCTATCAATCGCCAAGGGGTGATTGTCCGAGAACACCAGGGCAATCCCCAGGCGGAGGGCCTTATGGCTGCGTGCACGGGGCTAACCGTGCACGCAGGCCTCCACGGCAGGGTCATTAGACGGGCATCGCTTGTGCGAATGCCCGTCTTCTCCTGCCTATCCGTCTGCGATGGAGGGGAGCGGCCTGAGGATCTACCTCCCGTTCCCTCTCCGCTCCCTCTCCGCAGCCTCCTTCTGCGAGATGACGTCTTCGCAGAAGGAGGCGACAGCCCCCCATTCCGCTTCGCCGCGGAGCATGGCTACGACCATGCTCGGCAGCGAAAGGTCTCCGCCTCACAGCGCAGCGTTAAGTTCGCAGCGCTGGCGTCGCCAAACCGGGCACACCCACAGGGTGTGCTCAGCTGTGTCGTCGGGAGCGTCGCAGTGATGACACTGCGGCGTTTCCTCCCGACGTGCAACTCGGTACAGGTAGTGACCGAAACCAGGCGAGGATCCAGCCCTCAAGAAAGGTTGTGGTCACAGCCATCCCAGAATCGGCCAAGTGCGAGTCGGAGTATGACCTCGCTCATGATCGTATATTACCATTCCTACAAAGATGTTTCCAAAACATATGACAGACTCACCAAAATTCATTATTTTTTAATGCATTGCATATAATATCATCAGCCTATTGTTCTCAATAGACCATGAAAGTGACGTCACAAGTCTATTAGGGTTGTGGGCATGCCCATCGTGCCCACAACGGTGGATCCGCGCTTGACCGAAACAGCCATGTCCGGTCAGTACCTGCACCATGCGGAATGAAAGGCTACCATCAGATGGCATAAGGGTTTTTCTGTTGTAAATAAATCAATATTCAAAAGATTTCACCGCGAACAACAGAAACAGAAAAATCTCAACAGGTCTACGCAACAATTTTTCAAATACTCCAAGATAATTTGTTTTACTGTACGCACGGTGATTCACGACTAATGTGATGTTTATGTTCAGTCACGTCTATCACTCTGCATACGTTTTAGTACCTCGTAACATTAACTTATATTGTTGGAGCTTGCGACAGGCATTACCTTGAGGGGAAAGTGAATCATTTTATTAACGAACGCATCAGACTTGAAGGGGGCTGATTATGCCAGTCTGCTTATACATTTACCGTAGAATGAGGAATGGATGTTTCAAAGTATGATGAAATATACTGCCGATACGTCGTAGAGCTTGGTATACTTGTATTGGCGTACACCATTACATAAATAAATAATACTAAATCACTCTTTATTACACAAATAACATGTAACAAAATGAATCAAACGCAGAAAAGAAGAAATGTACAAGTAGATGGCCATATTGCTATAAAGCGAACTCTTGAGGTAACCCTAAGTCTAAAATATGGGAAAGGGACAATCAAGGGGAGGAGGCAGAAATAGGTATAAAAAGTGCTTGTGTGATAGGGAAGGAAATTAATAACAATATAGTGGCTAAGGATTTGTGGGTAGGAAGTGACTACGAACGAACTCGGGATTTGGAAGGAATCTAGCGTACGCGCTCTCTTAATACTCTCAGGGAGAGACCTCTATGAACGAACAGTTTCAGAATGAAACGAGTATGTCAAAAACTGAGCTGATCAAGGTGGGATGTCAAGGTATAAAATGTAATAAGATCGTAAAGTACGGTTTAAAGAAATATATCGAAAAGAGAATTGGGACTTACTTAAGATAAACAAACTTATTCAGCTTTATAATTAGTATACACGGTGTTTCATAATAACCAATAAATAATTTATCGTTATCTAAAACTAATTATTAAATTGTGTTTACCCGTAATGTCATTCAACCCAAAATTTTCATGTAAATCATAGACATGATGATGATCCCCGGATGCTCCTCCGGAGGAAGTGGCTGTCGCTATCCCTCCCGTGTCGAACGTGGAATTTGACACGGTGAGGGAACGGCTCCGGCGCAAAAAGAAGGCGCCGGGACCGGACGGTGTCCCAAGCAGGGTTCTGGCTCTTGCCCTGGGACACCTCGAGGAGCGGTTCCGGGAGGTGCTTGACCTATGCATCGCCTCGAGCCGCTTCCCCAGTCGATGGAAAGTGGGAAGGCTCTGCCTGTTAAGGAAGGAGAGCCGCCCCGCGGATTCCCCGACTGGGTATCGGCCGGTGGTGCTGCTCGACGAGGCCGGGAAGTTTTTCGAGAAGATTCTCGCTTCCCGCATCGTCGAGCACCTAGAGGACCGGGGGCCGGATTTGGCTAACAACCAGTTCGGCTTCCGCACCGGCCGGTCCACGATGGATGCGGTGGCCCTCCTTAAGGGGTGGACGGAGGAGGCCACAGCTCGTGGGGAGACTGTTGTTGCGGTGCCTCTTGACATCCGCAATGCTTTCAACAGCCTGCCCCACGAGTGCATAAAGGAGGCACTCCGCTTCCACCGGGTGCCTTCGTACCTCCGCGCCCTCGTGGAGGACTATCTGCAAGGCAGGTCCATCCTCTACGAGGGGCCGGGCGGGTGCGTCCATACGTGGGCAATGGTGGCAGGTGTGCCCCAGGGTTCCGTACTAGGTCCTCTACTATGGAACCTGGGGTACAACTGGGTCCTGCGAGGCGACCTCCTTCCACGAATGGAGGTCGTCTGCTTCGCCGACGACACGCTTGTCGCGGCGAGAGCAAAAACGGGGGAGGAGGCGGCCCACATTGTGTCGGTCGGCGCATCACTCGTCGTTCGACGCATCCGCCTCCTAGGCCTGGACGTCGCCCTCGATAAAACGAGGGCCATGATATTCCACGCCTCTCGTCGCAGGATCCCACCGGGGCTCCGAGTCCGAGTGGAGGGGGTCCGCATACCGGTCGAGGCACACCTTAAGTACCTCGGCCTGGTTTTGGATCCCCGATGGAGCTTTGAGGAGCACTTCAAGCTCCTCACTCCACGGCTATGTGCCGCCTCAGCCGCACTCGGACGGGTCCTCCCTAATGTAGGAGGGCCAGGATCGGCGTGCCGTCGACTGTATCACGGGGTGATACGGTCGATGGCACTCTACGGAGCCCCGGTATGGGCGGAGTGCCTCTCCCCCCGAACGATGGCCCTCTTGCGACGGCCGCAGAGGGTCATAGCAACCCGGGCCGTGCGAGCTTATCGCACGGTCAGCCACGGCGCAGCCTGCGTTCTTGCGGGCCAAACGCCGTGGGATGTCGATGCACGCGTACATGCAGAGGTGTATCGACATCGGGTTGCCGTTAGAGAACGGGGGCGACGATCCGCTCCCGAGGAAGTGGAGCGGGTTCGTACCCAAGCGCAGAGGGAGGCTCTGCGTCAATGGGGTGAGGCTCTCGCCTTCCCAGCTGCTGGCCACCGGACGATCGAAGCGATACGTCCGGTGTTGGAGGAGTGGGTAGGGCGCCGGCAGGGCAGTCTCTCGTTCCGCATGGTGCAGGTATTGACCGGACATGCCTGTTTCGGTCACTACTTGCACCGCGTCGCGCGTCGGGAGGAAACGCCGCAGTGTCATCACTGCGACGCTCCCGACGATACTGCCGAGCACACTCTGTTGGTGTGCCCGGCCTGGCGACGCCAGCGCAGCGAACTCAACGCTGCGCTGGGAGGCGGAGACCTCTCGCTGCCGAGCATGGTCGTGGCCATGCTCCGTGGCGAGGCGGAATGGGGGGCTGTCGCCTCCTTCTGCGAGGACGTCATCTCGCAGAAGGAGGCCGCGGAGAGGGAGCGGGAGAATGATCCTCAAGCCGCTCCCATCCGCCGCAGACGGACAGGCAGGCGAAGGCGGGCAATCGCGCAAGCAATGCCCGTCTAATGACCCTGCCGTGGGGGCCTGCGTGCACGGTTGGCCCCGTGTACGCCGCCGTAAGGCTCTCCGTCTGGGGCTTGCCCTGGTGTTCTCGGGCAATCCCCCCTTGGCGATAGCCCGACCAGCTAGGTCGGGCTAGCCCGGGCGCGTTGGTAGTGGTAGTCGCAGTGTGGACCCTACCACGCGCGTCCAAAAGGGCAGGAAGAACACCGAGGGGTTTAGTGGGTAGGCCTGGCACTCTGCCGGGAGAACCCCACACACGCTCGTCGTCTAGCCAACGGCGAGTACGGTGCGGTCACGCATTCCCCTCGAAAAAAAAAAAAAAAAAAAAAAGACATGATGATACTATGATATACATGAAAATTTTGGGTTGAATGACATTACGGGAAAAACTATTTAATAATTAGTTTTAGATAACGATAAATTATTTATTGGTTATTATGAAACACCATGTATATAAGTATAGATTTGTGTAGCATACCTTTGTTGGAAGGTTAAATAAAAAGATAGTCTTACACCAAGCGAGTACTGGCATTAAAGTCAATATGAACTAAGGGTGAGTATGGACTAGAGTATTTTCCGAGCATTTCCATGTAATGTAACGTTCGTACAAAAAGCTTATCAGCGACAATTAAAAACAGCATTTTCATCTAATGTTTCTGCAGATGCTTGGAGTGGGTAAGCGTTTGTCTGTAAAATTTGTTTCCATGTTGCGTTATAACCTGCTTCATCTCTTACTCCATACACACCATACTCAGCATTACTCGAGTTCGTGACTTTGCCTGGTGAACAATCTAACACTTTAAAACCAGGTTGCAACAAAACGTCAAATATAAACTCGAAGTATTATAATTTCGAAACGCTGACACAAAGAGCGACTCGTTGTCAATAATGTCGAAATCCATGTGCTTATTTCAAAAATTATATTCGGGTGTAAAATTTATCGAGCAAACGCACGAGACTTTCAGGCCTGACATTTTAAGCATTATGTCAAACGCAGGAACGAACGATTCATTACATGGAAATGCCTCTTTTAACCGCCTGTATTGTTCCGGCATGTTACATGGTAGGAAGTGTTCGATTAAATGCTCCCGATAATTTATGCTCACCCTAAGAAATAATCAAGAAAAATAATATTTCTAGCACCTCCTACAGTAGAGCGTAAGCTCATCAAATTAAGGTCTGCTGGAGTTTATTAGTTTTCAATTTAGAGCAATCATGCATAATGTTATCCTTTTAACCCCATGCATATTCTACAAACTTCTGTTTAGAGAATAGACGTTAATTTGACTAGTAAAATACACAATATAATACTAAAACTGGTGGCTGAGAAGTTTTTGGCATGCCATTTTGAATAATGAAAACGGTGCGGCTCGCTTTGTTACTACTAAGGTTTTGTTTCGTTAATGAATAAAAGCTATAAATAGGCGCGGTAATTAGCGCGCTAATGATCTTTTTTATTTGGCAACATCTAAGGTTTACTGTTACTTCATTTAATAGCAATTTTGAATAGATTATGAAATCATCATTCAGTGTTGATAGAATCATTTTACATTTTTTCACTTTTCCAAACTATCAGAATACAAATCAAAGCTTTTGGTCTTCATTTCGTTTGATGGTATATGACGGTAAAGTCTAAGATAGAAGTGAGCTTCACCTGACCCAAAAAATATATGGAAATGACATTAACTCACGACAACCTCAAGCTATTATTTCCGCAGCTAATGTCATCTCCATACATTTTCACTGAGGAACGACTGCAGAAAAGGTAGCTTGTGGCATTTGTCTAGGGCCTCTGGACTCCTCAATATCTCTCGAACTAGCAATCCTACCTCTCAGTTGTCGGAACCACGTCGGAACACAACAATGTCACGGACATTGTTAGAGTTTGACACACGAAACATGAACCTGACATTTTTTCAATGTCCCCATTTAGTTTAGTTCAACATGGTGATTTTGATACTTTGTAATAAACAGTTTCATAATATTTTTTTCTTAATTTCTGTCGAAATATTACAGATAATAAGTAATTTTAACATTCATGAAATCCAAATACAGCGATTTCTTATAAAAGGTTTATTGTTGGAAGTTCATTGAAAGTAAACATTACCTAATATTTAATTTAAAAAAGTATAAGCTCCTTTTTTTCCTATTATATTCAAGGAAAAAAAGACAATCCTTTCACAAATTTAACATTATAAATTACTACATAAATAAAAAATTTTTAGAATATTTCAAGTATAAAAATGTAGACAGTATTTTTGTATTTGCCGAGCTAGAGCCATTAGGGCTAGAATTTTTGAATTTGTCGCTTTTTTCCAAGCTCATGTTTCGTGTGTCAGACTCTATTATGTCGAGAAACTAAGATGGTGGTGCCCCAAGTAGACTCCACCACGTCGGCGTTTCACCGACTTGTATTGCTGAATTTTATTTGACTACCAACTCATAGAAAGCTGGTATTACTTACCTTGGCTCCAATTGTCTCCTTCCGTCTCCTCCGTAGCCGGTGGACTTCCTGAGCTAGCTCGAAGGAAGTCGCGGCTCCTGAAGATCTGCAGTGGATCCACCGGTGGAGACCGGAGCACTACAAACGCCTAATAGGCCACCACGACTCACACTCGCGATTTTGACACACAAACACTCTTTTGCACAACACAAAGCGGGCTTTCGCACCCCGATATTAGGTGCGCCGCGCAAATCACTATTTGCTTGAATATTGTGTATTATATTTTATGGATGCCCGGACATCATCCTAACCACAAATTATGACATTTCGACTCGACTCAACTGACATATCACATGCGGCCGGCCGCCAAAAAAGCTGTCACTGCACAGACTAGAATGCAGTGCCGCCACTCGCTCTTCCTCGAGCGTGAACATCCCCCCGCTCCGGACAGTCCCGGACTGTCCGCCAAATCAGTCTAAGGGGAGGCGAGAAAGAGTAGCGACCGCGCGCTTCAAAACAGAATCCCCAACTAGGACCTCGGCAAACCTGGGCACACCATCAGACCCTAGAGTAAGTTGGACAATGCGTCCGCGACGCCAACGTAAGGGTGGCAGGTTTGGGTCCTTCACTAACACGAGGTCTCCAACCCTCGGTGGGTTTGTCTTATCTGACCACTTAACGCGCTGTTGCAAAATGTGTAAATATTCAAGGTGCCAGCGGCGCCAGAAACTCTGGGTAAGCTGCTGGAGCAACTCAAACCGCGAAAGGCGTCCGGGATTGATATCTCTATAAGGATACTCGGGCAGGGCGTTAAGTGGTCTGCCTATCAAGAAATGGCCCGGCGTGAGGGCCTGCAAATCGTTCGCGTCGGTAGACAACGGACATAACGGACGCGAGTTGAGAACCGCCTCAATCTTATGAAACACCGTCGCGAGTTCCTCAAACGTGAGAATAGTCTCCCCAATAACGCGGCGAAGGTGAGTCTTGGCGGCCTTTACAACAAATTCAAAAATCCCTCCCCAGTGAGGGCAAGACGGCGGGGAGTATCGCCATGTTACCCCCCTACGGGAGAGTGTGGATCCGATCTCAATATTATTTTTATCTAAAAATTCACAAACTTCTCTTATATGTCTATCAGTGCCCTTGAAGTTCGTCCCACAATCGGACCGAATTAGAGAAGGCAGTCCCCGGCGGGAGACAAATCTGCCTAACGCTGCTAAGAAAGCGTCCATGGTGAGTGCACTCACCACCTCCAAATGAACGGCTTTAGTGGCCAAACAAACAAACACACACAAATAAGCCTTTTCAGTCTTAGCATTACGGAGTCGCGACGTTTTTATAGTGAACGGTCCCGCGAAATCAGTTCCAACTCCTAAGAAGGTCATCGATTCATTCACACGATCAGCAGGCAAATCACCCATTTGGGGCTGCATCGTCTCGGGGCGTAAACGATAGCAGGGCAGACATCGAAAGATAACAGATCGGATTATTCTTCGCGCTGACAAAATCCAAAACTCCCGTTGGAGGAGCGCGGTCAATGCATTACATCCGGCATGAGCATTCTTCACATGGCGATCAATGATCAACAATCGCACCAATGGTCCGTCCTTGGGGAGCAACAGGGGATGACGTGATCTATAAGGCAAGTTAGCGTGCCTCAATCGGCCTCCTACACGCAACAATCCTTTATCATCCAGAAAGGGAGTCAAACGCACCAAGGGTCCCTTCAATTTGGACGTCCCGGTACGGAAAATCTTAAGTTCCGGTTCAAACGCTCTAGACTGGGTCATACGCACCCAATGCAGAAGAGCATCTTGGCGCTCCTGCGGTGAGAGGACCGGACACAAATCTTTGTCCTGAGGCCGGCGACAATTTCGTATAAATCTTCTTATCCAAGCGGTCACGCCGAGCAACTTGTCCAGAGAACTGTAGCGGTCTAATAAAAATTCCCGCTCTGGAACCGCCATAGTCTCGACAGCGTGAACACGCAAGCCCGGATTTGGTACCTTCACCACAGCTGGTGTGGAAGGCCAAGACGGTTGTAACAACCAGTCGGGACCCCACCACAGAGTGTGGTCAATAAGCTGAGGGGCTTCGCTGCCACGTGATGCACAGTCAGCAGGGTTTATTTCACCTGGCACGTGGCGCCAAATCAACGTGGCCTTCGAGGCCTGTATTTGGGTTACCCGATTGGCCACAAATACTTCCAGGGAGTGGACGGAGTTCTTAATCCAACACAGGACAACCTGACTGTCGGACCAAGCAAAGAGCGACTCAAAGTCCACACTACGTCCCAGGGTGTCAACAACGTGGTTCATCAACCGAACCAGAAGAGTAGCTCCAGACAATTCTAACTTCGGAATCGTTAATCGAGTCCGAAGTGGAGCAACCTTACTCTTAGCAATTAGCAAGTGGAGCTTAACAGCTCCTCTATCATCGACCGTCCGGATATATACGACGGCTGCGTATCCACTCTCAGACGCGTCACAAAAGCCATGAAGGCTGGCCGTAAACCGTCCCTTAGGCAGTATATGTCTAGGGATACTAACATGGTTAATGTCGGGGAGAGACGACATGAAGGACTCCCAATCTCGCAGCAAACGGCCCGAGAGGGGCTCATCCCACGACACTTCAGCTGACCAAAGTTCCTGTAGGAAGCACTTCATCCAAAACACTACGGGACTAATCCAGCCATTTGGGTCAAAGGTACGAGCTACTGTAGACAAAACCAACCGTTTCGTCCAGACCTTGGGGCTTGGCAGCTCCAATCGATAGGTGAACGTGTCCTGGACCGGTCTGTATTGCACTCCCAAAACAGACAGTAAATCTGGAGTGTTGGCATTCTCAAAAATATGAGGCTCCTGCTGGTGGTCGTCTGGCAAGTCACACAAAAGCTGAGGTGAGTTGGACATCCACTTCCTCAGTTCATAACCACCAGCCCCGAGAAGAGCAATTAGTTCATCTCGCAAAATCAAGGCTTCCTCGACACTAGAGGAGCCCGTACAAATATCATCAACAAATGCATCCTCCTTGAGAACCAAGGATGCGCGAGGGTATCGTAATCGTTCACGTTCAGCGAGTTCCACAAGTGAGCGAATTGCCACAAAGGGGCTCGAACGCAAACCGTATGTATTGGTGTTCAGCTCGTAGACCAGCATGGGATCCCTGGGATCCTCCCTCCATAATATGAGCTGATATCGTCTATCGTCCGGGTGAATCACAGTCTGCCGAAACATCATCCGGATATCGGTCACAAAGACGACGGCATGGCGACGGAAGTTGGTCAATACATCGCCCACCTCGTGGTGCAACTTCGGTCCAGCATGCAGACATTGATTCAGCGAAACTCCGGTAGACGTAGGAGCTGACCCATCAAAAACAACGCGTATCTTCCCGGTGGAAGGTTTCAAAACCGCGTGGTGAGGAAGAAAATTATGTTCCTCGTTTCGCCAGTCCAGTCGCGAGACCGACATGTGCCCCAGTTGCTCATATTCTCGCATGAAGTCGACATACTTCTGTTTGAGGTCGGAGTTCCTACTCATACGACGCTCCATGGACAGCAGCCGCTTCTCGGCCAACGGCCGGGAGCTGCCAAGTGAGGGGCGAACTGACAAAAAGGGCAAACGAGTGATCAGCCGTCCCGAGTGAAGGCGACCTGTATTGTTCTGGTAGAACAACTCACACTCCTCGTCTAAGGGGTTCACTCGCTTCACGGTAGGTGGCTCTTCCACCTCCCAAAACCGTTGCAGGACATCCGATAAGGTGGAGCTAACAGTTATGTAACTGTCCACCGATGGAGATGGTGGGTTATGCCTAACTGGTCCCATCACTACAAACCCAAGCGATGTAGATAAGGCTACCAGCCCACCCTTCTGTAACTCTCTCCTCTTCCCACAATACACGCGGCCTAGAACATCGGCACCGAGCAATAAGTGAATCGGACCGGTTCGGTGGAAGGAAGGGTCAGCCAAGGTCAATCCTGATGTCGCATCAACGACAGCGCGCGAAACGTGCTGTTGCGGAAGCTGACCAACAACCTTCTCATAAACAATCGCGTTAGCGCCAATTTTGGGCGCTGAAGAGAAGTGGGGGGAGAAGGAGAACAAAACCTGACCGATCGGATCCGGGATCCGCAGGTCTCCGATTCCTCGTACCGATTCAAGGTATGGAGATGTGTTCAAACTCAACTGCCGGACCAGCCAGCTGGAGGCAATGCAACCCTGAGCTCCCGTATCCAAAAGGGCGCGAACTAAAACAAAGGTGCCCCTCGGGCCCCACACCTGTACGGAGGCTGTTGGTAACAGCACCTGCTCCTGTGGGGGGGTTGCAGCCGACAGTTGGTTTAGTGAAAATCCTCCCGCATTCCCCGCAACGGGGGGGAAGGGGGGTCGGAAGAAAAATGCGTGCGCGGCGGAGGAATAGGGCGCTCAAGGCGCTCGAGCGGGTCCCAATCCGGCACGTACACACCCCGACCAAAGCTGCATCGGGGGGCCGGGCGGTGCCCATGATGGGCGAAAGTTGGGGGAGCCCGTGACAACCGGGGTCTCTCCATCAGAGGGGGAGAGAAGCGTATTGTCTCCCGACGTGGCTCCCTAATAACCGCGGCCCAATCCCGCGGTGGCGCCTCATAAGCGGCGCGTCGATCCCCCCCGCCCGTAGGGGGGGTGGGGCGCCCAATCCTCTCACTGGAGGGGGGGCGCCTGTCCAATCTCCGCGGAGGGGTGGCACGCCCCTCCGATCTCCTCGGAGAGGTGGGTGACCTAGGGGGGCCCCCGCCCGTGTGCGAGTCCCTCTCTCTCACCACCTCACGAGTGTTTCTATTGTTGAAGCACAAAAGGGGGTGATGGGCCCCTCCACAACAGTGGCAATCTCATGGGTGGGGGCAAGCCGATGCCATATGGGCCCCCAGGCAGCGGTAGCACCAATTCCGCTGCTTGGCCATATTCCTACGCCCCTCGGTGCGTAGGCCAACAAATTTGGGACAGGCCGGCAAACGATGGCCATCCCGCTTGCAACACTTGCAAGGCATCGGCCTCTCCCTGTGTGGAGAGTTCTGCCGCACTGCAGTATACTGCTTGTACGGGCGGCGCTCTCTCCGTGGCGCTGCCCGGGTCGCCTCATAGCGACCTGTACTCGGTCCCGGCATAGGAGCCAGATCCAAGTGGTCGGTCATCCGACACTCATCCTCCAAAAATCTGAGGAGATCCGAGAAGGGGGGGAGGTACGAGGCACTATTGCCCCCGTACCTTTGTTCGAAGCGTCCCTTCATCTCCATGGGAAGCTTATCGAGGATGAGGTGGAGCAAAATAAAGGACCACTGGTCCACCGGTAGATCAAGTCGTTTGAGCGCGTTAATAGCGCTCAGCAGCGGGTTCAAAATCTCCTTCCTCAATGAGGAGACCCGCGATACTCGTGGCAGCCCTAAAATGGCAGCCACATGTGTGTCCGCTAGCAAGCGAACATTCTGATACCGGGCGGTCAACAACGCCCTTGCAATATCATAACTGTCATCATTGACAGGTAGATGCTGGACAAGTACACCAGCCTCTCCACGTAAGGCAGAGAGCAAATAGGCCAATTTCTGGCTAGGGAACAGGTCCTCCCTCGAGTGGACCAGGCTATCAAAGAGGTTAATGAACCCCATCCAAGCAGCCAAGTTCCCATCAAAGGTTGGGATGTCTAAAGTGGGCAGTCTGCCCAGCAAGCCGGCCGGGGTAGGCTTGACCTCCCCGGGCGTGCACGACTCACCCCTCCGGGCGGATAGGATTGCCTGAGCCTTGTTTATAATCACATCCGCCTGTTCAAAACACTGATCATAATCGGCATTAAATTGGTCGACTGCCCGCAACTCAGCGGCACCCTCGGCTGGGTGGTCGAGCAAATATTGTTGATGAAGAACGAAAAGCTGCTCCAATTCCTTCAAGCGAGCAGGTACTCCCTCATGCCGAATTAACAAAGCCTGTTCTCGGTCTGGTCGGTCTACCAAAGCGACGGCACTAGCAAACCATCTCAAAATCTTTTGTGCACCCGCGCGGGCACCACTAAGCGGGCTGACTGGCGGGACCATTTTGCACCAAAATTAATAAACACTATAATAATACACGGACAAACAGACCGACAACCGCAGACAATAAAACAGATCGGGAGGAACTTCAAAGGCAGAACAAAATATATAAACAAACCAAAATCAAGTATAAATGCTAGAACTTAACTAGAACAACAAGGCATTTAACAACAGAATTTTTCAAACAAATTAAATTCAAGTATTAAGTCAATAACTTAACAAACATAATATTCAAAGGCAAACAAAACAAAATCAAATGTAAATGCTAAAACTTAACACAGCAATATAGTGTATTACAACAACAGCAAAGTCATTTAGCAGCAAAATCTTTTCAACAAATTAAATTCAAATATAAGTTTACAACTTAACAAACAAAATATTCAAGGGCAAAACAAAGATATGAAAAAACAAACCAAAATTTAAATATAGGTAAATGCTAGAACTTAACTAGAACAACAAAAGACATTTAACCCCAATTTTTCATATACAATGACAATTAGTTAAGGAGATCGGTCCACAAATGAGCTGGTAGTCAGTTTAAAATCAGCAATCAAAACCAATTAATATGTATTGCCCGTTTGGACAACCAACAAGATTACAATATTAATTGTACAATACTAATCAAATACTCAAATCTAAGAACCACGCTCTGCTACCAAGAGATGGTGGTGCCCCAAGTAGACTCCACCACGTCGGCGTTTCACCGACTTGTATTGCTGAATTTTATTTGACTACCAACTCATAGAAAGCTGGTATTACTTACCTTGGCTCCAATTGTCTCCTTCCGTCTCCTCCGTAGCCGGTGGACTTCCTGAGCTAGCTCGAAGGAAGTCGCGGCTCCTGAAGATCTGCAGTGGATCCACCGGTGGAGACCGGAGCACTACAAACGCCTAATAGGCCACCACGACTCACACTCGCGATTTTGACACACAAACACTCTTTTGCACAACACAAAGCGGGCTTTCGCACCCCGATATTAGGTGCGCCGCGCAAATCACTATTTGCTTGAATATTGTGTATTATATTTTATGGATGCCCGGACATCATCCTAACCACAAATTATGACATTTCGACTCGACTCAACTGACATATCACATGCGGCCGGCCGCCAAAAAAGCTGTCACTGCACAGACTAGAATGCAGTGCCGCCACTCGCTCTTCCTCGAGCGTGAACAAAGATGTTGATAGCTAGCCAGGCGGGCTTAAAAGCCCTACCAACTGCCAAAATATTTCTTTCAACATATTTACATACAACCATAATAATACTTCGATATTCGAACACGGTGGCTAAACACAACAGAGACAGGTAATTGCATCACTTTCAATCTATATACGTTCCACTGCTGTTTTTCAAACTAAGTTGGCAAACAAGCAAACTGTCCACCTAATGGTAATTGGTAACAGTCACCTATAATAAATGTGGCTCCTGTGAGATTCGCAGCAAAACTGCAACCCCCACAAGAACCACAGTGTACGTTGCCAACTTGTGACACAAGATGTAAAGTCACGGAACCCAGTCATTTCACAGCCATATCTTACCCTTCAAACTGGAACACCGCAATGCAAGCACTGCCGCTTTGCAGCAGAAATAGGTGAGACGGGGAATGATTGTAATTGTTGTATGATTGTGCCTTGTGCTTTAGTCGGCTGCTACGAATAATTGTTAATGAGTAGGTATAATAGGATTCCTGTAATCGTTGTCAGTAGTTTTGTTTTACACTTACTCCTTAAGAATTGGTAGTGGACTTCAGAAAAGTAGCTTCATTATTCCCAATCCATCACTGCACGAAACGAAAGAATAATTACAGTATTTTATTTCGAATCGATTGATTAAAATATTAACTTCTTCAATTGAAACTGTCTTTAGGATCACGCGATACAAATAGGTAGGTGCAACCGTTAGTAACTTAAGCGGAACTCAGGAATGCATAATACGTTTTCACACGTAAATTTTTGATTAATTTTGATAAGTTTTAATACAAAGATTGATATTATGAATATCAAACAAAACAGCTTGTATTAGAAATATAATTAACAAACGGAATGCTTTTGGTATAGGGAACAACGAAAATCACAGAGAACCAGCAAAATAAAAAAAAACAGGCCAAGTGCGAGTTTGACTCGCGCATCGAGGGTTCCGTTTAAACATCTATAATTTCCTAACTATGTACTTATTTCCAATATTTAGATTTTTTCCTTAATATGTGCTATAAGACCTTACTTCTTGCCAAATTTCACAATTCTAGATCACCAAGAAGTACCCCCTATTAATGTTGATTCCCTTAAAAGTGTCGAAATATAAGTACGTTTTTTTGCGGCTTACACGGCCGTATCTTTTTTTATGTTAACATAGAAGTTTGATTTTTTCACAGCTTCAAGGGACTGTAGACCTGAGTATAGGATTTAATTTAATCTCGATACCTCCAAGCGCTCCCGAGATAAAGGGTCTTGACAGACAGACATACTAACAACAAAGTAATCCTAGAAGGGTTCCGTTTTTTCTTGTGAGGAACGGAACCCTAAAAACATAAAATGCATTCCAGTAACCAGTCATCTATGAAGTGAGTTCTATACACTAACATATAGATTGAAGGACATAAACTACACGAAATCTATAAACTGTCAAACGCAACCAATAAACCAACTTGCCCAATATCAAAGTTACACAGGGAACACGGATTTGAGTAACATGAGCGTGAGAGAATCTAAGGCCGCTACCACTGAACCGTATAATAAATAGCGATTTTTGTAAAAGTGTTCCGCTTAGAAGAAAACTTGTTTTCACAAGCTTTTAATTACTTTCACCTGTCCGATGTCTGTAATGAAATCTTGCAAGTTAAGTTTGACCCACTTCCTTGTTTCCTATTGAGCTGAAATTTTGCATGCCCATGTAGTATATCACGCGACAATGCAATACTAGGATAACTTTGATGCTGGAGCTGGAAGGTAGCCATAGGAACTCCGCAATAAAATGACACAATCCCATCGAGTTTGTGCTCTTTTGATTCGTATTGACAAGTATTAAAAGCTTGTATTTTAAAAAGTTTTTTTAAATAATTTAACTTGTTCTCAATCATGCTCGGAAATATGTTAGTATAATAATACAAGTAAAAAAAAAACTATTTCAAATACAAGCTTTTAGTACTCATCAATACGATTCAAATGAGCCCAAACTTGATAGGGTTGTGTCATTGTTTGATGGGGTTTTGTCTTATGAAAGCTATACTCATCTGGCAGTCCCTAACTTCCCGGGCTCTGCAGTAATGTAATATTAGTATCTAACAAATTAAAGTCATATTTTTTTATTTCTGTTAATCAATTTATGTACGCATGCAACTAATGCATATCTGACAACGCAATGGTATTTTTATGTCCTTATATTTCAATGTCCTTGTTAAAGAAGTCAGGTTTACTGTAGGCAACAAACTCTTCAAAGGAATTTTGTACTGTCCCTCGGGTATTGAACTTTTTTCCCTACGAAGCGTTGAAGTAGCAGTTTGCCGGCGCAAGGTCTGGTGAGTACAGTGGATATCATAAAACTTCCAACCCTAGTTTAGTATAGCTGTGCCGCCAGTTGTGCCGTGTGTAGTCGAGTGTTGTCATGCAGGAGCAGCGGGAACGAGCGATTGAACAATGTTGGCCGGAGACTTATGAGCTTTATCACTGTGTCCACTTGCTTTACAGTACGTATCTGCAGTAGTGCTGGCACCATTTGGCAAGAGGGTTTGATAACTTACGCCAGCACTAGACCACCAAAAAGTGACCATCACTATTCTAGGGGTAAGTTTTCGTTTGGCATCGCCTTTTTTTAGCGTAGGAGAAACTCTTTACGATTCGCAGGGAACTGATCACTGAAGCTGAGAAGGCTGCCCCTTAGATAATATGTCGTAGGACTCGGGTAGAAACCCCGGCTAAACCACCCTCGGGAACCTTCCCGCCCCCGATGGAGGCACGCTCGGGATCGGACTAGTCATTTCCCCGTATACCAAACGCACCACCTGAGAACAGGCCCAGCGGTATGTTGGTAAACGAGCTAGGACTTACCCCAAGGGAGGGGTGTAGGTGCTGAACCATGGTCTAACCAAGATAACGACCGCTTACAATTATCAAAAAGAATCCAATTTTCATCGTTAGCATCGGCGATGTGTTTCTGCTGCATTGCTACCGCGATGGAACTCGTATTCGATAATTATTCGTATTTTTATAGTATTTAAACTGATAAAAAAGATAGAAATACAGTGAAAAAAAAAACAAAACACCGATCAATAAATGAATGAATGAATTTGAAAATATCAAAATAAAATTAATTTAGAATTTATTTTTACATTTCAAATGGCCAATTTCATATTGTAGAACGGCAACTTCATATAAAACTTATTTTAAGTGCGACGCGAAAAACATAATATTTCAGTTCTAACTGATCATAAATCTCGTATAACAAAACCGCTCTCGCTTGTATACGAGCCACACCCAAATATGCAAGTAAATTACAGAGGATATTCTAACCAACGCGCAACGGGTGAACGAACTTAATTTTGATAGCACACTTGATTTTATTATTCGCTTCGCTTGGTCAAAAGCGATAACGTAATTTTGACATAAGGCGAACACACCAAGTTACTGATAATGAGTTTATTAGTCCAAAGTTTGGGACACAAGAGTCAAGTGCGAGGATTGGTTTTGTGATGAGCATCACCGCACAGAAAATCACTCTTGTAATCAGGTAGGAAAGGTCGATTTTTGGCGCTATGGCATCTTCTTCTTTGCTTTCGTCTTCTCCGTTACTCAAGGTTGGTTTTAGGGTTTCGTACCTCTAAAGGAAAAATGAAACCCTTATAGGATAACTTCGCTGTCCGTCTGTCTGCTAAGACCTTTTTCTCAAAAACGCGTACAGATATCAAAGTGATATTTCTGTCAAATAATCGGCTCAACAGACTCTTTTAGCTGAAAAAATCAAACTTGTAACTCAACGCGTTCAAAATACAGGATATAATGCAACCACTTCCTATAAAAGAGAACACAATTCTACTTATGAAACTAAACAACATTCCCCAAGGTACATACTAGTCTTGTATAATACATGTACGATGTACGAATAGGTAACGTTACCCGGCACTGTACTAAAAGAAACGGTTAGTACCGTTTCTTCGATGCGTGAACTCTTAATCGTATCTAATCGTACTATTCGTACACCGTATACTACACCGCCAAACAGTTAAGCGTTAACGGTTGATAAGGTACGAGTAAGTGAGGTAACGTGCGCTGCAGTGTGTTCAACGCTGGTAGATAAAATATGACGTATGACATGCCATCTAGAAAAAAAAAAACAGAAAACTTTAGCAGAACTTACAAAATTTTCACCGTATTTAGTATAAGGCCGGGACTTAGAACATTTTCGACTGTTTTTGTAATGAATTTCAATTCTACATAACTTCAAGAAAAATACCTTACTCGTACTGTACGATTACGGTTCGAACCCAATAATGTACGAATAAGGACAAGACTAGTACATACATATCTTTAAAAACGACAAAAATTCTCGCACTATCCATAATAAATGATAATTTTAAAATTTTTTGCGTCTTTGGACATAAATATATTTCTTAGGGAAAGTTGTTTAGTTTCACAAGTAGTATTGTGTTCTCTTTTTTCGGAAGCGGTTGCATTACATCCTGTATATTACAGTTCACGTTTCATTTTTGCATTTATTTACACTTATCTTCTTTATAGTCGTGAAATGGCTCTTCTTTACAACGTGGACTTTAGATCTTCCTATCAGATGCCCTGCCCATTAGGATGTATGGGGAAACATTTTTTTGAGCTATGACTACGCAAGAGATATCAAAAGTTGCGTTTTGACACAGAGATTACGATTATCATTAAAAACGAGTTAAACGAGTTAAATACCTGTCATCTTGAGGCTTCTACCGGTCCTTGAAGTTTTTAAAATTTGCAATTTTTAGGGCAATATTCCTAACATAAACTATAAATCATACAAAATTTTGAACTACGGCTACGCAGGTATCCTAAGTAAGCATACCATTCTAATCTGGGCTCGAACAACTGGGCAAGTGGTATTTTTACTATTATTTTAGGGAGGAGTGCGTGACCGCAACGTACCCGCTGTTGACGGCGAGCGTGTGTGTGACTCTCTCGACAGTGTTAGACATACCTACTAAGCCCCTCCCTGGTCTTATGGGTGCAAGTGGTAGTGTCCACAATACGATACCACTACCCATGTGCCCGGGCAAGCTCGATCAGTAGTCGAGCTGTTGCCAACGGGGGGATTGTCCGAGAACACCAGGACAATTCCCCTGTGGTATTTTTAGCTTAGGGAGACTGTACCAGAGTCGTCTGCAAGGGTACCTCTTACCTATTTCTGCCGCTAAGTAGAGGTATTTACATTGCTGTGTTCCCTTTTGAAAGGTAAAACAGGCAGTGAAATTACTGAGTACTGTGACTTAACATCTTATGTCACAAGTCGGCGTCCTTGTAGGGGTAATCAATAAAGAAAAATTTTCGTCTTCGACGGGGATCGAACTCGCGTCTTTAACATACCAATAATAGTCAAAACTTCATTCAGGACTGGTAAGAGCTTCTGAGAGGCGGAAACCTCTCGCTGCCGAGCATGGTCGTGGCCATGGTCCGCGGCGAGGCGGAATGGGGGGCTGTCGCCTCCTTCTGCGAGGACGTCATCTTTTAGAAGGAGTCCGCGGAGAGGGAGCGGGAGAATGATCCTCAAGCCGCTCCCATCCGCCGCAGACGGACAGGCAAGCGAAGGCGGGCATTCGCACAAGCGATGCCCGTCTAATGACCCTGCCCTGGAGGCCTGCGTGCACCGTTGGCCCCGTGCACGTCGCCGTAAGGCCCTCCGTCGGGGGATTGCCCTTGTGTTCTCTGGCAATCCCCCCTTGGTGATAGCCTGACCAGTTAGGTCGGGCTAGCCCGGGCGCGTTGGTAGTGGTAGTCGCAGTGTGGACCTTATCACGCGCGCCCATAAGGGCAGGTGGAACACCGGGGTGTTAAGGGGTAGGCCCAGCACTCTGCCGGGAGAGCCCCACACAGACTCGTCGTCTAGCCAACGGCGAGTACGGTGCGGTCACGCATTTACCTCGAAAAATAGGGCTGGTAAGAGCTTGGCGGCCTGATGGTTAAAGCGTCAACACGGTATGTTGAAGACACTGGTAAGATTCCCCCTAGCCTTTTTTTATAACCTTATTTTTAAAGAACAAATAGTATTGATACCATTTAAAATTGAATCGGAAACACAAACGGCGAATCACACTCCACCATTTTCCCTAACAGCTCGCCAGTTAAATTCTTTCTGCATACATTTGGGGTGCGCGGAGCAACTTTATTCGCCCGATTTAATTTCGCACCCTGGCGTCGCTGGAGCGAAATATTTTTGAGCGATTTTTTCGCTCACAACGGCGAAGGGTAAAATCCTTGCTTTTCTATCATCATATTATTATGATCGGTGATTCGGCGACGATAAAGCACCGTGTATTTTTCATAAAAATTAAAAGGGACGTTCGTTCTAATGGCGAGTGATAAGGTGTCGTTTTAGTCATATTTTTTTAGGCGGGATATTGTTGAGATAGCTAGAACCGTGCCTACCCGTAGGACTCTGGCTATTTACCTACCATATCCAGCGTAGCCTCCCTTCGGAACCTCACTGGCCTATATATCATTAACACTTTTACAGGAGGGTGGCTCAGTACTAGGGTCGCCTGCTTGGGTACCTCCGTTTTACCTATTTCTGACGCAAAGCAGCAGCATTGATGTGTTCCGGTTTGAAGGGTAAGTTATGGCAATGTAAAAACTGGGTACCGTGACTCTACATTCTAAGTCACAGGTTGGCAACGTACACTGTGTTTCTTGTGGGGGTTGCAGTTATGCTGCGAATATCACAAGAGCCACATGTATTATAGGCAGTACGCATATATGCAGTACATACATATATACATTATATGCAGTACTTCAATACAATCAGTGTAAAACTGATGTACTGTGAGTATACTTATATTTGTGAGTGATAGATTATAAATAATGTTTAATTTATCTTACTAAGTGCCTAAACAAACCTGAGCGTTGTATTAACTTGGCCCTGATTACCGCTTACCATCAGGTGGGCAGTTTGGTTTTATGCCAACTTAGTGGTAATAAAAAACATGTAGTTTCAACAAGACGGTGCCACAAGTCACGCAGCCACCGATAATTTCAAGAAAATCAGCTGTTAGTTAGCCGACTCGATTGTATGATTTAACACCGCTGGGTTGTTTTTTGTCGGGTTTTCTTAAAGACAGAGTCTATACGGAGCCAATCGAAGCGATTGCAGCCTTAAAACTCAAAATTCGTGACGTGATTAACGAAATAGGCCCGCCAGTTTGCCAAAATGTAATAAAAATTTTTTATGAAAGAATCGATATTTGTAACCGTGGTTACCGTGGTCGTGGTAGACCTTTGTCCGATATCAATTTTCGTTTATAACTGCCAAATCTTTCTAAAACAATAAAAATTTGAATCACTGAAATCTAAATTCTTAGTTTTATGTTGATTTTGAGTTATTATGCAGAGGAGCCTGCTTCCCATATCACAGGGAAACCTTCTATGGGAGCAGTTGTACTTTGCACTAATTAATATGGTACTGAATAAAGATTTTAATGTTTTTTTTTAAAACAAAGCTCTTGTTGAGAAACCCTTTAAATACATCGATAATTTTGCTTGCGGCCCGCGACACCATGTCTGAAAAAAGGTTGAGTATTGCTAGTCTACGTAGACCAGGGGCTTTAACAACTGGTCGAATTTCACTAACATTTAACAGGCAGTTATAGTTAACAAACAACCGTTTTTTGACACTTATTGTATGAGTGAAATGTCAAAAACTTGTTTGTTAGTTAACTAACCACCTGTTAAAATATTGGTGAAATTGGACCAGCCACGCAGGTTTTAACAATAACCTCCTTTCATTCTAATTCATTCACCATTTAATAAATCTACTCTTAGCGACGACGACATATTTATATTCGTAATCAAGAAAATTATTATTCACCACGATTTAATAACACGCTGCCCGTATTAATGCTCGTAAAGAAAAATTCAATTAGTCATGACTTCAAAGAAAGCGGATATGCTTCGTGTTGTAATGTTTTTATACGCTTATCAGCTGAAACATCAAAGGTTCTTATATACGCGCCTTTGATTTGATCCGTTTTATATTCTGTCCTTTTAATGGCATTAACAAAGTTGTTTTAAATGAATAAAGTTGATTAAGCTGTTTATAAAAAACCGCCAAGTGTGAGTTGAAGTCAGCGAGGATTATGTACAAACTTATCTAACGGCCGGTTTCAATATTCTATCTATCTGTGGATTTGGTTACTAGCGATAGGCATTTGACATTAGCTCCATACGAAATACGTCAAAATTCTATCTCCAGTAAGCAAATCCACAGATAGATAGGATATTGAAACCGGTCGTAAGTATATAAGTTCCTAACTACGAGTATATACATATTTACGGTTTTCAGATTTTTCTTGTGTCATAAGATCATGCGCTGTTGTTTTTGCTGTTGCTGTTTTTGACAGATGTTTAGTACATTAAATGTCAAAAAAATATTTTGTACAAAATAACAACCGACTTCAAAAACAATTAAACGTTAAAATATTCTAAATTGAAGTCTGTGCTAAATTTTAAGAATTTCTAGGAGATCATCGTTTGGCACCGACTTCAAATAATTGACGACACGGTTAGCGCAATGGTCGAGTGATCACCTACTGCGCAGCGGGTCACGGATTCGATTCCCGTACGGGACAAATATTTCGTATGGCCTACAGAAATTTGTTCCGGTCTAGGCGGTATGTGCATGTGAGATTCTATGTTTGTAACATACAGGAGAAAAATCCTAGTGTGGGGCGAAGTTTTTTTTAATAAAAAATTCATATAGAAATGTAATGTTTTTTTGTATTCTTATATTGTTTTTAACTTTGAAGTATTAATGAAGTCGGTTTTATTCTTGGCAAAATATATTTTATTTTTATCTTTTTTTAATACTTACCAGCTCACCCAAGTTACTAAAAGAAATTACAAGACATAGGGCAAATACGTGCTGATTGTATTATTTGCCAATGTATTTGGCAACGGATATAATGAGACTCAGGTGTTGTTATAGTCTGATTTATTTAAGTAAAACTAGCGCTTATATACTAATATGGCGCGTGCAGATTGCTGCCTTAACTTATCATCTTAATTTATCTAAAGGTGTGCTTTATCTACATACGTGCACTTATGTAGCCGCTACATATACACCCCCCTTTACAAAAAATTACAACAATTCTTAAAAATAAACCTATACTCAATCGTAAGACACAATAATACAATAAACATTAGTAACCTTAACCTTGCTAATTCAGTAGAATATAAATGTTGCTGACGGTTGTTGTGACGGTACGCTGCTTGGGTTATAGTGTAGGTTAATGCGCTATGTTATCCACTGCATTGGTGCTGACTATTTCTTGCGTCAGCGAATACAGAACCGTACTATGGGCTTAACTGTCCATCCTGACCTTGTGGTGTACGTGTTTGAATAGCTGTGGCTGTTTTTCGAATTTGGCACGTTCATAGCTTCATTGTGGATGACAAATGCTGGCTTTAATCTATCTATTGATATCAATGTTTCCTTATCTTTGATCCTAATAATATATGCCTTGTCCCTTCTTTTTATTACTGGGAATGGTCCTTCGTAGGGTGGTGTAAGACTTTTTCTGATTCTGTCGCATCGCACAAACTGCTTTGTTATGCTTCTGGCGTTTTGGTATTGATGTCATCTGAGTGATTTCCTTTTGAATCTTCTTAACAAATTCCTCGTATGTAGAAAGTTGATGTGATGGTTCGAAAAATTCTCCAGGGAGACGTATAGATGCGCCATATGTCATTTCTGCTGCGCTAAATCCCGTGTCCTCGCGCAAACAACTTCGCAAACCAAGTAGAACTGAAGGAATTTCTTTCATCCAATTAGCGTTAGATTCCCTTGTCATTAGAGCTGCTTTTAAGGTTCTATGAAATCGCTCTATCATTCCATTTCATTGTGGATGATAGGGCGTTGTTCTAATTTTGTGTATTCCTAAAAATTGTGAAAGTGATTCAAAAATTCTTGATTCGAATTATCGACCTTGATCCGTAGTAATGCGTAACGGGCATCCGAATCGTGATATCCATCCTTCATATAGTGTTCTAGCTACCGTTTCGGCAGTGATATCTTCCACAGGATATACTTCTGGCCATGAAGTACAACGATCTATGATCGTAATTAAATATCGCTTTCCTTGAGAGACCGGTAATGGACCAACTATATCGATGTGTAAATGTTCAAAACGTTGCGATGGCATGAAATTGCCGACAGGTGATATTGTGTGGCGTTGCACTTTTGATTTTTGGCAAGCTATGCATGTTTTACACCAGTTATTAATGTCTTTGTTCATACAAGACCATAAATATCTTTGAGTTATCATTTTTCTGGTAGTTTTCTTCCCAGGGTGACTCAGTCCATGAATGACGTCAAAAACTTGTCTTCGAAATTTCTCTGGCAAATAAGGACGATTCTTCCCAGTTGACGTGTCGCAGCTGATGCTTTTTGTAGAACCCGGAAGCATTATGTTTTTAAATTTTAAACTTTTATTGTCACGGAGTCGTATCAATTCTTGGTCATTAGATTGGCATCTTGCTAAATCAGCATAGTTAATCGGCGATGGCATATCAATTTGCTCAATACGTGATAGTGTATCTGCAGCAATATTATCACGTCCACTTATATGTTGAATATTAGTGCAATATTGTGAAATAAAATCCAATTGACGTATTCGCCGTGGCGTATCGTTTGATGATGGTTTTTGGGAAAATGCGTAAGTCAAAGGTCATTCTTAAATATTCAAAAAGTCCAAAAGGAGTAATAATAGCAGTTTTTTCCACATCCTTGACTGGAATACAATGATAGGCCTTCCGGATATCAATTTTGCTGAGTATATATTTTTTCTCTAATATATAAGTAAAATCGGTTAATCGTGGAAGTGGATATTTATCGGGTATAGTCGCGTTGTTGAGCATCCGATAGTCTCCATTCACCATTCTTTTTCTTAACCATGTGTAAAGGGCTAGCCCACGGGCTATCTGATGGGCGACAAATGCCCAGTTCCATCATATTTTGAAATTCTCTTTTAGCAATATGATATTTATCCGGAGGCAATGGTCTTGCACGTGCTGATACAGGCGGTCCTTTAGTAATAATATGATGCTCAATCTTGTGTTTTGGAGGAGTGCGCATGGAGGAAAGTTTCGTAATATTCTCATATTTTTTTAAGAGTTGAGTAATGCGTGGGTTCATACTGACGTCAATAGTACGAATTGTTTGCTGCGTCGATTTGATCAGGGTTGCCGGCGTTGTCAGCTCAGTTACCCTGTCAATAAGTTTCCGACCCGCTATGTCGACTAATAGCTTATAATGCTCTAAAAAATCTGCTCCAATAATTGGTTGCGTCACATCGGCAATAATGAAATTCCATGAAAAACGTCTCCGTAGTCCCAAGTTTAAGGTAAGTGTTTTTTCACCATAAGTCTTGATTTTTGTGCCATTAGCGGCATAGAGCGTGTATTGTTCATTTTGTATAAAAGAATGTCTCTGTGGTTTGCCAATGACTGAGACGTTTGCGCCCGTGTCAATCAAAAATCTCATACCACTTTTTCGGTCGGTAAGAGTGAGGCGGTTGGACGGGTGAATAGCACAGAGACCCGCCGTAGTCTGTGCTTTAATTAGTTTCCCTGGTCCCTTGATTTAAATTTTTGTTTAAAATCACATGGTTTGATACATTTTCTTGCATAGTTTCCGAATTTATCGTGATAGAAACAATAGTATTTTCTTTCCCGACTGCTTGCTCTTGAATTTGACCTCGATGGGAAATGCTGACGATTATAATAACTCTGAGTGCTGCGTTGATAGTCTTTGCGATCGCGCTGAATTGCACTTAGTTCCAATTGTATTTTTGCTAACTGTGCTAATACGCATGTCATTGCGCCTTCGTCAGTTTTGTTTATATTTTCGTTTACAACTGATACCTCGGTAAGTTTTGAACTTGTTATAATTTTGTCGGCGATCTGGCTCATCTTGTCGATATCTATGTCTTCTGTGACAGCTAGGACTGTGGTAACTGATGGTGGTAAAAGTCTCAACCATAGAAGTTTGATAGTTTCGTCACCAATTTTTCCTTTTCCGAGAACTTGCATCTTGCGTAAAAGTTGAGATGGCTTTTGATCGCCGAGGTCCATTTCAGACAATAATTTTTGAAATTGACGCTGTTCTGATTCCTCATAGCAATTTATCAAGCGTTCCCTGATGGCCTTATACTTTTCTGTGGATGGTGGGGAGCTAATAAGGTCACTAACCTGTAGTATTTCTTCCTTAGATAGCTTCGCTATAACCGCAAAATACTTATAATCGTCGCCTTGTTTTTGTGGTGCTAATATGGCTTCCAGTTGTGTAAACCATAATCTAGGTTGATCCCTCCAAAATTCCGGAATGCGGGATAAAATTGTGGTGCCAGCCGCTACTTCCAGTGTTTCTTGTTGGCCGCAGCTCGATTTGCAAGTTGGTTGGTTCATGTTGTTTATTTTCTTGTTGCGAAGTCAACTGTGGCGCGAGCGTCGTAGCGTAGTCGTCGGGGTCACCACTTTGCCAATGTATTTGGCAACGGATATAATGAGACTCAGGTGTTGTTATAGTCTGATTTATTTAAGTAAAACTAGCGCTTATATACTAATATGGCGCGTGCAGATTGCTGCCTTAACTTATCATCTTAATTTATCTAAAGGTGTGCTTTATCTACATACGTGCACTTATGTAGCCGCTACATATTACTACAGAAACTTACCTCGAACTCCCAAAAGTTAAAGATCCTTCCACCATCAGCTCGGTTTATGACTATCGGACGGAAATACGTGCCCCCCTAGACAAATGCCACACGCTAACGTTTCCGCAGTCGTTCCTCAGAAAAAATGTATGGAGATGACATTAGCTGCGGAAAAATGCCGCGAGGTTGTCGTAAGCTAATGTTCCATACATTTGATTTGCGGAATGACTGCGGAAAATTTTGCGTGTGGCATTTGCCTAGGGCCACCGAACACCTTCGGAAAAAACATGAACCACGTTGTACATACCTATAAAATCTATGGCGACAATGGGGCCACCGCAGGAGTATACATATACTCTATCGAATACGAAAATAAATTTGAAAATCGGTCCACAATTGGGATGATGACTGAATTCAAATTTTCATATCTCGACATAAAATATTAAAATAGTGTGGAAAAAGATGCAATCATGTGAAATTAGAATTAAAATCGGCTTAGAAATACATAAGATACAAGCATTTTCAGCTGTTAATTTTGAAGCGATTAGACAGAGAGATCCGACATCAACCGTGACGTCATCGTTGAGTACGGCCATATAAACTTCATGTAAAATGCCGTCTTGATAGAAAGAGATGGAGAAAAATCTTTAATACCTTATATCTTGGTTGTTTTTATAGTTATTCGAAAACCGATTTTTTCTTTCTGTTTATTATATAAATGAGCTTCTATTAAAGCAAAAAAAAAAATTTTTGTCATCTAGCCAATTGGCGGAGTTATCGCCCAATACACACACGAAAAAACATACCTACACATCGAATTGAGAACCTCCTCCTTTTATGAAGTCGGTTAAAAACTGAACTTTGAGATACATTTATCAATACGAACCATAAAATACATGTGTCGTCGTTCCCTTTCTTCCCGTGGAGGTCGTGATCGTGACTCGTGAGAGCCGACGGACGGTGTGTTCGCAACTTTACAAGCCACCAGTCCGTTTGGTCGGGGATTCTTGCATTATTTATAAAAAGTTCTAATTACAGTTTATCCAATCAGAGCACTTGACATGTCGAGCCCCGTAATTTTTTATGTAAAGATGCTTGCCTCTAGTACTTGGGACTCAGACTTTCTCGTTCTCGTTTTTATTTCATTTTTATTCTTCTATTTGGTAATTTTTTTAACTACATTTTTTTTTAATTTAACAAAATCAGCATACTCTTTGTCTAAATAAACACTTAAACAAATTATTGTGTAGTTTTATGATACCACGATGCAATTGAAACTCTTTTGGATCGTAGGCATTTAACTGAAAATTTTGGGAAAATTGTTTGATTTTTTAGAGTATTATAATTTTAACTTGAATCTTTTTCTCCTGAAAAGACAATTATAAATAAAAAACTAATTAATTAATCAAACAAAAAAAAACAGAATAATAAAAAACAAACTTATGAAAAAAAACAAACCACACCAGGTTCGAACCACGTGCACTGCTACACAGTTTTAAAGTCGAAGATCTAACGCATAGACTAATACCG
This sequence comes from Schoenobius gigantellus, assembly GCA_963935595.1. Taxonomy (NCBI): domain Eukaryota; kingdom Metazoa; phylum Arthropoda; class Insecta; order Lepidoptera; family Crambidae; genus Schoenobius; species Schoenobius gigantellus. The sequence continues at coordinate 10,898,692 of OZ012563.1, read as the reverse complement.
GCCTAGGTTTATGAAATCGTGAAATCAAAAAAGATCTCATGTTTTTGTGTAATCATCACAGCCCATATACGTCCCCACCGAGGGGCTCGAGCCTATCCTATATGATTAGGCCTTAGTCAACCACGCTGGCCCAGTGCGGATTGGTCGACTTCACATACATCATTGAATTTCTTCGCAGATGTATGCAGGTTGCCTCACGATGTTTTCCTTCACCGTAGGAGCGTCAGACATATGTACATATGAAATTCGAAACGAAAAACACATTGGTACATGGCGGGTCTCGAACCCCGACCCCCCGATTGGAGGGCAAGTGCCGAGTCCACTGTATTTTGTGTAATGCGACATGCGATATAAGGATAAAAAAATTGAGGCGATGTAACAAAAGGTTCACTTTAAAATTTTTATATATTAACAGATTAAAATAATTTTATTGAAGGTTTATTTAGCTTACACAAATAAAAAAGAAAGAGAAGCGAAAAACTGATCCTACCACTCGACACAAGTTAAGTCCGCCATTTTTCTTGGAGCCCGCTCCTTTATTGTTGTGCGATTAAATAAATAGATGATCCATTAGGACAGTACTATTAATAATTCAAGCTCATCTCATTTTATTTTACTCACTCAACTTATTGCCAAAACTTATGGCCTACAGAAATTTGTTCCGGTCTGGGCGTCGGTGCATGTGATGTTCTATGTTTGTAACTGCACCCAAGACACAGGAGAAAACCCTGGTGTGGGGCGACGTTTTTTTTAAAGAAAAAAAAAGAAAAGAGACCCGTATTCTGTACTTTACAAACGAGCTAATATTTCACAATTAGATATACGAATGCATAACAAAACGCAGAAAAGAAACTACTCATTAAAACATTCTGCGGAAAGCGAAGAGTGTAAAAGGCTAAGAGTCCTACAGGGGTTCGCGCGGAGATTTAAAAATTGAAATTTATATACCTCCAGGAGCAATTTGGATGTGACCACACAGGTGTTACGGTAATTTTATAACGAACGTAACGTCAGGTATTAAATTTAGCACCTACGGCGTGGGCTTACGGTTTTATTTCGTATCGCTCTTTTATTTATGGCACGGTTCCCTCTCGCTGTTGTGTGTGGTTAATGTTTTGACTAAAAATTCATTGTGAGTGCTTCTATCGCGGTTTTTACGAGTAAAGATTTGTTAACACTTGGAATTTTAGCAATTTTAAATTTCATATTTTAGGTAGCATACTTTTTTCTTGAGACACTGAGGTAATTTGGATGCGAAGATTTTCCGTAATTGCCCGAACGCTGCCCATCTGACCTGGAGGGTTATTGCTTAAGAAAGATTATATTATGATCGCCTTGAAATTACTAATCAATGCGGCCTTAATACAAGACTCTGTGTCGACTGTCTAATAAAAAATAGCAATGTATGCACTTTGCTTGTCAAAATTAAAAGCATTCGCGATAGATTTTTGTTACACAATCAAGAAGCTGGATTCGATAAGACAACTCTTTCTCAAAGTTGAACTTATCTAACTGGATGTATATATTACGGATCCCTTTCTTTTTCTTTTTAATCCCAGTCTAAGAGGTTCCGATAAACATCTTCTTCTTGGTAAAGTCAATTTTTTCACTGTGTTTGACGTCAATAAGTGCACGTAGTTTAGTTTTTTTTATACATAAAACTTTAAACTTAAAGCTGAGCTGAGCTTAATAAAAGACCGACTCGGCATGCTTAAACAAGTATGGAAGTGAATCGCAAAATGTGTAAAAAATCCAATGTGGCTGAATACAAGGCAAACGAGAGATGAAAGAAAAATTCATAGTTACTTATTTACAGTGATATGAATGAATTCAAAATAATATTTGAACTTGTAAAGGTTGGAAAACTTTAAACTTAAAGCTGAGCTGAGCTTAATAAAAGACCGACTCGGCATGCTTAAACAAGTATGGAAGTGAATCGCGAAATGTGTAAAAAATCCAATGTGGCTGAATACAAGGCAAACGAGAGATGAAAGAAAAATTCATAGTTACTTATTTACAGTGATATGAATGAATTCAAAATAATATTTGAACTTGTAAAGGTTGGTAGGGAGATTATTAATTTCTTTGCTACTAAACAAGGTATTAGATATAAATATTGCAATCTATTTAAGATCTTTAGAGGCCGGGACACCCTAGTGAAGAATTGTCGAGAGTTTTATCTACATTGTTGAGGTAAAATAAATATATTAAGTATGTGGATGGATGTGGTGATTTAATGGGTATATAAAAGTCACCCAAACCAAACTCATATGCTCGAGACATCCCAGAGAACGAGCCTCCCACACTGGAACATCATAGTGAGAGACGTCCGAACCCTCTCTTCATAGGGAAGATATATTTAGGCGTTCGGGAGCGTATGCCTATTGTTGAAGTCCTTCGTCAATGCGTAAAGGCAAGAGAGAGGGAATGAATCCGCCTATTCGACAGATTGCGGAGAACAGCACAAAATCTCAAATCTGTTCAATCGTCGTATTACCTTCTGTTATACCTATTATTATTACTTTAATTTAAAATTCCTTTAATTTAACATTCCTCTAGTTTTGGTTCCCTAGCATTAGTAGTGAACGTGTCGTAGCCGATATTCTTATGACGATCACAATACAGACATACAGACTTTGTGTAAAAAATCGAAACCTATTAGTTCGTCAGTCAGATTAGATAATAACAAAATATCAGACACATTTTTTTGCTTTCTTGAAATAACAAAACATTACTAAACTAATACTATTTAAAGATAAGGAGTGAGGGGTTCGCTACATTACAAGTATGGAAAACAAATTACCCACGTATCATCATACGACGACTCAAATCAATATATCGTGGTAAGTTAAAAGAGAAAAAAATTGGACTTTAATAAAATAGTAATATCCCCTGTTGTTAATTTATTCATATCCTGATCGCAATTATACAAAGATGGCGTTCTGCTAAATGACAGTGCAACGTCAGCGCTAAGCTTCCGTCATCGCACAGAATTGGTCACTTTGGACGGCGGCGCTTCCAACCAATTGATGCGGCTTACTTCCGCCCAGTCAAATCATCATTTTCGTTCCGTATCGCTTAATTCATTCCTCGCTAGGGCTACTCTCTGAGCTTCAAGCTACAGCCAATCGCGCTGAGTTGTGGCCGTTCCGACACACGTTAAAGGCGTTGCCCCCCCCCCCCCCCCATTTTTCGGGGGGAAATGCGCAAACGCACCGTACCCACCATTGGCTAGACGGCGGGCGTGTGTGGGGCGGGCGTGTGTACAATTTTAATACATACCGAAGCTAAGTCAATGTACGTTGCATTGCCGTGCGTCGCAGTGGAGCAGCACCTTATACAATTGTTTTTTGACATCGCTTCACAAGTCGCGTCGCAAGTCGCGTCGTTAGTTGAGCCCGAATAAACGCCGTGCATTTCCGCGTGCTGTCCCAGCGGCACCCAGTTGCAATCGCTGTGAGTGAAAGGCCCTAGAGAGTAGCCCTCTGAATGAACGGAATTCACTTGACTAGTGCATTTAATTACTGTCTATACGGCTGCGCGAACACAAAATATTTGTGATGTGTATAAAGCGCGTGTAAAGTGAAGCCTTTTTGTAGCTGTGATTGATTATTTCGGGGTTTGGTTCGGAAATATTCATTGGGTTTTGCTGGAATATATCATACGCTTTTACAGTACTTATTTAAGATTAAAATATTGAATAATTCTTTAGCTATGGGTGCTGCTACCCTAAGACACCCGAAGTGTATAGGGCCTCCACAAGGTCCCGCCACGCCTTTCTGTCCGCTGCGACTTCCTTGGCCTTACTCCAGCTGAGGCTCGTAACTCAGAATCCACTCTCTGGCGTGTGTACGGAAATGTATGAAAAGTAAGAATATCAATGTGGATCGTGTATCATAACGACATAATTCGTTTTAAATGTCTATACTTCGGATAAAGCTAATGAGTTCCTTCCGCCAAATCGTCTGAAAGACTTTTGAATGCTGGTTAAAAAATTGGACATATGAATTTGAACAGTCATATTTGAATAAATAATATTTTTATAGTTCGGAATAGGTTTCAAAAGTATAGTCATATTTGAATAATATATTGATAGTTCGGAATAGGATTCTAAAGTTTTTAAATAAAATATGACCAAAATAAGAAGCGCGCACCGGAGTTCTCTTGTATGCATCACCCCAAGGAAGGCGGCGAATAAAATTAAATACGCTAAGAGAGATGGCGCCAGAAAAAAAATTAAAAGAGAACCGAACTGAATACAGTTGGTAATGTTTGACGACGCGTTTAGCGCAGAGGTCGAGTGATCACCTACTGCGCAACGGGTCGCGGGTTCGATTCCCGTACGGGACAAATGTTTTTTATGGCCTACAGAAATTTGATCCGGTCTGGGCGTATGTGCATGTGATATTCTATGTTTGTAACTGCACCCACGACACAGGAGAAAATCCTAGAGTGGGGCGACGTTTTAAAAAAAAAAAATGTGATGGTAGCCCCTTTTCCCCGCACACGGGAGGTACTGTCACCAAGCCAAACTCAACGTCTATCTTGTTCATCATTATTTATCATCACAGCACATATACGTCCCCACCGAGGGGCTCAATTCTACCCTGAGTTAGGGTGTTTACGACTTAGTCAAGCACGCTGGCCCAGTGCGGATTGGTCGACTTCACATACACCTTTCAACTTCTACCAATGTGTACCAATGTGCCACCAAGTGTCCGTCACCGTCGGACACTTGGTAGCGCATTGATACATGGCAGGATCGAACCTCAGACCTACCGATTCCACAGCGCCACTGACGCTTCATTTTGTTCATAGTCAGTGCAATCTGGGGTGATGGTGCTAGTACTAGGAACCATAATAACGTCTGCTAAACGATAAATGATTTATATACACCAAGAAAATCCTCATCAACACAAGCTTAATCCTTCACCAGTTCCTTCATAACTGCAGTCCGCTAATCACTTAATCCTTAATTAAATCGTTCTGCTGAACAAGCTAGAAGTAGTTTCTCTCATCGCGTGCTGGTTTAACTAATGCTATAAATCAGGCGAATGCACCGTCGCTCGTGTCTAAGGTAAATAAAGCCTTAGAGACGTGTGACTCAGCGTTGATCCGCTTAAGTATACGGCTCACGTAAATGATCTCTGCCACGATTTGTTAGCAAAATATCCCTAGAATTTGATGTGGAATCTCTATTTTTGATTTCATGTTGTTTTAAGGATGATGAAAAGTATTTATCGTGCATAAATCAATACCTTGGAACTAATTCCGATCGATCGACATTGATATTGTATTGACGGTTTTTCTTTTTGTGACTAAAACAAAGAGGCGTCAGCAGCACAATAATATTGAAACCAACAAACAAGCAATGCTTTTCCTCCTGTAAAAGCTCTATTATATTTGCCCCGATAAATTCGCGCACTATTGCCAATTACAAATTAGGCATTGATAGATTGTCATAGGAACATTAAATAAGCACTTTTTATTTAAAGATTGTGATTTATCGATTAGGTATCGTAAATTATAATATTATGATGTAAATGGTCTTTTGTTATTTAAAAAATGGCAAACAAGTAGCCTACTTAGCTGATGGCAAGTAGCTATAGTCGTCTATAGTTCACGTGGTTCCTGAAAATTTCACAAATGTGAAACCCCTACAAAAACCACAACGTACTTTAAAAACTTGTGACATATTATTATGATATAATAACTATGATATCAAGTCATATCATCCAGTAATTTCACTGCCTATTGAAGCCTTCAGACCTGAAAACAGCAATGCAAGTATCAATGCATCTCGACTGAAATTAAAATTTCCTCTGACCCATGCAAGTTATTAAAATTACCTTTAATTTGTCAATAAGTCTATTCTTTGGATAAAATGAGGAAAAAGCAGACTTTTTGCAAACGATATTATTAAAGCCCAAAAATTAACTACCTACCTATGTTAATGTTTTAAATTTACGTGTGATGGAAAACGAAAAATAAATTTAATAATTGTATTTGTTTTCAACTTATTACATTTTATTTCACAGTTCAAACAATTTAAATGGTTCTTTAAAGGTAATGTATGTCGGGCGGTATTTACGGTTCACATTACAATGTCATTAGACGCTATCACCCGCCCGGGTCACGTGCGTTACGTTGCTTGTATATTGGAGGTTTTTTCTCGCTTGCATCCCTAATTGTTGGGCCAGGAAATGAGCGAGTATATTCACAAAAAATCAAGAGGTTTCCTATAGAGAAAATATCTTCTAGCTGATCCTACAGATAAGATAAGATAATTTATTCAGAGACTGTTACGAGATTATTGATACAGGAAGAATCAAAAATGTTTTTAATATGATTACGTGTACATTACGTAAGTTGTGTGTGCGATTTTTAAAACTTATCCTGATTGTTGAATTATTGTGTAGCTATGTTTTTGTTATTGCTGCGCATGGTAGACGAACCGACGACGGCCCACCTGGTGGCAGGCGGTAACCGGCACACGCGATATTAGTAGCTCTCTTAATGTCGTTATAGTTTTTATTTTCTACCCACATGGAAGATGATAAAATCGACGAAGACAAAGTGATTCTGAAGTAGTACGGGAATGCGAGCAAGAATTAAATAATATTTTAGAGCAGAGTGTATCAAATTTCGATAACAATATGGAGATGGAATGTGTAAACAGTTTGGAAAAAAGAAAGGAGCGTGAAGAAGATACTAACAGTGAAGATGGATTTATTACTATCACAAGAAGAAAACCAAAACGTTACTTAAGGAGCAATTCTTATAATCAGCAGACAACACAAATTTCAACATCTCAGGAAATTGGGCCTATTTATGAAGTATGTATAACTTCATTGAAAGAATTACCTAAGCAAATGTCCCTGGCCAAACTACTTCGAAATGAGAATATTCAGAATATCACAAGAATTAAATACAAATCTCCGTTTAAGGTGTTAATACGTTTTGAAAACGAAAAAGATGCAGAGAAATTGATAAATTGTCCGAAATTTAATGAATTGGAGTATAAATGTCAGAAAACCTTTGATAATAATACAGCATACGGCTTAATTCGAGGAATAGACCTGGAATTTTCTGAAAACGAGATCTTAGAAATTATTAAAAGCGATATTACCATACTATCGATAAAGAGACTAAAAAGACTTGACACCAAAGGAAAATGGATCGAAAGTGAAACCATACGAATAACTTTCCAGGGTACAACTCTCCCTATGTATGTTTCTGCCTATGATTGTAAATTAAAGGTCGATCGCTATATTTTTCCGGTTACTCAATGCTCCGGATGCTGGAGATTCGGTCACATGATAAAGGTATGTCCCACAAAAAAGATTCTATGTCCCAAGTGTGGAAGTACAGAGCATAATAATTGTGACATAAAAACTTTTAACTGTCTTAATTGCAAGGGACCACACTTTATGCTAGACAAAACCTGTCCTATGTACCTTAAGGAAAGAGATATACGTGATATCATGAGTACAAACAATATTTCTTACAGAAAAGCTCTACAGATTTTATTAAACAGCGACCACCAAAATATTAACTTGAGCGAAGACACTTACACTCCCTATGAGAATGAGATCAGCCTAAAACACCATAAGGACACTGGAAGTCGCACATATAGTCAGGTTATAAAAAACACTGAAGTCTCTGAAGAATTATATATAAATAGTACACCAGCTACACCTACAGACCCAAAAAAAGGAAAACGAAAACGCCAGAAGAAAAATAGTCAGATAAACAATAATCAAGAAGAATGTGTATTGGAATGTGAATCGGAAGAAGAACAGATAAATTCAAATAATGAAGAAAAAGAAAAAAGATTTAATTTGAAAAAACTTTTATTGAAAATATACAATATCTGGACTGCAAAAAAAAAGCTTCGAAAATAAGGTTAGTGAGTGTTGTAATGTCATTTTTCGAGAAATAAGAATATTTGTTTGTAATTTAATGTCAGGCCGAAAATTATTTGATACTTTTTTGAATTTTTTCAATAATGGATAGTACATCTTCAAATAATATTGCTATCAATATTGTACAGTGCAACGCACAAAGCTTAAAACCTAAATTATTATGTTTTGGAGAGTTTTTGATAAAAGAAAAAATTCACATTGCTATTGTAAGCGAGACATGGTTAGATTACGAAAATAAAATTAAAATAAGCGGCTATAATATCTATAGGAAAGATAGATACGATTCATATGGTGGAGTTGCCATAATAACGCATAGTTCTCTTACATGTGAAGTAAGTCCCATTATTTTGCATAATCAAGATATAGAAGTTGTGTCCATTAAACTGCACAATTGTGGTTACTTAAAAAATGTAGTGTCGGTATATTGCCCTTCTACTGTACGCACACAACCATCTGACTGGGAAGAGCTTTTCTGTCTCCTTCCTCGTCAATCTATAATAGGGGGTGATTTTAATGGCCATCATAGTAACTGGTCCTATAAGACGGACTCAAGAGGCACTCAGTTAATGGACACTATTGTAGAAAATGGATATATTGCTCTTAACACTGGATCAGCGACCAGAATTAAATTGGTAAATGGGAATCTTCAGCAATCATCACCTGACATCTCATTTGTCTCTGGTGATATTTCATTTCATTTTGATTGTTGTGTGTGATAAATGAAAACTTAGGGAGCGATCATTTGATTATCAAATTTAGTACGAACATCCCTAAAACTAATGAAAAAAATATAAAGCGTAACATAACAAAAAATTGATTGGAATACTTACGTAAATAGTCTTAATGAATCATTTACAGACAATATTCTTAATATATATAATGAAACATCTGTCCAAGCCATGTATGATTATTTTCTTAGTCAAGTTAATAAAGCAGCTGAAATAAGCATTCCCATTATTCAAATATGCACTGACCCAGAATCGAAATTTAAACCTCGTGGTTATTGGAACACACAATTGTCTCATGCAGTTGCCCAAAGACGACTAGCTCTCAGTTCTTTCCGTCGTAATCCTACTCCTCAGAATTTGACCGGCTTAGAGAATAAGATACAGGAAGCTCATAAACTTATTAGGCAGGCTAAATCGAATCAGTGGCATAACTTCTGTGATTCGATAAATAGTAATGTTTCAGCATCAGAAATGTGGCGTCGTATGAGATGGATTAAGGGTAAGTATAGAGAAAGATCTTTTATCTCACTACAAAGACAAGAAGAATTATTAATTTTACTTACACCACCATCTGCTACAAATACGTGTCCAGTGTTCTCATCTAGAAATGATTTACTAGAGTCAGACTTCACAATTCAAGAATTGGAAATGTGTCTAAAAAAGAGAGACACTGCACCAGGAACTGATGACGTCACTTATAGCATGATTTATAAGTTACCAAAACATGCCAAAATCTTTTTACTACAGTTATACAACTTTATATTCAAAACCTGTAAAACCCCCACAAATTGATATAAAGCTTAGACCAATATCTCTACTCTCATGCCTGTGTAAAATTTTTCACTGTATGTTGTTGAAACGACTAGAGTGGTTCTGTGAGAGGGAACACATATTTTCACAATTTACAGTTGGCTTTAGGAAGTCTAGATTGTCTAGATTCTCTCTTACGCTTAATTTTATATATTCAAAGAGGTTTCACAGAAAACAAACCGACGCTAGCGTGCTTTTTGGACATAAACAATGCCTACAATAATGTAGCTATAGAAAATGTACTAGTTAATTTGGATAACTTACGGGTTGGTGCTAGTTTTTGCAAATATCTCTGGTCATTTTTGAGTGAAAGACACCTACAAATAAAATCTCAAAAAGGAGTCATTACAAGAATCACGAGTAAACGACTGGCACAAGGCGACCCGATTTCTCTATTTCTTTTTAATATAGCTACTTATAAAATATGTTTTGCTGTCTCTCATAGTGTACAAATATCCCAATATGCCGATGACTTTGTTGTTTATTTATATGATAAAGAACTAAAAGCCATTGAGAATAAGATCCAAGCTGCTATAAATTATATAATACAGACACTGGACGAGATTGGCTTGGATTTATCACCTAGTAAGACAAAATTTTGTCTTTATAGCCGGGGCCATAGAAAAATTCTTCCGAAACTTACAATAGACGACCACACTCTAATTCCATCAGAATGTGTGAAGTATTTAGGCTTGTGGTTAGTCAGGAATCTCTTATGGAGAAAACATATAAATGAAGTTGCTGAAAAATGTACTAAATTGCAAAATTTACTAAAAGTTCTATCCGGATCATCATGGGGAGTACACCCCAAATATATTCGTCGTTTATACATTTCTTTAATACGTAGTAGAATGGACTATGCTGGCTACCTATTTCATAATAGCGCTAATATTAATTTATCTAAATTAGATAAAATTCAAAATCAAGCATTACGAATTATTGGCGGATTTATCAAAAGCTCTCCAATACATGCTATGGAAAGCGATCTATGTTTACCTCCATTGTATATACGAAGATTGTATTTAGCACTTAAATATGTTGTTAAGGCGCGATCTTGGTTGAATAATGTTACAATTGAATTACTTCAGCAACTCAGCACTCTTTGTGAAACAAGATACTGGCAAAACAAGAAAAAACCGCTATTGGTAGATTCTTTTAACAAAACTGCAGGTATTGAAATTTATTCTTCTCCTCATTTGGATCAGTATTCCTTGAACATTTGGACTTCCTTTATTGACGTAGAAAATATAATTAGAAGTAAATTAGACTCTATCAAAAATTCAAAACATACATGTGAAATAAATTCTCTTAAATCTGATGTAATAGATGAATTACACAAAAAATAGCCTTCACTATTCTTAATCAGATAAACAACTTAGCTCTACAAAATGTCACAGTGAGATTGCAATGGGTGCCTGAGCATATTGGGTTAAGGTGTAACGAAGAAGCAGACAGACTAGCCAAAGATGCTGCCCTAATTGGTAATATTTACAACATTAAACCTAATTACATGGAAATGCTCACTAAACTTAAAGATATTTGTTATCGTAATTGGAGTGAATATTTTGATGAGCGTTCGAAGACAAAAGGAATATGGTACAAAACTATTCAAAGTGAACCACTCCGCACACCTTGGCTGGTAGATACAAATTTAAGTCGACACAAAATAAAATTGTTATTTAGAATAAGATCCGGTCACTTCCCATCCAAGAAATTCGGATACCTTATGGGAAAAGAAGTTTCACCCAATTGTACTGTATGTGAAAAAGTTGATGATGTTCAACATATACTCATGGAATGTAACGTAAATCAAGGACAGAGAGAATTATTTTTGAGAAAATATAACATAAATTTGTTGGACGTAGGAATTATTCAGACGATTTTACATATACCTGTCTCGGAAAATATCACAAAATTTATGTGACTTGGCCAATTTTAGTCGAGTGTAATAAATAATTCTTTCTGTTATTTCTAACTCGTTGTGTTAATTGTTCAGAATTAGATACGATGGGATTGTCATATCTTTAAGATAAAAATCCCTAAATAAATAAAGATTTAAAAAAAAAACCTTCAATGACAGTTTGAAGTTGGCAATCGGAGCTATGTGATACGGGGCGACGCCAGATCATGTTCGCGTTGTTAAGGTGGGCACAGGGCCTGAATAGCGTCATGTCTCATGAATAGAATAGAAATAATTTTATTTAGATTATTTTCTATTCTATTCATGTGGTAATCTTCCGTGTGTGTGAAGTCTTGTTGAATGGGCTCTCATAACTCTACCTGACGGGGGCGGCAAAGAATTAGAGACATTGCTAACCAGCGTTTATGGGCTGCAGTACGAACTCTAATATGAGGTGGGCCATAATGATTATCATCCTTAAATGCGAAAGTAACTTAAATTTGTCCGTCTGTCTGTTTGTCTGTCATGCTTTCACGCCTAAACCACTGAAATTTTGTACAGATATAGCTTAAGCTCAAAGGTAGGATATAGGTTACTTTTTATCCTGAATTTAATCAGTTCCCCAGTGAACGAGTGATCTAACCGAACTCGTGATATAAATCAATTCCATGCAGACGAAGTCGCAAGCTACGACTAGTATAAAAAATAAATCACATGAATTTAGTGGCCACAAGAATCCAACAGAACAACGCGCGCGGATCGAATGAAAAACACGCTCATTACTGGACGCCGTGAAGAAGAAATCTAGCAATTTATCGCCTCTGCTCTACACGTCCACTCTCCAGAGCACCTAATAAAGTGCTGTTTTGCGCAGTTGAACGCTAGCTTGGAGATATTGAAGTTTGCGAGCGAATGTTATGAGATTAGTTTTGTTCGGGGTAACGACCACAAAAGCATTCATTTTTAACCTCTCACTAAGCATAGTAGGTGAATCGCTGGAATACAAAAATTGTTGTCTTTTCGCACCACGTTAATTGTGTACGATACAACAGATACGTGATTTGACTATTACGGAGACTCTGCCGGGAGAGACTTTGCTCTTAGAGAGACATGTATAATAAAAGATGAAGATTCATTTATTGAGAAAAAAATTGTCAAACAAAGTGTCCATAAAAGCTTAGGGAGACATGTATAGTAAAGGATTAATTTATTGAGAAAAAAATTGGCTGACAAAGTGTCCATAAAAGCATTGTTGAATAATTACAGTAACTGCAATTAATAATGTCCTCCTAACCGTTATTCGGTCACGGCGGCCAATCTCTACAGAGACTAGCCATCTGCGCAGGAGATATTATAGTGCACAAGTGACTGCGCAAACGCCAAGTGCACTCTCTGTTCCTTCACTCGCCTAGTCCGATGGGACGGTTAACCGACACGACCGGGGCGAGATCAGGCGCAGGACCCACTGCTTAACGTGCCTTACGAAGCACGGAGGAGCTTGAGATGTATCTTATTTTGGTCACCCATCCTAGGACTGACCACAGTGAACGTTGCTTAACCGTAGCAATCGTTTGCTGAGCGCACGCGCCAATGCTCCACCAAGCACAATTGCAATTATTACACAAGGGTACACTTGACATACAATAACAAAGGGTTTTTGTGCCCTCTGTAATTTTTTTAGGGTCAGAGATTTACTGTTCCTACGGCTTCGGAAATTTGTACCAAGCAACAATGTTGATTAACGTTGCTAAGCTAACAATCGCTACAGTTGTTCGAATATTAATATTAGTGTTTATAATATAACAAAACTAAAGATGTTGTCATGTTTATTCATTACGACGCTAGATCAACAATATTCAAAAGTAACAAAATATAAGGGTGTTCGCTTAACAAATAATTAGTGTATCGTGACAACTTCCGGGTAGTCGTTCCGTTCCGGCAGCCATTTCTCTCACTCACTTCGAGACAATGTGATAAATTCTAGTTACCTAAATCAAGAATCAACTATGAAAAGAATAACACGATGGAACGCAACTGTACAATAAACTTTATAAATTTAAGTTTAATATTTGATAATGTTCTCGTCCGCTAGTACACAAAAACTAACACTGTATTGTAATTCAACATTTCAATATAGCCACTTTATTAATAATAACCGCAAATGTGCCACATGCTCCAAATTTCTACTGAAAGTATCTATCGTTAGTAGGGCTGGCACATTTTACATTTTAAACTTTTTTCGCTAAATAGGGATTTTATTGAAAATCCCTATTTAGGTTTTTTTATAGGTATATACAACAGGATAGTTTTTGGCCTTCATCTTACTCGATAAAGTGACGATAAGGCCAAAGATGGAAGCGAACTTAACAAGGAATTCTCAACAACTCAGGAGCTGGTTAGCTTACCTCTGATTGGCGGAACTTAATAATTTAATAATGGAATTAACATTCGACAAACTCAGGTAAGACGATAGTAGTTCACTTCACTTCACTTTTTTAGGATATGGCAATCAGTCGTGAACACAACCATTACTGCCAAACTCAAGTTTAAGATAAAACACTGTTATTATAGAATTTACTTTATGTAATATAGCCAAAAGTATTTATTAATTCGTTTTGGGTTACCTGCAAATAGGACAAAACAGAACGTCACATTAACATTCAGCACAGACATATCAATTACATATAGGACAGTACAGTTAGAGTTTGACATTAAAAGTAGAGACATATTTACAAAGGATTTTGGGGACAATGGGCTAATTTAACATGGTTAAAAGTGACTTTACAGACGATAGTAGTTAACCAGGCGTGCTCAGAAGTCCTACCACCAACCAAACTAAGCAGAAAAACTTCTACCCCCATAGGAAATCGAGTCTAAACCACAAGATCAAGGAGGCGGTCAAGTAGGTAGTCCTAATTTCAAATTCCCTTTCCCTGTAAAATGTATTTTATTTTTGGAAAAAAATCCAGAAATAATATATTACTTTCGAATATATTAATAAATTCTCTGATATCAAGACTATGAATTTTAAGTTCTTAAGTCTGCTTTGGTATCAAGAAAATAAATCAACATTTAATAGTAGTGCCTGTGTTAGATTTTTATTACACTATTAATTAAAAGATTATGGATAACTGGAAAAGTCGAATTATAGTCTTATAATAAGGAATTAAATTTGAGTGACATCCCTAAATAATTATTTTGTTTCCCGACACACATAATGACATAGATAGCAATGTAATATTCGCACCAGAGCGGCCATGTTAATATAGTAAAAACAATATTATATTAAAGTGTCCATTAACCGACAACAATAACCCTTAACGACATTTCTACCAGGAAACAGCTATACAAGAACATTTTCAAGCAATTACGGAAGCTATTAAGTTTGAAGGCGCGTCTATAATTCCAATAATGTCGATATAACAGTAAGTTGATTAATATTTCTTTTATGTAATATAATATTGCCTGGTTGGTACAAATTTAAGGTCCATTAATGAAAGAAAAGTTTACATAATAAATGAAAATATCCCGTTTGATTAAAATTAAGTACGTACTAACATATAGTTTATAAAGATTTTTATTGCAACTATTTATCTGTCTGTATTTAAAAAAAATGAAAAAGGAAATACTTCCGGTCCTTAGTAACATAGGTAGTATTAGATAAAAAAATATGAACTATAAATCTTAATACTCATTCATACTGGTACATATTGTTATATTAAATTATTTCAGGGATATAATTATAAAAGTTTCATAAACATACATTTATGCTGTTTGATTATTAAAATAAGGAACCACAACGTTTACATTGCCAACTTGTAATATAAGATGTACCTAATGTCACGGTACCCAGTTATTTCACTGCCATTAGCCCGGTCAAAATAGACATTCAAGGTTACATAAATTCGCATAAAGCTGAAAATTGGCATGAATGTTAGGAACACTATTACAAACAATTTGTCAAAAATCCTCATCGATCCGACGTGTGCAAAAAAAATTATCCAAGGTCAAATGTTGCCAAAATCGTTTTTTGCATTTTTCAGGTAAACGGCAAGTTTTATCATAAAAATAGGCGAGACAAAAATTATTCATCATGCAATTATCTATAAAAATTGTTTATACTCTTTTTTCCTAAGAATCACCATTTGGGAGATATAAGTACCGATGCAAAAAGTTGAAAAGTTGTGTTTTTCATAATGTCAATTACCGTTAAGTATATACTTTACAGAACGGTAATATAAGTAAAAATTTTAGTTTTCGTGGCGTTGCTCAAGGCCCTACGGTCCTATAAAATGACGGACTGGGTTTTTTTCGAGTTTATATTCTTAAAACTGTATAATATGTAGGTATGAAAATGTATACGCCACGAAAATAATTATTTTTACTTGTAATTAACCTTCTGTAATGTATACAAGTAACTAAAAAAATTTTGTGTGCTTGTTCAGACAAGCAAACAAAAGACAAGCATTTGTAATTGCAATGAAAAACAGCTGTTCCATACGTCTATCCTCTACGAGGGGCCGGCTGGGCGCGTCCACACGTGGACAATGGCGGCGGGTGTGCCCCAGGGTTCCGTACTAGGTCCTCCGTTATGGAACCTGGGGTACAACTGGGTTCTGCGAGGCGACCTTCTGCCACGAACGAAGGTCGTCTGCTTCGCCGACGACACGCTTGTCGCAGCGAGAGCAAAAACGGGGGAGGAGGCGGCCCACCTTGCATCGGTCGGCGTCTCACTGGTCGTCCGACGCATCCGCCTCCTGGGCCTGGACGTGGCCCTCAACAAAACGAGGGCCATGTTATTCCACGCCCCCCGTCGTAGGATCCCACCGGGGCTCCGCGTCCGAGTGGAGGGGGTCCGTATACCGGTCGAGGCGCACTTTAAGTACCTCGGCCTGGTTCTGGACCCCCGATGGAGTTTCGATTTTAACCTCCTCGCTTCACGGCTGTGCGCCGCTGCAGCCGCACTTGGACGGATCCTCCCTAATGTGGGAGGTCCAGGATCGGCGTGCCGTCGACTGTATCACGGGGTAATACGGTCGATGGCACTCTATGGAGCCCCGGTATGGGCAGAGTGCCTCTCTTCCGAACGGTGGCCCTCTTGCGACGTCCGCAGAGGGTCATAGCGACCCGGGCCGTGCGAGCTTATCGCACGGTCAGTCACGGCGCGGCCTGCGTTCTAGCGGGCCAAACGCCGTGGCATGTCGATGCACTCGTCCTCGCGGAGGTGTATCGACATCGGGTTGCTACTCGTGAACGGGGGGGACGATCCGCTCCACAGGAAGTGGAGCGGATTCGTACCCTGGCGCAGAGGGAGGCTCTGCGTCAGTAGGGTGTAGCACTCGCCTCCCCAGCTGCCGGCCACCGGACGATCGACGCGATCCGTCCGGTGTTGGAGGAGTGGGTTGGGCGCCGGCAGGGCAGCCTCACGTTCCGCATGGTGCAGGTACTGACCGGGCATGGCTGCACCGAGTCACGCGTCGGGAGGAAACGCCGCGGTGTCACCACTGCGACGCTCCCGACGATACTGCCGAGCACACCTTGTTGGTGTGCCCGGCCTGGCGACCCCAGCGCAGCGAACTTAACGCTGCGGTGGGAGGCGGAGACCTCTCGCTGCCGAGCATGGTCGTGGCCATGCTCCGCGGCGAGGCGGAATGGGAGGCTGTGGCCTCTTTCTGCAAAGAAGTAATTTCGCAGAAGGAGGCTACGGAGAGGGAGCGGGAGGAAGATCCCCAAGCCGCTCCCCTCCGCCGCAGACGGATAGGCAGGCGAAGGCGGGCATTCGCGCAAGCAATGCCCGTCTAATGACCCTGACGTGGAGGCCTGCGTGCATGGTTGGCCCCGTGCACGCCGCTGTAAGGCCCTCCGTCTGGGGATTGCTCTGGTGTTCTTGAGCAATCTCCCCTCGACGATAGCCCGACCGGTGGTCGGGCTTGCCCTGGCGCGCTGGTAGTGGTAGTCGCAGTGTGGACCTTACCATGCGCGCCCACAAGGGCAGGGAGAACACCGGGGGGTTTTAGTGGGTCGGCCTGGAACTTCGCCGGGCCAGCCCCACACACGCCTGCCGTCTAGCCAACGGCGGGTACGGTGCGCTTACGCATTTCCCCCCGACAAAAAAAAAAAAGGTTCAGTGAATGTTGAACATTTGTATGGAACAGTTGATTCTTTTCAGTTTTATGCGAATTAATGTAACCTTACCCCTATTTTTGATGCTAATTTGACTGGACTACATATCTTACCGTTCAAACATGAACACAGCAATGCAAGCACTGCTGCTTTGCGGCAGAAATAGGTAAGCCGGAAGTATCCATGCATGCGACCTTGGTACAGAGTCTCCCTCCGGTGAAACACACTAAGTATTGTTAAATATAACCTGAGATTATATTTGTTTCTTACTGTAAAACTTTACTCGAAGGGAACAATAATTACTGTCTAAAAGAATTCAACACTAATGTAAAACATTTTAAACCAAGATAATGTATAAAAACCAGCACAAATTTTGCTTCTAAATAAATCTACTAAAAGTAAGACAAGACGATTACTTCGACGATATTACTTCGATGGCGATAGTAAAAAAGACGTTTTGGGTCAAAAGTAAATCGGACAAGTAAATTTCAGACAAGTAATAGGTCACTGAAGAAAGGGAGTGGAGAATTTACCCTAAATCCATCACCGCACAGACAGACCTGAATTTAATTTATTATTTTTGTTCGCAAAAACGACGAAATACATTTATTTTATCTCGACAGATATTTTTTTAATGATTTTAAATTAAAATTCAGTTAACCTTTACATTCATCAACCAATCATTATACCAATATTTTAATTGTTTAATTTTCAATAGCACTAAAGTCCTGTCTACCTGGATTTCCGCACATAAATCTCATGAGTTTCCGCGAGCCGATTAAATATAATGGCCTGCCGTCAACGACGCGATGTATCATGCGATATTTGTTCCTGAAAAATACAATAACGTAATCGGACAATGTCAATGTAACAAATTTTATAGCTTGCATGCAGCCGTTTTTATATCAAGGTGTAAAAAAATCGATTTATGCGTAAAATAAAAAAAAACTAGAGCTTTTATTTATCTATACTTACTACACTAATATTATAAAGAGGAAAGATTTGATTGTTTGTTTGTATTGAATAGGCTTCGAAACTACTGAACCGATTTTGATGTAAGTTGGTATGGGGATAGTTCGAGACCAGGGATAGGACATAGGGTAATTTTCCTACGGGAAAAAAAAATCCCACGGGTAAACAAAAATAACGCGGGTGAAGTCACGTGCGGACAGCTAGTTTGTATACAATTTGCTATTAGCAAGGGAAACAATGTAATATCAATTTTAGAAACCTCTTTTTCGAGCCTGGTAAAGCTTGGCGAGGAGTTTTGATGACAGCTTGTCTCAATTCTGCATTACCCCACTGTGGTTAATACCTTCTGTGGTCAACTCATGGTCGTATACAAAAATCTTCGGCACTGAGTGGTGAGATGAAAAATCATTAAAATTAAAATATTTACCGACAGTGAAAAATGTCCATATTTTCCTGAATTTACTGCAGATCAGTTACAAATTAACTAAAACCAAAACTAGAACTCGGGACAAAGGTGGCAATCCAAACGTAGACGTAAATAAAATAAATCTTGTTGACTGCTGCCTCGTACACTGCAAAATTTCTATTAATAGGTAAAATACTCGTATTGATCTTACTCTCTGATGTTTTATTTTTTATTCTCATAAATATCTTTTCAACCGACTTCGAAATCATCATCTGTATCAATTTTTTTTATGTATGTTCACCGATTACTCCGCCATTTGTGGCCCGACTTTTTAAATTATTTTTGTAATCGAAAGATTATACTCCCGAGGTGGTCCCATTGCCACTATATCATGATCTGATGATGGGATCCCATGAAAATCGAGAGAAATTCTTAAATATCAAAAGGCGCGTCCAACGTGTTTTATGCCTTTGTTGAAGATATTCAGGTATTTGCATGTGGTAGTCATCATATGCACGTGGTAGTCATCATAAATATCATGAATGTTATCATGTCATATACGTTACGGTCGAATTTGAGGTCTACTATAATAGATACATACTAGCAAGATTTACACATCATAATATTTAGAAAAACATAAATACATGCATTTGCAAAATTGTGCTTGTGTATAAGTGTGAGTAACCTATCACAAAAGTAATCCATACTAATATCATAAATGCGATAGTAACTCTGTCTGTCTGTCTGTCGCACGTTCACGACAAAACTATTGAACTGATGTCAATGAAACTTGGTATAGACATAGTTCAAGTCCCAGGAAAGGACATAGGACAGCTTTTATCGCAGAAATCACCCCTTAAAGGGGAGAAAAGGGGGGTGGAAGTTTGTATGGAGAATCAATAACCGCTGAACCGATTTAGATGAAATTTGAGATGGAAAGTTTGCGTTGTGGGGAAGGATAAAGAATGGCGTACAAAAGGGGGGGGTGGGGGGTGGATTGTAAAAGGAATCAATAAAAAAGGACTTCACGCGGACGAAGTCGCGGGCAAAATAGAGTAAGTAAAGAAAAGTTGTCACAATCATAAGAAATTAAACATTCTCCTAAGTATGTATATGCATATTTTATACCTCATAATGGTACTCTTACGGCTAAGTATTTATTCTTTTTAATTAGTGGCGTAATAAGCGGGTAGGTCGTTTTCCGTTAATTTACGGTACGTAGTAACGGAGCCCGTTTTATTTAGCAGCTCTGTCTAATTAAGGTTTTAATTAATTATTTTTTGCTTGCACACGGTGGCTTTTAGTTCGGGGTGAGCTACGACCTTATTACATCCATATGGCATTATTAAATCACCAAGGGATAAAAGGTTTTAATGACATGATTTAAATGACTTTTTCCGAGTTCTTAGAGTATCTAATTCTATATTAATTAATATGAAAATTACACGTCATGGTTCAAATGTATTTGCGCATAAAACGTTTTGCTTAAACAGTAGATAAGTGTATCTGTAGATATTATTCTGATCATCGCATTTTGAGTTCAAAAATGAAATTTGCTTCGGAAAAAGCATGAAACACGTTGGACGTACCTATAAAATTTAAGGGTTTCCTCTTTCCTCTATTTAATAATTTTAAAAATCGGACCACAACTGACGGAGTAATCGCGTAATATACACACAAGAAAACATACACATCGAATTGAGAACCTTCTCCTTTTTTGAAGTCGGTTTAAAATGCGGTGATGTATGCTGCCTGCTTCTTAGGGGTGAGATAAAGCTGTGTTGTGGGGGCCCTCTTACTGCTTCTTTCCAGTGTAGAGGAGGACATAAAAGGTCTTCGTGCACCGGCTCTAACTTCCTTAAGTGTATAGATTGGGGCAAGCTTCCCAGATAACAGCTGGTACATAGAGCTATGTCCCACATACGTCTTAGGAATCGTAGGAGTGGGTTTTAGTGCTAAATATAATATTAAGTGCTAAAACGAAGACGTGATCACACTCTGGACCTGTTCCCTGGTTGTTTAGCCAATTGGGTTTACTCGTTTCCAAACAGTTCTCTGTGGGGTAAAGAAGCCCCGCAGGGAGGTTTTGCAAGTAAATAACGCCCTTCAAATAAAAAAGGAGCTACAATCTGGTCACATATCATCGTGCTTAGGGATAAATGCACGTCAGGGCTGGTCGAGTGAACCAGCCTGAAGAATCCCACGCAAGCCTGCCACGCTGAACTCATATGGCGTATGGGCATGGTATGTATTTATTGTGTAAAAATATGTTTCCTGCCACCTTCAGGAAACAAATCAATGCTATTTATCATTAGATGTAAAAGTTCTGTTTTTTACTGAGGCTACTGTAGCTACAGATCTAGCTGGTTATTATCGCAGTTCACCAAGAAAGATGACATGTCAAGCTTTCCTTTCATGAATAATGGACAATGTTATGTTACAAAGTAATAATACACTTGAGCTTGTAGCATAACAAACTGGATATCAATTATACAACTTCTGTTTCGCTTACAACGAGTCTGTGCTCTTTAGCAAAGTTGCAGTTCGTTAAACGGGTCAAGCACTAATTTAAAGCTAGTTGAATAAAGTGTAAATGTTGTAGCTTAACTTGTAATGTTATTAAATTAGTTGTTCCGAAAGTTGGGAATAGGGGACTACCATCCCCGAAGCTAATTAATGATTTAATACGAGTACTGACCGTTGTAAGGTAACATTTTTGTTTTGGCGTTGTTTCCTTTACTGCAATCTTCAAAATACACAAAGTTCACAAAAGAAATTTCTAACAATTTCAACATTATAATAACTTGTACGGTAGTTTACGGCTGCAGAATAAGATTGCCGTTCTTATTAATGAGTTGCCATCCGAACTTAAGCACTCATTAAATACTAAAAACATTAAATATAAGTTAAAAACATACTATTTATTTAAAAAACCTTTAATTCTCCGTATTAATGTTTTTATTCTGGGAACTATTCATTTATTTATTTTCAACAGCACGGTGTTCGTTAAGCATCATACTGTATAATATTGTATAATATACAGTATGAGTGCACCGGTCACCTCCCAAGTCAACCCAATCCTACCCGCTATCACAGACAGTGACATTAACGAAGCGATCACAAATTCATACACACAGAATGATTAATATTTGTAGCGGCCGAAAATTTGCAGATCACCTACTTAATGCAGAATGATCATGATGTTGTAAACGCGAATGAGCGGCATACGTTTAAACTTGTTGCATTAGTTTGTGTATACTGCATTGTGCTATTTGCATTTAACTTGTATTAGTTTGTTTATACTGCCTTATGCTATTTGTATTTTTTTAAGACTAACTTTTTAGTTTTAGTTTAATTTTAAGACATTCCAGTCCAGTAGATCATCGCATAGCACCAGCAAGTTTAATGTCTAATCTAATCTTCTTTTTAAATTATAAAAATCTCGTGTCGTGTCGTTTTAGTGCATATTTGGTAGGTCTGAGAATAGGGCGTAGGCTATTTTTTATACCTCTACGGCCTAATTAATAAAACTTTCACTCCTTGGATCATCCTCGGATTAGTTACTCCGTGTTTTATCTTATTTTGACATATGACAGCCGACATGGGACGAGACAAAACACGGAGTAACTAATCCGAGGATAATCCAAGGAGTAAAATTTTTATTAATAAGGCCGCTAGAGTCTAGCTAGGAGATAAGGGTGGCCCTCTCCATGAGCTTTATTAAAGCGACTCGTAGTTCGAGGGCACAGTTGGTATTTATATAATTTTTAATTGTAAGAACTGTTTCAGAAGTCGATTTTTTAAATATTATTGTTAGTAATTTATTCTATATTGTTGGTGATGCTCCAGTGACCATTTCCACAGAATAGATATTTGTACTACGCACCAGTACCATCAATGGTACAAACGACACTCCTTATGTTTGGGTTCATTAACCTTTAAGTATGGACGTGTAGCCTCACAGGCTTCGGGTGAATGTTAGTTTCTAAGTTTTGTGTACTTCCCCCCGCTCCCCACACTTGAGTAAATCAGTAGCTTCAGTTTTAGTATTAAAACGACCAGCGAATGAGGAAATTACGTCATTCAATTAAACGTACGTGAGTAATACGTATCTAAAAATCTTTTGGAGCCTGTCAGGCTACACGTCCATAGTTGTGTTATAAAAATATTTGTAAGCAACTTTGTTCTCTTTTTAGATTTTCTTGTAAACTTTGACTTATTTATATTGGAATAGTGAAAAATAAACCGGCCAAGCGCGAGTCGGACTCGCCCATGAAGGGTTCCGTAGGATTTATGACGTATTAAAAAAACTACTTACTAGATCTCTTTTAAACCAATTTTCGGTGGAAGTTTGCATGGTAATGTACCATTATATATTTTTTTTAGTTTTATCATTCTCTTATTTTAGAAGTTACAGGGGGGGGGGGGGGGGGGCACACGTTTTACCACTTTGGACGTGTCTCTCGCGCAAACTATTCAGTTTAGAAAAAAATTCTATAAGAAACCTCAATATGATTTTTGAAGACCTATCCATAGATACCCCACACGTATGGGTTTGATGGAAAAAAATTGAGTTTCAGTTCTATGTATGGGGAACCCCCAAAATTTATTGCTTTTTTCTATTTTTGTATGAAAATCTTAATGCGGTTCACAAAATACATCTACTTACCAAGTTTCAACAGTGTAGTTTTTATAGTTTCGGAGAAAAGTGGCTGTGACATACGGACGGACAGACAGACAGACAGACAGGACGAATCTATAAGGGTTCCGTTTTTTGCCATTTGGCTACGGAACCCTAAAAAGGGTGAAATTTTTTATAATTTCTAGTTGATTTTACGGCTGAAAACGTAGTACTAATTACCCAAAATGTGCCATTATATTTTTATTTTGAATGTTTCTAGAATTATTATAAAAATGACTTATATATTCACGTATTTTTACTATAACTAAACCATACTTTAAGTTAAATAATAGTATTCAAGCTATTTAAAATAATTTTGTAAAAAAAAACACTAGTTAATATAGGAGCCTGTGAGACTACACGTCCAGGATAGTGTTACGAAAAAATGACGTCATACTTAAAGGTTAATGTTTTATACAATATTACGTTATTTTTTTATCGCAATAATATTTTTATATTCGACAAAAAGTATGTAAATGTCACTTCCGCTACGATGCCACGTGACTGAGCCGTTGGTGCGCATATTGACACGCACGTGCGCACATCGGTGCACGTGTTGACCCGAGCGCTATTAAGACAGGTACTCACTAAGAAGTGTAGCACGTAATGTATCTGATACTGTATCAATACAGTATCAGTACAGTATCAATACAGTATCAGATATCAATACAGTATCAATACAGTATCAGATGTATCAATACAGTATCAGATACATTACGTGCTACACCTTTACGTGAGTACCCGTCTTTTCAGCGGCATAGACTACATCAAAGACATTATAAGAGATAGACCGACAATACGCGGGGCCTCTATGAAACCCCCTTCAACCACAACAGCGGTCAGGCGGCCGCTACTCATACTGTATTTGTACTGCATTCGACTGTCGAGCGCGCGTCAAGTTATAAAAATACTTAAACATGCCCGAATAACTTCGTTTTGTAGTGTAAAAAACGAACAGTAATAAAAACTAAATCACATTGTAACATTATTTATTACCGATGAGTCTTAATTATGCTTACCTATTTATTTAGCTATTATCATATCAAAATTGGTTGAAGGGGACTTCATACATTTCGTTTGTATTGTTGGTCTACTCTTATAATGTCTTTGGATTACATAATACAGCGGTCGAAACTTGATCTCTGGATTCAGTTGCTATATACTCATCAAGAAGAAAAAGTCATTATGTTATCAGTTGAGTTTGGCTATAATTACTATCGTTTACAACGTAAAATGGAGACATTAATATACATTCTTATAACCTATCAGATGCTAGGCATTTCCCGAGTTCAAGAGTAGGTACGTTCGGTTAGACAGAACTCCGGTGACCTAATTACGGCCCAGGAACCTTTTTTTTTTATTGCAGCAAGTTGGCAAACAAGCAAACTGCCCGCCTGATGGTAAGTGGTAACAGTCACGTATAATACATGTGGCTCCTGTGAGATTCGCAGGAAAACTGCAACCCCCACAAGAACCACAGTGTACGTTGCCAACTTGTGATTGTGACACAAGATGTAAAGTCACAGTACCCAGTAATTTTACTGCCATATCTTGCCCTTCAAACCGGAACACAGCAATGCAAGCACTGCAGCTTTGCCGCAGAAATAGGTAAGACGGAGGTACCTAAGCAGACGACCCTGGTACAGAGTCTCCCTCCAGTAAACCTTACAGAAACACAACGTATCGTGGTTTCTCTGTCTTTGACTAAAGTCTTCTGATAGGTGTAGATACTTTTCCGTTTGTTTTGCTCATTAGGGCGATAAATAGAGTGTCCTACGTCTTTAAATTATACCCAATTAAGGAAAAGCCCTAAAAAGTTTAAATGTTTTCTGATTGATTTTTGCTTAAATTAAATTGGATTAGTTTGAAGAAAGTGTCTTATAATATACTGCATTCGAGTCGTGAATAAATCGAATCAAGTGAGAAATTGGAAAACGTGTGTTTTCGTTATGAAATTGATTTTAGGTATTCATTTAATGTTACTGCAATGAGTTTTCTTTGTCAACACTATTATTATAAAGAGGAAAGATTTGAATGTATGTATGTAATGAATAAACTCATAAACTATTAGACCGATATCAAAAATTCTGTCGCCATTAGAATGGAACGGATGAATTTTTTCTACTGGATAATGTAAAAATCCCACAGGAAAACAGAAACAACGCAGGCGAAGCTGCATAAAGTAAAGCTAGTCTTTAATAGAACGCTATCTTAAAAGATAATAATTTTTACACAAGCTGTTTATTCGACAGACAAGCTTATCACACGTGATATGTCATGTTTTGAAAGGTAACTTTTCTTATTATAAATTCAAGCGAATGTAATACTCGCTGAAACATTTGTAATATGAAATAAAACTTGGTAACAACAATTCATATTGCTAAAGATTTCTGTGTACGGAAATTCGTCTGACAAAAAGGTTATACATTCCTTTGTGATCGTGTAAGGCGGAGGATGGCAATTACTCTCCCTTTTAGATATAAAACTTGATTTAGACTGTTAACTTCATTTCCCTCGATAAGGCTACATAAATGCTAAGCTTTCAGGGAACTGTTGCAGGGGTTAAGAAAATACTCTTGAGATATTGAAATATGGTCGAGAATACAAAATATTAATTTTTAAAAATAAAAATCCGGCAAGTTTCATTTAAATGCAAGAATGTACGCTACAGAACTTTGAAACTAAATTTTTGGACATACAATATGTGTGAATGCAATTATAACATAATTTTTATTAATTTATGTTCTATAACGTATACGAATAAAAAACGTCTTTTACAATCAACTTTTTATTCTGTTTTTTTTTTGTTATAGTAATCAACCTTTTCATGCAAACTATTAAAGTCATTCATTAGAAAAAAGTAAAAAAATAACTTCTCTATTTCTAATATGTACTTTCTTACTAAAAAATAAAAAAATAGGAATTATTTCTTAAATAAAAATAAATATTACTTATTTTTCGTGGGGTGTCATGAGCACCCCACGCAACCTTTGACCCCCATTTCATTTTGACGCTTATATAGGCCATTTTAAGCTACACAGATGCACGAGTTCATGATCAATGATGTTGGTATTCGTTTTTACGTTCAATTATCTCTGAGGTGCTGACAGCACCCCGTAGAAAGTTGTTTACAGTAGTTACAACTTACAAGGTAGGTGAAGTAGATGACGATGATGTAAGCAGTTTAGAAATACATAGGTATATTTATTTTTTCCGTTGATGAAAAATTTACACACATTACACGATTCGTGTTTACAAACATTCATGTTTACTGTCTATTATAAGTAACTCTTTTGGCAACACTTCTTGCAAAGTGGCGCAACAATAGTACTGACGAGTATCTGCCTGACCACAGGCAAGAGCGTCACGCGCGCCGCGACGCTTGGGATTACCGATTGCTACAGCGATTACCGAAATGTTTCTTGCTAGGAGAGCAGTAACTGTTACTTGACTCTTAGCATTTTTATGAATCGACCAATACTCAACCAACGAACATAATACCGTTTCGAAGTCCTACAATTCGATCACTAATGCCAATTAATCTACAAGTTTTAACATCAACACCTTGAACTATAGCTCTGATCAAGTTGTCGCTTATCATCATCACATCACAGCCTATATACGTCCCACTGCTGGGAACAATTAATCCTTCTTACACGGAAAAAACACATGAGGATTATGCTCCATAAAATCACCACGCTTTCCCAATGCTGATTGGTTCCCACCAAAGAAAGCGTTCGAACCTTCATGCGTCCAAGCTCCTCGATTATCATCATCATCAGGACTTTCTTCGACGAAGACTTACTAGACGCTGGTCAGGGTTAATGTAGGATTTTGTTTTGAGATCTCCATCTGCTTCCAGAGGTGTGATTACGCTAAACTCCCTTGGTTGGCTCTTTCGACATCCACGGGAAAAATACACTCAGGGGCAAATTTAGAGGAACGATAAAAATTCACTTCTAGTTTTGATAACTCTGTGTATTTCAGCACACGAAACCATATTTTGTTTTACCAGCTTTCTAGCCATCGGATTCGCTACAAAAAAACATTCACCGCGGAACCAGTTGTACGATTGTGATAAAAAAGACCACCATTAAAAGTTACCGTTTTTCTTCATGTCACAAATAGGGAAATTTTGTCATTATCCGTTATGGCCTTGGTCATGAATCCTGGATAACAATCAAACAAACGTATTAAAGGTGAATCACACATCGATATGATGTTGTAAAAGCAGCTTCAATCTATGTAAAAAGTGTAGTGTTCCTCTAAATTTGTCCCTGAGTGTAGTTGTTGTAACACATGCATGCATTCTATATCCGGCGACGGACAAGGTCTCCACTGAATTGTAATTAATTTGAGCGACGACAAAACAATTTATAACACATTCAAACATATATGACAGACTATTGTCTCTGGATAAGGACGCAGGGCCTTGTTCGATCGAGTGGAGCCGGATCCCCGAAGGCAGTCGCCGGCCAGTCTGCGCTCTGGGGTCAACATTCGGATAAACGAGACTTTGTTTGTCAGCGAATGCAAAGTTACGGTCTCTGTTTGCCATTAATACATTGATCGCATGACGTCTTTTTTCATGTTATTATGTGTTTTTTAAATTATTTACGAGGTATGTGGATTTGAATTTGAACGAAAATGAGGGAAGAGAAAGATCCAGTAACGTATAGATAGGTTGCGTTATAGGTAGTATTTTGAGGAGCTTGGTGGCGCGTGTGCTCAGTAAACGATTGCTAACGTTAAGCAACGTTCGCTGTAGTCAGTACTACGATGGGTAACCAAAATAAGAAACATCTCAAGCTCCCCCGTGCTTCGGAAGATCTCGCCCCGGTCGTGTCGGCTAACCGTCCCATCGGACTAGGCGAGTGAAGGAACAGAGAGTGCACTTGTGTTTGCACAGTCACTTGTGCACTATAATATCTCCTGCGCAGATGGCTAGTCTCTGTGAAGATTGACCGCCGTGACCGAATATCGATAAGGAGGACATTATTATTATTATTATATGTTATTATATACGACAGAAAATGCTCGGCAGTGAGCTTCATCTGGACTCCTCAACAATTGAGGCACTGACTATCAAAAGATTATGACAGCCAGTGCCTCAATTTGAGCCAGTTGAGGAGTCCATAGTTGTCGGAACAGAACAATGCTACCAATATCAACATTATTATTGTGGAAACAAACTTAGGTATGATGGTGGTAGCAACACTACCCACGCGGACACAAGAGCCCCATTATCCTAGCCATCATAGACGAAATAGTGTAGAATATCTTCTGCCACCATGAGCAATCAAATCCCGCCGGGCCTCAAGATTAACATGGGATGATATCAATCACTAGACCACGAATATGATTAACATTGTTGTCATGGTGAGAAACTTAGATAAGATTATGGTTAATAGCCAGGTGTTTTCCATCATATAATAATATGTTTGGTCTACTCCTGAGCATTAGCCTCCCAAAAGAAGGTGGCTTCAAGCGTCTAATACGCAGGCCTAGTGCAGATTGATGATCGGCTCGAAGACTGCACGGCGAGTAGGTGAGGTTAGTTTTGAAGTGAAATGAAACATGAAAAAAACGTATATTCAAAAAAAAAAATACAGGCAGCAAATTTTATCTCATTTTTTCTTCAGGCTGGAGGCTAGACTAGGATAATCTTGTATTTTAGGACTCCAGGATACTTTCGGTGTCTGGTATGTAAATATACACTTTGGCTACGTAAGGTTTTGTTCAGAATCCGTATAACAGTAAACAAACCTTACCATCCACCAAACTTTCGAACTTATCGGAAAAAGTTTCTACTCCCATTGGGAATCAAATATTGGATCTGGTACAGGTCGCCTCAAGCGATTGGCCTATTGATTGTTTAACAAACTTTTCACTAATAGGTGATAATCTAATTGCTTAATAGTTCTGTAAACTGGAGGTATCTATTTTTTAGAGACATGACCTTTCAAAGTGTACCTACTCGTACATGTGATATTATCACGATGTATTTAATTTACACAGTTTGTCATCATAAGCTAACGTCTCACCAAAATCCACCTACAGTCTGTGCAGAGGGTTCATTCCACTAATAAATTGAAACCAAATGGAATGTCAAGTTCGACCAATCCAAGCGCTTACATTGTCCTTTAAATAATTGGTGACGTGAAAATGGGGTATTTTTTTTTCTCACTTTATTTGGGAAAACAAACAGTAAACAAAGTACATATAACTTATATACTATTATATATTTTGATTGGATCACGCAACGAACCAGTTTTGTTCCAGCTTTGAATCTTTGTGGAATCGACCCTCAGTTTTATTGTGAACATTTAATACATTATACCATTTCGAGGTGGTTAATTAATACAGGTTAACTTGAAAGGTTATAATAAAATTATCCCTATGTTTTGTTGAGCGGGGAAATGATAAAATAATTGAAGCAACGTCGCATTAGATGCTAAAGAATTATTAATTCATTAATTTGACTGAGTCCTTAAAAGGTTCTTCTTGTTGTGAATGTTATTCAGCGCTTATACCGGTCTGAATGTTTTGTTAAAATATTATTCTTAACACGACATTATTGTATTATATAGAATAATCAAATTCCTGTGATGGTGGATATTTTATCCACATGTGGCTTAGCTTTCATCACAAACTGTGATAAAATAGTGCCCATTCCTGTTGTAGAGATTTCTCTACCTTTCTCTATCACATAGCCTGTGATCGAGGTGTGTAAAATTTGTGTTTCGATTAAAAAAATCTAGCTATAGGCCTCAATTCGAAACAAGAAGTCTCGACCTCAACTCAACGCAGTGAATATTAAGTAAGATTGATTTTTTTCTCGGAGGGAAATGCGTGACCGCATCGTGCCCGCCGTTGGCTAGACGGCGAGCGTGTGTGGGGCTCTCCCGGCAGGCGCCAGGCCTACCCACTAAAACCCCCCGGTGTTCTCCCTGCCCTTATGGGCGCGCTAGGTAAGGTCCACACTGCTACTCCACTACCCACGCGCCCGGAAGTAGATTGATATAGGAATTTAGAGTTGAATCTATACTAACTTTTGTGAGTGGTGTGCTTGGCAGGTCAAGTTGAAATTATGCTACAGGAACCATTATTTCATCATCACAGCTCATATATGTCCCCACCGAGGGGCTTGAACCTACCCTATGTTAGGGTGATTAGGCCTCAGTAATCACGCTGGCCCAGTGCGGATTGATCGACTTCACATACACCATAGAATTTCTTCGCAGATGTATGCAGGTTGCCTCACGATGTTTCCCTTCACCGTATAAGCGTCAGACAAATGTACGTATGAAATTCGGAAAACGAAAAACACATTGGTACATGGCGGTCTCGAACCCTGGATTATGTTATCTGTACCCTGGACATCCCGATTGGAAGGCAAGTGCGGAGTCCACAGCGCCACCGACGCTCACAACCATTATTAATTTTTTTCTAAAACCGTGGATACAAACAGTATTAATTGAAGTCCGCAACACAAACAAATGTTTTCAAAACTCAAAGACCTCGCTGATGAATTCTTCTTTCAGCTGTTTATGGAATCTTTAAAAATTAAGAATCCTTACTAATATTATAAACGCGAAAGTTTGTGAGTATGGATGTACGGATGTTTGTTACTCTTTCACGCAAATACTACTGAATGGATTTGGATGAAATTTTGTCGGTAGACGGATTATGACAGGGATTAACATATACGCTTATTATCCCGGAAAAGTAAGCAGTTCCCGCTGGAAAGTATATTTTCAGTTTTTTTTCTTTGAACTTTTGGGGCGTAACATAGATCGCGGGCACAGCTAGTATTTTATAAGGATGCAAACTCAGATTTCCAGGAAGGAATATTTGTCACAGTAAAATATCCCTTTGTTAAATTATTTTGAGGTCGCTACAATTCTATAGTAAATAACTTACTATAGAATTGTAGCGACCTCACAACGAAGAGTAAACATGTTGGCATCAGCTATTTTGTTATAACACAGAATAAGGAAAGGGACATGAAAGCATTAATTATTTATCTAAAAGTAATTTCATTCAGTAATAATGAATAGCGCCAGTGAGCAAATATCCCAGATCCATCCCCATTATTAGGTTTTCAGCAAATTACCCTGTCACAAGATAATTATTGTGAGTGAGGAAAACGAGAGTTAATACAGCGTAGCAACTATTATACTAGTGTTGCCATATAATTGTACAGACATAGGATATGTATTGTTAAGTAGTATAAAGAAATGAGATCGGGAGCTAGACTATAAAAAAATAGAAACCGACTTCAAAAACACTGAAAAGTTAATAATAATATAAGAATAGGTACAGACAACATCACACTTCTATATTGAAGTCGGTGACAAATTTTAAGACTTTCTAGGAGATCATCGTTTGGCACCGACTTCAATATAGAAGTGTGATGTTATCTATACTTATTAATATATTATTTTACACTTTTCAGTGTTTTTGAAGTCGGTTTTTATTTTTTGTAAATTTTTTTTTTAACTTTTTAGTGAAATTAGCTTTTCCCTATTAGCACAGAAGATATAATAATACTACGTACAGAACGGCCACTCACCTCCCCGCACTCATTTCAAATACTTCACCCCACCCCGCACTTCGTTGTAGACATCACTGACACATAAATATGGGTGCACGCGTTCGCTCGGGCGCAGCGACACTTCACGTTCACCGAGTAGACGCGAGCGCCGGCCGATAACAGAGATAGCGCTATACGGGTAAAAGAGAAGGCAGCTGCTGCATTTCTCGCGTCATTTCGATAGATAGCCGCGCATTAAGGAGCATATCCAATCAGTCACAGAGCTAGCCACACTTTGTCAATTTAATGAAGACAGATATCAGGCCTTACTGGACAAACACTCCTTAAGTTCCACTAACGATAGCTTAACATTGGATAGCCAAATAATTTATAATGTTGTACCTGATCATGCGTGTCCTGCTCTCAACATGGTATCTCAGCCACCAGCAGCTGACTATGCACAATTACTACAGACTTCAGTGGTCACAAGTGACAATATTGTTATGTTTAGTGATGACATTGGCATAGGTATGGGCCAACTTCTAACAAACATGGGACATTCAATAATGAACTATTGCATGCCTGGTGCTTCGTACTGTGACATACTAAAAAAAGTGATCGAATGTGAATTTAACCAGTCTACTACATTGTTGTTATTTATTGCAAATAGAGGTAATATGAACAAAAAAGTCCTGACTCATTATTTAAATAAATTAAATAATTTAAATGTACAAAAAATCATTTTGTTCACATTACCTTATTACAACAACTTGTCACAAGAGGAAAATAGTGTAAGATATAAATTGAATTTAAAGTTAAGTACCTTATGTCATAATAATAAATTTCATTTAATTGACATCAATAATTATGTAAATAGATTGTATTTGACTAAAGATAATAGATATTGTCTATCAAATTATTATAAGAGACGAATAGCAAAATCGCTATCATATTATTTTTATATCTCAGCCAAGAACTTGGCTACAAAAATTGCTCCTATTGAGCAACGTAGAAGTA
This sequence comes from Schoenobius gigantellus, assembly GCA_963935595.1. Classification (NCBI taxonomy): domain Eukaryota; kingdom Metazoa; phylum Arthropoda; class Insecta; order Lepidoptera; family Crambidae; genus Schoenobius; species Schoenobius gigantellus. Next base: position 10,865,594 of record OZ012563.1, on the reverse strand, counting down.
GGATGACTGTCAGTAATATTACTGATGTATTAGTTAGTAAGTCTTTAAATTAGGTATTGAGACAATAGAGAAATCCTCTTGCATAATGTTAAATAAAGAACAAAATGAAAATTGTTTATTAGATAATGTACTGGAAGACCCATTTGAATATAATAAACATGTAAATTTTATCAACCTGGTGCACCAGAACATGCAAGGAATGATGGGCAAAGATCTGGAAGTTGAGTTATTCATGAACAGTAGTAAAGTAGACATTTTTTGTATAACCGAACATTGGCTTAAAAGCTACCAGTTCATGTTTAATTTTAGCAACCACCAGGTTGGTAGTTCGTTCAGTCGAGAAAATGCAATTCGCGGTGGCTCATTAATCATATTAAATAAAAAGCTTAAATATAAAGATCGTAAAGATATTGTGAACCTCTCAGTTGAACGAACAATAGAAATTGCCTGTGTAGAGTTGGACCAGATTATTGTAGTGAGCGTATACAGGCCTCCTTCGGGATTGTATGACCACTTTGAAAATATAATGGATGAAGTTTTAAATAAAGTCTGTAAGCAAGGCAAACAAATATTAGTCTGTGGAGATTTTAATATTAACTTATTAGAAAACTCTAGTTTATGTATGAGAATTAAAAATTTGTTTCAGTCATATAATCTTAAAAACTTATTTCTGGAGCCAACACGAATTACTGAGTTTTCTGCCACATGCATTGATAATATTTATACTGACATAGAACCATTAGCACAAAATGTTTTTAATAACTTAGAATCTGACCACTCTGGTCAATTTGTTACTATACCTTACAAATGTAAGCTTATGGCGAAAAAGAATATCACTGTTGTACCAAAGACTGCTGGCCGCTTGGAGCGTTTCAATAATAATCTTGGTATTAATTTAAAGTATATTGATTATGACGAAAACCCAAATAAATTGTATGAAAACTTTTTTAACACATTTTGTTGTGAATTTAAAAATATCTTTGTTCCAAAAACCATCTCAGTCAATGGTAGATTAGCTTTTAGTGAATGGGCCACACCAGGTATTCACAAAAGCAGAATAAAACTTTATGAACTTTACAATGAGCGTTCATTAAATACTAGTGATCAATTTAAATTGTATGTAAAAACTTATTCCAAAGTATTTAAAAAAGTTTGTAAATTTGCAAAGTCCAATTATTTAAGCTCTAAAATAAAAAATAGTAGTGACAAAATTAAAACGACATGGAACATTATTAATAATGAAACCGGAAGAGTAAAAACTAATAACAACAATTTTTGTTTAAATATTGAAAATAAGAAAGTTACAGTAGATATTGAGGTAGCTACAGAATTTGAAAAATTCTTTACTGACATTCCAGTTTCAATCACAAAATCTTTGGATTCCTCCCCCACTGTAGCCGAATCTATTCTAAAAGATTATGTTAAAACTTGTGAAGATAAATTTAAATTTGCCCATATTTGTGCAAATGATTTAATAAAGTCATTTAAAACGCTGAATAAAAAGAAAACCGTGGATCTGTGGGGCAACTCTGTAGATGTTTCCCAGTCTGTAATAGAAACAATAGCTCCAATACTTGCTAGTATTTTTAATGATTGCATTGACTGTGGTGTGTTTCCTGATCTAATGAAACTGAGTAAAATTATTCCATTACACAAATCTGGTAGCACATCAGACCCCAATAATTTTAGACCTATCTCTGTGCTACCTACTTTTAGCAAAATCTTTGAAAAAATAATGTTGGAACAAATGCAAAGCTTTTTTAACAGAAATAATCTTCTACACTGTAAACAATTTGGTTTTAGAAAGGGTCGCTCAACAACTGATGCTGGTGTTGAGTTAATACAAAATATATATGAGGCCTGGGAGGACTCACATGATGCGCTGGGCGTTTTTTGTGACTTGTCCAAGGCGTTTGATTGCGTTCATCATGACACCCTGATCAGGAAATTACACTACTATGGATTTCGCGACACTGTTCTGGATTTATTCGTCTCCTATTTGACTGAGAGGATTCAGAAAGTAGACGTCAACGGGGAGAGGTCCCAGGGCGCCTCGGTTAAAATGGGAGTTCCGCAGGGTTCAATTCTTGGTCCTTTTCTATTTTTAATATATATAAATGACTTGCCTGCTTTTGTACAAGACAGGCATGAGATTGTATTATTTGCAGATGATACTTCACTTATGTTTAAAATTAAAAGACGATTGCAAATTTATGACGATGTAAATAGTTCTATCTCAAGAATAGTTTACTGGTTTAATGCGAATAACTTGTGCCTCAATGAAGGGAAAACTAAATGTATAAAATTTGTTTTACCCAATGTTAAAGAGGTTCACACCACTGTTAACATAAAGCATAAAAATGTGGACTTTGTGGATACCGTAGTATTTCTTGGTATTACTTTAGATTCAAAGCTTCAGTGGGGCCCACATATTGATAAATTGTCGAAGAGACTTAGTTCTGCAGCCTACGCTGTATGGAAAATACGTCAGCTGACTGATGTTGATACAGCAAGACTTGTATACTTTGCCTATTTTCATAGTGTGATGTCGTATGGCATTTTGCTGTGGGGAAATGCTGCCGACATTCAGACTGTTTTTGTGCTGCAAAAAAGGGCTATTCGTGCTATTTATAACCTTAAAATAAGAGACTCTTTGAGAGAAAAATTTAAAGAAATTGGTATTATGACCGTCGCGTCGCAATATATTTACGAGAATATAGTATATGTTCATAAAAATATACATTCGTTTTGTAAAAACAGTGATATTCATTCAGTAAATACTAGGCAAAAGAATATGTTAGCGTTACCAAATACTAGGCTTAAAAAAATTAATAATTCTTTCAAAGGACTTTGTGTACGTTTCTACAATAAAATCCCAAATAATATTAAAGCACTTAACTTGAATAAATTTAAAGTCGCTATCAAGGGCGCACTTATGAAAAAAGCATATTATAAAGTGTCTGATTATATGACAGATAAAACTGCTTGGGATTGACAAAAAATGTGATAATTGACGTTTAAAGGGTGTTAACACTTTGTGATAGTGGGATAAATTTCATTCGAGTAACTGTTCCACTCACACCGACAGGCATTTCTATATTATTTAAAAAAATGTTTGTGAAATATAATATTGTAATGTTGGCATTTTAAAAGAGGAGACAAAAAAATACAAGACCTTCCGAGTTTCTTGCCTGTTCTTCTTGAGAAGGCTCTCCCAATTTCCGAACAGGTGTAGAGTCAATTTTTTTTTTTTTCATTTGACTTGTATTTGCACACATCTTAATAATGGTTGGGGTGTGTGTACATACAAGGATTAAATAATTTAGTTCATTAGATTCTTGGTTGAAGATTTTTATGTTTTTATTTTGACGTCAATAAGTGCCTGTAAAGGTCTATATTGAATAAAGATTTTTGAGTTTGAGTTTGAGTTTGACTCAGCCCTACTAGATTCCACGCACACATTTGCGCGTGTACAAACGTCATTTGCTTAGTAGTAGTGATAGGTAATTGATTTGCGAACGTTGTATGGAGTGTCCGGGGTGTGCTATTAGCTTTGCCCCATTAGCCCTATTAGCTTTCCCTCGATTTTCACGGGATCCATTTGGTGACCTTGGGATTATCCCAAGACTAAACTCTATCAAATACAAAAATAATTTTGAAAATCGGTCCACAATTAGGAAGATGTCAATATTATTAAAACGCGCTTTTTTAGCCTTAAAACAATCTTTAATTAATTGTGATAAGTATACCGAAAAAATCACGACGATATCGTAAGAATTGAATTTTTTATGAATTTTTCAATTTGGGAGTTCCGATTACTGCTTGACCGCGCTCGCATAATCGCTGTGACGTCACAACGACGGAGGCCTGCTTGGACGCCTACCGGCCGGCGGCGGCTAATTGCGATTGCGGCGAGTGACACACGACACGTGGGCAGCGTCTTCGTTGTCATTTATTTCTACATTTTAGTGTTACATTCATTCGTTTGTTTTTTAAAATAATAGTATACTTAATTAACTAAAATGCAGGCAGGATTTTGACGACAACACCATTTTCTCAATAAACAATACAACGCTAATTTGTTACAATTGTAAATTTTTTTGACGAATACTAAAGATCAGGAACAAAATTATCATAAAATGGTAAGAAATTGACTAAAATAAACCTCTATTTATCAAATTAAACGCGCAGTTAAGCTCGTTAAAAGTGTTTTATTTCAAAGAACTAAATATGAAAAAGTTATAATTCAAAGTATTAAGGCATCCTTTTTTATCATAACATAAATATGTTTATACCTATATTATAAGAGAGAAGTTCAGAGAACTAGCCACACTCTGTCAGCATAATGAGGACCGCTATCAGTCCCTTCTTGACAAACAACTTTTGACTGCAAGTGAGAATATTTCAATAACAGAATGCAATGTCACAAATAATAACAATGCACCCAGTCATACATCCTCCGCTCATAGTATTGTATGTCAGTCACCAGTCAATGAGCAATCTAGTTTTCATTGTAAGATGTCTGTGGCTAAGCCTAAATGTATTATTTTTTGTGATAACATAGGCAAAAGTATGGGCCAGTTATTGACAAATCAGTTGGATTTTAGTGTCATTAATTATTGTATGCCTGGCTCAAGTTTCCATGATATTGCAAATAAAATTAATAGTTATAAGTTTGATATTAATGACAAACTGGTTATGATCTTGGGAAATAGGGGTAATTTGAACAAAAAAGTACTAAAACATTTTTGTTCTCATTTAAATAATTTACATGTTAATCAAATAATAATGTTTACCCTTCCCTACCATAATCGTTTGTCACAACATGAAAATAATATTAGATACAAACTTAATTTGACATTAGATTTAATGACAAATTATTCGAAAAAATTCCATATTATTGACTTCAACAAACTGACATGTATTAAAGCTTATTTGACAGTAGATAGATTATATCTATCAACATTCTATAAAAAACAATTAGCTATTTCGCTAAGATTTTATTTACAAACTTTAGCCAAAAACATGGCTATAAATTCTTTCTCTGACAATGCTTTTATTGAGCAGCCCACTCAAAGTACCGAAATTGCTCCTATTGAGCAATACTGTGGTAGTGAAACGTCTGTCAGTAATGTTACTGATGATATTTTTAATAAATCTTTAAATTAAGTAATGAGACAAAAGAGACATCCTCTTGCTTATCATTAGGTAGAAAAGATACTGAAAACTTTGTAAATGTATTGCAAAACCCATTTGAAAACAAAAATAAAGTAAATCTTATCAACCTGGTGCACCAGAACATTCAAGGAATGTTAGGCAAGGATCTGGAAGTGGAATTATTCTTGAACTGTAGTAATGTAGACATCTTTTGTGTAACTGAACACTGGCTTAAAAGTTATCAGTTCATGTTTAATTTCAGCAATCATCTGGTTGGTAGTTCGTTCAGTTGAGAAAAATCAATTCGTGGTGGTTCTTTAATAATATTAGATAAAAAGCTGAAATTTAAGGATCGTAAGGATATTGTGAGTCTTTCGATTGAGCGAACAATTGAAATAGCCTGCGTGGAGCTGGACCAGATTATTGTATTAAGTATATACAGGCCTCCTTCAGGATTATATGACCTTTTTGAAGATACTATGGATGAAGTATTGAAAAAAGTGTGTAGTTCCACAAAACAAACCATTGTTTGTGGTGATTTTAATATTAATTTATTAGAAAATTCTAGTTTATCTATTAGGATTAAAATTCTGTTTTGGTCATATAACCTTGGAAATTTATTTTTGGAGCCAACAAGAACAACTCAATCGTCTGCCACATGCATTGACAATATTTATACAAATATTGTTCCTTTAGCAAGAAGAGTTTTTAATAATTTAGAATCTGGCCATTCTGGACAAATTGTTACCATTCCACTTAAATGTAAAAGCATGGAAAAAAAGAATATCACTGTTGTACCAAAGACTGCTGGTCGCTTAGAACGGCTGAAAAATAATATTGGTATTAAATTTAATTATATAGGTTATGAAGAAAATCCAAATAAATTATATGAAATTTTTTTTCATACATTTTGTTCTGAATTTAAAAATATTTTTATTCCAAAGACTATATCGGTTGATGGCACTTTAGCTTTTAGTGAATGGGCTACACCAGGTATTCACAAAAGCAGAATAAAACTTTTTGAACTTTACAATGAACGCTCATTCAATACTAGTGATGAATTTAAACTTTATGTAAAAACTTATTCCAAAGTGTTCAAAAAAGTTTGCAAGCTTGCTAAATCTAATTATTTAAGTTCAAAAATAAAAAACAGTAGTAATAAAATTAAAATGACATGGAATATTATAAATAATGAAACTGGAAAAGCTAAAACTACTAATAATCAATATTGTTTGAATGTTGATGGTAAGAAGGTAACAGTTGACACAGCTGCAGAATTTGAAAAGTTCTTTACTGATATTCCAGTCTCAATCACAAAGTCTTTGGATTCATCCCCCGCTATTGCTGAATCTATAGTGAAGGATCATGTTGAAGTTTGTAATGATAAATTCGAATTTGTACACTTTAGTGGAATTGATATAACAAAGTCATTTAAAACTTTAAATAAAAAGAAAACTGCGGATCTGTGGGGCAATTCCGTTGATGTTACTAAATCCGTAATTGAAACAATAGCTCCAATACTTGCTAACATTTTTAATGATTGCATTGACTGTGGTGTATTTCCTGATCTAATGAAGCTAAGTAAAATTATTCCTTTACATAAATCTGGTAGCACATCAGACCCCAGTAATTTTAGACCTATCTCTGTGCTACCTACTTTTAGCAAAATTTTTGAAAAAATAATGTTGGAGCAAATGCAAAGTTATTTTAATAGGAATAATTTTCTACACTGTAAACAGTTTGGTTTTAGGAGGGGTCGCTCAACAACCGATGCTGGTGTTGAGTTAATACAACATATATTCAAAGCCTGGGAAGACTCACACAATGCGTTAGGCATTTTTTGTGACTTGTCCAAGGCATTTGATTGCGTTTATCACGAAATCTTGATCAGAAAATTGCACCACTATGGGTTTCGTGACACTGCACTAGATCTTCTAATCTCTTATCTAAGTGGGAGGATTCAAAAAGTAGACATCAATGGAAAAAGGTCTCAAGGTTCTGCAGTTAAAATGGGAGTTCCGCAAGGTTCGATTCTTGGTCCTTTTCTATTTCTTATATATGTCAATGACCTCCCTGATTTTGTACAGGATAGACATGAGATGGTATTATTTGCAGATGATACTTCACTTTTATTTAAAATTAAAAGAGGTGTGCAAATTAATGACGATGTAAATAATTCTATCTCAAGAATTGTTCATTGGTTTAATGTGAACAACCTGTCACTTAATGAAGGGAAAACAAAATGTATAAAATTTGTTTTACCCAATGTCAAAGAGGTTCACACCACTGTAAAAATAAAGGATATAGGTGTTGACCCTGTGGACACCACAGTATTTCTTGGGATCACACTTGATTCTAAGCTGCAATGGGGCCCACATATCGATAAATTGTCAAAGAGACTTAGTTCTGCAGCTCACGCTGTATGGAAAATACGTCAACTGACTGATGTTGATACAGCAAGACTTGTATACTTTTCTTACTTTCATAGTGTGATGTCGTATGGTATTTTGTTGTGGGGAAATGCTGCCGACATTCAGATTGTTTTTGTACTGCAGAAAAGGGCTATTCGAGCAATCTATAACCTTAAAATGAGAGATTCTTTGCGAGAAAAGTTCAAAGAAATTGGTATTATGACAGTAGCGTCGCAATATATTTATGAGAATCTAATATATGTTCGTAAGAATATTCATGTGTTTTGTAAAAATAGTGATATTCATTCAGTTAATACTAGACAAAAGAATATGTTAGCTTTACCAAACACCAGGCTCCAAAAAATTAATAATTCTTTTAGAGGCCTGTGTATACGTTTCTACAATAAAATCCCAAGTTGTATACAAGAACTTAGCTTAAACAAATTTAAAGTTGCAATCAAAGATGTACTTATTAAAAAAGCATATTATAAAGTGTCTGATTACATGACGGACAAAAAAGCTTGGGTTTGAACTCTCAATTCTAATATTTAACAATGTATTGCGTTTTGTTTCAAAGAAACGTTCAGTGAGAGCAATTTATTTATAATCTAAGTTCACGCACTTCTCTCAGAGATAGCTTATATAATGTGAATTAACACATCTATTCTTGTAATGGAAGTTGAGCTCAAACTTTTGCTTTGAGGTCAGCTTCCAATTGACGACTCTGTAACAAACCAAAATTGTAAATGGCGATTTAAAAGAGGAGATAAAAAATGTAGACCTTTCGAGTTTCTTGCCTGTTCTTCTCGAGAAGGCTCTCCCAATTTCCGAACAGGTGTAGAATCAAATTTTTTTTTTCATTCCTACTTGTATTTGCAGACATCTTGAGTATATTTAGGATGTATGCACATACAAGGTTAATATAATTTCTTTAAATTAGATTGTTTTGCTTTGTTTTGACGTCAATAAGTGCCTGTAAAGGCCTATGTTGAATAAAGATTTTTGAATTTGAATTTTGAATTTGAATAAGCAAAAAATAATAAGTATACTTATATTAAAGTGATCTTCGCATCAATGTCTAGTTGATTTGGTAGATAACTTTTCTTGGCTTCTCATAAGGTTATACTACTTGTTTCTCATTTTTTTGTCATTTGGGACATAAAAAAGTACTTTTCAGGATACAATATTTGTATGGTCTTCGTTTATCCATTTCATCAACTATATAACTAATATATATAAGAATAGTAATACAATGCGATACATCGCGTCATCATCGAGCGGGAGAAGGGTGTGACGTCATGCGCTAAGCGGTCAAGCGCGATCACTATTTAGGAACTCCCAAGTTTAAACCTTTCTAAAAAATTCAGTCTTTAAAATATCGAAAAAATTCTTTCACTCATATTTTTTAGATTTTAAGCTTGTTTGTTATAGCTAATAAAAAATTCACCCTCATCTTCCTCATTGGCGGAGTAATCGCGTAACATAAACACAAAACTCGTTGGACACACCTTAAAATTTAAGGGTTTTCCTCGATTTTTATGGGATTCCATCATCAGATCTTAACTTTGGTAACCATGAGACCACCCTTTGAGTATACTGTATCGAATACAAAAAGAATTTTGAAAATCGGTCCACAATTGGCGGCGTAATCGCGTAACATACCTCCTTTTCTTGAAGTCGGTTCAAAAGCGACGCCTGTAGCGTATTAAGTTGAAGCTGTAACAACCATTTTAGGTTAGGAGGAGATAAACAGCGTAGGTCCCTTATATATCCATTATATTATACAGCCGATCATCGTTGCGATCGGATCTTTCTGGATTTATATACCCGTAGTTGTTGCTGATTTTCATTTGCATCGTGTTTTATGTACACGTGTATATTGTTTTTGTGCATATTAAAGTTGTTAACAATTAATATTGGTTCTTTTCCTTAAAAAAACTTTTCAAGAATTTCTGAGAGTGTGTTTTCTATAATAGTAGAGAAATGGCCTTAGAACGCTGGCAGCATAGTGTTGCATCTCCGTACCTGGTGAAATATACCATGAGAAAAATCAGAAGGTAAGATGAAATGCACAGAAATTTGAGATAATGTCATGCATGAACCAAATACGGAAATTGAGGAAGAAGTGTAGGTTGATGTGACGAACGTCACTTCCTTTTAAATATCAAATAAAACATCTGGAGTCTATCTTTTTATCTATCTAAAATTCGACGGGGACTGGAGGCGTAGATCCATTGTAGCCGACCCCTTTATTTAAAAGTCTCCAAACAGGCTCGCAGCGTTTAAAGAGCCAGTAATCTTCTTCGAAAACAGAGTCTTCGCATCGTATGGTGGTAAACTAGGTCCACCCAGAGCTCGGCTCTTAGTGTGGATGAGAGCATGACACTCACAAAGGATGTGAATTGGTGTCTCGTCATCCTCATCACAGAATCTGAACATCCGAAGCCTTGTAAGAAACTTCAGTGTTGGAAAACTATTAGCTACTAAGTCGTTGCAGGAATTATTAAGAGTAGGTACTTATTGCGGACTCCTCGCTCTCGGCAGTATTATAGATGTCAAGGGACCACTAGCTGGGACACATGGCCTCGAAGAATGTATAAACTTTGTTGTCTTTCTTATACATTCTTATACTTTGTTATTTACAGTGGACAGAATTTACTTTAGGGAGTAAAGTAAAAAAGTACAATAAGATTAAAATTTCATAGAGGTTGGGTGAGACTTGATGAATTTGGCGTCGACTTGGATAGCCAAAGTATGTGAGTCCGTTTTCCCCGTATTTCCCCTAGAATTTGAATTTTATATGGTATCAAAATACGATTGATTGATATTTTGACTCGTTAAAACGTAGATCTTTCCATTTTTTCATTTTAGATGTAGTTATAAGACCACTATTGTTATTTTTACCAAATAAAGAGTCTGTATTTTAATTTTTATTTATAGTACTGTTCGTTTATTAAGGTATATTGTATAAAATTGCCAGCCACTTGAAATGACTTGAAAGATACTGATTGAAGATTTTTTCATTTTTTTCATTACCATTAAATACTGACTAATTTTGACAGATGACCGATATAATTAACCAATCACGAAGTGTACTATCATTTTCCATACAAAATTAACACTAGTATTTATTATTATCTTTACCTTTTCTTTAGGATTTTACAATTGTTTTTCCTTTAAACCACAACTGTATTAAAGCAAACAAAATAATAAAATAAATATACAAATCGGTCAAGCTGTCCTAAGTTTTAGCAAGTCTAACATAAATTTTTATATAATACTAACTTTCCGCTCACGGCTTTGCCCGCGTTATTTTTGTTTTTCCGTGGGAATTTATACTTTCTTGTAGGAAAAATAATTTTGTAGCCTATGTTCATAAGCAGTTTTTTTAATCGGTCCAGTACTTTCGAGCCCATTCAATGCAAATAAACAATTAAATCTTTCTTCTTTAGAATATTAGCATAGACAGAAGAAGAAGATACATTACATAATGGGGGTGATTCTGAACTCTAAAATTAAGAGTGACGTTACTAAACTACTCAATTTAGTGTTAGATGTTATTTTCGTATTCTGACATGCTTCCTAAATGTAATTTTTTGTATAATTTTAAATATGTCAAACTAATTTTAGGAGGTGAACTTTTAGGTGCCGTCTAAATTTATCTTGTTACTTTTTAACGATTTTCTAACATTACCGAAGTCAAATTTTTTTGTGCAACTTGCCAAATGTATGATGAATTGGTTGTTATGGCATTTATAAGGAAAGGCTTTTATAGCATCAATTGCCAAGTCGTGAGTTGTAATTTGTTTGTTCCCAAGTAGTCTAATAGTACTGACATTTAGATGATAGGTAGGTTATGTATGTATGTATTTACTCTTACAACAGAAATTAATATTCTATCTGCAGATAGAAGTATGCCTATCTAAAATTTGTTGCCTAGCAATTACTATTATTTGTCAATAAATAACAGCGGTTATTATGAAAGAAAACAAAAATTACTAATGAAACAAAATACGCAATTTTAAAATTCAGAGGAAGTCACGAAGTACCTAGGTATCTAAACAACTACAGACTACCACGTAATTTTTTTTATATCATGGCATAGGCGCGAAGCCATCACAATCGCAAAATAAATGTCGAATAATTTTTCTTTTGTGATAAAATGAATGATAAATAATAAAATTTCTTTTCTGTTATTTACAAATACGATCAAATCTTAAATTAATAATTTCTGATAGTAAAATTAGTAGAATATAGCTGTTTTTAATGTTTCTAAATTATCCCGTTTTTCTACAGCACTAGGTGTATTTATAATCTGTGTATTCAATTTAAGAAATTGTCAAATACAGTTTAAATTAAGAGAGTCCGGCGTTTCAGAATACGAATTACCTAAAACTAATTTAAAATTATATGTTTAATTTTAGTTTTAGTTTTAGTGCAGGTAACTTCAGAATTACCCCCCATATTGTAAAAAAATATGAATCTTGACAGGATCTGGTTTTTTATTAATTCAAGCCAAACTGTTACTCGATTTATGAATAATTGTTATGCATCGTACATGTAGGAACAGCAATGTACCATTGTAAATAAAAGAAAACTATATAGGAATAAAACTCATTCACCATCCCAACAGGCGAGAGCGTGATGTAATAAGTCGATCCCTCCTTGTTTAAGTAAAGATTTGACGACACGGTTAGCGCAGAAGTCGAGTGATCGCCTACTGCGCAACGGGTCGCGGGTTCGATTCCCGTACGGGACAAATATTTTGTATGGCCCACAGAATTTTTTCCGGTCTGGGCGTATATGCATGTAATATTCTATGTTTGTAACTTTACCCACGACACAGGAGAAAATCCTAGTGTAGGGTGACGTTCCCAGAAATAAGATGGATATTGATTGAAGTGATGATGATTTGAGAAAGATTTTGATTTTGATTTGTGGTTTTCCTTAAAATATTGACACAGCGTAATATTTAAATAATTTAATATTGTCACGGGTATATTCACTAAGTATTATATGTTTTTCTTAGATTAAATATTCTACGGAAATAGTTAATGCAAAAATTTTAAGTTTACTAATCTTCCTATCCGTATAACCCATCAATGTTTTCTCTGGGAATTTGTCCATGACAGCTTGTCCCAGCTGCTGTAAGTTGTAGTGAAACCCTTTAGAATCTGCCGGATAAAAATAAAATTAATTTACCGTAAGGAGAATCTGCAATGTCTGTTTGCGTAGCAATTACAAGTTAAATTGTAAATGGAATTGTGTGGGAAGGGATAAATATCCGAATGTGATACTGAATTATTCAATGTGTAAAGGCCTCGTAAACTTACGATTTCAAGTTGATCGACTATTGGACAACTAAATCGCTAATAATTTAGTCGTCAAACTCATTTATTGTTGTCAATATAAATCGCGCTTCTGATTTGATCGGTTTTCAATTTAATTTCGTCGTTAAAGCTTAGTTGGGTACGATGGCTATCATAAGTCGTATATTCTTCGATTTAGTCGTCCAACTAAAAATCGTAAGTGACTGATATCTCTTATGATATCCTACAAGCCTCCTTTTTGCAATCGAGAGGAATGAGTAACAAAATAATAATGCTGCAGTTAATTATAGAGGTTGTAACAGAATCAGACTAACACGCGGAAAAGGGTAACAACCCTTCGGATAAACATGGGTGGTAAGGATAGGGATGTATCATGTGGGATGCGATGTCAGACAACCTCCTTGTGGTGCACCCTGGGCAACCCGGCAGATTCTCTGCCGCGGGCTAATAGTCTGACGAGAGGACCCCCATATGGGGCGTGGGATGGCCGGGTTCAACCCGACGGGCCACTTCGTGTGGCCACCCGCTTCATGCGGCGAAGGGCGAAGTCCCCTCTTCTTATGATAAGAAGAGGTGTGGCTCTCGCTGGAAGCCGATCCCGGCGGCTACCTCTGGTGGTAGTAGGGACGAGGCGAGTTTCTCGCCATGGCGCTTCGCGCCCGTTGGGGATTTCCCCGAGCTTCGGCTCACCCGCGCGGCGGTGGATCCAGTGGGATCTGCCGTCGGGCAACCCGTTACCCGCACTGAGCGGGCCGGGGGCCCGGCGCACTGAGCGTCGGGCCGCGTGGAAGACAACCACAGTAAAAAACCAGTTGCGGGGTGTAGAGCGGCGCAATTCTGCGCCGCTCCACAAAGCAGCAGAGCCAGGCGGAGAGTCCGGCAACGGACATGTCACGGGCAGGGGGTCAGCGGGAATAAGGCCTGGCTGTTGTCCCCTTCCCTCTGTCTTGTGACGGACGGAGGAGCTGCTGGGGGGGTTTTTAGTGGGTAGGCCCGGGCCGGGTACGGTCTGGGGAGTCCCACATATCCTCGTGGTTTGGCTCGACCACGAGGAATGCGTAAAAGCATTTTCCCCCCTCCCAAAAAAAAAAGGGATGTATCATGTAGTCTTTAATTTAATGGGCCAGATAACCCGACAATTTCGAATTTATCTGTCCCACGACCTAGTCGTTAGGGTATGTTTTACCCAAAATTGAAATGTAATCATATAGAATGACTCTTATCCATAATCAACAACAATTATAAATATTATTGTCACCTACAATTATAAGACTCACTATATAATCCCAAGTAACGAGAAGCCGTTGGATGCGAGAGTGCAGGACCAATCAAATCTAGTTTGGAGATCCTTGGGGAAGTACTTTGTCCAGTAGTGGGTTTACTAAGAATTTTGGTCTTAGCATGTACTTATATTTTATATTTTTATCATTTATTAACACATAAAGAAGACGAGTATAAAGATTCTGCTTATTTCTAAGGAAATATCTGGCAGACCTCGACAGGTGATCGATGTAAGATATGGTTAACACTATCTTAACAATTAAATGGACTACAATAATTACAATAATACTAAAAACAAGAATGCAAATAATAAACTGTAGATATATTTTACTCGATATAGAATAATCAGGAGAAGTCCCCCTTGACATGACGCTAAAATGAGTATACGGAGAAAAACTCATACTATGCGGCAGAGCATTCCACAGTCTGACCTCTTGATTGGTAAAGGAGTAGGAGTAAAACTCTGTATTGGAGGAATGGAAGCTGGGTAGGGTTTTGAGGTGGGATCTATAGAGGACATTGGTAGGGTTTTGATATGAAAAACAGGAAATTATATGGGGGGCGCTAGAATTATGGAGAACATAAAAAAGCACAAACACAATTCTAGTGTTCCTACGAAGTTTAATTAATGGGACCCACTAAAGCACTTGCGTGTGATGTTGAATAAGTAAAATAGAGTCTATACAATAACTAAATTATACTGTATAATGAGATAAAGACAAAGCTGTTGACCCCCGTTGATAAAATATGACCTTGAACAATCAAATCTACAAGCAATTTCTATTTACAATTTTCAAAAAAGCAAAATAAGCTTTTGTTTGGTCTTCTTTTGTTTTCCCTGCTTGCTGTCACCCATTTATCATTCGAGCACCCTTTTTTCATAGCACATTAGAACGATGTTCGGTTGACATTTTATGAATGGTATTAGAGTGCTGCCCTTAAAATAAGAAAGTTGAGAAGGCGAGATCCTTTGTTACCGCTTAATAATAAACCGGCCCTAATGGTCGAGTGTCTGTCTAAATTGGAAATTGTCTTATTAATCAGGGGAACATCTTATTTTATTTGCGTGGGTCGAAGAGTCGACGGACGGGCTGATAATAAATTTGCTTAAAATCGAATCTTGCGTTGAGTGGTCTCAATCAGATTTAGAAAAGATTGGGGCTTACGCCACAGTCGGGGCGTAGGATAAGAACAGCTGGCTTAGATTGGTTTAACCATCCCTGTGGCCGAGAATTTGGTTTAGAACATCTAGCTTAGATTTGGAGGTATAGGGCATGATCAGTCACTCGGTCTTAATTTTTCCTAAATGTTTGATTGGTGGTCAGCTTTTTAGACTATGCCTGAGTTCTGTGTCTTACTACATTCCGTCGCAATAGCAACAATAGGTTGAAGCGTCGTCAGTGGCGCTATGGACTCGGCACTTGTGTTTCAATCGGGAGGTCAAGGGCTCGAGACCACCATATTGTAACAATGTGTTTTTCGTTTTTTGAATTTCATATTACTCGTATGTATATTTGTCTGACGCTCCAACGGTGAAGAAAAACATCGTAAGGCAACCTGCATACATCTGCAATGAAATTCAAAGCTGTACGTGAAGTCGATCAATCCGCACTGGGCTAGCGTGGTTGACTAAGGGCTAAATACCCTAACTTAGGGTAGCCTCGAGCCCCTCGATGGAGACGTATATCAGCTGTTATGATGATAATATGATATAACAACAATATCTTAAGATTTTTATTCCAAAGTCAAAGGTAAAACTGGGAATGCCTGGATGCTATATGAAGTTGGGTAAGTTTTGATATTTTCAACTATATTGTTACTTAGACCCTTTATACACTACGACTGTGCAGCGATGCAGTTGCCATACAGCTGTCAACATCGATGTACAGGCGCGTTTGCATCTTAAGTCTATCGCTGTCGCGTTTACATTGCGCGTAAAGCCGCGTACTCACTTAGAGGTGTAGCATGTAATGTAACTGATACTGTAGCAATCTACAAGTGTGTACATGTCGTCCATGAGAACACTGCGAGCGCCTTTGTGTTCGCGCAAAAACTGCCAACAGGCTGGTCGCTGCGAGTGCGAGCGCACTGCGCTCCTCGGGCGAACGGCTCGCAGCAAGCTACTGTATCAGAGGCCCTAGAAAATGCCACACGCTAACTTTTCCGCAGTCGTTCCGCAGAAAGAAATGTATGGAAATGACATTAACTTACGACATCTTCGCGCTATTTTTCCGCAGATAATGTCATCTCCATACATTTTTTTTGAGGAACGACTGCGGAAAATTTAACGTATGGCATTTATCTAGGGGGCAGATACGAGTATGTTACGCGATACACCTCTAAGTGAGTACGCTGCTTAAAGTGTATTGTGTAAGTCTTTATACACTGCAACTTTTCGTAGCGCTGCAGTCGTTTGTATCATTAACATTGCTATAGTTTTGCTGTACATACTTAAGTGTCATTGTAATAATTTTGCTACCTTTACTTTTTGCAGCGACCCAGTCGCTATATATTCCTCTACATCAAACCATAGCTGCGTTTGCATCGTGAGACGCGACTCTATCGCTGGTCTGTCATGTCGCGTTTCCAAGTAAGATAGAGTATACGGTCTCTTGTGTCATTGCTGTGTTTTTGTTGAACTTTTGCATTTGGTGTATTTGCCGTAAGAAAATAAAAAACAAAACAAATGATATTATTCCAAATAGCATCAATAATCCTTAACCTAAGTTCACTTTGTAAGATTGTAATTGTAAATAATCATCCTCACTATTTTAATAAAAACGCGAAAGAGAAGTCTTTTAATTAATTAAAGTATTGTAAGTGTAGACACATCCATAAATGTATTTAAAGAAATCGAAACAGAAATGTAGGAAGCCTGATAAGCTGCCATTGTAGAGCCGCATAAAGGCTCAAGCATTGCCTAAGCACATCATGACATTTAAATACAATAGAACAGCGAAAGCTTCAATAACAATAGACCTTTATAGCCGTTTGAGCCTTTAAGTCGCAAAGAAAAATAATAAATCCGTCTTTGAATTATGCTATTTACAGGATGATATCAGCAAAACAGTTTTGTGTCGCAACAAAGCAGATTTGTTCCTTTTGACGAATCTCCGACGATGAAAGATAAAAGGGACGTTTTTATTGAACAATACACTTATACCGCAATCAAATATACTATATATAATAAAATAATACATCGCGAACTTATTTAACGTTGTTCATTTTATACTTTACCAGCGACCCGCCTGTGGCTTTGCCAGCGAGGATAATTTATATTTAACTATTTAACCTGTGCTAATCCGGGGCGGGTAGCTAGTTATACATATAAACCTTCCTCTTGAATACTCTATCTATTGCTGAAAATTGCATTTAAATCTGGTGCGTAGTTTAAAAGATCTAAGCTAAGCAAACAGAGAGCGGGAGCGACTTTGTTTTATACAATGTAAAGATTTTTCACCCTAGGTGATGAATTTTGGGAGATGCCAAAACATTTATTCGATTATATCCATTTTGAAGTCACCACAAAATTTGTGTCCCCACCGAGGGGTTCGAGCCCACCTTAAGTTATGGTGTTTAGGTCTTATAGTCAAACACGCTGGCTCAGTGCGGATTGGTCGACTTCACATACACCTATGAACTTCCTAGCAGATGTATGCAGGTTGCCTCACGATGTTTTCCTTTACCGTAGGAGCGTCGGCCGTATGAACACATGACATTCGAAAAAATATTGGTACATGGCAGGATCGAACCCCGGACGGATTAGAAGGCCAGTGCCGAGTCCACAGCGCCACTGTCGCATTTCGAAGTGCTTCTATAAAATTTGAAGTTAATTGAAGAAACCAACTCTATCATTCCATCAGCAGAAAGACTAAAAATTTACGGTTTTCGCAATTTTCCTTTTATCTGTATAAGACGTTACTTCGTAGCCAATTTCAAGATTCTGAGTTCACGGGAAGTACCCTGTAGGTTTTGATTCCCTTGCGAGTGTCAAAATTTGCGGAATTTTGCGGCATAAACGGCTGTATCTTTTGGTTGCGTTGGCTTAGAAGTTTGATTTTTTCACAGCTCCAAGAGACAGTAGACCTGAGTATTTGGTATAAATTTCAGCTTGATACCTTCACGCGTTCCTGAGAGAAAGGGTCTTGACAGACAGACAGACGGATGGACCGACAACAAAGTGATCCTATAAGGATTCCGTTTTTTCCTTTAGAGGTACGGAACCCTAAAAACATAAAAAAATACCAGTTCACTCGGATTGGCTGCAACAAAATGTAGCCACATTCTTTCGCAATTGCAATATCAACAGCTAATCAATATAATGTCCCTGCCACACCATGAAACATCGCTCCAACACTTCTTACGCCACTACAGATGGCGAGAAAAGCATATAACTACTTGGAACTGGGCGCTTATTCCAACATTCTTAATTAATGTCTATCTCAGTGCCAATTAACATTAGCAAGCCACAACGTTTTTTTCATCAGCCAAATAAACACCGCAATTTCCACTCGGGCCTGCTTGAATTAAAAACAAAGGGAATAGAATTTTCATAAAACAAAATTTCCACCATTCATTACGCGTCACTTCATTTCCATGCAGGAAATTAGGTTTGTCTTTTATTAGCCGACTGATGAACGCCAACTTTTTTAATAATGACACCTAGATAATGATATATCCAGAATGCTCTTCTGCTGAATGCATTTCAGAAAAGTGATCGAGCTGGGTTACTTTATAGCATATTGTCTAGATTGTAAACAGACTATTAAAACGTTTAATCTATCAAGTATTCAGTCAACAGTCGGTCTAGAAAATCAACCCATATATTTATGGGCACTCCTTAGGCAGTGTGCTTACCTAAGCATCGTAAGATCAGATGTAATCGGACTAGTCCCCATTACCTAACTTCGTTTGCTAGTTCTAAGCTGTCATTTAGAAATAAACTTTATATTCATTGGTGCTTTGGATGAATTTCAGCGAAATATAACTACCTACTAAACTAGTAATGGACAGGTTTATTTCAAAATGACAGCTTGCACTCGGCAAACAATGCGGCTTGGGTGAGGATGAGTGCGGCCACTGCATTACTCTGACCAGAATAACCTGCTGGGCTTGTCTTTCTACTTCTTTCTTGGGGGTACGCTTAGTGGATTGGCTTTCTTGTTTCCAAAAGGGGTGGAGAGGTTCCAGCGAAAAGCTTACTTGTTGGGTATGGGAAACCAGCTGCTATTCTATACCCAAGGAAGGTTGGAAGTTCACTCAAAAGGCAATGGAGAGGGCTATGCTCGGGGTTTCTCTGCGCGATCGCATCAGAAATGATGAGATCCGTAGAAGAACTAGATTCACCAACATAGAAAGTTTAATTTTATTTATATGACATTATTTAATTACTATTATTTTTATTACTTATTATGTGACATTATTTTAATTACTATTTTTAAATGTACTGTTGTTATTTTTATTTGACATCTAAATTGTATTTTAAATTTAAATTAATTTTATTTTTGTTATTATTATTATTTTATGGTCTTAGTATTGTTTTTTTTATATATAATTTGATTATCTAGAATTTCAATGGCTTTGGTGAATTTTTTTTTCTCTTTGATTTAAAAATTTTATTTTATTTTATTTGAATGTTATTTAAATTGAGACTATACTATTATGGATGTATATTACCTGAAATAAATTCATTTTATTTTATTTATTTTATAGCCCAAAGAATTGAGAACCTTAACTGGCAAGTGCCAAGTAGCTCGCAGGATTGACGGCTGTTGGGGCGGAGACGTCCTCGAGTGGCGGCTGCGTACCGGGAGAGGCAGCGTTAGTAGGCCCCCACAAGGTGGACCGACGATCTGGTGAAGGTCGCGGGAAGCCGCTGGATGCGGGAGGCGCAGAACCGATCGGTGTGGAGATCCTTGGGGGAGGCCTATGTCCAACAGTGGGCGACTCTTGGCTTAAATTATGATGTTGATGATGATGAGCCGCTGGTGGATCAGAGACTTAATACTCAAGTTGGCAGTCTAGTCAGCGTAACCCTGTGGTATCGTAATCGATTAACTCGCTTTAAAAAGGCGGCTTGGTGTAGGCAACCCTACAACTGTAATTGCTTAATAAAACTTTCCACATTTTGCAGCCCTACGAGATTTTGAACACTTTTTAACATTCGCATTTCGTAGTTATGGGATTGACTCTAATCTCGTGACGAACTCGTTTCAACCGCCTCCATGATCTAGTGGTCGCAATGACCCGATATTGATTTGGAAGTCCGGAGTTCGATCCCCCATGGGGGCAGAAGTGTTTCAGCTTGGTTTGGTTGGTGGTAGAGCTTCTGAGCCGCCTGGCTAGCTACCGCCGTCTTACCTAAGTCTGTTATGTTGTAAATGCCTCGATAATAATGTTGATAACATTGTTATGTCCCGACAATCATCGACAATAACAACAACATCAGTTGTTGAGAAGCCCAGGTGAAGCTCGCTTCCACCTTTGACCTCATTCTTACTAACCATTCAGTGAGATAAAGGCCAATAGTTTCCCTGTTGTGCATAAAAAACAAAATGAATGCAATAGTATTACTTACGATTCGTCACCCACACAAAGCTAAAATACCATTTGCTCGGTTCATATCCGATGCCCACGTAACACCCAATCCCCATTTATACCGTTATGTGTATTCGTCAAATAACAAAAATAGAATGATCTCGTGCGAAACGTATGCAAAGCACTCCCCCGGAACTGGAATATATAAAATCCCCGATCGATAGGAGCAGGGTTAAGTTACGACACGATTGGGCACGAAATTTGCACCGGAATGATATAAGTTTCACTTAGTTTGAATTTATACATCCACCGTACGTACGTAGTGCGCTGGAAAAATCCTGGACTTAGGCAAAAAATTGGGGAAGTTTAAATATCAAATTTACAGTTTCACCGTATCATCCCGGATTAAATTTAAATTGTGCTCTTAGGCGTACTATTTTGTAGGTTGTTGCTGGTTTTGATTTATTGGAAAACGGCTGCGCCACTTTTTGCGCACGAGAACGTATTTAATATGGCCAGCAGGTTTCTGCTTACATAAAATAATATACAAAAAGGTTTTATGACGATTCAACTTGTAAGTTGGTATAAATAACTGCAGCAACTATTTAGGTTCATATATGTTTGTGTTCTTATTCGTGTGTGGGTCTAAGTAACATGCAATAAATGATTATTGTTATTATTAATAAAGAGAAAGAAGTAAACACGAGTTTTGGTTTTTTGATAATTTCATTCTTAAAAGGGACCACAAAAAATTAAACACACCGAAACTAATTTTGAATATGTTTTATCGAGACTTTTTAAAACGTCTACTTTATACTATTATTTGTTTTTACTACGGGAAAATAAATGAATTCCACGAAAAAAACGAAAAGAAAGCTGGCGATACGAGCGATATGAGGGTGTTCCCGTGGTCTACCTACAGTGTTTATGAGTGTACGTCGTTTGCCAAGTGAAAGAGGTCACTAAGTCTGACATGTTATTTGGTTACATTGTTTGTCAAATGAAAGCCATCATGATAGTTTTCGAATTACACAACACAACACAGGTCTCTATTTTATTAACCGATTTCAAAAAGGAGGAGGTTATGTATTTTTTGTGTATATGTTACGCGATTACGCCGCCAATTGTAGACCGATTTTCAAAATTCTTTTTGTATTCGATAGAGTATACTCCAAGGGTGGTCCCATGGTCACCAAAGTTAGGATCTGATGATGGGATTCCATGAAAATTGAGGAAAACCCTTAAATTTTAAGGTGTGTCCAACGTGTTTTGTGTGTATGTTATGCGATTACTCCGCCAATTATGAACCGATTTTCAAAATTATTTTTGTATTCGATAGAGTATACTCCTAGGGTGGTCTCAAGGTCACCAAAGTCAGGATGTGTTGATGGGATCCCATTAAAATCGAGGGAAACGCTAATTTAATACCCTAATTTAATACCAGCTCACCGAATGTTTCTTCACTAAAAAGATTTCATTCACTGAAAAGTTAAAAATAAAAATCATTTTATAAAAAATAAAAACCGACTTCGAAAATACTGCAAAGTTAAAAATACTATAAGAATAGGTACAGACAACATTACACTTCTATATTGAAGTCGGTGACAAATTTAAAGACTTTCTAGGAGATCATCGTTTGGCTTCTATTGGTTTCTATTTTATTCCTACACGGTCGTGTTAAGCTCATTAGGAGATGCCATTATAAAAGGCTTATTCACACTGTAAGTATGTTGATCTATTTCTGTAGCAATCGCTTTGACAACACGCAAAGGAAGCCTTAACAAATACTCAAATCACAATAAGCTGTGAATGAGCAATGTTATAATACCTATGTCAAATGAATTATCAACTGTATCATGTATTTGTTGAGTTCAATATCAACATTCCGAATCACCAATTTTACAGAAGGGAGACTCTGTACAGGGTGGCCTGCTTGGGTACCTCCGTCTTATCTATTTCTGCCGTAAAGCAGCAGAGCTTGCATTGCTGTATTCCGCTTTGAAGGGTAAGATATGACAGTGAATTTACTGGGTACCGTGCTTTTACATCTGATGTCACAAGTTGGCAAAGTACACTGTGGTTCTTGTGGGGGTTGCAGTTTTGCTGCGAATCTCACAAGAGCCACATGTATTATAGGTGACTGTTACTACTTACCATCAGGTGGGCAGTTTGCTTGTTTGCCATCTTAGTTGCAATAAAAAAAACTTCGAGATTTAGTAGCTGGTCTGAAAGGTTGAAGTTTGATTCCTCACGAGATAGATGTTATGTGCTCGATTAGATAAGTAATGTAACGGGATAAAATAAAAAGTAGACGTTGCAGAATCACATTGATTTAATTTCGATCTACAATCGAGCAGAGTTCCATCTTAGAAACAATAAAACAGAGAAGTCCTCTAAATATGAGATGGCGCGGCATTTTATAATTTCTCCGGTAGTAAGGCGCTGGCTCGGCTTTGCTCTCATTGGCTGGCTTGGGCTGGCACGTGGCTGCACGTGCTTGGCTCTGATTGGCTGGCTTCGGCTGGCTTGCGATTGGCTGAGGCGGTGTGGCGCGTAACAAATAATACTTCTGAGCTTGGCTACCTTCTTTTCTGTACAACAAAATTATTTTACAAAAAATAAAAACCGACTTCAAAAAAGTTAAAAATAATATAAGAATAGCCACAGACAACATCACACTTATATATCAAAGTCGGTGCCAAACGATGATCCCTTAGAAAATCTTAAAATTTGTCACCGACTTCAATATAGATGTGTGATGTTGTCTGTGCCTATTCTTATATTATTTTCAACTTTTTTTAAGTCGGTTTTTATTGTTTGTGAAATAATGTTTTATTTGTAACTATTTTTGAAGTCGGATAAAAAGTCGATTAAAATTCCCTATCTCAAAAACTACTGAACCGATTTTGATGAAACTTGCAGTATTCCCTAAGTTGAATAATACCTAGTACAACAAAAAAAAGAGTTACCTTAATCGGACTTGTAGTTGCGGAGATATGCGAACACAAACATAAAAACATACATACATACACTTTTGAAATTGGGCATATTTGTTCAGACGCTGATATAGACTAACATATACGAAAACTGGGCAGTTCTGGAAATATTACATACATACGGGTCGAATTGATAACCTCCTATTTTTTAATGTCGGTTAATAACCTCCTTTTTTTGAAGTCGGTTAAAAATTGGCAAACAAGCAGGTTGCCCACCTGATGGTAAACTCAAACTCAAAAATCTTTATTCAATATAGACCTTTACAGGCACTTATTGACGTCAAAATAAAAACATAAAAATCTTCAACCAAGAATCTAATTAACTAAATTATTTAATCCTTGTATGTACACACACCCCAACCATTATTAAGATGTGTGCAAATACAAGTCAGATGAAAAAAAAAAAAAATTGACTCTACACCTGTTCGGAAATTGGGAGAGCCTTCTCAAGAAGAACAGGTAAGAAACTCGGAAGGTCTTGTATTTTTTTTGTCTCCTCTTTTAAAATGCCAACATTACAATATTATATTTCACAAACATTTTTTTAAATAATATAGAAATGCCTGTCGGTGTGAGTGGAACAGTTACTCGAATGAAATTTATCCCACTATCACAAAGTGTTAACACCCTTTAAACGTCAATTATCACATTTTTTGTCAATCCCAAGCAGTTTTATCTATCATATAATCAGACACTTTATAATATGCTTTTTTCATAAGTGCGCCCTTGATAGCGACTTTAAATTTATTCAAGTTAAGTGCTTTAATATTATTTGGGATTTTATTGTAGAAACGTACACAAAGGCCTTTGAAGGAATTATTAATTTTTTAAGCCTAGTATTTGGTAACGCTAACATATTCTTTTGCCTAGTATTTACTGAATGAATATCACTGTTTTTACAAAACGAATGTATATTTTTATGAACATATACTATATTCTCGTAAATATATTGCGACGCGACGGTCATAATACCAATTTCTTCAAATTTATCTCTCAAAGAGTCTCTTATTTTAAGGTTATAAATAGCACGAATAGCCCTTTTTTGCAGCACAAAAACAGTCTGAACGTCGGCAGCATTTCCCCACAGCAAAATGCCATACGACATCACACTATGAAAATAGGCAAAGTATACAAGTCTTGCTGTATCAACATCAGTCAGCTGACGTATTTTCCATACAGCGTAGGCTGCAGAACTAAGTCTCTTCGACAATTTATCAATATGTGGGCCCCACTGAAGCTTTGAATCTAAAGTAATACCAAGAAATACTACGGTATCCACAAGGTCCACATTTTTATGCTTTAAGTTAACAGTGGTGTGAACCTCTTTAACATTGGGTAAAACAAATTTTATACATTTAGTTTTCCCTTCATTGAGGCACAAGTTATTCGCATTAAACCAGTAAACTATTCTTGAGATAGAACTATTTACATCGTCATAAATTTGCAATCGTCTTTTAATTTTAAACATAAGTGAAGTATCATCTGCAAAAATTACAATCTCATGCCTGTCTTGTACAAAAGCAGGCAAGTCATTTATATATTATATATTAAAAATAGAAAAGGACCAAGAATTGAACCCTGCGGAACTCCCATTTTAACGGAGGCGCCCTGGGACTTCTTCCCGTTGACGTCTACTTTCTGAATCCTCTCAGTCAAATAGGAGACGAGTAAATCCAGAACAGTGTCGCGAAATCCATAGTAGTGTAATTTCCTGATCAGGGTGTCATGATGAACGCAATCAAACGCCTTGGACAAGTCACAAAAAACGCCCAGCGCATCATGTGAGTCCTCCCAGGCCTCATATATATTTTGTATTAACTCAACACCAGCATCAGTTGTTGAGCGACCCTTTCTAAAACCAAATTGTTTACAGTGTAGAAGATTATTTCTGTTAAAAAAGTTTTGCATTTGTTCCAACATTATTTTTTCAAATATTTTGCTAAAAGTAGGTAGCACAGAGATAGGTCTAAAATTATTGGGGTCTGATGTGCTACCAGATTTGTGTAATGGAATAATTTTACTCAGTTTCATTAGATCAGGAAACACACCACAGTCAATGCAATCATTAAAAATACTAGCAAGTATTGGAGCTATTGTTTCTATTACAGATTGGGAAACATTTACAGAGTTGCCCCACAGATCTACGGTTTTCTTTTTATTTAGCGTTTTAAATGACTTTATTAAATCATTTGCACAAATATGGGCAAATTTAAATTTATCATCACAAGTTTTAACATGATCTTTTAGAATAGATTCGGCTACAGTGGGGGAGGAATCCAAAGATTTTGTGATTGAAACTGGAATGTCAGTAAAGAATTTTTCAAATTCTGTAGCTACCTCAATATCTACTGTAACTTTCTTATTTTCAATATTTAAACAAAAATTGTTGTTATTAGTTTTTACTCTTCCGGTTTCATTATTAATAATGTTCCATGTCGTTTTAATTTTGTCACTACTATTTTTTATTTTAGAGCTTAAATAATTGGACTTTGCAAATTTACAAACTTTTTTAAATACTTTGGAATAAGTTTTTACATACAATTTAAATTGATCACTAGTATTTAATGAACGCTCATTGTAAAGTTCATAAAGTTTTATTCTGCTTTTGTGAATACCTGGTGTGGCCCATTCACTAAAAGCTAATCTACCATTGACTGAGATGGTTTTTGGAACAAATATATTTTTAAATTCACAACAAAATGTGTTAAAAAAGTTTTCATACAATTTATTTGGGTCTTCGTCATAATCAATATACTTTAAATTAATACCAAGATTATTATTGAAACGCTCCAAGCGGCCAGCAGTCTTTGGTACAACAGTGATATTCTTTTTCGCCATAAGCTTACATTTGTAAGGTATAGTAACAAATTGACCAGAGTGGTCAGATTCTAAGTTATTAAAAACATTTTGTGCTAATGGTTCTATGTCAGTATAAATATTATCAATGCATGTGGCAGAAAACTCAGTAATTCGTGTTGGCTCCAGAAATAAGTTTTTAAGATTATATGACTGAAACAAATTTTTAATTCTCATACATAAACTAGAGTTTTCTAATAAGTTAATATTAAAATCTCCACAGACTAATATTTGTTTGTCTTGCTTACAGACTTTATTTAAAACTTCATCCATTATATTTTCAAAGTGGTCATACAATCCCGAAGGAGGCCTGTATACGCTCACTACAATAATCTGGTCCAACTCTACACAGGCAATTTCTATTGTTCGTTCAACTGAGAGGTTCACAATATCTTTACGATCTTTATATTTAAGCTTTTTATTTAATATGATTAATGAGCCACCGCGAATTGCATTTTCTCGACTGAACGAACTACCAACCTGGTGGTTGCTAAAATTAAACATGAACTGGTAGCTTTTAAGCCAATGTTCGGTTATACAAAAAATGTCTACTTTACTACTGTTCATGAATAACTCAACTTCCAGATCTTTGCCCATCATTCCTTGCATGTTCTGGTGCACCAGGTTGATAAAATTTACATGTTTATTATATTCAAATGGGTCTTCCAGTACATTATCTAATAAACAATTTTCATTTTGTTCTTTATTTAACATTATGCAAGAGGATTTCTCTATTGTCTCAATACCTAATTTAAAGACTTACTAATTAATACATCAGTAATATTACTGACAGTCATCCTACTTCTACGTTGCTCAATAGGAGCAATTTTTGTAGCCAAGTTCTTGGCTGAGATATAAAAATAATATGATAGCGATTTTGCTATTCGTCTCTTATAATAATTTGATAAACAATATCTATTATCTTTAGTCAAATACAATCTATTTACATAATTATTGATGTCAATTAAATGAAATTTATTATTATGACATAAGGTACTTAACTTTAAATTCAATTTATATCTTACACTATTTTCCTCTTGTGACAAGTTGTTGTAATAAGGTAATGTGAACAAAATAATTTTTTGTACATTTAAATTATTTAATTTATTTAAATAATGAGTCAGGACTTTTTTGTTCATATTACCTCTATTTGCAATAAATAACAACAATGTAGTAGACTGGTTAAATTCACATTCGATCACTTTTTTTAATATGTCACAGTACGAAGCACCAGGCATGCAATAGTTCATTATTGAATGTCCCATGTTTGTTAGAAGTTGGCCCATACCTATGCCAATATCATCACTAAACATAACAATATTGTCACTTGTGACCACTGAAGTCTGTAGTAATTGTGCATAGTCAGCTGCTGGTGGCTGAGATACCATGTTGAGAGCAGGACACGCATGATCAGGTACAACATTATAAATTATTTGGCTATCCAATGTTAAGCTATCGTTAGTGGAACTTAAGGAGTATTTGTCCAGTAAGGCCTGATATCTGTCTTCATTAAATTGACAAAGTGTGGCTAGCTCTGTGACTGATTGGATATGCTCCTTAATTTCATTTTGAGCATTGTAATAATTTTTTGTCATGTTTGCTAAAGAATTTTGCAAGTTATTAATGACATTATTTAATTCTTGTATGTCCCTTTCATACATGTTTCTGCTCTCTCTCAATTTTGAGTCAAAAATGTCCAACGAATCTATTAAGCAAGCACGCTGCTTTCGTAATTTAATATTACTTTTAAAAGAGTTATGATTCTTAATTAATTTTTGTTTCTTCTTAATTAATTTATTAATTTTAACATATTTTTTGAGTTTATTTTTACTACTAAAATGTAAAGGTATGGACTTAACTGATGTACCTGAATACTGCTGTGTGAGATTTTGTCCACCAGGAGATTGCATTAGCTCCTCAAAAAGACTATGGGTATGTATAATTTCACTATTTTGCATAGATTGTTCAAGTTTACCGATTTTTCCATTTGCATCACTCAGCTCCCGTTCCAGTTCAGAGATTTTATTCAGTGCTGCCTCATACATACTATTGCACAGAGTAAGGTCATTGATGTGGTCTTGTAACTGGTGCCGCTCCTCTAAGACTTCTTGAAATTTGGCATCAAGCGCTGACAGCTCACTTTTGAGAGTGGTGTTTCTGTCGATAATCTTTTTTATCTCATCTTCACTGTCATCGCGTTCCTGTAGTAGCCGTTCATGGGAATCCTTTAGGGTTTTTAATTCCAATACAGCCTAAGTAGCTTCAATCGCCAATAGTACATGTGGATCCTGCAAGTGTCAATTTACAACCCTTACAAGGACGACGTGTACGTTGCCAACTTGTAACACACGATGTCAAGTTACAATACCCCCTAATTTCACTCATCTGTCTTACCCTTCAGACCGGTACACAGCAATGCAAGCACCGCTGTTTGACGGCAGAAATAGGTATGATAGAGGCTCCCATGCAGACGACTCTGGTGTAAAGTCTCCCTCTGGGATCGAACTACAGACATCACCAAGTTTGTCGCCAGAATAACAATGTTAGTAGCATTCGTGTACTTCGACAATCGAAAGCAGGAGTTTAGTAGTGACGAGTTGTTTGTTGAGAAATCCAGGTAAAGACATCTTTCGCCTTATCGTCCGTCACACGCCATTAGGTGATTTAAAGACAAGAGCTTCCCTGTGATAGGTACCTACTTATTAAAATAATATGGTAATAAATATATAATTTTAATTTTATACTTGTGACTTAAAGGTCACTCATTTATTTGTCGGTTTATTCAAATTTAACTTTAAAAATGTTAAATAAACTGACCACCCGAGCGAAATTTTAACAATACCACGGGGACCCATCACGAACAAAAGTAAAATAATTCGATAAAATCATCAATAGATGGCGCTACTTTAATCGATTTTTGTAATGACTTTTTTGTGAATTTAGTAAAAGTCAACAAGGAGATTCAGAAAACTATTGATTATATTTTAAAAAATCACTTAGCACGTGGGTAGTATCAAAATACGTTTTTAAGTCATGCTAGAACGGTTTAACATTTCTTTTTACAAATTTATAGCACTCCTAGCGATAAATTGTCTGAACTTAAATGTATCTCTCAAAAGCATAGCTCAAAGTAGCACGCAATGTCTGCTTTAACTATTTGATTACATACTGCTCACTCATAGATAGCACTACTTATGTATGCTTGTTCGTATGGTCACAGATTGAGTTGAATTATTTTATTTTATTATATTACCTACAAGGTGTTTGGTATGTAGGTATTTTGACATAATCATAATAGTAATGGCGTCATTGAAAATTCGAAATTGCAAAATTAATTTTCTAATTCCCATACATTTCAAAGTGTAATGTCGAATTATGGTCGAATTACACAAAAACATGACATCTTAAATTTCACCACTTCCAATAGGTTAGGATTGGTCTACTCGTTAGATCTTCGTTTTTAAATCTGTGTGGCAGTGGTTCGATCCTGATGTAGTTATTTAAAAAAAAAATTGCTTGTTTTATTATTTTGTTTTTCTTTATTGCTTTTTGTTTATTAAGTATATCAATTTCTCTTATTTATATCTCAATTTGTTTTTTATTTATAATTTTCTTTTAAGAACAAAAAGATTTAGGTTAGGATTAGAAACGCGATTTTAATAAGTAAGAACTTACCCCATTAAATATTTTTTTGGGAAATTTTCAGTTAAATGCCTACGAACCGAAAAAAAAGTTTCACTTGCATGTTGGTTTCATAAAACCACAGTGATTTTTTCACTGACTTAACTATTTTGTATGGGGGATTTCAAAACTAATTTTACAAATCTGAATTTTTAATAACATCATAAGTATTATTCAACTATGTTAGGTACATACATAGTCATAGATAATATAGGTAAGTAATACGTAAAGTACAGTCAGCAACACGTCAAGCTTTACATTTGCATTACGAAAGCCGCCGCTATTACGAGCGACATAAGGGCAGTCTTAAGGTCAACATTTAAAGCCCAGCGTGAGTATTAATGAAAGAAAAAAGAAAGAAAGAAAGAAAATGGTTTATTCAATGGCACTAACACAGAATAACAAATAAAAAAAGGGAAAACACTAATAGATGTGCCACGGAAAGGGTATCTACTCAGCAAAATGCCGAGGCGTCGCAGACTCCCCGGCGCTGGTCTTCCGTAGACACCCTGAAGACGCTCTAAGAGGCACCACTATGGCACACACACACTAAGCTATAAACAACAACAAAAATCTTAATATCTACGTAATACACTCAACATGTAAGGGGTTCCGAACTTTATCTAACGGAACCCAAGTCAACCTCACCTGCACGCGGTGCACCCTGCTGTTCAACAGACGAGGCTCTGGCGCACCCCACCAACCCGCACTGGGCCAGCGTGGTGGGAGAAGGCCCAAAACCCCCCCAAAATGAATAATCGAACTAACCAAAGGCCCCAAGTGCCCGGCGGTCCCGGAGGCCGTGCCGGCGGTGACGGTCGTCGACCCGGCGCTGGGACCTGGGGTGCGAAGAATCCCCGGGCGGCGAAAACCCCCCGTCAAACGACCTTGGCCCTGGCAACGTACAACGCGCGTACACTGCGGACCGAGGAGAAGCTGCTGGAACTGGAGAGGGACCTGAGCAGGATCCGTTGGAGTATTGTAGGACTATCCAAAGTCCGAAGAGAGGGTGAGGATACGATGGTCCTTAAATCCGGCGACCTGCTCTATTTCCGGGAGGGCGAAGAACTGTCCCAAGGTGGTGTCGGGTTTATAGTCCACAAGTCTCTCGTGAACAACGTGGTACAGATCGGAAGTGTGTCGAATAGGGTGGCGTACCTTATACTCAGAATCACCGAACGGTATTCGCTGAAGGTCATACAGGTCTACGCTCCGACCTCGACCCACCCCGACGAGAAAGTGGAAGCTATGTATGAGGATATTTCTCGGGCAATACATGCTTCCAAGACTCACTACACCGTTGTCATGGGAGACTTCAACGCAAGGCTAGGCAAGCGGGGCGATAATGAGTTGAAAGTGGGGCAATTTGGAGCTGGAATCCGGAATTTTCGAGGTCAAATGCTAGCCGACTACATGGAGAGAGAGGGACTCTATATGATGAACTCTTTCTTCAAAAAACGGCTGCATCGAAAATGGACCTGGAAAAGTCCGGATGGCGTGACAAAAAATGAGATTGACTTCATCATGTCGACTAAGACCCGCATATTCAATGACGTCTCAGTGATCAATTCGTTTAACACGGGGAGCGATCACCGAATGTTACGAGGCGCATTGAATCTTAACATAAAAGCGGAAAGGTATCGACTGGTCTGCGCTCCGTCCCGAAGCCATCCAGATCCAAAACCCCGAGCGCTTTCAACTCGAATTACAAAATCGCTTCGATTGCCTGGAGGACTGCACGGATGTGGACACTTATAATGACAGGGTTGTGGAAGCTGTCCTTACGGTGGGTGCAAAGTTTTGCAAACCCAGCCGTACTAAGCAACGAAGTAAGATCTCGGAGCCGACAGCTAAGCTGATGGAGGAAAGGCGTGGAATGGGTCGGCAGTCTTCTGAAGATGCTCGTCGGCGACTCAACAAACAGATCTCTAAGTGCCTGACTCGCGACATACGCCGATTTAATACGGAACGTATTAAAGAGGCCATTGAGCAGAACAAGGGCTCCAAAGTGTTCGCAAGAGATCTGTCACTCGGTCAGAGTCTGCTGACGAAGCTGAAGACAGAGGACGGCAGAGTCATTACATCCCGACCTTAGCTTATGGCCGAGATCGAACGCTTCTATGGACAGCTTTACGCAACATCACAGGCACCTGTTATTCCGGCTACAGACCCTAGAGCCAAATTGACCCGGCACTATACCGAAGATATCCCGGACGTCAGCCTCTACGAGATTAGTTAATCTTCCGTTAATCTAGATGTTATCTTCAAAGTCCAAAAAAAATGTATTAGAGCAATATGTGGCGTAGATTTTCTCGATAGTTGCAAACCATTATTTAAAGCACTTCGTATTTTGCCTCTTCCTTGTTTATATTTATTTGAAATATGTTTATTTGTAAAAAAATATTATGACATGTTTAAAATGAATAAGGATTACACATACAGAGGTAGAAAAGGTGATAGACTATATACACCATATCAAAGACTAAATATTGTTTCCAAGAACTCTTATAATATGGCGATTAGAATATTCAACAAATTACCAGAATGGCTTACAAAACTTACATATAGACGATTTAAAAGTACATTATTTAATATATTACTGAAAAAAACATATTACAGTGTTGGAGAGTACCTGTCTGATCGTAAAGAGTTTGCTGCTTGATGAATCATGATATTTTGATGTTATGACGTTCCTTTTGACATTGCCATCTGACTATTGTTGAAATAATGTTTTAAGTTAATTTTATAAATTCTATGTGTTATTATGATTATAATTTAGGTGTATAATGACAATTGGAATAATATATCGCGAATTTATTGATATTGAATTGATTTGTATGTAATTAATGATTAACTATGACATTTTGTAATTCTAATTTTAATTTCTATGACATTGATATCATAATATTGTTAATATCTTGACTATTGTACAACATATATTATATTACTTAGAAACAATCATTTGTAAAGCCTGAAGAAAACATTTTGCACGTTGACGACTTCAACAGAGTATGTAGAGCCATTAAACCTTAAGAACTTGTGTCACCATATTCTAGCAAATAAAGATATCTTTCTTTCTTTCTTTCTAGTGTGGCTCTTAAATAGCTTAAAAACAACAAGGCACCGGGTGATGATGGAGTTACAGCCGAACTCCTAAAAGCGGGTGGACTACCAGTCCGGAAAGCGCTGCAACGGCTATTCAACTCCGTCATATTCGAGGGCAAAACGCCTAAAGCATGGCACAGGGGTGTGGTGGCACTTTTCTTCAAAAAGGGCGACAGGGCCCAGTTGAAGAACTATAGACCCATCACGCTCCTGAGTCATGTTTATAAGCTATTCTCGAGAGTCATCACGAATCGTCTCGCACGCAGGTTCGACGACTTCCAGCCTCCCGAACAAGCTGGATTCCGAAAAGGCTATAGTACCATAGACCACGTCCATACGCTGCGGCAGGTTATACAGAAGACCGAGGAGTATAATCTGCCACTATGCTTGGCGTTTGTGGACTATGAGAAAGCTTTTGATTCTGTCGAGACCTGGGCCGTACTTAGATCACTCCAGAGGTGCCAAATAGACTATCGGTACATCCAAGTGTTGCAGTCATTGTACGAAAACGCCACCATGTCAGTCCGCCTTCAGGACCAAAACTCGAAACCAGTACGACTTCAGCGTGGTGTGAGACAGGGTGACGTTATATCGCCGAAACTGTTCACAGCTGCGTTGGAGGATGTATTTAAGCTTTTGGACTGGAGGGGACTGGGGGATCAACATAAACGGCGAGTATATGACTCACCTTCGTTTTGCTGATGATATCGTAGTCATGGCTGAGACCGTGGAGGATCTAGGCACAATGCTCGAAGACCTCTGTAGAGTTTCCCAACAAGTGGGTCTTAAAATGAACATGGACAAGACTAAAATAATGTCGAATTCCCATGTAGTACCCACTCCTGTGAATGTTGGAGGCTCTACGCTGGAAGTTGTTGACGAATATGTTTACCTGGGGCAAATAGTCCAGCTCGGTAAGTCCAACTTCCAGAAAGAGGTAAATCGGCGAATCCAACTCGGCTGGGCAGCGTTCGGGAAGCTACGCAGCATATTCTCTGCCCATCTACCGCAGTGTCTCAAGACGAAAGTCTTCAATTCGTGCGTGTTGCCAGTGATGACATACGGAACTGAGACGTGACCGCTTACAATGGGTCTCATCAGAAGGCTCAAAGTCACCCAAAGGGCAATGGAGCGGGCTATGCTCGGGGTTTCTCTACGTGATCACATCAGAAATGATGAGATCCGTAGAAGAACTAGAGTTACCGACATAGCCCAAAGAATTGCAAACCTTAAGTGGCAGTGGGCAGGACACATCGCTCGTAGGACTGACGGCCGTTGGGGCGGAAAGGTCCTCGAGTGGCGGCCGCGTACCGGTAGACGCAGTGTTGGTAGGCCCCCCACAAGGTGGACCGACGATCTGGTGAAGGTCGCGGGAAGCCGCTGGAAGCCGCTGGATGCGGGAGGCGCAGGACCGATCGGTATGGAGATCCTTGGGGGAGGCCTATGTCCAACAGTGGGCGTCTATTGGCTGATATGATGATGATGATGATGATGACACTCAACATGGAATAATAGAAATATACAAATCAATACATATAGGTACATAAAGCTCCACGTATATACATTGTATCAACAGCATGACGTGTCATAAATTGTGACAGGTTACATAACATAGTGTCAGTAATACAAAAACTTAGAGGTAGTTTACAAACACAGCAATATTTTTTCTTTACATACACAATGTCTGTAAGTTTAGTACATACTTTAATGGACATAAGTTTCCTGACTATAAAAAATAAATAAAATTAATGTAGGTACTACTTGAATTATTTTTTAATCTCAATGGTGATTAGGTATATTTTGAATTTTGCCAAATAAAATATTATAGGTACAGTGTTTTATTAGATTTTACCATTTACAAATATTGTGGCAAGCGCGACTTACAATAGACGTCACATATTATTTAAATAATAGATTCAAAATTTCAATATCAAATCTAAGTGAACAGATGGCTCATGCGGAAATACTGCGAAATTAATAAGCTATACCGCTAGAGGTCTGTGGTTCGAACCCGCATTAATTATTTTTTGTTTCAATGATTTTTTATCAGAATTAATAACAACATTCTTAAAATGAAACAGAAAATTAGATAACTGGTAAGAAAGAACAAGGAAAAATAAAATTTTGTTTAAAAAATTGTACTAAATTATATAATTTCGATATTTGATAAAACAGTCGAATAAATTAATTTCAGCCGGCTATAAGAATATAAATTTCTCAATTATATTTTATATTATAAAAAAATATAAGTAATTAAGAATTAAATTTCTCAATGATATTTTATAATATAAAATATCACTGAGAAATTAAATTGCTTAGTTTTTTATAGGTAAGTATGTATAAATATAAAAATAAACACTTATTTTATATAAAAAAACAAAAATCATAAACTGAAAAATCTTGTCAAATAAAAATTTTAAATCACATTTTAACAAAATACAATATTATGTGACTTTGATTTTCTTTAAAAATACTAAATAAATTGAAAAAATGATACTTAAATAAATCAGTGAAAAAAATCGTCTTGGGCGGGATAAAAAAAGGTCACATAAAAAATTTGCAAGTTTGCTTTATTCTTAACCAGTTTTTGAATTTGAAGTTACAGATATAATAGAAAGTACCCACTACCAAAATGACTTATACCTCCAATGATATCAAATTTATTTTACAATTACATCTTAAATGTCAAACGTATATAAAATGTATGACATAAATCGTATAACCATGGCGGAACAACCCCTTAGGTATAACATTGATTTATACGTAAATTTTTTACCAAATTGTAACACATTTAGCATTTAGCCGGCCGTAAGCGTATGATGTTTTACAAGACCTATTTACGCAGTCATGAACTAAACAAATCATAATAAGCATAGCATTTCACAAAGTGCCATCTGTTGAGTGCGTGCGAGAACTACTGAGCCCAATGTAGCAAAGGCTCGATGGCCCGAGCTTGCTGGTGCGTCATCTCGCGGTGAAATGGTGAAATAAAATAGTTCGAAGAATAGCCCGATTTAAGTAGGTCCCATTTCGTTGTATGGGATGTGGCATCTGTACTGTAATATTATATTATCTGTGACAATACGTACTGGAAATCTACTCATTTTCTCCGAAGCGAACTTTCGTCTAGACATGGGCGTTATTTCACGTCACTAGTTACAATAACTAGCTACGCGGCATGTAACCGAATAACTAGTTTCGAGACAAATTACAAGTAGTGATTTTTGTAAATGCGTTATTACTGTGGTTGTTGGGTGTGAGTCGTTGCCCAATTGACGTATTTTTTTTTATATGGATGGCCCGGAAAATGACCTCCTCCCGCCTGATGTTAAGCGGTGAAAGAAGCCCAAATGAGTTGACAGATAGAGTAGGGACGACATCCACTCTCCTACCTGCCCGCCCCTTGCCGGCCCAAAATATGCTTTTTCACGCCTCTTTTGAAGGAACCTTCCATGTTGTAGGATGGAGAAAACACGTGCGCAGGTAGAGAATTCCAAGTGTGGGATGAACGACAGAAGAAGGAATCTTGGAATTTCTTGGTACGGTGTGAAAAGGAGGACACAGTGTACGGATGACTCCGAAGGCCCTTACGCGTGTTTCTGTTAAGGAATGGAGAGGGAGGGATAAGGTTAAAGAGCTCCTCAGAGCATTCCCCATGGAGCATTCGGTAAAAGGCGCTAAGAGAGGCGATGTCACGACGAAGTTGTAGAGGCTCGAGGGTATTAGTTGCCTCTACATCGCCAATTATGCGAATAGCGCGACGCTGCAATCTGTCCAGAGCATCGAGGAGGTACTGAGCGGAGCCGTCCCAAAGGTGCGAGCAATATTCCACGCAAGACCTAACCTGAGTTTTATACAACAAGCATAGTTGGTCCGGCGCAAAATACCTACGCACCTTGTTCAGGACACCGAGTTTCCGTGAGGTAGTAGTTATGACGGATTCGATGTAGTCTCTGGGATTCAGATCGCAGCGAATGTTCATTCCGAGCAAGGTGATGTTGCTCTGTGTGTGAAGGGTTATGCCCTGAAGAGAAGGAAGGGGGAGGAAAGGTGACCTTTTCGCCGAGAACGCGCACACCTGTGTTTTCTTAGCATTGAACTCAACAAGATTGTTGGAGCCCCATTCGGAAACGAGGTCCAGCGACCAGTTGAGCTCAATGATAAGATTCTGCCTTTCCCTACCAATATCACCACGAGCAGCCCCTGAGCTTCCGTGATACCCCCCATGCACTGTACTGTCGTCTGCATAGCAATGTATAGCTCCCAAGGAAAGCATATCATTGATATGCAGAAGAAACAATGTGGGGGATAGAACGGAGCCTTGCGGAACACCAGCGTTCACTGCCACGAACCGCGAAGCGCAGCCGTCAACGCCTTGTGCCAGACTCTATCAAAAGCTTTGGCGATGTCGAGACTAATAGCCACCGATTCGCCGCGCTTATCGATAGATTCACCCGATTTGTGCAAAAGTTAACTTAAATGTGTTAACTAAATTTAAATGTTAACTTAGATCCAAAAAGATTTTTGATAGGGTCATAAACTCAATTACCTACCATAAAATTAAAATAAAACAAAAAATGTCAATGTGTATAATATTATAAAAAATGTTATTAAAATCATAGTTTCCTAGTAAACACTAATCGCACGCACAGCCGTAACCGCAAATGGTAGAATCGTGAAAGGACATCATTCAGGCTTCATACAAATTTGGGCTAATTTTTTTTTAGCCGGCCAACAAAAAATAATTAAATTTTATCATAGGCATAATTATAATAAACATTTCGTATTATGACAGTAAAGCTCGAAACCTATTGGTTGAGATGATAATCGGTCTCAAAGTATTTATTTTATTACCTACGGCTTGCACCCGGCTTGCGGGGTGAGCTCGTGATTTCCAGGTAATCAGTTATTGTTAATGGTGTGCGAGCGAGAATACGTTACAAGTACATTTACCTGCCGAGAAGTGTGAGCAAGAGGCATAATAGGTATGCGAGCGAGAAGACGTTACAAGTACCTACATTTACCTGCCGAGTTGCAAGTGTGAGCAAGAGGCAAAATACACCTACGTAGTCCTTTTCGTACTTTCGTTCGTTAGTTTTCCATGCAACTCTCGTTACATCGGACGGCTACTTTCACTGTTTTCGTGGTTTTTAACATTGATTTTGTTTTGTTTGTTGTTTTAATTATCGTTGAGTTTTTGTTTTTGTTATACTGTTTTTGTTAATCATGGCACATATGTTGTGTATTAACTGTCGTGAACCATGTGAAGGTCGAAGGACTTACACGATGGATGGATTTCTCGGGAAGAACAGCACATCGACATAGCTCAGATTATTATGGAGGAGCTAATCGCGAGACAGGTATGTAATGCAACCTTTTTTACATTTAAGTCATAACTAGGTACCTACTCTGTGATAATAACAGATCGTCGATATGACATCATGATCAGGACTAGGTGTCGCGTTGAATTATTTTGCTGAAGTACCTACCTTCCTTCAATAAAGTAAAATGTATACTTAAGTTCTTTAGTTAGTACTATGAAAGGGTTTTTTTTATAAAGTACATAGGCTTACATCAGTGATAGAAATGTAGACAAGAACCTTTGAAGGTATAGGGAAAGATTTTTATTATTATTATTATTTTTAAGTAAGATTTCTACTTACGAGTGTTTATTAGTATTTCATCGACTCTCTGTTACTGCCACGAATTAACTATTTGTTGTTCTTATTTATTTGTTAGTATTTTTATCGGCGCTCTGTACAGATCTTAAGTACCACTTCAATATGGTATAGTGCCCGTCTAAGTTATAGCCGGTTTAAATGTAGGCATTGGCTCTTGCCTACACTCAAAACTATTTCAAAAGTTTTGAAATAGTTAGTTTTGTGTGAGTACGGGCACGAACATGTTATTATTTTTGTTAAGAAGTCCTTTGGGAAAGATTCGTTTGTATTTAACTTGTAGAAGGTGGGTTTACAAAAATTGATTTTTTTTTTTCAGAACGAACCTACCGACGTCATTTGCCGACCTTGCTGGCAAAGAGCTGAGAGGACGTTTCATCGGCGTATACGCGAGGCGCGTCAAGATGATGACGTGTTGCCCGATGAGCCTATTCAGCAACAAAGCCGTAATCATCCAACAATGACCTTAGCAGGATTTGTACGTACTCCAAACTCAACAGTGCACTGCATTTTTGAGCATTGTCAAAATATTACCAGGCTTAGAATACCTAACGATATCATAATTCGTATGATTGGGCGGTACAATCTACTAATACCAGAAAATGCTCGCGTTTGCGAAGAACACTTAGCCCAGAACCTTTGGTATACTCTACCTTTACAAGACAATCTCATAGAAGATTTTACTGCATCTGAAATAGTGAATGCTCTGACGATTATGAGAAATCATATTACAACAGACGTGTTAAACTTCGAGACATACGAAGTCATTAATACAAACGAGTTTCATACTTGGATGGGACTTACTCACGAACAGTTTTCCGATCTACTCGTAAACACATCCTGCCTAAATAATAATCGTCAAAAGAAGACAATACTGGCCGCTGTATTGGCAAAACTAAGAACAGGAGACTCTAATGCCAGACTTGCTTTAGTGTTTAGAACGAGCGAATCCCGTTTTCAACGAATGTTAGCTCTAGGTCGTGATGCATTGTTGCGTGATTTTGTTCCCTTGCATGTTGGGTTTGACCACATAAACAGGGAACAAGTGGCTCAAAGGAATTTATTAGTACCTGAAACTCTATTTGGCAATCCTTAAAGCCCTTTGCCACAAAGAAATGCTATAATAATAGTCGATGGTACATATATATACAACCAAAAGAGCTCGAACTATTTTTTTCAACGACAAACATATAGTCTTCACAAATATCGAAATCTGACCAAGCCGTTCTTGTTTGTTTGCTGTGACGGTCATATAATTGACGTAACGGGCCCGCACGCCGCTTCAACTTCCGATGCAACAATAATGAATGCAATTATTGAAAATGAGGAGAGCATATTTCATTGGTTTTTCAGACCGGGTGACGTATTTATCTTAGATCGTGGCTTTAGAGACGCGGCCTATCCTTTACAATCACATGGATATACAGTACATATGCCAGAAACGAAAAATGCAAACGAAACGCAACTTACGACGGAACAAGCGAATAAATCCAGACTTGTGACTATATGCCGCTGGGTAGTAGAAATAATCAATGGACGATTCAAAAGAGATTTTCGCTTGTTAAGAATTGTACACAGCAATCGCGCCTTGCATCATATGATGGAATATTTTAAAATCAGTGCAGCTTTATTAAATGCCTATCATGTGTTGATTGTGGACAATGTAAGGGCTCCAATGTATTTAGAAATAATACGGGAAAGGGTTAATGTACCGAATACATTGGCGGATCTGGTGAACAGATACAATTATAACTGAAGACGTGCTCCGTTTCGTTCAATTAACGTTGATGCGCTTGAGGTTCAATTCCCCACATTGACACAAGAAGATCTTATCCTTTTTGCACTTGGTGTATACCAAATAAAGCAAGCTAGGAGTTACTATGCGGAGCATTTGCAGCCAAATGGTATATTCATCGTTGAACTTGGCGACCAATTACCCACAGAACACATACGAGAGCTAGAAGGAACAGACCTTTACGTATTGCGCGGTAGAATCCAGTCCCGACATGTCCGTTCACGTTCGTATAACGTTTATATTGGCATAGATAGGGCTCTCGAAGGGCAACAGGCTATAAAACACTATTACTGTACATGTAACATTGGCCGAAGAACCATTGGCTGCTGCTCACACGTCATGTGCATTGTGTGGTACATGGGGTTTGCCAGGCACGAGCCAACGATACACATTCCCGCCGAAGGTTTAGAAGATATTATTGTAAGGCTAGGAGAGTTGTAAATATTGAATAAAAATATATGAAATGAAAATAATATGCATTATAATTAATAAAAAACCTGTACATAAACGCCTGCATGGAGAACTAACGAACGAAAGTACCTACGAAAAGGATTAAGTGGGTGTATTTTGCCTCTTGTTAACACTTGTAACTCGACAGGTAAATGTACTTGCAACGTCCTCTCGCTCGCACACCATTAACAATAACTGTTTACCTGGAAATCACGAGCTCACCCCGCAAACCGTAGGTAATAAAATAAATACTTTGAGACTGATTATCATCTTAACCAATAGGTTTCGAGCTTTACTGTCATAATACAAAACGTTCATTATAATTATGCCTATGATAAAATTTAGTTATTTTTTGTTGGCCGGCTAAAAAAAAATAGCCCAAAATGGGTGATGTCCTTTGGACAGTTATTTTAATTCAAAATGTGCACGGACACTAAGAAGGGATTTTTAAAAATTTGTACCCTAAAGTGATGAAATAGGGGTTGCAAGTTTGTATGGAAAAATCTTTAAATTGGCAACGATTTTGATAAAACTTGAGATTGATGCTCTTAAAAATATTTAATTGAACACGTGTTTCATGGTTTATTGGAATTCACCCCCTTAGGGTGCAAAATAAGGGTTGAAAATTTCTATGGAAAATTTTAAAATCTGCTCAAATTTCTACGAAATTTATTATCCAGGCTTAAATAGGCTACAAAATAATTTTTCCTACGGGAAAATATAAATTCCCACGGGAAAATTATAATAACGCGGGCGAAGCCGCGAGCGGAAAGCTAGTCAATGATAAATACATTTAATGCAAGCCTGAATAAAGTATGAAGGGAAGTTGTAATATTGTCAACACCGTTTCTAACTTACTCTGCCAAATAAATCCTGAAAGTATTGTCTAAGCTAAATTTCTGCTATTCATAATCCATAAAGTTCTATTCTAGCGTTTTGCCCATCGAATAATCGTATCAGCAAATTTTAAAACACAGTGAAAACATCAAAATAATTATATCCTGCCACCTCGTGTTTGTGAAGTAACCGGCACGGCCGCCATTGCAGTCGACAAGCAACTCCGCATCTATCCAGGCGAACCACACAGCTACGCGCAGCGCGTTAGTACCGATATCGCGCGCACCTTTCAACTGTTCAACAATACTACGGCTTCGCGCATGCGCCGTGCGGCCTGCCAAAGAATAAGTAGCGCAGATAGTTAAATAAACTAAAAGTCTCTCAGAGTGTACTTTGCACTAATATTAACAACAAAAATAATTATGAAGTGATTCGGATGTCTAATACAGATAAACGATATAAACTACATTAAATTCACTTCGGAAACATGTCTAAAAACTTTCTGCAATTTATGTATCAAACTAGATGGTGTTCCTAAGGAGCGTCGAAATATTTGGATGTGCCCCGACTGTTGTGCGCAAATAAAAAAGGGGGGTGAAAATAGCTCGACTCCGGTGCGTTCCACAAATGACTCTCAAAACATAACGCTAAGAAAAAAGTCTGGACCACCTTCATCTACAAACTCCACTAACTCAGAAGTAAAGGAGTTAACATCCGAACTTCGCCTATTAACAAAAGAAATATCCTCCTTGAAACAGCGGCTAAAGGTAGCCACTGAATCACTCTCACGATGTCACGAGCGCATGGATGAGTTGGGTATCGCCGTAGCCTCAAACGAGTCACGAATCCTAGCCGTTGAGAAAAACGTTAATGAGGTACTGGTATTGAAGTCGACGGTCACTCAACTTCGTAAGGACTTAAACTCCCAAGCTCAATCTCACCTTCGCAATGAAATTGAAATTCTGGGCATTCCTGAAAATCAAAACGAAAACCTGCACCACTGTTTTCTCGTGGCAACACGCAAACTAGGCGTAAATCTAGACGACACTGACGTGGATTGGGTCTCGCGAGCTGGCCCGCGTAAGTCTGCTGCAGATAGTAACAGGGAGACCCCGCGTCCAATCGTAGCACGACTTCTAAGAAAACATAAACGTGATCTAGTCTTGGGAGCATCAAAAAGTAGAAGAAACATAACCAGCGAAGATCTTGAAATCCCTGGTCCGCCGTGTAAAGTCTATTTTAATGAACGCTTAACCAGAGAGAACAGAATATTATTTCGTGAAGCCCGTGCTAAAGCTTAGGCCAATGGATTTGTTTACTGCTGGTGTACCCAGGGTTCAATTTATGTGCGTCAGAGAGAGGGCAAAGAGGCTACTCAAATTTCTTCACATCTGGAACTCGACCGCATTTTCGGGGGGACACCAGAAGCTAAGGAAGTCTTGGTTAACTAGCAGTTACCACAGTTTAAGGTTTTGCATGCTCTTTTATTTTTGTTTAACTGTGTTATTGTTTTCTTGTGTAAAGGTTAATGTTATCTCTTTTTGTTCAACCCTTAAATCAATATGGTTAATACTTTATTCTACAGCTGTATT
This sequence comes from Schoenobius gigantellus, assembly GCA_963935595.1. Classification (NCBI taxonomy): domain Eukaryota; kingdom Metazoa; phylum Arthropoda; class Insecta; order Lepidoptera; family Crambidae; genus Schoenobius; species Schoenobius gigantellus. The sequence goes on along the minus strand of OZ012563.1, from coordinate 10,821,888 downwards.
TTTGGTTCAATCTCTTCTCATAATCACTTTCGCATATTACTATTATAGTTTATTGATACTTAGTTTATTATATAATATTTATTTATGTAAACAATGTTTTATAAAACAGCTTAAAATATTAATTATTTCTCCAAAGGCAAATTTTCGTAAATCTAGTAGCACTCAATCTAGAGCACACATAATATTCTTGTACGTAAAGAGACATTCACTCAACGTTTTGCCTATTCCTAATATAATACGTATAAAAAGAGCTAATTGATAACCCAGTAGCTGACTTAGATCTTCTGGATATCGAATGTCTTACTCTAAGCGAACCAGAGAAGTGTGCAACTTACCTATCTAACGAAAATTTCAATATACTAAGCATGAATATTAGGAGCCTAAATAAAAACTTTGACAGTTTTCTGATCACCTTGAATCGCTTAAAAATTAACTACGATGCCATAGTTTTAACAGAATGTTGGATAAATGAATCTTCTATCATTCCAAAAATCCCACACTATTCTGAATATGCAACAAATAAAATCATAAATCAAAATAGCGGGGTAGTAATATACGTAAGAAACATTTGGAATGCTGTGGTTTCTGAGCCGATTGTGGATGATGCTAATTGTTTACAGGTTGACATACCGATGGTGGCCACGATCCTGGGAATTTATCGCTCACCTTCGTTTAGCAACGTAGGCAAATTCATATCGTCGCTTGACAATGTATTGACAACATGCAAGCACAAACACAACCTTTTCTTAGTGGGTGATATTAACATCAATATATTCTCAACCGACGGCGCTGGTTCTGGTCTGGAATATTTGTGTCTACTTGCGGAACACGGCCTAAGGCAAGCAATCACCCTCCCAACCAGAGGTAAAGCTTGTCTCGATCATATTTTTGTCAAATCATCACTGTCTCTGATGGGTTTAATTTGTGCTTCAGATATAACCGACCACGATCTAGTGATGGCGGGAATGTCCCGTATTAGGACTAAATGTAAACCCGGTATTAAGTCAACAAGAAGGGATGTGGGGGCTATCAGAAACGAATTAAAGTTGACGGACTGGGGAGAGCTTCTCGTAGGTGACGACGTGAATATTTTGGTAGATATATTTACTTCAACTATAACTAGAATTATAACAAAGCATTCCCAAATCTATGCCAAGAAAAGTTCTTAACGAATCCTTAAACCGTGGATTACTCCGGGCTTGATCCGATGCATGCGCCATAGAGATCGTCTACATATGGTCTGCAGACGTAACCCAGATGACCAGCTGAATCGGCTAATATACATACGTTATCGAAATTTTTGCAACCGTCTTTTATGCAACTTAAAAAAACAAAATGAAACAAAGATATTACAGGAAAGTAGGGATAACCCTAAAAAAGTTGTGGAAAAATATTAAAAATATATGCCATCTTAATAAAAATAAAAAACAGCCATTAGAGCTTCTTTCAATCCATGGTACAGATAATGCTATACAATCTCTGGATGTTTGCAATTCACACTTCTCTACATTAGGTCACAAACTAGCAGATAATATACTTACCGACCTTAATACCACTGAAGAAGGTCTGACGGCTGCTGAAAAACATCTGCTCAACTCTTTCTACATGGAACCAACCGATGTTTATGAGGTTGAATCTCTTATCACTAGCCTCCAAAACGATAAGTCTCCTGGCCTAGATGGGATCAATAATCACTTATTAAAACTGATCAAAGAATTTATTGTTACACCACTGACTCACATTTTTAACAAAAGTCTTACTACTGGAATTTTCCCAGATGCCTGGAAAACAGCTTCTGTCATCCCTATTTTCAAGGCTGGCCCCCGTGAATCTCCCGACAACCGCCCCATATCTCTTTTGAATTCTTGCGCGAAATTACTAGAAAAGATAGTCAACAAACGCTTAGTTAAATATATTGAATCTAAAAATTTGATCTCCGATAATCAGTTCGGTTTTCGTCAAGGAATGTCAACTGATAATGCAGTTTCTCTTCTAGTTTCTAAAACGGCTGGACATCTAGATCACAATAAGAAATGCATAGGAGTATTTTTAGACCTAGCGAAGGCGTTTGATACAGTCTCTACCCACATTCTTCTAAAAAAGCTGGAGCATCTGGGTATCCGAGGTACTCCGCTTACTTGGTTTGATAGCTATTTAAGGGGTCGTAAACAATGCGTCAGTATTGGTGGGTTTTCTAGTATTCTCACTACAATAGATTTTGGTGTACCTCAGGGAAGTATCTTAGGCCCTACACTTTTCATTATATACATGAACAGCATCCACGATCTTAACCTCAGCCATGCCGATGTACTCTGCTATGCTGATGATACTTCAATAGTATTCCATGGATCTACCTGGGAAGAGACAATCTCTCGACCGGAACTGGGGTTGTCTTTAGTTGCTAAATGGCTACAAAGTAGTCTCCTAACACTGAACCCTAAGAAAACTAAATTTATTTGCTTTCACAAAACATCGACCACAGCTCCTTCGAACTCAGTGACAGCCCTCCGAATTCACTGCTGCACGGATCCCTCTCTGTGTAATTGCCACTATATTCAGAGATGTATTCATATTGTATATTTGGGTGTGATTCTTGATCAAAATCTTAATTTCAAGGTACACATCAGTGGAGTATCGGGTAAAGTCCGAAAGGCTATACACATTATGAGGAAACTCCGTCATGTGGCTGATTTCCAATTACTAAGATCTATGTATATTACGCTATGTCAGTCTCTCATTTCATATTGCATTACAAGCTGGGGTGGTTCCTCAATGACAACAATGTTACAAATTGAAAGAGCTCAAAGATCAGTTTTAAAAACTATGTTGTTTAAGCCGCTCAGGTATCTAACAGTGGATTTGTACAAGCATAGCAGAGTTTTGAGTGTTCGCCAGCTTTTTGTTTTAAAGTCAACAATTTTCACACACAAATCCATAACTAAATCTGTAAACTACTCCCAAATGCTCTTGAAGAGGTCCTTTCGAATTCCGGTTCCACTGGTTAATACTGCGTTTGCCAAACGTTTCCCTCCAAATATAAACAGCAGAATCTATAATAAAGTTCTCAAATCTTGTGATATTTGGCGCTCCACTTTACATAACGTCAAGGCAACCGTCACAAAATGGCTCGAAACACTTACTTACGATTCCACAGAAAATTTACTAAAAACGTTATCTTAATGCTAATAAAATACCAATCTAATTGAAAAGTATATATAATATTTCTTCTTTTATATGATGTATGTATGTATATATGTATGTATATGTATAGAATATATTGAATAAAAATAAAATGTTATCTATGTATACAATAATATATTTGTATTGTAAGGTAAAAATAAACAGATATAATATATTTTAGTTATTTTCAGACTTTCAACGAGTTCCCATTAGTTAGAATTACTATCTCTTCGAATAATCACTATTGTTAGCTCGAGGCAACTTCTTTTGTATATCGTATAGACACCATCAATACAGACAAGTTCTAGTGATGGTGTTGCAGGTAAACTAGTAATTAAATACAGGCAACAATGTAGAAGGTTAAGGTAAAATTATTTTGTAATGACAAATTGTAACATTACTTCTTGAAATAAATATATTATATATTAAGTTAATTTATTGATTTAACTGTATAGCTACAAACACTTTGATAGTGATTTAATTTATTCTCGTTACGTGTGTAACTGTATAGTTGGTGGAGATATTTATGCAAACAATCACAATAGCTGAATAAAAATAGCTAGTTACAAAAATCACTAGTTTTGAAACAGGTGACGCCGACCAAGTAACCGGTTTCGTTACGTTTCTTGAAAATAGCGTAACGACCCACGTCTACTTTCGTCAACGACCGAAGATCAAACGAAATATCGCAAGTACTATTCGCAAGCTACTCTATTTCATTTTCGAATACACACAATAATTTCGTTTCCATAGACAACTTTGGTGAACTAATGAGGAACGAATGGAATGAGACCGTTGCCGTAAAATGGAGTGGATAGGGTTTCCAGGGTCAATAGAGTGAAAAAATATTCGGATCGAATGGAGTGAGACCATTGCCGTAAAATGGGGTGGATAGGGTTTCCAGGGTCAACAGAGTGAAACGAAAACCTTTTCCTTTCTTCGATATAAATATGCGATTTTCTCGTTAATTTGTTAGAACAAAGTAAAATATTTATGGATAAGCCTCATAATCTCAAACATTTTTGTCGAAATGAACACAATCACGATTTCTTGGAATTTGAGTTTGTATAAAATAGAAGTTCCATAAGGTGGTTTAGCAATGTTTTCAAGTGTTTTTTTTTATCGTCCGCTATCACGACACATTTCTTAGAAAGGAATGTTTTAGGAATGTTTCAGTTACATTTTGTGTTGTGTTGTTTGTTTTCGAGTTATGTATTCTAAATTGTAAGTAAGAATCTTATTGGAACTTATCAATAGGTAAAGTTTGAGCCTTTATGTAATAGTAGATTGTTAACCGAGGGTCGAAAGAATCAATTCCCGAGGTATTTATAATCCGAGTAGGAATTGATTCTTTTACCCGTGTTAAACACTACTTTTCATTTCGAATATGAGGAAAATAAAACCAGTTGTTTATCTAAACTATTTATATAATATATCTTTATTTTGAGATTTCTGGCAAAAGATTTTTGATAACACAGTTTGCCTCGTCTTTAATCGAATCTGGTGTCAACATTTCAGAATCGCTTGAACTCATTTCTAATATTCAAATCTTAGCATAAAAGATAATTACCTATTTTTTTTCATTACACGTCACAGATACATAACAGATTAGTATCCCGCCAATTTATGTCGACTTTTTAAATATGGAACTCACCGCGGAATTGTTGCAGCTTATTCCGCTCAAAGAAGTTTGCGCTAAGTTCACACTGGCTGTTTAGAAACTCACATGGCTGCAGCATTGTTTTTAATTAGTTTTTTTTACATAAAACCCTTCACAGCTGACAGCAGTTCTATTTTTAAAGTTCATTCCGGCCCTTAGGTGGGAAGTAATTTGTATGAGTTTTTTCCTCCCTATGGAGGGAAGCAGCATTTTTCCAGCCAATAATCAGATCAAAACAACACTACTTCCCGAATATGAGAAATGAAAATAATATTGATGATTTTAGCTTAAAAATGACAAGCTCTGATATCCCATAGCAAATCGATTCTCTTCTTAATTATCAATTTTTACTTCTCAAATAATATTCAACTGAGTGCAGTGCATATTTATAAAATCCCAAGTCGGGAATCGACGCTAAATTAAAATTATTTCCGAGGCAACATCGGGACTTTCTCAAAGTAGCTTCAAGCAAAAGTATTTCAGCAGCAATTTCACATTAACTTACTTAAAAACTCACAATTACGAATATCAAAAGGAAATACTTTTGTGTTCGTTAATTTGAGGTCAAAGTTCGGAAAAATCAACTGGCAAATTTAATTCTTCGTTCGGAACTTCCGTAAACTAGAGTATGTTTGGAGAATATACCTATCTGTCGAACTATTTTCGGTCGAACGAATATTTGAATGGAGGGGAACCGTGGTAGGAAAAATGCGAAATTCGGTTCGAAATTTCGTTTTTCGTAGAAATAGACCTCCTGATCTCTTTTTAGGATTCTACTCATTATTAAACACTACCTATATACATTCAATTTTGAAATGTTACAGATTTAGAAATTGCGAATAGTTAGATAAAAAATAATGCAGTTTTAAAAAAAATGTGTCTTGTATATTTAATAAATTTATAAACTGAAGTAAGAAAAAATAAATATATTTCTTATTTCAAGAAAAACAAAGAAGAATGCAACCGCTGCCGGCAACACCGCGCCCGGCGCATTGTACCCAGCAGCTCCTACTAATCCCGTCTTTCCCTCTCCCTTTACAATCTCTCTAACTACACACTGCACTTTTCTTTTCCTCATCTCCTTCAACCCCCCACCCTCCAGCCAATTCATTAAAGATCACCCATTTGTGCCAAATAAACGTCTATTTATTCATTTTTCTTTTTCGCGAACCCACGAACCCCTCACCCCTTCAAATTATCAAACCAACAAAAAATCCTAACCCGTCTAGAAGTTGGCCCCTACACACAATACCACAACTGATGTACTCTTGCTTATTCTGTCTTGAACTGATACTCTATTTGTAACATTTCCTATTATTATTTAGTGTTACAAGAACTATTACGAGTAGAAATTTGTAACGAACCCCTAGGATTGGACCGCAGGAGAAATACGTAGAATTTGTTGATTCAAAAAAAGAACCAAGAAATGCCAATGAGAAACTTTAATAATTTAGACAAATAAAAAAATAGGATATGTATACTTATAAACATTTAAAAAAATACATGAGGGAGAAAATAAATCAAAGAGTTAGAGCTTCACGGACTCCAGTACCGCCCCAAACTAAAAACCCTATCCAAGGGTAAAAGATTTACGTAGAGCGACCTTAGTGCTCCAAAACGCAGGCGGCTAACAGCGACCTAGACTTTCGGTAGTAAAATTAACCCAATTTCATTAATTTCTTTGACAAAAATCCTTAAATTCTCTCAACAAAATAATTAGTTTTCCAACGAAAAATCTGAAAACCCACTAAATCTCTCTCAATATCTTTTTATCTGCCATCCGTCGCAAGCTCCTATGTCAACGGTAAGACGGCGAACAAAAAAGGTCAGAACAACAAACTAAAAAGAATCTAGCAGACTTGCCATGGAGCGGCTTTAACGCTACATTAGGAAATGTATAAAAATCCGAGGAAATGTGTATCTTCGATATTCTAGAATTGTTATTCACAAGATAACAAATCAGCTCGGAAGCCTGAAGATTTCCTAAGAATTGTATTCATTTCCTGTAACTAATAAATAATAAAACCACCAAAAAACCTACCCGCAAACACAAATATAACATAATACGAACTCGGTATTGCAAAGGCAGTTTTCATAACATAACGCCGATTATTCTTTTAGGAATATTCAAGCAGATATGACGGAATTGGGCCCAAAGCCGTTTGAAGGGCAATTTTTTCTCGCCGTAAGTCACGTTCGAGTTGACTCAGCTATCGGAAGCAGATCGGAATTACTATCAGCGTTCTTCAAGAATCACCGGGCGTTGAGTTAAAAATAACTATATAGGCTCACATTTTATATAATAGGTACTTGACAATTCGAAAATTTGGACTATTTGACAATTTGGAGCGTTTACAAAATGTAGCATTTAGGCTTATCTATACTAATATTATAAAGCTGAAGAGTTTGTTTGTTTGTTTGCTTGAACGCGCTAATCTCAGGAACTACTGATTCAAATTGAAAAATTATTTTTGTGTTGGATAGTCCATTTATCGAGGAAGGCTTTAGGCTATATAACATCACGCTACGACTAATAGGAGCTGAGCATTAATGACAAATGTTGCAAAAACGGGTAAAAAATATACGGCGAAACGTAGTTCGCTGGCACAGCTAGTTTTTAATATGCGTAAATTTTACCATGTTTCTAACTATCGCTCTTAACTATAATACTTATAGAAGTGGCTCTTAATTTGTCAGCGCAGAGACTTTTATGTGATATCCCTACATAAAAATGTTTTGTGTTTACTAACTTCTCTTTCATAAGTCTCTTTTCTGCCCTCTTCTTCGAGACGTAGTTTATAATCAAGCTTTCATTTAACTCTTTATATCCCACCCCACAGCACATTTGTACCGGGAGACGCAACGTTGGCAGGCTCACCCAAGGTAAACCGACGATCTAGTGAAGTCGTGAGAAGTCGCTGGGGAAGCGTAGGATCGATCAATTTGGAGAACTCTGGGGGAAGCCTACGCCCAATACATGCCGTGTTTTGGCTGAAATGATGATGATGGAAATCTTTCGTACAATTTTCTCCCGCGTGCGGTGACTGGTTAGAATTTATTTATTGAAATCGTTATTGCACATTACAAATAGTGTGTACAGGCGGCGGACTTAACGGCATATGGAAATATCCACCAGTCAACAGTTGGATTAAACAGAGTAATCTGACAGACAGACAAAAAAGTCGGCCTTCCTGTTCATGACGATTAAACAAACCACATAGACTTATAGACTTTAGGCTATTCTAGTCTTAGCAGTCCGATTTGCCAGCTTTTATGTTTATAAAAAGCGCTAGTATCGTTATAAAACTAAATAAAAAAATCCTTATGGAGACACTAATAACGTTAGTAAACAGACATTTTTATTTCTAACCCGAATAGTCCCTCTTTCTTGGTATTTTCCTTATACTGCACGTGTACTTGATCACTGTTTTATGTTGAAAGAACAATATTAATTTGGTTTGTTTCGCCAATGGATTTCTCTTGGTTTACCTACCCTGTTTCTTGTGTCATTTTTAGAAGCTAATTTCAATTACCTTACACATCGGTTAGTATTGGAAATCGTGCTTTTGTAATTATAATATGCTTTTTCATAAGTACAGCATCCTTGATTGTAATTAATGCTTCTTTAATATTCTTTTAGTTTTTATTGTAAAAACAGCAGCAAAGGCCTTTGTAAGAAATATTTTTTTGAGCCTAGTATTCGATAGCTTTTTTGCCAAGTTTGATTGAATGAATACTACTGTTTTTACACAACCAATGAATATTGGCCGCTGATAAAGAGTAATACGTAAAAGTTAGTTATCTAAATATAGAGTTCATGAACGGGGACAATAGGCGTCATGTTACGTTCAACGTTGGGAACCCTAAAACCACGAAGCGTGATGTTTTCCATCCGATGTGCTTGTGTGAAATTTCTCGTGTTTTCTGTCGCTTAGCCTCAGGCAAGGTTGAGGCGTATAAATCAGACATGATAATAAAAGGATTTTCGTTTTCAATTGTTTTTTCGTTTGAGTTTTGACAAGGGTATGTTATGTTGGAACGGCAATTTGTTATTCTATTCAAATTTTCCTCATTACGCAGTTTCAGTGATGTGTCGGAATAAAGTATAGCAAATATAGATATAGGGATAGGTCACCTAGTTTTTTTCTCTTGTATTTGTTAGGTAATATGTTGCAAATATTGCATTGTGAAGGAAACAGTCTGATAATATAATCGTAAATATGTACATAGTTAAGAACGTTTATACTTAGATAAGTTTTTACGGAGCCCTTGGTGCGCGAGTCCAACTTACCATCAGGTGGGCAGTTTGCCAACTTAGTTGCAAAAAAAAGTGGTAACAGTCACCTATAATTCATGTGGCTCTTGTGAGATTCGCAGCAAATCTGCAATCCCCACCTGAACCACAGTGTACGTTGCCAACTTGTTACGTAAGATGTAAAATCACGGTACCCAGTAATGTCACTGCCATATCTTACCCTTCAAACCAAAACACAGCAATGCAAGCACTGCTGCTTGGCGCCAGAAAAAGGTAAGACGGAGGTAAAACTTGTAGTTGTCCGGTTTTTTCTTAAGATTGCTTCTTGCCAAATTAAATAATTCTAGGTCAACGGGCAATAAGTACCCTAAAGGTTTTGATTTTCTTGTGAAATCGCAAAAGAAGCGAAAATAATACGACAAAAACGGTAGTATTCTTTTATTGCACTGACTTACTCTTTGATGTTTGATGACAGAGCGTCGGTGGCGCTGTGGCCTCGGCACTGAACTGTGCCCCGAGTAGAATCGGGAGGCCCGCGATCGATCCTGCCATGTACTAATATGTTTTTCATTTCACGATGTGACGTAGCTGTGGTACTTGCCTCCTGAATCTATGGGAACCGGAGGGAGTCCTAGGCCTTGCGTCAGCACGGGTTGTAGAGGGTATGCCTACGGCAGCGAGAAGTGAGACTCGAGACACACAATGACAAATGGTTTTATTTACAATCAGCTTATCTTATAGCACAGAGTTTCAAAGCACCTACCAGACTCTATACAAACTCTAAAATTCACAACCGGCGCGGGGGAATGGAACGGGACGCACGGCACTCGCGAGTGTCCTCTGGATGATTCTTTACTATGCTGGAGATCCACGGTTAAATTATAATAATATGTACAACGTGGTGGTGGCTCGGTAATTATGAAAAGATATCGGTCGGTTATTAGTCTTATGTCTAGGTTACGCTGCTCAGCCGCGAGACACCAAGGGGGTTCTGCAAGGCTGGCGTATAGACTTAATCTAGACCGCTGCGCTTCTCTTGTGAGGAGGTCGGCATCGGTTCAACAGACACAAACAGGTAAACAAATATCGACCAAGCGCCAATCGTGATAGAAAGGCTGCTTAGGTCTCAAGGACGGACACTTAAATCTAGACCGCTGCGCTTCTCTTGTGAGGAGGTTGGCGTCGGTCGAACGGACACAAACAGACAAACAAATATCGACCAAGCGCTAAGAGCCGCTCAGGTCTCAAGGACGGACATTTAAATCTAGACCGCCGCGCTTCTCTTGTGAGGAGGTTGGCGTCGGTCGAACGGACACAAACAGATAAACAAATATCGACCAAGCGCTAATCGCGATAGAAGAGCTGCTTAGGTCTCACGGACGGACAATTAAACCTAGGCTACGCAGCTCAGTCGCGAAATGCCTAAAGCATTCAGCAGGTCTGGCTTATCTACTTCTTACAACTAAGAATCATGCACATGAAATAAATTATAAATCGGAACCAGTGAGCCACCACTCTCGTATGTAGATAATTACGGTTTTTTTCGGAAAGACGGATCACCACTTGAATCTAACAGGACACAGAGATACGCACGGACTGATCGAACTTGGACGGAGCAAAACCGGGAGGCACATCGGGTGCAGCGGACGGGCGCGGTATCGCCTTCTTGTCTGAAGGTTCCGGGACGGCGGATAGACGATTACTGACTGCTGTGGCGCTGCGCACGCGCTTATATAAGCTTGCGCGTGAGGCGTAGGTATCGTGCTGAGGCAGGGCCGGACTCAGGTGTTGATTCGGTGCGAGCACAGGGGCGTACTTCGGCTGCGTGTGTCGGATCGTCTGGCGGGGTGCGGTGTGCATCGTTACAACGAATTTCATATGTACATTTATCTGACGCTCCTACGATGAAGGAAAACATCGCGAGGAAACCTGCACAGGTACACCTACGAAGTAATTCAAAGGTGTATGTGAAGTCAACCAATCCGCACTGGGCCTGCGTGCTTTGACTAAGGCCTAATCGCCCTAACATAACTACATAGTTAGGGTAGACTCGTGCCCATCGGTGGGGGCGTATTTGAGCTGTGATGATGACTGTTTGATGTATATTCGCAGTAGTTTCATGGTAGCAGCAATAACAGAAAAGCTGAAAAGAAAAACGTCTGTGGTAGTAGGTACAGGCATGTACAGTGACGGACGTCCTGACGATCACATGCAGAATGCGGTTTGCACATGCGGTTGCCCTTGATTTGCCAAAGACGACGCGAAGACGTAGGGTAGACGGTAGACCACCTTCTAATGGCTAATGACGGTTGAGAGAGACTTGAAAGATGAAAAAATTGATCCAAACCTTGCACTCAACCGTGTAGAATGGAAAAAAGGACAGGAAAGGTCAACCCGAAGTAAATGGGAAAGGCCAAAGAAAAAGAGAGACTATTTGATATAATTTTCAGCCTGACATCTCTTAGTTCCCGAGAAAAGTCTTGACAAACAGACAGACAACAAAGTGAGCCTATAAGGGTATTTTTAATAACTCACATGTCTAACATAAAAAAAATTACTCCGCTTCGCTAATCCAGACTTTCAGTTCCCTAAATTTTATAACTTTACATTTAACTGTACTGTTGTAGGTAAGAAATTTGAACTACCTTAAAAAGTGCCAGAATTGAATTCATATTAAATACATTTGAGGGTTCCGTACATCAAAAGGAAGAAATTGAACCCTTATAGGATCACTTCGTTGTCGGTCTGTTCGTTTGTCCGTCTGTCTGTCTGTCTGTCAAGTCCCCTTTTCTGGGGTACTCGTAGAGATATCAAACTGAATTTAATCAAAGAATGTATATGAAATATTCGGTTCTACGGTCCCCGAGAAAAGTCTTGACAAACAGACAGACAACAAAGTGAGCCTATAAGGGTATTTTAAATAACTCACATGTCTAACATAAAAAAAATTACTCCGCTTCGCTAATCCAGACTTTCAGTTCCCTAAATTTTATAACTTTACATTTAACTGTACTGTTGTAGGTAAGAAATTTGAACTACCTTAAAAAGTGCCAGAATTGAATTCATATTAAATAGTTTTGAGGGTTCCGTACATCAAAAGGAAGAAATTGAACCCTTATAGGATCACTTTGTTGTCGGTCTGTTCGTTTGTCCGTCTGTCTATCTGTCTGACAAGTCCCCTTTTCTGGGGAACTCGTAGAGATATCAAACTGAATTTAATCAAAGAATGTATATGAAATATTCGGTTCTACGGTCCTTTTCAGCTATGAAGAAATCATTTGTAAATCAACGCGACCAAAAGATGTCACCGTTTATGTCTCATATTTTCGCAAAGATTTTATTTTACAAGGGAATCAAAGGGTGCTTTTATCCGCTTCCGTGGTCTAGTAGTTGAGACCACCGGTTGTTGTTAGGGATGTCCGGGGTTCAATTTCCCATAGGTAGCAGAATTTTTCTGCTCGATTTGGTTGGTACTAGGGCTTCCGAGGCCGCCTGGCTAGCTACCACCGTCTTACCTAAGTTTGTCGCCATAATAACAATGTTTATAGCATTGTTGTGTTCCGACAATTAGAGGTAAGATAGCCAGTTCCTCAGTTGTTGAGGAGTCCAGGCGGAGCTTGCTTCCACCTTCGGCCTTATCGTCAATTACTATCAGGTAAAATGAAAACCAAGAGCTTCCCTGTCGCATGTAAAAAAAAACATTCACTTCACTATGATAGGTACAATTTTTATACAATGCATATGTATATTTTATTTTAACTTGTAAATATGACATAGTGTTAATGTGATATTATCTTATTTTATCTTATGGGGTGGGGTGTCTCAAGCGATGAGCCTTCGCACTTTGACCCACTATGGATCTTTTGTGCTTCCCCTAGTTATTAGTCCCTTAAGCGATCGCCACCAACGGTCCAGTCCACCATGCCCATGAGCTTGATGATGTCCTTTGGCGGCATGGCCCTATAGTCTTCCGGTTTTGGGTAACCAATTCCCGTCAGCCTTAACCTCCTGCCCGCTATAGTGTCGCAGTGGCATAGTATATTATGCTCCATCCTTTCTTCCATTTCCATGCAGGCCCTGCAGATTGTTTACAATAAACTGGCACCTGGCACCATTTTTGCGTCGCCTCGCGACTTCTCTTTGCGAGGGAGCGCGAGCCTTGCCGACGGCGCACGAACTCGGCTTTGTGTAAATGAACGGTGGGCTCGACAGATTTTTAATATTCATTTCATTTATTTCCATCACAAAAGCTACAATAGTGGATGATACAGAATTTAAGATTTTGTTATAAACATTCAGATTTATACAGGTAAGTACACATGTAGCCATCGTGAGGGAGCGGAACCTGTACTAGGATACCCTGTGTTAGAAAATTCCGGCCTCCCACCCATCGGACACTCAAGATTCAGTTGATTTTGTAAACTTACAAGAAAAAGATTAAACTTATAACATTTTGTATGAATGTGCGCGCGTGCGTGTGTGTGCGTGTGTGTGCGTGTGTGTGCGTGCGTGTGTGTATGTGTGTGTGTGTGTGTGTATGTGTGTGATTGCTGTGACGCTTGGGTCAATGACATAATGGCATAGAATAGGCTAGATGACTTAATTTTTTTTTTGCTTTAATAGAAGCTCATTCATATAATAAACAGGACTGCATCTTTTTCCACGGTATTTTAATATTTAATGACGAGACGTAAAAATTAGAATTCAGTCATTATCCCAATTGTTGATTTGTGAATTTTGTTGTTTTTTCGGAATCGGCAAGTCCCATCCTAGTAATATTAGTTTATAAGATAACTAGAATTTTACATTTTTATACTTAATGTAATTATAAACTATGTATTAACAATTAATATAATATATACATAATATCCAAATATTATGTATAAGGTGGCGCATGTCACATATACTTAGCCGGTTTTTCTTTAGAAAATAGCATATAATATACTTATTCGTAGCTTAAACCTTTCTACACATACTCATCTATTATTCTGAAAACAAGAATAAATATAAACAAGTCACATGATAAATCTGCCTTAAAAAGAATGATACAAACCTTGTACGAGTACAATGTAGAGACAAGTTTTTAAGTAACTTATTTGGAAGACTGTAGTCGGAAGTGAAAATTTATTGCAGACAGAAAAACGACAAGAGCCTCCAATCTAGCAGACATTACTTAGTTTCCCTTGTAATCCGCCCTAACAAGCGGACGAAAGAGTATCTTAACCACGAAATGTCACACTCCGAAACGAAGGCGTAGGTAAAATTACAGCGGCATTCATTTTATGTGCGTGTGGTGTGAGAGCTCTTTTTTGAAAAGTTATAATATTTTTACGAAATCAAGGAAGAATTTAGGAAATAATTGTGAAAACAACATGGTGAAGATAAAAAAATTGTGAAATCAATAGGGAGAAAGTTCTGGTCTATTAACATGAACACTCACTCTGCTAACCAGAGAAAATACGTAACTCAAAATATATTAGATATAAATGTTCAACATTTTTATGTGGAATAATTTGTGTTGAATTTGTGAAACCTTCACAAATATTCAAAAGATTTTAACGGTTTATTAGGATTTGGCAAAGGTTTATTTGGAACACTCAATTCTCTTATGGTGCAGACGGAGTGTTCCAAAACTTACTAACTTTGGCTAAATAAATCGTTAATATTCTTACTCTGTTTTACGAGTATAACGCAGAGTCAATTTGTGAAACAAAAACCTTGACGTAAAACATAATAGTTAGAGATAAAATTAAAAATATGCTTTCTTTACAACATCCCGTGCGAGAGCTCCGTATTTTAGATATTATTTACATAACCCGAACATAAATACAAACGGAGGCCACATCAGAAATTGTGAAAATGTTGTCACTAAAATTTTGACTCATTTTTTATTTCAGAGCTTGTTTAATTTTAACAATAATCAACTTTATTACATTTCTAAGCGAGAAATGCATAGGGTGACCATTTTTTTGTCGGACACATTTTTTTAAATGCTTGGAAAAATAGGTTGAGGAGGCGTTACGCCAAGAAGCTTCAGAAAGTTCAAAAGACAGTGACAGTTTCAGTGACGGAGGCAGCAATGAGAAACAATGACAATGATGAGGAAGACTTTTTTAATTCTGTTACTCAGTTTAAAAAAAACCTAAGAGCCTCAAATCATTAAAGGCTAAAGCTCAATCTCTCGTCAAAATGTGTCTAGACACGAAATCCAAAGACTCTTTTAATGATGCGGCATTCCTCGAGGAACAGATATATATAGTATATATATAATACTGCTATACCCTCGAGCGCTGCAGTTGAACGTCTTTTTTCCACCGGCAAAGATATTTTAACACCGAAACGAGCCTCACGCTCAGACGAGAACTTCAACATACTAATGTTCATGAAGGGGAATATCCACATTGTGCCAGATGATTAAATTACACACTTTTATTTTTTATATATTTACACACTGTCTTTTTTTGAACCTAACTTATTAACTTCCAGAACCCAAAACAACAGTTTTTGTAAGCAAATCACAACCACAGCGATATAAAAAATGCAATTTTTATCACGTGTTAACGGATTAACGACTAACGTTAACTTGCGTTAAATCTTCCGAAATGTAACGTGTTAACGTTTAACGAGGTTAATTTTTTTAGTAACGGATTAACGATTAAAGAAGTTATCTATTTGATTAACGGTGCCCAGCTATGCTAACTATTTACTGTTTACACTCATAGCTTTCCTGTAGATATTTCCATAGATTTCTATAGATTCCTGTCAAACGCAACATTTGATTGAGCGTTGCAATTATTTATTTGTATTGTGTTGTTATATAATCGTGTGTTCCCGCTTACTGGTAATAAGTAAGAACGTAAGTACCTATCTTCATCAGTATGATTTATTTATTTCTAATAGTAAAGGTTCAGTATTTCGTTTTCGTATGTGTTAAGAGAAGAGTGAAATTATTAAGCATTTAATAAAGGCTCCAAAAAATAGTAAAACCTTGAAGGAAAGTATATTGAGCTATGACTTCTTGTGTTTCTTTATAGCCTTTTTCTTTCTAAATTTTAAAATGGACTTTTACCCACTGACAGCGTGGCACCGCACTGCTTCCGTATTCTGCGGCATCTTATCAATTCAAATTCAATATCTTTTATTCAAATACGATTGTAACAATCACTTTTGCACGTCAAAGCTGCTACGCCATTGGTTCACAAGTCTTGTAGCCCGCATAATAATATATTAATTACTAGCTTCTGCCCGCGACTTCGTCTGCGAATTGGGTCTAAAGCTTTGCTCGTTACCAATTTTTAATCTTCCTACGGGAACTATTTGAGAGCTCATTAAGGAATATAAAGTACATGTCCTTTTCCATAGCATAGGTGACATGCATACCAAAGGGGAATGCCCATTTTTCATAGTAACCGCGGCCCGAAGTGCCCACCTTGAAATTAGTATGCAAATAATAGTATACACGGTTATTTTTTTATCACCCTGGAAAATTTAAGGGACGCTTCACGGCATGGTATTAAAATAATTTAAATATAAATTAAAAAAATAACCCCCCTCCTTAATTTTATATTAATTTTTTTTAAAATACAAAAAATGCTGCACTAGTTGAGAGCAGCATTTTTAGAGATTTTTTTATTTTTTTTTATATTTTTTGAAAAATTTTTATTTCATTTTTTTATTTTTTATATAATATTGGATGTGTCCTGAGGCGTCCCTAAAATTTTCCAGGGTGATAAAAAAATAACCGTGTATAATCGTATTATTAAGTAGGATAAATACTGATTCATAAAAAAGTTGCACTTTTTAAATAAAACAAGAATTTCATATGTAGATATTTATTGATATTTCTCATCAATTCTAACCATCAAGCTCATCGAATTCTATTAAAACTTCATCCAGGAACTATGCCGGTGGATAGATATTACCCTGTGATGACGTATCCACCCCAAATACCATATGACCGTCATGACGTGGCCACAACAACCTACCGTCCGACGACCAACAATGCAGTTGCAGCAATATTGTTTATTCCCGCTCGAAACAACAATATTTTATTTGATGTATCCATGGTCACCCTAAACAAATTTCTCACATAGAAATGTAATAATGTTGATTATTGTTTAAATTAAACAATCTCAGAAATAAAAAACGTGTCAAAACTTTAGTGACAACATTTTCACAATTTCTGATGTGGCCTCCGTTTGTATTTAAGTTCAGGTTATGTAAATAAAATCTAAAATACGGAGTTCTCGCACGGGATGTTGAAAAGAAAGTTTTTTTTTCATTTATTCTCTAACTATTATGTTTTACGTTAAGGTTTTTGTTTCACAAATTGACTCTGCGTTATACTCGTAAAACAGAGAAAGAATATTAACGATTTATTTAGCCAAAGTTGATAAGTTTAGGAACACTCCGTCTGCACCATAAGAGAACTGAGTGTTCCAAATAAACCTTTGCCAAATCCTAATAAACCGTTAAAATATTTTGAATATTTGTGAATAGGTTTCACAAATTCAACACAATTATTCCCCATAAAAATGTTGAACATTTATATCTAATATATTTTGAGACCGGAGTTACGTATTTTCTCTGGTTGGCAGAGTGAGTGTTCCAGTTAATCGACCAGAACTTTCTCCCTATTGATTGCACAATTTTTTTATCTTCACCATGTTGTTTTCACAATTATTTCCTAAATTCTTCCTTGATTTCGTAAAAATATTATAACTTTTAAAAAAAGAGCTCTCACACCACACGCACATTTCATTTTGTGTTTTAACGGTAACCTTTTCTATATAACCTTTTTCAGGCAAACACAAAATTTTATTGCAACTTATTTAAAGCAAATAATAGTGTCGATTCAGGCACACAACTAAATTCAACTAAACTAAATTGACAGGATTCAAACTATCGCCATCTTTGTTTTTCTCTAAAGGATTAAAAGTGACAGCTTTATTTTTAGACCTGTCAAATTAGTTTAGTTTAATTAAGTTGTGTGTCTGAATCGACACCATTGGTAAGTTTCTGGTTACAGAATGCTATAGTTTTATGCAGTCATTATTCAACTCGTGCTATTTGCCAGTGATGACGTTTAGCGCCTAATGTTTAGCGTGCCTTCCAAACCAAGAAGTGAATCGAGAAAATATAATAAATACATTTTGCGCACCACTTGCTTTAAAAAATGGCGTATTATGTGTTATGAAAACCTTACCTACATAAATTAAGCCACTTAAAACCTCTAAAAACAGGGTTCGAATATTGTATTGATTTTGTATCTCTTCCTAGAAATTTAATTAATTTGTATTTTGAGCACAGAAAGTATGGAGGTACTTAAATTTTGATAGAAACCTATCTATATTTGTTGAGCGAAAAAAAATAAATGATTCAAAAATACGAGATGATCCAGGCGGCGGCGATGGGCGGGGAGTGGCTGTCTCAACGCGGGACGCCATTGATTATGCATTACATTCAAATGAAAACAAACACTACAATTAATCTATACTAATATTATAAAGAGGAAAGATTTTATTTGTTTGTTTGTATTGAATAGGATTCGAAACTACTGAACCGATTTTGATGAAAGTTGGTATAGGGATAGTTCGAGACCAGGGGAAGGACATGGGGTAATTTTCCTATGGGAAAAAATCCTACGGAAAAACAAAAATAACGCGGGCGAAGTCGCGAGCAAAAAGTAAAAAAAAAACTTCGATTCCAATGTTGCATCACACAAGCGATAAAAATAAACGTTGTTTCAACTCACATAGCCCCAATAACCATTTAAAGCGGAAAAGTATTCTTAATATCAATTTCGCGGTTCATATTTTCTCGTATTGAAGGATCACGTTTCTCACGTTTTGGCTCCAAGCGATGTTTTCTATCCGACATAACCGTGTAAATAGCTGGAGTTTGTGGTTTAATAAAAATAGAATTGTGTAATATCTGCTCTATATTTCTACTTTGCTTGTAAGTTGTGCATTTTGATAATATCAAGTTACTTTTTACGAATTGAATATGATTTTTGCGTTGTATTTTGAAGCTAAGCCCTCATTCGCGCGAGCGTTAAAAAAGCGTTGCGTTAAATCCCGGCGTTAGCGCTTTTATAACGTTCGCTGTACGATACTCAATATACTCAACGCCCAGCGTTGAAAATACAACGCTGCTCGGTAAGAAAGCGTCAAGTTATAAAAGTATAATAAAAAAAATATAATGCATCTATTATATTGGAACGTTTTTTGACGCACGTTAGAAAAGCGCTCGTGTGGACGGACAATAAATAAATACGAGTATAAAATTTGTAAAATTACTAAATTTTTATAATTACTTTGTAATTTTTTTAAAAAGTCTAAGATATTAATACATTGATATAATCGTGGGGAATAGCGCAACCTGACTACTACGTAATGTAAATAGCATTCATAATTATACTAGCTTTCCGCTCGCGGCTTCGCCCGCGTTATTATTGTTTTCCGTGGAAATTTTATATTTTCCCGTAGGAAAAATAATTTTGTATTCTATTATATAGAAGACTGTTATTTATATTTAGGAGCTCGGATAAATTTTTTTATAGAAATTGGAGCAGATTATAAATATTTTCCATTGAAACTTTCAACCCCTATTTTGCACCCTAAGGGGGTGCATATCGTAGCTAATTTAAAGATTTTCCCATACAAACTTGCAACGCCTATTTTATCCCTTCAGGGTTAATATTTTTTAAAATGCCTTCTAAGTGGGCGTCCGTATTTCGAAAACAACTGTCCAAATTTCACGTTTCTACCATTAGCGGTTACGGTTGTGCGTGCGTCTATTTAGATGGGAACTTCTCTTTTTATATATATAGATAGATTATGAGCAGTTGATTATTTAAAGTCAAGCACCAAACGATTTTATTTTTGCGTTTGATCAATGCCCTACTAGAATGATGAGGAAGGTGGTGTGGTGACTGGTGCCTAGGACCAACCTAATTATTTTTTTAGTGAATTGGATGTTAATACTTAATTATTAACAGTGGCTATAGACTGCTTTGGCTTAACAAAGTTCAAAAGGGATCACTAAATTGAAGATTTCGTCGGGGCTGGTAATACTTACGTATTTACTAAAGTTGCGACTACACAACTCGAGCAAAACAGCAACAAGTCCAGTTTTGCTAGTTAACTTTCAGTTCTTCCAGTAGGGTTACTCTTGAACCGGATCCGATCGATCAGCATTGAGATTGTGGTTATTCGTAAGCTTGTTTTTGCGCATTGGCTCCAAATTGACCCCGTATTGTGCGGATTTTGGGTGGACCGAATTCAGTATTATTAAATTTTCTCAAAATACAGATCCAATTTGGCGCTAGTGTTGTTACTCAAGCGTATGAAAAATCACAATCCCAATGACGATCTATCGGATGTGGTTCAAGAGTAACTTTACAGTTTCAAATCACATAGGTAATTATATCTTGAGCAATTTTTTACATCAATTACCTCAATAAATTATTGTTTTCTATTTATTTAAAAATAGTATATTGGTAACACGGTCGTCTATAAACGGTATGTTTTTAAGAGCACATAATATTGGATTGCAACTCAGATCTAATCTATTGACAGTAGTTTAACCCTGTTTCATAAAAAAATTAATCAGGCATATGTTTATAAAGAGCGTCGGTGGCGTTATGGACCTTCTAATCGGGAGGTCCGGCGTTCGATCCTGCCATGTACCAATGTGTTTTTTCGTTTTTCAAATTTATTCCCACGATGAAGGAAAATATCGTGAGGAAACCTGCAACACCCGCGAAGAAATACGAAAATATGCGTGAAGTCGACCAATCCGTACTGGGCCAGCGTGGTTGACTAAGGCCTAAATACCCTAACTTAGAGTAGGCTCGAGCCCCTCGGTGGGGAACTGATGATGAGCTGTGATGATGATGATGGTGAATGTTTATAAATATTTAAATAAAACATAAATAAATTTAGCAGCACCGCTGTTTGGCGGCAGAAATGGATAAGATAAAGGTGCCCATGCAGACGACTTTAGTACAGAGTCTCTCTCTGATTACTCCTAAATTTGAAAATCTAATTAGGTTAATATACTTCTTAAACTTTACATAGACATAATAAGAAAATAGTCAGAGGTAAAAAGCAAGAGTTTCTTCTGAAGAAACTGACATAACTACAAGCTGTTTCGTAATCCTGAAAGCTACTTTATGCAGCTTTTTAGCTTAGAAGTGTTTATCACGGTCAGGTGAAGAAGTCTTGTGTAAACCTAATGAGAACGTGTATTAGGCGCCCGTCTAGACTTGCCAAATTGACCCGATAATAATCTAGTTGAACGCAAATTACCCAACTTACGCTTAAGTATCTTCAGTAACCATTTTGTTTTGCCTTTATTAGATTTGAGAAAATGAAAGTGCCTACTTATTTATTTGCGAGTGTATTCTGTTAAAACTTTCTCATTATACTTGATTGGAATGTTTTTGC
Source organism: Schoenobius gigantellus (assembly GCA_963935595.1). NCBI lineage: Eukaryota > Metazoa > Arthropoda > Insecta > Lepidoptera > Crambidae > Schoenobius > Schoenobius gigantellus. The sequence goes on along the minus strand of OZ012563.1, from coordinate 10,800,344 downwards.
CCCTAAAGGAAAGGTCGACAAAATTTGCTGAAATTACTGATTTAATTGGACAGAGTTGCTTAGAGCTGGACAAGTGAATCATAAATGAAATACTCGTCTTCGTTGAGAATCGACCCCTGCCAACGCGTTGAGTAAATTGTGTAGTTATTTAAATTGATGCCTAAGAAAATACGACTAAAATGACCCTGAAGCAACTGATCTTGATTCTTATCGCGAAAAAAATACAATGTCTCTTTAGTTTGCACCGAATTATGTAAGTTTCTCTATGTAAGTATGTTTCTGTATGTTTCTACAAGTTCAATTTCAAGCTGCGAAGAATAAAGTTTTGCACACTTTTTAACCGACTTCACAAGACCGGAACCTCCGCCTTGTTGAAGTCGGTTAAAAAGTACAAGTACAAGGTCACAAGGGCGGAGGTTCTCAACTCTACTGTATGTTTGTTCTTGTTTGTTAACCGATTATTTCGTTAATTATGTACCGATTTTCAAAATTCTTTTTGTATTCGAAAGAGAACACACCTGTGGTTACCATTGTAACCAAGACAGGTGATGGTATCCTAAAAAAATCGAGAGAAACTCTTAAATTTCATAGGCATTGTTATATTATTAAATATGATATTTATGTTATGAAATTAAACCAGCTTGATAAGTCGATATGACAAGACAAATTTTATTTTTCTTTTTCTCCACCATAGACAAACTAAGTATACAACATCTCTCTCCTTCACAAATTTAACACAAATAAAATAACTTAAACACTACGAGTAGCCATAACGATCAGGAGGTCTAACTACCCTTCCTGATGAAGTCACTCTAAGGCCTTGATCATGTACCTGCGCACCGTGATGAGCAGGTGCGCAATATGCCGGTGACACATCTGGAGGAGTTGAAGAAGAGGCGGGTGGTGGATCATCAGGGATGTAGAATGGAACAAAGCTCAGAGGCTTTATATAAAATCTATTTCGAATGTAAAACTTATTGTCAGCAAGTATTTTGTACGATCTGTCATTTAGTTTAAGGGACAAACTAAATGACAGATCGTACAAAATACTTGCCGACAATAAGTTTTACATTCGAAATAGATTTTATATAAAGCCTCTGAGCAAACGATCTTTTATGGTGACATCTAGTATTCCGCAAACTAATTTGTCCTTAATGAGGCTTTCCGTTAACGTGCCAAAGTCACAACTAGCACTTAATTCTCTTAGTTGAGAAATGTAGTCTTCATACAGTGCGCCGACCTTTTGGTTTCGTGTAAAAAATTTGAATCTTTCATACGTGATATTGTTTGCAGGGTTAAAATGCGAGTCGAATTTCAATACTACTTTTTCAAAATCATCTTTCTCATTTTCTTGTAAATCGAAAGTATTATACAACCTTAAAGCTCTATCTCCAATTAATGATAATAATAATGCAGTTTTTACCTTATTAGTTCTTAGCTCATTCCCCGATGCCAACATATAAATGTTGAATTTTTGTTTGAAAAATTGCCAATTGTCAGCCATGTTGCCCGACCAAGATATGTTCGACGGCAAAGCAATTTGTACAATATTTTGATCTTTAATTTGCACTACTTTTTCCTGGGACATTTTTTTTTTAATAATTTACCTTAAAAAAAATATTTTTGCGTAGGATTTATACCGACTGCGCCATGTTATATTATTAAATATGATATTTATGTTATGAAATTAAACCAGCTTGATAAGTCGATATGACAAGACAAATTTTATTTTTCTTTTTCTCCACCATAAACAAACTAAGTATACAACAGGCATGTCCAACGTGTTTTGTGTTTTTTTCTGAAACTTTTCGGGTATTTGTGTCTGGTAGTCATCATCTCAAGGATTAGAAGTTGGTTTTATCTTCTAATATATAAAATTCTCGTGTCACAATGTTTGTTACCAAACTCCTCCGAAACGGCTTGACCGATCTTTATGAATTTTTTTTGTGTATATTCGGTAGATCTGAGATTCGGTCATACACTATTTTTTATTTTGACGAAACGTAGTTCGCGGACCCAGCTAGTTAAATATAAAAGGCACTTGTTTGTTGTATTCTTATAAGTTGCTTCGTTGAGCTAGTGTTGAATTCACTAAAAAGATAATAAATTATTTAATTATTTTTACAAGAATAAAAAACGCAAAGAAACTAAAAAATAGTTTAAGAATACACAAGAATACAAAACATATTTTTATTTTGCAATCGGTGCCAAAATCTGCTCGCCTCTTCGTCCGAGCCGGTTTGTGTGAACGGACGCTTAAGGGGGCACAGTCAGTCCACTAGCGCCGCCATTCGTTTTTTATTAATTATGATGAGAATAAGAATAAGAATAAGAATAATTTATTTTACCAAAAAATATAGTACAAAGTAAACAGTACTGTGATCATCACACTAGGTTAGACCTGTTACGCGAAGATCATACTTATTAACAAAAATCAAGGATTTTCTGTACCAGCTGATTTAAAAGATATTAATTTATATAATATATTAAACGAAGAAATCAAATAAAAAATACCAATTATTAATAAGGAGCCTAAGTGTGAGTAAGTATGTGTGTTGTTTGAGAGTGTGTATGTGTGTGAAACAGTGTTGTATATGTAAGCGTGTGTGTAGTAAATTTGAAGTGTGATTGATTATGCTACATTAGAACCCTTAATAAAGCTTCCGATTCAGTATAATTATGGGATAGCAGATACCTCAGCAGTAAACATTTAGCTTCTCTGACACTTGATTGTTTCAAGGAGGGACACGTCTTTACCACATTATTATAAATGTAGGGTCCTAAAAATATTCTAAAGCGACGAGAAAAAGAAGTTTTTATTCTTGCAGTAGTTATGTGAAACGTACGCTTCTGAAGCATTTCTCTATATGAAGGCATGTTTAAGACGGCTTTATGTGTAAAGAGGAGGAGACGCATGAGAAAAAGTCTACGGACACTCAAAACCTGAGCATCTTTATACAGCAGAATGGTGGGATACCGTCGATTCTTATTTTAAGAGACCTTGAGTACGGCTCTTTGAGCTCTTTCAAGTGTTATAAGGACAGATGAAGGAGCCCCTCCCCATGCAAGGATGCAATAGTTTAATATCGACTGGCATAATGCGAGGTATGCAGTTTTCAACAACCTTCCATCAGTAGCTTCACGCAATAATTTCATTGTGTGAATCATCTTGCGAGTACGGGTTGCTGTAACTGCAATATTTTTACGTATTTTGTACACATAAACCGTATAGAATAGTCGAAATCATAATTATTGCTTAAAGCGGCCACTTTTAGCAATAATTCTGATTATGATTATTCCTATACTTTTAATCTATACCTGAATAGCTCCCAAAAATCTAAAATATCTATATTGAGTTCGTGACTGTGCTATTTTTTGCAGAAACGTCTTTAATTCATCATAATTAATAAAAAAAAACGAATGGCGGCGCTAGTGGACTGACTGTGCCCCCTTAAGGCGACATGTTATTGCAGCATTGCACGCTTCTATAGCAAACTACGAATTCGAAACTTTATTACTGATCTAAAAAACTCTGTAATCAAGTCTTTCTATACGTAGTTTTCTTATTTGAATGAGCAATCATCTTCGTTGCTGATTTGTTAACTCTACAATAACTAATTAAAAAATTATAACAACTTTGAATTGTGCACAGCTCAATCAGCAAATTTGTTTCAGCTCGCAAAACTTGTTTGGACGAGTCAATAAACAAGATTGGTGTTCAATTATTCGACCGCCTTATAAATCCACGTCTCATTATGGACGTTCGTTTTTGTATGGTCCCACTTAGAATATTCCAGGCTTTCAGTCAACGTCTTCTATTATTACTGGTGTTTAGGTTTGGCCATTTTCTAACTTCCAGGCCCGTCTCAGTTCATTAGTAACAATTAATCACCTAACCTTCCTCCCTGTGTCCTTGGGTGAACGGGTAATCGGCTCGCTCTTAACTCGTGAGGGCTAAAGGGCGAATTCCTACGCCGCGACCCTCCGGGTGTTGGATGAGGCGTTCAAATCATTTCGCTTGGAGTGTTTACATAGTTACGTTTGCATGACGTTATATATTTCGCTGCGAGCATGGGGCGTTTGGGTAAATTTAAAACTGGCTCCTCGTACGCAGGCTTACCCAATTTTTTTGTGTATCCAGAAATCGTATTGGGGGTGTTACATTTTCAAAGCAGCAAGCCTTGCATTGCTGTGTTCCGGTTTGAAGGATAAGATATGGCAGTGAAATTACTGGGTACCGTGACTTTACATCCGATGTCACAAGTTGGTACGTACACTGTGGCTCTTGTGGGGGTTGCAGTTTTTCTGCGAATCCACAGGAGCCGCATGTATTATAGGTGACTATTACCACTTACCATCAGGTGGGCAGTTTACTTGTTTGCCAACTTATTGCAATAACAAAAAAAAAATACGTGAAAAAAATCTTTAGCCTTAATTTTACAGATTTTTGTGGTATTTTTAAAAACGCTTAAAACCATGTTTACTCATTTTTTTGTCATTTTTAAATATAGGTAGTACTTATTATAAAGTTTCACGCGTCAAGATTAGACAATAACGCGGCGGAGTTCAAACCAAGCTATTACCTCCTACTTCACTCCCCTTGGGACAATCATTTAACTGATGTTCAACATTTAAGTTCAACATACAGAGCCTTGCAATCTGAATTACTTACGATTTTTTAAGTTATGTTTTCACCACAGTCGTTCGAAATGTGTTTTCATACTAATATTATAAAGAGGAAAGATTTGATTGTTTGTTTGTTTGTATTGAATAGGCTTCGAAACTACTGAACCGATTTTGATGAATGTTGGTATAGGGATAGTTCGAGACCAGGGGAAGGACATAGGGTAATTTTTCTACGGGTAAAAAAATTTCCACGCGGAAACAAAAATAACGCGGGCGAAGTCGCGAGCGGGAAGCTAGTTTTACTAAAATTTGAATTACATTTTTTTACAGTTACTACTTTTCCTTCACTTGACCTAAGGTGAGTTGCACATTTATTTTTACCTATCTATCTATATACATAACTCTACATTTATTTATATAATACTAGTGGGCCCGGCAGACGTTGCCCTGCCCGGCGATTACAGCGCCACCTACTGGGTCCAAATGTACTTTTAAACCTTCCCTGTACCTATTCAAACACACACAGAAAATTTCGTAAGAATCTGTCGACCCGTTTCAGAGTTTTTGCGAGACAAACACACAGCGTTTCATTTTTATGTATAATATAATACCTATTTTTGGATAGTTCTTTCTTAATTTAATGCGTTTCTTGCGTTATTCACCCAAAACTAGGTAAGGTGGAGGTACCCGAGTTCGACTCTGGTACAGAGTCTCTTCGGGTAATGGGTCTAGTTGTGGAAGATGTTTCAAATATCACCACCTCAGTAGCAGCTTACGCCCACCTGTGGGTGTATTAAGGACGATGATTATGATGTTGATTACGGTGAGAATGATATGGACATTGGACAGCATCATTAAAATAATTCATAATAGAGAGGAAAACTCCATGAAACGATTTAAGACCTGTTTACTTTCGTAGTACCTACTGTTTTGTCGGCAGCTTTTAATGGTTTATATTTTGACTTCACTGCAATTCGCCTCTCGCGGGGGCATTTGTCAGTGAGTTCATTCTTGTAACTTCCTGCTGCTGGAGTGCACTTTCGAAGCAAGCATTATTTTTGTTAAACATAGCCAGTTAACACTTTAAAACGTAGACTGTGACTCCCAGAAATTATTTTAGTCGTACATTTTCGGTATTCTGTGTTACGATTGTGTTTTGTACATAGAATCGCTAAGGTCAGCCGAAGTTGCAATTATATTCTCACCGCCTGTTGTTATGACCTGTTGTTATTATGCCGCCTGCTGCGGCAATATGCTGAGCCAGATCCGTTTCGCTTGCACAGTAGGTACACTACAAGCAGTTATAATAAATAGGTTTTTTTCTGTTTTCTTACTTTTTACGCTGTGTATGTCAAAAGCTTTGTATATGTACTGTGAAAATGAATAAATGATTTATCTATCTATCTATAATACAACTGCGAAAATTAAAATAGCAAGATTACAAGAGAAAACTAAACTTACAACCGGTTGCACCAAATTTACTTTTTACGATTTCGTAAAAGTAACAATATAAATACGTAGGAATTACACCATAATCTAGTTTCAATTGTAGTTTTACTTTATCCTTTCGTTTAAAAAGGTTAAATTTACGGCGCGAATCATAATATTAAATAGTGGAACGACCCATATTTACGAGTAGGTATTAAGTTGTTAGTTTTTACGAAATCGTATAACGTAAAACTTGGTGCAACCGGCTGTTAGTATTATTCCGTAAGATCCTTATGAAATCTACGCAATATTTTTTTACTGAATTCAGTTTGGTCATATAAGTTTTACTCATTTCACTATAAGTTGCTGATATTGGATTTTTTTCATAAACTAAGAACAGGTTTAATTGTAAAGCACTTAATAACGTGTACAGACGTTTCCCTTTGCCAATTTTTCTTCATGCGGACCTTCGTCAATATTTGTGTCGACATATTCCGATATGTTGAGTGAAGGGTTGATCATACTTTTTTGACAGTCAGTCCGTTATCGTCAGTGTCTCTGAACCTTTCAACCCTTTGTCTTTGAGTGTTGCTGAATCGATGGTTAGTGTCTCATATTATGGTGTACCTACTTTTTATCTTCCATTATGTCAGATCTTGTAAATTTTTAACGTTTTGAAACTCCGGATTATAAGAAGACAGCTCTTCTAATGGTTTTTCTGTAGTTATGCAAGAAGAACTTACAGAAAAAACAGCGAAAAAGAACTCGGTATACGACAGTGCCCTCCATTCAGTGGTTGCCATATCCATGTAGGTAGATACACTATGGCGTCCTATAAAACTACTCTATCGGGGTCTGAATGAGGATGATGATCTTATACGCCTCACAGTTATGGTATCAAATTAGGACGTTAAAAAACACAATGATTAAATGACCTTAACCGCTTTAACCACCTCCGTGGTCTAGTGGCTTAGACCACCGGGTTGTCGATCGGGGGTTCTGGGGTTCGATTCCCCATAGGAGCAGAAGTTTATCTACTTATCAGTAAATCATTTTATTGCTCAAAAATCTGTCTCTACCTTTTTTTCGAGGGCAATGCGTGACCGCGCCGTACTCGCCGTTGGCTAGACGACGAGCGCGGGGCTCTCCCGACAGAGTGCCGGGCCTACCCACTAAGCCTCCCGGTGTTCTCCCTGCCCTTATGGGCGCGCGTGATAGGGTTCACACTGCGGCTACCACTACCAACGCGCCCGGACTAGCCCGACCTAACTGGTCGCGCTATCGCCAAGGGGGGAATGCCCGAGAACACCAGGGCACTCCCCAGACGGAGGGCCTTATTACGGCGGCGTGCACGATCTGTCTCCACCTAATTTAATAATAATAATAATAATAAACACTTTATTGCACACAAAAAAATAAACATACATAACATTTTCAAAAATATTGCAGATGTACAACACAGGCGGCCTTATTGCTAATGAGCAATCTCTTCCAGGCAACCTTGGACTAGGGAAATACATAGTGGAAATTTAAACGGGGGATTGGTGCAGTAGTAGTGAAGGACATAATGAAGGACTCATTTAGCTAAGGATTTAAGGATTGGAAGTGATTTCGGACTTGAATCTTGAAGGACTCCAGCGTGCGAGCTCTCTTAATACTCTCAGGGAGAGAGTTCCATAGCCGGACGGCATATGCTGGAAAAGAGTATGAAAGGAAATCCGTGCTGTGGGGTGGGATATCAAGAGTTAAATTAAAGTTCGACCGTGAAGTACGCCTTGAAGAAGCGGACCGGAAAGAGAACTGAGACTTAAGATATGATTGAGAGGTTGGAAGAAACAAAACATTGTAAAAGTAGGGATAGCATGTAAGTCTCTGCGCTGGCGAATTGGCAGCCATTTTAGTTGAGAGCCATTTTAGTTTAATTTAAAAATAGTGATAATGAAGTCTGTAAGTACATGCAAACTTTCGTTGTACAGCCCTACAGCGATGCCATATGGAGTTCTGTTGGATTTGTCATCCACAAGGTTTTGTGGTAATGTTTATTAGAGAGATTTCTTCCCTTTGATCGACTTTATCGACGGGTATCATAAAAATACAGGATTTTATTTTTTATAATTTCATCAGGTTCGATTCCCGGTTCAGACAGGCGACTATTGAAAAATCCGTAAATGCAGTTTATATTGTTTTAAAAATCAAAATGAAGCCACTTTTCAGTAAAACTGTCTATCTACGACTTGCCCTCCACGTGGCATCGCCTTGAGACGCTCTGTCCATAAAAGCAAGAGTTAGGACATTATTTATGTAAAGAACTTCCAACATATTCTATAATACTATAAAAGTTTTGACGTGACTATCTACAGGACGTCCGACAAGTAATATCCTGCAGTCATACACGCCTTGAGCGTCAAACTCCAGTATCATAAAACGTTTTGCACTGCACAACAGCGACGCAACTGGCCATGATAACTTGAACTGGGGCGGTTCCACCAGCGTACTTCAAACGCGAAACCGCCGGAACATCGTGTTAACTCTCGCGGGTCACTTTAAACTGGTCGCTGGAAGCGTCTCTCTCTCGTTAAACCGACGAAGGTAAAAGTCAGGTTGTTCAATAATGGCCTTTACGGCTGGTAAATTTAAGATCTTTGACGAGGATAAATACTATCAGCATCTGGTGCGACATGTCGACCGCATTCCATCGCTGCGAAACTCAATTTTACGCGAGAGATGCACTCACCGTTGAACATGGACCAAAATTTGACTGGAAAAGTTTCGAGGTAGGTTCTAGAAGCTTTGCGAAGTTTAAAATTAAGATGGCACACCTAACGGAAGCATCTAGATTACGACATTGTTATTATGCTGTTACGGAGAATTAAGTCTCAACTCACCTAGTTGTTTAAGCCCCCATTTCCAGTAGGTACTTATGCACTATATATTTTTTTTAATCATTTTATTTATTTGTGTTCAGGCAACGTATTCCCATAGACATATATACCTTACAAATTAACATACATAATAATAATAATTACAATTGTGTTAGTATATATAAAAAAATATATATAGGCTAAGTATGTTAGTAAAATTAAAAATTAGGCGTATTCTTTGCCATGCAGGTAGTATCAGGTACTCTTCCTCGGAAGCGCCTGTACACCATTCCCTTCGGCCAGAAGTCCTCCTTCATGAAGGTATCTAGCGCGGTATTCGGGACTCGCACCACAAATGCTTTAAAGCTAGCGTTTTGTCGCGAATAATAGATCAGTTGTCCTTCTAAATGTCCGTTTCATAATTCTGTAATAAAAATCTACCAACAGGTTGGCGCTGTGGACTCGGCACTTGCCTTCCAATCGGGAGGTCTGCGGCTCGAGACCGCCATGTATCAATGTGTTTTTCGTTTCGAATTTCATATCGACGCTAGAAAGCATAAACGTAGTAACCCGCAAAACTGAAATTGTTCACCAGAGCAGAAAAACATTTTGATTTTTCAAAAAAAAATAATAACTTTCGTATTTATGGTCTGAGAGTTACCGTTTTTGGAAACTATATTTATATTTTTGTGCTGAATAAGTTTTCTTAAACAGCACTTACCTAAAGTTTATTTAAAGGTATATTTTGCGGGTTACGACATTTGAATTTTTTTTTTCGATCCATTGATACGTAGTAACTCAAATGAGTAAATGTATGGAATGATGCAAACCGCATTTCTTCACGGAGAACAAAAATGTAGTAACCTACACTATTTTAAGCAACATAACCAACAAAAATGCCCTAATAATAACAATCCGTAAATAATTTGTCGTCAGTATGTAGTAACCAGCAATAATTTGCGTATTCTGTAAAAATGGATTGATTTAAGTGTAAATCTATAAAACTGAGGCTGTTAAATAAACTGCTGTAAGAGTCAAGAATAAAAGTGAAGTCTTCTTTTGAAATCATAATTTAATACAATTATTTTTTTTTACTATTTGTAAATGTGGATTAAGAAATATATGGACCACAACTTGACCAATCACTATAACATCGCTTTGTTTTTATTGTTGAAAAAAAAGTAACAACTAAACACTAACAAAACAATATTTCTTGCATAATAAGTACTTTAAACCATCAACTAAAACAATAATTATAGAAATAGGTTGATTGATAAAAATTTTAGGAACCAGTTAGAATTGAATGCAGGTAAAATAATTAATAAGAAAAGTCAATGATTCGTTCCACACAGAGTGAAATGGATAATTTTGCAGAATGTCAATAGTATTAAGGATCCATCTCTGGTTGCACATTTTCTATTGAAAAAATTCATGATTTTTAGCTAATGCTCTATTATACAAAGTACGAGTACACCAATGTTTCAGAATCTAAGAAAAAGTTTTTTTTACTATGTGCTAAGAGAGCGTTTGACCTTTATGGTTTATGATGTAGCACGTTCTTCTTCATAGTGTCTGTTCACTCTAAGTTTGAAGGATCGCCGTTTGAGAAAATACAGACGCCGGCAATTAAATCCCTTCGGTCGCATAGCGCACAACGAAAGAAGAAGCAAAGCGCTTTGTCGGTGCAGTTGGCACTGCCACCAAATATGAGTGATATCCAGCCGTGCGCCTGGCATTCATATGACAGAAAGGATCTGGGGAATCAAGTTGTGTAATTATTACACACATTCACCGAGGTGTAACCTGTAGAACACCGAAGAGCGGGCAATTCTACGACTGTGCGCAAGTGTCTGCTACTGGTGTAGTACTTTTTCTTGCTAAATTGTAGAAATATAGGGAAATCTTAAAGTTTGAAGAAAAAAAAACAAACTTATTCCTTTAGTCAGATACAAAATGAAAAGCTTTATTCTGGTAGGTACATAACTCACTTATGCATATGTCACTAAAGTAAATAAAATCCCTTAATGCAAAGCACCTTACTTAAGGTTTAATTAATACAAGTCAAGGGCAGGATGGTTCAGGTTTGTTTGATCAATCTCGGTAAGTTCTTGCTAAATTAACTGGTTACAAAAGTCATAATACAACCGGGGTAATAAAATACACAAACAAATAGTTTTCTTTCTTTTTCTAAAAAATTAGATTAGGTACCTTCGATTGTAACTTCTTGCGATCACGGGTCAGAGATAGGATATTCCAGTTTCATAACTTATTCTCTCTCTATAGATAAATTTATTACTTGTGTAATTCCACAGAATTCCTCCTTGATGTTAAGTTAGTTTGTCTGGCTCTAAAGTCAAGCAGCGGAGCCCTACGGCCTCCAGGAACTGCCCTGGAGATTCATAGCACAGTGTTAAGTTAAAAATATAATTAAATATGCCTATGATCTTGAGGTCAGTGGGTCTAACACTGAGTTCTGAAGGAATCCCAGTCAATACATTTGAACTTCATGTAATAAACATAGCAAATGAATTCTAAAACATAATTTTTAATAAATAGACAAATTTGTTTATGGTTAATTTTTCATTACGTTTTGTTTTTCAACCAAACTTATAACTTTAGCTGGAAATACTTATTGCATATTGTAGAATTTCGAAAGATCCGTATGTTGACTTGACACATCTTGAAGCAAGTTAAGAGTCTTACGAGTGTTATGAAATGAATTTGGTTTTAGGAGAGGTTCCGTCGCCAATACGGCGCTTAACATTCAGCAAACGGACCTCGGCTCCGTCGCTTCCACATAAACGCAAATCTGTGCGCAGGTGGAGCGTTGGTTTTTAGAACGCGTCTATCGTCTATGTTATGAGTAGTCTGTGAGACATCGACCGAAGTAATTTATTATTGATTTCTTGGGAAATCTAAATTTCTACATTATCTTAACTTCTGCGAAGAAAATCCATAGGTATTTCTCCCGTTTTCCGTGTGAATTTAATTTGAAAAGCCACAGTGAATCGTGACAAGTCAGTTCTTTTTGTTTTCAGCTTGAAGAGTAAAGCTAAGGAAAAAATACTATATTTACTCGCCGGCACGCGATTCATTAAATTAAATGGATTTATTGTATCAATAAGTGCAAAAAATCAATAACGTATCTAATTAACTTATTATATTTCATGATTTAAAACAGATTTTGTTAATTTTATTTTTATTTGTGGGTAAATTGATTATTAAATCAAACATATAACATTTCCGAAATTCGCCTTTTTCATCCCCTATTTCATTAAAAACCCTGATAGTAAGCCACCTACTGGGTCCAGTTGTACTTTTAAACCTTCCCTGGACCTATTCAAATACACATAACATTTCGTAAGAATCGGTCGAGCCGTTTTTGAGTTTTAGCTTAACTAACACACAACGTTAAAAAAAAGAAAATTATTAAAGATACATACCGAGATGGATCAACACTATCTGAGCATTTGACCAGAATAATGGGCCATATAATGCCACAAAACCTGCTGTATATTCGGGCGCCAAATTGTAGTACTTTTTCTTGCTAAATTGTAGAAATATAGGGAAATCTTAAAGTTGAAAGAAAAAAAAACAAACTTATTCCTTTAGTCAGATACAAAATGAAAAGCTTTATTCTGGTAGGTACATAACTCACTTATGCATATGTCACTAAAGTAAATAAAATCCCTTAATGCAAAGCACTTAACTTAAGGTTTAATTAATACAAGCCAAGGGCAGGATGGTTCAGGTTTGTTTGATCAATCTCGGTAAGTTCTTGCTAAATTAACTGGGTACAAAAGTCATAATACAACCGGGGTAATAAAATACACAAACAAATAGTTTTCTTTCTTTTTCTAAAAAATTAGATTAGGTACCTTCGATTGTAACTTCTTGCGATCACGGGTCAGAGATAGGATATTCCAGTTTCATAACTTATTCTCTCTCTATAAATATATTTATTACTTGTGTAATTCCACAGAATTCCTCCTTGATGTTAAGTTAGTTTGTCTGGCTCTAAAGTCAAGCAGCGGAGCCCTACGGCCACCGGGAACTGCCCTGGAGATTCATAGCACAGTGTTAAGTTAAAAATATAATTAAATATGCCTATGATCTTGAGGTCAGTGGGTCTAACACTGAGTTCTGAAGGAATCCCAGTCAATACATTTGAACTTCATGTAATAAACATAGCAAATGAATTCTAAAACATAATTTTTAATAAATTGACAAATTGTCTTATTGGTTAGTTAATAAAAAGGACATATGGAGGGGAGAGCACCTATTTTGTGTATAATTATTGCTATTAATAAAAAAAAACAGCTTAATTTGTGAGTTCTTTGCCAAAGAAGGATGTGAAACTTAATATTGTGAAAATTTAGAATTTAACATGAAATTCGCAAGTGTTACTCAATATATGCCTTAACCCCACTAAGATGCCGCTTACTATCAGGGTTTTTAATGAAATAGGGGATGAAAAAGGCGAATTTCGGAAATGTTATATGTTTGATTTAATAATCAATTTACCCACAAATAAAAATAAAATTAACAAAATCTGTTTTAAATCATGAAATATAATAAGTTAATTAGATACCTTATTGATTTTTTGCACTTATTGATACAATAAATCCATTTAATTTAATGAATCGCGTGCCGGCGAGTAAATATAGTATTTTTTCCTTAGCTTTACTCTTCAAGCTGAAAACAAAAAGAACTGACTTGTCACGATTCACTGTGGCTTTTCAAATTAAATTCACACGGAAAACGGGAGAAATACCTATGGATTTTCTTCGCAGAAGTTAAGATAATGTAGAAATTTAGATTTCCCAAGAAATCAATAATAAATTACTTCGGTCGATGTCTCACAGACTACTCATAACATAGACGATAGACGCGTTCTAAAAACCAACGCTCCACCTGCGCACAGATTTGCGTTTATGTGGAAGCGACGGAGCCGAGGTCCGTTTGCTGAATGTTAAGCGCCGTATTGGCGACGGAACCTCTCCTAAAACCAAATTCATTTCATAACACTCGTAAGACTCTTAACTTGCTTCAAGATGTGTCAAGTCAACATACGGATCTTTCGAAATTCTACAATATGCAATAAGTATTTCCAGATAAAGTTATAAGTTTGGTTGAAAAACAAAACGTAATGAAAAATTAACCATAAACAAATTGTGAATGCTTTCCAAATTCTATTCGACGAAACCATAATTATATGATCTGTGGCTTTAAGTGTATTTTATTATGATATGTCTCTAAAAATGATCAAAACAAACGGTCTAAATGTCAAATTCCGAATTTTGAGAAAATCAACCCACCTAAAGGTAAGCACGGGATTTCGGGCGAAAAAAAACTATCTTTGTAAATAAGGCCAGGATAAACGCGAGATTTATTTTGTTTATGCAAAAATTGAATAATGACCAAAGATAATTGCAAATGTCACTGACGTGACGTGAAACGACGTTGACGTTGACACTTGACGTTGATATTGTGAAATTAATTGACAAAGTTGTTGTAATTATGATTTTAGTTGTGCAATTTGTGTTAAAACTACAGTGAAACCAAAGTGTTTTTGCAAAATTAGTGTTTTATGAAATTTTAAGAAAAAACGGTGTTACACTGGGTCCCAAGTTTTTCGTCACCTATCATTCTTTTTGCACGCTGGTCTATTGAATCCAAAGCTGCCAGCTGATATTTTGCTGAACCATCCCACAAATGGCAGCAGTACTCCATACAGGCTCTAACCTTTGCCCGATATAAGTTAAACAACTGGTGTGGAGTAAAGTACTTGCGGACTTTAGATAGGATACCAAGTTTCTTAGCCGTCACTTGGACTTTTGATTTATAAGTCTTTGGTAAAAAAACCTTTGAATATTTTGATGGTTAAATTATTTAGGTCCAGTGGTATAATATCATGCTGTATCTTATCGATATCAGTATAGTTTGTTACTGTTTGACCTTTGGACCGCATTAATGTCGCTCGTAATGGGAGTGGTTTTTGTAGTGCAAATGTAAAGCAGCTTAACTTGGCGCCTACTGTACTAGGTTTCTTTTCGATTTTGTAAATAAATTCTCACAACAAGACGTCCGCACATTTGGGCTACTCAACACGCAGTACGCACTGAGACGCAGTGCAAACGTCAAAGGAATGCGTGTGTTAGACTTTCAACCTTTAGTAGTGTTTAAAAAATAAAGATACTTGTTTTATTAGATCCCTATAGCGTAACCATAACGACCATAAACATTAAATACCGTGTAAAGCATCGTAAACACCCCCATTTAATAAAATATCACCCACTTAATGATTTAAACGCAAATAAGAAAAATAAGCAACCTGGCCACATGCGAAGAAATTCAATGGCGTATGTGAAGTCGACAAATCCGCACTGGGACAGCGTGGCCTTTTTTTTATAGAGGGAAGATACAGTTTTTACGGTATTCAACAAGGGACTTGAGCTGACTAGGCCACCCCAAGGATATGCCGGACTCAGGTAGAAGACCCAATACCGGCTAAAAACCCTCTAGATACTTTTACCTCCGTAGAGACACAATCGGGATCGGCGTTAGCCATTCCCCGATTGTGCCCCCTGGAGGGTTGTCTGGCGCACGCGCCAGGACTTACCTCTACGGGGGGGTCGACAAGTATCTTGAGAAATTCGATCCCCCCAGGCGGCCAAGCTAGGGGTGAAAAGTGTCTCTCGACCGGTAGTCAGCCGGCCGAGCCGTTTCAGTCCCCAGCTTGCTAGGGGAGCTGGTGGCGCGCGTCCAGGAACGCACGCCTTCTCCTCCCCAACCGCCTGCGCCGGAGCGGTGCGGCGAGAGGGTCATCCTCTCGCGCCCGCTCGCAGCCTCCTTCTGCGAGATAACATCCTCACAGAAGGAGGCGACAGTCTCCCACGCCGCCACGCTGGTCAGCATCTCCCGTGCGACGATGGCCAGCGCGACGGGCGTACCCCTACCTAGGCCCAGCGCGAGGGCTAATGTCGCCAGGCCGGGCACTCCGAGAGGGTGTGCCCGGCCGTGTTGTCGGGAGCGCCGCAATGGTGACACTGCGGCGTCTGCTCCCTCCGTGCGACATGATGCAGATAATGGCCGAAGCACCCATGCTCGGTCATCATCTGCACCATCCGGTAGGTGGGGCTGCCTCGCCGGCGCCCAACCCACTCCTCCAACACTGGACGAATGGCCTCGATCGTCCAGTGGCCGGCAGCTGGGTGGGCGAGCGTCTCGGCCCACTGGCGGAGAGCCTCCCTCTGCGCCAGGTGCCTCGTGCGCGCCACCTCCTGCGGGAGGGGCCGCTCCCCCCGACTCCTCGCTGCCACCCGATGTCGGTGCACGGCCGCAAGGACGCGTGCCTCGACATCCCACGGAGGCGAGCCCGCAGGCCGCCCCGTGAGAGACCGTGTGGTAGGCCCGCACGGCCCGGGTGGCAATGACCCTCTGCGGCCTGCGCAGGAGGGACACCGTTCGGGGGGCGAGACGCTCCGCCCAAATCGGGGCTCCATACAGCGCCAACGACTTTATCACCGTCTGATAAAGTCGACGGCACGCTGCACCCGGTCCCCCCACGTTGGGGAGAACCCGTCCGAGGGCTGCCGCGGCGGCAGACAGCCTTGGGGCGAGGAGCTTAAAATGCTCTTCGAAATCCCATCAGGGGTCCAGCACCAGACCGAGATACTTCATGGAGCTCTCGATCTGGACTTGGACCCCCCCCAATTGGACACGGAGCCCCGCCTGGGGTCTGCGTCGACGCGGCGTCCTGAACGTCATGGCCACGTCCAGCCCGAGGAGGCGGATGCGCCGAACGACCATCGAAGGCCTAAACACCCTAACTTAGGGTAGGCTCGAGCCCCTCGGTGGGGACGTATACGAGTTGTTATGATGATGATGATGATGATGATGAAACTAATATATAAAAATGTCGTGTCACAGTGTTTGTTATCGAACTCCTCGGAAACCGATTCTTATATTTTTTTTGTGTACCTATATTTGGTAAGTCTGAGAATAGATCGTAGGCTATTTTTATACCATTAGGTGATAAGGGTGGTCCTCTCCAGATTTTTTGGACAATTATTATGGCGAAACGTAATTCGCGGGTATCTAGACTAATATTATAAAGAGGAAAGATTTGATTGTTTGTTTGTATTGAATAGGCTTCGAAACTACTGAAGCGATTTTGATGAAAGTTAGTATAGGGATAGTTCGAGACCAGGGGAAAAGCATAGGGTAATTTTCCTACCTACGAATTAATTTTGTAGGTATATCTACTACATCGGCTCTCTTCACCATTTAATAATTACATAAGTGGAAAAAATCTTCAGGGATTAGGTCCGCTGTTTTACATTATTATTATAGGTAAAGTAAATAAATTTTTCATAAAAAAATCTTTAGAGAAAGTTCGATTAATAAGCGGGGCACCCATAATATTTTATGCGTTATCAACTGAAAAAGATTATTACGTTATTCGAAAGAGAAATTATCGCCATTGTTGACAATATACCTTCCATTTTTATTTAATACATTAATTGTATTAAAATTAACATTACTCTAAGGATGACATTCTAAGATCATTCGCAAAGTTGTTGAAAATCTGTAGAGTTGTTTCTTTTTATTAAACAACCGCGAAAGTGAGGGTTTAAGTTTTCCATTCGTTTGAAGAATTTACTAGGAACAGAGTTTTTCAAAACAATAAGGATTTCTTTTATTTTTTCTTAAATACATTCACCGCTGTCTTTAAGCGTTAGCTCAGAACAGATGCAGTTAAATAAATTGTACTTACACTGAAATAGAACTGAAGATACTTGCCCAGTGAGAATGAACGACTCTCAAAGGAATCAGCATTTTCATTGTGCCCTCTTCCTCTTCCAGCGTATTTATATCAAACACTTGTCACAACATCCAGAAGAACAGTACTGTAAAAATACAATAGAACTGTTTACCCATTTGTGTCCTATTGTCGACGCGTAGCTTAGATTTACATCGCTCGCCGAAAAATAAACACTGCTCTTGACTTATTTGTTCATAGACAAATGGAATGGTCCCCCCACTTTTCATCCGTTCGCATTTATCGTGACGTGGTGAAGGAAAATTCATATTGGTTTAGAAACTGGAGCAGTTTACAAGTTAAATCGGTTTTTTGTTTCACACATTGGCATGCGAGGATTGTCACTTGAACGTTGGTTTATCCGTCGATAAAAGAACCTATATACCATTCGGGTTCGTCAAATTTCTGTAAAGTGCTTTTTTAAATGTTCCTTATGAAAGCTTATATATAACAGAGAAGATTTTTAATCGATACAATTTACACGAATCAAATTTTATCATAATATAATATACTTATTAATATTGCCCGATGTATGAAATTTTATTTTTTACGATGATGATTTGCTAAAAAAAAACAATGAGAGTTAATTTGCCATCATTAAAAATATTTATCCGTTTCACGTTTAAATATTTAACTGTTCTAGAGATATGATAGTCTGTGGAGCGGTTCTAAATTACCTACAATGATTCAGTGGATGTCAGGTGAACTTCGATGCAAATAAAATTCTTCATCGCTTATCGTAAAAAGAGCTGAAATCACAAAATGCCGTACGTCACGACGCTATACAACCTCATTTACTATTTTAAATTCAAATCGGCAGGGGGGCTGCCGGGTAAAATTACCACGTAGTGCATAATTTCGTGAAAATTATTTGTTCGTTCACTATTGTGCAGCGCAATTTTAGGTACTTTTCGACCGAATCTGTCGAAAAGTACCGAAAATTGCGCGTACGATAAACCGTTATGTCACGGTGCCTAAACTTTTTTTAGACGTATAAGGTGCGTATGGGTATTTTTTACCCATTAATTGTGTAGTTTGACCTGTATTATTTTTATTCAGAACTGAAAGACCTATTTTTTACCTAAACTGAGAGCAATAGATGAGTGTCTACTTATAAAATTAGTGGCGAAGATAATATTTCTGAAATAGAAGATCGTCATCATCTCAGCCGCACGACGCCCACTGCTGGGCATAGAAGATAGTAAAGAATATACTGAACATGAAGAGGAGCAAGAAGGGGAGGACACGTGGACATTCTCAGCAATGTCGACATCTGGTGAAGGGATTACGATACCTGAGCCTCGTATAAATATCTGCTACACCCAGTATCTATATGACGTACTCTTACTTTATGTGAACCGTGGAAAAATAGCCTAAAACATGTTGAGATATTTTTTTTTATTTCAAAAAATGTCAAATGTTTGTATTACTTTGCAATATATATTATAGAAAGTTTGTCATATTCATTTCATATTGATCTCGTTTTTTGATATATTGATAAATTGTTGAGTATTTTTTGAGTTTTTTACTGTGCAATGTGTAAAACGCAAGTAAGTTTAGGCTGTGTTTTCATAAAAAAATATCACATTATATTTTGTGCCCTTTATTGTATAGTTTAAAATATAGCATAACACAAAATGTGAACGTGTATAGTTTAAATATCCGTATAAAATATAGGTTTCCTTCATTTAATTAATTGTGCTATTTGTTACCTAGTAGCCATATTTGTGTTGAATTATATCGGGTGTAACGGAATACCGCAATAATATTTAAGGTTGTTGATTAACAAAAAAAAATTATGACTATTCTTTGTATTTTTATTATAACATGACTACGCTTAACAGTTCAGCGTATTAAATCGAAAGTAGGCATATAATAAAAATACAAAGAATAGTCATAAAACATTTTTTTTTTGTTAATCAACAACTAAGGTTTTTGATTAACAAAAAAAATGTTTATTATAAAATACATTATTATTGCGGTATTCCGTTACACCCGGTATAGGGTGCGTATCCAGTCAAGTTAACGAAATAAATAATTAAACATGTAATAAAACCTTAAATGATGATAACAGGTTACATCCGTCCCCACCGAGGGGCTCGAACTTACCCTCAGATTGGGTGTTTAGGCCTAGTCAACCACGCTGGCCCAGTGCGGATTGGTCGACTTCACACACACACCTTTGAATTACTTCTCAGGGCATGCAGTGTGCCTTACCATGTCTTCCTCTGCCGTAGGAACGTGAGACAATTATACATATGAAATACGAAAACAAAATACACTTGGTCTCGAACCCCAAACCTCCCGATTGGAAGGCAAGCGGTGAGTCCACAGCGCCTCTGTACTTAGGTAATTTAAAAAATAAATATCTGTTTGAATTAAGTCTAACCAAAATTAAATTACTTATTCGCTTTTAAGATAAGATTTAAGTAATACATATACAAGAGGAAGTTTGATAGTAGCACCAGTGATAAAGAAGATGAGAAGTAACAGGTAAGCGTTATAATGTTTTTGCTTCGTGGTTATATCTACTCAAAGGCCTTGTTCTTTAATGCCTTCGATGAAAAAGACACTAACTACCTACTGCAAAATGTTGATCTTCTCTTCTTTGTTTAGGGTTTACCTGTCGCAGAACTGCTGAAGAAATTTCGGAAGATGTAATCAGTTCATATGTCCGCTTTATTTTCTTTTGTGCCTGTATTTTGTTAAGTCCAATTTTACGTTTATTACATCTAAATCTCGTGTGTTTGTTATTGAACTCCTCCGAAACGGCTTGATCGGTTTTTATAATTTTTTTATGTATATTAAGTAAGTCTGAGAATAGGTTGTAGGCTATTTTTATACCCCTAGATGATAAGAGTGGCCCTCTGCAGAATTACTTTTGGACAATTACTATGGCGAAACGTAGTTCGCGGGCACAGCTAGCAAATATAAGAATACAAACTATATGAATTCGATCTGGAGAAAGGAAGAATACCTCAACTGCGTCGCGAGATAGGGTCAGTGTTACTCTAAATCATCTACCTTGATGGAACTCGTGGTGGACGAGGAAGTGTATTTGGAAATTAATTGTCAATTTCATCAACCTTGCAACGTCTTAGCTTAAAGTACCCTTAGGTGGCATGCTGTTGTTCTCCTGGCCCAGAGGGTGGAGGGGGGACAGGTAAGAGAAAGAGAAAAAGACGAAGAAAACGTAAGCGTGGGTCTGGTAAGCCAAGCCTCCGAATACCGAAATCGGCAGCAGTGGTCATTTCGCTGCCACCGGTAGAAGGTATGGCTGGCCTGTCCTACGCGGACGTTTTGAACAGAGTTTTTGAGCCACTTTCGGGCACAGACCTTGTGGTACCTGCCCCAAAAGTAAGGAGAGCGGCGACTGGAGGCCGCATTATTGAGGTTATCGGGGAGCGCAGTAAAGAGCGCGCAGCGGAAATAGCTGCTCTTATCCAGCGCACGCTTCCTGGTGAAATTAGAGTCACGAGACCCGTGAAACGCGTTGAACTGCGTATCACGGGTCTCGTTGACTCCGTTGGGAAGGAGATCGTCGCGGCAGTACTGGCCCGGGCTGGAGGCTGTCCCGAAGAGCAGATCCGATGCGATGTCACTCGCGGGCTCTCGGGAATGGGAATGACTCACGCCAGTGTTTCCATAGCCGCCGCTAAGACGTTGGTGCGAGCAAAGCACGTAGTAGTGGGGTGGTTTTCGGCTAGGGTGCGGCTTTTCCCCCCCAGACCAACCCGCTGCTATAGGTGCCTTAAAGTGGGCCATATGGCTGCACTTTGTGTGGAGGAGGTCAATCGCAGTCGGGACTGTTTCCGGTGCGGAGAGACCGGGCATAAGGCGGTAACTTGCATCGCCTCGCCCCACTGCGGCCCTTGCGCCGATGCCGGATTCACGGCAACCCACAAGGTGGGTAGCCCGGCTTGCCGGGCGGCCCCGAACATGCGCGTTCGACGCTTCACTTATGTGAGGCCTCCGCGCTTGTCGGAGGAGTTGCCGCAAGAGAACCTTGAGCTGCGGGCTGGGGATGGTCCGTAGCCCACCATCTGGTTCTGGGGAGGCGGCGTGCGTATCCCGTACGCCTTCCTAGCGGTGATGTGGGAGGGCGACCATCTGCCCTTTTATTTAAGTGGAGTAGCTGTCCAGGAGGCAGCTAACCTTATCTAGGGTCGAGCTCTGGACGAATCCAAACGGACTCCCGGAAGGCTCCCCTGGGCTATGTGGTTGTAGGACGCTGTCGGGTTTTAGTGGGTGCAAACCCCACATACCCCCGTTGCCGATCCCCCGGTAAGCTGGAAGTGCGCTAGGCATTTTCCTGTCAAAAAAAACGGTGGCATGCTGTTACATTCTTTTTATTAAAGACTAGCTTTCCGCTCGGGACTTCACCCGCGATATTTTTGTTTTACCGTGGGATTTTTTTTCCCCGTAGGAAAATTACCCTATATCCTTCCCCTGGACTCGAACTATCCCTATACCAACTTTCATCAAAATCTGTTTAGTAGTTTCGAAGCCTATTTAATACAAACAAATAAACAAACAATCAAATGTTTCCTCTTTATAATAGATAGATAGATAGATAGAAACTCTTTATTTTGCTTAAATAAAATGACACAAACAATGATACATATATAAAAAGCAAAAAAGGCGGCCTTGTCGCCATAGGCGATCTCTACCAGACAACCTTTAGATAGGACAAAACATATGATCAAGTGGGTATTTTTCAATAATACACTGGTACAAAATATATACTTTAATACTGATATAAATAAATACTAGCTTTCCGCTCGCGACTTAGTCCGCGTTATTTTTGTTTTCCCGTGGGAATTTTATATTTTCCTGTAGGAAAATTACCCTATGTCCTCGGTCTTGAACTATCCCTATACCAACTTTCATCAAAATCGGTTCAGTAGTTTCGAAGCCTATTCAATACAAACAAACAAACAATCAAATCTTTCCTCTTTATAATATTACTAGCTTTCCGCTCGCGACTTCGTCCACGTTATTTTTGTTTTCCCGTGGGAATTTTATATTTTCCCGTAGGAAAAATAGCTTATGTCTTTCCCCTGGTCTCGAACTATCCCTATACCCTTTCATCAACATCGGTTCAGTAGTTTCGAAGCCTATTCAATACAAACAAACAAACAATCAAATCTTTCCTCTTTATAATATTAGTATAGATAGTATAGACTAAAACATACTACATAATATAAAAGAGTAAATAAAATATAATATATAAAAAGGGGGGGGGGGGGTCAAAGCTCAAGGAAATGGCGGTGAACGCTTTTTTTAAAAGAGTCAAGTGTTTGTTTGCACCTAATATCAGAAGGTAGGCGATTCCAAAGTCGAATCGCCTGAACAGTAAAGGATTTATCGAAATATTGGGAAGTGTGTGGGAAATTTAAATAGGAGGCTATCAGAAGAACGAGTGTGTAAATTATGTGAGGAATGAAGGAAAATGAAATGTTTCTTTAGGTAAATGGGTGTTATTAAACAAAATATTGTATAAAAGGTATAAAATGTGTGCATCACGGCGTTGGCGTAATTTCAACCATTTGAGTTCAGTTCTGTATTGTGAGACGTGGTCGTATTTTTTTTTATAAGTTATGATAACACCATCAAAAATTAGAGGAGGTAGCAGTCCGCAACCAATTCTAGATATATAATATATGCTACCTACAACAATAGCTTGAGTTTTAGATGGGCTCACATTTAAACCATAGTTTTTACTCCAATGTGCTATTGCTGCATGATTGTCATTAATTTGGGCGACAACTGCGTTTAAGTTTTCCAGGGTACCGTGGCTATAAAATTGAAGATCGTCTGCTTAAAGATGGTAGGAAGAAGTAAGTATACTTGTAATCGAATTGATGAATATTGAGAAAAGCAAAGGAGATAGCACACCACCTTGTGGCACACCGGCTGTAATTTCGCACCATTGTGACACAGAATTATCGACTACAACACGTTGCCGGCGGCCATAAAGATAACTTCGAAGCCAAGCCATTACAGTTGGAGATATGTTAAGACACTTAAAGAGAGCAAGGAATACCTAATATTCAACAGTGTTGAATGCGTTGCTAAAATCAAGTTTTGTTACTTGATTTGGTAGTATGGTTAGCTGTTTATTATCCATGGCTAAACGGATATCATCAGATATTTTAACAAGAGCAGTAGTGCTATGGCTAGGATGAAAACCAGACTGGAAAGAATCAAGGAGTTGGTTATGAGTTACAAATACATTTAGTTGATAGTCTATAAGACACTCAAGGACTTTGGACAGAAACGGTAAAATAGATATAGGTCGGTGATCGGTTAACGATGGATTTACTTTTTTTGGGAGTGGTATCACTTGAGCGTCTTTCCACGAAGAGGGAAAAGAACCACAGGATATGGAGTAATTTAAAATGGAAGAGATTATGGGAGTAAGAATATCGAGCAAAGGAATTATCATTTTACGACTAATGTTATCGATACCGACAGCATTTGAGGTTATGGACAGGATACTTTTCTTAACATCACAATCTGTAAAATGGCTGTAATTAAAAGAGGATGATCAGGGGCGGATTGAGCTGAAAGATGATTTATGGTTCGATTTTTAAAGCACTATCCATTATTAGAGCACTTGTGAAGTATCTATTGAGACTGTCGACATCGATGTGTTGAAAGTTCGGTCCGTGACGAGATTTGCCGATCCCCAGTGATTTTAAGAATTTCCACACCTTAGTTGGATTTTCATTTTCTACGGAGCTGTGAATATGGTGGCGTTGTGCGTCCCTACACAATCTATTACAGCGATTTCTGATACGTAAGTATTTATCGCGGTTGACATCATTGGACATCAGTTTATATTTAGTTTTAGCTCGACCCTTCTTTTTTATTAATAATTTTAACTCTTCAGTTAACCACGGAGCTGGACATTGCTTTATTTTGACAGGTCTTAAAGGAACATGTTTATCATACAGGTCAACAAGAAGAGTATTAATAATCACGATTTTATTATCAATACCCTCAGTCATATTCACCACAGACCAGTCAAGATTACGGGCATAATGACGTAGAAGCTCAGTGTCAATACCACCAAAATTTCTTTGCATTGTCACCTTGTGCTTTTACTTAGGAGGACGGATTTTATAGGAAAGGTAAATTAAATCATGATAGGAAAAGGAATCGGCGCTCAATTGGTCATGAGACTCGATACTATTAGGCGATGATATGATCATCAGGTCCAGGAGAGAAGGAGTGCAGTTTGGAAGTAAATGTGTAGGATCAAGTGAACAACTATAGCTCTTAAACGCTTGGAACGTAAATCATTCTTTAGAAGGCAGGTGTTGAAATCACCCATGATTATTGTGTGACTGTAAAGGGGGCAAAGATCTTCGAAAAGCTTGCTAAGTGTTGCGAAGTAATTTACAGTTGGTAATGGGCTATACAGAACTCCCAACAAAACCTTCCTATGTCGAAGTGTGACTTCAACAAACATATATTGAGCAACATCTGACGTGGAAGTGGGAGGGGAATTTGCAACGATAGAAACAGGTGTGTGGGAGCGGATATATAAACCCACACCGCCTCCCGTACGAACAATGCGATTGTTCCTTAGAAGTTGGAATCCTGGTATGGAGTAAGAAGTAGATGGAAGACACGGCTATAATATTAGTATATAGAAAAAGGACAGCATACGTCTTAGGTGTTTCCTAAGCTAAGGTTGGTGAAAATGGCCATAAGAGTACTATATTTCAAAGAACAGTTTTATTGAATCCCTCATCTACTTATAGTCTTATAGTATAGTCTTATAGGCCTTAACATGAGAGTCACGAGTTCACGACGCTTACGCCTTTAACATTCACCACAACAGTTAGTAAATAAATTACGTGAAACAATCGCTACGTTTTCAAGGAGGCCTATTGACTAAACAATCTTTCCGAATCACCAGCCAGGGTCTGGGTAGCATTACTTTGTTTACAAGCCATTACGAATGAAAAAACACTGCGCTAAATATAAATCAGGTGAGTGAGGTGGAGCGTAGGGTTTACTGCTGTAAGTTACGTCAAAGTAATTCATAGAGTATTGTGGTACAGAATGGAAAACTGCTTCGTTCCGTATAACAGTCCAAGCTTACCCAAGCTTACCTCAACTGCGTCATACCCTGCCGATCGACAGACGAGGATCCGGTGCTCCACCAATTTTTACTGAGTTAGATGGTTATTTAAAGAACAGCTGTTTAAGCAGAACAGAGGAGGACATTGACATCGGCATCAAGAATGCTTTAAGGTCCAGCTACATGCTCATCTTATTTGCACAAATTGGCTGGCGCAAAACGCAACGAATTTGTGAAAAAAAATGATTTCTACAATTAAGCATGTTAGCGTTAAGCATATGAAGACGATATGATATAATTGCACAATAAATTGCTTCATCCGGTTAGCGCAAATAAGAGAGAACGTGTAACCAAATGATAGGGATGATCAATGAAAATATGATGAGCATAATATAGCCCGCCATTGCTTTTTGTACAAAGTTTTGCGCAAAGATTTTGCGTATGCAGGTCGCTATCCTGTAGACGCCATACAGTTTTTGCAACAATATTTAAAGATCATTTGCACATTCATGTCGTTATTATGTACACACCATGCAATTACTGCGTTACCTAATTGTTTTTTCACGCATACAAGAACCTTTAGGGCGCAATGCCGCCCTATATAACGTGCTGACGTCAAACCCTTTCAGTCGCGAAATCCTAACCTGTAAACTGGTTATAAGACCAATATTAATAGAGGAGTGTAATTATTGGACATTTACATAAAGTGAAGAAAATAGACTAGTAGAAGTAAAGAAGGAATGCTGCAGGAGTTCTTGGAACCTGTATCGAGACCAGATGGCACGAGGAGGGTAAGGAAGAATGCAGAGGTTGAATAACTTGTACCGAGTGTTATTGTAGTCAAATGCACAGACTACGATGGCTTCTTTGAACGAATGGGGGAAGATCATACTGTGAGGCGATAACATTTGTGTGGACCGCATGCACAGCGCCCAGTTGATAAGCCAGAAGCTAAGAAGATATAGCGGAAGCGGATCTTCGTGACCTTCAAGTCGACAACAGGCAAGAAGCAATGGCTAAAACTCATTTTAGGGTCACTGAGCCGGTGTATGTATTCATCTGCAGTCATTTATCTATCGACGCCATTTAATTATTTACTCTGAGATAAACACCACATCGTTTTTGAAACTTAACCTAAAAGGATCTCAGTATTAAGACTAAAGTAAAACAACATACATCAAGGTACACTAAAAGCTCCCCAAACTTAACACTTAAGAAACTGCGTGTGATTTGTCCACATCGGGCCAAATGAGAAATGGCCGGATTGGCCGGACCGGACTCGAGAGCTGCGAGCGGCGGGCGGCGATTCCGAAAAATAACTCAAACGGTATTACGTGACGTCATTGGCTCGCCCGAGGATAAATCTGCGGCTGACGTGGCCGATTGATGGCCGAGTGGAGTCACTGCACTAATACTACGTGACGGCGGAAGATACTTTTTCACACCCATTAAGAGACGTTAATCATTCAGGTTGCTAGGAATTAATAGATGGTGAGGCGAGCCTGTTATCTGTGAGTGGATTTTGTGACGTATTATATTAATCGTAGAGCTGTTATTTGACTGATATGCCTAGAAAAGTAGTCACACTGAAAATTTATTTTATCGCCAGCACAAATAGAATATGGACAGCGGAAAAATGATCGATTTGGAGATTTTTAGGCATTAAGTAGACAATATGGACATTTTTTGTCCGAATATCAGGGATTACCATACTTGAGTGAATGTGCGTTGCGAATGCTTCATTGTTACAGCTGGCTAATAGTTTTTTATGGTTGTGAAGCACGAAGCCCATTAAAAAGCACTGACGCCAAAATTGGAGGCCATGGAAATGTGGTTTATAAAAAATAAGCTGGGTCCAAAGAGTCGTTAACATCAAGGTACTCTAGCATATCAAGGGTCCTGAGAATTCACGAAGACCAACAAGAGGAGAAAGATAGCTTATCTGGGCCATGTTTTAAGGCATGGGCGCTATCTTTTTCTCCAAATTATAATGATAGGAAAAATAGAGGGGTAACGGCGCGTCGGCTGAAAGAAAAAGTCGTGGGTCTGAAACATGCGAGAGTGGACCGGCATCGCCAACGTGGCAGGGTAGCTTCGAGTAGCGAGAAAAAGCTTGAGTACGCAGAGCGGACGGTCGATATGACAAGGAGAAATATGGACGAAATTTAAAACTCGATTTTTTTAAATATATATTATTTAATACATAACAGAATAAACCAATAGTAAATCTGAAGCATTAAGTTTCTTAAATAGAATATAATATAGCTATCATCGCCAAAGATACAATATTAATAATATGCTCCGACAAGAGGTAATTTAGTCAGTTCCTTATTTGTCGAGGAATCCTGGTCAATCTGTATCTTATATAAGTTAGGCCTTATCGTTACTAACGATCGGGTGGGATGAAGTCCTAGAGCTTGCCTGTCATAAGCAGAAAATAAAAAAAGGTTTATCAGTTCGTTTCACTTCTGGAAAAAAATTTCGAAATCGTATATTTACCTCATATAACAGTCTCCACCGAGTGTGAGGATTGTTTATATATTGTAGAATAAATCTATTTGTAGGACTAAATTTTAATTTTCATATACCGGCTTGACACGCACATCAGTCGTCAATCATTTGCCTAAAACTGTCGGTCGACCCTTAACTGCAATTATTGTTTGTTACGAAAGAACCCAATGATTACTGTAATGTGCAAAGTTGAACAACTGTCATTTGTAATTAATTTCAATACTTCGAAGCACAAATCTCAATGGCATTCCAAATTCAAAGATGGCTTCCAAATGAGCCGTTCGTTACGAAGTGTTTTCAAGTTCAATGATTGATTTGACTTTTGCGTGAGCTGTGGGGGGCAATTCTCAAGCGATAGATATAAATTATGTTGAATATTTTGGTTTTAAAATATTTTATGCGAAGTTATGAGCTTATCTTATTTTTGGTGATAACAACGGTGAACGCTTTGGTTGAGGAATCCAAGTAATGCTCGCTTCCTTCTCTGTGTTCTAATTCTTCATCGCTTGGCACCTACTTCAATATAAAAATCGTTGTGTGTATTCTTCTATATTTTTTTTCCTTTATAGTATTTTGAAGTCGGTTTTTACTTTTTATAAAATATTTTTATTTTAATCTTTTTAGCAATTTCAATACATGCGTATTATAATTTGACCCAACGCCAACATTAGAATAAAATAAAACGTCTGTCGCTCTAAACAGCAGGGAATAAACATTATTATTCCCAAACTCCTAGCAACTTTTAAAATCGGCAATAAAAAGAAATTATAAAATCGGCTGCATTTTTAAAGTCGATTAAAAATAGGTACTTAATATTTTCTATCTATACAATATATTTGACCAGGGGTGCGAGCATGGAATCCTCGATAAATAACATTTGACAGCTAAGATCGACATACTTGACAAAAATCTATAAATTTGACAGATATCCTTTTTTTTTTTTTTTCCGATAGATATCCTTAAGAATAGATGCTTTTCAGTCCATGCTCGCACAGCTGTTTAGGTAAAATTATTTTAATGGATATTTTAATGCCGTCCTCATATTATCTTTTCCAGAAATAGTTTTATACTACGTGTGACGTTTCCCATTTATCCGTCATAGCGAGAATAGCCCCCTGCTTGTTTGTATTAGTCTGTTGATAAGTCTAAGAATTCCTAACTCGATGGCTCTAGAGCTTATATTCAGAAAATGAACACGCTTGATGACGTACACAAAATTGATTACCCACCTACTTGAACTACTGCGATTCGGGTACGTGGGCAATTATTATATTTTTGGTAGCGAATTAGAGGCAATTTTCTTCTTCGGTATAAGTACTTAGAAAGAGTACTTAAGTAAGAGTAGGTACTTGGAGCCTTTGGAGGAACGGTAAATCATCTGGAAATATTTTTTGATCTTCGCGAAGAATAATATGGATGTTGTTATATCGAGATTGGATGGAACGTGATTTTTTTAAATGTTCTTTTCTGTTTTATAGTTGCAGCTGATATATAAGTAAAAATAGTAAATGTTTAAACTCGGTATCTTGTATTTGGCTTGTATAATGGTTTACACAGTTTTATGTCAAGCCCATAGCTCCATTCAGTACCTGAAAGAAAAACAGGATCTCGCCCACAGTTTGATGGAAATAAATAATACCATTAAGGAGTCCAGCGTGAAACAAGTTTGTGAAGAAAAATCGTTTGCAGCTATAGTAAAAAAGGGAGCCAACAGCTTTGTACGCCCAAGTCCTCTAAACTCTGTCGCTATATACCCATCAGATGCCTCAAAAACCAGTGATGAAACTAAAATCATTGTTCAAAAAATCATTGACCCAGAAGTGATGAAGCTGAAGGTACGAGGGCTACGTAAGACGAGAAACGGAGGAGTGATAATTAGCACTCAGACCAAGGAAGATGTTGAAAAACTGAAGAACTCTCAGCTGGTCTCCTCTGGCTTCACTGTCGGGGAACCTACCAAACGTAAACCTCGAATAATAATCATAGGCGTTCCCACTTCCATGGCAGAAAATGAGGTTTTAAAATGTATTTTTGAACAAAATTTAGCAGACAAAGTACCAAACATGACTGCAGACATGTTCATGACATCTGTTAAACTCAGCCATAAATCAGGACGAAGAGAAGCACAGAGCTGCAATTATATAATAGAAGTTACAGCAGATATAAGAAAAGCCCTGATAACACAGGAGAGAGTGTTCATCAACTGGACGTCGTGCCCCGTGCGGGATTTCACACTTGTAACAAGATGTTACAAGTGTCAGCAATATGGTCACGCAGCCAAAACGTGTAAGTCCGAGATCCCGACTTGCGGCCACTGTGGAGGAGAAGGGCATTCTATACAGGATTGCCCCAATAAAGGTGAATCGCCGAAATGTGCAACGTGCTCGCGATTTAAAAAGCCTAGCGACCACAAGACAGGGGACTCCGAGTGCCCTGCAAAAAAAGTGGCGGAATTAAGGTACATTAATTCTATTAATTATGAAGGCGCCTAAGAGCGCCGCCTCTTTTAGTGTTATTGTAGGGAACTAAATAATAAGATGGACATAAATTTACTTAATGAAATAGATAGTATAACGGTATCGGAATCAAAATCATGCGAGGTTGATGATTGCAGAACATATCTCTCTAACCATCATAAATCGTTCACATTACTAACCCAAAACATCCGAAGTATATATAAGAATTTTGACAGCTTCAGTGTCTTTTTACATAGACTTAAGTTTGATTGTGACCTAATAATACTAACAGAATGTTGGTTATTAAATCGACACGGCCTTCTGCCCTCAATGTTAGGTTACGATTCATACTTCAGCTCAAAAAATCACAATCAGAGTGATGGAATAGTCGTGTATAGTAAGCAAACGTTAAAAGTCATAGTCGAGGAGCCTAATTTCGAAGATTGCAGCTGTTTAATAATAAAAGTAGCGGAAAATATTGCCATAGTAGCGATTTATAGATCGCCAGCTCAGCGAAACTTAAATTCCTTTCACAGTTCATTAAACGAAATTTTGCTAACTTTATCTAATTACAAAAACATTGTGTTAACAGGTGACTTAAATATAAACATAAGATCAGATATATCTGATACGGGGACCCATGAATATCTTAATCTGTGTTCATATTTCGGACTTTTACCCGCGCACACTCTGCCTACGCATCAAAGTGGCTCGTGTCTCGACCATATGATGGTAAAATGTGTATCCGTATGTAAGACACTTGTAACTAACTCGTCCATTACTGATCATCTTGCTGTTTTACTAACCTTAAATTTAGAGCTGCCTAAACAAAACAATAACCATGCTAGATCAAAACTAAACATGACTCAACTCGAACGTGATTTAAGCGAAATTGACTTGAGCCCAGTTTACAAAATCGCTGACGCTAACGAATCTCTTTCATTTCTCATAAACAAAATTCAGCGTGTTATATTAATAAATACGCAGTTAATGTCAACTAATAAAAAATACCAGATTATTAAACCGTGGATTACTCCTGGTCTTATTCGATGTATAAAACATAGGGATAAACTTCACCTAAGAGCAAAACGTTATCCGGATAACGTAGTTCTACAAATGACTTACAAAAGATACAGGAATTTCTGTAATAATCTACTAAAAAAGATAAAACAGAACTACGATAAAAATGAGTTGCTTAAGGCAGGAAAAAACACAAAGCAATTGTGGAAACACATCAAACATGTTACATATACTACGAAAAAATCAGAGCCAACAACAAGCTTGCTGCTTAGTGCTTCACCACTTTTATCTGCCAATAACATCAACAACTTTTTCGTGAATATTGGAAAAAACCTCTCGGACCAAATACTTCATCCAAATTCAACTAACAACCAAGCTGAGCCTTTTAAAAAGTTAAATCACAGTTACAGCTTAAACACTTTTGTTATGCTAGATACAGACGAGCAAGAAATTAGTCAGATAGTTTCTGGGCTAAAAGATGACTGTGCAGTTGGCTGGGATAACATAAGCAATAAGCTCCTTAAGCGTTTTAAGCATATATTTGTACCACCACTAACACATATTTTTAAAAATTGTCTTTCGCAAGGCATTTTTCCAAAATATTTAAAAAAGGCAGTCGTTACACCTATTTTTAAATCAGGAAACAGGAATCTCGTTACCAATTATAGACCAATCTCAATACTATCTTCAATATCAAAAATTTTAGAAAAAATTATCAATAAAAGGCTAGTTAACTACTTAGAAAAGTTTCACCTACTCTCACCCTGTCAGTTTGGTTTTAGAAATAAATTATCCTCTGCACATGCTGTCCATGAACTATCCGACTTTTTGGCACACAATCTTGGAAAAGGGAAACAAACATTAGGAATATTCCTCGATTTGGCTAAAGCATTTGACACAATTTCAATTCCTATACTTTTGCGCAAATTAGAAGATTTGGGCATAAGAGGGACGCAACTAAAAATTTTCCAAAGTTATCTGAGCGAGCGATGTCAATGTGTTAAACTTGGTAATGTCATCAGCCATGATCAAAACAACACTGCTTTCGGTATTCCCCAAGGCAGTATACTCGGCCCGACGTTATTCTTGGTTTATATAAATGACCTCTTAAATATTAATATAAAACACGGTAAAATAATATCTTACGCCGATGACACAGCCTTAGTTTTTACTGCTCAAACCAGCACAGACTTGTATTATAATGCACAGCAAGGTTTTAATGTTGTAAATAATTGGCTTCGTACTAATTTCCTAACTTTAAATGCTGACAAAACAAAATATATTCACTTTGTCATGCGGAAACCTCATATGGATCAATATCACCCATACATATATGCACATCAATGTAATAACATTTCAGTCAACGCATGCGTCTGTCCCACTATTCAAAAATCTAGCAGCCTAAAATATCTCGGTATTGTCTTTGATGAGACACTTTCCTTTAAACAACATATAGAAAATTTAGTAAACCGAGTTCGTAAGCTTATGTTCGTTTTTAAAAAACTTAGATCCATAGCAGACCAAAAATTAGTTAAACAAGTCTACCTAGCCCTATGCCAGTCTATAATCCAATACTGCATTACTACTTGGGGTGGAGCACTAAAAACCATTCTACTTCCCTTAGAAAGAGCCCAGCGAGCAATTTTAAAAATATACAATTTCCTTCCTTTTTACTATCCTACGCGTCTGTTATATAAACAATGCAATGTGTTGACTGTTCGCCAGCTTTACATAATGCACTCAGTATTAAAACAGCATACCATTCTTCCCTATGATGTAAATATTGTTAATAAAAGACGGAGAGATATAGTCTGCAATACAAATATTACCTCAAAATATACATTCATAAATAGATTTTTTTCATTTCTTGGTCCTTTTCTTTATAATAGGTTAAATAGAGTTTTACATATTTATGATTTAAATTATTTTAAGTGCAAACATATTATGTATAATCATATTCAAAACTTGTCCTACGAAGAGACAGAAGAGCTACTCGTTGTGTGTAAATAGTATTGAAACTTTGTATTGTGTAAATATTTATCACCTAGTTGTAGTAAGCCAAAAATTGGTTCTTTACGTATCTTAGGTTAGCTCAATTGATTAGTCATCACTCTCACTTTTATGTAGTTTGTTAAGATTTATTGTAAATTAAGCATTGTACCTATATACATATTTAACATGTAAGCATTTCTTCGCCTGAAACACAGGTTCAACCTAGTTCAGGTATCATTAACAATATTTTACTATATTATTTAAAATGTAAGAATTTTGTATGTAACCTACTTGACCAGTGTGTTTTAAATAAACATTTATTATTATTATTATTATTATTATTATGTATAATTAAATGCTGTAAGATTTACAATAAATCTAAATCTAAATATATATATAAAATTCTAATGTACGTACGGACAGGGTTTTTTCTATAACCACCAACTCCAATCAACCCCCCATTGGGGTGGTAAATACCCCTTGGTCTCCTGGTGAAAGTAAGAGAGTTTGGTGGGGGTGGGTGGAAGTGGGTGGTTATGATGTGGAATGTTCTAGAAAATTCTAAAATGTCTGAAATGATCTAGAAAGCTCTAGAATGTGATCAGCTGAATATTATCAATCTAGAATGTTATTAAAAGTTCTAGAGATTTCTGTAATGATCTAGAAAGCTCTAGAATGTGATCAGCTGAATATTATCAATCTGGAATGTTCTAGAAAGTTTTAGAGATTTCTGGAATGATCTAGAAAGCTCTAGAATGTGTGCAGCATAATAATCTCAATCTAGAATGTTCTAGAAAGTTCTAGAGATTTCTGAATATACTATATTCATCAGCACACATTCTAATGGATAGAATGTGTGCTGATGAATATTATATATCGAGAGTGTTCTAGCAAGATCTAGAAAGTTCTGGAATGAGCTAGAATGTTCCAAAATGTGTGTAACTAAATATAATCGATTTAAAATATTTTAAAACGTTCTAATAAATTCTCGAGTGATCTCGAAAATTCAAAAACGTGTAAAGCTAAGTATAATCGATCTAAAAAATTCTGGAATGTTCTGATACTAGAAATTTCGATATCCGATGGTATATAAACCAAATTTCACTAACTTTTCGTCAGTTTAGTTTCGTTTACAGTCGAGTAAAGATCAACTGGAATCAAAAGTGAAAAGTTATCAAATAAATTTACGTGATTTTACAGAGTGAAAAAGAAAATACTATCTGAATGTTCTGGAGTGTTCTGATACTAGAAATTTCGATATCCGATGGTATATAAACCAAATTTCACTAACTTTTCGTCAGTTTAGTTTCGTTTACAGTCGAGTAAAGATCAACTGAAATCAAAAGTATACAGTTATCAAATAAATTTACGTGATTTTACAGAGTGAAAAAGAAATGATTTCAATTCGCTAATTAGTTTATTAGATATACTTTATATATGTCGTAGGCCGATCGTTGGATTGGCCACATCGTAATATGCCCGGCCACATCGTGATACGCCGGCACTTCATGATCTAGCCATATTACACCAGCCGTATCGTTCAACGCTTTACGTTTGACGATTTGGCCAAGAATACATGGGCATATCGTTTGTATAGGGTGTCCAAGGTCCAAATAAAATAGAATTTTAAAATTAATTTGTTTATTATTATAAAGCAATAACGTTACTATATTTCTTTAAATAATTAAAATGTCACATAACAACACAGCTCTTTGGCGATGAGATAGGAAGTCAAGTACTTGGAATAATTAAATATCAAAATAAAAAAACAAATTTAACTAAAAGCTTTAGAAATAACACAGCTATCACGCAGGCAAAGGCGCGGGCAACGGCTAGAATTAAATTAAAATATTACATTAACAGCTGTTACAATTATATTTTTTCCATGCCACCATGTCCAACAGCTTTGTGAACTTCAGTAAAAATATGAAAATATTAATTTAATGCGACTATACGAACTGTGGGATCATCAACGGTTTTTTTATTTCTTTGTGAGAAGTTTCCATGACGTCATATTTTGAAGTCCAATCATAGTCCGAAGACTCCTGCTACATGGACAGCCTACTTCTCTTGATTTCTTCAATAACCTAAAAATAAAATTGAAACGTTAACGTACAAACATTACAATAGTTAATAAATCTACTTACTTTAAAACATGGAAATGAAAGAATCATTATTATAGTTAATAATTATTATAGTTAACAAAAATAAACACTTCTTTATCAACAAAATACTAACCTCTAAGTACAATACGTTGAGAAGTTCATGGCTTTTTCACACTGTGTGAAGAATTTTTATGTCTCTCATAAAATTCGAGTAGCTGACGATTATATTTTTCTTTAAATGAACTTTTTAATTCATTTTACTGTTATTTTCAACACAATTCATTTATTTGTGATGCCGTTATCTGCCACTCACGTAAATGAAGTGGAGCGCGCGTTGACAGCGCTACTATCGGCGTGAAACACAACTACTTCACGATCCGCCCAGTGTTTAGCTGGGAATATCGACAAATACGTTGTTTGCATCGATCCGCCCGACTTTTTACTGGGCACATCGCGATATGGCCGGCCAGAACATGAAGTGCCGGCGTATCACGATGTGCCTGGGCATATCACGATGTGGCCAATTCAATGATCGGCCCACGACATATACACCGTATGTTTAATGACCGAATATATCTTAATATCTCAGATAGGAGTCTATAATATCTATACTAAAAATGGATTCTCATGTATTTTGACACCATTAAACATGCGGTGTATTATAACCCGTGCAACGCAGTGTTTCACTGCTAGTTATCAATAAAGAATGCAAGATTAGTGTACGAGTATATTAAAGTTTCGTAAATAAATGAATAGTAGACTTTAAAAACATTATTTTATTACGAATTACTAAAATATTTAAAAAATAAGAAAAGTATGTCTAAGAAGTTCCAAAAAGGGCATTATAATTACATAGATGCAGGTCTCAAAGAGATTTCTTCTAGCCAACCTGTGAATGTATTGGTAATGTGAGTAGTGGGAAATACTAAAGCTATAAGATATCAAGATATATAAATTATATGGTATTGATTTTAACTAAAAAGAATAATTGAAAGTAATAGAATCATTTTATATACTTTTTAACCGACTTCAAAAAAGGAGGAGGTTCTCAATATGATGCGTATGTTTTTTATTTGTGTGAATGTTACGCGATTACGCCGCCAATTGGGATGATGACTGAATTCTAATTTTTACGTCTCGTCATTAAATATTAAAATACCATTAAAATCGGTTTAGAAATACATTAGATACAAGCATTTTAATTTGTTAATTTGAAGGCGATTAGACAGAGAGATCCGACATCAACCGTGACGTCATTGTTGAGTACGGCCATATAAACTCCTTGTAAATTGCCGTTTTGCGAGAAAGAGATGGAGAAAAATCTTTATTACCTTATATCTTGTTTGTTTTTATAGTTATTCGAAAACCGATTTTTTCTTTCTGTTTATAATATGAATGAGCTTCTATTAAAGCAAAAAAATTTCAAAATTCTTTTTGTATTGAAAAGAAAACTGCGGATCTGTGGGGCAATTCCGTTGATGTTACTAAATCCATAATTGAAACAATAGTTTCAATACTTGCTAACATTTTTAATGATTGCATTGACTGTGGTGTATTCCCTGATCTAATGAAGCTGAGTAAAATTATTCCTTTACATAAATCTGGTAGCACATCAGACCCCAGTAATTTAAGACCTAGAGATAGGTGCTACCTACTTTTAGCAAAATTTTTGAATAAATAATGTTGGAGCAAATGCAAAGTTATTTTAATAGGAATAATCTTCTACACTGTAAACAATTTGGTTTTAGGAGGGGTCGCTCAACAACCGATGCTGGTGTTGAGTTAATACAACATATATTTGAAGCCTGGGAAGACTCACACGATGCGTTAGGCATTTTTTGTGACTTGTCCAAGGCATTTGATTGCGTTAATCACATCTTGATCAGGAAATTACACCACTATGGGTTTCGTGACACTGCACTAGATCTTCTAATCTCTTATCTAAGTGGGAGGATTCAGAAAGTAGACATCAATGGAAAAAGGTCTCAAGGTTCTGCAGATAACTGCATTTTAAAATGGGACTTCCGCAGGGTTCGATTCTTGGTCCTTTTCTATTTCTTATATATGTCAATGACCTCCCTGATTTTGTACAGGACAGACATGAGATGGTATTATTTGCAGATGATACTTCACTCTTATTTAAAATTAAAAGAGGTATGCAAATTAATGACGATGTAAATAATTCTATCTCAAGAATTGTTCATTGGTTTAATGTGAACAACCTGTCACTTAATGAAGGGAAAACAAAATGTATAAAATTTGTTTTACCAATTGTTAAAGAGGTTCACACCACTGTAAAAATAAAGGATATAGGTGTTGACCCTGTGGACACCACAGTATTTCTTGGGATCACACTTGATTCTAAGCTGCAATGGGGCCCACATATCGATAAATTGTCAAAGAGACTTAGTTCTGCAGCTCACGCTGTATGGAGAATACGTCAACTGACTGATGTTGATACAGCAAGACTTGTATACTTTTCTTACTTTCATAGTGTGATGTCGTATGGTATTTTGTTGTGGGGAAATGCTGCCGACATTCAGATTGTTTTTGTACTGCAGAAAAGGGCTATTCGAGCAATCTATAACCTTAAAATGAGAGATTCTTTGCGAGAAAAGTTCAAAGAAATTGGTATTATGACAGTAGCGTCGCAATATATTTATGAGAATCTAATTCTAATATGTTCGTAAGAATATTCATGTGGTTTGTAAAAATAGTGATATTCATTCAGTTAATACTAGACAAAAGAATATGTTAGCTTTACCAAATACCAGACTCCATAAAATTAATAATTCTTTTAGAGGCCTGTGTATACGTTTCTACAATAAAATCCCAAGTTGTATACAAGAACTTAGCTTAAACAAATTAAAAGTTGCAATCAAAGATGTACTTATTAAAAAAGCATATTATAAAGTGTTTGATTACATGACGGACAAAAAAGCTTGGGTTTGAACCCTCAATTCTAATATTTAACAATGTATTGCGTTTTGTTTTAAAGAAACGTTCAGTGAGAGCAATTTATAAGCTAAGTTCACGCACTTCTCTCAGAGATAGCTTATATAATGTGAATTAACACATCTATTCTTGTAAAGGAAGTTGAGCTCAAACTTTTACTTTGAGGTCAGCTTCCAATTGACGACTCTGTAACAAACCAAAATTGTAAATGGCGATTTAAAAGAGGAGATAAAAAATTTTGACCTTTCGAGTTTCTTGCCTGTTCTTCTCGAGAAGGCTCTCCCAATTTCCGAACAGGTGTAGAGTCAACTTTTTTTTTTCATTCCTACTTGTATTTGCAGACATCTTGAGTATATTTAGGATGTATGCACATACAAGGTTAATATAATTTCTTTAAATTAGATTGTTTTGCTTTGACGTCAATAAGTGCCTGTAAAGGCCTATGTTGAATAAAGATTTTTGAATTTTGAATTTGAATTTTGAATATTCCATAGAGTATACTCCTGGGGTGGACCCAAGGTCAACAAATCAGGATCTAATGATGGGATCACATGAAAATCGAGGGAAACCCTTAAATTTTAAAGGTACGTCGAACGTGTTTCATGTTTTTTCGGCAGTTATTCACGTATTTGCGTCTGGTAGTCATGAACCGAGCTGATCGTGGAAGGATCCTTAACTTTTGGACTTGACTTGACCTTGGACTTAAATTTAATACCAGTTGGTATTAAATTCAGGTCCAAGGTCAGGTCAGGAAGGTAAGGTGGTATCTATTAAATTCACTAAAAAGAAAAAAAAAATGAAAACCGACTTCAAAAACACTGAAAAGTTAAAAATAATTGAATACAAAAAGAATTTCGAAAATCAGTCCACAATTAGCGGAGTAATTCCGCAACACATACGCATCAAATTGAGAACCCCGTCCTTTTTTGAAGTCACTTAAAAAAATGAAAACCGTCTTCAAAAACACTGAAAAGTTAAAAATAATGTAAGAACAGGTACAGACAGTATCGCACTTTTATATTGAAGTCGGTGCCAAACGATGACCTCCTAGAAAGTCTTAAAATTTTGCACTGACTTCAATATAGAAATGTAATTTTTTTCTGTATTTTTTTTAACTTTTAACTTTTAAGTGTGTAGTCATGAACCGAGCTGATCGTGGAAGGATCCTTAACTTTTGGACTTGACTTGACCTTGGACTTAAATTTAATACCAGTTGGTATTAAATTCAGGTCCAAGGTCAGGTCAGGAAGGTAAGGTGGTATCTATTAAATTCACTAAAAAGAAAAAAAAAATGAAAACCGACTTCAAAAACACTGAAAAGTTAAAAATAATTGAATACAAAAAGAATTTCGAAAATCAGTCCACAATTAGCGGAGTAATTCCGCAACACATACGCATCAAATTGAGAACCCCGTCCTTTTTTGAAGTCACTTAAAAAAATGAAAACCGTCTTCAAAAACACTGAAAAGTTAAAAATAATGTAAGAACAGGTACAGACAGTATCGCACTTTTATATTGAAGTCGGTGCCAAACGATGACCTCCTAGAAAGTCTTAAAATTTTGCACTGACTTCAATATAGAAATGTAATTTTTTTCTGTATTTTTTTTAACTTTTAAGTGTTTTGAAGTCGGTTTTTATGTTTTGTGTTTTTTTTTATTCCTTAGCCTCGAAATTTTTCAAAGTGACCTCCAACTTTTGCTCTGCAACATTGTAAACAAATAATGTGGGACTAAAAATTCTTTCCTTCGGATTAAGAATTAGCTAAGCCCCTTTTTAAAGTCGACTGAATATAAATTGCAATCAATAGTTAGGTGTCTGCTATGGTATACAGATTTGCGGTCGTTCACCCCAAGATTTATTGTCGAATAAATATTCATGCGAACAGATTTGGGATATGAGGATATTTGATTAGTTTATTCCATAGGGATATCGTATATCAAGACACAATATGCCTGGATGAGCTTGTTTATTAGTTTTGCTCAAGGTTTTACTCAAGGACAAGTATTCGGGAACATTTTCTACTTGTCTTGTATGTAGCATAAAAACGTGATGAATATAATATTCTCTTTGCTCAAGTAAGTCGTTAAGTACACTCACGATAACTACTTTGGAGAAACTGAAAACATATTGAAGTACGAGTACTTCTTTTGATGGTAATGATTGATGTTATCCTGACGGTAAGTGATGATAAAGCTTCACTTGGACTCCTTATCAACAAAGAAACTGGCTATCTTACCTTTTATTATCGGAACGCAAAAATGTTATTAAAATTGATATTATGCCGATAAACTTAAGGTAAAATGTTGGTAGCTACATTCAAAACATTAAAAAAAATCTGCTTTGTTTGGAATCGAACCTTGGTCCTCTAGATCAATGCCACATGGTATCAACCCCCTTTTTTTAGGCGGGGGAATCTTCTTAGGATTCAACAAGGGGTAGGCTGACACGGCCTCACCAAGGATATGCCATTGGACTCGGGTATAAACACCCAGCAACTTCTACCACCGTTGGGACACAATCGGGATCGGCGTTAGCCATTCCCCGAGTGCGCCCCCTGGATAGTAGGCCTGACGCAAGCGCCAGGTCTTACCTCTACGGGGGGGTCGACAAGTGCTATAATTTGACCCCCCAGAAGGGCAGGTCAGGGGTAGAAAAGTGTTTCCCGACCGGTTGTCAGCCGGCCGGGCCATTTCATCCCCGGCTTGCTTAGGGTATTTGGTGGCCTCCTGCTCGCCAACCGCCTGCGCCGAAGCAGTGCGGCGAGAGGGTTAGCCTCTTGCGCCCGCTCCGCAGCCTCCTTCTGCGAGATCACATCCTCGCAGAAGGAGGCGACAGCCTCCCACGCCGTCGCGCTGGTCAGCATCTATTATGGTATCAACCCCTAGATCACCAGTGTGGTTAAAAGCAAGCGCTAACAGACACGCGCATAGACACAATCACACAACCACACATATACACCCACACACACACCCAAACATACTAACATACAAACGCCCACAAACACGCCTTTTTTAAGATTTTGAAAAACCTAAAAAATTGAACAGTTTTCCGATTTTCATCCAAAATTCAGCAAACAAAGTTGACGTGATTATATGAAAAAAGCAAAGCAAAGAAACACAGCCAGAGCCTTCCCCAATTTCAAAAAAAGAAAAGTAATTAAACGGTCCAGCTTTAGAGAAGCAAACAGGGGACTATGAAACGTCTATTTTCAGGTCCGAGCTGCATTTGTCTATTCTGCTCCGTTCGTGCGTTCGTTGTTCAGGTACAGCACGACAGCAATATAATATTTCATTTATACCTATTTTTCAATCCTCTCCTCCCTTAGTGCTTCCTTTTAAGTCTTGGAGGCGAACTACTCCTGGTAGGTGATGGGTATTATCACAAAGGTCCTAAATATGGCAACTAGGTAGTGCGAACCAGAAATGAACAACTGTGGCCCGACACGACGTCTGTTTATAAAAAGGTCTGAAACCATCAAGTTTGAGTTCTATTCAAACCTTTGTTATATAAGTCTTTTTTATACAACTAAGTTGGCAAACAAGCAAACTGTGCATCATCATCTGATGGTAAGTGGTAACGCAGTCATAATACATGTGGCTCTTGTGAGATTCGCAGCAAAACTGCAACCCCCATAAGAACCACAGTGTACGTTACCAACTTGTAACGTAAGATGTAAAGTCACGGTACCCAGTAATTTCGTTGCCAAACTTCAACCTTGCCCTTCAAACCGGAATACAGTGCTGCTTTGCCTAGTCTACTATAGCATACTATTTCATGAAATAGTGGCATTAGGGCTACCATTAAATCGAATAGCTTCCTGAGCAACAATAATGCCGTTACTAAACCTATATAGGGTAATCTACTTCTAAAGCTTTCAAACTCCGGCCCTCGACGACCATTAGTTTTATAATAGCCCCCACAATTTCAATTTGTAGTTAAACATTAATAGTTCGAAGGCAGAGTTGGCCAGTGGCTATCTGAAGCGGGGCTGATCCATTTTCACGTTATGTAGGTCTTGTGTTAATAGTTGGGTATATAAAGCTTGGATGTAACTAGTTCCACACTCTATTACTTTCCAAATTGCTTATACAGGGTGAATTTTTCAAATGGGAGTGGATGATATATCCGAAACCGTAAAAGATAACGAAAAATGCTTTAATAACATTATTTTGTACTAACTATCTTTGGAAACTATTAAGGATTATGATATATTTATTTAAGATTTAACAATTGTTTATATGAAGCTGTATGTTTCTTTATACAATAAAAAAAATGCTTAAAGAAGTCTCAGGGCCGATTTTGGTCAAAAACTAAAACTGCATGATTGGATTTTTTAAATATCAGTGGTCCTAGCCAGGAATCAAACCAGTTTATTAAAAATATTACGTAATAATGCTCTATTATTACACTATTAGATAGTCTCACTAATAAGGATTAAATGGAAATTTAAGAGAAATTTTGAATTTAAAAAAAATTATTCACATCGTCATTCATCTATGAGCTATTATCGTGTTGCGATGTACATAATGATATCATTTTAAATATCATCGTTATCATTGATTTATCGTCACTAATTCAACCTTGAAACACCCTTTGTTGAACATAGATCCCCGAGGATAAGGTATCTAACAACATCATCATCACAGCTCATGTACGTCCCCCACCGAGGGGTTCGAGCCTACCCTATGTTAGGGTGATTAGGCCTTAGTCAACCACGCTGGCCCAGTGCGGATTGGTCGACTGCACATACATCATTGAATTTCTTCGCAGATGTATGCAGGTTGCCTCACGATGTTTTCCTTCACCGTAGGAGCGTCAGACAAATGTACATATGAAATTCGAAACGAAATACACATTGGTACATGGCGGGTCTCGAACCCTGACCCCCCGATTGGAAGGCAAGCGCTGAGTCCACAGCGCCACTGACGCCCCTAACAACATCACTCTTCAATTAATCTTGTTACACTTTCATTCGCGTCGGTGGCTGTGGCCTCGGCACTGGTCTGTGCGCCGAGTAGAATCGGAAGGTCCGCGATCGATCCTGCCATGTACCAATGTGTTTTTCGTTTCAAGAATTTTATATGTACATTTATCTGACGCTCCTACGGTGAAGGAAAACACCGTGAGGAAACCTGCATACACCTGCGAAGTAATTCAAAGGTGTATGTGAAGTCAACCAATCCGCACTGGGCCAGCGTGGTTTGACTAAGGCCTAATCGCTCTAACTGGTTAGGGTAGGCTGGTGCCCTTCGGTGGGGACGTATATGGGCTGTGATGATGATGACACTTTTATTTGTGTTTTTGTCAGAACAACGCTCCGTTAAATATTCATTACTAAAATCCTACGTTTCACAGAAAATCAAAGTCGCCATAACTATATTTTATTGATAAATCACACTAAGAAAATAGCTGTACTGTAATAACTTATCAAACAACAAAAGTTTAATATGTAGTTGCGGAGCGAAAGCATAGGCTGCGACCAATTAAAGACGTATTTTATTCGACTAGAAGACTTTAGACGTTAAAAACGAAAATTGAAATTCAAAACAAAAAACGCAATTTTTTAAACATTTCGGACCGCATCCATAATTTGTACTTGCAACTATCACGGACAAAAATGACGTTGACATTGACATAGTGAAAAAATTTTATGATTTTAGTTGTGAATTATGAGTAAAAACAACAGTGAAACCAAAGCGTTTTTTGTAAATTTGTGTTTTATTAAATTTCAACCGCCACGAAACAATCACTTAATAACACTAATGCATAAATGAAAAAAAAATACGCTACGCCATCAAAACTTTTTTTACACACAACAGGGAAGCTTTTCACTTTCATCT
Source organism: Schoenobius gigantellus (assembly GCA_963935595.1). Taxonomy (NCBI): domain Eukaryota; kingdom Metazoa; phylum Arthropoda; class Insecta; order Lepidoptera; family Crambidae; genus Schoenobius; species Schoenobius gigantellus. The sequence continues at coordinate 10,755,630 of OZ012563.1, read as the reverse complement.
CTCAGCACTTTTATTCAAAGGTTTCGGAAAACAATTGAATCACAGAATCTCTAGTATAGCTGTTTTTTATTGCAGCGCATCAAAGCAAGACGGGACGTGAATTTTCGAATCGAATCCTCAGACCAGAAAACAAAGGACATGAAATACCTACAAAAAAGCGAGCCAATAATGTATGGTGGTGCTTTAGGATGGCGGAAAAAACTAGGGACGCCGCATCCAATATTCCACACTTATGATGTTTTTATTTATATAGTTTATTAAGAAATTAATGCAAAACATAGCACTGTAAATGCACTCACAAGCAACGCTCACTAACCGATTATTTGCGAGTAGCACAACAACTCGGTGCTTTGTAATGGCGGTCTGGCCGCTATCATAGTTAATATTTTGCGAGTCCATTGGTATCTTTGGTCCGAGATCGGATTTGCGATTTGACAGCTGTACCGAAGACAGAGTCGCGCTTCACCCGGACTCCTCATCAAGTGAGAAACTGGCTATCTAACCCTCGGAACGATATTAGTTATTCTTCTGAGGTCTAACCTCTCATTTTCGGGACGAAACAATGTTGCTGACTTTGTCATTATGGCGACAAACTTAGGCACGACGGTGTAGCTATTCAGGTGGGCTAAGAAGCCCTATCATCAACCAAACCAAGCAGAAAAACTTCTGTTTCTATAGGTAATCGAATGGAGACAGCTAAACATAATAATACCATCTACATCCAAATGCGTGTCGGGCCACGCGCAATGTTCCATACTACATATTATTATAAGGGCTATTATGGTTTTATTTTTCCACAATTTTACATGACTCGTGAATCTATATTTACTACTTGTTTTATATAACTAACAATTATGACTAATGAGCCCGCGGACAGAGAGACAGACGGACATAGCGAAACTATAACCGTTCCCTGTTGACTACGGAACCGTAAAAACGCCCAGCTCCTGTCAAATAGGCGTAATTTCAGTTATAAGAACACGAAACCTCGGCCAAGGAGACGCACCCATGTTACCGTGACTGACGAGTGAAAAACTCCCGGGGCGGTTCGTCGGGCCTCGCCAGCAAGAACTGACTCTTTGCGATTTTGAACACGTCTCTGTAATGTGGGGCGCGAGGCGGACTGAGCTTTGCGCATTTTAATTGTAGCCATTCCTTTAGTATTTAGTTTTTTCTGCGACTGAAAAAAGTTCTTTGTTCGAGCTCGGAGCCAGTTTTTGTGGCGCGGCGAAGTTTGTAAGCTGTTTGACATGTTTGCTCGTTTTGTGCGACCGCAAGTTGTAGATTAATTCAGTTTTGTCAAAAGCTGACTGATCAAACATTAAAAAGACTGGCGAGGTTGCATTGTATTGCTTAACGAAGTACAGAATCGGACATCATGTAAAACTATGAAAGCAATAATTTTAAATGAATGAATTCTTTATTGTTAACAAATTGCTCATATTATTTAATTGCTATGATTAAAAAAACACAAATGAATACGAATTATTATTATAATTAATGGTGTCTGGCGTCATTTTTTGGAAATCCATTACTAATTGTTAAGGAGTATATAGCAGGTATATAGCAAAACTTCCGAAAAAAATGTCAGTAGCTGGTACTGACTATGTAGGCTAATGGTACACCACCCGCACCGTAATTACTGACATTTTTGTCGGCCTTTTTAGTTCCGCTGGATTCAGGAATCCAGCGGAATAAAAAAAATAAATGCATAAAATGTCGCACCGACAGAATTACAATATGATAATGATATGATTCATTTTGGTAGTCAAAAAATGGCCAGCATGTTGGCAATTCGTATTATAAATTCAGTGCAATTCGTCTTATGAAATTATTCTATTTAACATTCGTAAAATAGTCCAACAATCTTGTCGAGTTCAATGCTAAGAAAACACAGGTGTGCGCGTTCTCGGCGAAAAGGTCACCTTTCCTCCCCCCTCCTTCTCTTCAGGGCACAACCCTTCACACACAGAGTAACATCACCTTGCTCGGAATGAACATTCGCTGCGATCTGAACTCCAGAGACTACATCGAATCCGTTTTAACTGCTGCCTCACGGAAACTCGGTATCCTTAACAAGGTGCGTAGGTATTTTGCGCCGGACCAACTATGCCTGTTGTATAAAACTCAGGTTAGGTCTTGCGTGGAATATTGCTCGCACCTTTGAGACGGCTCCGCTCAGTACCTCCTCGATGCTCTGGACAGATTGCAGCGTCGCGCTATTCGAATAATTGGCGATGTAGACGCAACTAACACCCTCGAGCCTCTACAACTTCGTCGTGACATCGCCTCTCTTAGCGCCTTTTACCGAATATTCCATGGGGAATGCTCTGAGGAGCTCTTTAACCTTATCCCTCCCTCTCCATACCTTAACAGAAACACGCGTAAGGGCCTTCGGAGTCATCCTTACACTGTATCTTCCTTTTCACACCGTACCAAGAAATTCCAAGATTCCTTCTTCTGTCGTTCATCTCACACTTGGAATTCTCTACCTGCGCACGTGTTTCCTCCATCCTACAACATGGGTTCCTTCAAAAGAGGTGTGAAAAAGCATCTTTTAGGCCGGCAAGGGGCGGGCAGGTAGGATAGTGGATGTCGTCCCTACTATATCTGTCAACTCATTTGGGCCTCTTTCACCGCTTAACATCAGGCGGGAGGAGGTCATTTGCCGGGCCTTACATAAAAAAAAACACAATAAGAGTTGCTTAAGTGTCAAATAAGGACTATTTTAAGAATATTCATACAATACTGTCAAATAGAATCTATATAAATAAAAATGGATCTTCGATGTACGCCCATAACTTTCGAACGACTGCACCAAATTGGATGATTCTTGGTTTTATGTATTCGTTATTGTTAGGACAAGGTTTGTATTAAAGAAAATATTTGAAAAGTTATTACAGGAAAAAATGTATTTAAAATAATATGTTCACGTAACAGTGACGATATTGACAGATTGACATTCAGGCTACTTCAAATCTATGGTTTCTTACACTGTTGTATTGTCAATAGGTTTTTTTCAGTATACCCGTGCGCGACTGGGGCGGGCAGCTAGTAATAACATAAAATGACCTAATTTTTAATACGAATTGTCAACATATTTACCATTTTTTGACTGCCAAAATGAATAAAATCATTGTGTGAAATCATTTTATGAAACCACGATGCAAATGAAACTTTTTCGGATCGAAAACTATTCCATTTATGGTATTAAAATCTCGTTTTTTTAAAGTCAACTTTAATATTTTTCTTTTGAAAAGAAATTAATAAAAAAACGAAAAAGTAAAAAAAAACAAATTAATAAAATAAGCAAAAACAAAAAAAAAACAATTAAAAAGATATAGAAAAATCAAGCTCTACATTAGAATCGAACCACTGACACAGATTAAAACAGTCGAAAATCTAACGCTGAGACCAATCCTGACCTACCTAAATAAGATTCGTGAAATTAAATATCTCATGTTTTTGTGTGATACAACATGCGATAGATGGACGAAAAAATTTGAGGCGATGTAAAATAAGTTTCACTTTAATATTATTGTTATAAAATATTATAACGATTCTGCGATGTGACCTTTTTAGGTCCGCAGATAAAGCTCGATTCCATCTTCGTACTCAGAAACATGCATTACACAATAATTTAGTATAAAAGAAAATTATATGTACAAAAACTTCTCCGCTCAGCATACGCCACCGACACTCGAGCAAAATGTCAAACTTCCACAATAAACTACTAGCAGTTTGGTTTTCGAGCTCACGCTTAATGTGTATTTCAGGAGTCAATTGTACGCACTCCGAAAAGAATCTAAGTTAGACCCAGATTTTGTTGACGACGATTGAATGGGGGACACTGAAAAGTTTTTATTCCAAGGTCTGTAACTTTATTCCTTCTGATTCACTTAGCACCAGTTCAGCAACTTAAACGGTTTCTGAATAATAAATAAATAATAAATGAATAATTAAAATAAATCCCGACGTTGACCTAGCGAGAGCTTAACATAAATAAAAGTGTAGTATAAGAGAACAATTTGCTTCATTCTCAAAGATACAAAGGGATGTAGGTATTGCTGTATTTGAGAGATGAAAGCTTGAAATATATTTGAACTGAATTGTTATATTTAAGCGGGTCAATCGCTCCGTTAGTGTCTTTTTATGTACTTATTTATAATATTATTCTTACACTTCTAAGAATTATTGATTCAAACTCAAACTCAAAAATCTTTATTTAATATAGAACTTTATAGGCACTTATTGACGTCAAACAAAACATAAAAATCTTATTAAACAAGAATCTAATTTACTAATTATAATTACACCCCAACCATAATTACGATGTATGCAAATACAAGTAAAATGAAAAAAAAAAGTTGACTCTACACCTGTTCGGAAATTGGGAGATTGTAGAAGGTCTGCTTTCTTTACTAACTTTGTGATCTATGTCAGAGCCCACACGAAACATAACAGACTAATAATTCCTCATGTCGTAATTATAACCTTTTTCTACGCTTTCAGGAAGAAGACTTGCTTCTAGAAAGTCAACCTACTAAATCTACCTTCTTTAGAATTACTTCATTTGGTCTGTCTAGGTAGTACTTATTTCAATTAGGTCAACGAACCAAAATGAGTTTTGACCTCCAACGCTAGAAGACGCCACGCTATCTAGGGAGTGGTACCAATAATTACTCTTCACGAGTATGCATTAGGCTGTGCCAATCTTATTTGATCCAGTTTGCTTAGTCATGAAAAAAGTGTCTCCCAGACTCTACAATAGACGCAGAGGTCTATAATAGATACCTTACATTGTAATATTATGAGACAAAATAAATAAATTATTGTATATATTGATTAATATAAAATATTCAACACCAACACAAATTTCCCTCCGCGTGAACTAGACAAATTTAACTTCTGCGATACGAGAATATTATACAAAAGATGGGGAAACTTACCTGACTCAAAATTTACATCAAATCTGTAAGTACTAATTCTCATATTCACGGCTCAAGTTGTTTCGTAATTTTGTAATCAGTCCCTCAATGGCTTTTAAAGAAAACGCGTGCGTTGCTAGAATATTTTTAATGGAAATTGTTTTCAGTTATTTTTTATTTACTGGACTAAAATTTATCAGACATTATAAGCCGTTACGCAAATATCAGGAGTATATCTATAAGGAATAGTAATTTCTTTAAAAAAAGACAAGAATGTATATAAATATAGGGTGTCCCAGCGCGGAATTCAAACTTCAAACTTGTATATATATAGATCAGAAGATAGCCAGGCTATAGCAGGGAACGAGTTGTCATTCGATACCTGTGTGATGCGGATTATCGCAGTCTTCCGATATGCACCGCGCGTACGTAGTGGTGTTGTATTTTTTATAGATATTAGTTTTTCAGCTATTTCTGAAGAAAGTTATATGTCGCTTTGGAGACATCCTATCCTGCCCTCCTAGATCACCCGACTTGACCCCAGCAGATTTTTTATGGGTCTACCTAAAATTATTTGGAGGAGATGAAAATCAAAATAATGGAGGAAGTGAGAGCCACAGGCGTATAAAGGGAAGCAGACAATATTTAACTCACACATTTGTCATAAGTAATGTATATCGTCTTTACTTTCTCTCCAAAGTGACATGATAATATATCCCTATTTGTGTTTTTCGTCTATGGCGATACTAACGCACACATAAACATTTCCGAAACCGTGGCAGACGCCACGTGGACGCCATGTTTAGCTTTGTCAAAATAAGAGACAAATGGCGTCGTGACATTGTGTTATAATGTTTTGTTTTGTGGTTATAAATAAAAATAACTGCTAATCGGACAAGAAAAATGGTAAAGTACTGTGCCCCGAAGTGTTCTAACGCATCATATAATAAATTTCCAGAAATTACAATAAAATTAAATTAATATTGTTTGTGTGTGAGTAACGTTTACATATGTTACCACATGTAAACATTACTCACACACAAACAATAGTTGCCACGATACTTTGAACACTTTTGACCGATACTTTTTTCTGCTTTCCTTTATACTCGTACGTACGTCTGTGGTGAGAGCTATCTCAGTTGTCGTTCTGCAGCGTGTTATAGCAAATACGCGCGTCCGCTTTGAAGAGTGTATCCGCCGGGATGGTCAATATCTAGACCAAATAATTTACACACATAAAATCCGCACTATTGTAATTTAGTAATCTGTAATTAAAACTATTAAAAGTAAGTTAGTTGATTTTTTATAATTTTTCAAAGTTTGAATTCAGCGCTGGGTGAGACACCCTTTATCACTGAAAAATTTGGATCGTATTTAACTTCAGCTAGTATTGAACACGATCAAAGATACGCTTTCGGCACTAGCCTCCAAAAACCTAGTTCGCAACTATACGTACTCCGAGTTATTGTGGGCTGTCGCATGAACTGGTAACTTAATTTGCTACTTTGCAACTAACCTTCGTGGCACTAAGTTTATGACCTCACTGGCAGCCGACATAATCCGGTTGAGTTTTTCCCCCGGGTGCTAAGCCAGTTCACCGGAAGAAAAGCTGTTGTGATAGATATTGACACACATAATATATCCTCCTTACGGTATGATGTATTTGTGTTTATTATTTTGTTGTGTTTTCATAAAGCTTCATGTTTTTGTGAATGTGACCAAATTATGTACTTAGCTGTTATAAATGTATATGAATTCTTATAAATATATTATATTATAAGGAATTCATATCAATAGAAATGTATTTGAGATGAAAATGTGTATCCAGTCCCAAATTTTATTTTCAATTCACAAGAGCAAGTTTTTGCCATTTAGAGTTAAAGGCAAGAGACAAAACGCGAGTATTCTTAAGAATATTAGTAAACTTATAGATTGAAAAATTAATATCTTAAAACAAGAAAAAAATTCACCTCGGGTGGGAATCGAACCCGCGTCTTCAGCATACCGTGTTGACGCCTTAACCACTGAGCCGCCGAGCTTTTAACAGCCTAGCGAAGTTTCAAATATATTGATTTGTTTTGTACTTTCTGTATGTTTCTATTATTGATTTACTACCAAACGTAGATGACGCATGAACGTTCGAAAAGTGGGCCGGTGAAGAACTGCCCAATCGCGACTCGTGCAGTTCTTTTCCTTAATAAATGATTAGCTGTCGGCACGTCAACACGCCGAAATGTATAGTCGATTAGGTGACAGATTTCAAGCGCGTTTTTGTATGAAGCGCTCTATCTACGTTGGTAGTAAATCGATGGTTTCTATTTATTTATGTCCCTTTCCTTTATTCACTGTTAATATATGAGTATCAGCGTCCAATTTAGAAATCGTTACAGATTGAAAATTGAAAAATGAAAATTGCTTAAGAATACAGCAAACTTACAAATTTTATATTCATGACAATGCATTTTCTTTCAAAATCTATGCAAATACTAGAAGTTTAAGAGTTTGTTTGTTTCGTTGAACACGCTTACGAGTATCTCATGAACTACTAATTCACATTGAAAAATTATTTTTGTGTGGGATAATCCATTTATCGAGGAAGGCTATAGGCTATTCAGGTATGTTGTTATTTTCCGACATCCACGCGAATAAAGTCGCGGGCAAATATTATGCCAAATAAATTGAAAATGAATAATTCGATACAAGAAAAAAAATCGCCTTGGCCGAGAATTGAACGTCTTCAAAATATTTGAATAATACTAATAATTGGACAATATCTTGCAGACGCGGGTTCGACTCCCATCCGAGGCGATTTTTTTTCAGGTTGGTGTTGATTTGTCTGTTTTTCAATTAATTTAACATTTTTGTAGAAAATGCAGTCTACAAAAAAGTTATAGATGTCAAGTCAAACCAAAAAAACTGAATTATAAATTTGCGAATTCACAAATCTCCATCCACGTCCAAACAAGTCCAATTTACTTGTAGATCCCACTAAAAGCCCTGACTTGTTTACAGAATAAGGTAACAAATAGTGCCACTAAGGGCAACCCTCATCGGGAGGGCTTACCGGGATGCATTTTTTCCACAATCCCTCTATTATACTAGGAACCATTATTCCATAAAGGGTTCGGTAGCGTGAGGAAATGTGTTTTTCGTGTGCGGATTATGACGAGGTAAAAAGCGCGGGATTTCCTGCGTATTGTGTTCCCGTTGGATATATTATTTCATATTCTTCGCCAGATATTGCCTAATGTTGGTGGACACTGACAGGTTTGCTCGGTATACGTTGAAAATAGGGTTTTGTCGCGGAATGGGAATGAAATTACTAAGAGAGAGTTAAAATAGGATAATGTTATATGCACCGGAAATTTTCCTCTAATTATTGCGTGAAATAAATTTTGATTGATCTCTGTAATACCTATTTAATAGTATTTCAATAGTAATTAGTCTAATGTTGTCGAAAAAGGAACATAATACAGTATACCCACAATTGAAATACACGATATAAAGACAGACTTCAGCTCCCATGATCTAGACTAAAAAGGCTGAACAGTAGTCCTTGTTTCATGGCAATAAAAATGCCTATTAAGACGTTCACTGCCTGCAAGGACTAAAGATCGAAAGAAAGATATTATAAATTATGTCATCACATCGCAAATAATTCAAATATTAACTGCATATATAACGATTTGAACTGCTTTGTTAAATAAATTTAAAATAAATAGTTTCACTAATAGTTAGTTAAATTACAATGCTTCAAGTTTCGCAGACTAAACACGCAATCATGGCTATCTGCCATGCCTGTGTACAGCCTCTAATAAGCTCCAATTATAATCAGATGTAGCTCATAATTTGTTAGAACATTAGACTGGTAATCGCGCGTAGCTCTCATTACAAAGGACAGAATCAACCCTGAATAGGTATTATCTATTGAGGACATAATTAGTTTAAGTCAAAATCAAAACAAAGGACAGAATCAACCCTGAATAGGTATTATCTATTGAGGACATAATTAGTTTAAGTCAAAATCTAGGACCAACGGCGGGTACGGTGCGATTACGCATTTCCCCCCGAAAAAAAAAAAAAAAATCTAAATCTAGGAAAAATATGTTTCTAGAAGGAACAGTTTACGTTATGCTGTCACGATCATGACCTTATTAGGGTTGCCAAGTTTCGTATGAGATTTTTAGGTATTTAGGTAAGAAAACGAACAAAAATCCTCTAAATCTACATTAAAATATTTTTATGATAGGTAATAATATTTCAATGCAATCAACAAAAGAAAAATTATAAGATTTGTAATGGTTTTTATTTATCAGCAAAGGCAGACTATTAACCTGAGTCATCTGCGTGGGTACCGGCTGTATTCCAGAAATTCATCTTCTGCTATACGTTGGCAAAGTCTTCGCAGGGGTTGCATTATGTGAGGGGCTCGACATAGGCGAGCAGATGGCGACGAGGTTGGGGAATTATTCGATAGAGTTCCCATGACCTTGTCAGGTAGTAACACGTCCCTCCTCGACGTACCCTCCTCATCTAATGATGGAATGAAAAGGCTGACCACCTGGCGAGAAAGGGATCGGAAACACAGCTTGTGGATCCGGAACCATTCGTCTGGATTACTCTAAAAACAGTTGGAACGGGTCTAAGAGCTCAATCACAAAGGAGGCACCAAGAAGAATGGGCCAATCATAAAGGAATGGCACACGCCAAGCTCTTTATGGGCATGGAGAACTGGCTTAAATTTACATTGAGCTCGAGCAGATCCCAGACTCGCTTAGTGCCAGGTGTTTTGACCGGCCATTTTAGTACTAGGATCATGCTCAACCGGATGGGACACATCAGTTCCATAACTTGTAGGGCCTGCAAGGAAGGGCAGGAGAGCATGGAGCATCTTCTGTGCCACTGCGATGCTCTAGCCTGCAAGAGGTTAAAGCTGACGGGAATGGGATACCCTAAACCGGAAGACTACAGGGCCATGCCACCAAGGGATATAATCAGACTCATGGTCACGATTGATTGGACCGAAGGCGGTGAAGGCTTTAAGGACTAAAACACGGGCAAGCACAAAAGATCCATGAAGGGTCGAAGTGCAAATGCTTCACATACTGGGCCGCCCCTACAATAAGATAAGATAAGATCCCAGTAGCAGTGGAGAGTCCAACATAACCTCGCGTCTTCTCAAACGCGAGGTATGCGTAATGTATTTCCCAACGTTAAAAAAAGGGTTGCATTGTGTGCGAAATGTTATAGGAACCATGTGTACTGTACTCGTACTGTATGTGGTTACTCACCACCAGATGGACATCATGCTGCTTTGCCAACTTTGTAGTACAAAAAAAAACAATTAACTTGATTAACTAAAAAATTCAGTATTTTAGAAAATATAGCTTAATATTTTCTAAAATACTGTCATCATCATCAAATATTGTCATCGGTTTTTTGCGGAGTTCATAGGCGGCCTTTTCAAACACTGCTTTTCATCTCATCCATTGTATGTACATGTATCACTAAAATCACATTGAAATGTATGCGAACTCTAGCAACTTTATTCTAATTGTAGTTATAACTTAGAGAAGTTAATGGCAGATCACATTTAATGTTGAAAATTGAGTTCACAGTCACGAGTTAGGGATTTAACCAGCAGCGCACAAACTTATTCTTTAAATATTCAAGGGCCTAGATGTTTTTTAGTCTCTACATTAAAGATTCAGAATATTTTAGTACCGAATCCTGTAAAATTAACATAGTCCTCACAGATTTTATTATAACTGTGACCGAAGCTTTTGTTAGCGCAACAAAATCCTTTTGTTTTAAAGGAATCATTCCCTTATTTAAAAGTGATTATCCTGTTACTGATAGCCTTGGCGATAAGACTTTTATAAATTTTGTGTATTTAACCTTTTTATGATTGTTTTTGATACTTTTGGACTTATTACGTTTTGGTCGCTTTACCTGTTAAGATAAGAGTTGTTACCATAAAATAACGGCTAGCTCGTGAGTTTCGTACGTAGAAAAATCTTCATTTTATATTAAAAAAAACACTCCCAATCAAAAATAATAATTGCACATCAAACTTAAACTGTAACTATAATATTATCACTTATTTTAGTAACAATTTAAGTTCGTGATGCATTACTACTGTGTATGAGGCTGTAAGGCCTAAATAAATTAGTCTTGAAAGAAGAAATAACTTTATACACTAGGGTGTATCACTGTGGCTGTAAGACCTAATTGAATTATTAGTCTTGAAAGAAGAAATAACTTTATACACGAGGGCGTAAAAATACATTTTATGCATTTCTTATCGACATAAAGAACAACTTTAAGAGCTTAAGAGGTGAATAAGTGTTTTGTTTTGAGATTCGTTCGGTGAACTGGAGTTTTCTAATCCTCTACTCGTTTTTTATGTCTTCGTAGATGTGTAATTCTGGTAAACTCCCTCAGTCGGCTCTAACGGGAAGAAAGGGAGCACGACACGTGTATTCTAAATCCGTCAACGCAAATAAAACGAAAATACTCTGTAATATAATTACGTTTTTTATTGATAAAATAAAATATTATTTGTGGTCGTCCAAAAGTTTGTTGTGGTATTGGGGATTTCGGCGTTTGTGTGAAAAATATTGTTGAGATTATGTACATATCACAAATGAGCAACTACAAAATGAAATATTTGTTTGTATTAATAAAAAAATATATTTGATCCTAGGAACATTTTTAGCTCCAAATGAGTTTTACCGTAGGCATAAACTATGAAGATTATTGAGAGCGTCGGTGGCGCTGTGGACTCGGCACTTGCCTTCCAATCGGGAGGTCGGGGTTCGAGACCTGCCATGTACCAATGTGTTTTTCGTTTCGAATTTCATATGTACATTTGTCTGACGCTCCTACGGTGAAGGAAAACATCGTGAGGCAACCTGCATACATCTGCGAAGAAATTCAATGGTGTATGTGAAGTCGACCAATGCGCACTGGGCCAGTGTGGTTGACTAAGGCCTAATCACCCTAACATAGGGTAGGCTCGAACCCCTCGGTGGGGACGTATATAAGCTGTGATGATGATGATGATGATACACTATGAAGAACACACTACCGATTGCTATGGATTTTTAGACAACGAAACATGGCGTATCTTTTCAGAAAGATATTAAATGATCAAAAAACTGTATCAGCACATCAGTATATTTTTTATATGGTATATTTATAACAAGATCATTGACCCGACGATTTACACCAAAGATTAAGTAAAATCTTAACGTTAAGCTGTGGAAATAACAACGCACTGCAAACGGGTCTGAAATTTTAACACGCTATTGGCTAATGGAGCGGTTTACATAACGTGAGATTAGATAAGCTTAATTAAATTTTGTACGTACTTAGAACGTTGTAATTTTGATAGGCGCACCCACAACGTAATCAGATCGTTCGAATTAATTACCCTTCTATGATATCTTTTCCCAGTGTTGCCGTGTCGAATAATTGTTTTCCTCTGCTGCTGTTTAATGTATTTTTTTATTTTTTATATTTATTGCCAGTGATCGCTTAATAGCCATCGTGCTGTTATGGTTGAGACGAAATACCTTTAAGAATGCTACAAAATTGACAGAAGGAGTCGCAAATTATATTCAAAATGCAAGTCTATTATTGCAGCAATCATCTCTCAGATCCATACTTAGCGGAGCTCAATTTTTCCAACTGAGAACTTGAAGCTGACTTATTCGAGTCCCAGTAAAAACTGATTTCCAACATCTGTAGCTAAGTGAGACCTTCAGCGTGTAATTAGTTCTTGCTGCCACAGTAATAGGATTTAATGAAAACCACAATGTATTTACTGGACTGTAAGGCTGTGCGGCAAATCTAGTTTTTGCGCAATTTCATCGTTCCTAACGTTCATGTCAACTTGTGAGACTGAGAATTAGTTGAACTTTTATTTGTATGAACGCAGGGTAATTTTATAACTTAATATCGGCAATCGGCTATCGTACAGCTTTCAATTATTGTATTTGGTCAAAACCATTTTTTTTTTTTTTTTTTTATTACTAATTTAACACTCCACAGGCTCGTGGTCCGTGCTCTTTTCATGGAATCTTCTCATTGTGATCTATTTTGTTATTATAATTATTATATTAAGACTTACGACTACTTTTTACTCCTAATCTACGGTGAGTTGCGCAACTCAATCAATTTAAAAATTTAAATATATAACTTAATAATATTATACTTGTATATACTTAATTATACTCAAATATATATCTTAATAATATTATACTATATGTTAATAATTTATGTATGGACTATTTCACAAGATTTGGTCAGTTAGTATACTCGTATTTGGCATAATATATGTTATGCCAAATACGAGTTACACCAAGTCGTTAACAAAAAAAAAACAGACGTAACGTCGTCGTTACGTCTGTTATTTTTTTTTTTTTTTTTAGTTACACCAAGGTCGCTCTGCTTGATAGGGCCCTGAGCACCATTTTTTTATTGTATTCCATGACCACTTCATCTGTTGCTATGCTGGGAAGGGCAATGAGACGTCTAATTGCGTCGTCCTCCTTCAACTCCCGGTAGAAGTAGGTGCAGGATACCGTGTGTCTGGTAATGGCAACCACCGCGTGAGGAACACTATCGTGGACAGGGTTCTTCCTTTCTGCTCCTCTGAGCACAACCACGTGATCGTACGTTAGTCCCTGTGCTTCGTGGATCGTCAGCAGTCTAGATTGTTCTCCGGTGCCGAACCCTTCCCTCTCATACGCTTCTTTCTCGTCTTGAGTAAAGGTAAAGAAGAGAGTATTTGGGTTGCCCCTTCGTAACACCGCCTCCGATGCCATTCTGCATGTCATGGACCTCAGCACTTGCCGTGATGTGTAAATACCCTTGTAGATGTTTTGGAGGGCATACACCACGTCCATCGGACTTCGGTGTGTGCAGAGGAGCTTTTCTGTTACCGACGTGATGGCGGCGGGGCTTCCGTAACGCATCTCGAACAGGTTGTCTCTGTCTATGAAGGGGATCTGATTTTGATCGGTCATTAGTACCAATTCTCTTGCCCCGGTCAGCCTTGTTGCCATGACGATAGCTCCAAAATGGACTAGGAGAGCTTCGTCCACCAAAAGGCGTTTTGATGCTTCCACACCATTGATGAGTCACTTTGTCCAACAGTTCTTTCGCCGTCTTTTTTTTATTTTTTTATATTTAGCATCATGTAGTGTCTCCCGACCAATTTGACAGATTTGGTGAATTTGAAATGAATATAGGTGAATTACGTTTCTCTACGTGATCACATCAGAAATGATGAGATCAGTAGAAGAACTACATTTACCGACATAGCCTAAAGAATTGCAAACCTAAAGTGGCAGTGGGTAGGACACATCGCTCGCAGGACTGACGGCCGTTGGGGCGGAAAGGTCCATGAGTGGCGGCCGCGTACCGGGAGACGCAGTGTTGGTAGGCCCCACAAGGTGGACCGACGATCTGGTGATGGTCACGGGAAGCCGCTGGATACGGGAGGCGCAGGACCGATCGGTATGGATTTCTTTGGGGGAGGCCTATGTCCAACAGTGGGCGTCTCTTGGCTGATATGATGATGATGATGATAGGTGAATTTATGAATATAGGTGAAAAGTATCATAATGGGAATAAAATGACATTCACGAACAGACCATCCATGATAAATGTCTAATTCATGTAAACATGAAATGAAAATATTACCTGGCGAGATCAGGCGCAGGACTCACTGTTGAGGCACTCGAGATGTTTCGCATTTTGGTTACCCATTATAGGACTGACCACAGCAAACGTACCTTAACCTTAGCAATCGTTCTGAACACACAATCTGAACACACGCGCCAATGCTTGCTCAAATAATACTCGTAATAGCAGCTAATGATACAGGTTATCTAAAGATTCTAAAGTGATTAACTATAGCTTTTGTTATATTTATTTGGAACCCCTTATCTCCAAGTTAAAGAGTAGGTACTACTCGTAAAGATCTGAAGATCTCATTAACGTGCAGGAACACAGCATGACGTAGTTTGGCTACGGTTCTGTGACGTGAAGGTTATTCAGTCGGGCTGCTCGTTGGAGCCATAAACGGTATGCCATAACCTTTGTTAAGTTTTGAACTTATGAAACTTAAGCGAGTTCACTCACATTAGCTACTTTCCTACATTCAACGAGCGCATGTAGTCTTCAATGGCGGATCCACACTCTCCAGGAGGCAAGACGCGACGAACAATGACAGTGTAGATGGCCAGGGGGATATTGGAATCATTTCTCTTGTGTCAAGCGCATCGTAATTTGTGTGCGGTTTCTTTATTTTTCGTGTTTGACAAAAACAGAATTATATTGACTTTTTCGAAAATCATTAATTTTTTTTTCCTTGAAAACAAAAGGAATATCAGTAGAAATCGAATGCAGACGATGCTCGACTAGCACTTAGGAGGCCTATCACAAAATCGTGTCGCGCGGTACTAAACAAACTGGCATCGCCGGCGCGGCAAAATATATGTCATCACCACAGCTGATACGAGTATACGTCCCCACCGAGGGGCTCGAGCTTATCCTATGTTAGGGTGATTAGTCCTTAGTCAACTACGCTGACCCAGTGCGGATTGGTCGACTTCACATACACCATTGAATTTGTTCGCTGATGTATGCAGGTTGCCCCACAATGTTTTCAGCGCAGGAGCATCAGACAAATGTACATATGTAATTCGAAAACGAAAAACACATTGGTACATGGCGGTGTCAAACCCCGACCTCTCGATTGGAAGGCAAGTGCCGAGTTCATAGCGCCACCGACGCTCCATGAGAATAAAATAAAATGGAACTTCAATATACATATGTATAGTAGTTTTATTTTAGTCATTAAAATCTAGTATCGATTTATAAAAATACAAATAATATAACAGTTTAAGCAAATGTCAAAAATATTTTGGCATTAAAATTACGTTTAAACGATGGAGAACTTCGTACATAATCTGAAATGTTTCGACGCCTTTTCGTTTGAAAATTGTATTAAAGAAAAACGATATATTATTATTGAAGTGAAGGATATTGTGTCACATAAAATAAATATTTTGCTCGTTGATATTTAACAGAATCTGTAAATTAGAGGTCTCAAATCAGGTCTGCGTGAGTTTTTGCTTAAACATACTTCGGGAAAATAAACTATTACGAAGTTAATAAAACAGTAATCTAAAAAGCGCTTTATTATTATTGTAGTTAAGAATATGAACTAGTTTTATCAAGTAAATGTTATTTTTATTGCGACCAACCAAAGAAAAGAAAAAAAAACCTTAATCTGCGCGTTTTTTTTTGTAATAGGCCTCTGATGAATTATTCTAAAATAGAGCTTCAGCTTGCTCTCTTGCACTCGCAAGAATACAGATCCGGCATACGATACGACACTTTTATGATAAAACTCTGCTATCGCTATCATAATACCTACACTCCTAGAACCTAACGATAAGTACCGAAAAGTTTTCACAGCAGAAGCCGAGTTGTGTCTCCTGAAAAGTGCTAGCATATTCCCAATACAAAAAATCAATGAAGACACTAATTTCCCAGAGGAGACTCGAAGATTCAGCCATGCTTTTATAGATTTGGGCGTCTCGGCATTTCGCCGAGTCCGCGTAAGAGTGCGACAGACAACTGATTAATATTTAACACGGCGCGGCCTGCACTGAGCCGTCTTCTTTATATATCAAGAATTTTCTTTTTATTTATTTAATATCTTATACGTGACGAGTACGGTACGCCTATCCATTAATGTATATATTTTCACTTCACGAAATGTTTTATTTCACACTGAAAAGGTTTTTACGTGAAACTTTGCTTACAAGCGAAAATCACAAATTTGCGAAAGAATAGACTATTGTATCTATAATAACAGAATTTTAGCAATAACTAGCTTTGCCCGCGAACAACGTTTCGCTTAAAAAAAAGCTCAACACCCGATCGAAGCGGGGAGGAGGAGTGAGTAGGTCGCCGGCAGGGCAGTCTCTCTTTCCGCATGGTTTAGGTACTGACCGGACATGGTTGTTTCGGTCACTACCTGCACCGAGTCGCGCGTCGGGAGGAAACGCCGCAGTATGATCACTGCGACGCTCCCAACGACACTGCCGAGCACATCCTATTGTGCCCGGCCTGGCGACGCAAGCGCAGCGAACTCAGCGCTGCGCTGCAAAGAAATTCAAAGGTGTATGTGAAGTCGACCAATCCGCACTGGGCCAGCGTGGTTGACAAGGCCTACACACCCTTATTAAGGGTAGGCTCGAGCCCCTCGGTGGGGACGTATATGAGCAGTTATGATTATAGTAAATACCAACTTACCGAAGCAACTTGAAAACTAAGGATTGCTAGATCCGTGCCAATTAATTTGAAAAAAAGACTAACTTATAACTCCCAAAAGTCAAGGACCCTTTGATCATCAGTTCAGCGCGGTGGAAAAATCTTTAAGATGATGAAACATGAGGCATTTTGGACTTGCCTAAGAAAGTATTTCTCTCGATTTTGCTAGGATCCCATCACTAGATCCTGACTTCAATAAATTACTCTTGTTAAAACTATTATTATTTTGATAATCAATTTAAAAAGCGACGTCTATTTTTTATATGTTGCTATTTGTACGTATCACAACGAACCTGAAATACGACTTATCTGAATCATAACAAACTGATTCAAAACTCTTCAAATCTAAAAGAAAACTTTTATAAGCCTATTATGCATGCATGCATCATGCAAATCCCATGCATTTACTAAACAAAAGAACTTTCATTAAAAACACTAACAGTATATCCTTTCATCGACTAATTCCCGGTTCTGGCAGAATAATCAGCGCCACAGCCTGCTGCGGCAATATGCTGAGTCAGATCCGTTTCGCTTACACAGTAGGTACACTACAAGCAGTCACTAATATATACGTTTTTTCTGTATTCCTAGTTTTTACGATGTGTATGTTAAAAGCTTTGTATCTGTACTGTGTAAATGAATAAATTATTTATCTATCTAGTAAATTTTTTTCATGAAATCAAAAACTTATGGCGGGACGTTGAGAAAGTTATCTTGCTTCGCCATTTTTGAGTTCAACTTTTTCTAACATTCTCAAGTTTAATTAGTTTAAAAATAAACGCGCCAGATAATAAAAATGAAACATTCACCGCCCCTCAAAACTTCCAAAGAATATTTTCAATCATTGCATTTCAAACTTCTATCGCCGCTGCTTAAGGCCTGTTCAAAGTTAATAAAATGTAGATGAAGTCACTTTTCGAGAAACTTCTTTTCCTGCCGTGAAACATTGTCGGTACTTAAGGGGATCTATTATAAAGTATTATAATTCAAATTCCACGAAAATGGACACTTCGTCATTAAATAAGCTTAAAGCGATGTTTGGGTGGTGGCCACATGTATTGCAGCTAAGTTTTCTTTTCTACGACATTTTTTTTGCTGAATGATGATTGAAATCAGAATGTCACCATATCGATCCTAGAATGATACCGCCGATTGATGTTAGAATAGCTTAGTCAATATCTATTGATAATTTCAACCAAATCAATTAATCAGTCATCGACGGATGATAACAACTGCTGCAACTCACAGCAATCGATCGATAACTATTGATGTCATAAAGCTTGGCCGATTTCGATCTATAATTTTAACACAAAGCAATCAGTCAAAAATCGATCATAGTGATTTTCTCTCATAGCAATCGATTGATCATCGACCGATCAATCCTCGACAAAACAATTCAGCGATGGAAGAAAAACTTTTTCAATGCTGGGCTAGGAATTTGTAATAGAATCCGTCGTCAATTGATGATGGTGATTTTTATCACAGTATGTAATCGATTAATCATCGAGCAACCTATTTTTGATCAATACCATCAGTCGATGTTAAAATATCTTGGTCGACATCGATCGAAAATTTCAAACACATCATTTAATCAGTCACCAATTGATGTGATTTTTATCACAGCAGTTATTCGATCTCTATCGAAACTATTCAATGATAGCAGAATAGTTTGTTAAACGTTGATAGATAATTTCATATACGTCATTCGATCAGTAACCAATCAATGATATAATTTTTTATCACAGTAATCGATCTATCCTCGGTCGAAACACTTAAATGATGTCAGAATAGCTTGATCGATGTTGATCTATAATTTCAAACACACCAACCAATCAGTCACCAATCAATGATAGTTATTTCTATCATTGCAATGATGATCGATCGCATCGACCGATCTATCCTCGATCGATACCATGAATCGATGTTAGAATAACTTAGTCGACGTCGTTCGATAATTTCCAACATCATTCTATCAGCCACCAGTCGACTAGATACTCACAGTCTTTTTTATCATAGTCGAATCGATGACCTCCAATCGAAAACACTTCAGCGCTGACTATAGTTTGGTCGATGACGCTATATAGCTTATCACAGTCCAATCAATCGACGACAGTAACGCATTCGAAAAACATTCAAACAAGCACTGTTCAGTGTATCGTGAGGGTGCAATTAGAGGGATCTGCTTCTAAAATGGTCGCATTCAGTACCAATAGTGCCAATAATAAGGTTATAGTGACCGCTTTCAAATACAATGGAAAAGTATGAAAATATCACTGTATATAGCCGGACGATATTGTTGATGGATGATATGCAAAAAAAATAACTGTCTCAGTTCCAGAGAGTTACTCTTCGTATGTCCGATAGTATTGATATCCTCGGTGTGGAAATTTCTGGTTAAGTGTACTTGAGAGTCATTTGGAGGACAAAGCCAAATTGGCGAGCAAAAAGCTGGGCGGTCTGAACAGAGCGAAGTGGTACTTCACTCTTAATCAGCGGTTAATGCTTTATTTAGCTAAAATTCCGCCGCATACGGAGTACTGCTTGCAGCACTTGTAGGAGCTCCCGAATATCAGCGCTACCCTTTTGAACCCTGCAAGTACGTGCATTCCGTATCGCCGGAATTCCCCATATAACGAACTCAATATGGAAGCGCTGGAGCAATGGAAGCACTTAGTTCTCTGTGATTTTTCTATTGGATCTTTGACGGAGAGTGCTCTGAGGAACAGTTTGCAGTAGTGCCTTCGTCACCTTTTTATCGTCGCACTAACCGCCACCGCATAGAGTTTTTATATGTAACCTAGAGCTGATCTGGGGGGTTATTGTCTAAGAAAAAATCGATCGCGATCGCTTACAATGTGACAGTCGCCGTCCATCCATCGCTCCCTTACAAAAGGATGTCAACTCAGAGTCTTGTGCTCACGGCGCTATGGATGTCAATTTGAAGGTGATGGTGATAGATTTTTTCTTAGACAATAACCCCCCAGATCAGCTCTAGGTTCGCACAGGTCTAGCACAGTTCGTTTCACAGTTTCAGTATTCATTACATGCACGTACGTGCAGACGTGACCGTCGGGGGCGCTGTAGACTCGGCATTGGCGTTCTAATCGGGAGGTATTCGATCCTGCCATGTACCAATGTGTATTTCGTTTTCAGAATTTCATATGTACATTTGTCCGAAGCTCCTACCGCGAAGGAAAACATCGTGAGGCAATCTGCATACATCTACGAAGAAATTCAAAGGTGTATGTGAAGTCAATCAAACCGCACTGGGCTAGCGTGGTTGACTAAGGCCTAAACACCCTAACCTAGCCTAGCCGCTCGAGCCCCTCGGTGGGGACGTATATAAGCTGTGATGACGACGTGCAGACTCTGTAACGAACTCCTAGCTGCGGTGTCGCTTGAGCGTAACACCCCGACCTCGTGACATTCCGTAAGTGGGACACTTTACGACTAAACTTCAGAATGAGCCTTATCATGTTTAATATGTCTATAATTTTGAATTTAAAGTATGTTGACTGTTAACTAAACGGAACAACTAAAATACTCTTAAATGTCTCGCACTGCTTATAAATTTAAGTTTACTCAATATTATTTTCGAGGAAAAAGTGGCATGAGATTTATGATTTTATTAAGATAAATGATTTATCTTTCTTAACAAAAAAATCTTAAGTGTTTCATTCGAGGGGTTCTTATTTGAAATATCGACAGCTTCGTTGTTTTCTAACAATTTATGCTTTATTTCCTTTGAAATAAGGTGCTATGTTGAAGTTGCTAACACAAATCACTCCCCGTGGTACTGTCTTAATTAAATAAAACGAGCTCGCGTCAACTCGGATAAAATGTTTACGCAAAAAACCCTTCTGACAACTGACAGCCATTGGGATGGTTTGTGAAATTAAAAATATTTAAATCTTGAGCCCATTACAGGGGCACTGCTAATATAGACCTGGGGAGTATTTCTTTGAATTTGTGAGTCTTCTAATAATAGCTACTAGCTCATGAGTATTCAAGACTATAAATGCTAGTGCAATGTCACAAACTTAACTGACCTGCAGGCCAATTATGGATCTTTAATCGTATGACATGGCATAAATTTGAGAAAAATAAGACATGAAATGCTGCATTTCGTATTACCGATCTCTAATGATATCATCACTATGGCATAATTTCAATGATGTTATCATTAAATAATGAACAAATGATCAAAAATCTGACCGGAAATCGTATTTTTCGATTTGCACTAATATATCATATGATATCATTTGCAAAACCATGAGATCGGTAATAGGCCCTCTGGTGCTGGTGTCCCCGTTGTTGAATTAAGTGTTCCCGCTAAATAGGATTTTCGCGGCTTATAAAGCAAAAAAATAAGGGATTGGCAATGACTAATACTTCTCCTGTACTAAGGTTGATATTTATTTAAAAGTTTTAACTCATCTTTTTCATATGAAATAGAATATGTCGACGCTTTAGGGCAAATGGAATAAGAATAACATTATCTTACTTCCCACCAAACTATATAACCAAAAGCGTAGGTATTTGTAGATAATACAAAGAAGTCTTAACATATTTAAATAAAAATTAAAGCAATTATCGATAATAGGGCATAATTATTATACAACAGAACACATTATTGACTGCGAGCATAGATTTTACGTTTGTTATTAAATCAATGACTGCAAGCTGTAGCTGCACACATAACATTTTGAAAAATTTGACTTGTGTATTATTAACCTTTGGATATGTGACTGCCTATTTTTAGTTATTTTGATTTATGACTTTCGATAAATTACAATTTCACATAAACTCTATTTCGACATTATATGAATTTTATGTTGTACATTTTTATTAAGTATTCATCCTTTTGATAAAAAAGTTATTCGCATACCACATGAACCACCATATCCCACTGATGAGGCCGTCTTCATTTCCCAATATTTGTTAACAAATATTATATCCTGTATCCGCAAGTTAAGATATACAGGATGTTCACGCTCGAGGAAGAGCGAGAGGCGGCACTGCATTCTAGTCTGTGCAGTGACAGCTTTTTTGGCGGCCGGCCGCATGTGATATGTCAGTTGAGTCGAGTCGAAATGTCATAATTTGTGGTTAGGATGATGTCCGGGCATCCATAAAATATAATACACAATATTCAAGCAAATAGTGATTTGCGCGGCGCACCTAATATCGGGGTGCGAAAGCCCGCTTTGTGTTTGTGTGTCAAAATCGCGAGTGTGAGTCGTGGTGGCCTATTAGGCATTTGTAGTGCTCCGGTCTCCACCGGTGGATCCACTGCAGATCTTCAGGAGCCGCGACTTCCTTCGAGCTAGCTCAGGAAGTCCACCGGCTACGGAGGAGACGGAAGGAGACAATTGGAGCCAAGGTAAGTAATACCAGCTTTCTATGAGTTGGTAGTCAAATAAAATTCAGCAATACAAGTCGGTGAAACGCCGACGTGGTGGAGTCTACTTGGGGCACCACCATCTCTTGGTAGCAGAGCGTGGTTCTTAGATTTGAGTATTTGATTAGTATTGTACAATTAATATTGTAATCTTGTTGGTTGTCCAAACGGGCAATACATATTAATTGGTTTTGATTGCTGATTTTAAACCGACTACCAGCTCATTTGTGGACCGATCTCCTTAACTAATTGTCATTGTATATGAAAAATTGAGGTTAAATGTCTTTGTTGTTCTAGTTAAGTTCTAGCATTTACCTATATTTAAATTTTGGTTTGTTTTTTCATATCTTTGTTTTGCCCTTGAATATTTTGTTTGTTAAGTTGTAAACTTATACTTGAATTTGATTTGTTGAAAAAATTTTGCTGCTAAATGACTTTGCTGTTGTTGTAATACACTATATTGCTGTGTTAAGTTTTAGCATTTACATTTGATTTTGTTTTGTTTGCCTTTGAATATTGTGTTTGTTAAGTTATTGACTTAATGCTTGAATTTAATTTGTTTGAAAAATTCTGTTGTTAAATGCCTTGTTGTTCTAGTTAAGTTCTAGCATTTATACTTGATTTTGGTTTGTTTATATATTTTGTTCTGCCTTTGAAGTTCCTCCCGATCTGTTTTGTTGTCTGCGGTTGTCGGTCTGTTTGTCCGTGTATTATTATAGTGTTTATTAATTTTGGTGCAAAATGGTCCCGCCAGTCAGCCCGCTTAGTGGTGCCCGCGCGGGTGCACAAAAGATTTTGAGATGGTTTGCTAGTGCCGTCGCTTTGGTAGACCGACCAGACCGAGAACAGGCCTTGTTAATTCGGCATGAGGGAGTACCGGCTCGCTTGAAGGAATTGGAGCAGCTTTTCGTTGCTCATCAACAATATCTGCTCGACCACCCAGCCGAGGGTGCCGCTGAGTTGCGGGCAGTCGACCAATTTAATGCCGATTATGATCAGTGTTTTGAACAGGCGGATGTGATTATAAACAAGGCTCAGGCAATCCTATCCGTCCGGAGGGGTGAGTCGTGCACGCCCGGGGAGGTCAAGCCTACCCCGGCCGGCTTGCTGGGCAGACTGCCCACTTTAGACATCCCAACCTTTGATGGGAACTTGGCTTCTTGGATGGGGTTCATTAACCTCTTTGATAGCCTGGTTCACTCGAGGGACGACCTGTTCCCTAGCCAGAAATTGGCCTATTTGCTCTCTGCCTTACGGGGAGAGGCTGGTGTACTTGTCCAGCATCTACCTGTCAATGATGACAGTTATGATATTGCAAGGGCGTTGTTGACCGCCCGGTATCAGAATGTTCGCTTGCTAGCGGACACACATGTGGCTGCCATTTTAGGGCTGCCACGAGTATCGCGGGTCTCCTCATTGAGGAAGGAGATTTTGAACCCGCTGCTAAGCGCTATTAACGCGCTCAAACGACTTGATCTACCGGTGGACCAGTGGTCCTTTATTTTGCTCCACCTCATCCTCGATAAGCTTCCCATGGAGATGAAGGGACGCTTCGAACAAAGGTACGGGGGCAATAGTGCCTCGTACCTCCCCCCCTTCTCGGATCTCCTCAGTTTTTTGGAGGATGAGTGTCGGATGACCGACCACTTGGATCTGGTTCCTATACCGGGACCGAGTACAGGCCGCTTTGAGGCGACCCGGGCAGCGCCACGGAGAGAGCGCCGCCCGTACAAGCAATATACTGCAGTGCGGCAGAACTCTCCACCCGGGGAGAGGCCGATGCCTTGCAAGTGTTGCAAGCGGGATGGCCATCGTTTGCCGGCCTGTCCCAAATTTGTTGGCCTACGCACCGAAGGGCGTAGAAATATGGCCAAACAGCGGAATTGGTGCTACCGCTGCCTGGGGGCTCATATGGCCTCGGCTTGCCCCCACCCACGAGATTGCCACTGTTGTGGAGGGGCCCATCACCCCCTTTTGTGCTTCAACAATAGAGACACTCGTGAGGTGGTGAAAGCGAGGGACTCGCACACGGGCGGGGGCCCTCGTAGGTCCCCCACATCTCCGAGGAGATCGGAGGGGCGTGCCACCCCTCCGCGGAGATTGGACAGGCGCCCCCCCTCCAGTAAGAGGATTGGGCGCCCCACCCCCCCTACGGGCGGGGGGGATCGACGCGCCGCTTATGAGGCGCCACCGCGGGATTGGGCCGCGGTTATTAGGGAGCCACGTCGGGAGACAATACGCTTCTCTCCCCCTCTGATGGAGAGACCCCGGTTGTCACGGGCTCCCCCAACTTTCGCCCATCATGGGCACCGCCCGGCCCCCCGATGCAGCTTTGGTCGGGGTGTGTACGTGCCGGATTGGGACCCGCTCGAGCGCCTTGAGCGCCCTATTCCTCCGCCGCGCACGCATTTTTCTTCGGACCCCCCTTCCCCCCCGTTGCGGGGAATGCGGGAGGATTTTCACTAAACCAACTGTCGGCTGCAACCCCCCCACAGGAGCAGGTGCTGTTACCAACAGCCTCCGTACAGGTGTGGGGCCCGAGGGGCACCTTTGTTTTAGTTCGCGCCCTTTTGGATACGGGAGCTCAGGGTTGCATTGCCTCCAGCTGGCTGGTCCGGCAGTTGAGTTTGAACACATCTCCATACCTTGAATCGGTACGAGGAATCGGAGACCTGCGGATCCCGGATCCGATCGGTCAGGTTTTGTTCTCCTTCTCCCCCCACTTCTCTTCAGCGCCCAAAATTGGCGCTACCGCGATTGTTTATGAGAAGGTTGTTGGTCAGCTTCCGCAACAGCACGTTTCGCGCGCTGTCGTTGATGCGACATCAGGATTGACCTTGGCTGACCCTTCCTTCCACCGAACCGGTCCGATTCACTTATTGCTCGGTGCCGATGTTCTAGGCCGCGTGTATTGTGGGAAGAGGAGAGAGTTACAGGAGGGTGGGCTGGTAGCCTTATCTACATCGCTTGGGTTTGTAGTGATGGGACCAGTTAGGCATAACCCACCATCTCCATCGGTGGACAGTTACATAACTGTTAGCTCCACCTTATCGGATGTCCTGCAACGGTTTTGGGAGGTGGAAGAGCCACCTACCGTGAAGCGAGTGAACCCCTTAGACGAGGAGTGTGAGTTGTTCTACCAGAACAATACAGGTCGCCTTCACTCGGGACGGCTGATCACTCGTTTGCCCTTTTTGTCAGTTCGCCCCTCACTTGGCAGCTCCCGGCCGTTGGCCGAGAAGCGGCTGCTGTCCATGGAGCGTCGTATGAGTAGGAACTCCGACCTCAAACAGAAGTATGTCGACTTCATGCGAGAATATGAGCAACTGGGGCACATGTCGGTCTCGCGACTGGACTGGCGAAACGAGGAACATAATTTTCTTCCTCACCACGCGGTTTTGAAACCTTCCACCGGGAAGATACGCGTTGTTTTTGATGGGTCAGCTCCTACGTCTACCGGAGTTTCGCTGAATCAATGTCTGCATGCTGGACCGAAGTTGCACCACGAGGTGGGTGATGTATTGACCAACTTCCGTCGCCATGCCGTCGTCTTTGTGACCGATATCCGGATGATGTTTCGGCAGACTGTGATTCACCCGGACGATAGGCGATATCAGCTCATATTATGGAGGGAGGATCCCAGGGATCCCATGCTGGTCTACGAGCTGAACACCAATACATACGGTTTGCGTTCGAGCCCCTTTGTGGCAATTCGCTCACTTGTGGAACTCGCTGAACGTGAACGATTACGATACCCTCGCGCATCCTTGGTTCTCAAGGAGGATGCATTTGTTGATGATATTTGTACGGGCTCCTCTAGTGTCGAGGAAGCCTTGATTTTGCGAGATGAACTAATTGCTCTTCTCGGGGCTGGTGGTTATGAACTGAGGAAGTGGATGTCCAACTCACCTCAGCTTTTGTGTGACTTGCCAGACGACCACCAGCAGGAGCCTCATATTTTTGAGAATGCCAACACTCCAGATTTACTGTCTGTTTTGGGAGTGCAATACAGACCTGTCCAGGACACGTTCACCTATCGATTGGAGCTGCCAAGCCCCAAGGTCTGGACGAAACGGTTGGTTTTGTCTACAGTAGCTCGTACCTTTGACCCAAATGGCTGGATTAGTCCCGTAGTGTTTTGGATGAAGTGCTTCCTACAGGAACTTTGGTCAGCCGAAGTGTCGTGGGATGAGCCCCTCTCGGGCCGTTTGCTGCGAGATTGGGAGTCCTTCATGTCATCTCTCCCCGACATTAACCATGTTAGTATCCCTAGACATATACTGCCTAAGGGACGGTTTACGGCCAGCCTTCATGGCTTTTGTGACGCGTCTGAGAGTGGATACGCAGCCGTCGTATATATCCGGACGGTTGATGATAGAGGAGCTGTTAAGCTCCACTTGCTAATTGCTAAGAGTAAGGTTGCTCCACTTCGGACTCGATTAACGATTCCGAAGTTAGAATTGTCTGGAGCTACTCTTCTGGTTTGGTTGATGAACCACGTTGTTGACACCCTGGGACGTAGTGTGGACTTTGAGTCGCTCTTTGCTTGGTCCGACAGTCAGGTTGTCCTGTGTTGGATTAAGAACTCCGTCCACTCCCTGGAAGTATTTGTGGCCAATCGGGTATCCCAAATACAGGCCTCGAAGGCCACGTTGATTTGGCGCCACGTGCCAGGTGAAATAAACCCTGCTGACTGTGCATCACGTGGCAGCGAAGCCCCTCAGCTTATTGACCACACTCTGTGGTGGGGTCCCGACTGGTTGTTACAACCGTCTTGGCCTTCCACACCAGCTGTGGTGAAGGTACCAAATCCGGGCTTGCGTGTTCACGCTGTCGAGACTATGGCGGCTCCAGAGCGGGAATTTTTATTAGACCGCTACAGTTCTCTGGACAAGTTGCTCGGCGTGACCGCTTGGATAAGAAGATTTATACGAAATTGTCGCCGGCCTCAGGACAAAGATTTGTGTCCGGTCCTCTCACCGCAGGAGCGCCAAGATGCTCTTCTGCATTGGGTGCGTATGACCCAGTCTAGAGCGTTTGAACCGGAACTTAAGATTTTCCGTACCGGGACCAAAATTGAAGGGACCCTTGGTGCGTTTGACTCCCTTTCTGGATGATAAAGGATTGTTGCGTGTAGGAGGCCGATTGAGGCACGCTAACTTGCCTTATAGATCACGTCATCCCCTGTTGCTCCCCAAGGACGGACCATTGGTGCGATTGTTGATCATTGATCGCCATGTGAAGAATGCTCATGCCGGATGTAATGCATTGACCGCGCTCCTCCAACGGGAGTTTTGGATTTTGTCAGCGCGAAGAATAATCCGATCTGTTATCTTTCGATGTCTGCCCTGCTATCGTTTACGCCCCGAGACGATGCAGCCCCAAATGGGTGATTTGCCTGCTGATCGTGTGAATGAATCGATGACCTTCTTAGGAGT
Organism: Schoenobius gigantellus; assembly: GCA_963935595.1. Classification (NCBI taxonomy): domain Eukaryota; kingdom Metazoa; phylum Arthropoda; class Insecta; order Lepidoptera; family Crambidae; genus Schoenobius; species Schoenobius gigantellus. The sequence goes on along the minus strand of OZ012563.1, from coordinate 10,727,509 downwards.
TGGAACTGATTTCGCGGGACCGTTCACTATAAAAACGTCGCGACTCCGTAATGCTAAGACTGAAAAGGCTTACTTGTGTGTGTTTGTTTGTTTGGCCACTAAAGCCGTTCATTTGGAGGTGGTGAGTGCGCTCACCATGGACGCTTTCTTAGCAGCGTTAGGCAGATTTGTCTCCCGCCGGGGACTGCCTTCTCTAATTCGGTCCGATTGTGGGACGAACTTCAAGGGCACTGATAGACATATAAGAGAAGTTTGTGAATTTTTAGATAAAAATAATATTGAGATCGGATCTACACTCTCCCGTAGGGGGGTAACATGGCGATACTCCCCGCCGTCTTGCCCTCACTGGGGAGGGATTTTTGAATCTGTTGTAAAGGCCGCCAAGACTCACCTTCGCCGCGTTATTGGGGAGACTATTCTCACGTTTGAGGAACTCGCGACGGTGTTTCATAAGATTGAGGCGGTTCTCAACTCGCGTCCGTTATGTCCGTTGTCTACCGACGCGAACGATTTGCAGGCCCTCACGCCGGGCCATTTCTTGATAGGCAGACCACTTAACGCCCTGCCCGAGTATCCTTATAGAGATATCAATCCCGGACGCCTTTCGCGGTTTGAGTTGCTCCAGCAGCTTACCCAGAGTTTCTGGCGCCGCTGGCACCTTGAATATTTACACATTTTGCAACAGCGCGTTAAGTGGTCAGATAAGACAAACCCACCGAGGGTTGGAGACCTCGTGTTAGTGAAGGACCCAAACCTGCCACCCTTACGTTGGCGTCGCGGACGCATTGTCCAACTTACTCTAGGGTCTGATGGTGTGCCCAGGTTTGCCGAGGTCCTAGTTGGGGATTCTGTTTTGAAGCGCGCGGTCGCTACTCTTTCTCGCCTCCCCTTAGACTGATTTGGCGGACAGTCCGGGACTGTCCGGAGCGGGGGGATGTTCACGCTCGAGGAAGAGCGAGAGGCGGCACTGCATTCTAGTCTGTGCAGTGACAGCTTTTTTGGCGGCCGGCCGCATGTGATATGTCAGTTGAGTCGAGTCGAAATGTCATAATTTGTGGTTAGGATGATGTCCGGGCATCCATAAAATATAATACACAATATTCAAGCAAATAGTGATTTGCGCGGCGCACCTAATATCGGGGTGCGAAAGCCCGCTTTGTGTTTGTGTGTCAAAATCGCGAGTGTGAGTCGTGGTGGCCTATTAGGCATTTGTAGTGCTCCGGTCTCCACCGGTGGATCCACTGCAGATCTTCAGGAGCCGCGACTTCCTTCGAGCTAGCTCAGGAAGTCCACCGGCTACGGAGGAGACGGAAGGAGACAATTGGAGCCAAGGTAAGTAATACCAGCTTTCTATGAGTTGGTAGTCAAATAAAATTCAGCAATACAAGTCGGTGAAACGCCGACGTGGTGGAGTCTACTTGGGGCACCACCACAGGATGTAAAAGGACCCATAACGAAGCCCGCGTCTACTCATTCAGACCATTAAAATTAACTTATATATAAACATTTTTGATAGGAAATGATTTTTTTTTGTTTTAAAAAACAACTGCAAGAAGTAATACGCAATGTAACGCGCGCTCGCGCGCTACGGAAATCGTCTCTGCGTGACTCAGAGGCTCGTGGCGATAAAAGACAGCGTCCTTTTTATTTAAATACATTACGCGTTGTAATTGTCATCAAAAGCTCAAGCTGTCTTCGCAGGTATTACTCCGAGCGCCGACAATTACAATCTAATTCTCGATTGTCTCATTGATAGGTTTAATGAATACTGTTTTTTTATGTTTCACTGGACGAAAATTAACAAGTAATGTTCCTAACAGTTTGATATAAAGACCCCGAAAAAATAATTGTCATTTCAAACTTAAATATCCCGGTAACTATTAATTTTCCAGGTATGGTCTAGATTTCTAGAAGATAATAATGATATTGACGATGGGTTCAATAAGTGGGATTAGGCTTCGCGTTCGGACTTTTTTTTAATATTTCAATTTCTTGTCTCTAAAAGAATTGATATTTTGTAACTTTAGGTAAGGCTTGACCTAGCCAGTTGGGCACAGAGCACGTAGCCAAAGTCGTATAATAATAATATCGAATTGTCGAGGGACTGGAATGACAGGTAATTTAATATCTTTACATAATATAAGCTAAAACTTGTATCTCAGGACATCTGTGCCCCACAGCCTCGTTTCATGGTATTTATATATACTTATAATTACAATATAAAGTATATCTATCTATTCTTAACGTTTACGCGAGTACATTTGTGTCTTTAACTAGGTCCCATAGTTATGTAAAAATATATCTACTTACATTTAATCGACGTGTTTCTGAGCAATATTTCAGTATTTTAATAATTTTTCTAAATATTTTTGTCATGACATTGACAAATAAAAGTAAAAATAATTATGGTAATCTCAGTCAAATAACTTCTTTTACCGAATCTCCTGAAAACCTTATAAAATAAGGTTTGGTGAATAAATTCTTCTTATAGACTGAATTCTCGAAAAATAGTCTAAAGATTCAATTTATTAGATGAAACTATCGTCAAGATCCGCCTCCCGAAAACTCAAAGAAAGGTAATGGATAATCTTATTCCCGTATACAGTTTCACGATACAACTTGAACAAGAATCGCGCATCTCCTTGGAAGTACTGAATAACTTCTATTACACAAACGGGCTCATCTAAGTTGTTAACGAACGAACATCGAAGTGAGCTATGCCATTCGGTTCGGTTCTTGTTAGTCGAATTAAGTGGCTTAGTTATTTATGTGTGATAACGATTACCTATTTTTGAGGTAAGCTTCTATTATCTTTGTTGTACAGTAAGCTCCTCATCAAGCTATACCGTTTGACATTTGAGCCGTTCTTATGTCGTTTGTAATATGGGCGGTTTTCGTAGTGTAAATGTAAAGCTTGAATGGGAGTTTACTGTACCTAAATAAAAAAAACCTTTTTCTTTCGGGGGGAAATACGTAACCGCACCGAATCCGCCGTTGACTATAGACGGCGGACGTGTGTGGGGCTCTCCCGGCAGAGTGCCAGGCCTACCCACTAAACCCCCCGGTGTTCTCCCTGTCCTTAGACTAAGGTAACACTATCTGTACTTCATCAGTTTGATCCATCACGGCACGGCCCACCCGGCCCCCCCTCTATATACGCCTATGACAGAAACACTATAAATAAATACACTTTAACAAACTACATTAAATTGAAGTAATTTCGTATTCCCTTGATCAGGTAAGCCTCGAACTGCTTAATAAATAAAGTCTATTGTGAAGTGCCCGATTCTCTTTAAGTTTTGTGGGGAAACTTGGCGGGAAGTTGGACGCAGTAAAACTGCAATGACGTTAAATTTTAGTTGTTCCATCGTGGAAGTCATAAATAGAGTGAAACTTCTGCGCCGATGTTCAAAAACTTATTTAAATCTAAACAGTCTCCTTGAGAAGGAGAAAAGTTTTCGCTGCTGTCGGAAAATCAACTTTACGTCAAGTGCGGCTTGTGTAATGAGGAATTGTAGAGTCATAACTGGATTTGGAACTAAGTCTTGTCTAGGACATATTATGTTCAGTTTATACAAGTCAAGACATCAAATAGTAAATTCCATACATGGGTTATTTCAAAGGTTGTTATTTTACATATCGAATAGTTAAAATATTGTATACATTTTGTTATCATCAGTTTTCAATATTTGAATTAAACTGAGCAAAAAACTCGATTCTGGCGAAATCCAAAAGGAAAACGCCACCAAGCAACAAATAAGAATATTTGAATTAGGCTAATGTTAAAGAGTATTAATTAAGTTACTAAAATTTTAGTAACAAAAGTTGTAATATTATAACTTCTTTCTTTCTTATATGAATTTATTTGCCGCCGCAAAAACACATATACATCCAACTTCTATTATACGAACATGTCAATTATCGAACTTATTAAGTATAATTTTACGTTTTGTTCGTGGTCTAATATGAACGGTCCTTTGGGTCATCAACGCCTTAATACTTGTTACCAAATTTGTATAAAAAATGAAACATACTTATATCTAATGTTTATATTCAACTTTTATATACGGCGTTATGTAAATCTAAACCTAACTTATATAGACATCAACGCATTGAAGATATCATTACAATTCGTGCCGCATTCTTATCAGAGATACGAGGACGAGAATTCTTCGGTGCTAAAGAATTTCTCAACCTCCCTCATGTCCGGAGTTCCCTTGAATAATTTAAGCGGGACTGACACCCGGGGGACGTCGAACTATTTTGAGCCCTCTGCCGGTGAATATTTGGATGTGTTTACCGCGTGCTAACGTCATACGAATGCTCAAAATGTAACCAAGACGTATATGACACTTCATAGGGTCTTCATGGGTATTTAATGTTAAATGAGGTATGCCTATAATAAGTATGTGTATGTTTATAGAAACAAATCAAGTGTGCGTTGAACATTATTAAGTATTGTGTTAATTATGATTACGAAATAATTATAAGGTAACATTTTAATGTTGATAAATAGGGAGACTGGAGACTGGAGACTGGAGACTGGAGAGAGACTCTGCATCAGGGTCGTCTGCTTAGGTACCTCCGTCTTACCTATTTCTGCCGCAAAGCAGCAGTGCTTGCATTGCTGTGTTCCGGTTTGAAGGGTGAGATATGGCAGTGAAATTACTGGGTAGTGTGACTTTACATCTTGTGTCACAAGTTGGCAACGTACACTGTGGTTCTTGTGGGGGTTGCAGTTTTGCTGCGAATCTCACAAGAGCCACATGTATTATAGGTGACTGTTACCACTTACCATCAGGTGGGCAGTTTGCTTGTTTGCCAACTTTCTGCAATAAAAAAAGCACATAATAATATGACACTTCGTAGGTTCTTCATAGATCTCAAAAACTCCATCAAGAATCACTTGCCTTTTAGGTACCTACCTTCCCAAATTTTCTTTATAAATTAATTCATATAATGTTAGATTAAATAGTTCATATATTATAACAATTTTTATTCACCTGAAGGTTCTTCATTGATGTAAAATATGACTAGAATACATACAATTTTGAATTTAGCAACCTCGAAATGATGTAGAATATATACAATTTTAAATTTAGCAACCTTCAAAGTTAATTAAATGTATTGAACTTTCTTTTACCTATTTATTTTTTTTTATATAAAATTCAAAAGATACGTATTAAAGCGGACTCAATGCTCAAGGCATCTTCTACCTGTCAACCAGGAAACTAAATAACTACCAATGCTTGTTACGAGATGTCGTTTTTGGCATCAAAATGAATTGTAATGCAGGAGACATTACCGAAAACTATTTGAAACTTTCTGCATCAATATGTCTTGTTACAAAAAAAAATTTAGTTACGAAGTGTCATAAGTGTTGCCCAAAATTGGTCTTGCAGTCTTGCGAGACTTGCTGCAAGACCGAGACCAAGGTCGGCCTAATTGTAGCAAGACCAAGACCAAGGCTGTATGCTTACTCAGGCGAACAAAAATCAACAACCCCAACACAATCCCAATGTCGATCGATCGGAATTGGTTCAAGTGTAAGCCTACTGATCCATACAAGATTTGAGCAAGACTCTTGAGCAAGACTCTTGCTCAAATCTTGTATGGATCAGTAGGCTTACACTTGAACCAATTCCGATCGATCGACATTGGGATTGTGTTGGGGTTGTTGATTTTTGTTCGCCTGAGTAAGCATACAGCCTTGGTCTTGGTCTTGCTACAATTAGGCCGACCTTGGTCTCGGTCTTGCAGCAAGTCTCGCAAGACTGCAAGACCAATTTTGGGCAACACTAATTCTAGGCCGACGATATTTAGGTCAATAGGAATCATTCATCAAGAAAGTATATTAAGGACTAGTAAATAAAAGATGTGTATGGTTCCGAGTCACATTTAATACTGAATCATCATTACGCTAACTTAACTCATACTACGTCACAATTAGTTATTTTTTACGTGACTGCATTCTTTTAAATATGCAAAATAAATTGTAAAATTAATAAATACAGAGAAAACGATGTCATTACCGTATATGTTAAAGACGCAGGTTCGAATTCTGACCGAAATGACATTATTGCATTGATTTATTATTTTCTTATGAAATGACCTGTTTAAATACTAAATTAAGTTTGTGTTTCAGTATCTAAATAACGTAACAACAACACTTGGTTATGGATTTGAATTAATTGCGATGGCAACTCGGCAACTCATTTTTATGTCGCACGATTAAGAAATGGAACTCTCTGCCAGCGCATGTGTTTCCTCCTTCTTATGAGCGCTCCACATCGCGAGAACGCGAGAACAACACGAGAAGCGTGAATGTGGATCCGATTCGCATATTCTTCGCATTAACTATATTGAGAACCTTGTACCTTCTCGTGAGAATCTCGCGAGAAGTGCGTACCCAAGAAGTTCTCGCCGAGTTTCTCGTGGAGATTCTTACCGAGATTCTCGCCGAGAATTTCGCGTGAATGTGGAGCGCTCTTTACAATTTCGGGTCCTTTAAAAGAGGCGTAAAGAAGCACCTTGCAGTTTCACAAGGTGAGGGTGGCTAGTGCGGCGTTTAATCTCTCTTCCGCACTAGCTACCTATCTTTGCATTTGGACTCTATTTCCACTTATCACCAGCAGGCGAAGCACGGGCTGTCAAGACGGGACTTGAGTCACGCATTATCTCACAACTTCAGTGACATAATCTCTGATGTCTTGAAGAGTAGCACGGCGGCGCGTATTTAGGCTGCGGTCCGATAACAGCACTTACAGTGTTATCAATTATAATCGCCTGGTCTAAATTAAAAAGAGCACTAAAAGTGCTAACAGCACCATCAGCATACTTACGATTTCGGTCCGGGGTTTTAGCGTAACAATTTGTCAAACCAAATGTCGAGTTAAAATTTGGTTTGGGTAGGTCAATTTGCTTTTGACAGTTCGCAAAAAGTGATTTCACTCAAGAGCATTAGCGCGTAAGTTCCATATGACTTTAACGATGATGTCACGTGGCTCTTCATGCCGGCTAACATTAGCGCGCTAATAGTGACTCTTATTGATTTTCGGAACGCAGCCTTAGTGTGACTGACGTGATAAACATTTCTTGACGCTCCTCAAGGGATACATGTCACTGAGTCTTATTACAAATTTCTTGGCAGCCCGTACTCCGCCTGCAGGTGGAATAGGGTTATTTGCTTGGCGTTCTATATAAAAAAAATCACTTATAATCGTCTCGTATAGTAGAAGATAGAAGCGACTTACCAAGTGGGATCAGAACCCCAACCACCGATCAAACAAAGCAGAAAAACTTCCACCCCCATTGGACATCGAACCCCAGATCACCAGATCTTACTAACGTGTTTCATTTATTATTTTCGACATGCCAAAATTCTCTGTAATCTAAAACACTAAAGCTAACAGTTCCCTTCGCTCACAGCATTAGTCAGAAACTCTACCATTTACGTCCGCTTAAATTCGACGAATTCATGCAAAATATGTGTTTGCCGCTGTATAACTGAGTTACCGCGTTACCTATGCAACATGCGCGAACAGTGCAGTTACTAGTGTCGCCATAAAAACGAATTTTAAAGCAACGGCCGATTTATTTTGATGAATATTCCATTTTAATGTGTCTCTGTTATTTTGACTGTTCATTTGGGGTTAAATGATGATGAGGTGAATCGTACGTAAGTCTTTTATGTCTTTTTTATTGAAGACGCAGTGAAATATATATTTAGTTGTATTCAGTACAATTCACGTTTTTCGCGTTTCGCGTATTGAGATGCCTATATTCTAAGAATTTTATGGAACATTAGCACTAAATCAGATTTTATATTTTGACATCACAAAATGGACTGAAGGGAGACTCAAGTCTCGTGGCTCTTGTGAGATTCGCAGCAAATATCTAATCCCCACAAGAATTACAATGTACGTCGCCAACTTATGACATAAGATGCAAAGTCACGGTACCCATGCTGACCCTGGTACAGAGTGACCCTCCTGCCTTAATTTCCCATTCGAGTAAGGTAATGCTGCATATTATTAACAGCCGACTCAAATCCTTTCTTGATTGGAAAATACCACAGGAACAATCTGGATTTGTTAAGGGAAAAGGGACCCGGGAGCAAATAACGAATCTCAGGCTGATCGTTGAGAAATGTTACGAATTTAACACGCCAGTTATTTTGTGTTTTGTCGATTACTAAATCTTGTCGACTGCTTTTGACTTTGTGAGATGGCAAAACCTGTGGGAGGTCCTTCACGGAGCTGGCGTACCGAGCCTTCACGAACTTTGGCACGGTCAGCTTAGGAGATCACAAATCGAGCTGTTTCAAGTTTGAAAAAGGGGTATAACATGGCTGTATAGTGTCTTCCATCCTGTTTAATATATATACCGAGACTATATATTACGCAAGGTTCAGGAAGGATGGGAAGGTGGGATAAAGGTTGGAGGTGTTACAATATCCAACCTTCGGCATGCCGATGACACCACCCTGTTGGCTGCATCCGAAGCTGAATGGTGGAACTTCTTCAGCATTTGGAGCGTGCTAGCGAGGAGTTTGGTCTCAGAATCAATAAAAGTAAGACCAAATTGATGGTCTTCGACCGCTATGATGTAATACAGCATACCAATTTGTTGAGAGACTACGAAACGGTACAAGAGCTCCAATATCTCGACTCTATCATCAACCAACAAAGTTGAATCCGACGACGTAGGATATCTGACGACGTATTGGCATGGTCAATATAGCTATGACTCAGCTCAGCAAGATTTGAAAAGACCACAAAATCAGAAGGAATATAAAAATCTACATCATCCGCACATTGGTCTTTCCTATTTTCTTCTATGATTCTGAGGGCTGGACTCTAAAGGCGGCGGATAGGAGAAGAATCGACGCTTTCGAGATGTGTTGCTGGCGTAGAATCCTTCGCATCCCTTGGACAGCCCGTCGCAATAACATCTCTATACTAAAGGAGCTTAAGCTAGAAACACAGTAGCGCCTCTCTACAATATGCCTTCACAGAATACTACAGTACGTTGGTCATGTAGCACGGCGAAGTACAGACAACTTAGAAAAGCTTATAATAACCGGCAACGTGGATGGCAAACGACCAAAAGGAGGCAGCCCTAGACGATGGTCAGATCAGGTATTCGAAGAACTAGAGATACCGATATCTCAGGCTCTCCATGAAGCTGAAGACCGTCGTGCATGGAGAAACCTATTACAACGTTTCCTTCGGAGCCACGATCCTCAGTAGTGAGGGTCCGACTTAAGAAGTAGGGGGCAGTATGCTTATTTGGCAACTTAGTTGTATTCAGAAAAATAATTTCGAACTCCCATGGTTACCACCACCATCAGCTTGTTCAGAATTGAGCACTGAGGTTCAATTCAGAATGAGGTAGAAAATAGAAGATAGGGAGTCCAATTTCGTTGGTGATATTTGATGATGTTTGCTTTTGCTATCGCATGTCATCCTATCATCGAAAAAGAAGATAATTTCATAATAAAAATCTAAGTCTTCATCATTATTAACAATGTTATCAGGTGGAAAATTGTCTATTGAAAATGTGATCAAGTGGCCAATCTATTATCATTCTCATTTCAGCTCAGAGACACCCACTGTTGTACGTAGAACTCGCCCAAGAATCTCCAAATTCATAGGCCTGTGTTGTTCGCATCCAGCGACATTCAGCGGATCGTCGATCTCAGGGACTTGCTCCTTACTTAAGTACTATTATTTATTCTGTGCTTCTACTGCGTCTCCTGGTACGGGGTAACCACGCAATGACATTTAGAGCCCGACTGCGATCAATGTGTTTTAATACGTCTGTGGTGAAACCACAGACGTAGACCATCGCTTTTGATGGCTTAATCTTTTCTGTCCTTTACCGATAAACGAATTTTCACCAACGTATCCAGTTAGCGAAACTTTTATTTGTATCATAGTAAGGTTCACTTTACAAAGACTATAAGGTACGTATACTTTTAAACATTAGGATGTATTCTATTCCATAGTAACAATATGCAATGACGGCTATGTTTTTACTCTGGGTCCTATACAATGAAAGCTTTATTCTATCCAAACAGCATATTTAATTATGGTTACATTAGCGCTGGTCCAGCCAAATTGCTTGTCTAGTATGCTGCGTAGCCACTTTGCTTATTCATTTCGTGTTATGCCTCCATTTTGCATAATACCATATTTGCTAAACATAAATAATTATGTTCCTTGTGTGCAATTGCTCATGGGAACCACAAATACTGTTTAGCTTTTGATTTACGCATGCATTCAGGCCTTATGTTAAGGATTTAGTGTACCTGTTCTAACATGTATCATCACAGCTTATATACGTCCCCACCGAGGGGCTCGAGGCTACCCTAAGTTAGGGTGTTTAGGCCTTAGTCAACCACGTTGGCCCACTGCGGATTGGTCGACTTCACATACACCTTTTAATTTCTTGGCTGATGTATGCAGGTTGCCTCACGATGTTTTCCTTTGCCGTAAGAGCGTCGAATATACATATGAAATTCGTAAATCGAATAACACATTGGCACATGGCAGGATCAAGCTGCAAACCTCCCGGTTAAAAAGCAAGCGCCGAGTCCACAGCGCCACCGACGCTCTTACTCAAACACTTACGCTCTTAATATTTGATGTTCGAAATTATTAATTATAGGCAAACTAGCTTTGGCCCGCGACTTTGTCCGCGAGGAACGAGGACGCGAGGAGTGAAGTCTCGCTGTAGACTATTTACAAGCTGTAAGCGTACGAGGTCTGGGGGTCTAGTCAATTGGCAATCGTTTTATAGCGAAACGATATCTAAATTCGCCATCGTCTCTGATATAACGAAAACTAATTCCTAGCCAAGCAACGTAAGGATAAGCGATCGCTGTGTCGAATTGTTCTTTCTGTAAGAAAACAACATGTTGGTTTTCTAAGTACTCAAAACTGAGAAATGCAAAAGAAATGGTAAAACAAATGATTAAAATTAATATTTTCATGTCATTTTAATGGAAAATGAATTGATATGATGTATAAGTTACGAAAAAACGATTCGCTACTTCATCGATTCGTTGCGAATCATTTTGTCTACTAACTTACATATCGATGACTTTGATCGATTCGCCGCGTTATTTAGCGAACTTCATTATCGTTTTTAACCGACTTCGAAAAAGGAGGAGGTTTCTCAATTCGACCGTATATATGCTTTTTTTAACCGACTTCAAAAAAGGTGGAGGTTCTCAATTCGATGCGTATGTCTTTTTTTTGTGTGCATGTTACGCGATTACGCCGCCAATTGTGGACCGATTTTCAATATTCTTTTTGTATTCGATACCAAGGGTGGTCTCACGGTCACCAAAGTCAGGATTTGATCATGGGATCTCATGAAAATCGAGGGAAACGCTAATTTAAATTAGGGTTTCTTACACTAAAAAGATTGCATTTACTAAAAAGTTAAAAATAATAAATATTTAACAAAAAATAAAAACCGACTTCAAAAACACTGAAAAGTTAAAAATAATATAAGAATAGGCACAGACAACATCACACTTCTATATTGAGGTCGGTGACAAATTTTAAGACTTTCTAGGGGATCATCGTTTGGCACCGACTTCAATATAGAAGTGTGATATTGTCTGTACCTATTCTTATATTTAAACTTTTTAGTGTTTTTGAAGACGATGTTTATTTTTTGTTAAATATTTTTTTGAATTGTCAGTTTGTCTAGGCCCCCTGGTCAGGTGGTCGCGTCGCCAGCAACGAGCACGCTGCCAGAGGAGGCTTCCTACAGTAGCTGACGAAGCGGAGTCTTGACCGGAGTGGGTCGCCTCGCCGTGGGGATGCAGCTGGTAATAGTGGTTGTGACGGTGTTCGGTGTCCTTTCGCACTGAGCGATATCAGCCCCCCCTAGACAAGATGTCTTCCGATAATCGCAAACGCAATCGCTAAAAGGACAATGTATGAGATTTGACAATTGCGCTCGAAAGCTAAGCGAGGGCTTAAGTCAAAAGGCATACATTTTCCATATAGCGATTGCGTTAGCGATTATCGAACTGCGTCTTGTCCAGGGGGGGGGGGGGCAGGTCAAGGGGCAGCGCACACCCGGAAGAGTCTGGATACCTGGGAACATGAGGTACTTATCTCTACGTGTTCCTGAGAAAAAGGGTCATGACAGATAGATGGACAAACGGCCAACGAAGTGATCTTAAAAGGGTTCCGTATTTTCCTTTTTATGTTCGAAACCCTAAAAAAGAAATTTCCGATCTGCTTAACAGGAGAAATACGTAAACAAACATACACACATTTATGAAATTTTTATAATGAATTGGAAGCCCTCACATGTAATTTATACATTAATTAATTAATTAGCATTCAATGAGGTTCCGTAACGATTTTAACTATAAATGTAGCTTTATAGACAATTAAAAAACAATATAAATGGTACCAAAATTTTTTTTTTTCTACGATGAGAATTGACGAAATTATAACGAAAAAACAAATCGCTCCGTCAAGCGGCCGCCTGGCAGGCGTATGACGTCACACGACACGTTCTAGACACACTCCGCATCCGTGCTATCACTCCCGAATTTTCGACTAGTAGCCGCGCGCAGCGTTTCATGCGAAATCGTATTACATACCTATATTGTTTTTTTATGTAATAGTGGTAGTAGTATTCAAGAGGTTCAGTACAGTTTGAGCAATGAGTAATAAACTAGAAATCGGTTTTGTGTAAGGTCAATCGGATAAACTTCCTATTTTTGACATTTTTATGGAATCTGGTTATCTGATTACTTACCCATTTAAAGTACACCAGTGCCGAAATCCGTGGTTGGAAACTTAAAAGGTAAGTGAATAAAGCTACATATCTTAAAATTAGAATAATAATATGTAGGTTATTGACCTCTAAAGTTATGTCACTAAGTTATAAACTAGTATTTACCTTTGAGTATTTCTTTGGTTCTTATCTATGTTTAAAACATTCAAATATATATTTTTGATATAGGTATTCTGGGCACAAAATGAGTAGGTAGGTCTATTTCGTAAAATGTACGAACGAATGAACACAGGGGCCTAATTCAGCTAAGTTACAGCTGAATCGAAACTAAAACGTTGCGATCGACCAATCGTAGCACGTATATTGCCATGCAACTGTTTGATGACGTGTAAGGTGGCGCTCTGTTTGGTCGATCGCAACGGTTTAGTTTCGATTCAGCTGTAACTTATTAGCTGAATTGGGCCCCTGGGCTGTCTTTCAGGATCGCAACGTGACAGTTTTGGGCGGTCTGGATTTCATAGTATGGTGGTGATGTTATGATCGAAACACACAATGAGGGTGCAGCGTAGCGCGGAATATATTCTTTATTTACACTATGAGCGTGCGTTTTATGTCACAGGTGACATTTAAACTGTTGTTCTAATGTCACGAAAGCGATAGCGAGTGATCGCTATGAGTTAGGCAGTAGCCCCCCTGGACTGCTGAGATGATTTTGAGTGTAACATATGTCCTGGGGCCTTATTCTGCTAGCGTTAATGCATTTGTGGCGTGTCAATAACGCTTCAATAGCATCGCTTTTTGAGACAGTTATTGTTGGTTAACTGAATACTAACTAAAACATTTGTAACTATTGACTTATTAAGAAATTGTAGCACAAATAAATTGTAGCAGAAAATGCGCATAAAAGCGACAAAAGCAGTGTTATTGAAACGCTATCACGACGCGACAACGACGTTAAGATTAGCGGAATTAGGGCCCTGGTCGTTGGTTTTAGTTGATTTGTTTACTGAAAAATTTATAATATTTGGCTTTGGTGCCCGTTTTCTGTAGGCGACAGGCTGGAGTACTGTATGGCCCATACTGCCAGATGTGGCTTTGAGTGTAAAACCTAGTTTTAACAGAGTGTTACTGTTACCTACAGCTCTGCTAGACCCCTTTTGGGATTATAAGCGTGATTTTATGCATATATGTATGTAAACCTATCTATGAATGTTACCGTCACAAAGAATGTTTCCATTTTTCAATCTGGGCGTGCAGCTTATAGCGATGAAGCCGTAGGTTAGGTGCAAGTAAAGAGAACTGGCCACATTGTGCACTGTTAAAGCCAGAATAACGTCAGAACACAAATAGATTCACTATATCATTATACGGTCTAATATTGCATGGACTCATACAACGGTTAGTCTCTCTCTACTCGTTTACTGTAGGTAGGATACAAGTCTCCCTGCCTGCCACAAAGAGAGTTTTTTTTTCATTGATTGTAGCACTAAACAAGAAAACATTCAACCTTACTTAAAAGAATAATAATAATAATAAATGATTTATTGCACACAAAGCATACAAAGATAGAAACAGAAATTTATCAAAAACAACACAGATGTTCAGCACAGGCCGCCTTATCTATACTAATACTAATATACTAATCTATACTAATATTATAAAGAGGAAAGATTTAATTGTTTGTTTGTTTGTATTAAATAGGCTTCGAAACTACTGAACCGATTTGGATGAAAGTTGGTATAGGAATAGTTCAACACCAGGAAAAGGACAAAGGGTAATTTTCTTACGGGAACATATGAAATTCCCACAGGAAAACAAAAATAACGCGGACGAAGTCGCGAGCGGAATGCTAGTATATATAATATTATAAAGAGGAAAGATTTGATTGTTTGTTTGTTTGTATTGAATAGGCTTCGAAAGTACTAAACCGATTGTGATGTAAGTTGGTATAGGGATAGTTCGAGACCAGGGGAAGGGCATAGGGTAATATTCCTACGGGAACATATAAAATTCCCACGGGAAAACAAAAATAACGCGGGCGAAGCTATGAGCGGAAAGCTATTGCTAATAAGTAATATCTTCCAGGCAACATAATCTATTATGTAAGTAAAGGAAACAAAAACAACTGTTGTCGAAATTTCAAGATCGCGTTAACAAAACAAGCCGAACATTTTGTAACTAAAAATTCAACATGGCTGAACAGTGCATTAGGTTCGAATAACGCATATGTGCAAGAATTGAGAGACGAAGGCGGGTCGGAAAAAGCTTCGATTGTTGCCATAATGCGAAGCTCTAATACAAACGAGAAAAAGGTGATGAAGAAAAAATATTTCATGAAACCATCAATATGAAAAGTTTCTCTGCAGATGAAGCTTTGGCCCTCTACGGTGATTTGGATCTGACAAAAGCTAGTACACATTTTTAAGATTTGGATGTCAAAAGCTAGTACACATTTTTAAGATTTAAAATTTTATAGAAAAGAACTCAGTCATGTTTCTGTCATTATTATAACATATCGAGTATCTGACGCAAAAAAAAACGTACTATTTGCCTGCTTCGAGTATTGAAGTAACATACACAAGTGCTAAAGAAAAGCTACAAGATTTGCTGGATCATACTATTGGTCGTGTTTTGATGATAAAAGGTGTTTACAGACCTTCTCAAATACGTCTCAGGTTTAGCAAATGGGGATGTGTTGGTTCATCGGGGCAAAGTGAATACAAACAACAATAAACTTTAAGGTAATATTATATTTAACTTTATACATTTTGAGGGAAACATGTCTCCTGAATAAACAGATCTGAATAAAAGATTCTTGTAGGTCCATGCCTTTATAGTGTATTTTAGTCAACTATCACGTCATTTAGTGATATAATATAATAGTGATATAATAACAATATTATATCATTATTTCCTTTATAATCACCTTCATATTCTCGTAATAAGCAAACAATGAAACTTAAAAAGTAATTTTGTATGGAAAAGTAGCGATTTTTTATTTTGTATGTTTTTATGTGTAATAATAAATTAAATATATAAAGTGTTCACGCTCGAGGAAGAGCGAGTGGCGGCACTGCATTCTAGTCTGTGCAGTGACAGCTTTTTTGGCGGCCGGCCGCATGTGATATGTCAGTTGAGTCGAGTCGAAATGTCATGACATGCTTAGAGGTTATGTGCGGGCCGGAATAAAATATAATACATAATATTCAAGCAAATAGTGATTTGCGCGGCGCACCTAATATCGGGGTGCGAAAGCCCGCTTTGTGTTGTGCAAGGTGTCAAAATCGCGTGTGTGAGTCGTGGTGGCCTAATAGGCCTTTGTAGTGCTCCGGTCCCCACCGGTGGATCCACTGCAGAACTTCAGGAGCCGCGACTTCCTTCGAGCTAGCTCAGGAAGTCCACCGGCTACGGAGGAGACGGACGGAGACAACGGGAATCGGGGTAAGCCACAATGCTTTCTATGAGCGGGTAGTAGGGCATCAGCAATCAACCCAAAATTCCTTACTCGGTGAAACGCCGACGTGGTGGAGTCTACTTGGGGCACCACCATCTCTTGGTAGCAGAGCGTGGTTTTTAGATTTGAGTGGTTCTTAGATTTGAGTATTTGATTAGTATTGTACAATTAATATTGTAATCTTGTTGGTTGTCCAAACGGGCAATACATATTAATTGGTTTTGATTGCTGATTTTAAACCGACTACCAGCTCATTTGTGGACCGATCTCCTTAACTAATTGTCATTGTATATGAAAAATTAGGGTTAAATGCCTTTGTTGTTCTAGTTAAGTTCTAGCATTTACCTATATTTGATTTTGGTTTGTTTTTTCATATCTTTGTTCTGCCCTTGACTATTTTGTTTGTTAAGTTGTAAACTTATACTTGAATTTGATTTGTTTAAAAAACTTTGCTGCTAAATGACTTTGCTGTTGTTGTAATACACTATTTTGCTGTGTTAAGTTTTAGCATTTACATTTGATTTTGTTTTGTTTGCCCTTGAATATTATGTTTGTTAAGTTATTGACTTAATACTTGAATTTAATTTGTTTGAAAAATTCTGTTGTTAAATGCCTTGTTGTTCTAGTTAAGTTCTAGCATTTATACTTGATTTTGGTTTGTTTATATATTTTGTTCTGCCTTTGAAGTTCCTCCCGATCTGTTTTATTGTCTGCGGTTGTCGGTCTGTTTGTCTGTGTATTATTATAGAGTATCTTAATTTTGGTGCAAAATGGTCCCGCCAGTCAGCCCGCTTAGTGGTGCCCGCGCGGGTGCACAAAAGATTTTGAGATGATTTGCTAGTGCCGTCGCTTTGGTAGACCGACCAGACCGAGAACAGGCTTTGTTAATTCGGCATGAGGGAGTACCTGCTCGCTTGAAGGAATTGGAGCAGCTTTTCGTTCTTCATCAACAATATTTGCTCGACCACCCAGCCGAGGGTGCCGCTGAGTTGCGGGCAGTCGACCAATTTAATGCCGATTATGATCAGTGTTTTGAACAGGCGGATGTGATTATAAACAAGGCTCAGGCAATCCTATCCGCCCGGAGGGGTGAGTCGTGCACGCCCGGGGAGGTCAAGCCTACCCCGGCCGGCTTGCTGGGCAGACTGCCCACTTTAGACATCCCAACCTTGATGGGAACCTGGCTTCTTGGATGGGGTTCATTAACCTCTTTGATAGCCTGGTTCACTCGAGGGACGACCTGTTCCCTAGCCAGAAATTGGCCTATTTGCTCTCTGCCTTACGTGGAGAGGCTGGTGTACTTGTCCAGCATCTACCTGTCAATGATGACAGTTATGATATTGCAAGGGCGTTGTTGACCGCCCGGTATCAGAATGTTCGCTTGCTAGCGGACACACATGTGGCTGCCATTTTAGGGCTGCCACGAGTATCGCGGGTCTCCTCATTGAGGAAGGAGATTTTGAACCCGCTGCTGAGCGCTATTAACGCGCTCAAACGACTTGATCTACCGGTGGACCAGTGGTCCTTTATTTTGCTCCACCTCATCCTCGATAAGCTTCCCATGGAGATGAAGGGACGCTTCGAACAAAGGTACGGGGGCAATAGTGCCTCGTACCTCCCCCCCTTCTCGGATCTCCTCAGATTTTTGGAGGATGAGTGTCGGATGACCGACCACTTGGATCTGGCTCCTATACCGGGACCGAGTACAGGTCGCTATGAGGCGACCCGGGCAGCGCCACGGAGAGAGCGCCGCCCGTACAAGCAGTATACTGCAGTGCGGCAGAACTCTCCACACAGGGAGAGGCCGATGCCTTGCAAGTGTTGCAAGCGGGATGGCCATCGTTTGCCGGCCTGTCCCAAATTTGTTGGCCTACGCACCGAGGGGCGTAGGAATATGGCCAAACAGCGGAATTGGTGCTACCGCTGCCTGGGGGCTCATATGGCCTCGGCTTGCCCCCACCCACGAGATTGTCACTGTTGTGGAGGGGCCCATCACCCCCTTTTGTGCTTCAACAATAGAGACACTCGTGAGGTGGTGAGAGAGAGGGACTCGCACACGGGCGGGGGCCCTCGCAGATCACCCACATCTCCGAGGAGATCGGAGGGGCGTGCCACCCCTCCGCGGAGAGTGGAGAGGCGCCCCCCCTCCCGTGAGAGGATTGGGCGCCCCAACCCCCCTACGGGCGGGGGGGATCGACGCGACGCTTCTGAGGCGCCACCGCGAGATTGGGCCGAGGTTATTAGGGAGCCACGCCGGGAGCCGATACGCTTCTCTCCCCCTATGATGGAGAGACCTCGTTTGTCACGGGCTCCCCCAACTTTCGCCCATCATGGGCACCGCCCGGCCCCCCGATGCAGCTTTGGTCGGGGTGTGTACGTGCCGGATTGGGACCCGCTCGAGCGCCTTGAGCGCCCTATTCCTCCGCCGCGCACGCATTTTTCTTCGGACCCCCCTTCCCCCCCGTTGCGGGGAATGCGGGAGGATTTTCACTAAACCAACTGTCGGCTGCAACCCCCCCACAGGAGCAGGTGCTGTTACCAACAGCCTCCGTACAGGTGTGGGGCCCGAGGGGCACCTTTGTTTTAGTTCGCGCCCTTTTGGATACGGGAGCTCAGGGTTGCATTGCCTCCAGCTGGCTGGTCCGGCAGTTGAGTTTGAACACATCTCCATACCTTGAATCGGTACGAGGAATCGGAGACCTGCGGATCCCGGATCCGATCGGTCAGGTTTTGTTCTCCTTCTCCCCCCACTTCTCTTCAGCGCCCAAAATTGGCGCTACCGCGATTGTTTATGAGAAGGTTGTTGGTCAGCTTCCGCAACAGCACGTTTCGCGCGCTGTCGTTGATGCGACATCAGGATTGACCTTGGCTGACCCTTCCTTCCACCGAACCGGTCCGATTCACTTATTGCTCGGTGCCGATGTTCTAGGCCGCGTGTATTGTGGGAAGAGGAGAGAGTTACAGAAGGGTGGGCTGGTAGCCTTATCTACATCGCTTGGGTTTGTAGTGATGGGACCAGTTAGGCATAACCCACCATCTCCATCGGTGGACAGTTACATAACTGTTAGCTCCACCTTATCGGATGTCCTTCAACGGTTTTGGGAGGTGGAAGAGCCACCTACCGTGAAGCGAGTGAACCCCTTGGACGAGGAGTGTGAGTTGTTCTACCAGAACAATACAGGTCGCCTTCACTCGGGACGGCTGATCACTCGTTTGCCCTTTTTGTCAGTTCGCCCCTCACTTGGCAGCTCCCGGCCGTTGGCCGAGAAGCGGCTGCTGTCCATGGAGCGTCGGATGAGTAGGAACTCCGACTTCAAACAGAAGTATGTCGACTTCATGCGAGAATATGAGCAACTGGGGCACATGTCGGTCTCGCGACTGGACTGGCGAAACGAGGAACATAATTTTCTTCCTCACCACGCGGTTTTGAAACCTTCCACCGGGAAGATACGCGTTGTTTTTGATGGGTCAGCTCCCACGTCTACCGGAGCTTCGCTGAATCAATGTCTGCATGCTGGACCGAAGTTGCACCACGAGGTGGGTGATGTATTGACCAACTTCCGTCGCCATGCCGTCGTCTTTGTGACCGATATCCGGATGATGTTTCGGCAGACTGTGATTCACCCGGACGATAGACGATATCAGCTCATATTATGGAGGGAGGATCCCAGGGATCCCATGCTGGTCTACGAGCTGAACACCAATACATACGGTTTGCGTTCGAGCCCCTTTGTGGCAATTCGCTCACTTGTGGAACTCGCTGAACGTGAACGATTACGATACCCTCGCGCATCCTTGGTTCTCAAGGAGGATGCATTTGTTGATGATATTTGTACGGGCTCCTCTAGTGTCGAGGAAGCCTTGATTTTGCGAGATGAACTAATTGCTCTTCTCGGGGCTGGTGGTTATGAACTGAGGAAGTGGATGTCCAACTCACCTCAGCTTTTGTGTGACTTGCCAGACGACCACCAGCAGGAGCCTCATATTTTTGAGAATGCCAACACTCCAGATTTACTGTCTATTTTGGGAGTGCAATACAGACCTGTCCAGGACACGTTCACCTATCGATTGGAGCTGCCAAGCCCCAAGGTCTGGACGAAACGGTTGGTTTTGTCTACAGTAGCTCGTACCTTTGACCCAAATGGCTGGATTATTCCCATAGTGTTTTGGATGAAATGCTTCCTACAGGAACTTTGGTCAGCCGAAGTGTCGTGGGATGAGCCCCTCTCGGGCCGTTTGCTGCGAGATTGGGAGTCCTTCATGTTGTCTCTCCCCGACATTAACCGTGTTAGTATCCCTAGACATATACTGCCTGAGGGACGGTTTACGGCCAGCCTTCATGGCTTTTGTGACGCGTCTGAGAGTGGATACGCAGCCGTCGTATATATCCGGACGGTTGATGATAGAGGAGCTGTTAAGCTCCACTTGCTAATTGCTAAGAGTAAGGTTGCTCCACTTCGGACTCGATTAACGATTCCGAAGTTAGAATTGTCTGGAGCTACTCTTCTGGTTCGGTTGATGAACCACGTTGTTGACACCCTGGGACGTAGTGTGGACTTTGAGTCGCTCTTTGCTTGGTCCGACAGTCAGGTTGTCCTGTGTTGGATTAAGAACTCCGTCCACTCCCTGGAAGTATTTGTGGCCAATCGGGTATCCCAAATACAGGCCTCGAAGGCCACGTTGATTTGGCGCCACGTGCCAGGTGAAATAAACCCTGCTGACTGTGCATCACGTGGCAGCAAAGCCCCTCAGCTTATTGACCACACTCTGTGGTGGGGTCCCGACTGGTTGTTACAACCGTCTTGGCCTTCCACACCAGCTGTGGTGAAGGTACCAAATCCGGGCTTGCGTGTTCACGCTGTCGAGACTATGGCGGCTCCAGAGCGGGAATTTTTATTAGACCGCTACAGTTCTCTGGACAAGTTGCTCGGCGTGACCGCTTGGATAAGAAGATTTATACGAAATTGTCGCCGGCCTCAGGACAAAGATTTGTGTCCGGTCCTCTCACCGCAGGAGCGCCAAGATGCTCTTCTGCATTGGGTGCGTATGACCCAGTCTAGAGCGTTTGAACCGGAACTTAAGATTTTCCGTACCGGGACCAAAATTGAAGGGACCCTTGGTGCGTTTGACTCCCTTTCTGGATGATAAAGGATTGTTGCGTGTAGGAGGCCGATTGAGGCACGCTAACTTGCCTTATAGATCACGTCATCCCCTGTTGCTCCCCAAGGACGGACCATTGGTGCGATTGTTGATCATTGATCGCCATGTGAAGAATGCTCATGCCGGATGTAATGCATTGACCGCGCTCCTCCAACGGGAGTTTTGGATTTTGTCAGCGCGAAGAATAATCCGATCTGTTATCTTTCGATGTCTGCCCTGCTATCGTTTACGCCCCGAGACGATGCAGCCCCAAATGGGTGATTTGCCTGCTGATCGTGTGAATGAATCGATGACCTTCTTAGGAGTTGGAACTGATTTCGCGGGACCGTTCACTATAAAAACGTCGCGACTCCGTAATGCTAAGACTGAAAAGGCTTACTTGTGTGTGTTTGTTTGTTTGGCCACTAAAGCCGTTCATTTGGAGGTGGTGAGTGCGCTCACCATGGACGCTTTCTTAGCAGCGTTAGGCAGATTTGTCTCCCGCCGGGGACTGCCTTCTCTAATTCGGTCCGATTGTGGGACGAACTTCAAGGGCACTGATAGACATATAAGAGAAGTTTGTAAATTTTTAGATAAAAATAATATTGAGATCGGATCCACACTCTCCCGTAGGGGGGTAACATGGCGATACTCCCCGCCGTCTTGCCCTCACTGGGGAGGGATTTTTGAATCTGTTGTAAAGGCCGCCAAGACTCACCTTCGCCGCGTTATTGGGGAGACTATTCTCACGTTTGAGGAACTCGCGACGGTGTTTCATAAGATTGAGGCGGTTCTCAACTCGCGTCCGTTATGTCCGTTGTCTACCGACGCGAACGATTTGCAGGCCCTCACGCCGGGCCATTTCTTGATAGGCAGACCACTTAACGCCCTGCCCGAGTATCCTTATAGAGATATCAATCCCGGACGCCTTTCGCGGTTTGAGTTGCTCCAGCAGCTTACCCAGAGTTTCTGGCGCCGCTGGCACCTTGAATATTTACACATTTTGCAACAGCGCGTTAAGTGGTCAGATAAGACAAACCCACCGAGGGTTGGAGACCTCGTGTTAGTGAAGGACCCAAACCTGCCACCCTTACGTTGGCGTCGCGGACGCATTGTCCAACTTACTCTAGGGTCTGATGGTGTGCCCAGGTTTGCCGAGGTCCTAGTTGGGGATTCTGTTTTGAAGCGCGCGGTCGCTACTCTTTCTCGCCTCCCCTTAGACTGATTTGGCGGACAGTCCGGGACTGTCCGGAGCGGGGGGATGTTCACGCTCGAGGAAGAGCGAGTGGCGGCACTGCATTCTAGTCTGTGCAGTGACAGCTTTTTTGGCGGCCGGCCGCATGTGATATGTCAGTTGAGTCGAGTCGAAATGTCATGACATGCTTAGAGGTTATGTGCGGGCCGGAATAAAATATAATACACAATATTCAAGCAAATAGTGATTTGCGCGGCGCACCTAATATCGGGGTGCGAAAGCCCGCTTTGTGTTGTGCAAGGTGTCAAAATCGCGTGTGTGAGTCGTGGTGGCCTAATAGGCCTTTGTAGTGCTCCGGTCCCCACCGGTGGATCCACTGCAGAACTTCAGGAGCCGCGACTTCCTTCGAGCTAGCTCAGGAAGTCCACCGGCTACGGAGGAGACGGACGGAGACAACGGGAATCGGGGTAAGCCACAATGCTTTCTATGAGCGGGTAGTAGGGCATCAGCAATCAACCCAAAATTCCTTACTCGGTGAAACGCCGACGTGGTTGAGTCTACTTGGGGCACCACCATAAAGATTCTAGTATCATTTCATAGCTTATATATTGGAGAAAGAAAGTTGCAGATTTTTGAAACGCAACTCACGCTTTCATCCCATAGTGCGGCGCGCGGCGGCGGCGGATAGTGTCGACTGACGTCACAGCCTGTCCGTAGGCAGCGGCGGATTTAATAAAATCAGTTGATGCAAATTGGTTTATAACTTTACATCGGATGGACCGATTTTGGTGATTTAAAAAACATATTTATTGTAATACAATAAAGAATGTTACTATGTATGTTGTATTATGAAAAGCCATACCATTACGGGACCTCATTCAAAGTTATTTATTAAAGTTATCACTTATATTAAGAATGTTGGTTCACCTGTAATTGGCAACTGTATAAGACCATTATAAATTGTAAACTATTAATTAATATTTTGTATGCAGAAGCCGTTGGTGTGCCTTTATTAATAAATACTTAAATAAAAAAAAATAACATTCATTTTTTTTCTACAATATGACATGCAATTCTATCGACGTGATATGATGTTAATGCCCTCTTAAATGTACTACTTCTATGTATGTATTTACTTCTTCTTCTTCTTCTATATATACTATCTATTTATTCATATTCAATGTATTGTAATATATGCGGTGGCAGATTTAAAATATTTATTGCGTCACTCCCTTTCTTTCCTTGAATGCCGCAAGAGTCGACCAAAGGAGTTTACCGCTATTACAAATTTGTGTTAATAAACTTCAAGAAAAGGCCAATTCTAAGGACTTAAGATGCCTAGTAGCGGGACGTTGAAGAATTGACGTAAAGGTACAACTAAGAAGTTGTATTGATGATCGATTGAATTTTGAACTTAATTTCATCTCAAAAACTTACTGATTTCACTTAGCTTTGCCTGGAAGGCATATGTAAATTGTTGAGAAATTTAATCTTCGCAGTGCGATAATGAAATGACTTGTACATTTTGAATGGCAAATGATTAATGGCACCGCCCTAAATGATTACGGAGCAGTTCATAATTAACAAAGCTCCCATAAGCGACAATCTTGCGAATTAAGTGGTTTATGAGACGAGAGTGCTACTAACGTGAATCTCTCTCGTGATTCTATGTGTGGACTTATGTGCATTTTCTTCTGTTTGCAATTTGCAACTAAGAGATTTAAAATTGATAGTAGATTAGTAGCTAAGGGCTGTAAGGCATCAATTGCAGCCCGAAATAATTAGCCTATATTTCGAGGGTGCAATTGGTGCTTATATACACCCGAGCTAACTACTCTGCTTTACATCTCGATTGTGAGGTAAGTAGGTCCTTATTACCCCCAAATGGGGCTTTTAGGTGACCAATAAGCGCTCTAGGGTAATAATGTAGCTTGGAAAGCCCTAGGGCGATAAGTAATAAAAAAAACATTTCACTATTTCAAAACGTTCGCGTACATCTAACCATCATACTGGCAATAAATTACTTACAGCCCTAGGGCTTTTACCTTACTCTTTTAACTTACCCTAGAGCGCTAATTGGTCACCTACAAGCCCCATTTGGGGGTAATAAGGACCTACTTACCGAACATGAGAGATGTAAAAGTATTTTTTTCTTCGAAATCTGCGTGGAAAAGTCTATTTTAACCACTAGCGTAGTATAGCTATTTAAAATTCGAACGTGTAGTCCATAACTAGGAATGTGAATTGAAAATTTGTGGTCAAAAACTTTTTCGTTTAAAAAAGAAGAATCTACGCGCAAAAAATGAATGATAAATTCGTCATGATAAATTCGTCACGTCGCAATGTTCGAATTTCAAATTTTTGCAACTTTCGTCGCGTCATTTTGTATTCGATGGTGAATCGTTTCATAACAGTAGTAGGTATTTTTCCGCTGAGGTGAGGTGAAAAATTGTGTTTTGCGCTCGACTGCTAGGTAATTTGCCTCCCGTGCCTTGAATCCCTTGTTACGCTCAGGATTCTACTTTTGTACCACTTGCTTCCCCGATGACTCAAACTTAGAGTCGCAGCGATGCAGTTAATTAAGTCATTTTGTATGTCACTCGAAAGCCAAAAAATACAGAATTTTGTCATCATCTACCGCAGTTTCTCAAGATGAAAGTCTTAAATTCGTGCGTTTTGCCACTGATGACGTACGGAACTGACACATAGCCGCTTACAATAGGTCTCACAAGGAGGCTCAAGTTGCAAGGGAGAGGGGTGTGCGCGGGGTTTCTCTTCGTAATCTCGAAGAACTAAAGTCACCGACAGTGCCCAAAGAATTGCAAAACTAGATTGGAAATAGGCAGGACACATGGATCGCAGGACGGACGGCCGTTAGGGCGGAGAGTTCCTCGAGTGGCGGCGTACACAGCGTTGGTGGGCCCCCCACAACGTGGACCGACGACCTGGTGAAGGCCGCGGGAAGCCGCTGGATGCGGGAGTCGCAGGGCCGATTGGTTTGGAGATCCCTGGGGAGGTCTATGACCAACAGTAGTCGTCTCTTGGCTGCAATGATGACTATAATTTTATCACTAAATAGCTAACATATTTATTCGAAATCT
Source organism: Schoenobius gigantellus (assembly GCA_963935595.1). NCBI lineage: Eukaryota > Metazoa > Arthropoda > Insecta > Lepidoptera > Crambidae > Schoenobius > Schoenobius gigantellus. The sequence continues at coordinate 10,701,849 of OZ012563.1, read as the reverse complement.
TCATGCGAAATCAAACATTCAGAGACAAATTTATCCGATATGAACTCAGCACAGATTGCTTAATTGGTCGTATGTCTGACTCAGCCAGATAGGGCTAAAATAAACTGAGTTCTTATTCTCGTCTGGAAATTTTGGATAATTTTCCGCTTGATATTTAACATTCAATTTGTACCTGAGTTTCATGTATCATTAGGTTTCAAATTGATTCTCTGTTATAGCTTTGAACTAACGAATTGTGTAAATTTGGCTACGTACATACATTAATGATTTGTTTAAAATGTATTTATTTCTATAGGTACTTATGTTATATTTATAGATTTTTGCTAAGAACGCAGTGTTTCATGCTTTTTCAAAGACACTTTAAATTATTCAAAAACACACACAAGAATGAAGTAAATAGGTTTTTAAAGGGTCGGCAACGCGTTTGTGATGCCCCTGGTGTTGCAGGCGTCCATAGACTACGGTAACTGCTTACCATCAGGCGGGCCGTAAGTTTGTTTGCCGGCATAGTAGTATAAAAAAAAAAATTTTTGACAGTATAAAAATATTTCTTTCGAATCAACCTTTGGTTGGTGGTAGAAGAGTGAAAATGTAGGGTTATAATTAAAAAAAAAAAACACTGAGCAACTTTCACTTTTTACATTAGGTACTTGTTCTAATACGTGCTCTTATGTTAGATATTTCATTTATAATTTTTATGTCTCTCTTGAACCGCCTCAAATTTTCTGCCTCACCTTCAAAGTTGCCTGGTAGAAAATACCTTAAGGCATCAAGTCCGACAACCGCATGATTGTTTTAAAGCAATCATCATCACAGATCATATACGTCCCCACCGATGGGCTCGAGCCTACTATCTTAGGATGTTTAGTCAACCACGCTGGTTCAATGTGGATTGGTCGTTTGAATTGCTTCGCAGATGTATGCAGGTTGCCTCACGATGTTTTCCTTCACCGTAGGAGCGTCAGGTAAACGAACAAATGAAAATCGAAAAACACATTGATACTTGCCAGGATCGAACCCCGGACCTCCCGATTAGAAGGCCAGTGCCGTGTCCACACACCGACGTTCTTTGTGCAATAAACTATCAGAAATAAAGATCCTTACTTATATTATACCTAAACGCGAGAGTTTGGGAATATCGATGCTGTTAGTTTTTCACGCAAAAACTACAGGATGGATTTGGATGTTTGTAGGTAGACGGATTACGACAGGGATTATCATATAGGTACTTATTATACAGGAAAAGTAAGTAGTTGCCACAGGAAAGTAGATTTTCTTTCAACTTTTAAGGCGAAACATAGTTCGCGGGCACAGCTAGTAAACAGTAAAACAAGACAGTGCAATAAGCACGTAAAAATTGTTAACAATACGCTCTTATCAACAAAGTTGTCGATATGCAGCTATACAACGAATCTCAAAGTTTTTACGACGAGCACCATACGTTCAGCCAACCCCACATAGATGCACTTCTGAAGTGGTGAAGCCCGTAAACTCATAAGCTCGCATTTATATTCAGAAAGATAAACATTGAAGCAATAAAAGTTGCCGTAAACTTGGCAGATAAAAGGAGTTGGTGTAGTTCCCTTACGGTTTATGGTGCTTATGTACTTACTGGGGTAAATAGAACGGGCTGCTGCTGCGTTACTATGAAGACGATAGTTCGGTTTTAGCAGAACACATGACTCGATTTTCCAAAATACGATTTTCTAAGCACTACTCATTATGAAATTTTAAAAATACTCCTAGCTCCTGGAGAAATAATCTATCGAAAACGCAGTTATATTCGTAAGGATGATAATGTTCCCCATACAAACAGCACACATACATAGCTTGTGATTTTGTAGGTAGGTTTTTTTTTACTTATTCTCCATTTTTGTCATAGTCGAGTTTTTGCAGAGGTAATAGTAGTTTTTTTAATAATTTTTGCTTCTCTGTACAGTTTTTTGTATATATTTGTTATGTGTGTGTGTCTGCAGACCAAAGGATATATAGAACATCTATCTACGAGTATCTATTCTAACAGCTACGTTAAATATACTGTCAAAAGAATACCATAGAATTTGTAGATAAGCCAGCCAAGTGCGAGTTTGATTCTCGCATCGAGGGTTCCGATTAAATCACCTTCAATTCAAAATTAACGTCAAAAATCTTCTTCTTTTTATATTAACAATTAAACGCTGTGTGTTAGTCTCGCAAAAACTCAAAAACGGCGAGACTGATTCTTACGAAATTTTTCCATGTGTATTTGAATAGATCCAAGGAATGTTTAAACGTAAAGTTGGACCCGATAGGTGGCGCTGGAATTGGGCAGGACAACATCTGCCGGGCCCACTAGTCTTCTTCCTCTTCTTATATATAAAAATGAAACGCTGTGTGTTAGTCTCGCAAAAACTCTGAAACGAATCGACAGATTCTTTACGAAATTTTCTGTGTGTATTTGAATAGGTTCAGAGAAGGTTTATATATACAACAATCGGACAGGACAACGTCTGCCGGACCCACTAGTGCACAATAATAATACTCTATTGCTAATTGACAGTAGGTACTTATTTCAGAATTAGTTTCAGTACAATTATAACAGAATATTGTAACACCGTTTTTTCTTAAAATTTCATAAAACACAAATTTTGCAAAAACACTTTGGTTTCACTGTAGTTTTAACACAAATTTCACAACTAAAATCATAATTACAATAACTTTGTCAATTAATTGCACAATATCAATGTCAAGTGTCAACGTCAACGTCGTTTCACGTCACGTCAGTGACATTTGCAATTATCTTTGGTCATTATTCAATTTTTGCATAAACAAAATAAATCTCGCGTTTATCCTGGCCTTATTTACAAAGATAGTTTTTTTTTCGCCCAAAATCCCGTGCTTCCATTTAGGTGGGTTGATTTTCTCAAAATTCGGAATTTGACATTTAGACCGTTTGTTTTGATCATTTCTATAGACATATTTTAATAAAATACGCTTAAACTTATAGATCATATAATTATAGTTTCGTCGAATAGAATTTGGAAAGCATTCACAATTTGTTTATGGTTAATTTTTCATTACGTTTTGTTTTTCAACCAAACTTATAACTTTAGCTGGAAATACTTATTGCATATTGTAGAATTTCGAAAGATCCGTATGTTGACTTGACACATCTTGAAGCAAGTTAAGAGTCTTACGAGTGTCATGAAATGAATTTGGTTTTAGGAGAGGTTCCGTCGCCAATACGGCGCTTAACATTCAGCAAACGGACCTCGGCTCCGTCGCTTCCACATAAACGCAAATCTGCGCGCAAGTGGAGCGTTGGTTTAGTCTATCGTCTAGGTTATGATTAGTCTGTGAGACATCGATCGAAGTAATTTGTTATTGATTTGAAGATCATAAAGTTTTTATATATTTATATAGGTATTTCTCCCGTTTTCCGTGTGAATTTGATTTGAAAAACCACAGTGAAACTAAAAAATTCAGTTCTTTTTGTTTTCAGCTTGAAGAGTAAAGCTAAGGGGAAAAATACTATATTTACTCGCCGTCACGCGATTCATTAAATTAAATGGATTTATTGTATCAATAAGTGCAAAAAATCAATAAGGTATCTAATTAACTTATTATATTTCATGATTTAAAGCAGATTTTGTTAATTTTATTTTTATTTGTGGGTAAATTGATTATTAAATCAAACATGTTACATTTCCAAAATTCGCCTTTTTCATCCCCTATTTCATTAAAAAAACCTGATAGTAAGCGGCGTCTTAGTGGGATTAATGCATATATTGAGTAACACTTGCGAATTTCCTGTTAAATTCTAAATTTTTACAATATTAAGTTTCACATCCTTCTTTGGCAAATAACTCACAAATTAAGCTGTTTTCTTTTTATTAATAGCAGTGATTATACACAAAATAGGTGCTCTCCCCTCCATATGTCCTTTTTATTCACTAACCAATAAGACAATTTGTCAATTTATTAAAAATTATGTTTTAGAATTCATTTGCTGTGTTTATTACATGAAGTTCAAATGTATTGACTGGGATTCCTTCAGAACTCAGTGTTAGACCCACTGACCCTAAGATCATAGGCATATTTAATTATATTTTTAACCTAACACTGTGCTATGAATCTCCAGGGCAGTTACCGGAGGCCGTAGGGCTCCGCTGCTTGACCTTATAGCTAGAAACCATAACAAACTAACCTAACACAAGGAGGAATTCTGTGGAATTGTACATATATAGAGAGAAAAAAATAATCTAAGGAATTGGAATATTATATCTCTGACCCGTGATCGCGGAAACCTAGCATCAAGCAGAAGGTACGTTCACTAACACCCGCTGAACGTAACTATTCCGCTACAGAGCGAGAGGCATTGGCCGTGGTACATGTCGTTGAACACTTCCGCCCTTACCTTGAAGGTGGTCGACAATTTAAAATTATTACCGATCATGCTAGTCTAAAGTGGTTTTTAAACCTTAAGAATCCGACAGGTCGACTAGCGCGTTGGGGGTGTAGGCTATCGCCTTATAATTTCATTATTGAGCATCGTAGTGGATCTCAAAACGTCGTACCGGATGCACTATCACGTTCTGTACCAGTGGCAGCCGTAGACGCATTTACTTCCAGCGATGCTTGGTATAACAATATATTAAAACGTTGCACGGATAGGCCGCGCGCGTGTCCCAATTTTCAAATTATTGATGGTAGGCTTTTTAGATTTACAAAAAGCACTAACAAACTCTGTGGTGACTACCACTGGAAGGAAGTTGTACCAAAGGAGCTTAGGGAGGATATTATTACAAGTAACCATTCTGAACCAATTGCTGCGCACTTAGGCGTCGCAAAAACATATAAAAGATTAAAATTACGGTATTTTTGGCCCGGTATGCATAAAGATACCGAGGAATTTATTAAAAATTGTGCCACTTGTAACTCATATAAACATAGCTCACTAGCGCCACCTGGCTTTATGGGGGAACCCAAGGTCTGCTGTCGACCATTCCAGTGCATCAGCATTGATCTCGTTGGTCCACTGCCGATGTCTCGACAGCAAAACACCTTTTTACTAGTAGTTGTGTGTTGTTTTACAAAATATTGCTTATTATTTCCTATACGGCGTGCAACGGGCAAAGTTATAGCGCAAAGGTTAGAAGACCATGTATTTCTGGTTCACGGAATACCACAGACTGTGATGTCTGATAATGGCTCGCAGTTTATAAGTCATGAGGTTCAGGCATTATATGAAAAATACAATATTCCGCAAGTACATTTGGGTCCAGTATATTGTCCACAAGTTAATACGGTGGAACGTTATAACCGCACAATAATCACTGCAGTTTCCTCGTTTGTTGAGAACGATCATAGAACGTGGGATATTAACATACATAAAATACAATTTGCCATGAACACCTCAGTAAATGAGTCTACTTCTTATACTCCTTTCATGCTAGTACACGGTAGGGAAGCTGTCACTGATGGTAGTATTTACCGTGATTTTGTAGATCTCCAAGAGTTGGTTGTGGTACCACGCGATACTCATGCGTCTAATATTGGCCACCTCGGTGACATTTTCATCAAAGTCCGAGAGTCGTTGCGTAAGGCCCATGAAAGGAATATAAAATACTATAACAACAAACGCAGAGATATCTCATTTAATGTTGGTGATTTTGTGTGGAAGCGTACGTACAAGCAGAGTTCTGCTAATAAATATTTTACTGCTAAACTTGCCCCTAAATATGAACGTTGTAAAATTATACGTAAGCTTTCTCGCCTCGTCTATGAGCTCGAAGACGAGAACGGAAAATACATAGGAAAGTGGCACATAAAAGATTTTAAAAATTTAGATACTTCGAGTGACTAAATTACATACCTAATAACATAATACCTACTTAATTTTAATTTCTATGCTCTTATGAAAATAGCGATATTTGTATAAGCATTTAAACTATTTAAGCACCGCGGGTGCGGCGGTCACAGAATACCCACCCCGCCATTCTTCCTGGCGTCTCGTAGAACCCGAGTGTAGGATAACGCGCCATATAACATCTGGCGGCGTTTTTGCATGTGTCTGTCCCTGTCGTTTTTTATTGATTTGCCTTGATACTTAAGTTTCCATATACCTAACATCTTCAAAATTGATATTACCATTACATAAGTACATAAAGATCTAAAACACAAATATTATACGTGTCTTAGTTCATACCATTATAAATATATTATTACTACCATTATATAAAATGGATATTACTTCTTTAGTATCTGATACCAGAATTAAGGAACAAGTATGTACTTATTATAACTGTTATGTGGTTAGAGAGATGCATTTAGCACAAGATCACAAATATAAACGTGTCTTGGTCATTATTTTTATATGTATTCTACTCTAATCAACAAAATTAATTTTGAATTCCTCACAGGAGCGGTTTGCAACTCTAGAAATAAGCCTTTGCTATATTCTTATAATGGAGGAAGTTACATCTAGCTGGAAACGTAGGAAAATCAATATCGACGATCAGGGGCAACGACACATGCAACTCATTTTTTTATTATTTCCTTTTTATTGTTTTTTTACTTATTATTTGACGATTAGAGTCAAAATGTCTGTAATAACGACATCTACCGGTGGTTGTTGACATTACTTGCTATACTCTGTTAGTGTCAAGATATACTTATTTAACAACGCCATCTCGGCGTCAGTCCTGACACTACAGTTTTTCTTTATTACTTACTTATATTTGATGGGCATAGGATATAATGCCTTTTACCTATTTATCACAGCCATATAGGTGCTAGCAGAAGTGGTTTCGCTAGATTTTGCCACCTTATGGGTGAATATTTTTTTTAAAACCATGTAGGTGCTAGCAGCAGTAGTTTCGCGCTAGATTTTGTCACCTTATTGGTGAATGTTGTTTTTTTATTACAATCTTTAACATACCATATTAATGGATTTACGTAGATTTAAGGTGCATGCATGTTAAATATTCTTTATTTACACACGTTTATATTTAAAGCTTTATGTTTTATCTTATACAAATAAATAAACTTATAAAAAAATGATAACGTTAGGCGTAATTGGGTACAGAGTTTATCACGAATGAATAGTTTTTAAGTACCTAATTGATTCCATTTATGATAATTCTGTTTGGTTGGTTAGGGAGTTTTGAGGCTGACGGGGCGTCAGACGAATTCCCTACGTGAATTCTATCGTGGTTGGGGGGATACTGTAACACCGTTTTTTCTTAAAATTTCATAAAACACAAATTTTGCAAAAACACTTTGGTTTCACTGTAGTTTTAACACAAATTTCACAACTAAAATCATAATTACAATAACTTTGTCAATTAATTGCACAATATCAATGTCAAGTGTCAACGTCAACGTCGTTTCACGTCACGTCAGTGACATTTGCAATTATCTTTGGTCATTATTCAATTTTTGCATAAACAAAATAAATCTCGCGTTTATCCTGGCCTTATTTACAAAGATAGTTTTTTTTTCGCCCAAAATCCCGTGCTTCCATTTAGGTGGGTTGATTTTCTCAAAATTCGGAATTTGACATTTAGACCGTTTGTTTTGATCATTTCTATAGACATATTTTAATAAAATACGCTTAAACTTATAGATCATATAATTATAGTTTCGTCGAATAGAATTTGGAAAGCATTCACAATTTGTTTATGGTTAATTTTTCATTACGTTTTGTTTTTCAACCAAACTTATAACTTTAGCTGGAAATACTTATTGCATATTGTAGAATTTCGAAAGATCCGTATGTTGACTTGACACATCTTGAAGCAAGTTAAGAGTCTTACGAGTGTCATGAAATGAATTTGGTTTTAGGAGAGGTTCCGTCGCCAATACGGCGCTTAACATTCAGCAAACGGACCTCGGCTCCGTCGCTTCCACATAAACGCAAATCTGCGCGCAAGTGGAGCGTTGGTTTAGTCTATCGTCTAGGTTATGATTAGTCTGTGAGACATCGATCGAAGTAATTTGTTATTGATTTGAAGATCATAAAGTTTTTATATATTTATATAGGTATTTCTCCCGTTTTCCGTGTGAATTTGATTTGAAAAACCACAGTGAAACTAAAAAATTCAGTTCTTTTTGTTTTCAGCTTGAAGAGTAAAGCTAAGGGGAAAAATACTATATTTACTCGCCGTCACGCGATTCATTAAATTAAATGGATTTATTGTATCAATAAGTGCAAAAAATCAATAAGGTATCTAATTAACTTATTATATTTCATGATTTAAAGCAGATTTTGTTAATTTTATTTTTATTTGTGGGTAAATTGATTATTAAATCAAACATGTTACATTTCCAAAATTCGCCTTTTTCATCCCCTATTTCATTAAAAAAACCTGATAGTAAGCGGCGTCTTAGTGGGATTAATGCATATATTGAGTAACACTTGCGAATTTCCTGTTAAATTCTAAATTTTTACAATATTAAGTTTCACATCCTTCTTTGGCAAATAACTCACAAATTAAGCTGTTTTCTTTTTATTAATAGCAGTGATTATACACAAAATAGGTGCTCTCCCCTCCATATGTCCTTTTTATTCACTAACCAATAAGACAATTTGTCAATTTATTAAAAATTATGTTTTAGAATTCATTTGCTGTGTTTATTACATGAAGTTCAAATGTATTGACTGGGATTCCTTCAGAACTCAGTGTTAGACCCACTGACCCTAAGATCATAGGCATATTTAATTATATTTTTAACCTAACACTGTGCTATGAATCTCCAGGGCAGTTACCGGAGGCCGTAGGGCTCCGCTGCTTGACCTTATAGCTAGAAACCATAACAAACTAACCTAACACAAGGAGGAATTCTGTGGAATTGTACATATATAGAGAGAAAAAAATAATCTAAGGAATTGGAATATTATATCTCTGACCCGTGATCGCGGAAACCTAGCATCAAGCAGAAGGTACGCTCTACTAACAACCGCTCCGGGGAAGGCTACTAATTTCTTTTATAAAAAAAAAGGAAACCTATAACTATTTGTTCGTGTACTTTATTGCCCCTCATTTTGTAGTTTTGTACCCAATTTGCACCTGATTTTTACCTGCCGAGATTGATCAAACAAACCTGAACCATCCTGCCCTTGGCTTGTATTAATTAAACATTAAGTTAAGTGCTTTGCATTGAGGGATTTTGTTTACTTCAGTAACATTATGCATAAGTGAATTATAGTTATGTACCTACAACAATAAAACTTTTCATTTTGTATCGGACTAAAGGAATAAGTTTGTTTTTTTTCCTTCAACTTTAAGATTTCCCTATATTACTACAATTTAGCAAGAAAAAGGACTACAATATCACTCAGAAACCACAAAGGTTTAGTGTTCTTTTTATTAATCGGCTCATTCTTATTTTATCTATACAATATAATAATAATATAATTATTGCTTAAATCAGACTGTATTCTGATTTGTGTATCTAATGAAGAAATAAAATAATAACATCCATTGCTGGGTATTGCCTCCACCAAAAATGTATCGAGCATATCTTCCACAAAACGATGGCACTTTGCAGATTCGTTCGGACTGCCAAAGGTTTGTCTGTTGATGCACTCGTTTATTCCCACTAGTTCAGTTTACTGAACTCCAAGTACACTACAAGCTGATGAGGCTGTACATTAAAAATAGTCATGCTAATCACTAAGGGTAGCTTCATGGTAGGAGACGGGCCTGCGTGGACCAGCTGTATCTTTCCTAAAGTGAACACGTCAGTAGGCTTACTATTTCGGTATCGGGTATGATGGCCCTTCGAATACACAGACTGGCTGATAACAAGCATGGATTTGGTGATTCTTCTTTGGCGCTATGATTCAGAGGTGTATAACTCTCTGGACCAGTCCTGAAAAGGCTGCTTAGCGAAATGAGCCGACCCCATTCGAACAGTAAGTAATTTTTGGGTAGTGGATTGTGGATCAAGAGTATCCTATACCCCGAACACTGACCACGTATCTGGTGTCCGCAATTTATAAAAGATTAGCTTTTCCCTTTTTTTTACGTTGGGAAATGCGTTGCGCATACCTCGCGCTTGGGAAAATGCGAGGTTATTTCAGGCTCTCTGCGACCACTGGGGGCAAAGTGCCAGCCAGGGACCGCGGTCTACCGACTAAAACCCAACGATGCCCCATCAAATACGCCTTCGCACGAGCACGCCCCTCACCGTCGCATCCTCCCCGTCATCAGGCGAAGAGGATACGCCGAGGAAGGACGCCTCGTGACCGGACAAGGCCATGGGGACCCTTTCGGACACTTCCATGACCTCGTCAGCGTCTGCTCGCCTATGGCGAGCCCCTCTTGCCTCCCCAAAACAGGAAGGTCGGCGATGCTCCTGGGCATTAGGAGCATCGACGACTGGCGGTGACCTGTGCAATGCAGGACTCGGGCTTCCCTGGCCCGCGTCCCGCTGGTCGCCGTCAGGAGGAAGAAGGCGAGCGAACTGTCGCCTCATTCGTCCTTTTTTTTTTTTTTTCGCGGGGAAATGCGCAACCGCACCGTACCCACCGTTGGCTAGACGGCGAGCGTGTGTGGGGTTCTCCCGGCAGAGTGCCAGGCCTACCCACTAAAACCCCTCGGTGTTCTACCTGCCCTAATGGGCGCGCTAGGTAAGGTCCACACTGCGACTCCACTACCCACGCGCCCGGGCAAGCCCGACACCCGGTCGGGCTCTCGCCAAGGGGGGATTGCCCGAGAACACTAGGGCAATCCCCAGACGGAGGGCCTTACGGCGACGTGCACGGGTCGCCTCATTCGTCCTGGCCTCTTACGTCTAAATTTTCCCTGCGACTTAGTCCGCGTGAAGTTGTTTGTGTGAGTAATTTGGGTAGCTTATTTTCTATCAAGTCTGCTTATTCTTCCCCACAACTCAAATTATTTCCATACCGAATTCCATCTCAATTAGTTCAGCGATTATTGATTCCCCTTACAAACTTCCCCCCTCCTCTTCCCCTTTTTTCACCCTCTCAAATGATGATTTCTGCGATAAAAACTACCCTTTGTGCTTTACTAGGACTCAAACTATCTCATCCCCAAATTTCATCTAAATCGGTTCAGCGGTTCAACCGTGAGGTAACAACCAGACAGACAGTAGTAGTATGGATTGTCCGTGCTAAAAGGGACACACCCCTCCAATATGTTAGCTTCAATTTAAAGCTATGGGTAAAAAAAACGCACTTTTAGTGTTACTATCTTTATTTGTCCAGTTTACCTTAACCTCGTAACTCCAATTACATAACGCCGTTTGTGTAGGTATCTAGTTTCATTAATTTCATAAAATAATTTTCCACTCAACTCTTAGCCGTAACGTATAAACTCTATCTTTAAATCGTCAACTAATAAAAATGAAATATCATCCGTGATGATAGAATTTACATTAAAACTATTTACACAGCTATTTACAAAATATATTACAACTCTTATAAGGTAGGTACACAATTAGCAAAATTAAATTATTTTTTTTATCTATAAGGTGAATAAGTAAGCCGAATTTTAAATTAACTGTTAGGTGCTGAGTTTGCATTAATACAGACGCGAATCTTATTATTCAAGGATCGATGCCTCTGTTACCATGTCAGAAACTAAGAATTTCTATTTACTATAATTTAAATTGTGTTTTTATAAAATATCGGTTTTGTTTCTGTTGGAGTAAGCCATGCGAATTCTAAATAAACCGACGTTAATGTAAAACCGGCTTAAATATGAATAATTCATAAGGCGTGGGTTCAAGAATTTTCTTAATGTGAAAACATTTCTAGCAACTAATACCAGAATAAAACTTTGTGAAAAATACATTTTCTATATTTAGTATTACCTAGCTGATCAAATAAACTCCATGCTCATCCATGCATAATATTTTTTTGCAGTAATATCGAGTGCTCTTTTGACGTTCAAATGTCAAACTCATCAATTCGCTCAGTTCGATACCACTTTCAGCTATATCATCACTTACAATCATATACAATCCAATTTCCTATCGCATTATGGAAAGGTAAAAAAAAAATACAAAGTTCGATGTCCTATCCAATATTGCTTTAGAATTGGTGACTTCTAAAATGAGAAAGTCATAAAGGCCATTGTTCCATACGGTCCCCAGTTTCCTTCCTGAATAATGACAATAGGGCAATTTTTTGAAAAAAATATTTGGCCAATATAAGCATATTTTTATGTTTTCCTTTTTTCTTCAATTAATTGTTAAAATAGATATAAGCTTTCAAAAGTAAAATGGGCAGATATTTCGTTGTATTCCAACATCCAGTAAATAAAAATGAGATTATATGAAAAAAGCAAAACATAGAAACACAATTAAGCCTTCTCTAAATTTAAATGAAAAAGGTAAATCAATCTTTTAGAGGAAACAGGGGATTACAAAACGTCTATTTTGTATACTTTTCGTAGGTATATTCGGTCCTAGTTGCAGTTATTTCTGTCGCACTATTTTCTATTGTTCGGGCACAGCGCGACAGCAATGCATTTTACAAAATAACTTATTATTTTTTCAATAGTTTGACTGATATTATTTTGAACATGTAGCAGAATTAGTTATAACAAAAACAACAAAATCTAACAAAAAGTTCAATTACCTAGACCGTAGTATTCATGTGTGTAACAACATAACTAATTGCTTTTAACGTTCGGTTGCTAATTATGCCGCTAATAACGCAGCATCCAAATCATTGTTACACTAATTAACATCAGAAAAGAGTCATTTAACTAGATTATCTGTTCGGCGATTTGTAAACATCAATTGTTATTGCTTAACAACTGTATAACGTTCAAGCCCGTCTGAATTTGAATCAGGAATCACATTTCTAACAGCGAAGTCTTTGTAAGGTAAAGTTTCTGTTTTGTTAAATGTTTCCGGCATAATGTCTAAAGAATGGCATTTATTGAATTCAGTGAAGTGTCAAGGTAATTAAATTTAATTATATCGAGTTTGTTAGATACAATTTCTTAGGTGATTGTTCGGAAAATTTGTCTGTTGTTTGTACGAAAGCTGAATGAGAAGGGATACGAGAAAACCATACAGTTTATGAAGCTTATCGACATCAACGATTTAATATAATTAAAATTTACTTAACCAATTCATACTCGAAGTGCCATGTTTCTTTTATATTTATAATTAATTAGGATTTGCGTCAGTGTTCAGTTTAATTATAAATAACTTGAATGTCACTGTTAGCTTTTAAATAGTGATTACCGTTGGTCGCTAATGACCTAGTTGTTAATGCGACTGTAAATAAATAAATAAATAAAAAAAAACGTTGAATTAGTTAATTTGAATTAGCTTGTTGTTCAGAAGTAGCTACAATTAGGATTTTTAAGTGTCAGTTACCTATAATACACCATTATTTTATTATCACCCTGGAAAATTTTGGGGACACACTTTAGGACACATCTATTATTATATAAAAAAAGGAAAAAAATAAAAAAAAATAAAAAATTAAAAACAATATAAAAAAATCTCTAAAAATGCTGCTCTTAACTAGTGCAACATTTTTTGCATATTTTAGAAAATTAATATAAAATTAAGTAAGTGAGTTATTTTTTTATTCATATTTAAATCATTCTAATACCATGTCATGAAGCGTCCTTTAAATTTTCCAGGGTGATAAAAAAAACCGTGTATAATCTGCTGAAAGTTTCTGAACATAATTGACAATACTTCAAATGAAAGCTAAATATGTTATGTGAATCAATTATTCAGTCTTCAACATGATTTTTTATGTAGAATCACAAAATTCGCTTAGCTATTAAAAACAACATTGAAGTTCTATTATTCAGTTCAAGTCCTCTGCGAATTACGATTAAACCAAGAGTTTACCCCTTGACTGTTGTTGCGTGACAGTAAGAGTGCATTTACACGAGTGCCAATATTTTACTCTTCGCTCACATTTTGCTTCTTGTCCCTCCGCACACACTTTGGACTTTAAAAGTGTGTCTTTTCACATAATTATAACGTTTAATGGCATCTATTCGGAAGTACACCAAGCTAAACTCCATAACTTATTTGATAGAAACTACAAATGCAACTCTCCCTTTTACTTTTAAAATAGAGAAATGTGACAGGTGTAAGCAAAATGTGCTTGGTGAAGGAAAATTTCTTGAATCTGAAACTTAGGTAAAGCTGTTAGTTATTTATCATAGATTTTTAACATGTTTTCATTATGGAAACGCACGCGATATTAGCGTTATAGCCGTTTTAAACAAGATGAACAGCTTACCTGATAAACTGGGAGTGTAGATTGTTTACAAGAAGTGCATTGAAATTAGAAATGCATATATCATCTATATTTATTAATATTATAAAGCTTAATAGTTTGTTTGTTTGTTTGTTTGTTTGGTTGATCGCGTTAATCTCTGACTCTGTAACTACTCGTACTGGTCCTAATTGAAAAAATATTTTATGATGAATAGTCCATTTATCGAGGAAGGCTTTAGGCTTTGACACGCTACGACTAATAGGAGAGGAGAATCGATGAAAAATGTTGCTAAAACGGAAAAAATATAGAAGATATAACTAAGAACGCATTGAAGTCTTTTATAAGGCGAAACGTAGTTCGCGGGCACAGCTAGTTAGTAATAAACTGACTTAAAGTGAGGATCTTTTATATATATTTTTCGTACAAAATTCTCATTTTCCTTAATTACGCTCGCATGCCCTTTGAAGATGTTTTTATTTTGTTTATTAAAAAAGCTCTTGCTCCAAATTAGCGAAAATTTTTCGGCAACTTTACTTTGTCAGTATGTTCCAGCAATTAATTTCTCATGTACATATTTGACGTACTGTCTTGTCACAATTTTAATGATTATTAACATTAATTTCATCTTCTGATAAAACGGTGTAATCATTTTATATAAGGTCTGTTAGGGATTTCAATAGATAAAATATCAGCGCATAGGCATTTTTACAGCTAAGACTCTTATTAACTAATTGTGAAAGTATTCTTAGCACTATATATTCTTACACAAAATCACACTATTTTAAAAATATACTTTCTGAAAATGTTGACCAACTCATAGTAAACCTTTAATCACGAAATTAATATGTTTATAGGTACATTAAAGATGTAAGTAATATATTTTCAACGATACATTTAGTGTTTTTTACATTTTTTTTGAGAATATAACATAATCTACCGTACGATTCATACGTTTTTTAATACAAAAGGAATCGGATCAATATATCGATCAAACATTCATAATGATGTTACATTATCAGTTCTATAATAACAGAAACTTTACCTTTTACAAGGCGAGACGGTGAAAGTGATCACATAAAATATATAACATAGCGGTGTGTCATATAAAATATACAATATTTATATCAGTAATATATTTTTATTCTAAAATAACATAAAACCTATTTTTATTCACATAAACAGTGGATAACGCATGTGATATTCGTTTGCTGTCAAGAAGCACGTCCCGAGTGATTCTGTTACCATAAGAAATGAAAAAGAAATCTTTATACAATACAACTGAGGAACTGCCTATTATTTTACCTCTGATAGTGGTAACAACAATGTTATTAATATTGTTATAATTGCTAGAGATTTATATAAAACGGAAACGATTTCTTCTGGTCTACCCTTGCCCCCTACACAGTAACAGACGACGCGACATGCGACGCGATTTGCGATGCGACTTGTAACGCGACCTGCGACGCAACAAGCGAAACGCAGCTAAAGTTTCGCAACGCCCAAAAGAAAAACATCATTTGGTTTTACTGTTATAATTCGCTAATACGGTAAGCGTTTCCGCGTGGCGATAAAGTTGCCTTATTACAATTCCCCGAGCAATATTCGAAACAACTACTTTGCTGTAGACATGTTTAGTGCCTCGTACCCATTTAGCTAAAGCTGTGTGGTCCGAGTCCCATAGGGATAATTAGGCGCCGCACACACTATTCAACCTCCATAATATTATGTGTATCCACGGGCTCAACTTTGAAGTTGATGAAAACTGCCTTATGTGGTCAGACCCTAAGCCGCAAACATGCGAAGGCTTTAATGGTTGTTGAATGATATATTAGCTGACTGACAAATAGTTGTGTACTACTTACCTACCTTTATAGTGTCGAGTATCGTATTTGAAGAGGGAAATGCTGGAAAATAACTTCATTTTAACGACATTAAAAATAGGTTTTTTTACACCAACGAAAGTGAAATTAAGGATTATGTGGCTTAGACAAGGTGGTCTATTTCTAGTTTAACCTTCCTATACCCGCGCATTGGTCTTTGTGAGCGCGAAAAAATATTTTAGAAATTGTTACTTTCCTCTGGCTTCAAATTTTTGCTACCTTATTTCAGTGCCTGTCAGACCACTGTGCAAGATGCATATTTAGTAGCTTCTGACGCCAATAGGTCCGTGAAACCGACAAGGGTAAAGGTGCAAGTTTTTGAATCAGTTTAAATTAATCAAATTGAAAGTACATATTTTTACCTTTATAGATTTTAACTGAATGAATTTGATGAACGTTTCATTTTGAAACGAGGTTTCATTTTGAAGTCAATAATGATAAATTTTTTACATTAATTTTGCTATGGAACCAGAATGTTTTACCTTTAGCCATGAAAGCATAACAGCAGCGACATGGCAGAAGTAGAAGACAAGCTTTACCGACAGATTGATTGCCAGTAACATAATAAAGTGTCATGTTCAATTTGTTCATACATTATTATTTTTTTAAGAATTCAGTTTTAAGAATATTGAACATATGTATCTGAATTTAATAATACACACACATAAACAAGGTTATAAACATTCGGTCTCCTAGACTGTACGCGGGTATAGGTGTTACAAAAACTATCATACATCATATCATACACGTGTACAGATAGTTTAAGCCTAAAAATAGTAATTAGGTATCAGCTTCGGATTTTTCTAAAAACATAGCCCAAATAAAAAAAAAACTGAAATGGAATCATTTATAATTGATAGGTTATAATATTTAACCTTTTCTTAAGGCTCTTTTATAATTTTTGCGTCCTAATAAAAATAAAAGAATTAGTATTCAATATTAAATTTGCTCTTCCTCATCAACGGAATTCATTCAATATTTTTATTATTTATCTAAGAAAATTGTATATTTAGATGCACGTGACAAGTGGCAATTGTTTCATAGCGAAACGATATCTAAATTCGTCATCGTCTGAGATATTGAAAACTAATTCCTAGCCGACATTATATGATTGTTTGTAGCGATCGCTGTATCGAACTGTTCTTTCTATAAGAAAACAAAATATATGTCATCTACTCAAAACAAAATAACGGCCACCACATGTTATTAGTATTCTAATTAATGGTAAAGTGAATGATTAAATTTACTATATTCATTTCATTTTTAAAGAAAAATGAGTTATTTTGAGTAGTATATGAAAGTAACTTAAAACAGTTCGCTTCTTTATCGATTTGTTGCGAATCCAATATATTGTCTACCAATTTAATTAAATATCGGTGACTTTGATCGATTTGCCAACGTGATTTAGCGATGGCATGTGTCATTTCCATACATTTTGATCTTTCCTTACTTCGTTATCGTTTTTAGGGTTCCGTACCCAAAGGGTAAAAACGGGACCCTATTACTAAGACTTCGCTGTCTGTCCGTCTGTCTGTCTGTCACCAGGCTGTATTTCAACAATCGCGATAGCTAGACAGTTGAAATTTTCATAAATTATGTATTTATGTCGCCGATATAACAACAAATACTAAAAACAAAATAAAATAAATATTTAAGGGGGGCTCCAATACAACAAACGCGTTTTTTTTGCCCTTTTTTGCTCGATATCAATAAATGGTAACAGGTAGGCACTTGAAACATTCACAAAATACTAAATTGTATAATTACTTTAATAATAATAAATAATAAAATTGAAATAAAAAAAAATATTTAGTTGTGTACCTACTGTTGTTTACCTAGTCTATGGTACGGAAACCTTGTGCGCGAGTCCGACTCGCACTTCAAACGCGATTTTTTTGCCCTTTTTTGCTCGATATCAATAAATGGTAACAGGTAGGCACTTGAAACATTCACAAAATACTAAATTGTATAATTACTTTAATAATAATAAATAATAAAATTGAAATAAAAAATATTTTGTTGTGTACCTACTGTTGTTTACCTAGTCTATGGTACGGAAACCTTGTGCGCGAGTCCGACTCGCACTTGGCCGGTTTTTACATTTTTACTTTGTCCCCCTATTCTTTGCATCGACGCAAACGCGCGTTTGAATCGCGAATATATACAGTTATAGCTATACGGTTAGATCCCCTACACTGTTATAGTCAAACAACTGCAAACAAAGCGACTGAAACGTATTTGCACTGTATCGCTGTAGCAGTGTGTAAGGAGCATTCTGTAGGATATGACCTGTCAGTACTCTGTGAACTTTCATATTAATATTACGTCCGAATCTCATCAAACATACTACTGAGTCATGGGCGACGGCCCAAACGGCTCCACAAACAGCAGTGGACTTGTCTGGAATGGCGAA
The DNA here is from genome assembly GCA_963935595.1 of Schoenobius gigantellus. Lineage (NCBI taxonomy): Eukaryota > Metazoa > Arthropoda > Insecta > Lepidoptera > Crambidae > Schoenobius > Schoenobius gigantellus. The sequence goes on along the minus strand of OZ012563.1, from coordinate 10,683,347 downwards.
GAGTTTAGCAATTTTTCCACGATATCGTAAAAAACAACAAACAAAAACACACTTGAAAATTATTATTAGTAGAGTAAAATCGCATCATCGCAATATTTTTTTCGGGAAAGTCTTAATAACAAATTGTACATACATTACAACTTCGTAAGTATACAAATTCATTTCATTTATAGACATTTATACATATAAAAAAAACATAAGTAACCGTTAACTTTAGAAGCCTTTCTATACACATATATATTTATATATACAATATTTAAAAGTGTTATGACGGCTTACAAAAAAAACCACGAATATCACTTACACCACCCACTGATCTTATTGCACCATATAAATCACCTACAAATTTACAAAGTCCGTGCCTTAACCAATTCAAGTGTTGTGTAACTTTCACCTAAGCCCGTCTATCGTACTTGTGTATAAAGTCGCAAGTGTGCAGTACAGAGAGATGAGAAGATTCACTGAGAGCGCGCAGGGTGAAGCTGTGTTCGCGTTTCCATGTTGCATAGCCGCTGGGTGCTCTCCTGGTGAAGATAAGTCAGTGATAAATAAATTTGAAAAGACTTAATATTGAATTCATTCTGAACTCTTTACTAAATATAGAAAAAAAGAACTTATATTGATGCGAACGTAAGCTTGAAAATATATTAATATGATTTGAATGTAGCTCTAGAATGATAACAATATTAGAGAAAAATAATCTTAGAAGCGTAAATTTCACTTTACCAAAATTAAACCAGTAACAGTAAAAAGGTTGAACTTTAAATTGTAACTTATATTCTGGTATTCAGTTTGCATGATACGCTAGTTGGACTTATGACTAAAGTGCACAAATACGAGGTATTACAATAAAAGAGTGGGAACTAAAAAATGTAGCATCGAGGGCAGCAGTCTCTTTGTCGTGAGCCACAACCGGCTTTATCTACATCTTCAAAGACAGCCTCGATTATCTCTTATCCGCTCAATCCTCAGCCTCGAAAATCGCTTGTTTACTCGAATATATTTTTGTTAACACAAACATAGCGCCAACTATCTCTTGCCGACTCAAGTCTAAGCATCGACTTTCTCATTCCACTCAAACCTAAGCATCGACTTTCTCTGGTTCGCTCAAGCCTTAAGATTAACTATCTCTAGTCCACTTCTTTTGTCCACTCAATACTTATCCTTGACCATTTCTTGCCGACTCAAGACTCTATCTTTTCTCCACTTAAACCTTAACTTCACTATCTTTCGCCCACACAAAACTCAACCACGACTATCTCTTATCTACACAAACATTAGAGTCGCCTTTATCATGCTTAATTAAGCCTTAGTCTCAACTATCTCTTATCCACTCAAACCTCAGCCTCGATTAGGTATTTATTGTACATACCTCAGCTTCGACAATCTTTTGTTCACACAAGCCTCAGCGACGCCTATAACATGTTCACTAAAACGGTCTCAACTATCTTGTATTTGCCAGCTCAAACCGCCTCTAGTATCTCTTATTTACCCAAAGTTTAACCTCGACTATCTCCGGTTACAAGGACACTCACCGTTTATCACGTGAACATTGACCGAAGCGGCCTCAGCCATAGTCGGCCTCAACTATCTTTTGCCAGCTCAAACTGCCTCTTATTCACCCAAAGTTCATCCTCGACTATCTTACAAGGACACTCACCGTTTATCACGTGAACATTGACCGAAGCGACCTCGGCCATAATCGGCACGCAGCTGTAGTTACCGCTGTCGCCGGGCAGCAACCTCTCGATCGTAAGCCACCCAAAGTTCAACCTCGACTATCTTACAAGGACACTCACCGTTTATCACGTGAACATTGACCGAAGCGGCCTCGGCCATAGTCGGCACGCAGCTGTAGTTACCGCTGTCGCCCGGCAGTAACCTCTCGATCGTGAGCCGTGACGTCAGCTGCTCCGTCCACTCCGTCTTCAACCTGAGTCGTGGCTCCTCGACTATCTCATTCTCCTCTAATTCCTTATACTCTATTATTTTTGATCCTGCAAGCAAACGTTTTATGTTCATTACCTGTTAACATCAACACTAAAACAACACTTACAATATACTCTAAGCGCAATTCGTCCCCCGCGGGACATGTTAGGGTACCTGAGGCCCAATTCTGCTAATACTCGTAAGTTACAGCCGAATCGAAACTCAACCGTTGCGATCGACCAATCGGAGCGCGTATATTGCCATTCAACTGTTCGATGACGTGATAATGTGGCGGTATGATTGGTCGATCGCAACGGTTTAGTTTCGATTCGGCTGTAACTTATTAGCAGAATTGGGCCTCTGCTCCTGATTCTCAGCCGCATTACACACTATGTCCCCGTGAATTTTCTGATTTTTTAATAATTAAAAAGTTCTTAGACAGAGTTTTCTGTCATTTTATGTAAAGCCTGTTCAAGTTTTGACGAAAAAACTAATAAAACCTTTGTCTCTACATTTTATAATACCCGCCCAATGAGGTCTGTGTTTTGATTAGCGTAAATTAGAAACCTTTTTGCTTGATAAGTTTTAGAATAGATTACCATATAAAGGTTATTTTACCATTTAGCAACTCCATGTTATTTATTTATTCGTTGAAGTATTATAATTTACAAGCAAGAGATTTACGAGTATTTAGATTTATCAGGACAGTAATAATAATAATTAATAATAATTAACTCTTTATTGCACAAACATGTTACAAAAGAAACAAATGTAAAAAATAAAGAAGAAATGTACAAGTAGACGGCCTTATTGCTATAAAGCAATCTCTTTCAGGCAACCTTAAGACAGGAATATGGGAAAGGAATAATCAAGGGGAAGGGTGCAGAAATGGGAATAAAAAAAATCGTTTGTGTCACAGGGAAGGAAATTACATAACAATATAGCGGCTAAGGATTTGTAGATAGGAAGTGACTACGAACTAGGGATTTGAAAGAATCTAGCGTACGCGCTCTCTGAATACTCTCAGGGAGAGAATTCCATAGCCGGACGGCTTGAGAAGGAAACGAGTATGTCAAAAACTGAGTTGACCGATGCGGGATGTCAAGGGATAAAATGTAATTAGATCGGAAAGTACGACTCGAAGAATGGGATCGAAAAGAGAAATAAGACTTAAGATAAGGTGGAGACATTGGATGGAACAAAATATTGTAAAGGAGTGACAAGACATGTAAGTCTCTTCGCTGTCGAATTCGGAGCCATTTGAGTTGAGAACGATAGTAAGAAACATGGTCAAATTTTCTTAGATTAAAAATAAATCTAATGGCCACATTTTGCAGACGCTCCAGCTTGTCGAGAAGGTCTTCAGACAGATCCACCCGGGCACAATCAGCATAGTCAAGCAGTGAAAGTAAAGTGATTGTGCTAATGCTGATTTAGTACTAATTGGGAGAAAGTTACGAAACCTGTTGAGTGAACCATATGCAGCATAGATCTTTTTGCGAATAGCTTCAACTTGCGGTCGCCATGATAAGCACTGATCAAAAACTAAACCTAAATTTTTAACGCATTTGCTAAAAGGAACAATAGTGCCACCAAACATTACTGCTGGTAACAAACTATAATCAATCCTTGAAACAAAATACGGACTGCCAATAATAATTGTTTGCGATTTTGTAGGATTAATGAGTAGTCCATATGATTTGCTCCAATTGTCGATCAGTTTAAGATTGCTGTTAGTTACAGGACAGTACATTTTTTTTTTAAATTTGATTTAAATCTAAAAAAATATATAATACATTTGATACCAATTTCTTAATGCATTATTTAAAAACAAGAAATAAACAAGCCGTTCTAGCGTGCATGCCTCAAAAAACTAGAGGCTCGTTTATGGAAAATAACAATAAAGTACGATAAAATGTTATGAGTAAAGGTAAGTCATCGATCATTTGAAGTATGCCAATGCTTAATGTAAATTTGAAGATAATACTCGTTATAATGTTAAGAATTGCTGTTGTCTATAACTAAATATGTAAACAAATAGTGCTGTGTATGATGACGGCATATTTTTTTTTTGTAAGTGTCGTTACTTCTGATAAAGCTGATAATATGTTTCTTGCGCCTATTTTTCTCATCAGCGAAAAGATGACCTGAATGTGTGGTAGGCGAAAAATTATTCAAAAGAGTTCCTTCTGTCAATCAATTCATATAGAAATAAGGAATATTTCGATTATCTATACTAATATTATGAAGAGGAAAGATTTGATTGTTTGTATGTTTGTTTGTTTGTATTGAATAGGCTTCGAAACTACTGAACCGATTTTGATGAAAGTTGGTATACGGATAGTTCGAGACCAGGGGAAGGACATAGAGTAATTTTCCTACGGGATAAAAATCCCCAAGAAAATAAAAATAACGCGGGCGAAGTCGCGACCGGAAAGCTAGTGTGGGTATATTTGAGTACAATGAGGTGACATAATTCCTGGGATATTACTTTTCAGTCAACTTTTGGGTGATGCAAAGTATGCAGAAGTAAATATATGATCTATGTATTGATCCAAACAACTAAATGTCGCACTCTGAATTCGTTAATTTGGGTGCACTTAACATATTACTCTGAGCGGAAGAAAGTGATTCGGAATGTTTATCTCATCCGCATTAGTAACAATTGACTGTAACTACATAAAGAAGAGGAACTTCAATTTAAAATATTATTAAATAGAGACATGAATTAATTTTGTTTGGAAGAAGACACTATGTGCTGGGTGAAGTGCACAAAAAAAATTACTTAATAGTGTCACGCGAGTGTTTTAACACCAAGTTATGTGCAGTTACATACACTACTGTATCTACACTCATACATTCATACATACATTTAAATTATGCACATCATTTCTTTCATTTCAGACAATTCTTTATAACATTTTATAATTATGCTTTTTTGATTTTTCTGGCAACAAACTATTTGTAATCTCAATGACTTTTAGAAAAATATCTGGCGGACACAAATTTTCATCTAAATTACTACTAACATGACACATTTTTATAAAATTGTTATTATTTTATACACAGACAAAATGGCGCCAAATTTGCATCCAATTTACTGTGTTAGCACGCATTAAGGGTTAGGTTAGGCTTAGGTACTGTCGATTGAGTCTCTCAAGTGTGAACTAATAACTCAATTTGGCTGTCTGAAACACGTTTGCTATAGATTTGACGTTATATGTGTTAAAAAGTATGTCAATATTATGTTCAACTTTGAGATCTTAATTCGACTATTAAAACATGAGTGAAGATAAAATAAACTATGAACACAATTTGAGAATACTAAGGTTGGTTAAAATAGTGGTCAGCGCTGAATATTGGTTTAGTCCATTCGGCGTCAATACGGTCCGGGGTCCAGGCGCTCTAAGCCTCTTTCAGGCTGTATCGAAGCGGCTTAAAGACGTCACAGGAAACCAACGAGCTGGCAGCTTGACCACTCATAGTATTAGTTTAGTGATTCAGGGGGTTTAGACATAGTAGCGATTCAAAAATAATATCGAAATTCGAAAACAAAAAATGGTGTGCATCTGGATTGAGAGGCCACATCACGAAATCGATCGAAGTTCCCGCCCCGATTCGGTAACAAATTAGTTCATTTTGTAGGAGAAATCCTTTGTAGCAACCCACATCAAAAGTTACATCAATTTGAAAGTGGCTCCTCAAATCAGATGTATGGATTGAGGAGCCACCTAGAACTATGAAAGTATTATATACATGTTTGAAAATTTTGTATCATTTAGTAGAAATTTTGTCTGGTAACTACAAATAATATAGTTCCGATAGTGCTGAAGATCAAGAGGATACAATACTTTTAGTGTGGCTCCTCAATCCATACACGTAGATAACTTGTCAGCCTGAATTTCCACGAAATTAATTGAGCATCTTAAATGAAAGTTGCTGTAAAATAATGAAAAGATATACGTATTACAAAAATACCGTAATAGGGAAATTATTAGAAAAAGTAAAATATCACATTCAACCCAGTCATCTCGGTCCATCTGCAGCATAAACTATTTTACCAGAAGATTTTAAAATAGGGTTGTACTTCAAGAACAATTGTTTCATTTCTTTTTATATTATTGTAACTATATTGTATTCATATAAAATAGATTCAAACCATCCACGAACTGAAACAGTTTTATGTATTAAGTTACACTTACACTTTAAAAGATGTAAGGGCGACTTACCCTTATACCAAAATATAGTCCCGAGGTCGTGAGGACCTTGACTTAGTATGCAGGTCAGCGAAAGCGAACTGCCAGTCTTCACGTACAGGTCCACTGGCCCCAGGATATGCGCCTTAGCCTCTGTTTGGGGAGAAAAAGCATTAATATTACAAACGCGAACAAAACTTTTTCATATCAATATGAACATACAGGATTACTCTTTGACCAAAAGCCAAATTTGGATTTCCTTACTAATATTATACATGTGTTAAGGACTGGATTTTTAGATTATAAGCATTGGCGTAGGTAAGGTAAGGCATGGGGTCCGGACACCCCCCATTGAAAATCAACATACACATAGATAGAATGAACTTTTCCTTTCAAGTATCAGTATACACTAGGTAAATTGAAGTTTTAATGTGGACCCCCCAAGTAAAAGTATAACATCATGGGGGCTACACCTATGATTATAAGTACATAATCATGTGTTTTTTCGCTGAAAACGAATGAAGTATCATGAAATAAAATAAAAAAATAATAAGGTATAGTTCTTATATTCAAGACTGCATTTTCTCGTAAAATGCAAAAAAATTAAGAACTAAATAAATCAATAAAGACATATTTCGTCTCAATCGGGGATCAAACCCATGTTGACGCCTTGACCACTCAGCCATCGAGCTCTTACCAGCCCCGGCGAAATTTGTAGTGTATTGATCTCTTTTGAACTTTGTTAAGCCAAAGTACAGCCGGCTTCAAAAGTAGATAAGCATTTTAGTACCATGTCACACCAACTATTAACAATGCAATATACGTATAACCATACTAAATAAAAGGAATAGCTGCTGTTGACATGGTAATAAAATGCTTATCTGCTTTTGAAGCCGGTTGTACATTTTATTCAATATTAATAAATACGTTAAAATTAGAAATCTTTACAGATTTCTTGAAAATCATTATAATTTCTAATAGCACTTTGAGCTTTGAAGTCGAAATGAGTATTAACGGAAACTTAAGATTTGAGCAATTATTTTTACTAAAAGCGCTTAAAAGATTCGTAGTGTATAATTATTTTTATCCATTTTGTTGCTACAAAAAATACTTAAAATTATATAAGACTATTTCTGGACGGCTATTAATATACTTGAAGTTAGTTTATATGAATTTACAAATTTGAGTCTAGCTAAATATTATGTTATAAAGAATCTTCCAGACACCTATCAGAGACCAAAATAGACAAACAATGAGGGCAAATCGAGCTTTTATGGGCTTTTATCGCTCTAGCCCTCAAATAAATGCTCCGAGTAAATTTAGGGTAGAGCACTATTTATGTATTGTGTAGTAAAATAGCAGACACTATGCGGTTACGTACTGTTTTATGACCAGGTATACTTCTTAATTTAGTTCTCATAAAGTATTTGTTTCGGACTGGATATAATACGAAAATATTTACTTTTATTAATTCTTAAACAAAAATACAAAAAAATTGACAAAAGTAATAAATAATAATATTTCTTTGCCCATTCTCCTCGTGAAGCTCTCTCGATTTCTGAACGAAGTGTACAGTGTTTCCTCAACGATTATTACTTAATATTTCTGACAATATGAAACGTTTAATGAAAAAAATCAAGTGAAGAATATTGACCTTTTTTTCAATTTTATCAAATAACCGTCTGAATACGGTCTCTTCGTATTATAAATAGCATCTCAAGGATGATATCAATTTAAAGATGATATTTTTGACAGATGTTCCATACATCAAACGTCAATACGAGCCTTAGAATACACGTGTCGCCACTCCCATCCTTCTTGCGGATGTCGTAAGAGCCGACTAAGGAAGCATACTGCAATTAAAAGTCTGTGAAAAGATGGAAAACTCGAAACCACCAACCTTCCAACCAAGGAGATGAAAATCTCCTTATCTAAGGAGAGTTTCAGAGCAGTGAGACGTATATGGATAGATGCTGTGGTAGTTGAGCTATTTTCTATCTAATGTATACTTTACATAAGTTACAGTATTTTCTTTACCAACGTGATAATTTGGGTGTAAGGATTCCAAATTCTGGCAGCGAAGCTAACCCACCAATGTGCGGTGCACCCATCACCGATCATCACCACCATTCATCATCACCCTCAGAAACCTACCCTCAAAAAATTACTGAATCCATACTAGTCCATACTCCCCACTATACAATAAACGTGAAAGATTGTTTTGTCAGGCTATTATGGCTAAGCCAGTGAACCGATTTTGATAAAATGTAATTTTATCAAAATCGCTTTGTAAGTCCTTTTGTAGGGTTTGCATGTTTGTTAATCTTCCAGGAGCATGTAGTTGACTGAAACCATTTAGCATTAGTCGAGCAATCTGCTTAGACGTATGAAAAAAAAATGATATAGAGACCTTCAGGATGAACATGGGTTGCATTTTGTTGCAAAATTAAGTCATACAAAGGGTGCAATAGGGGTTAAATGTTATTTAATATAGTTTTTTTAGAGACGAGTAAATCGACAGTGTTAAGAGAGCGCGTACGCAATTTTTTTTTAATTTTATAGTCACTTTTGTTCCACAAATCCTTAACCACCATTTTGTTATTCGATTCCCTACCCAATCCTTTTTCCTATTTCTGCTCCCACTCCCTTATGCGCCTTTCACACTTCTTTGTCACAAGGTTACCTGAAAGAGATTGCTTTTAGCAATAAGGTTGCCTAATCGAAAACATCTTCTTTTCACCTTCGTTTCTCTTCGCTATGAGTGATTTCTGCATATATAAAGAGTTAATTATTATTAAAAGTCGTGCAGAAACACTCAATGAATTTAAATAAATGCGTGTCTTAGCGCGCAACATTCAACTCCTACTCGTAGGTTAAATAATAGGCTTAAGGCGATTCACACACTGCCACACACCACGCAGCGTAGCGCGTGAATGCGTGTTCTTACGATGCTTGTAGGTATCTCCGTTTGTATAGAAAACACGCACAGTCCAACACACAGAAAACGCATCCACGCGCGTTCATGCAGATCACGCGCCTACAAGCGGTGAAAGACGCACCCAAGCGCGTAGGTGCGCGCGAGACGCAAGGTATAACGTAATGGCCGGTATAATAATAGACTTCAGTGTACAGAAATAAAGAGAGTTGTTCAAGAAACGAAAAGGATTTCGCGAAAAAACAGTTACAGGTCAGAGTACATTTTAAATAAGACGGGAGTTCCACAAGGTAGCGTGCTTGGACCCCCATTATTCATATTGTTTAGCAATGATTTTCCCAATGTTATTGATGATGAATGTGTGATGTTCGCTGATGATATTGCCATAAATGTTCAATGTAAAAATAAAGAGATTGCTGAAGCAAAACTTAATATAACTTTAAATGAAGTAATCAACTGGCTACAAGTTAATCAACTTAACATTAACTTAGAAAAAACTAAAATAATGCAATTTCTATCCTACAATTCAAAACCATTAGATATACAAGTAACACAAAATAATGTTGCCATAGAATTAGTTGAATGTTTTAAGTATTTGGGTATGAATATTGATAAAAACTTAAATTGGAAAAGTCATGTTGATATGGTATGTACAAAGATCGACAGATTCGTATTCGCCTTAAAAAAACTTAGACAGACAGTTTCCACAGAAGCAGCGGTAATGGCATACCATGGCTATGTCTCATCCGTTCTGAGTTACGGAATCTTAATTTGGGGAAACTCATCTGACGTAGATAGAGCTTTTAGAATACAGAAGAGATGTCTAAGAATGATACAAAATGCTTGGTATGATGATAGTTGTAAGCCACTATTTAAGAAGTTTGGCATACTTACGCTGCCCTGTATATATATCAAAGAAGCTTGTATCTTTGTTAAAAATAACACAGAATATTTCAAAAAACGCGTAGATGTTAATGATAGGCATACGAGAACTCAATATAGACATTTAATTTATCAACCTCCTTGTCACACTTATTTATATAAAGTGAATGTATTTAATATGTTAATCTGTATATATAATAAATTGCCTAACGATATTAAAATTATTGAAAATAGTAAACATTTTAAGAAAATATTGACTACATGGCTGAAAACAAAATGTTACTATACCATTAAAGAATATTTCAATGACATTTTATAAATATCCCATTAAGTATTAATATATTGTTGTTTGAATACGTTAAAATTTATATAAAAATTAAATTATGTATGACTTTATTATTAATTTTTAAATGACATGGGTTATTAATATTCTATGACATGAATTATTATTTAGCAATTTTTTTTGACAATTTAATATTATATAAAATGTTTTATAATTTATATGACATAGCCTATCAATAGGTGTTTACTTTTAATAATGTAGTATAATTATAGAGAATTTTATAAATGTTTGCACGCCTGCTTGCAGGTAGAATGCATCGGAATTGATGAATGTACCACCTGAAAATACTGTATTCTTGCAAATAAATAAATTATTATTATTATTATTATACACTTTGTTTAGTCAAGTGCTTAGTGTTTAGTAGACTGTTTAGTGTTAAGTGATTAGTAGGTGCTGTCCCTACACTGTTTAGTAAACAGTGTTTAGTTTATTTGTTCATTATATGGACTTAACACTAAACAGATATGTCCAAACGTGTTTAGTGTTAAGTGAGGGGTGAAGGCGGGAGAGCGGGAGGGGCGACTCGCAGAAAAAATAGAACGCGTTCCTTTTCGCTAAACACTAAACACTAAACACTTTACACTAAACAGAAGCTGTCCGAACGTGTTTTTTACTAAACACTTAACACGAAACAAGCCACTCGCACTAAACACTAAACAATGTGTGTACCGGCCATAAGGTACATCGAGTCTTGCAGTACCATGCGTGATTTTGGAAGGGCTTGACGTTGATTTTGGAAACGCAACTACGCGCGTGAATGCGTAAAAAACCCGCAGGATGATGCGGATCTGCACTCCCGCAAGTACGCGCGTAGCTGCGTCGACACGCATGATGCAGCGTGGTGCGTGGCAGTGTGTTAATGGCCTAAAGCAAATACAAAACTTAACTTGGCGGAAAACGAAATTTGCGAGCATAACTACTTAAGTCCTGTTTGCGATATCGCCTGGATTTCTTTGTATCTGCATTATGTTTAATGACTTATCTATTCGTTCAGCTACCGTTCCGCATTCTGTCTATACACGCTTACTATTGCCCTTCTCCGCCAACTAATGAGTTCAGAACGCCGCTGTAGAAGAGTAATGGATGCATTGAAACATTCGCGATAGATCGATGAGCGACGCCCAACTAATGCGACACTGCTTGTGTTTGACTGATTGGGTTTTATCCGTGATGAATTTACGATCTGCACGCCTGTTATTGTTACTGTCAACTCTTGCATTAATCGCAAAGGAATCTGATGCAAGCCTTCTAGTGCAACAAGAATATTGCGAATGTTGCGATGATACAGATATAAAAGAATGTATGATTAATTTATTGTCTTTATATATCTATGATTTGTATATGTGTATGTGTATATATAAAATTTTAAACTAAGCATGGACAGCTAATTTGATTGACTTGCGCAACTCACCTTAAAATATGAGTGAAAAGTAGTAGTAAGTCTTAATATAATTTAATATTATATAAAATGGATCAAAAAGAAACTTAAAAATGAAAAAGGCACGGACCACGAGTCTGTGGAGAGTTAATTATGTATAAAAAAAGCATTCTAGTGGCTCATCTTATAATGATTTATTACTTATTATGATTAGATTAGAGATGCATTTTATATGATTATTATTTTCTTTCATATAGTCCATGGCTGTAGTTCATAAGGCTTAGCCTGAATGGAGAAACACCTGAATAGAGAAGATGTTACTAGACTATCATATTGATGAGCAAAAATTACAGGGCGACGTTCAGAACGCATTTTAAAGAAATCAATACTGTTATCTTATAGCCTTACAAATAAAAACTTATACCGAGGATAATCCTCGGAATAATTTATTCTGTGTTTTGTCTTGTTTTAGCACATGTCAGATGTAATATGTCAAAATAAGATAAAACACGGAATAACTATTCCGAGGTTATTCCGAGGTATAAGTTTTTTATTTGTAAGGCCGTATATGTTTATCTGTTTAAGGTATTCTAAAAGCTTTCGAAACGCGTGGGTTTGAGAGTGCAGTTGGATATGAGGCAGGTGAGATGTAACATTAATGACAATAAATTATAGACAGGCTTAGATAAACTATAAGTGTTTATTATAATGAATAAATCGTGTAAAAGTACCTAGTATAGTGTCAGAAGTGTAAAATTATGCTTACATAAATATTCGTACTAAGTACAGGATTTCACATAAATGGAAGGTTCGCTGGTGCTTAAAATAGCTCAGGGTACTTATTTAGTACCAGCCGCCTAGTTAATTAACTTGATTGTAAACAACTGGTTTTTCTGTGCTTAGTAAAGATTATTATTATGATTATTATGTTATATTGAACTCGCAATTTGATACAAAATAGAAAAGTACAGCGTTTATGAAGTTCAAAGAATTGTCTAGTAAAATAAGTACCGAGGCATTATAAAGAATACGCCCTAAAAAGAACGAACATTCTAAAGTGTTCCGGGAAAAGTTGAGCTCTGATTAAATATTATAGTGATTCTCTTGTTTCTAGAGGCTGAATAATAAATAATTTTTCTTGGTTTTCGCTATAATAAGATTTGTCTTATTAAAGCGAAAATGGGAACTAACAAATTAAAAAAATATATATTATACATTTTCTTTCTATTGACAGTGAAACAGTTTTAAGCTGTCCAGAGCTTCGATCAAGGTCAGACTATTTTCAAAATTACTCTTTGACCAGGTTCATTATTGTATTGCAATACGGTTGTATTGTATAGTTTTAACAGTCACTTCGCTAGGTTCAGGTTCATAGGTTTTTTCGGTTATTGTGTTTTTTTTTGTCTGTAGTACTTTTCGTGTAGGTAGTTCAAACATCAAACCTTTCATCAGATTTCGTGAACTGGCATTGCCCTTAAATGCTCAGAACTACTCAGAAGAGGGTATGAGAGTATAGGTGGCGCTGTGGTTTCGGCTCTGGACTGTGCTCCGAGTAGAATCGGGAGGCCCGCGATCGATCCTGCCATGTACCAATATGTTTTTCGTTTCACGAATTTCACATGTACATTTATCTGACGCTCCTACGGTTAAGGACATCATCGCGAGGAAACCTGCATATACACCTGCAAGTAATTGAAAGGTGTACATGTGAAGTCAACCAATCCGCACTGGGCCAGCGTGGTTTGACTAACGCCTAATCGCCCTAACTAGTTAGGGTAGGCTCGTGCCCCTCTGTTGGGACGTATATGAGCTGTGATGTGATGACGCTCACAGTACACGCTTTTTTTACAATTTTACAATACATAAATATAGTGATTACTCAGCAATCAAACGCAATGGTGATTTTTCATTAATAAAGTGCCAGGAAGCTGAGCGATGCGAAGATGGGTAGCATAGCTGTGAAAGACCCGAATTCAACCAAGACTAATAGAGAGATAAAATTTTTCATTAAAAAACGAGATTGTTATTGATAAAAGTCTATTCAATAGAAGACACGTTAAAATAATTCAACATGTCTTCTCTCTATTCATCTCGCCAACTCATCTGAGTCCAGAGGTCTTATTCTGCTAGTATTAATGCATTTATAGCGTGCTAATAACGCTTCAATATCATTGCTTTTTGATACAATTATTGACCTATCGAGTAATTGTAGTCCGAATAAATCGCACCACGAAAAGCGTATAAAAATGACAACGGCATTTAAAAAAAACATCGCCAAACACTAGGATTTTCTCCTGTGTCGTGGGTGCAGTTACAAACGTTTATATACATTTATATGTATTTTGTTATCAAGACGGGATAATAACGTTAGGGTTAGCAGAATTAGGTCCTTAGTCTGATGTCAAATGAACGGGGTAACGATATGTGTGGACTCTTCCTAGGGTGCGGTGCGGTGAACGTGCAGGCAGTGTGAGTCTCTAGGGCCTGGGATACATATTGGTGAAAATATATATTCATATAGCTCTTAAATGAGCAGATAAGCTTAGGTCAAGGTTAGTACCTTAAATTATTATTATTGTCGACATTTTAAGTTCCAATTAGTCGTAACGAGCTGAGAAAATTTTGAATGAAATTACGCAAGCATAAAGAAATATTCGGATAAGTATTATCCAAGTCCAAGCAGACAAATTCGCTAGCTGGGGGTTTTTTAATAATGTCAAATCAAAGTAACCTTTCGGGAGAGCTATTAGTGGACAATTTACGTTTTATGACCAAAAGAACGTCAACAGGGCGCTTCGCTCCAATCCGAGGGCCACTTCAAAATTTAATATCCGAATTTCAAAAGCTTTCAGCAATTCGTGTTGTATTAGGTTACCCCCAACTGTCCCGTTGTCGGTTTACCATTCCAATGGATGTTTTGTGAAGATCATTTCCTTATATGCCATGTGTTTTTATCATAAAGATATGTAATGGCTCTTATACGGGCTAAGGAAAGTCACTGGACTTACGTAAGAATTCGTGTCTGGCCTACACGCGAGCAGATGGACACAGTTCGTCGCTAAACAAGAGAAAAAAAATGTCAGACTTTCAAATTAGCTGTACCCGAAATAGTATCTGTATAAAAACAATGAACATTAGGACATTACCCTCCGCTAAGTAAGTATTGAAATAACCTTTTTCAATTCTAAAAAAAGTCAGAGTTTACTTGTTAAATAATTTTCAGCCCTAGCCCACAGCTAGTTATATAATTTTCAGCCCTATACTGCCTGAAAGTTATATAACTAGCTGTGCTCGCGAACGCGAATAAATCTCAACTGACAAAAAAAATCTGGAAAGGGCCCTTATCACCTAGCTGTATAAAAATAACCGATTACCTATTCTAAGACCTACCAAATATACACAAATATTTTATAAAAATCGGTCAAGACGTTTCGGAAGAGTTCGATAACAAAAAGACAGATTTATATAATTTTAAAAAATATTACACTATTTGTAAAACCTGGGCATAGGCATAGTATTAATTTAAGTCCAATATGAGGCTAACCAGGTTCTGATTCCTCGTGACACCCCACTCTTGTCTCTATTTTGATACGGTGGGAGCTTAGTCCTGCGAGTCTCACTGGTGAGACTCGTGTTCCGTCGTTATATTCACTCTTGTATCCTTTTTTTAAGGCTTCGCCACCTGAGTTCCCCAGGCTACGCTGGCTCAGTTACCTCGTCATACTTGCCTTTTTATGTATTTTGTTGAGATACCCATAGATTCTCGATGTCACACTGACACTTAGAATCTATGGACAATCAATGGACTAGGAGCATCTCAACAATGTAATTTATATCCCGCACATGTTCTGTAAATATTTACGATCAATAGTTACATGTTTCGTTCTTTAATTTCCCTACTCAGCATTGCCTGACGCAAGTAGTATTTATGTATAGGACTATGGACTGCTGTAACCACTTTCCGAGTAGTCTATAAGTGTATTTACCACCAACACACAATAAAAAAACTTCGTGAATAAAAATAACACGCTTAAACATTTAGAGAATACCTACCATTTAACTAGTGTTTTGACTTAAGTAGAACCTTTATTGTAAAGACTTACAGCCGGTTACACCAAGTTTTACTTTATACCATTTCGTAAAAAGTAACAACTTAATACATAAAAATGGGTCGTTTCAGTATTAAATATATGATTCGCGCCGTACATTTAACCTTTTTATTTAAACGTAAAAGATAAAACAAAAGTACAATTGAAACTAGATTATTAGATGATGTTGCGTTAAGTTTTTTTTAATGAGTGGACTGTATAAGGTGCTCGTAAAGTTAACATTTAATATTCACTCGTCCAGTCAACGACCTTGACCTAGGCTAAATATGTTACAAACAATAGGAAACAAATCCGCGAACTATACGCTTGTAAATGGTAATGAAAGGGTTGTGGACTTACTGATGACCTAATAGATAGGTATTTCTTGATGAATCCAGGCGGCTTGTCTGCCTAAACTCTTGCAGTACAACACGTTTCAATAGTACTTATTATTTTGCATGCAGGCCTGCGAATACGTTATTGATCGTCCAATATTTTTGTTCCTCTTAGACACACAGAATCACAAACAACTTTGCACTATATAATTGCTTTTTTTATATATGGATTACGACGATATAAAGAGATTTGTGCGCGCACGTTAATGTTCGCCCTTTTTGCTATGGCGGCTATATACTAGCTGAAGAATAACTTCTCTGAGTCCATCAGTTTGACAGCACGTTGATATTAGGATGAGAGGGTAGGAAGTACCCACATACAAGCGTAATAAATATAATTAATTAAGTACCCGAAATCAAAAACAATACTCAACATCCCCCCCACCTTGAAGGATCTCCTTCGAAAAAATAACTAAATTAACAACAAAAATAAACAAAAGTATCATAAACTAGGATTATACAACCTTAACTAAAGTTTCATAAACTAGGATTATACAAGCCTACGAATACGCGACTACATTATGTATGCTGGTTATAATTATTGAGAGGGCAACGGACATAACTTAACTACTGGTCGTTTAAGCAGACCACTCTTAGTTTTAACCTCGGCGACACGTACAACCCCGTCTCTACCAGGATACAACTTTGTTACAACGCCAAGAGGCCACTGCAAGGGTGGTGCGTTTTCAGTTATAATTATTACTATGCAGCCGATAGTAATCGGAGTCGCAGGCGTGTTCCATTTTTCTCGTATCTGGAGATTATGGAGATATTCTGATCTAAAGCGAGACCAAAATGATTGGACCATGGAGTCCAGTAATGAATAACGTGAGAGAAGGTTAGTCCGTTCATTGCTAAGATTAGCCGCGGGAATAAATGTTAGCGGTTCTAAAGAAAGAAAATGCGAAGGAGTTAACACGCTCGGTTCTGATGGATCAGAACTAAGTAAATATAGCGGACGGCTATTCAAAATCGCCTCAATTTGTTTTAATATCGTTGTAAACTCTTCATAGGTCAATAATTGAGTACCTATGACTTTAGTAAGATGTGACTTAACGCACCTTATATGAGATTCCCATATGCCCCCAAAGTGAGGAGCACTGGGAGGATTAAGTTTCCATTCGATGCGGAGCTTAGCAAGTTCCTGATTAAAAACCTTAAAATAATCATCGGATTTTAAAAACGAATGTAGTTCACTGAAGTATGATTTAGATGCAATAAAATTAGTGCCATTGTCGCTATAGAGACATTGACAAGGGCCGCGACAGCATATGAATCTCTTGAAAGCATCCAAAAAAGACGCGGAACTAAGATCCGAGGCAAGTTCGAGGTGAACTGCCTTAGTTACGAGGCAAACAAATAAGCACAAGTATGCTTTTTGACTCCTAACCCCACGTTTACGTGTTAAAGTTATATAAAATGGGCCGGCGTAGTCCACGCCTGTGTGCGTAAAAGCCTTACTTTGTTCTATACGGCACTCAGGTAGATCGGCCATATTTGGAAAGTAAGGTTTTGGATTCAGTCGAAAACAAATATTACATCGATGAATGCGCATACGAACGATACGACGAGTGGACAAAATCCAAAATTTCTGTCGTAATATCGACAACAGAAGCTGTGGACCCGCATGACAATTACGAACATGATAACTATCGACAATCAAGTCAATGATATGTCCCTTAGATGGCAACAAAGCTGGATGTTTGTATGAGAACTTTAACGATGAGTTGGAAAGACGTCCTCCTACACGTAAGATACCATCATGAAGGAATGGGGAAAGCTTGCGTAAAGCAGGTGAACATATATTATTATGTTCCAGTTTTTGTACATCCTCAGGAAAGAATGAACGTTGGACAGCCTGTATAACTGCCAACTCAGCTATATTATAATCATTCGCGGTAATAAATTGATTACGAGGGATTCTTCTAATAAATCTCAAAAAATATATTACGGAGCGAAGGTACTTATCCCAGTTCGAAAATTTCGAACTTAAAGTTAAAAGTGGATGTTCCGTAGCGGTAGTGACTACATGCGAAGTGGTTTTCGCCTCAGGAAACTGAGAGGAAGAAACTACAAAATCGGACACTGGCCATTCACTTATCGGGAGCGACATCCATGGCGGCCCAGAAAACCAAAGATCATGGTCAAGAAGTCGAGCAGGTAAAAGTCCACGCGAGACACAGTCAGCGGGGTTTTCGATACCCGGAACAAAACGAAATTTGGTTTGCGAAAAATTCGATTGAATTTGTGCGATGCGATTCGCTACAAATGTATTAAATTTGTGTGGGGATGAATGTACCCAACATAAAGCTACTTCCGAATCGGAGAATGCAAAAACATCAGCTATATTAAACCTACAAGAAATAGTGTCATAAACGATACGTAAAAGTTTCGACATTAAAAGTATCGCGCACAGCTCCAGTCGAGCGATCGTTACAGTTTTGACAGGTGCGACCTTTGATTTTGAGCACAAAAGGCGCACAATGGGTTGGTCACCATTAATCACATAGGAGTATATAACGCAACCATACGCTTTTTCAGAGGCGTCTGAGAAAGCTACCAAATAAAGTTTAGAAGTACCAATAACGCCTAGGTGGCGTGGAAACCTAATACGTGATATCAAGGGAAGTTCCTTAATAAATTGATGCCACAATTCAATCATGAACTGCGGAGGTTGATCGTCCCAATCGAGTTTAAGAAGCCATAGCTCTTTAATTAATAGCTTTGAATAAAGTATGACGGGCCCAACGAGACCTAGAATGTCATACAAGCGAGCAGTCGCCGATAGAATGGCGCGTTTGGTTCCTTCGGTGTTCGGCGGCGAAACGGTAAATTTAAAGCAATCTGAAGAAGGTAGCCACTGTAGGCCCAAAATTTTTAAAGTAGTACTGTCGTCGAAAGCGACAAATTCCTGATGGCGATGAGATTCGGGAATGGAACTAAGTAATTCGGGCGAGTTACTAGTCCATTTTACTAACTCAAAGCCACCAGCTCGGAATAACTGGATTAACTGAGATGCTATCACTACAGCTCGATCTAAAGAAGGAGCAGAGGAAGCTAGATCATCCATGAAAATGTCTCTTTCTAGCACTTCGGCGGCCAGTGGAAAATTCTCACGCTCATCATTGGCTAGTTGCCGTAAAGTACGGATGGCGAGGAAAGGCGAAGACCGAAGACCAAAGGTAACTCTATTAAATTGATAGATTTCGATGGGAGCGTTGACAGAAAAACGATATAAGAACCGCTGATAACTGCGGTGCGCGGGGTGTACTTCAATGCACAAGTACATTTGGCGAACGTCAGCAAAAAAAGCTATTTCAAAAATACGAACTCTCATAAGTATATGAAAAATATCGTTCTGTAGATTGCACCCGGTGTGCAAAACGTCATTAAGTGATAGACCGGAGACGGTTCTAGCACTGGCGTCCAAAACGATGCGAAGTTTGGTAGTTTCCTTGTCATCACGAATGACAGGATGATGCGGTAGGTAAAACCCCGGGGACAAAGTATTGTCCTGAGAAACTAACGAAATAATATTTTTATCTAAATAATCGGCAATGACTACATTATATCTTTCACGGAGATCAGGCGATCTTAAAAACTTATTTTCAAGAGACAAAAAACGTCTTTTTGCGGTAGCAAATGAATTACCAAGTTGCCCCAAGTTCTCTTTAAAGGGTAAGCTAACCGAGTAGGTACCATTAGCATTGCGAGTAGTGTTCGCCACATAATTATCCTCACACACTTGTTCGTCAGGAGATAAAAATGTTTTTGTGGGTAACTCCTCCAATTGCCAAAACTTTTCCAAAGTTTGATCCAAAGGTTCGCGTGAAAATGCACAAAATGAATGAGTAGACAGATGTGTAAACGTAGGTACATCACCTAATAAAATATAGCCTAAACTAGTTTCCAACGCAATAGGTAAATTGTCTTCAGGTATAATTTTGTTAAATAATAAAATTTCGCAGTATTTGTTAACACCTAACAACATTTCAATGGCAGCCGGCACGCTAAAATCATCGTTCGCTATAGGTAAATTTTTCAAATAACTGAGCGACGATGTATCGACGCGAGCGTCGGGCAATTGCGACGTTATAGCATCAACCACAAGCGGTCGAGATAAATAGTTCCCGCCATTATCAAATCGCGATGTGAAGTTAACTGAAGTTACACCTAAAATGCGTTGAGATGTTCCACCTATTCCTTGCACCTTAGTAAACCGGTTTTGCGTGGAGATACGCAGAGATAAGCGTTTACAACAAGAAGCTGTTATGTAATCGCTCTGCGAACCCGGGTCTATCAAACACCGGACAAAATGAACGCGATTATTATTGTCTATTATTTTTATTTTCGCGGTACCTAATAATGTAGTATACGAGCGACTATCACCTTGGTCTCGTGACATATTGCATACCGATGCATTATTTTCGATGGAAGTAGATGGAGCGTTACAAACTTCAACCTTATTGCAAGTGGCCGAAGGTTCATTGTCGAGCGTACGACTTTGAGACTAAGTGAAGTTATTCCGATTAACAGTTAACTGTTGATTAGATTGAGTCAGCTGGGAAGCTGGAGCGTGCGCATGGCGTTCACGCTGCATATGCACACCTGGATGCATATCTGTAAAATGTAACATCGAGTGATGATTTTTTGAATTGCAATAACGACATGTGCCGTTCGAAGTGCATGAAATTAATTTATGTCTAAGGCTAAGGCAGCCATTACAAAACGCATTAGACTTAACATATTTAAAACGTTCGAGTGGAGTCATTTTTATAAAACGTGGACAAAATATAGTTTATTATTATGACTATTAGAATTACATAAACCACAAATGTGTTTTTGTTGCGATTGGATATTAACAAACGACTTCGTTAGGCCAGATTTCGGAGTAGGTAACTGTTTATTTTGCGAATGTTTATGAATACTGGGTTTGTTACAAGATGATGGACGGTATATTATTTTACTTTGTTCTTTTACAAACTCAATTAAATTATCATACGATGGTGTGCATTCTTTGCGGTAGGTCATTTCAAACAACCTTATAGTCTCAGAGTCTAATTTTTGTAATGATAAATGAAGTATAATAAAATCTGTCAAATTGTGTAAATTAAGTTGTTTTAAACGAGATTAACTCTATAGGCGGTAAAGAAGGTAAACTTTGCTTAAATTTAGGAACAGATGGTTCCGTTTTGGTCGCCGTTTGTTCCAATTGCGAATCCTTTATGACACGCTTAATATGACAATAAAGATCCTCAAATGATATCCACGCCTGATAGTTTATTGTTGACTTAGGATGTAACCTTAAGTATAAAATATTATAAGCGTCAAGTACGCGTTGATAATCGATACGTAACTCTTCCATAGTTACGATATTACTTAAGAATTTTAGGAGATTATCCTTATTTGATTCACCCTGTAAGTCACAAGTAGACAGGTCGTATATAGACTGCATACGCGTAAAGTACGCGTTACGTTTTGACTCCAATAATGTTAACTGCATTTTATCATCACTCTCCCTTTTTTCCGTCATTTTTGTATAACAAACAACAGTAAGTGATTAAGTATAATCTAAAATTGTATATAAAACCAAAGTGTGAATGACTTATAGTTATCTATAAGTATTGAACCTTGAATATAAAAATCCAAGTTGACGCGAATTAGGTAACTAAGTAAGTACCTACCTAACCTATTAATTAATGAAGTTAAAATATATTTTTGTGAAAATAAACAAATAGATATTGTATACCTATTACTATACCTATAGAGCTATGGTATTGCACAATAGCAACAAGCAGATTTAATTATGTAAGTATATAGCGGCGACGACGAGTACTAAACTCAAAAAAAAATATAAGTAACGGTGAGTAACCAGGTACCTATAACTTAATACTGACTATTATATTAGGAGTGAGTTTTTATTTCTAAACTACGCGTTTAGATAAGAAAGCGATGCAGAAGTATCTGCTAGTAAACAACTAAACAACGAAACGATATTCCTATTTTGCCTATAAATTGCAGAGTACTGCAAGGTAAAACTAGGTTTCAATACTTGATAAGATACGAACTAACGAATAAATAAAGAATGCGGGTGGCGGAACACTATGCGCACGATTCGATACGCAGCGAACGAGCTAAATGGAACACGAAGGCCTACCTAAGTATAGGTTTATAATACGAGCAATTATAATGTAACTTAGTATCCTTCTAGCGTTATTATATCGATGTTAAATATGTTACCGAGGAACACTACGAGTTTTGATAGTAAAGTTACTATTTAGGACAATCAGTAAATTGCGCACAATAATTAAACCAGCATAAATAAGCACTTAATATTTTTGTAAATGAAAAATAACGAAAATTCCCGATACCTAAGCAAGGCACCAACCGGACCCGATGTGAATTGTTACATTCAATCCGGTTCGTTTGGACCAAAAATATAGATGATGTTGCGTTAAGTTTTTTTTAATGAGTGGGCTGTATAAGGTGCTCGTAAAGTTAACATTTAATATTCACTCGTCCAGTCAACGACCTTGACCTAGGCTAAATATGTTACAAACAATAGGAAACAAATCCGCGAACTATACGCTTGTAAATGGTAATGAAAGGGTTGTGGACTTACTGATGACCTAATAGATAGATATTTCTTGATGAATCCAGGCGGCTTGTCTGCCTAAACTCTTGCAGTACAACACGTTTCAATAGTACTTATTATTTTGCATGCAGGCCTGCGAATACGTTATTGATCGTCCAATATTTTTGTTCCTCTTAGACACACAGAATCACAAACAACTTTGCACTATATAATTGCTTTTTTTATATATGGATTACGACGATATAAAGAGATTTGTGCGCGCACGTTAATGTTCGCCCTTTTTGCTATGGCGGCTATATACTAGCTGAAGAATAACTTCTCTGAGTCCATCAGTTTGACAGCACGTTGATATTAGGATGAGAGGGTAGGAAGTACCCACATACAAGCGTAATAAATATAATTAATTAAGTACCCGAAATCAAAAACAATACTCAACAATTATGGTGTAGTTCTTACTTATTTATATTGTTACCTTTACGAAATAGAAACGTAAATTTGGTGCAGCCGGTCGTTAATTCGATAAAAAATTCTTGGAAGAAAAATGATGAAGTACTCGCCCACTTCGAGGTGTCATGGATACCGGGAAATGCTAATTTTGCTACTCTCAAAAAAAGCGCGAAATATTTCAACATAGATGAGCATGAATTCAAATAAAAATGAGCAGCATTTTTATAAATTAAGTCAGCTTAGTCAAACACGCTGGCCCAGTGCGGATTGGCTGACTTCACCATACACCTTTGAATTCCATCGCCGATGTATGCAGGTTGCCTCACGATGTTTTCCTTCACCGTAGGAGCTTCGGACAAATGTACATATGAAATTCAGGAAATGAAAAACACATTGGTACATGGAAGGATCGAACCCCGGACCTCCCTATTAGAAGGAAAGTGCCGAGGCCATACCGCCACCTACGCTCACTACGCTATCATTTGGATGTGTATACCTAATTAAAATGTTATATAGTTCCTAAATTAACATCAGTCTTATGACATATTCGTAAATTTTGCGACACACACTTCTGCCCGCTGTCAAATTTTCAGTTATTTACTGAACTTCGATCTGTCATCGGTGTCATGTGACTCGTTAAAATTTCAAAAGGAGTCTCCTACGACTGTATAATCAGTGGAATACTAACCGCCGCGGTATATGATACAATTACGGTGCTAAAGTGATCACAGACAAAACAGCACAAAAAGTCACACAGCAATAAGCCGTAACTCTTGACGAACGTACACTTGAAGAGCTTTTTCTCTAATCCCATCCTCTCCTTTCCTTTCAGGGACTACACGTGCTTTCCTGCGCTGTCATCGTCCTACTGTGACTACCATTCCAACGCAAACCATGAAATTTGGTAACTCGCTTCTTTGTCACACAATCAAAAAATGGAATGCGCTGCCAGCACACGCATTCCCTCCCTCTTACAACCCCGGTTCCTTTGAAAGAGGCGTGAAGAAGCACCTTACAGGTCGGCAAGTTGAGGGTAGCTAGTGCGGCGTGTATTCTCTCCCCCGCACTAGCTATCTTCGAATTTGGACTCCAGTTCCACTTACCATCAGGAGGAATGGAGTCATTTGCTAGGCCCACTATAAAAAAATATATTGGATTTAATAAAAACCGATATCATTTACCTATCCTCCTTTCAAAAGATATCGATATGAGACACACGGCTGATATTTCCAACTTCCTTATTTAGCCACTTCACTTGAGACACGTGAATCGGCTCGAGCCAAGTGCTCCACATAAGTTATGTGACGGAAACCTCTCGTTTAAGGATATACACGCATATTCCCGGGTCCGTACATCTGTTATCGACAAATCTGGAGCGTTCCTGCTCGATTTACTGGCAGCGGTTTGAATTTCGTGAGGTGCTGGGATGAGAAATTTAATACAGGTGTGTCGATGTGAAACTGAAGATGTTTGGTTTGCTACGGTACAATAATGAGTAAGCGAACCTGGTTTTATAAAGCGATTCAAGCGAGCTTCACCTGGACTCCATAACCACTGAGGAACTGGCTTTGTTCTCTCTAGTTGTAGGAGCACAGCAATGTTATTATTATTGTTATTATGGCGTCAAACTAAGGTAAGACGCTAGGCGGACTCAGAAGCCCTACCACCAACTATACCAAACAGAATAACTTTGGGCTCCTTGAGTAGTCGAACTCCGGTCCTCGGGTCCTCTGGTTATACCAGATGGTTTATGCAATTAGACCACAAAGGCGATATGATAGAAGTAACCGCGTAGACCAGCCTTTTAAATAAGACTGCACTCAAGGATTAGATTTAGCGTGCCCCAAACTTTGTTAGATATCGTTTATTTCTGTCTGTCTGTATGTCCTGTCGAGATCACGGCCCTTGCACCACCTAGAACCTCAGGTTTTCATTAGATAATAGGGTATGAACTCTAGTTATGACCATTTTGCATGTTGAGGTCCAAGCTTAGGGATCTTGCTACCCAAGGGCCAAAAATCCTAATTTCTACTAGGCTTTCTCATTTTCACACACTTTTTCAACTTTTTCAACTTTTTTTAATTATTTCCCTCTATCATCATCACAACTCATATGGCCTCAGTAAGTGCTTATTACGGTGGTAACTAGCAAGGCCTTGTACTTACTTAGTATAATTTGGAAACTACATTTGGTAGACTCATAATCTCTCGTGGCGACGAAAAAGGTTCGCTCTTGTCTTCAATATTATCTGTGTTTATCTGAATTTTGGTAACTGGCTGAAAGATTGAGTTATCACCGTAGCCTAATACCCTAAGTTAGGGTGTTTAGGCCTTAGTCAAACACGCTGGCCCAGTGCGGATTAATTGACTTTACGAAGCACCTTTGAGTTTCTTCGCAGGTGTATGCAGGGTGCCTCACGATGATTTCCTTCACCGTAGAAGCGTCGGATAGATGTATATATAAAATTCGAAAAAAAAAACATAAAAGTATGGCAGAATCGAACCGCGGACCTCTCGATAAGAAGGCCAGTGCCGAGTCCACAAAGCCATCGATGCCCTGTTTCCTTCTAAACTGATCCGTAAATATATATTTATGGATCAATATGCGTTACGCAGCAACACCCAGATACTAAGATTTTAAAAAATTTTACTTTATTTATTTATAATAGCTCACATGTACGCGCAGAGATGTTTGGTACATTAAAAGATCCAGTAAATGTACCCAGTCATTATTGTATTGCAGTACTGCAATACAATAATAGATCGCGAATCAGGTCCTTAAAAGTTATGTTATTACTTAACTATGTATAATGTTATAATGTACTTCTGAAGCTCAAAAACTCTCCAAAACTATTCTTCGTCCAGGCACAAAACTATAAATATCTAAGTGAAAACGTTCAGGACAATGCTTCGAAGTGGCTGTCATTAAGTTTCATAGCCATACTGTCAAGTGGCAAGTCAGCGCAGTGGCCATCAATTACTTCAAACCAGATCTCTGTGACTGAGATAGCCTCACCCATTACAGTTAATGGAATATATTAGGAAGTGGTCCGGTACACTGGGCAGATTTATGCTCCCGACAGATGCCACTGAATGCTTCTGGAATAAATAAAGGCCCACTATCTTGTTCTCAAGTTGTTTGCCGAAGGAATGTTTGCTGAACTATTGTGTTCGAGAAATCTGACGGCGCATATAAATAGATTTATTGATAATGTTGAACGCGGGATATTCTATCGTTTCGAGTTTGTACATGTCTTGGAATAATACAGGTCGCATTGAATTGTTTCACTGGCATGAATCTCGTGAGATTTTATGATTTCCAGGATAAAAAGTACTTTTATACCATTCCCCCTCTAAAAAGTTTATTTTATTCACTGAAAATAGTGAATAAAAAGCAATTTTATTCACTATTTTGGTGTTTGAATTTAGAATACACCGATATATTCGACATCCATCTCAATGCTGTACAACCTACTTGCACAAAAGTGCTCGATATTAAATGTCTATTTTCGCTTAAATCTTTCTTTTTCTCGTAGTTATGGTATAACGTATAGTATGCAACTCTTGAATAAAACGGATTTATACCGAGGGCCATGAATGACTCGCGTCGCTCAGGATTGATATATGGCCCTCGTTTTAAATCCGTCCTTTATTCACTAGTTGCATAATATACTAATGTCTAATTCTGAATCATAGATTTGTTTATTTTATTTAAAAAAAAACTAGGAATTTCATCCTGCGTCGTAGGTGCAGTTACAAACGTAGGATCTCACAAGCACATACGCCCAGACCGGAACAAATTTCTGCGGGTCATACAACATATTTGTCCCGTGCGGGAATCGAACCCGCGACCTGTTGCGCAATAATCGGTTCAGTAGTTTTTTTAAGAGTAATAGCACGGATTTTCCGGTCCACATTTTAAAGAATGGTGATAAAGCAAACGCAAAAATAATATTGAGTGTTTTATTGTGCAAATAGTAATATTACCTAGATTAAATGTTAATCATAAAACAAATTTAGCTGCACTGGTTTAACAATAACGAATTTTTTTTTCTCGTCTCTGACATTCCTTCTATCAAACTTATTCCGCGAACTAACTTGCGCTTTAATGAAGCTCAAATCTGTAGTTTTACAATTTTTTGTATGGGGATTTCGTTCTGTGGGAATTTTGAAAAATCCTTGAAGTGCTTATATGTATTACATTATAAGCCAATCAACACCTGTGCCGAATTTCACGCTTCTAGCTCCTAGTTACGGCTCTACGTTAATAACTCAATCTTTCAGCCAGTTACCAAAGACTTTTAAAAATTCATATAAATTATCTGTATTTATCTGAATTTTTAAAAGTCTTTGGTGGAAGACAAGAGCGAACCTCTTTCGTCGCCACAAGAGATTATGAGTGAAAGTCTACCAAATGTAGTTACCAAATTACACTAAAACTAAGTAAGTACAAGGAGTGGCTAGCTACCACCGTAATAAGCAATTACTGAGACCATTTCTGTTTATAAGGATTACCTTAAGTGACATTCGTTGAAATCTTTCATTGTTTTTATAACAATAAAAAGAAAGATACTTAGAGACGAGAAGTTCATATTTTCATTGACTTATTGAATAAATGATTCATTCAGGGTCTTGCGTAAAATTATCGCCAGAGTAATAATGCTAATAGCATTTTTGTGTTCCGCCAATTACAGGTAAGGTAGGTAGCAAGTTTCTTTTGTTGCCGAGGAATAAATCTATAAATCTCCTTTCCATCCGGCCTTATTGTCACTTACTCTTAGGTAGGGAGGAGAAGGCCAAAAGGTTCGAAAGCTGTTGAAAACTGAAAAATGCCTTTTTATGGAATCGACATGTAGATCTCGTCTAAGCCGAAATTTCGCGCTCCACTACCTAATTACATAGTTAATTTAGTTGTGTGAGTGCAAGTATTAATAACTTCGCGCGCTTTTATTATCAACAACCATCAACAACCCTGTCGAGCTCGTAGCGTCGTGAGGTTGCAGAATGTTAATAGCATATGCTAACACGTGGCGTTAAGGTATGATTCAGCTTGAATGCTCACAGTTCAGATATTTAAAATGTCGGCGTTTTGAAGATCAAAGAAGTGCAACTTCTGTACGTAGTACGTATCTATTCTGTGGTCTAGCTAGTAACTGAATGACCAGTTGCAATTGTTTCATTCTGGACCATGACAGCTAGGTTTTCGAGCGGCTGGCTCTCGGCCATCAGACAGAAACCGTTTGATGCTGGTAACAAGCTAATATAAGTTTATTTTTTAGTTACTAAAAAAATTTTGTGTTCTTATTTAGACAAGCAAACTAAACAACTTTCACTATGGGACCAACTTGTAATCAAAAAAAAAATCAGCTGTTCCATACAAATGTTCAACATTTTTTTTGGTAATTAAAAAATAACTTTGTAGAAGTTACAAATCAATACATTACCCGCTTAAATTAAGGTAGAGTATAGTGGATGCATGTTGAAAAAATGATTTTGTTACCAGCCAGATTTTATAACACACTTGGCAACACAAGTGATATAATAAGTGATATTGCAACACTGAATACCCGTGCCAGTAATAACAGGCAGTGAAACTAACATCTCAGCTCGTATCGACACTCAAGACGCTTATAAAGTTTGACGCTGTCAATATCCCGAAGTTCGTGATCAAGCAACGTCGTGACTGAAGGGCTACACTCTAAGGCCATATTTACACTTCCATAAGTTATTTGTACCTATGTAGGAAGAAAGAAAAAAATTACGTATTTATATCATTATGCAAATTATAATAAAGCGTTATAATGTCTTTATCAACAATCACTTACCTTGTTTTACGCTATACGCGTTTTAATCATGTTACTGCCTTTGTCAACTTCAAAGAAATGTCAAAGCCAGAATAATTACTTGAACCCTATTAAGCGATAATTATAATTATAGGAATTAGTGAGAATTACACAAGACACTTTCGGTTCTATTAATTAAAATTATACTAATTGGATCATCCTCGGTTTCGTTATTTCGTGTTTTGTCTTAGTTTGACATATCACAGCCGACATGTGCGGAAACAAGACAAAACACGGAGTAACTAATCCGAGGATGCTCCAAGGAGTAAACATTTTATTAATAAGACCGTATTAGTTTTCAAAATCAAATTATTTCTAGTTACCCTAACTTTAGCGTTGGATATGGATATCAAATTTAAATATACTAGCTTTCCGCTCGCGGCTTCGCTCGCGATATTTTTGTTTTCCCGTGGTAAGAAAAATAATTTTTCCCATATTACTCAGGGATAAAATAGCATTCTAATGGTGAAAGAATTTTTCTAATCGGTCCAGTAGTTTCGGAGCCTATTCAATACGAAAGTACAAAAATACAAATCTTCCCTCTTCATAATATTAGTATAGATTAGAAATACTATATATCCACTGATAATGATTAAAATTAATATAAATATATCCGATAGTTGACTAGCTCTGAAACGAGTTATAACAACGCTCACCGAATTAATGAACCATATGATATGATATATATAGCTGAGAATCAAAATAAAATTACTTCGGAAAAATGGTCCAAGCCCATTCCGTGTGTCCGCTACGCGAATTTCTTTGGGGTTTATGATGCGTAACGACGCTAGTACATCAAACACATCGTGCGCAGCAAGGCTATATTCTCTGTAATATCGTAATAAAAGTTTCGAGTACGAAAATCGCCGTGCATTTCTGCGTGATATCTCTCACTGCGCTGTACTAAAAACTTTGGAATTGGAATTTTGATTATTTGTGCTAGTAGACTTTTCTGATGCTTTTAATGCTGTTAATCATGAAATATTGTTGCCAATGACTTCCATCTTAGAATGGCTCTCAAAGTGATTGAATGGTTTGCGTCGTATATTCAAGAGCATCAGCAATTGGTTGTTTTGGGGAATAAGATCCACTTATGGTATGATCTTAGAGCGGGCGTTCGTCAAGGTGGTATTTTATTTCCTCTTGTATTTTCACACTTTCACTATATGTTTGTATCGACCAGCAACTTTATACTCAGGTTAATGTTTTTAATGCATTAGGTCCGTCTTTGTACATTCATGGAGACAAAATAAATACAGGCCAAGTGCAGTTCGCGACCTAACAGCTCAATATGGCAATCGGGGTATGAGATTACGCGTGGATTACAGCATATCCCTATAGCACTCGTGCCATATCAGCGTGTGTTGCACGAATCCACATCGATCGCGTTTATTTCTAAATGATATTACCATGTACACTTGCGCGAACTGTAGTAAGTAATCGAGTTAATTTACTATTAAATCTAAAAGAAGTAAGTCGCCCAATGGCAAGTAAAGTTATTGTTTAAGTACTTAGTAGGCAAGTTTGAAGCCAGTATATAATCCTGGAAGTTGCCTGGTAGAGATTGCTTTTCAGCAATAAGAACGCCTATGAAAAAAACAGAGATGTGTTACATCTGTATTTATTTCTTTTGTTATTTTTTTGTTGTTCTTTGTCTTTGTGTGCAATAAAAAGTTTTATTTTTATTATTAAAATATCTATAAGTACTCATGAACGAGCCGTATGGTGAGCCGTATGATCTTCATGCCTTAATTAAGGGAATCAACAGCAAAATAAAGTATACAAGGAAAAAACCGACAAAGTTTCATGAAAAAATTACATCTCATCTTGTTATGTAATTAGCTCCGCCTAATCTGAAAGCTGACAGTGACGCAGATTTCAGATTAATTACTGACTTCAGCAATTTTTCAGTCCTGAATTCCCTGCCCGCGACCGAGCCTCGCCTACGCAATAACCAAAGTCCTTCACTCTGACGTCTGCTCCGCTTTCATTCAATTTAGTTCCAAAGCTTAGGTCAGGCCAGTCCCTCGATGTTTTGCCGTGTCATTAACTACGGTTTCAGAAGGAGTTTGGAATCGTGTTTGGAAGTTTAAC
Organism: Schoenobius gigantellus; assembly: GCA_963935595.1. Taxonomy (NCBI): domain Eukaryota; kingdom Metazoa; phylum Arthropoda; class Insecta; order Lepidoptera; family Crambidae; genus Schoenobius; species Schoenobius gigantellus. The sequence continues at coordinate 10,652,223 of OZ012563.1, read as the reverse complement.
TATAAGTACACATTTATTTGTAGAGAACCTTAGTTTTGAAATGATGTTACTGTGCCATACACGTGACATTTGACAGATAGCAAGAATTAAGTAATTTGGTATTTGAGCCTATAATGCATTAGCAGATTCAACAAATAACAAAGATTTTAAATGAATATGGACAATAGTCTTTTATTAAGGCCCTACTTTCCCGTTTTCGAACAATTTTGATCTACTGTACCGCCACAAATATAAGACATACAGTTCTAAAATTCATGTATGATATTGTTGAACATTTTATATAAACATTCTTTAATACAGAAACATGGTTTTCACTTGATAGAAAAAAAACAAAGATCACTCTGTTTCGGAGCCACGATGTCTATCACGATCGATTTAGCAGTGACTGCAGCATCAATACATGACTCTGTTCCAACTGTCTTTTACAAAGCAGCGATCAATGTTCACTGACTGATTATCATAACTTGTTGCAGATCTAAGTCCATAATATTTTTATTCTTAAGAACTAGTGTTAGTAGAATTCATCATCTGATAAATAAAGGCATCTCTTAAGGACCTTCACACCGATTATTATTGCGCCCTTCTCGTATCCAGCGGCTTGCTGTGATTTTCATCAAAGCATCGGTCTACCTTGCAGAACGCTGCGTTTACCGGTACGTGGCCGCCACTGAAGGACTTTTCTGCTCCAACGGCCATCAGTCTTGCGAGCAATGTTATGTGTCCTGCTCTATTGTTTGAGGTTCGCAATTTTATGGGCGGTCGGTGACTTTAGTTCATGAATCATTATTCAAGAGAAACTTCGAGCATACTCTACCTTTGAGTGGAATTGAGCCTTCCTTTGAAGCACGTTGTAAACGTTCACGTCTCGGTTCCATACGTCATTACTGGCAATACGCAGAAGACTTGCGTCTTGTAAGAAAGAACTTAATAGCCCCTGATGCCGTATCCACATCAATAAGCACTTCAGTGCCACCAGTCAAAAATATTTTCAGCATCTAGTAGATGATGCCGTAACGTGGAGGCGCATCGATTTCTCGTAATAGCAAAGAGGTAATCTATGTGCGTATTCGTAAACAATCCTGATAGCGTAACGTTAATATAATAGACGCGCAAATCGATGTGCGCCCGCTTTAAAATTAAAGCACGACCATTTTAATGTAAATATTTTGCCGGGGGGGGGGGGGGGGGGGGCAACCAAAACAATACTGTTGCAACACCGTCCCAATTACGTGCGCAACTGCGAATATTCGTTTGCCGCGTTCGCCAGAAACCGCCTCGCCAAAAAATGGCTCATCGCGAGGCAAAAATCTCGTTGACTCGCACGGTATTCACTGCAATATGTCGCGATGTCGAGACAGAGCTTGACATGCGACATACCGAAGTGGAATGAAAAGGTTTGTTACATTTTTTCAACACACGATAGAAAGCCTTCATCTCACCTGATACTAAGTGGCGATAAGGCCCAAGATGGCAGCGAGCTTCACCTGGATTTCTCATACACTGAGGAATTGGCCAGGTTGGTTTTAATTTCCGGAACACAGCACGGTTATTAACATTGTTACTACAGCATCAAGTTAAGGTAAGACGGTTGTGCATAGGCAACTAGTAACTAAAATAAAAACAGTAATACTTCTACCCCCATGGAAATGAAGCTCGTGGGGTTCAGATCAAAACCAGACCTAGATTATTCAATACATCTATCTATCTATAATATATAAATGGCAAAAACAACAGATAGTTGGTACACAAAGCCAAGACTTTGCGAAGTCTCGAATTAACTAGGAACAAGAGACAAAATTGCAATGTCGAGCCACGTCGCAGAGTTCGGAGTCAGCTCAACTTGTGAGTTTAATGAGGGGCTGGATTCCAAAACTTTGTTGTTTATGCTTTGTCAAAGTCTGGCATAATAAATGATTCGATCTCTGACCGGGTCAAACAAGATATTATTATACTTGAAATGTCTCGACGAAAAATCACTTGACAGCTCAATGAAAGAAACTCAGTTATACGAAAATCAAAATTTATTGTTTCTGTAATATTATTCCGGAAATTCCTACCATTTTTAATGAATCGTTGAAACGAAACGCACCCCCATCGCACCCCTTAACACTGCCATCTATGTTTCAAGTTGACAACTCATAAACGTCATTTTTGTTTTTAACCGACTTCAAAAAAGGAGGAGGTTATCAATTCGGTTGTATTTTTTTATTTTTTTTTTATGTTTGTTACCTCATAACTCCGTCATTTTTAAACTGATTTCCAAAATTATTTTTGTATTTGATAGAGTATACTGCAAGGATGGTCCCATAGTCACCAAAGTCAGGATCGGATGATGGGATCCCATAGAAAATCGAGGAAAACACTAATTTAATACCAGCTCACCCAAGGTGAGTTGGTATTAAATTCGGGTTTTCTTTCACTAAAAAGATTTCATTCACTAAAAAGTTAAAAATAATTTTTTTTACAAAAAATAGAACCGACTTCAAAAACACTGAAAACTTAAAAATAATCTTCTTCTATATTGAAGTCGGTAACAAATTTTAACACTTTCTAGGAGATCATCGTTTGCGCCGACTTCAATATAGAAGAAGATTATTTTAAAGTTTTCAGTGTTTTTGAAGTCGGTTCTATTTTTTGTAAAAAAAAAATTCTAATGTCATTTTGTTTTAAAGTATAGAAATTTTATTCAGAATATGACACAATTATATTGACAAACAATTTTGAAAAGGACAAAAAAGAATAATTTAAACAATACAAAAATGAAAATATAAGCAAAAGCCCCTCAATCCACGTGTACTTATTGCTCTCACGGTAGGATGTTATTGTGGGTAGTCCTGAGTGGACACTGTATCACCACGGACCTAAAAAATGATATTTTTTGTAGGTCCACGTCTATCACCTAAAAGTGTTGAAAGTGGGTCCATTTTTGCATAGCAGAAACGTTTCTAACACACATATATGACTGTTTATGTCCCTGATATACAGCATAATACTTTAGGTCATTTTGCTAGCAGGGACACTAACTTAAGCTAACCTTACGAGAGTACCGCAGTCACCGCTCAATGACGACAATGCGCGTGCGACGCATCAGTTGCATAACATACTTAGAAAACTCACATCGTTCAGGTTTATTCTTAAAACAATTTCCGTATAATCTTAATTTTTCCTAGCGCCAAAATACGGTAATCCGGATCCGTATTTCATATTAGACGGATCTTAAGTAAATTACCTAAATGGCACCCAAGATTCGTTCACAATGAAGCCAAATTGGTGCTTATATTGAAACTCAGGAGTACGGGGCATAGGCGTATATATAGAGGGGAGGGGGGGGGGGGGAATCCCCGTATGGTCTAGTACCCACCTCAGTATGTTGGGCTATCGATTGAAAATTCTATGATGGACGCCAAAATACTGAAAAATAAACTTCACACAAAAATTATGGGACAGGACCCCCTGAAAAATTACCCTAGTCACGCCAATGGTACGGAGATTTACAATACCACCGGAATTTACCGGAGGGAGACTGTGTGCCAGGGTTGTGTGCTTGGGAACCTCCGTCTTACCTATTTCTGCCGCAAAGCAGCATTGCTTGCATTGCTGTGTTACTGTTTGAAGGTAAAGATATGGCATTGAAATTACTGGGTACCATGACTTTACATCCGAAGTTACAAGTGTGCAACGTACACTGTGGTTCCTGTGGGGGTTGCAGTTTTGCTGCGAATCTCACAAGAGCCACATGTATTATAGGTGACTGTTACCACTTACCATCAGGTGGGCAGTTTGCTTGTTTGCCAACTTAGTTGCAATAAAATAAAAACTAATGTCAATCAATCGGAAATGGTTTCAAGAGAAAGTCTACATGTGGACCTTATTATGCTAGGCATGTTACGATCATAAAATAATTGCAAAGAAAACTTACCAACTACATTGAGCTGAAACGCAAGGGACATCTTGGGCTCCGTGTTGACTTGGCACTCGTAAATACCCGCGTCCCTTTCCTGAGGGAACTTTATTTGCAGGGTCCAGTTCTCCGACTTGTCTGGCCTTATCACCTGTGGGAACAAAACTTATTAATTCTCCAAATAAATTGACTCAATATACACTCAATATACAATATAATAGCTTTGCATATTTTTTACTATTGACACTAACCAATTTATATTATCGAGTCCGAAATAATATAATTTTGCTACGAATTATAGTTAAACTTAAATATTAAAAACATACAAACATTTAAAAAATATGCATTTATTATTTTGCAGTTTCGTATTTTCGGATAGGTGGCAAAAAATTGTAGTAACCCACATTTTTATTCGTTCTAAAAAAACGAAAAAATAACCCTCAGAGGATCTAACCAAGATTGCTTCCTTTTGATTTGTGTTATTTCAATGCTTTCATCAAAAGCGGTAGTTTCAGGATGAAATCATTTTTTCTACCCATTTCTATATAGCTTTGATTCTAGAACTCTCACTTCACTTCTTTTACATTTTAAAACATACGTTTCATATATTTCTATTAATAATAATATATATATTAATTATACTAATGAAACATTTTGCATAGCGGTTTGTAATGAGTTAACTTTCAAAGGAGCTCTCACCTGAAACCTTTGATCTGATGTGTATGTCAAAATTCCTGCTGTCAGTATGTGTAAATCTCTTTTTCTGATCCAGGATACCTGAAGCAATAGAGAAAACAACATATAAGAACAATAATATAGTATAGTTTAGAATAGCTGTTTTAGTTAATTGATAATTTAATATTAAATTAATCTGATATTTGGTTTCTTGAATAAATAGTATTGGCAGAACAATAAAATATGGATATAACATCTTTAAGAAGAAGAAACAGCATCTAATGACGTTCAATTATCGTATAGGGCTCACTAGTAGAACCCGTAGGAGAATTGTTTATGGAAGAACTTTCACAGCCTCAGTTCCTTAGACATCAACACTGTGACACTAAATGATGTATGTAGATGAACTTTGAAACTCTCTGTCACAATATAAAGAAATCTCTGTGAAAGCATTCTTAGCAGAGCCCTATACGATAATTGAACGTCATTAGATGTTGTGTCTTCTTCTTAAAGATGTTATACTCGTAATACTCGTAGCCAAGTCGATGCCACATGCAAAATCCAGTATCATTTTCCGACTTCATTGCGGGTACCAATGCTGACACCTCTAGTATTGCTCCTACGGACTTTGTAAATGTCAAATTCTTACAAATCCTTAAAGACTTTGTAATACTAACTTAAAGAACATTATTATATTGAGATGACACCGTTTTTCGGTGGCGCTGTGGCCTCGGCACTGGACTGTTTCCGAGTAGAAGCGGGAGGCCCGCGATGGATCCTGCCCATGTACCAATATGTTATTCGTTTCACGAATTTCATATGTACATTTTTCTGACGTTCCTATGGTGAAGGAAAACACCGTGAGGAAACCTGCATACACCTGCGAAGTAATTCAAAGGTGTATGTAAAGTCAACCAATCCGCACTGGGCCAGCGTGGTTTGACTAAGACCTAATCGCGCTAACATAACAAGTTAGGGTAGGCTCGTGCTCCTCGGTGGGGACGTATATGAGCTGTGATGATGATAATGATGATGATAATGATGATGACACCGTTTTTACTAGTAGCGTTTGCAATGCAAATTTCGTAATCACAACTGGTGAAATATTTTGAACCCTCTTCCGATTTAGATTAATTTCGCATCATTGACGATGATAACAAATTGTTCAAAGAAGACAAAACATCTGCAAAGCATGTACCAATATTTGAATGAAGAACCGTACGTTAACATTGTATCGATCAAAACGTCAACCCCTTGTCTGGAATAATCATGAATATAAAAACTGTAGGGGCGGACAAAAGCTATAATTCTGTTTATCTTTAGCTGTTTACTTTGCCCCGGACTACATCAGAATATAAAGAAGAATTAGAATAAGCTTTTATAACTCTTCTGATGAAGAGCAGTAAAATAGTTACTGATCATTGTTTTTTTTTTTTCAGATTGGTGTTAAAAAATGAAATAGCGTTCTTGTTGTAAAGAAGTTGCCGTATCTTTACTAATATTATAAACGCGAAAGTTTGTGAGTATGGATGGATGTATGGATGTTTGTTACTCATTCACGTAAAAACTACTGAATGGATTTGGATGAAATTTTGTAGGTAGATTGATTACGACAGGGATTAATATATAGGCTACTTATTATCTCGTAAAAGTAAGAAGTTCCCCTGGGAAAGTAGATTTAATTTTTTTTTCTTTTAAGGCGAAACATAGTTCGCGGCCACAGCAATATCTATCTATATAAATAAAAATGGATCTTCGAAATGTATGTACGCCCATAACTTTCGAACGACTGCACCAAATTGGATGATTCTTGGTTTTATGTATTCGTTATTGTTAGGACAAGGTTAGTATAAAAGAAAATATTTGAAAAATTATTACAGGAAAAAAAAATTAATTTAAAATATGTTCACCTAAAAGTGACGAACTTGACAGATTGACATTCAGGCTACTCCAAATCTATGGTTTCTTACACTGTTGTATTGTCAATAGGTTTTTTAGTATATCTGTGCGGGACCGGGGCGGGCAGCTAGTACGAGTATCTATATAAAAAATTAATGGTGGAAATGTATGTATGCTCATCTTCAAAACAAAGGCACAAAATAGGTTAATACTTATTTTGTTGTGTTCATTATTGCTAGGACAAAGTTTGTATAAAAGAAAATGTTTAACAAATTATATCAAAAAGTAAAAATTATGAATTTAAAAATTATGTAATTATAGTTAAAAGCTTATTGTAGACATGAAGTGAGATTCATGGTCTAATTAACATCGAGCTTCCTGAGAGCTTATAGATCTTTACATTGACAGCAAGTTCATTGTTTTTATCCTGCATAATAATTTTCCAACACATGAATTAATATGCTTACAACTTTTGACTTAAGGCAAAATGTCTACTTTAACATTTTTCTGAAAGAAAATTTGGCTCGGTATATTTTTATCGTACATGTCTTGAGTGCCACAAATATAAAAATCTCTTTTGTTACCAGCCATAATAATAATAATCATAAAATGCGTTTATTGCTTTCCAAATAGGATAGGTGACTCAGCATAAGCTCATCTATGATCCAGGATCCCAGATAGCGCTGATTTTCAGTCACTCTTGTTTCTCTAAGGATCTTAAGCGAGAAATGAGTCATGAGGGCTAAATAGTACTTTCTGTAGTAACATAATAAAATATTAAATAGAATGAAAATTGTATGTGCAGTGAGAAGGTAGGTCATGTGTGTCATGTGGTGTGTGTGTGTGTTTGTATGTGATGAGTCTGTGTTGTATGTAGGGGATGTAGGCTAAATGCTCTAAGGTTGTATGTCATACCTAAGTGAAGAAATCTCTTAATTCTAGCAAATGTTTCAAATTAGAATTTTGATAAATTTGTTTTTTTTTTCAAACTTATTAGGTAACACACGTTTGATATCAATATACCGTTTTTTTATTACGATCTGTTCACCTAGAATCTACCCAAAATAGATTTTGTTAAAATATTTTCAGTATTAATTAGACCATACATTATAAAGGTGTATTAGGGGATTTTTAATTATTACCAAATTCGTTTAAGCAGCTCGCCGGTTAGTGTCACCCCTTAGAACATTTTTATTTTATGTCTCTTTTATTCTAAAAAGCACCAAAATGATATTATTCGGAAGCAATTCCGCAAGCAGAAAATCGCTCTTCAGACATTTTATAAATGGACTATTCGCAACGGTGTAAACAAAGGAAAAAGGTTTGGAGCACTCGGAGGCCATACTTCTGGCTCCTACTCATAAACGCAACATTAATTCTCGGCAACAAAAAGATCTAATTAATTTCTCGGTCTCACCCGATTTCCCTCGCAAATAAATAGGCCAACTGTCGCCTTCAGAAGTTCAGAACGGCTACTATCTAACACCGTAATCAAAGTTTCGACTGCAAAAATCTCTTCACAGATCGCGGTACATAAGCTGAACAAAAATGGCTGCCGTCTGCGCAGATGCAAACATAATACGCGTCCTACACTCCGCTTGAGACCCAAAAATCATAGCAACGAGGCGACATTAGCAATAGTAATTTTAATTTCACAGGCAAACATTTACATGTTTTTTTAACCATTGCACTTGCGCAGACATAAGCTATTTCTATAGTTCCGTACCTCAAAAAAAACGAACCCTTATAAAATCCCTAGTTCTCCGTCTGTCGGTCAAGACCCTTTTTCTCAGGAACGCTTAAGAGATATACATGTATATGTTACCGGAAATGTATGAAATCTAGGAATTGTATACAACAACTAGGAAATATATACTATTCCGAAGCTATTTAGGAAATGTATAAAATATTGTTTTAAAAATTATTTAATACATACATTTCCTGGGAAATGTATACATAATAATATCCTCGGAATTGTATAGAATTCCAATATCGTATTAGGAAATGTATAAAATGAATGCTTTCTGTAATAAAACACGTTGTTAAAATGAGAATATAATTTTTATTAAGGTACTCGTTGAGACAATCAGACAACAATCATACCGAAAAATATAATATCTTCCTATTATCTTACTAATTAAAGTCTTAATAAAAGTCACCATTAATGTCATATGGATGAAATCCCGAATGGACGAAGTACCTATGGATGAAATCTCAAAGAGCAGCTTCAAGCAAGGGGTGCTCGGGGGGGTCGGGGAGCGGAAGCCCCCGCAAGGAAAAATAAAGAGAAGTAATAGGATTAAACTGTAGGTTAGGTTAGGTTAGATATTGTGACCACACAGAGCGGAGCATCTAAGCGCGCGAGTGGAGCGTCAAAGAGCTTGAAAAAAAATTCATTGGCTAAAAAAATTCATTGGTTAGGTTAGGTTATTACATTTCCGATTGCTATTTAGGAAATGTATAGATTTCCTAGGAAATATGTCAAATATAATTTATTTCACACATTTCCGGGCGATTTTAGGAATTACATACATTTCCTAGGAATTGTATACAATTGCTGATTTCATACATTTCCGGTAACATATATACAAATTAAAATTTATATAAAATACTTGGATCTACGGTCTCTAAACTGTAAAAAAAATAAATTTGTAAGTCGATGCGATCATAAGTTGTGACCGTTTATATCTTAATATATTGCGATCTTACAAGGGCATCAAAACCTACAGTGACTTCCCGTTCACCTAAAATCGTGAAATTTAGCAAGAAGCAAGGTCAAGGCTAAGGAGGAAATCGGGAAACCGTAAACGTGTACATAGTTAGGAACTTATATCTTAGATAACTTTATACGGAACGTTGGGTGCGCGAGTCAAATTCGCACTTGACCCATTATTGTTTAACTTATGTACATATCGTAAATGTGTACATTTCGACGTGGCGTACCCGCTTTACCAAGGCGTTCTCGCGATGTACAATGAACTTCGAATTGGCTTAGAGAGTTACCCGTCAATATCGATCAGTCTATTTGAGCGCAAACATTGTAGGATAGAAATAGATCAAGGTTCGTTAGTTGTATTGTTCGATGTTAAGCAAATATCGAGGAAACCGGACGAGTTGTGCCTTTGAGAGGCTGGTGCTCTTTTAGAGATGTGAGGATTTGTTGAGAGATTGCTCTTGTTTAGGTGATTTCTTTGTATCACAATGAAAATCCCCCCAAACGGCAGAAGCACACGATGTTTTGCAACTTGAAAAGCTACTGTTGATGTTGAATTTACCTATATTCGTGTCTATCATACGCCATCTTTGCACTGATATTCCTCGCATAAAATGTTGTTGTTCACGCAAGTCATGCATATTTTCATAGGCATTCATCTATACCTATATCCATATAACTCATACATTTTCATTTTATGTTAGAAGCCGAGAAAAATTTCCAATTTATCCATCCGACATTCCACTAACTCAATATTTGACAGAACTAACGACTCGAAAACACTAAAAGCCTTAAAATATATATAAATGATGTACATTGGCGCATTGCCAGGGAATATTGGGGAAATTATATTTCAAAAAGACCACGCTAATATTTCTCCCCCCCCCCCCCCCCCCTCCGTAGTCACACTCATTGGCTCGGAAGATTAATAAGTCTTGCGCTCAAGTTGACATTTAGTGTCCGAAATGTCAAGTGGTTATAGAAAAAGATAGCGGCTCCGAATTGGCACTGCGGCGTCGACTGAATGCATAATTTGGCGCAAATAGTTGACGTCATAAGATCTGCCATCGAAGATCGGCTTAGGTATTGCGTCGTCACCAGCACCATTAGGTCGTGTCCTTAGTTAGTCATGATCTCACTACACTAGATCATGAAGACATTAAGGATTAATAAAAAGTAGAAAGAAAGAAAGTAAAGTAGAAAGTAGAAGTAGGTAGAATTAATAATAAGTGAACCAAGGAGGACAAAAAATTACTACGTAATTTAATGACCAGATGACAATTTTCTCTTAAAACAAAACGTTTTCAGTAAAAATTTAATCTAAAATAAATATTCAGGAGTAAGATAACTAATTATTTAATTAATTAGTTAATTTTACCACATAACGTCAAAAGAGCGGTATTATCGAGCCTCAAGTATTTGTAACCATGACGTATAAAAGTTTTGAATTTCATACAATTACCCTTTTTGTGCAATTTTTAGCTTTTATTTACAAATTCAACTACTCGTACCTTGATATTTTAGAATTAAAAAGTTCTGTACCTCCTACATACATTTCGTCATGCAGACTTACATTCCTCATTTATATAGTCTGCCGCGCGTAATTCTTCACTTCAGTCCACTCCTTTTGAGAAGTCACCCCCTTTCTATGGTGACACTCTCACAGTTCCTGTGCGAGGTTCTTGTCTGAATGCTCATCCTCTCCGATCTTTTCAACCTCAATATAATAGATTAAGGTATACTCAATCTAATATGACCAAAAGTGTGTAATTTCGTACTTGCATCGGACTTTCAACTCTAAGCGGTGTGCGACAGACTGCGTTTTTGAAAGTGCATACTCGAGCCATGAATTGGCACTTCACAGTACTCTTAACTACAATTTTATTTGTTATACCATTTATGTACAAAAACCATATGAAACTTTTATCCTTATTTACGAGGTCGAATGCTTTTGAGCACTATTCCTGTCGATGGTCAATCGACTGGCGTGTCTGGGAATCACACCGCAGTGGAGCATACGCACGAAACCAACCACGATGTCCATCTTTTCCATACTTGAGTTGATTCAGGGAGAAAGAAGTACCACGGGTTGACTAGAAGAAATCATTTTAAGAAATGAGGCCATCATTTGCCAGAAATTAACTGGAAAAAAATGTTTGCATCATTGAGCAACAAAGTGTATAATGCTTCGTTTTAGGTCCTCGTTTATCACAAAAACTTGCTTAAATTTTTTTTTTGTTTTTCATAGCAACTGCCTAGTAAATTCCACCTAGTGATAAGTGGAGTCAAAATGAGAAGATAGCTAGTGCGGCAGAGAGAATACTCGCTGAACTGAGCCACCCTTACCTTGCTGGCCTGCAAGGTCCTACTTCACGCCTATTTTAAGTACTCGGGATTGTAAATATGTTTCCTTTAAATTTGAATGTTTTGCTTTGTTTTGACGTCAATAAGTGCCTGTAAAGGCCTATGTTGAATAAAGATTATTGAATTTGAATTTGTAAGAAGGAAGGAGGGAACACGTGTGCGAGCAGGATGTTTCATTTTTGGATCGTATAAAATTAATGGTTATTAGACATTTTGTTGGTTTTTTAACGATATTCAGAATCCAATTAAAAATCCAAAAATAAACTAAACCACCTTTATTTCAGGTGTTTAGGAATTATCTGATGGGAGACAATTTATTTAATTAAAATATACAATATTTTGGCCAGATATTACAGCCCTTTCATTTATAACAAAAACTTGAGCCTTTAAATATGTATTTTTTAAATTATAGGGCACTATATTACATGTATGACAAAATCAGCTGCTTTTAACTTTACCTGTAATGTCTTAACAAAAATATGTCACATATTTAGTAATTTTGGTGGTTTTTTTAACCCCAAATGCGCCGTAACATTTTAAACAGCTTATGATGCAAAACTATCTTTTTTGAGGACATTACAGACAAAGCTTGCATACAAATCATACACTAAATTTTGTTATTACTGTTGCAGATAAAATAGTCTAATGCCCATTTCTCTCACTTGCTTCTTTGCAGACATAATGTTTGTTATTTTGGTTAAAAACTATGCATGCAACAGAAAACAGCAATACGTATTTAAACTACCCCAGACGATAGTTCTCGCATAGAACGACAGACGAAAGAGGACGACAATCGACTACCGAACAAACACAGTTCAAGAATTTCCCGAGTAATAGTGAGCGACGGAAAACTTTTATAATGCAATGATTTGGTACACAGAATATGAGTCTTTCAAACCAGTCGTAAAAAGAAGTAAATACCGAAGTCTTTGTCAATTAAGTACATTAATGTGAAGTGTAATAAACTACACTACTACTACTATTTAAAAAATAATCATTCGTTTATTTGAGATACCATAGAAATTATTTAAAATGTAATTTTACCAAAAAAAGCCAAAGGAAAATTGGGGTACTTGTGGTAGACTAGAAACATATGCCAAATACTACCCGCGGGCCGCAGTTTGGACCGCCCGGCCCTGTGTTGTGGTAAAGTTTAAAATCCTCTTTTACTCTAAACAACTCGCTCTTTATCCCAGAGTTTCAACAACACAGAGGGCCTATTACCGATCTCATGGTTTTGCAAGTGATATCATATGATATCATAGTGCAAAACGAAAAATACGATTTCCGGTCAGATTTTTGATCATTTGTTCATCTAACTAAGATTTAAGTCTGAATAATTTGGTTGGTTATGCCGCCAACATTCGATAGCCAGCGCCTCGTCAGTCTAGGCAGGGTGTACCACGAGCAGGTGAGGTTGACATTGGGGGGTCGTGGATGTAGTGTGTTGGGGATAAAAACCGTGGATTTACTAAATCGGTTGTTGATTTATTATATGCTAAAAATATCTTGAATAAAAAATATGTTATTTCAAGATGTGGTTTTATTAAGACAGACATTGACAGCTCAACATAAAGACAAGTAAAACTTGACATAGAAAAGAGTCCCAAACATCCTCCGAAGGGACAAAAAACAAAAAAAAAGAAAAGAATTTAGCATAACAGTACAAAAAGGTAATATACAAGGTTCTTAATCCTAGGTATCAAATATAAGTACAAACGTTATTTAACTGCTACATTCGAGTGGATACAATTTCCTAACGCTTCGCGTAAGTACACCTGTGGTGGTCTTAACCTTAGCTACCCGACAAATACCATCCCGACCTTCATGCAGTTCTACAATACGACCTAGAGGCCAGCGGACTCTTTTATCCGGAATCTCCACTAAAACTATATCTCCTACCTTTAAAGTGTGCTGTCCTTCTTTTCCCTTGAGTACAAGTAACGCTAAATATTCATTATGAAAACGTACCTTTAAGTCCTCTCTAAGTTTTTGTAAGTACTTGACTCTGAGATTGAGACTCTTCGCATCTAATTGATCCAAGTCAGCAACTTCCGTACATGACAAGGGTTGCAAAAATGATGCTGGTGTGATAGGTTGAGATAATATATAATATATGCAAGTAGAATTTATAGTTATAAGTTTGATATCAATGACAAACTGATAATTATCTTGGGAAATAGGGGTAATTTAAACAAAATGGCACTGAAAGCATTTTATTCTAATTTAAATAATTTGGATGTAAGTCAGATTATAATGTTTACCCTTCCTTACCATAATGATTTGTCACAAAATGAAAATAATATTAGGTATAAACTTAATTTGACTTTAGATTTAATGACTAATTATTCTGATAAATTCCATGTCATTGATTTTAATAAACTGACATGTGTCACACACAGAGCTTTTTTGACAAAAGATAGATTATGTCTATCAATGTTCTTCAAAAAACAATTAGCTATTATGCTAAGATCTTGTTTATTAACTTTAGCCAAAAAAATGGCTATAAATTCTTGTTTAGCCAAGAACTTGGCTATCAATTCTCATGTTGACAATGCTTTTATTGAGCAACATGATGTTTTGGAACAAGTTCCAAGTAATTTAAATTAGATAATCCGACAATAGAGGTAGCCTCTGGCCAGGTATTGACCAAAGATAAGCCTCGATATTTACGGCTTGTCCATCAAAATATTCAAGGCTTTTCTGGTAAAGACTTAGAAATAAATTTATTTTTAGATTTTGAAAACATAGATGTACTCTGTATCACAGAGCATTGGCTAAAAAATCATGAATTGTTAATAAGTTTAGATAATTACAAGATTGTAAGTTCGTTCACTAGAAAATCTGCAATCAGAGGTGGATCCTTAATAATTTTGCATAATGACATCCAATTTAAGGAAAGACAGGACATAGTTTCACTCTCTGTTAAACGAACCATTGAGTTGTCTTGTGTGGAACTTGACAATTTCATTATAATTTGTGTATACAGACCCCCCTCTGGAAATTTTTCAGAATTCGAGTCTGCTATGGAAGATGCCTTAAGAATAGTATGCAGAAAAAGTAAAAAAATTGTTGTCTGTGGGGATTTTAATGTAAATATTTTAGAACAATCCCAAATATCTAGTAGATTTATTAATTTATTCAAATCATTTAACATGAATAATGTATTTAAAGAACCAACCCGAATAACAGCAACATCTGCTACTTGCATAGATAACATCTTCTGTAATTGTATTGTACAAGATAAGTTGATTACAAATTGTATTAACTCTGACCATAGCGGACAATTAGCCTCGTTTGAGCACCATCATGTTTGTTCTATACGTGAGACTACTTGTAGACCTATAACAAAACGTGGTCTAGAGAAATTTTCAAGTAATGTTCTTAGTCAAACTGCAAATTTACCGATCGAGGGGACTAACGCCAGTAATTTGTATAATAACTTATTTCATGTAGTTAAAAATGAGTGCAATGATATATTCAAAGAAAAGGTAATTAAAATCAAAAATGGGAGAAAGAAATTTAGTGATTGGGCTACGCCTGGTATATATAAAAGTCGCAGAAAACTATATGAACTATATGCTTTAAAAGGAACATCCAATGACCCCGCTTTCATAAATTATGTCAGAAATTACTCTAAAACATTCAAGAAAGTGTGCATGTGCGCAAAAGCTATGTACATAAGTAACAAAATCTGTTCATCTAAAAATAAAATAAAAACCACCTGGAATATCATTAACCAGGAAACAGGTAAACCCAAAAGTACTGTGAATTCTTTCTCTTTAGAAATCAATAACCAAACTATTAAATCAGACAATGCGGTTGCTAAAGCATTCGAAGACTTCTTCTCTCATATACCCATAGAAACTACAAGTAGTCTCAACTCATGTCCCAATGAGGCTGTAGCTCTTTTGGGACGGAGTGTGGAGAGGTGCAACAAGGTGTTCAACTTTTGTCACATTGATGCTAACACTGTTTTGAAAACATTTCGTATGATCAGTACCAAAAAAACTGAAGATCTTTGGGGTATTTCGACCCATATAATTAAATCTGTAATTAAAGAACTTGCGCCGCAACTTGCGTTGATATTCAATAAATGTGTCGATGAAGGTGTCTTCCCCGACCTCATGAAAAATAGCAAGTTGATACCTCTATTTAAGTCTGGGAATAAAAATGACCCTTCAAATTATCGACCAATTTCGATTCTACCAGCTCTTAGTAAAATATTTGAAAAAATTATATCTAATCAGTTAACTGATCATTTCTCAAGTAACAACATTTTACATATGAACCAATTTGGTTTTACCAAAGGTCGTTGCACTACTGATGCCGGTGTTGCACTTCTGAAACACATTTTTGCTGCTTGGGAGTGTAAACAAGATGTAATTGGTATATTTTGTGACCTATCAAAAGCTTTTGATTGCGTTGGTCACCAAACTCTTTTAAATAAACTCAAACATTATGGTGTCTCTGAAGAAGCAATGAGACTTATTGAGTCTTATTTATCCAATAGGGTTCAGAAAGTTGTTATTAACAAAACTGAGTCTGTTGGTGCACCTATAGTTATGGGCGTGCCACAAGGATCGATATTGGGACCCTTGCTTTTCTTAATTTATATTAATGACCTCCCACACTTCACTAAGAATCTGTGCGATACAGTACTATTTGCAGATGATACTTCTTTAATATTTAAGGTTGACAGAGGAAATGGCAATACTGACGTTGTAAATAGTACTCTCTCTAAAGTATTGCATTGGTTCACTATAAATAATTTATCTTTAAATTCACGTAAAACTAAATGTATTAAATTCTCATTGCCAAATGTAAGAAAAGTGGATACCATAGTGGAAATGAATAATGAAATTGTTGAATTCATCGACTTTACTAAATTTTTGGGTATAACACTAGATTCTAGATTGCAGTGGGATCCACATATTGAGTCCTTGGCTAACAAACTTAGTTCTGCAGCATATGCAGTTAAAAAAATAAGACAACTTACTGATGTTGAAACGGCAAGATTGATTTACTTTAGTTATTTTCATAGTGTCATGTCATATGGAATACTACTGTGGGGATCGGCTGCTAGTATTGAAAGTATTTTTGTACTTCAAAAAAGAGCGGTTCGCGCTATTTATAATTTACGAGCAAGAGATTCTTTAAGGGACTTATTTAGAGAAATTAATATATTGACTTTAGCAGGACAGTACATTTATGAAAATTTGATTTATGTCTATAAGAATTATAATACATTTGAAACCAATTTCCAAATTCATCATCTAAACACAAGATATAAAAATAAACTTGCCGTTCCAACATTCAGGCTTCAAAAAACTAGAGGCTCGTTTATGGGGAAATGTATAACCTTTTATAATAAGCTTCCACAAAGTCTTACCGACTTGCCTTTTCATAAGTTTAAAGCGCATGTAAAAAAGACTCTTATGAGTAAAGGATATTATAAAGTCAACGATTATTTGAATGATGCCAATGCCTGGTGTTAATTTTTCAGATAATGAATCGTCTTGTTATGTATAACCATTTGTTTAAACAAAAATTATTTTTGGTAATAAGTAGTAAGAAGAGAACTGACACATCTAATCTTGTAATGGAAGTTGAGCTCAAACTTCTGCTGTGAGGTCAGCTTCCAATTGACGACTCTGTAACAATACAGGGAGAAAAAAATAGCCCTTGCTGGTTTTCTTGCTGGTTCTTTCCAGTACAAGGTCTCCCGCCGTAGACTTGTGAACCAATGGCGTAGCTGCTTTGACGTTCAAAAGAGATTGTAACAATCCAATTTGAATAAAAGATATTGAATTTTGAATTGAATTTTGAATTTTTATCAGCGTCATCAACAATGTATGAAAGCGGCCGTGAATTGATTATAGCTTCACATTCAATCAAAACTGTCTCTAATTCAATAAAAGAAAGAGATGCCTTTCCCAGGACGCGTCTCAAAAGCTCTTTAACTGTCCTTACCATACACTCATACCACCCTCCCCACCACGGTGATCCTGGAGGGATCAATATCCATTTAATGTCATGAATAGTAGCTTGAGTTACAACCTTCTTCCAGTCTATCAATTTAAACAGATTTCTTGCTCCAACAAAATTAGTTCCATTATCGGAGTAAATTATTGCGATTCTACCCCTCCGCGCAATAAATCTGCGGAACGAAAGTAAAAAGTCATTCGTGGACAGTGACGTCACCAGATCTAAATGAACGGCTCTGTAAACTGCGCATGTGTATAGCACTAACCATACTTTGTCACCATTTCGCAGTGTGAGAGGTCCGGCTAAGTCAACCCCACTAACCTCAAAAGGTTTACCTGCTTCTGTTCTATTAGTAGGTAGAGGGATGAGGGGTGTCATACATGATTTTCCTCTATGCTTCCTACAAATGATGCAATTTCTTGATGTTTTCTTGGCCAAAACTCGTATACCGGTTATCCACAAATCCTGTCTTAAGTTTGCAAGAAGTGTCTGAGTCCCAGCGTGGAACAGTACTGAATGCTTCTGCCTAACAAGTCTCTGCACTATAATATTACCACTTGGTAATAAAATAGGAAATCTATAACATGAAGGAAGCTCTTCAGAAAAAAGTTTAGTCTTCACTCTAATTAAGCCATCTGAATCTATGACAGTATTCAAGTCCTTGTAATCTTTCCTTTCACCATAAGTTTCTTTCTGTATTAATTTGAATAATATCTTTTCTGCATAATTTATTTCTTCCATCTGTAAATCACCGCGTTTTCTCTCTGTTCCTCTAATATTATTGTAAAAACGTAGCATCCAAGCAAGCATTCTCTTGATCATACTGTACTTCGAGAAATACAATAAACTATCTGAAAACTGTTCGTTTATTGGAACTGCTAAGGTAGTAACTTTTATGTGATTTGCCACCATCAAATGAGACTCACTTGATTGACTCATGAGAATCGGCCAATTTTCTTTACTCATTCTAAGCCAATCAGGGCCTTCCCACCATATTGATTTAAGCAAAACATCTGCGTGACAACCTCTAGAAGGCAGGTCAGCTGGATTCATAGTACCAGAAATATGATGCCAATCATTTATTTTTGTGTGGCCGCGTATTTCTCTTACTCTGTTTTTTACAAAAACTCCCTAGTCTCCTTCATTTTTGATCCAGGAGAGAACTACCTGCGAATCGGTCCAGAAATAACAATCATGATCCATACATAGAGCACTCTTAATTTGACTGTATAATCGGGTTCCAATAGTAGCAGCAAGAAGTTCAAGTCGCGGTATAGAAATATCGTTACCTTCTTTATTTGGTGATAGTCTCGACTTAGCACCTATTAATTGTACGAATACGTTTCCGTCATATTCACTACGTAAATATATTGCTGTAGCATATGCTACTTTACTTGCATCGCAAAAAGTATGGATTGATAACTTACATTTGTCAATATCTTCACGTGTTAAGCGTCTTGGTAATCGTAAAGATTTGAGGCATTTGACTTTGTTAATCCAGGATATAAATTTGTCACTCACTTCTTTAGGTACGTCTTCATCCCAACCCACCTTAAGCTCATGTAAACTTTTTAATAATAATTTAGGTATTAAAATAATCGGTGCCGTATAACCAATAGGATCATATATTTTATGAGCTAAAGATAGAATAACTCTTTTCGTAATTTTTTCATTATTGTACTCTACATGCTTGGTATTAATAAATAATGTATCTTCTCTAGTGTTCCATAATATGCCTAATATAGATATTTCAGTTTCTTGTTCACATGGTCCAATAACCCATGCTCTCAGTTCCATCTTAGCCAGTAACATAAGCTCCTTCGATTCTTCCTGAAATAATAAAGCTTTTTCATGTGACGCACAACTCGTAAGACAATTATCGACGTAAAAACTACATTTTAAAGTAAATACTTGCGGTCACATTCTAATAAGCTGATCTGTAGGAATGCTTTCTTAATATCTGCGGTAACCCCTACTGAATATTTGCGAAAACCAATTAGAAGTGAAGGTATTAATTCTAACATATTAAATCCAGGTTCTAATGAGCTATTCAACGACTTACCGTTCACATCCCTAGCCGATGCGTCAAATACTGGTCGAACCCTCGTGGTAATACTCGATTCCTTTATGACTGGGTGATGTGGTAAAAAATGTCCGCTATCATCGCTATTTACTTGTTCTATAATACCGAGCTCTAACCACTCCTTAAATGCTGCGTCATATTCCTGGTAGTTTCCGGTAGAAATCAACCTCTTTGTAGTGGAATGAAGTCGCTTCATGGCTAACTCTTTGTTGTTTAATAGACTAACATCTTCTTTCCAGGGTAAACTTACTTGGTACCTACCTTCACTGTTGATCTTGGTAGTCTCATTAAAGTAGTTCATAATCTCTCTATGTAAAACTTCACTCTTCTTTGTTTGCGCTGGATCTTTGATGCTGATTGACTCTAAATCCCAGAGATGTGAAATTATATTACAGCTAACCGTAGAATGGCAGACGGTGGAGACGCACACATTAGAACTGAGAGTACTACCTTGCAATACCCAACCAAATTTTGTATTCATTGCCACCAAGGACTCGCTTACTTGAACTATCTCACCTGTTAATAATAACCCCGAATGATCAGCCCCTATCAGTTAATCTATATCAAAATCGTTATCGCTACCACAATCATTTAAAGTGATGTCTAATTTTTCTAATTGTTTGAAAATACACTTATCATTAAATAGCCACACAGTTTGTTCTTATCCAGGGCCGAAATTATGCATTCGAATTTTTTATCAAGATTCTGAACGTAAAACTTATAAAGCTTATGAGTCTCGAGGCTTGTTTCCATACCACCAAAAAGACAATGTGTAATGGTATGGCTACTTATTGGTTTTAGCCCTAGTTTTACAGCAATTCGCTTAGAAATGTAAGACTTTTGCGCTCCGCTGTCAAATAATGCTCGTACTTTTATACATTTATCATCATATAAAATATTTACAAAAATGGTTTGCAAGAGAGTAGTAAAATTTTTGTGACAAATATTAACTGCATGGCTTGACTCACCATACTCCTCTTTCTTCTGTACTAACTCAGTATGACAATTAATGTCGGGTATCTTACTTGTTGTTGCTACAGAAGATTCTACGTTGTTCATGTTAGGACACATAACAAATGTATGCCTCT
Organism: Schoenobius gigantellus; assembly: GCA_963935595.1. NCBI lineage: Eukaryota > Metazoa > Arthropoda > Insecta > Lepidoptera > Crambidae > Schoenobius > Schoenobius gigantellus. The sequence continues at coordinate 10,631,512 of OZ012563.1, read as the reverse complement.
TCATACAATTTAGACACTTTGGGTAGCTGCGACAAGTATTTGCATAATGACCAATCTTGAGACAAATCATACAAGCTCTTTTAGATTTCAGGAACTCCTTTTTCTGTTCTATGGACATTTCTTTCGTACGGATGCACTCAGAACTTCTATGGCTCGATTTTTCACACCAAATACATGGTGAAATCTTTTCTGTTGTAGATGTAGAAGTCTTGTCTATATTGCTGAACCTTTTGTTTATTGACTTTTTATCTGTTGCTACAATACACGCTGTGGGTGGTCTTAAGTGAACTTTGTCTTCATTAAAACTATTCTTAGCCATCTGCACCTTTTCCTCGCATTCTACCTCGGCTTTAAGAAAGTTCATGAGTTGTTGTAGCTCGTTTTGGTCTTTATTTTTGTTAGAACGTTCCCAGATTCTCAATGTATCTTCAGGAATTGTCGACTCTATCAAAGGGTAGAGCATAGCTGCGTATTTATCACTGGTTACGCCAAGTGACTCTAAGGCTCTTAGTTGAGTGTTCAATTTGTCATATAAACCACGCAACTCTGGTGTCCCTCTATTGCTAGTTTGGTGTAAAACAAGCTCTAAAAGTTTTCTTACGTAATGTTGGATAATAAATTCATCTTTAGCAAACCTGGTTTTCAGTTCTTCAATGGCTTTGTAATAGTTAGCACCACTTGGCGGGAAGCTCTCCACCAACTCTTTAGCTGAAGTGCCTGGTTCTGTAGCCTTTAATAAATATTGGAATTTGTCGTCATCGTCTATAGTAGAATCCTCATGGATTTTCCGAAACTGGCCCCAAAACCCAATCCAATTTTCAACTTTTCCGTCAAATTGTTTTAAGTCTAACGCCGGCAAATGATATTTCCTCTTTGAAATTTTTTTCTCGAAGACAGTATTAACGCTATCATTATCATTAAAATTCCCGTCGGCAGTATTAGGGTTGAGATATTTAGATAACTGTAACTCACATTTTGATAAAAGTAGGTTGTATTGTGTGCTTCGGTTTAGAGTTTCTTCCAAATCTAGAATTTGTAACAATTCCTCTTCTTCTATATTGTTATCGGCTAAAACCCTGGTTTTTAACTCATCATCAGTCTTAACAAGTTTCTCTACGTTCGTTTTCAATGATTCATATAGTACTTTAAGCTGTAGGTCTGGTATGTCTGACAAAATGACCTCCTCGATTTTCTTCGCAGATAATGTGCACATCATGCGACAAATTTTCCGGTTCTTTTTTATTTCGTCAACGGTCGCCATGTTATGTTGGGGATAAAAACCGTGGATTTACTAAATCGGTTGTTGATTTATTATATGCTAAAAATATCTTGAATAAAAAATATGTTATTTCAAGATGTGGTTTTATTAAGACAGACATTGACAGCTCAACATAAAGACAAGTAAAACTTGACATAGAAAAGAGTCCCAAACATAGTGTGTCCCCCTTACACCCCACCCAGATTCAAGTGTGATTTATATTATTATTGGTTAAATAAATAATTTCTTTGTCTTCCCAGCCCCTTGATAAATCAAGGGGAGAACGCCCCTCGGCAGAGAATGAAGTTAGCGAAGGGTCAGGGCGACAAAGAGAGATCATCATAATAGCTCATATACGTCCCCACCGAGTGGCTAGAGTCTAGCCTAAGTTAGGGTGTTTCGGCCTTAGTCAACCACGCTGGCCCAGTGCGGATTGGTCGACCCCCCATACACCAATGAATTTCTTCGCACATATTTGCAGGTTGTCTCACAATATTGGCGCACAATTCTTATTCTTGTAATAGAAAAACTGACTTACTGCTTTGTCCCCGAGCTGTTCAACTCTGCAGTGCAGGAACGCGGTCTGGCCGACCACAGTGGTGACATTCCTGGGTACGTTGTACTCGAAGTATGGGAACGAGCCGACGCTGTCCTCGCCATAGTGAGCAGTCCCTGCGGAAGAGGAAACCCGATTATAATTCTGGCAGAACATCAATGTTTTACTGTTCGGAGCAGATGACGCAACTCGCTCTGGGATGCCCCGATCCCCGAATAGCTATTAAGGAATTGGTGTTAACTGGCGTCCTTGCTGAAGTTCGTTTTATGCACGTTTTTAGTACGAGTTTTAATTCATTTTATTTGTCGGCAAAATAATTGAAGAATTAACAACCTTCATATTGCTCCAAGCGAGTCATTCAGTATGACGAAGAATAAAAAATAGTTCTAGTCATAATGGTAAATATAAAAAAAAGAAAAATTTAATTGAAAAAAAACAATGATGGTTTCAAGTATTTTTACCTGAGACAACTAAGGTCAAAATGGAAAGTGAGTATTGAGAGTGAGTACTTAGATACATGTCATAGTACTGAGTACTGAGAACTGAGAAACCACTATTTTATATTTATCTATACTAATATTATAAAGAATAAAGATTTGATTGTTTGTTTGTATTGCATTGACACCGAAATTACTGCACCAATCTAAAAAAATCTTTCACATTTATAATCCTACGCGTTATCCCTGGTGAACATTGACTACAAAATTATTTTTCCTAAAAAAAATTAGTTTTCTAAAACGTTAAAAATACACTTCAATATTCATGTCATGTAATTTAAGATTTCTTATGACTGATTATTTTTTTTGAAGTATATTAGAACCGCTTAAAATACACAAGCTGGCGTTTCTTAGTATCTTTAATGATTATCAACACCACAATAATACCCCTCGTCCTACCATTTGACTGTCTTGAGGCGGACAGAAGAAGCAAATTGGGGCCTAATTGTGCTAATCTTAAAGTCGTTTTTGCGTCGTGATAGCGTTACAATAAAACTGCTTTTGTCGCTCAAATACGCATTTCCCGGTGCATTTTTTTCGTACCACAATTACTTGGGCGCGTGCGTAGTGGAGTCGCAGTGTGGACCTTACCTAGCGCGTTCATAAAGGCAGGAAGAACACCGGGGGGTTTGAGTGGGTAGGCCTGGCACTCTGCCGGGAGAGCCCCACACACGCTCGCCGTCTAGCCAACGGCGGGTACGGTGCGGTTACGAGACCCCGAGAAAAAAAAGGTTGCTGCCTGTTAGAACTTGCCATCTTTTATTTTTTTCCATTTGTACAAAATCACAAATAAGCATCTTTTGTCAATAATAGAGTATTTATTCACTCATTAAACAACTTTTATTATGGCATCTACGCTAAAATCGTGAATATATTATACATTTCGCTCAAGTAGGTCATGAACTTTCGTATGAAAGAGCAAATATTTTTATTGCGATTTTTAAGACTGACCATAATGAAAGTTGTGCAGGTCTGAACAACCTCTTGATACATTATAACTTTTTGGAACATCCTATATGTAATTTCTTTCCAGCAGTACATTTAAATTTTCAGCTAAGCTTCCACAAATTTCCCCGCCTGACGCGCCTCGGAGTTCGCTATGCGTTTATGTTTAAGTGCACTTTAATGTGCAAAGTTACAAATAGTGAGACCAATTTCCTGAGCGCCCTCGCAACAAGGGCTCTTCGCTCGAACCACGTCACAGCTATGACTTAATGTTTCCTTTATCGGGTGTAAATGCAAATTTCTGAAATTAGACTAAGTATAACTCGACAGCTCAACATCTGTATTTATTTGGATTATTAATCTTCTTCTTCTTCTTCAAAATAATGCTCGAGTATGATCAATATTTGTTTATATATTAAATTATATACCTACTAGCTGACCGTATGCAACTTTGTTTGCATTATAACTAACTTTTCCCGTAGGAAAACTCCCCGTCAGATTTTTTCCGAAGAAAAATTACCCTATGTGCTTCCCCTGGTTACGAACTATCCCTTTCCCAATTTTCATCAAAGTCGGTTTAGTAGTTATGAAGCCGATTACAAACAATCAAATCCTTCCTCCTTATAATATTAGTATAGATTTAAGCCTATTTCGTATTAATTTCATTTATTCTCACTTATATTGTTTTGTGATAGTTAATAGTTTCTGTTAGATACATCTTGTGTACTAATTGTATTATCAAATTTTAATTGCTAAGTAATTGTATGAACAAATTTTTATTTTTTTATCTGTGTAGAAATTGTATCTTAAAATTTTTAATTGTGTGGTAATTGTGTCATCTAATTAATTGTCTAGTAGGTAATAGTATCTCATTATTAATATAGTATAGTGTTACCTAATTAGGCACGTTGTGACACCTTAAAAAAATGTGCATTAAACTCTATGTTAAGAATAAGGTAATAGGTTTAAGAATAAATGTAACAATTACTGGTTGTCTTAATAAACAAAGAAATAAATTTGAATTTTCTATTAAATTTGATGCGTGAGGAGAGTACAAAGAAATAACGTTTTGAAGTATTTCATTTACTTATAAAACACCAAAAAGTGATAAATAATATAAGAATACATACAAAATCACAGTTTCATATTAAAGTTGGTGTCAAATTTAAATATATTTAAAAGTAAATATATTAATTGTAAAGTATTATAAAGTAAGTAAATATATTAATTGTTCTTATATTTTTTTAAGACTTTCAAAGTGGTCATTGTTTGGCACCGACTTCGATATAAAACTGTGATGTTGTATGAATTCTAATATTTTTTATGACTTTTTGGTGCTTTTTAAGTAGGTTTTATTTTTTTTTTGTGTAATTTATTTTTCTTTCTTTTTAGCCAAGTTAATACATGTGTATTAGAATTTGAGCCAAGGCATACACAAGAATAGCTTAAAACGTCTTTCGCTCTAAACAGTTTTGAAATAATAATTATTCCCGACCTCTTAATATACCAGAAACCTTCCATCATCAGCTCAGTAACATGACATGATGACTACCAGATGCAAATACCTGAATACCATGAATCATGTTAGACGTGCCTATATAAAATTAGAGAGTTTCCCTCGATCTGGGATTCCATCATCAGATCGTGACATGGTGACAATGTGACCACTTCGGGAGTGTACTTTTTCGATTACAAAAAGAATTTTGAAAATCGACAAACAACATGCGGAGTAATAGGTGAACATACATAAACAAATAGATACAGTCGAATATAGAACCTTTTCCTTTTTCGTAGTCGGTTAAAAATAATATGAAGTTGTCCATTAGCATTTCTCTTAAGGGGGCTTAGAAAAAGTGACAATCAAAAACGATAACGAGTTCGATAATAACAACATGTATAAGATTGACATACGCCATCGCTAAATGCGAATCGATCAAAGTCATCCACATTTAAGTTGGTAGACAAATTGATTTGCAACGAATCGATGAAGTAGCGAAATGTTTTTTGTAACTTTCATACATTTAATCATTTATTTTCCATTGCTCAGTTTTGAGTAGGTACTTAGATAACGAATATGTTGTTTTCTTAAAGAAAAGCAATTCGACAGAGCGATCGCTAATCCTTACGTTGACTAGGAATTAGTTTTCGTTATCTCAGAGACGATGACTAATTAAGATATCGAACGTTACTCGCATAACAATAGTTGGAAGTAATGCTTGTTTGCCACTAAGAAAGAAAGAAAGAAATATTTTATCTGGCCGCACAGATAAAAAAGGATACAGATAGAATTTAAGAGTATGCACAAAAATATTACAAGCATACAAAATAATAAAATGAGAGGCTGTGCGAGGCCAAAAAGGTCCCTGCCCCAGCTAATGCTTTGACTTCGGAATAGCGCTGGTTTTCAGGCAGAACTACTGTGGCCATGTAAGTGATATGCACAGACGTATAAAGAGAAGCAAACTTAACATAATTTTACTCACACATTTGTCCTAAGTAATGTATATCGTTTTTACTGTCACTCCAAAGTGAAATGATATATCGCTATTTCTGTTTTTCGTCTATGACGATACTAACGCACACATAAACATTTCCGAAGCCGTGAACGCCATGTTTGGCTTTGTCATTATAAATAAGAGACAAATGGCGTCGTGACATTGTGTTATAATGTTTTGTTTTGTGAATAAAAATAAAAATAAAAATAACTGCTAATTGGACAAGAACAGTGGTAAAGTGCTGTGCCGCGAAGTGTTCTAACGCATCATATAATAAAACTCCAGAAATGACAATAAAATTAAATTAATATTGTTTGTGTGTGAGTAATGTTTACATGTGGTAAAGTTATCACGCATTTTAACGATACGTTTAGTCTGCTTCCCTTTATACGTCTGTGGTGATATACTGCCACTAGAACTCAAAAAATATGCCAACTTCTACCAACGACCGGAAACACTCTAGCACCCGTTTACGTGAACCTCATTAACAGACACCGGTAAATTGCCTTAAATTTACTACGACCAAGTTTACTTGAGCAAATTACGCCTTCAGCTAACCCGTTTAAACTCTGTGTGAAGCAGTCACCTGCGTCACAGATTAGAACGCGCGAAGCCTCATGCAGCCCACTTGACCTAATAGTCTTATACTAAGCTCTTTACTCATGAGGAACGTGAACATCTTAGTAAGCGAGGTGATGTCTTTGCATTCTAAATTGCCTTTAACGTGTTGAGCGAATATAGCTGCGTTATTTAACATGCTAATTTGTGTGTTGGGAAACGAAAATAATTTAGCTTCAGCGCTTGTTAATTTTGTTGACATTTTTGAGAAAAAGGTGTTGTGTAGATTATATTGTGACTTAGATACTCACATAAAAAGCAATTGCGTTCATCTCGTGTGATGAAAATGACAAAAGGTCGATGGAAACTATTTTCACATGAGCTCCTCATCCACTATTATACAGTAGTATATTATGCAACTAGTGAATAAAAGACGGATTTAAAGCGAGGGCCATAGATGAATCACGAGAAAGTGAAGGGTTCTAACGACTGAATCACGACTGTAGGGAGTGATTCAAGTGTTAGAATCCTAAACGACACGAGTGATTCATGGCCCTCGATATAAATCCATTTTATACAAGAGTTGCATACTATACTATATACCATGACAACGAGAAGAAGAAAGATTAAGGCGAAAATAGACATTTGATGAAGAAAAAAAGGAAAGTAAACTTAATTAAATCGCATATTAAAATTGGAACAATTACTAAAATTAAGAGTAATTTTATTCTGATGCCAAACTTCTTGTAGAAAATGTCGACCAATCAAATCTCGGGGAGTTATTTGCACAAGGAGTTTGTATGATGAGTATTCATTGCACAAGGTGTTTGTATGGTATATTTTTTGCGCAAGGAGGTTGTATAGCTTTGAGATGGAAGTGGAATATAGCAGTGTGTTCTAAATTCAAACACCAAAATAGTGCTTAAAAGTGCTTTTTATTCACTATTTTCAGCGAATAAAATAAGGTTTTTAGAGGGGGAATGGTATAAAAAATATTGTTACATCATTTTAAAGTGAAACTTTTTTTACATTGCCTCAAATTTTTTCGTCCATCTATCGCATGTCGCGTTACACAAAATCATGAGATCTTTAATTTCACTACTTCATATAAGTCGAGATTGGTCTATCCGTTAGATCTTTGACTTTAAATTAACCCGGCAGTAGTTCGATCCTTTTTTTTTCCTCGGGGGGAAATGCGTAACCGCACGACAGTGGTTCGATCCTGGTGAACAGCACTATTTTTTGTTTTTCTATTATTATTTTTTTTGAAGTGAGAACTTCTTTAACGGCGTTGTACACTTTTTTGTAATGGTTAAAAAATGTTAAACTCGCGTCAGAACACGTGACCGTCAGGACACGTGACCCTGATCGAAAATTCGTAAGACCAATTAAAATTGAAATGGCCGCAGGAACTGTCGAGGTGCGGTGAGGGGTCCACGTAAGCCGGCCGAGAACAATAGCGGCTGGCAATAGTACTGGAAGTCACACGTCACTTGAGACAGTTTTAATCAATTTATTTACTTTGTTAGGAAAAATCTAAATTGTGCTTTTATTTGATTTTGTTGTAAATATTAATTAGGTAAGTTAATATAAATTTAATATTATTTATTTGTTATAAAATTACGTTTTTAAGTAGTATATTAATGTTATGTTTTGATCATATTTTTAATTTAATTGTAAATATTTTGATTCATTATTACTAGTTATATAATTATGTACGCACAACGTTACAACAGGAAGTTGATTTTTCTGAGGGATAAACTTTTTAATGTAATATAAAGTGTCATGTTTGTGTACGATAGCGCAATAAATAAATATTGTATTCTACCACATAAAAGATAGTACTTTTATTCTGATAATTAAAGCAATTCGTGCAAAATTATTCCATAACCATTCCAAAATATCCAAAACGCACAACGTTAATACTTTAATACCCGTAATTTTTTTTCTCTTATATAACGGTCTTCGATCGATCTTCCATAACGGGTAGGCAAAATACAATGAATATTCATACGAGATTAGCTCACGGCTATAGATAGCGGAATGTTCGTTTTTAAGTTAATCCTGGGATCTCCCTCAAATTACGAACAGCACGAGTACTTAAGAAACCTCTATCCGTAGCATAATTTATTACGGTAAAGTATTTAAGTTTTGTTGCGATTTTAATCATGTCGATAGAAGGCTACTGGAACTGGGGTTGAGAAGCTTGGTGGCGCACTGGCGCGTGCGCTCAGCGAACGATTGCTAAGGTTAAGCAACGTTAGCTGTGGTCAGTCCTGTGATGGGTGACCAAGATACGAAACATCTCGAACTCCTCCATGTTTCGGATGGCACGTTAAACAGTGGCTCCTGCACCTGATCTCGCCCCGGTCGTGTCGGCTAACCATCCCGTCGGACTTTACGAGTGCGCTTGCGCACTATATCTCCCGCACGGATGGTTAGAGTCTATTGAGCTTGGCCGCTGTGACGGAATATCGATGAGGCAGTCATTACTAGAATTGAGTACATTTTTTAATTCTATGGCGGACTTAGAATAATACATGCGAGCTCTCTTTTTTCCTGTGGATGTTCTTAGAGGGGAGTTTACCGCTGTAACGAGGTGATCGCCACCTCCTAATATATCCAATGTCTGCAGCCCACGGATAAATATCTGGCCACCTTTATTTCGTTAGTCTATGATTCACTTTTAGCAGGTCTGGCGCACTTCACAGCTTAGAACTGCGACTTCACTGATCAGCGCGAATCAGCCTTAAGTCATATCTCATTGTCTGTCGTGAGTGATAGCGTGTGCGCAAGACTTTTTTTTATAGCAACCAAGTTGGCAAACAAACAAACTGCCCACCAGATGGTAAGTGGTAACAGTCATCTATAATACATGTGGCTCCTGTGAGATTCGCAGCAAAACTGCAACCCCCACAAAAACCACAGTGTACGTTGCCAACTTGTGACACAAGATGTAAAGTCACAGTACCCAGTAATTTCACTGCCATATCTTACCCTTCAAACCGGAACACAGCAATGCAAGTACTGCTGCTTTGCGGCAGAAATAGGTAAGATGGATATACCCAAGCAGACGACCCTGGAACAGAGTGTCCCTCCAGTAGACTGTTTTATTTCAATCAATGCTATGTGTTATCCAATTCTCTTAAAGTGAAATCTTAGGACAGACGGTACGGCAGTTAAATAAACAAATTCATTAAAGTTTTAATACAGGGTTAGTTCCAGATTCACTGCTGTTTAAAATCTCTTCATAGTCACATTGGCTGCGGCTGCAGCTTACCGCGATCCGCTTTCTATCGAATTGCGGGCTGCAATAGTTTGAATTTATTTGCAAATGCTTTTTAGTAAACAAGAGAGCTTCGGGGTGTCCTTATAGTATTTTAATTTTCCCACTGTTTCTGTAAGGAGCTGCTAATTTATCCACACAGAAACCGAAATCATTGGAGAGATAAACCATAATGCTTTGTGCTGTAAAATAATTCAAGTTATGTGTGAGTATAGTGAGTGAAATCAAATAACTCGGTGAATGGTGGTCTCTTTCCACCACCACCACCCACCACCCATCCCCCTCATCCATCCACCTCAGTGGTCTAGTGTTTGAGGCCACCGGGTGTTGATCGGGGGGTCCGGGATTCGATTCCCAATGGGTGTAGAAATTTTTCTGCTCGGTTCGGTTGGTAGTAGGGCTTCTGAGCCCGCCTGGCTAGCTACCACCGTCTTACCTAAGTTTGTCGCCATAATAACAATGTTTATAGCATTGTTGTGCTCCGACAATTAGAGGTAAGATAGCCAGTTCCTCAGTTGTTGAGGAGTCCAGCTGAAGCTCGCTTCCACCTTCGGCCTTATCGTCACCTACCATCAGGTGAGATGAAGGCCACGCGCTTCCCTATCGTGTGTAAAAATAATCGGTTACTTAAATGTAGTGGTTGTTTTAGATAATACATATTCGTTTTTATTACTTTCGTGAGAGTACTTTCAGTTCCCCTCATTTATTCTCACCCACATGATCAAATGATTAATGCGCTAAGTACATACAATTGATCTTAGTTTTTAGGCATTATTAGGCGTCTTAATTATCATATAATAAGCCATGGGCCTGATTGTTACCATTTTTACGACAAAATATATTTTGGCTACAAATTTTACTCTAACAATATCAATTAATTTTCATCAAGTTAAAATCGGCTCGGCTCGGCTATGAAAATTGTACTTTTGAACAAAAAATCTAGGACGCTTTAGCTGATAGCCTATTAATTAATTGCGCGTTTAATTAAGTCCAATAACGGTATTATTTTTTGTATAAGTGAAATCCTTTTTTAATTACGGACAAATTGAGATCCAATTTTCGCTTCAGTGAAAAATTCAAGTAATAGGTTCCACCATAAAAATACTTTGTTACCAGCTGAAGCTAAGAAGAATATCGTCTTTTATAGAGAAATTAATTAGAAATAGAACGCTCCTTTGTGATATTTGTAGGTATATTTTGCCCGGGACAAAGTTCTAGGAAGATATTAAAGAAGTATTTTGTAACTAGATTTTTTCCATCACTATGCCCGCGCCGTCGAAGAAGTAATAAATGATTTGATTATCACCGATTCTTACGAAGCTTTCTGTGTGTATTGGAATAGGTCCAGGAGAGGTTTTTATGTACGATTGGACCTGGAAGTTAGCGCTGTGATCGTACAGGAAGTCTGCTGGGCCCACTAGTATGTATATAAATGTGAGACATAGTACATTTTGATATTTCAGTGATTTATTTTAAATGGATGTTGATTACTCAATCAAAATAGATTTTTAAAGATATGAATCTACACCTGTTTTTTTATACAGCTTAGTTGGCAAACAAGCGTACTTGTCGTGCGGTAACGCAGCCTATATCAGGGCAAACACTTACTGTTACGAGATGAGGTCAAGCACCTCTCCCTCAAGATAATACTGCATTTCTTAGAAGATCCAGGGCTTGTGGGAGAACTGTAATAGTGGCGGTCACAATAGATCTTATAGGTCGCATTGACAAACCATAACCGCTTACAGCAATAAAAAAAGCATACTGCCCACCTGATGGTAACTAGTAACTGTCGCTATAGTTTAAATGTGGTACATGTGAGATTTGCAGCAAATCTGCAATCCCCACAAGAATGATAGAAACACAGTGTACCGTTGCCAAATTGTGACATAAGATGTAAAGTCACGGTACCCAGTAATTTCACTGCCATATCTTTTTCTTTTAAATGCAAGTACTGCTGCTTTCCGGTAGAAAAGGTAGGACGGAGGTACCTAAGCAGGCGACTCTGGTACAGAGTCTCCCCCCGGTGAAATGTGACATGTGGTACTAGCAGCTAATTCCAGACAGATGACGGTCTATAGAGACGCTTTTGATTTGAGTATAGGTGATAAATAGTTTATAGAGTAGGGAATCTGATGCGTTTTACAATAAATATTGCTGACTTACAGTGCTATTCACTCAACGGTCCACTAAACAATCTATTGGAATAGCAAATCATGTCATTTTATTAAGGTAATAATACCTATAATGCTTCGCACTATTAGTTTTGTTACCAGTCATGGACCGATCGAAATAACTCGGTCATATCAACGTGACAAAAAAAATTCTGTGTAAATTCACATGGGCACCGCCATCAAATACAAAAGAAGTTTTATAATCGCTGATTATGAATATTAGAGAGCCTTACTTTCTAGTGGTGAACCACACGCTTATTTATTTACTTGACTGTACTCCACCCATCTCAAATTGTACAACTGACAATGATTAAAGCGATACATTTTGTTTAACCCGCGATCACTCGCGCGAGGTGCTGTCAGCACCCCAGAGATATTTGAACGTAAAAATGACTACCAAAACCTTTGTTTATGAGCTCGTGCGTCTGTGTAGCTTAGAATAATCTATAAAAGCGTCGAAACGAAATGGGAGGGATAGTGTGCCCCGAGCCCTGGCTTCATGAGGACGGGTCAAAAGTTGCGTGGGGTGCTCATGACACCCCACGAAAGCTAGAGTTTTTATACTTCTTGTTATGAAAAAAATGAAATGAAAATGTTATATATATTTTTTTATTTTTAGTAAGAAAGTTTAAGTTAGAAATAGAGAAGTTATTTTTTACGTTCTTTCTAAGAAAGTGACCACAATATTTTTAATAAAAAGGCTGGTTACTATAATATTTTGAAAAACAGAATTAAAAGTTGATTGTAAAAGATGTATTTTTTTTATTCGTAAACACTATAGAACACAAAATAAAAAATACTGATATAATTGCATTCACATACATATTTATATGTGCAAAAATTTAGTTTTAAAGATCTGGGGTGGCCACAGTACCCCGCGAGTGCTTATGGGATTAAAAATCGCGCGAGTGATTGAGGGTTAAGTATAATCATTTTGTTATTGAATTATTGTATATTGGGTTTCATATAGATTTTTTATTTGTATTTATTTTGTGTAACATTTAACGTATCGTTAATAAGAATAATTATCACTAAGCTACTTCTAAATAATTAACTTTATTATTTAGAATACAAGCTTAAAGAAAACGGTTTAGTTTAAAGCATATGATTAAAGTATATTATGATGTATTATTTCGTTACTATTTTATTCTGATTTGTAATTAAAAAGAAAAACTTAACATATAAAAAAAATCTGTTTGGTTCCTTTTATAATAAATTAATAAATATTATCTGAGACTCTGTACCACCGGAGGGACACTGTACCACCGGAGGGAGACTCTGTACCAGGGTTGCCTGCTTGGGTACCTCCGTTTTACCATTTCTGCCGCAAAGCAGAGTGCTTGCATTGCTTTGTTCCGGTTGGAAGGGTAAGATATCGCAGTGAAATTACTGGGTACCGTAACTTTACATCTGATGTCACAAGTTGGCAACGTACACTGTGGCCCTTGTGGGGGTTGCAGTTTTGCTGCGAGTGTCACAAGAGCCACATGTATAATGGGTGACTGTTACCACTTACCATCAGGTAGGTAGTTTGCTTGTTAGCCAACTTAGTTGTATAAAAAAATATTTAAAAAAGAAAACAGGAGAGATAAAAAAAGCATCTGCCCCACTCGGAATCTTACGATCTCACTTTTTACAAGCTTTTATTTACTTTCACTTGTCCAGTGTCTGTAATTAAATCTTGCAAGTTAAATTTGACTCATTTCCCGATTTCCGATTAAGCTGAAATTTTGCATGCATATGTATATCGCGTGACAATGCAATATTATGATGACATGAAGCTGATTTAATGCCGGAGCTGGAAGGTGGCCATAGGAACTCCGCAATAAAACGACACAACCCCATCGAGTTTGGGCTCGTGTGATTCGTATTGATGAGTACAAAAAGGTTGTATTTTAAAAAGTTTTTTAAAATAGTGTATCTTGTTAAATAATTGATATTAAAGCATATAATTATGCAATCTAGCCAAATACAAATTAATCACTATACTCTTACATTTAAGAAAACTTAAGTCATATAGTTTGAGAACACTTTTCTTGCAAGCTAATTCCACTAACCTATTACTCACATAAAAAAACAGGATTAAGTTAGATGGCTATAACCAAAAGATTACATACTGAAGGGGTTAGAATATCGTATGCGGGACTCGTCTCGTAAAAGGATTTCATTCCACAGCTAATTATGGGACATCACCGACAGAGTTCCACATCAAAAGCTCGAATAACATGTCCATAGCTTCGGCTGAACCCAACGACCTTCTTTCACCCCTTCACAATAAAGTCACCGGCATTTAGCGAGATTGCTGGATTCACATCTCGTTTACCTTGTTTTTACGACTTTGAAACGATGTTTTTAAATCCGGCTGTTATATACGTTTGAATCTAAACTTATGTCAATGAAATAAGGTCGCATTTCCAATAAATTATCAGACAAATAGTAGTTTTGTTCGCTTTTTATCTAATGCAATAAAATCGCAGTAAACCTTAATGAAGTTGCCTGGAAATATCGCAATAATTTAACGATATGGCTGGTTGTTCGTTAGTGTTGTAACCTCAACATATGTATTGGTTGTCCGATGTAGAATAGAACATGGAAATATTGTAGAGTCAACTTTTTTTTTCATTCCTACTTGTATTTGCAGACATTTTGAGTATATTCAGGATGTATGAACAAACAAGAGAGAGATGATAACTTATTCCATGGTTTTACCGTGCGGGTGCCGGGTCCATCGCGTTACAGAGAAAAGAGCCAAGAGTCAAGGGCTTATGACCCAGGTGCAGGTTTAAGTAGCTACTTTACAATGCATCAACATTCACCTTCACCACCTCGGCTCCTCTCTCTGCCTAACCATATTTGATAATATGTTTCCTTTAAATTAGAATGTCTTGCTTTATTTTGACGACAATTGCCTGTAAAGGCCTATGTTAAATAACGATTTTTGAATTTGAATGTGAAACATAAATTATAAAGCGTTTCCTTTATTTTATTCTTCTTCATCGACACTATATTGAGGTGCATAATAACACATTTTTTCTTTAGCTAATAAAAAGCACATAAAAATGCTATCAATCCATTTACTTGTTTATGGAAAAGTTATACACCGAATTTGGTAATCATTCGCCTATTTTTTAAGCAATTTAGCATAAGCAATGTAGTATACATAAGCATTGTATCCGACATGTAAAAAACAGGTGAACACAGCATTATTATAATAGTACTCGCACTTTCGCTTAAAATTTTAGTTTTGTACTTACTAAAATCTTCATTTAGCACAACAGAAATACAACATAGGAATTATATTGGGTGTAACTTAAAATGAAATAATATTTAAGGGCCATATAGGTTAGATATACGATGAACCCTAATAGGTACTTATTTTCGTACATCTGGAAATCTAAAACTTTTCGAATTAATTCACTTTGAACTGAAAGCAAAAACATTCAAGTGACAACCCTAGTCCACTTGACTATGGAGTTAACTCAAAAGAAATGTAAACACTGCATAAATAAAAAAGGTAAGCTGATGTAGAGCTGTTGATACTTAGGATCAAAAATTATCTGTTTATTTTGTATGAAAAAAAGTAACTTGAAAAGCTCCAATATTCCTACAGAATCTCCACTTCTGAGAGAACAGCTCATACACGTCCCCACCGAGGGGCTAGAGCTTACCCTAAGTCAGGGTGTTTAGGCCTTAGTCCACCACGCTGGCCCAATGCGGATTGGTCGACTTCACATACACCTTTGAATTTCTTCGCAGATGTATGCAGGTTGCCTCACAATGTTTTCCTTCACCGTAGGACCGTCAGACAAATGTACATATGAAATTCGAAACGACAAGCACGTTCGTACATGGCGGTCTCGAGCCCCGGACCTCTCGATTGGAAGGCAAGTGCCGAGTCCACAGCACCACTGACGTTCTAAATTCTTCTGATGGATCAATACCGTTAAATATTATTTCGGTGTTCCTATACAGCTTTCCGTTGGCTTACGACTATGCTGCTGATAATTAAACAAAATTGTTTGTCAGAGATCTCCGCCAGGGTAAAAAGATCACATTTCTAATTGAATGTTGACGATTTACACACCTGATACTCCGCTCTGCCGTACGTCACTTAAAACGTCTCAATTATTCAAACAAGCAAATTAAACAAAAACAACGACGCACCGAAGTTGTATCCTCGTCACAACTCCACGATTACCCACGAAAAGGGCACGTTGAACGAAACACTCGACTGACAAGTACATTAGATCCTGTAACCTCTGATATATTCTTAATCAACACACCTTTGTTATCGCTAATTGTGTCATTTTGTATTCCATTTGGACTAACACCGACGGGCTTAGCCGGCTTTGTGGAATCCGTTTTGCATTCAATGCAGATTAATTTAAATTTAATTGTCTCAATTTTCCATTCTGGCTCTTAAATTATTACCGAAGACTAGCTGGGTTCTTAGATTAGAGGCGACTTTGCCGGCTTTGGGATCTGACACTGAAAATCGGATAGATTTGCGAGATATAAGCTGTTGAAATTTGGGAATTATTAAGAAGGCTTAGTAAGCGCCCTTCACAGGAGACTTGAAATATTTTTCGTATTTCTTGTCATATTTTTTTTATCTTTTTTTGTACATCCCCCTTTGGTGCAGAAAAAGTTCAAATTATAAGAATGTTTAGAGAGATTTCTCCACCTAACAAAACTGCAGCTAAAATCATCTTCATGTTTTCTGGGCATGAGCGAGGTTGCTATAGATATTTTTAAATTCGTTGGACTTACAAGTATATTACATGTCCTATTTCTTACTAATATAGTTATGTTAATTAGACATCTATATAAAGGGAACTACATCTAGGTCAACCTATTTTGCTTGAACATATCGACACAAGTCATGTAGGTACGATCTAGCATATTCGTGTATTGTCATCAAAACTATGGGGTATTAGAGCCTTTATTAAAACCTTAGTGAAGTCGGGAACCTTTAAAGCGTTGCAGTTTTCATTATTTAGTCGTTTAATAACAGTTTGGTAAGATTCCAGAAAG
The DNA here is from genome assembly GCA_963935595.1 of Schoenobius gigantellus. NCBI lineage: Eukaryota > Metazoa > Arthropoda > Insecta > Lepidoptera > Crambidae > Schoenobius > Schoenobius gigantellus. Next base: position 10,614,709 of record OZ012563.1, on the reverse strand, counting down.
CCGCATTGGCTCCGGTTCCCGATATAGCAAAGTCGATTATTAAACTGTTCCTGGTTATCAATAACTCATTACAGTCCACATAATGGGTTGCACAGACATAATAACATTTCGATGGAGACATTAATAATTGGGATGATGACTGAATTCTAATTTTCACGTCTCATCATAAAATAATAAAATGCCATAGAAAAAGACGCAATCATGTGAAATTGGAATTAAAATCGGTTTGGAAATACATCAGATACAAGCATTTTATGCTGTTAATTTGGAAGCGATTAGACAGAGAGATCCGACATCAACCGTGACGTCATTGTTGAGTACGGCCATATAAACTCCATATAAATTGCCGTTTTGCTAGGAAGAGATGGATAAAAATCTTTATTAACTTACATGTTGGTTGATTTTATAGTTATACTAAAACTGATTTTTTTCCTTCTGTTTATCTTAAGAATGAGCTATTATTAAAGCATTTTTTTTTCATTTATCTAGCCTATTATCAAACGTTGATATTCCAGGAAACGATTTCATGGCGGGAAAGTTTTCTGAACATTCTAATCAATGAAGAATTAATTTTGCAGCTTATTCGGATAATGCACTGTGAATTAAAATAAAGACACAGGACCAAACTATCTGTAGATATAAAATTCTCGCGGCATGATGTTTGTCCAGGATAAGCCCCAAAAGTAGCTACTTAACCGATATTTGTGAAATTTGACTTACTGTATATAATTTAAAAGATAAGATAGATTTTATCTCGATGATTGACCTCATCATCACAGCTCATATACGTCCCTACCGAGGGACACGAGCCTACCCTAACTAGTTATGTTAGGGCGATTAGGCCTTAGTCAAATCACGCTGGCCCAGTGCGGATTGGTTGACTTCACATACACCTTTGAATTGCTTCGCAGGTGTATGCAGGATTCCTCACAATGTTTTCCTTCACCGTAGGAGCGTCAGATAAATGTACGTATGAAATTCGTGAAACGAAAAACACATTGGTACATGGCAGGATCGAGCGTGGGCCTCCCGATTCTACTCGGGGCACAGTCCAGTGTTGAGACCACAGCGCCACCGACGCTCTTTGATATCAACATTTATTATTTCGAATGAAATAGTTTGTAATTATTTGTTAGTTCCATAAGTTTCGTACATATGGCGGTGTGAGTTAATTTATCGACACTGCACTTGTTTATTTAGGTTGGGTAACCTTCCAGCTATATTGCTGTGTATCGTTTTGGATGAAAACGTTATTGTTACCTTAATGGGTGAATATTAAGTTTATTATAACATTGATCTAACGTACTTTTTCTACAAATTTAATGCAAGGTGTGGCTGGGCCAGTTAGCTGTTAACATATATCCTATATGTATCCCTTTTCAACAGTCAAAAAGGATTTATATTTACCGCATTGAGCATTGGGAGTAGAGTTCACCAGCGGTTGTTTGGGACTCACCTAACTGATGAAGGCATACCCACAATAAATGCAGGATGTTCCATCAATTCACATTCTCGACACACAAATTGAACTTCTTGCAATCACTTTGGGTGCCACGGAGATACTCCGCCGCCACGCTAGGTAACTCTTCAGGATAGGGAGTGTAAAGGAATGCTTTTTGGACCTCTTTAGCATGGGGGTCATTAGTGCAAGTGACGGGAGTCCCATTTCGTCACTGCAACCTCAGCGGTCACCTGGTGGAGGGCATCATAAGTGCGCCTCCATCCCGGCTGCCTCCTAGTTATTATCTATATCCATGTGATTGTAGACCAAATGAGAAAGGACTAGGACTGGAAAAGCACTTTCGTCTGACTGGGGATCATAGTCAAGTGGTGTTATTTTGTGTTTCTACGCAAGAGCGAAGTCGCCAGAGCTCAATGGAAGGATATGGTCAGTGCACTTGTGGTGGCAATGCGGGGCTTGACCACTTGGCGGACTTAATGCCTCTACCAGTCAACCACTGAAATTTAGTAAAATCGTTGACGGTGTTTATACGAATTATATAAATATTATTGGTTTTCCACTTATTGTAGAAGCCGTTGACTTTCTTTTCACCTGATAGTAACTGACGATAATGCCGAAGGCTATCTTACCTCTTATTGCCCGAACACGTCAATGTTATTAACTATGTTATTATAGCGACAAGCTTGGGCAAAAGGCTACGCCTTGCTAAGCTTTTTTACGCCTTGTTTTGTATGCACAATTAAAACTTTTTCTATTGAACATATTTGAATACACCTATCTAAAATAATAACTCAGATTTTCCATTTCTAAATATAATGCAATCTAAGCCAATGAAGTCACTATATTTTTAATGTTTGCAAAAATATAATTAACAATAACAAACACAGTATTGTTTAATATCTCTTATTGTATTTTAAAAACCTAGCGACTCGCCCGCGGCTTTGGAAGCGTGGATAATTTATATTAAACTATTACAAGTGCGAAGCCGGGGCGGGTCGATAGTTATTATACACATATAAACCTTCATCTTGAACCACTCTATTTATTGCTAAAACTGCATTAAAATATGTTTCGCAGTTTAAATGATCTAAGCGTACAGACAACGGGAGCGACTTTGTAAAGAAGAAATAGCAGTGGAGTTTGATTTTTGCATAAACCTAAATATGTTCAGATTGTTGATGTTTCATTATTATTTATTGGTTTTTGATTAAAACTTAGGTTTTCGATCAAAAATATCATTTTCTCAAAAACTTGCAACATACCTATCCACTCAAACGATATACCTACAGGGCAAAAATTACCTTACAGTCATCACAAAGTTTTGTGGGCGGATGAAACGTAGCGCTCGCTGTAGGCATTGAATAGTAATTGCCTTTTTAGACAACTCAAAACTTTCAGCGGTGAAGGTACTATGGTATTATACTTATGTAAAGGAACACGGCCGTACGTAAATGACTAGATGGTGTTATTAATAATTTACAAAAAATTACGTTGTTTTTTGTTAAGTAAGCTAAATTTCTCGTGATTTCAAATCAAGCCAAGCGATGAACTCATGGAAAGTTTAAAAAAATTAAGAACTTATAATATAATGTAGTTAGTTATAATTTGGCGTCGACTTAAATTATGCATTGTCATGGTATTCTCAGATTATTTTTTACTTATTGGTGTTTTTGAAGATGGTTTTTATATTTTTTGGCTAGTTCCACACGTTAGCACTGACATAGAGAGAAAACGAATATCAAATAAAGGAATACTGCATTACTGTGATTTATGTTTTTTCATGTTATTGAATTAAAAGCATATCATAATTCATAATATTACAAGAGACTAAGTATACAAAAAAATCATTGCTTTAGCGGAAAACAATTAACAACACAATACATCACATTTTTTTGTTTAAACAAACTTTCCTGAAATGTTTTTAAGAGTTGTATTCATTTACTAAGGGTGCAACCTGTGCAATAAAATATTCGGGGAGCAAAGTTAAAGTCAAAAGTCTGAAATGTGCAATTTTATTGTACTTATTTTCTATGATCTCCTGAAAATTAAAGATGACTCTATTTTATAGTATAAATGTATCTGAGAGCTGCGAATATAAAAAAATATTCAAAGCTACCCAAATCATATTTCACGAAGGCTAACTTGAAAATATTAAAACAGTAATGAACTCGAAAAGATTAGCAAACAAACGAATTAAGCTCTTATCTCACCGAAAAGGGTCTAAACTCGTGGCAGCCTCAAACTCTTGTGGGGAGAAGTGGAGAAATTTCACAGACAAAGAAAATGGCTCGCGGACGATTAATCCGTCTAATGGAACGAGAAATAATGATGCCGCTTATCGAGTAAGTGCTCTTGCAAATATTAGAGCGAAAACACGAGTGTGAACATTGGATAATGTCTCCGAATCCCTAATTCCTTGACTGATTAGGACAGCATATGATATGCAGATACTAGGTTTCTCATTTTTCTTTATACAGCCGATGATGGATGGTGTCTTTCCCCCAAGAAAGACATGTTCTCTGGAAAATGCCGCCTGTCTTTTTTATGTCGTGAAACGTTGTATGTGTCATAATGTTTTGCTGAATTTTTTTGTTTTCGGAAAATTTTGTTAGTGAAATGTATTGAGGAAACAATGTACTTGTACACCGAGTTGTGTTACAAGGCTTTTGTGAAAAAACAATAACAAAAACCAAACAGAATTAAATATATTTACATTTACAATATTTTGTTTGAAAAACAATCAAAATATAGTTTTAAACGCTGGTTTATAAAATTATTTTAAGAATATTCCGTTTCAATATACCTACTACAAATTGTCCAAAACAAAAATAAACAATCTTATTATTTATATTCACATAACCTATCCTACGTTGTCCTATATATTTTAATAAATAGATAAAATTCTAAGGCCCTTAAGTTACTTATAAAAAAATATAATACAATATATTCACAGTAAACTTATCTTCGCAATAATATCACGACAGGGTCTTCGTATCTTACTGCACATTATTCACACTTAATAAAAAAAAATATTTTCCGATTTCCGGTTTCCGAAAAGGCTATAGTACTATAGACCACATCCGTACGCTGCGGCAGGTAATACAGAAGGCCAAGGAGTATAATCTGCCACTTTGCTTGGCGTTTGTGGACTATGAGAAAGCCTTCGATTCGATCTAGACATGGGCGGTGCTGCAGTCTATCCAAAGGTGCCATGTAGACTACAGGTACATAGAGGTGCTAAGGTACCTATACGAAAATGCCACTATGTCGGTTCGACTCCAGAACCACTCTCTAATCCCATCCAATTGCAGCGAGGTGTAAGACAGGGAGACGTTTTCTCTCCAAAACTCTTTACCGCTACATTGGAGGATATTTTCGAGCTTCTGGATTGGAAAGGATACGGCATATTCATTAATGGCGAGAACCTAACACACCTCCGTTTTGCGGATGATGTAGTTCTAATGGCTGAGACATTAGAAGACCTGAACACCATGCTTGGAGATCTCAATAGGGCTTCCCAAAGAGTGGGTCTTAAAATGAACATGGATAAGACAAAATCATGTCGAATGCCCATGTTGTACCCACTCCAGTTAATATTGGGAATACTACACATAAAGTTGTAGACAATTATGTATACCTGGGACAGATAGTCCAGTTAGGTAAGTCCAACTTCGAGAAAGAGATCCCTCGTCGAATCCAGCTCGGATGGGCAGCGTTCGGGAAGTTACGAATAGTCTTCGCGTCCAAATTACCTCAGTGTCTCAAGACGAAAGTCTTTGATGACCTACGGAAGCGAAACGTGGCCATTCACTTTGCGTCTCCTCCGAAGGCTCAAGGTCGCTCATGCAGCGGGCAATGAAGAGAGCACTGCTTGGGGTCTCTCTGCGTGATCGGATCCGAAATGAGAAGATTCGCAGGAGAACTAAAGGAACCGACAATGCTCGAAGGACTGCTCAGCTGAAGTGACAGTGGGCGGGACACATAACGAGAAGAACCGATGGCCGTTGAGGCCGAAAGGTTCTTGAGTGGCGACCACGATCCGGACGACGCTCAGTGGATAGGCCCCCGACCAGGTGGATCGACGATCTGGCAAAGGTCGCGGGAAGCCGCTGGATGCGGGCAGCACAGAACCGATCGTTGTAGAGATCCATGGGAGAGGCCTATGCCCAGCAGTTGGCGTCGTCGTGCGGCTGAGATGATGAAAAAAAAAATTATACAAAATGGTTCTTCAACATAAGTAGCAAAATCAAGTCAATGTAAGCTTCGAATTTGCTGTCCTCACAAGAGCAAAATACATTGCAACAATCCTCCAACAGCGATTATTATTGGCATATTTGTAGATCACTTAAACCACTATCCTATATCTCATTTTAAACTCTTATGTAACGCCTTTTTACAGGCTTAACCTAAAAAAGTTCTGTGCGCAATCCGGGACTAAAGATGGCCAAAATAATCGTTTGTATCGATACAGTGTATCGATACGTATCGCAACCAATCGTATCGATTCAGCGATAAATCGCAACGTCTTGTATCGATACATACGATATTTATCAATTATTTCAACAGGTTGAAATAAAATAAAATAAAAGAATTAGTTCGAACAGTAAAAATGACTTAATTTTTTTAAAAATACCTATCACAATATTATACAATCGCCATTGAGAGGCCGGTCGGTGCAAAGTTTTTTTACATTAATCTCTCCTTACCAAAACATAAAGGACGTTTATTACTACAGGTTCAATCAAATCATAATTTTAAGCAGATAAACATGGATTCGATATTTTTTATCAGGAGATACCATCGTGTATCGATACAAAATATCGACATATCGCATTCCTACGAATCAATACAGCATAATATCGATTCATATCGCGCATCTTTATCCGGGACCATAGTTGGGTTTATAGCATGCTACAACTCTAGTTTTATCGCTCTTTTCTGATTTTAAGTTGAATTTGTTGTATTCATAGAATCACTATTAATAGCACGGCGTGACTATCAATATATTCGGCCGTCAAGGTGACGCCTTATTTTTCTTTTTGTTATGGTGGCAACCTTGTACTATTTTGGTTAACTCTTTTTTAATTTGCTATCTGGGATGAGGGCACGTGGAATCTGTCTAAAATGTTGTATTTACAGCCTTTGCTCACGATTAAATTGTTATTTGAGTGGCAAATATAAAACATTTTTTTATGTTTGTCACTTTGCACTATCTTACAAATACTAAATAACTAAATTGAAAAATGATAAAATCAACATAAGAAAAAAATTAGTCTCGCGTGGTGATCAAACCTGCGTTTTCAAATTAATCGTCACATTTTAATACAGATTTTACATATACATAAACAAATACAAAACATTGGCGTTACTTTTGTACCTAACACAGGAAACATCTGTAGCCGGGTCATTCCAGTTATTGGACGAGAAAACTTTTTATCATAAAAAGAAAACATCGGCTAGCCTGCGCCAAGTGGCGAACGGTCGCAAATACACACTAGAACTTTGCCTGGAAATTACGAAAGTCCTTTTCGGCAACAGTTTTTCATGTAGAATTTCTCCTTTTGTTTCTTAGGATTTGCTGAGGAGAATCGGGCTGCCGCCGCATGGGTGCGGATGAGGCGCCTAATGAAGCTGTAGACCTACATAAAAGTTGCCTTTTTCTTTTGTATTAGGTACTAGATTTCAGGGCTTAACTTTTTACGTCTCTGTCTCAACGCAACGAAAGCGTAATTCGACAATCTAATAAATAATATGCCTTCAAATTTTTCGATTGGCTTCGAAAACTCTTTATAGTAGCTAATTAATAGACGACATCATCATTATAATACATATGTTTAGTAAGTTGACTACAAGAACGTCAAAATCGATGTGGTGTTTTATTTGCTATAGTTACGTTATTAATTGCCTCTAACTAAAGTCTAGTTTTTTCAAACAAATAACAGCAAGGAAGCGATCTTTTACAGGCTTGAAAACTTTTTATGAAACAAAAAAGTAGTTATACAAGTATAAGTAGTTATTCAAATAATAAAAATTCGTAGTTTGAATTATATAATAAAAATTAACTTATTAAAGAGATTCCAATACCGTAACAAATCGGTGTTCAACAAAGATATTCAAGTACATTTATTATTTTGTTTAGCGCGATAATTTTATTCACTTGCTACGCGCACACACAGATAGATTGTAGTGACTGCTACATTGATTTACTACCAAACGTAGTAAATCAATGGACTGCTACGATATTTGCTACGAAATACATGTAGCACTCTCTACACATCTTTATTTTACTTTACTCTACACTCTTTGTACAACTAATTTAATTGTAGAAATTTCAATTCTATAACGATTTGGTGTTGAACAAAGACATTCAAGTACGAAGTATTAATTTTGTTCTGATTTGTGAGTGATTTTATTCGCTTGCTACGCGCATATGTAGACCGTAGTTGCTGCTACGATGTTTGCTACGAAAAATATGTAGCAGTCTACATAGTCTCTTTGTACTAAATTGTTTTGTACGCGAACATTGTACCAGATATCAATAAATGGCCGCATTTATCCGCCTAGCCTAAAATTCTTTACGAATTCTCCTTTATTATTTATAGTGAGGCAGCGTAAAGATTTCTCCCTAATAAGTTTTCCGTTAATGTTTGTTTTCTCTTATGTAGTTACTGATTCTCTTTGAAGTATCTTTCATAGATTCGCAGATCGTTGGGAACTGTTTTCTGGCAAACTTTTGGCAATAGTCCAATGGAAAAGGGTAATGACCCGAAATTCCCATAAATAAAGTTTCATGAGCTACATTAATGCCGAATATGATTAGTTTATATTATTAAAATATTTTATAGTCCGTATTGAGAACCCTGTATGTAGGTTGGGATTTTCAAATACCTATAATTTTTTTTTCGAGTATCTTTCGTTATACGGTTGAACCAGGAATGACAATCTGTCTTTGATTACATATTATACTAAAACAAATTATTTTAATGGAACTTTTTTGAAATAATATGCCTTTAATGTGTTTTTACTGCTGGTAAAAAATGAGGACGGAAAGCTCTCATAAAATGAAAATTAAAGTAAGCATAGATAATAGTTGCATAACAACAATCTGAAAATTATACTTTAGTAAAAGTAATTTTACGTTCATATCCCAATTTTGGTTTTGCTTATGAAAATAAAAATACCTACATACAACATTTCGCTCATCCATTATCATAATGGCTTGTCGTGGCCCAAATCATAATTCACAATACTCTTTAGGCTAGGTACCTATTCCTGTTATTCCCTAAAAGCATTGACTAGGTATCTACGTATTATTCTCACTTCAAGCTGTGTTACTCTAACATTATTGGAGTTGATGGTTTATTTTATTAGAATGAGACCTACTTGTACTTAGGACCGTATTACAGAACGCAACTCAAGCAGCGTTTGAACTCCAATCACGCAAAGCTAGTTTTGAGTGGAGATCACTACTTGAGTGTTCGTTCATCTGATTATAAGTGGCGTTTTAGGTGTCGATCAGCTGAAACTAGATTCAATAACAGGGGTGCGATTTCGATTACGTTTGGTATTTTATTTTATAACGTCGTTTGTGCGGCCTCGGCATATTCGTCGGCTAACATAGCTGCTAGCTAGCACTTTTATTTAGCACCAGGCCACTGCTGGACAATCTTTCCCAGCACCAACATACTGTTGAACTATCTTGCCTAGCGCCAGCCCACTGCTGGGAACCTTGCCCAGCACCAGGCCACTGCTGGACAATCTTGCCTAGCACCAGTCCACTGCTGGACAATCTTTTTCAGCACAAGCCCACTGCTGGGAATAATGCCCAGCAACATCTCACTGCTGAATAATTTTTCCCAGCACCAGCCCACTGCTGAACAATTTTTCCCAGCACCAGCCCACTGCTAAACAATCTTGCCCAGCACCAGTTAACTGCTGGACAATCTTGTCCAGCACCATCCCAGTGTTGGAATCATACCCAGCACCAGCCCACAGCTGAACAATCTTGCCCAGCAAAAATCCACTGCTGGACAATCTTGTCCAGCACAATCCCACTGTTGGGAATCTTGCCCAGCACCAGCCCACTGCTGAACAATCTTGCCCAGCACAAGCCCACTGCTGGGAATAATGCCCAGCAACATCTCACTGCTGAATAATTTTTCCCAGCACCAGCCCACTGCTGGACAATCTTGTCCAGCACAATCCCACTGTTGGGAATCATGCCCAGCACCAGCCCACTGCTGAACAATCTTGCCCAGCACCAGTTAACTGCTGGACAATCTTGTCCAGCACCATCCGAGTGTTGGAATCATACCCAGCACCAGCCCACAGCTGAACAATCTTGCCCAGCAAAAATTCACTGCTGGACAATCTTGTCCAGCACAATCCCACTGTTGGGAATCTTGCCCAGCACCAGCCCACTGCTGAACAATCTTGCCCAGCACCAGCCCACTGCTGAACAATCTTGCCCAACACCAGCCCACTGCTGGACAATCTTGTCCAGCACAAGTCCACTGCTGGACAATCTTGTCCAGCGCCATCCCACTGCTGGGAATCATGCCCAGCACCAGCCCACCGCTGGACAAACTTGTCCAGTACCATCCTACTGCTGGGTATCATGCCGAGCACCAGCCCACAGCTGAACAATTTTGCCCAGCACAAATCCACTGCTGGGAATCTTGTCCACCATCCCACTGCTGGACAATCTTGTCCAGCACCATCCCACTGCTGGAAATCATTCCCAGCACCAGCACCATTGATGGAGATACTCATCCAGCACCAGCCTACAGCTGGACACTCGCCCAGCATCAGATTGTGGCGTAAATATCAACTTTATTTGCTAACATAATATGAATTTCTTTTCTCAAGAGTGGTTTCGACCATACTTAAGTAATCAAAGATCAAATCTTTACTTGAGCGTATAACGCACTTCTATGATAAGCAATTACTCATATGAACAACGATCAATGAATCTCGTTTCAAGAAACATTCAAAAATTCAATTTCATCTTAAAACTAGTTTTAAAACTAGATTCATTACTGAGAATCGTTTTGTAATACGGGCCTTAGACTGATTGTAGTGATGTTGTTTTTGTGAAATTAATGTGTGACAGTAAATATAAATGAACAGATTATGTTTTAGCTAAAATAGTGTTTATAGTATAACTTTAGATTCTATGAACAAATGCGTCTGTATGTCAAATAATCTTTTCTTCTTCTACTTACTTCTACTTGAATCTACACTATTATTATAAAGAGGAAAGATTTGTATGTAACGAATAAACTAAAAAACTACTGGAGCGATTTAAAAAATTATTTCACTGTTAGTATGTTACATTATCCCTTGTTAATATAGGCTACAAAATAATTTTTCCTACGGGAAAAAATAAAATTCCCACTGGAAAACAAAAACAGCGCAGACGAAGCTGCGTAAAGTAAAGCTAGTCTGTAATATAATTATTTATCAAACACTAGAGGGAGAATCTGTACCCGAGTCATCTTCGTGGGTACCGCTCTCGTCACTTCGTGGGTATTGCTCTTTTATTATTTTGTCCCTTTACCATTTTGCGATCGCTTACCGTCTTGCTTCTTTGCCATTCCAAAGGCCTCTATCTTACCTATTTTCCACCAAGCAGCGGTCCTTGCATTGCTGTGTTCCGGTTTGAAGAGTAAGACAGGCAGCGAAGTTACTGGGTACTGTGACTTGTCATCTTATGTCACAAGTTGGCAACATACATTGACGTCCTTGTGGGGCTGTAGATTTGCAGGTCTTTCAGGAACCACGCGTACTATATGCGGCTACAGTAACGTACCGTAAGGTAGGCAGTTTGCTTGTTTTCTAACTTAATTGATAAAAAAAACTAATCGATGAAATCGATTAGACATTTAGACCCTTGACTACTTGATAAGTGACAGAAATCAATCAAGCGTTTACTATCGACCACCTGAAAAAAAATGTTGCTTCTATCATGAAAAGCTTTCTTTTTCTTTGCTTATTTACCCAGAGTGATTATTACTGTTTTGTACACGGCCTGTCTCAGCCATGACTATGATATCATTAGCAGAACGAAGGTGAGTCATGTACTCGCCGTTTATGTTGCCGAGTCCTCTCCAGTCCAAAAGCTTAAATACATCCTCCAACGCAGCTGTGAATAGTTTCGGCGATATAACATCACCCTGTCTCACACCGCGCTGAAGTCATACTGGTTTCGAGTTTTGGTCCTGAAGGCGGACTGACATGGTGGCCTTTTTGTACAATGACTACAACACATATATGAGGCTATAGGCACAATATTCGAAAACCTCTGTAGAGTTTCTCAACAAGTGGGTCTTAAAATGAACATGGACAAGACTAAAATAATGTCGAATTCCCGTGTAGTACCCACTCCTGTAAATGTTGGAGGCTGTACGCTGGAAGTTTTTGACGAATATATTTACCTGGGGCAAATAGTCCAGCTCGGTAAGTCCAACTTCCATAAAAGGGTAAATCATCATCATCATCATCATCTCAGCCGCACGACGCCCACAGCTGGGCATAGGCCTCCCCCATGGATCTCCACAACGATCGGTCAAGACGAAAGATTTCAATTCGTGCATGTTGCTAGTGATGACATATGGAACTGAGACGTGGCCGCTTACAATGGGTCTCATAAGAAGACTCAAAGTCACTCAAAGGGCAATGGAGAGGGCTATTCTCGGGGTTTCTGTACGTGTTCACATCAGAAATAATGAGATCCGTAGAAGAACTAGAGTTACCGACACAGCTCAAAGATTTGCAAACCTTAAGTGGCAGTGGGCAGGACACATCGCTCGTAGGACTGACGGCCATTGGAGCGGAAAGGTCCTCGAGTGACGGCCACATACCGGGAGACGCAGTATTGGTAGGCCCCCACAAGGTGGAACGACGATCTGGTGAAGGTCGCGGAAAGCCGCTGGATGCGGGAGGCGCAGGACCGATCGGTATGGAGATCTTTGGGGGAGGCCTATATCCAACAGTGGGCGTCTCTTGGCTGAAATGTTAACTCTTCGCCCTTAACCATTACCAAACTCCGGGTTGAACTTATGTCCGTGATACACAGATCCAGAATCGCACGTTAGAAATATCTTATCCTAAGTAATAAGCAAACAAACTCACTATAGCAAGTGTCCCATACAGCACCTGAACAGCAGCGGAGAGAGGAGCGCTCCTCTATGGTCAAAGCCCAGCCATGGATCCTGAGCCAGCCATCCTGAATATATTCTAGGAACACATGCTTATAACACAGTGGACGTGACAAACAACCACATATACAGGGCCCTACTTAGGTTACCAAGATACCTGATTACTTAAATAAGGTAATAATTAAATTCGCGAGTCACTCGTGCGCACTGTGACCGACCTATCATAATATGCGAGATAGTATGCGACTACTTAACGGGAGCGAATCTAGCGCGTACCCTAGATTTCCGAACAATTACCCTGATTAGATTCCATGTAAACGAAGTAACAGACAAAAATTAGGGTTGCAGCTGGCGTTTGTCAACCTGTCGTCACGCCTAGTGAGATCAGGAAATCCAGGGGAGAGTGAATTGAAATCTGTCAAATCCCAAATAATCCGCTTACCTACCTAATAACATCATCGTAAATTCGGGCCTTAATTTCCATATCACAAAACATTATCTCACTCAAAGCCGGCACATTCATATGTCTGTATAATTATTCTATTAATCTCATTCGGTTACCGGAACCTCTAACATTCCCTCGGCTATGGTTCGCCGCAGAGAACAACACTTGAGCGTGGTTGAAACGATTTTCATTCCAAATTTTAGTATAACATACTCAAGGAAATACCAACTATGCTCAATGCTTAGAATGCGATGCGAAAATATTGTAATTTAAATTTATTTAATATTTGAATTGAATTCAGTTATACCCTGTAAGAAATATTTCATGTAAACAAGGGAAGTTGTTTTTTCGTTTCTAAATCGAAGAGCGTATGAAGATTTTTGGATAGATACCTACTTTAATGAAAAAATAAAGTAATTCATTCAATCACATACTGGTTATTTTGAAGAAGAAGAAAGAAGAAATAATTTTTATTATCACAACACAAACGACGCGCTTACACAAACAATAAGTTAATAAATGAAACAAATGCCAAAAACTTACAGTAAAAAAAATAAAAAAATAAAAAAAAATGAACATAATGTTAATACAAGAATTATTGTGATCGCACGTCGCAGGCTGTGACAACGAGGTACACACTCAGCTTGTTGCTATGCTACGACACAGGGGTGCGATGTCAGACAACCTCCTTGTGGTGCACCCTGGGCAACCCGGCAGATTCTCTGCCGCGGGCTAATAGTCTGACGAGAGGACCCCCATGGAGGGGAGGCGTGGGATGGCCGGGTTCAACCTGGCGGGCCACTTCATGTGGTCACCCGCCTTATGCGGGGAAGGGCGAAGTCCCCTCTTCTTGTGTTAAGAAGAGTGTGTGGCTTTCGCTGGAAGTCGATTTCGGCTGCCGGAGGTGAGGCGATTCTTATCGCCATGGTGCTTTGCACCTTCTGGGGATTTTCCCTGAGCTTCGGCTCACAGCGCGGCGGTGGATCCAGTGAGGTCTGCCGTCGGGCAACCCGTTACCCGCACTGAGCGGGCCGGGGGTTCGGCGCACTGAGCGTCGGACCGCGTGGAAGACAACCACAATAAAAAACCAACCGGGGTGTAGAGCGGCGCAATTCTGTGCCGCTCCACAAAGTAGCTGAGCCAGATGGAGAGTCCGGCAACGGACATGTCACAGGCAGGGGGTCAGTGGGAATAAGGCCTGGCTGTTGTCCCCTTCCCCTTGTCTTGTGACGGACGGAGGAGCTGCTGGGGGGTTTTTAGTGGGTAGGCCCGGGCCGTGTACGGTCTGGGGAGTCCCACATATCCTCATGGTTTGGCTCGACCACGAGGAATGCGTAAATGCATTTTCCCCCCTCCCAAAAAAAAAAAAAAAAAAAAAAAAAAAAAAATGCTACGACACAGACGTAACACAACGCTGATTTTCAGTGTGAGCCCCAAGTGACGTGCGGACGCGAGGCCACACATACTATACACACTATATACTGTTTTGCTTTGTTAAATGATTTCTATCATACTATTATCTGATGAAAATCAAATTTTTACTTGTGAGCTTGTATAAATATAAACTACTCGTATGTTGATGCAAATGAATAATAAAAAAACGACAAAGTGCGAGTTAGACTCGCACGCCGAAGATTCTGACAAACCCTTTCTAAAATATAAGTTACCAACTACATATTTACGGTTTTCATATTTTTTCCTTAATATAATGCAAGACGTTGCTTCTTACCAAATTTCATGATTCCGGGTCAAAGTGATATCACAACGGTGATATCTATCGATCACGTTAACTTAATTTTTGACAGCTCTAGAACCGTACACCCGAGTATATTTGATATAAATTTCGATATGTCTACGCGTTCCTGAGAAAAAGTGTCTTGACAGACAGACGGACAGAGGGATAGCGAAATGATTCTTGAAGGTGCGAACCCTCAAAAACGAAAATGCCATATGAACGCAAGTGGCCACTTGTTAGCACTTATGTTTATTATAGAAATAGAATATACTCGTGTATCTTTTAAGAATATCATAAAAAGCAGCGCAAAACTGTTTAATCGTAACAGAAGGGGCACTCTCTAAGCCCACGATGAAAGTGAGTGGTACAAAAAGCTTCGAACTCGAAGCTTTTTGTACCACTCAGCGAGAAAACGCACGTTTTGGTGACGTCGATAACAACACGCAGAAATAAACAGCGACCTTCAACATTCTGTTTATGGTTTTTTTATTGCAATCAGTTGGCAAACAAGCAAACTGCCCATCTGATGGTAAGTGGTAACAGTCACCTATAATACATGTGGCTCCTGTGAGATTCGCAGCTAACTGCAACCCCCACAAGAACCACAGTGTACGTTACCAACTTGTGACTTAAGATGTAAAGTCACGGTACCCAGTAATTTCAAACCGGAACACAGCAATGCAAGCACTGTTGCTTTGCGGCAGAAATAGGTAAGACGGAGGTACCCATGCACACGACCCTGATGGTACAGAGTCTCCCTCCGGTTAAACTGGACATAGTGAGTAGCACTCCTACCACCCACAAAAGATTTCGCTTTTGAATCAATTTGATAACTTTCTGTCAAAAATCCTTCAGCGAGTCTCCTGCTAATTGTGATTAATGGAAACGCTGAAATTTTGTAATTAGTGTGGTTGCCGTCAACGTCTTTTCATCGGCATGATTATTGTTCTGACAAAGATAAAAAGATATAATAGAAACGCCTAATTGTTATTGAATACTACAAGTTTACGTATAAAAGAAACTTATTTGGATTATTCCATAAAAATAGGATAACTTTGTGTATGTGCGTGTTATTTAGCTCATTCTGAAGAATATTTAGTAATCCTAAATAACTGGCATTCCATATATATGAATCAAGAGACGAATCTACAAGACACACACAAACAAATTTTCTTTCCTGCCAACGAACCGCTCTGCAGTTTGGCGGGTTTGTTTAAATTGTATGTTTTATTTATTTTTGTAATAAATGCATTTTTATTTTCGTTTTTTATTCTTTCAATTTCTGGACATAATACTGAAATCACTCCAAAAATTGTGCTAACTTAAGATTTTGTTTGTTTATAATTTATAAAAAAATTATCGGACATTTGCTTTGTTTATGGTCGTAATAATTAAGATGTATGATTTTTTTTACGAAACAGGCAAGCTCATAGCGGCATTACCCTGTGATGATGAGTGATGATAGGCAGAGAATAAGAGGGTGAAAGAGAGCTTCATTACACTCACCGAAAACTGAAGAACTGACTATCTCCCCTCCAAGTGTAGGAACACAAGTATTTGTTATTAACATTGTTATTATGGTGATTAACTAAAGTGAGATGGCGGTAGGCAGGCGGTAGAAGCTCTCATCATCACATCTCGTATACGTCCCCACCGAGGGGCTCTCACTTACCGACCGTGTGCTCCGTTTGACTCGTGCGTATGCCCTGCGGCGAACTACATTCGTAACAGCCCTTGTAGCTATGCGATCCAGGGTTGCCATCTCAAAATTTTAAATTGTCGTGTTTTAGGATTGTTTAAAATTTTAAATTGTTCCAGATCTGGATTGCCGTGTTTTGGAATAAAAATTACTAAATTGCTGTGTACATTTTTATTCGTTCGTTTCACTACCTTTTTTGGAGTACACGGCCCTTCTTTCTTCCTCACTATCCATGTTAATACTACATTACTCACACACTACACTACATAAAGTAAACAAACAGTAGTAGGTACCTTTATCTTTTTAATGTAGGTACTTTTCAAAAAATGAATGAATGAAATGAATACCTTAATCAATGAAGTGTGCGCGAATCTATGTCGAATGCGCGTCGGGATTTCCCCGCTCATAGAGTCGTGTCTACGTCTAGTGTAGACTAGTGATGAGCGTTGAAAATGAATATGAAAATAGATTATTTTCTTTCGAACCAATACATAAGCTTTACAGTGTTTGAGATCTCCTAGTAGGTAGGCAAATTAATATGCCTGTGTTAGGAGGTCTCACTCTTCCATAACTTATACATTATTTCATTGGTTACAAGCAACGACTTCATAACCGTGCTTCATAAAGGGAGAGAAAAAAAAACATTCTTAAAAGTAGTTATACAGGTAAGTTGTGATTGTAAGAGAGGTAGAGTTGTGTCCGTGTCCGTGTGTGTATGTGTATGTGTCTGTGTGTGTGTGTGTGTACGTATGAATTAGTAAGTATGTATTGTACTTCAATATTCTTTATAAGGTAATTTAAGTAATTGTTCTGTTTGAGCGTAGCTAAGAGTTTTTAGCCAAGATAACACATTATTTTTACGTTCACGCATGTGAAGGTTATATATATCGAGTTTTTTATTTATTTGATTCTAGTATATACATTTAGTGATGAGCGTTATAATGACATATTATCAGAAAAAATAGTAACCATTGGATTACCGTATTTTAGAACACGGCAATGAATATACTGCCGTGTACCGTGTTTTAATGATGAATAGACCCAAATTACCGTGTGCCACGGCATTTGTCGTGTAAATGGCAACGCCGATGCGATCCGAGTGCGATCCCAGGTGGGTGATTTTGTAACTTATCGGCAATCGACTATCGCATCGAGTTGATAATTCTGTTTGATTAAAACTGATTTTTAAAATGTTTAACGTTTTGTAATGTCGTCGTTTAAGTAGTCATGGTATATTTGTTGAATAAACCAACCAATACTTATAGCTAATGAAGATAATTTCGCTGTTATTTATTAAATCATGCAGTCTGATAACGATTGCCGATCAATCGATTAGATACAAAATCACCACCCAGATCGAGGCGCGTAGGCATAGCGTGTTTCGACCGTTACTATGAAGTCGGTCTACTGTATATACTATTACCGTGTCAATACCGGCTTGCAACCACTAGACCGACAATAGAGAACTTCCTATTTTATTTTTATTCTATCTTATAAATTAAAAAACACTTCTTCTTCGGCCTTATCGTCACTTACCATCAGGTGAGATAAAGTCCATGAGCTTTTCGATGCGAGCGAGGTAGTCAGAAGAACTACGTCTTTGCTTTATAATCACTTACCTACTATCTGGTAGAAAGCGTGACCTACCCAGTGAACAAAAAACGTTAAAATCGACATAAAATGATATTTTATAATAAATAGCAACATACACTTTAACATAAGAGGTTAATCTTTTCAGGAAAATGCCATGTTTACGACATAATGGAATCATAAATATTAAGTTAACTTTGAGCTCATGCTTTTAACAGAGTATCATAACAATATTAATATTTTTTTTATGTATATATTCCTAACAATTTACGAGTATACAAAGAGCGTCGGTGGCGTTGTGTACTCGAAACTGACCTAATCGGGAGGTTCGGAGTTCAATCCTGCCATGTACCAGTGTGTTTTTCGTTTTTCGAATTTCATAATATACATTTATCCGACGCTCTTACGATGAAGGAAAACATTGTGAGGCAACCTGCATACATCTGCGAAGAAATTCAAAGGTGTATTATGTGAGGTCGACCAATCCGCACTGGGCCAGCGTGGTTGACTAAGCTCTAAACACCCTAACTTAAGGTAGGCTCAAACCCCTCTGTGGGGACGTATATGAGCTGTGATAAATGATGTTGATACGAGCATACTCACAGATTGTTGGACTTAAAGAGGAGTACAAGGCAGCTATATTAACCTGCATTAGTCACTTGTTTTTTGATGACTCCATTCCACTTTATCCTCTTTAACCTCGAGCTCTTTAATTTTATCCCTTCTTCTCCATTCCTTAACAGAAGCACGCGTAAGGGCCTTCGGAGTCATCCGTACACTGTATCCTCCTTTTCACACCGTACCAAGAAATTCTAAGATCCCTTCTTCTGTCGTTCATCCCACACTTGGAATTCTCTACCTGCGCACGTATTTCCTCCATCCTACAACATGGGTTCCGTCAAAAGAGGCGTGAAAAAGCATCTTTTGGGCCGGCAAGGGGCGGGCAGGTAGCATAGTGGATGTCCTCACTACTCTGTCTGTCAACTCATTTGGGCCTCTTTCACCGCTTAACATCAGGCGGGAGGAGGTTATTTGCCAGACCCTCCATAAAAAACCTGATGGTCAGTGGAAGTAGAGTCCAAATGCGAAGATAGCTAGTGCACCCGGGGTAGAGAGTGCTGGCACGGAATTCCATTTTGCAAGGCAGCTAATATGAGAAACTTTTTTATTGCGCATTGTTTAAAATAGACATGTTTTTAAGTACACGAGCAATAGAGTCAGTATTGCTTTCTTTTTGTTCGTCATTTTATTTTTTCCACAAATTTTATCCAATAATTTTATTTTGAGTTTTCACATATTTCAGGAGTTCTCAATAATACTTTTTTTGTTTAGATAAATTTGTGTGAATGTGAAAATCGTATCCGTAGGAATTTCGTGATAAAAAGTAGCTAACGCATTAATGTAAGTCTTATGCTATGCGCATATAAAATCATTCAATCATTTATTAGTTCTTACCGAGAAAATTACAAATTCATTGTAAGTTTAGACAGTATTAATAGGATTAGTAAGATCCATTCAATATTTTTTTCACAAACGTTTTCCATTCTCCTTAACTCAGACACTTTGAACACGCAAATGGTGTTCGTGTTTAAATTTTAATGAAACACATTAATAACATCTGCACGCATAGAAATGCCCTTTGTTTCATCCGATTTAGAATCTGGTACAGTCTTTTGTTGTCTCGTCATGTTAAAACGGTTGTTTCTCTTGTTCATGTGAGGCTGTGCATGAGAACCATTCTCAGACTGAATAGAAAATACGCGTTGAAATATTTTACAAAAAATGCGAATCTTCTTTAAAAACACAAAAAAGTCAAAAATAATTACGAATACACATTGCACCACATTTTAAACCGAATTCAAGGATTTTTACATCATTAGCTGAGCATTAAATTGTGGAATAATACTTAAGAAGACGAATACGACACAAATATCTGAATATAGCTTCTGAAAAAAAATAAACACGTTGGTCGTGCCTATGAAATTTAAGGGTTTCCTCTATTGACATCAGGAATATACTCTTTCGAAATCGAAAGGGATTTTGAAAAACGGTTTATTATTGGCAGAGTAATTAATCGCTACATAATAAAAAATATTTTACAAAAAAATTAAAAAACCGACTTCAAAAACTCTGAAAAGTTAAAAATAATATAAGAATAGGTACAGTCAACATCACACTTCTATATTGAAGTCGGTGCCAAACAATGATCATCTAGAAAGTCTTTGAATTTGTCACCGACTTCAATATAGAAGTGTATTTTCAACTTTTTAGTGAAAGAAAGTAATACCAGCTTACTGAGCTGGTATTCGTAAATAAGAAACTAATACCAGCTCAATTTAAGACTTCCTTGCGTGAAGTTGGTTGAAAATAAGTTATTCTGAAAATAGGCAACAGTGTTACTAAAAGGAATTTGAGTCCATTACCTAGGGTAATGGATTCAAATACCTTATCGTAACAAATTGCGCTTCTCTCTCTCGCTGTCAAGTAAAAAGTATCCCTGACAATCAGCATTAGCTCTTCATTTTCAAAAACTATAGAATAGAGTCTCATTAAAACAAAGTTACAAGTGTTGCTGAATAGCCGTTTCATAAGCTTAAAGCGAGTGTAAAAAACTCTTATGGATAAAGGTTATTATAAGGTCAACAATTATTTTAATTATGAAATGTTCTGTTGTTGGTCAACAAGACTAAGGAAAAAAAACAATATTCCATTGGCACAGTTGACCTAACCAGAAGAAAATGTGTTTAATTTTTTTTCATAAATCTTTTTGTGTATGGTAATGACATAATTTATTGTAAGAGTCGTTACTTTCGATAAAGGTGATATTATGTTTCTTACATCCATACTTCTTATCAGCTAAAAGACGTCTTGAACGAATGAATCCGGCAAAAAAAAATTGACGATTCAGTAAAGCTTTCTATTAAGTAATTTTTTAAAATTAAGACTATTATTAAATTTGTTAGGACTAAAAGAGTCCCCCTTGGCGATAGCCCGACCAAGTTGGTTGGGCTTGCTCGGGCGCAATGGTAGTGGTAGTCGCAGTGTGGACCTTACCATGCGCGCCCACAAGGGCAGGGAGAACACCGGGGGGTTTTAGTGGGAAGGCCTGGACTGGAACTCTGCCGGGCCAGCCCTACACACATCCGGCGTCTAGCCGACGGCAGGTATGGTACGGTTGCGCATTTCCTCCCAAAAAAAAGGACTAAAAGAGTGGAGATGTGGCAATATCGAGTTAATGATACTTGAGCAATTTTACAAGAGCGTCGGTGGCGCTGCGGCCTCGGCACTGGACTGTGCCCCGAGTAGAATCGGAAGGCCCACGATCGATCCTGCCATATACCAATGTGTTTTTCGTTTCTCGAATTTCATATCTACATTTATCTGCGAGGAAACCTGCATACTCCTGCGAAGTAATTCAAAGGTGTATTTGAAGTCAACCAATCCACACTGGGCCTGCGTGGTTTGACTAAGGACTAATCGCCCTAACTAGTTAGGGGAGGCTCGTGCCCCTCGGTGGGGA
The DNA here is from genome assembly GCA_963935595.1 of Schoenobius gigantellus. Taxonomy (NCBI): domain Eukaryota; kingdom Metazoa; phylum Arthropoda; class Insecta; order Lepidoptera; family Crambidae; genus Schoenobius; species Schoenobius gigantellus. The sequence goes on along the minus strand of OZ012563.1, from coordinate 10,593,099 downwards.
CATAATGAGTTGTGATGATGATGACCAATTTTATCTCGCTATGTAGTAGGCGTATACTCTGTTTTACAATGCTTTCAGGTAGTAAACGGACCGCAAAATTATTTCAACATGCCGGGAATGTGTTTTTATGCAAATCTGCCGATCATTATGCACTACGGGAATCATTAAAATATGTTGTCCGATTGGTACATTTTAATTTCGTGCATAAGCATTGGCTCGGGCGAAATTAAACTCGAAACGTCAATACAGAAAAATATTGGCTGATAATTATAAATCGTTTCATGTCCATTACTTTAAATCCCAAAAGTAAATCACCAAAATTAAAATATTCTTTATTCAAATATGATTTCATATAAAGCTATTTTGAATCGTCCAAAATTATTTAACCTACCATCCACTGAGGACGTGTTTTAGTCAAAGAGAAGAATGGGCGTAAGAAACTTATCAGTTTTATCAGAAATACAATTTATAAGCGTCGATGGCGTAGTGCGTAAGGACGTCGCCTTCTAATCGGGAGGCTACCTCCCAAACCCGCCACGTACCAATGTCGTATTTCCAAATTTTGAATTTATGTGTACGTTTATTCGACGCTTTTTCGGCGAAGGAAAACATCGCGAGAAAACCTGCCTATACCTTTGAAGAAAAATTTCTTTACAGGCTGTGTGTGAAGTCGACCAACCCGCACTTGCCCAGCGTGATTAACTAAGGCCTAATCGCCCTAGTATAGGGTAGGCTCGAGCCTCTCGGTGGGGAAGTAATATAGGTAGTAAATAGTTGCTACACATTTAGCTTTAATTTTCAACAACTGTATTGATAGTGGTGTGTTTCCTGATTTGATGAAACTTAGCAAAATAACTCCATTGTTTAAATCTGGTAGTACTTCAGATCCCTCTAACTTTCGTCCAATATCCGTACTATCAACATTCAGTAAAATTTTTGAAAAAACCGCGCTTAAGCAATTACAGAAACATTTTAGTAATAATAACTTACTGCATATCAAACAATTTGGTTTTACCCGCGGACGGTCCACGACTGATGCTGGAATAAAATTGTTAGAGTGCATTTATGAGGCCTGGGAGGAGTCGCAGGATGCTTATGGTGTTTTTTGTGACTTATCGAAGGCTTTTGACTGTGTCCAACATCAGACGTTAATCAGGAAATTACACTATTACGGTATCCGTGGTACCGCTTTGGATTTTCTCACTTCTTACCTAAGTGACAGGATTCAAAAGGTGGTTATCAATAGAGAGCAGTCACCTGGATCATTTGTAAAAATGGGGGTGCCGCAGGGCTCAATATTAGGTCCATTTCTATTTCTGGTATATAATAGGTTGGGGAAAAAGTTTCTTCGCATTTTTTAAGAAAATTCAAAACATTTTTTAATATAGTTTATTTACATTTAACTAAAGTATGTAGGTACCATTTTGTTCGATAACTTTTTGCCATCTTGTAGGTAGGGACATGATCCCATTGCTATAGAAATTTTGGGACTTCTGGTCAAAATACCGCGACAAGTGGTTTTGGCAGTCCTCTCGTGATGTTAACCTGACACTGCCTAAAGAATTCTGAAGAGACCGAAACAGGTGGAAATCTGAAGGTGCAAGGTCAGGACTATACGGCGGATGCATTAACACCTCCCAGCCAAACTCTCTTAATTTTTGCTGAGTGGCTAAAGATGTGTGAGGTCTAGCGTTATCATGATGAAAAACCACACCCCTTCTGTTGATTAATTCCGGCCGCTTTCTCTCAACTTCTTGCTTTAATCTCATCAGTTGTTCGCAGTAGAGTTCAGAATCGATGGTCCTGCCTGGTGGTAACAGCTCATAATGAATAATGCCCTTCCAATCCCACCACACACACAGCATCACCTTGTTGCGAGTTAACCCAGGTTTCGCCACAGTCTGTGAAGCCTGACCGGCCTTTGACCACGACCTTTTTCGCACGTTCTTGTCGTACGTGATCCACTTTTCATCACCAGTTATCAGCTTCTTCAAAAATGGTTCGGTTTCATTACGTCGTAATAAAGAATCACAAATGAGTACACATTAGGTTTCTTTCAGTGAGCTCGTGAGGTACCCAAATGTCGACCTTTTTTGTGTACCCAGTTTTTTTCAAATGCGCCAAAACTGTTTTGTGGTCAATTCCCAGTTCTTCAGCTACGTCGTAACTACTGAAATGCCGATCTTGCTCCACTTTTTCAAAAATGGCATCCATTTTATCTGTAATAGGGCGACCAGAGCGACGTGCATCTTTGACATCAAAATTTCCGGATTGAAAACGCTTAAACCAAATTTGTGCTACTCTCACAGACACTGCACTAGGTCCATAAACATCGCAAATTTTTTTCGCGGCTTGCGTTGCATTTTTACCTTTTTTGTAGTAAAATTTTAAAATGTATCGAATTTCGTCATTAGATTCACTCATCTTGGCGGTACGAAAAACAAATGAAAATCACACATTTTCCTAATTTGAATTTGGAATTATGTTCTTTAAAATTTAAACTTTCAATGATACCAAAACCAGCCAGATACAAATAGTATAGCCAAAGAGATTTTATTACAAGTTTATACATACTATAATGCGAAAAGACTTTTTCCCCAACCTAATATTAATGACCTCCCTCACCTTGTAAGACACGACCATGAGATAGTCTTGTTTGCAGATGACACGTCTTTAGTATTTAAAGTTAAACGTGGACAAATTAATATTGACGAAGTAAACATTGCACTCTCCAAGGTCGTTCACTGGTTCGACGCCAATAATTTGTTGTTAAATGAAAGTAAAACAAAATGCATTAGATTCACTATGCCAAATGTTCGATTAGTTAAAGCCAAAGTCAAGGTTAGGGATGAGGAAATAGAGCTGGCCAATCAAACTGTATTTCTGGGTATAACTTTAGATTCTAAGTTACAATGGGGTCCTCATATTGAATGCCTATCGAACAGACTAAGTTCTGCAGCATACGCCGTAAAAATGATACGTCAAATAACAGATGTGAAAACTGCGCGGTTAGTCTATTTTAGCTACTTCCACAGTATTATGTCATACGGGATACTACTGTGGGGAAATGCCGCCGATATTGGCTGCATTTTTGTACTGCAGAAGAGGGCTGTTTGGGCGCTCTATGTGATGGGCTCCCGAGAGTCTTTAAGAGAAAAATTCAAAGAAATTGATATTATGACAGTACATTCACAATATATTTATGAAAACTTACTGTATGCACACAAGAATAAAGATATCAAATTCAGTAAAAATAGTGACTATCATAATTTAAATTTAAGAAATAAAGACAAGCTAGCAATGCCCACATATAGGCTCCATAAAATAAGCAACTCTTTTGCAGGTCACTGTATACGAATGTACAACACGCTGCCATGTAACATGGATGACTTGTCAGTAAATAAATTTAAAATTTTAATTAAAGCTCAGTTAAGCAAAAAGGCTTATTACAGTGTTAAAGATTTTTTGAATGATAAGGCAGCGTGGCGGTAAAAGAAATGAATTGCTCGTTCTCTGAATAGTTTTGTAATATTCACAATTTGTAAGACATTTGGCGATTTTAAAAGAGTTTTGGCACATGAGTTTCTTGCCCGATTCTTCTCATGTTAGCCCCTACATTCGGAATCGGGTCGCTTTTGGCGATTACATGCGCGGCATCAACTCCGCGGATGTACTTGCCACTAGCGCACGGGTTAGCTTGATTTTAGTAGAATATTTTTTATGTTTTAATAATTTTGTAAAATGTGTAAAATTGACGATTTTAAGTGCCCGCAAGGGCCTATGAAATAAAGTACTTTTGATTTTGATTTTTGATTTTAGTATATGAGCTGTTGATGATGATCAGAAATATCGAAATTTACAATATACTATTTCGTTGCCATACATATTTGTTAATATAATTAGTTACACACAACAACATTTCTTTATGTTTCCTTTTATTGACTTAGTTAATTATGTAGGGTCTAAACGCGCACAATATTAGCATAGTAACTCTACATAATTAACTAAGTTAATAATGCAACTCGAAAGTTTAAAATGTTATTTCCTTTTATTTACAAGTAATATTTTCAAATTAACACCAGACATTAGCATTTTTCAAATAAGCGTTGACTCTCTAATAACCTTTAATCTGAATCTTCTTTACATGCACTTTAAAGTTATGAAAAGGCAAATTGAAATAAAGAGGATTGAAATTTTATATTTGTGATTTTAAAGAAAATGCAAAGTAAATTTGAAACAATCAATACAAGTTATTTTTATCTCGGTCAGGATTCGAACCTGCTTCGAACCCAAGGGAACTTCAAGTCAAGTGATTTGATCTCTTTTTATATTTTAAGTTAAAGTAGAACTTGTTCACTATTAATATCTACGTATCACACAACACCTAATGTAGAAATCTTCACAGATCTCTAGAGAATTTCTTAAGACAAAAAAAAGATACAAATTTAATTTGTTGCATTTTTAGAAATTTAATGTATTTATTTCTGCTTAGATCCCATCACGATAATCATCCTTAGAATTCTTTATAACTATTGTTACGCTACTAAACTACACATATGCACACCCTAGAGATCGTATTAATAAATGAATCTCAAAGTTGAGATCCATCTCAAGATGCCGTTTTGACGTTTTATGTGTGGATCCTGTCAAAATCAATATTTTAAGATCGATCTCATTCTTGAGAAGCAATTATTAATGCGAGCCTAAGAGTATTATGTATAAGATACATACAAGTTCTCGGTCACTTTTTAATTCTTCAATCCTTAGGTATTTTAATGCCACCGATTTCTTTTCGAGCGTCGGTGGCGCTGTGGTTTCGTCACTTGCCTTCCAATCGGGGGGTCGGGGTTCGAGACCCGCCATGTACCAATGTGTTTTTCGTTTCGAATTTCATATGTACATTTGTCTGACGCTCCTACGGTGAAGGAAAACATCGTGAGGCAACCTGCATACATCTGCGAAGAAATTCAATGATGTATGTGAAGTCGACCAATCCGCACTGGGCCAGCGTGGTTGACTAAGGCCTAATCACCCTAACATAGGGTAGGCTCGAGCCCCTCGGTGGGGACGTATATGAGCTGTGATGATGATTTCTTTTCCTTCGCCCTTAAAATTCTTTATTCTCATTTTTGCTCCCTTCCACGATTGAATTTCCAATCTGTATTTCCCATTCTCGAGATTGTTAGGTCGAGATTACTTTTTAGAAATAAGGCATACTAATTTTTTTTTTGTTTTCCCATAATTATTTTAATTCTGTTACATTGCACTTTGTGTGCAATAAAGATTTTATTATCAACATAAAGCAAAAACTTATTTTTCCAATATATATTAGTTTAGAAATAATCACATTAGCCGCGCAAACACCGGCGTGTTGGACGAACAAACAGACGTTGCGGTATTTGCTAATGGTTCGATTTAGTTTTGTCGATTGTATCGTTGCAGGGCAAACTATAATCCAATTTTGCACCGCCAATATTTATTTAGGCGTTCGTTTCAAAACAAACGATATAAGTTAATTGATTCCAACGGCGCTAGTGGGAGCTCTAAACGGCTTAAGTACGGCGACAACAAATTTAATTAACACCTTTGACTTTGACGAACTCTAGAATTACGAAGTCGATAAATGTAAATGGCCGTTTATTTAGTTAAGGCGCTTAGACGAAGGATCAGTTTTTGCATTCGCCATTTTTTGCGAGGAATTTAATCAAATCGGGAATTGAATCTGCTTAGATAATGGAATTTATGATTGACGTGGAAAACAATATCACGATTGTTCGTGAACTTTAAACGTTGGCAAGTACTTAATAAATTTCATTTGTTAAAACTAATTGCAAATAGTCACCAAACAAGACTAAGAAACGTAATAAAAATGAGGATCGGAGAAGCCGTAACACAGGACTAACCTATAGCACGGCTTTTCGTGCCTATCCTGAGAATTAGTAATATTGTACGAACGCTTGTGCAGTCATTCAAATTAATAATGTATCTTAGGGTAAGTTGATGTATGTATTTAGTTGCCAAATAAATTATTATTATCAATCTGAATACAACTGATAATTAATTAAGCTTTTCTTAAAACGATGAATAAATTAATAAAGAAAAAAAATTCGTCTCGGGCTCTTACCAGTCCTGACGAAATTCTTCACTGCCATTATTCACTGTTAATAACTACTCGTACGTATCAACACCTAATTTTGAAATCTTTACAGATTTCTTGAAAACTGGTAAAGAATAAAGCAAAATTATAAATTTTTTGTCTGAATTTTTAAAGAAAATGCAAAGACATAAAAAATGAAGAATGATGAATAAAACAATAAAGAAAAAAAAATCAAAATTTGTTTTGTTTGTTGATTTATTACCAACCTTAAGGTATAAAAAACATACACTACGCGACCGATTATTTATTTATTATATATTATTATTTCAAAATAAAATTTCAACAGTAATTACAAACAAAAACTTTATAAAACGTCCACAAATTCCGTTGATTGAAAAAATAACAAATAATTTAAACGAGCACTGTGTTCCGTGACGTTCAACAGTAAAAACCCGCAGAGCCAAATTCACGATTTATACGGATAGCCGTTTTTATTTTGAGTAATACTCGGAGGGTTTTGGTGAATTGGAATCTATCGGGACGCTTGCGAGAGGTCGATCTCTCTTGTTCCATTTGGCTAATGGGTGTTCACGTGGAAACGGTAGATACTGAACGAATGAATGCTTTATTGCAGCATTGAAGTTAAAAATAATTACACGTAACAGAAACAAATACAAAAGGCGGTCTTATTGCTGAAATAGCAATTTCTGCTAAGCAACCTTAGGGTGAAGGAAAATATTTAAGAAAAGCGAAGTGGGATACTTTTAATATTTTCTGCTGTGTGTCTAAAAGGTAAAAATTTTCAAATGTCCATATTTATATGGTAGTTATATTATCATTTATGATATTAAACATATTTTAAATCTAAGTCAATCTAAACGCTAGAACATGAACTTAAATAAAATAGTATAATAAACTAAATTAAAAATTATATTTCTTAGTTGACAAAGCATATTATTCTATTGACGATTTTTTCAAATTTTAACTTTAATATTTTTTTTTTTATTATTATTATTTTTTTTAAAAACGTCCCCCCACACTAGGATTTTCTCCTGTGTCGTGGGTGCAGTTACAAACATAGAATATCACATGCACATACGCCCAGACCGGAACAAATTTCTGTAGGCCATACAAAACATCTGTCCCGTGCGGGAATCGAACCCGCGACCTGTTGCGCAGTAGGCGATCGCTCGACCTCTGCGCTAACCGTGTCATAGAATAACTACTAATTTTCAGACAATTAAACTCGTATACCAAAAAGGTAAAACATGCCTGAACCTATTATTTTAATTGTAAAATCATGTACCCATGTTTATGAGCCTTTAAATGAATATGAATAAAATAGAAGAAAAAAATTAGGCTCTTGTTTCATAGTCCCCATCACGCAGGTAGCATTTACACGCTGAATTGCCAAGTCAATTCTTTACGCAAGAAAGCAGCCCGCGCGATGGTCACCACACCAGTTGCCTCTCTAAATCGCTTGCTCAAGTTTCTGTGAAGTCGACCAATCTGCACTGGGCCAGCGTGGTTGACTAAGGCCTAATCACCCTAACATAGGTAAGCTCGAGCCCCTCGGTAGGATGTATATGAGGCAACTGTGGTGATGATGAACAAAAAAAAATTTTTCGCAGATATAGAATCAAATTTATCCTTAAGCAGATTCTTCAGCTTACACCATTTCGTAGAAATAAACCAATACTATCGAAATTTCCCAGACTCTCGAGTCAAATATATTGCGTTGCCTCCACAAACTAAAGTACACACGCCTGCACATCAGACTAAACGTTTCTGTTGCAAAATAGTACTTATTACAACGACATAAGATGCCACAGTGTTTACCTTGAACTGCTGTCGTCCGTACCTATCGGTAACAATACACTAGATAGTTTTCCGAGGGATGAACACTGAACGCCGAAACCTGGAGCCTTTGTGGAGTCCAGAATTACTGGTCTTTGTTAGCGATACATAAACCCACATCAACTAGGGTTTGTTGTACCTAATCTTATAACCACAGGGTTGGGTACGGAGTAGCGTTTCATTAAATGTTACATTTGTGTGATAAAATTATATTTTCCATACAATCACGCAGAAACGGTTGAATGAATTTAAATCAAATCTAACTTATTATCTGATATATAAAAATTTTGTGTCACTGTGTTTGCTATCGAACTCTTCTGAAACGGCTTGACGGATTTTTAAGAAATTTTTTGAGGTCTGAGAATAGGTCATGGCTGTTTTTTACAAGATTTTATTTAACTTGCAATATAATCTATGTTTGTTCGAGTGGAATCTTGCAACTCAATTTTAAAGCAGATATATTCAACTGATTGGGCTGATATTTTGTATACACGTTTAGTTTAAATGACAATGCATGGTAAGCTGACAGTGCAGGATTTTATATTATTATAAGAAAATGTGTCATGTAATAACTCAAAGCTTACGTTTTAGAGCATTCAAATAAAAGTTTGCTTTTAAAAATGTTTTTTACTATTAATTTATACCCCAGGACACAGCTAGTTTTTTTTATAATATTTATATTGTCTCTGTAACCTAGGGGTTTGTTGTCAAGGAACAATCATAAGCAATCACTTGTCAATCATTGCGGTGTATACCAACTGTATTTTAAAAAGACGCAATGGAAACACTGGCTGCTAAATTGAAAACTTTTGTGATAGATTTTGACTTACACAGTAAACACGCTAGTAAAACATATAAGAACTTTGTGGTGTAAAGGTATGGACGATTATATTCTTAGCCGATAGGCCTCGTTTACGGAGACGCGGGGCGTTGCGCGGCGCGGCCCGCTCAGAATTCAAACATATGGCGTTGTATGAGTGCGTTTACGGAGAAGCGATTTTACACGCCTTTGCTTGAAATGGCGCGTTTTTTACGGCCGAGCCCGTGGATGGCACCGTCGCGTCCGTCGGTGTTCCCGTCTCGCATCTCTATGAACAACATCGTATATTGCCATATGTTTGTGTTTACGCGTGCGATTATGAGTGCCGCTTCACGCGCCGCCCCACCGTAAACAGAAAAAACGTCTGACGCGCCGCGAGACGCCACGCCACACGCGACGCGCGACGCCGCGCGTCTCCGTAAGCGAGGCCTAGACAAACGCCCCTTTCAATCATATAATCTGTAGCGACACAAAGAGGACAAATTGACAAGACTGCTTGATTTGTTATACGCTGTGGTTAGGCAGTTGGACTTCGTTACGTCAGTGACAAATCCACTGGTGTCATTTACCCAGCTAAACCTTCCTCATGGAAGCTCTTCGATGAATAGGTTAGAGATAGGTCTCTTCCAATAATATTCATGGTCGTATGTTTGCACAATCTACGGGCTGTGTTCTTGTTAAATACGTCCAGAAGCTTTTTCGCCAAACCATAATTTTGGTGGTAAACATGGCAATTTAGCGAGTAGAATTTACACTGATATCTGAGGTGGAGTATCTTACAAATTCTACCAATAGTCATTTCAAAAAAATGTAAACTTAAATGTATATTTTCCGCTAAAATAGTTCAATACATTTGCAGTACACAGTCTTTTGTGACAAACTTTAACCTAGCATACTTTACCTCGGTAGTGACCCAATTCAGAATTATTCACAGATGAAGTACAAAAACTAGTAAAAAGACAGGCTTCCTCACAAATATTTGACCACAGCAGCCAATTCAAATTCAAATTTTTTTATTCAATATAGGCCTTTACAGGCACTTATTGACGTCAAAATAAAGCAAAACAACATATTTAAAGAAATCATATTAACCTTGTATGTGCATACATCCTGAATATACTCAAGATGTCTGCAAATACAAGTAGGAATGAAAATAAAAAGGTGACTCTACACCTGTTCGGAAATTGGGAGAGCCTTCTCGAGAAGAACAGGCAAGAAACTCGAAAGGTCAAATTTTTTTATCTCCTCTTTTAAACCGCCATTTACAATTTTGGTTTTGTTACCGAGTCCAATTGTACGTTTAAACCTTCCCTGGACCTATTCAAACACACAGAAAATTTTGTAACAATCGGTCGAGCCGTTTAAAAATTTTTGCGCGACTAACACACATCGTTTTATTTTAAACAAGTCATACACAACAAGCTCCCCGGAAACTAGTGCCAAGTAGTGAATCTAAGGTCATGCCTGACTTCGCCCGTTTGCTGTGCAGCCTAAACTTGCGGGACGGCGGCGGCGGCGGGCGGTTAATTGCAAGGAACCAGACAGAAACTTTGACGAAGCATCTGAGTGTAACCGTTATGCCGGCGGTCTCTGGTTTATTTGTGGCAGCTCTGGAGTAATAACTGGATGTAAATACTTGGGAAGCTGAAGCTTCGGTACGTATTACTATGTATGTCTTCTACTATGTCCTCATTACGTGCAAAGCAAATTGCAAAGCTGATAATTTTCATATTACTCACTTTTTAGGGTTCCGTAGTAAACATCCGTTTCAGAAATATTTGATTTAAAATGCAAATTTTTGTTAGAGGTAAGTGCCCCCCCCCCCCCCCCCCCTCTAAGCGATCGCGATAGACTTTTTCTTAGAAAATAACCCTCCGATCTTTCTTTTGAGTAGGAATATGCGAGTGAAGAAACACCATGAACAAATCAGTTATGTTTGCGCAGACTCTTGTGCAATATTAAAATCTCCCGCGCCGATGGATAGTTGCTGCTGAAATTTTGAATTGGTCGTAAATACGACTGCCAATCAGATTCTAGTTTCGATCTAAAAGTTTGGTAGAATTTAATGGACTTCTTCTGTGAGGTACGCCAGCCTAGCAGTAGGCTCACCACATATTCCATGAAACTGTTGGAGTGTGTATACTCAGCATTAACTATACACTGTTGGAGTGTGTATACTCAGCATTAACTATACACTGGCCGTTTATACTCAGCATTAACTATACACTGGCCGTTTATACTCAGCATTAACTATACACTGACCGTTTATACTCAACATTAACTATACACTGGCCGTTTATACTCAGCATTAACTATACACTGGCCGTTTGATCCAGCGCTGCAGCGTGTCATATTTTAAACTAGCTGTCCACCCCGGTCCCGTACGGGTAGGTATACTAAAAAACCTGTTGACTAATCTGTCAAGTTTGTCACTTTTATGTGAACATATTTTATTTTTTTTCCTGTAACAATTTTTCAAATATTTTATTTTATACAAACCTTGTCCTAACAATAACGAATAGTCATTCATGATTACCAGATAATTATAATGAAAATAGCAACACACGTTAATGCTTAGAACGTCATACATTTTCACGCAGAATTACCACGTAAATATCCTGCCATTTAATGACCACTGCCAAGAACTCACGTAATCCAAGCCAAGATCGAAACTTGGACGGTATGCGCCTTAATTGAGAGTCCCGTACGTAACTTAGTTAGTGGAGTGGCCAAGTCAATTTGTTCCCAGCTCCGGCTAATATTTGGCATATTTTGCAGCTACCTATCAACGAGGCATGTTATAGCGAAAATGTTTCGCATGATTGGCATCTTTGCGGAATGGAAAATATTTTTTTAATACAGTTGCTCAAAAAGTAGTATATTGCAGGGCTGTTTAGCGTGCGGGATGACCACCATTACGCACTAGTGCTTTTTCTTTACCAAATGTCAAATGTCTAGAATCTGACACACATTTTGCTTTTTTCCTGCTTTTTTCTAGTATGCTAAGTTAAGATTGCGCTAAATAATCTGACTGGTCTACCAGATTTTGTATTGTAAAAGCATGCCTAAAAGCAAAGCATAACAAAAAGCACGGCCGGACCTTGCTTTTAAAAATATGGAAAGCAAAGCATAGCACGCATTTGCTTTGTCACTGCTGTGTACGTACGACGACATATTTGGCGCCATTTTTCTAAAATTTTCTCTGCGTGATTATTGATTGTTGTTATTTGCTTAAAAGTTTAATAATTCTATAAAATGAGTGACTCTGATAACATATTAATTGATTTAACACCACCGGAATTATGTTTAATTGCTGAAAATGCGAGTGTGAGTATTTTACCTGTAAAGTCCAAAAGCAGGTACATTGCTACATATGGTTGCTACGTATTTATTGTTTCATTTTTTCGCAACTGTATTAAAGACAGTTGTTCAATACACGTGCGGGACTGTCATTTCCACTTGTTCCGACTGTCAACCCTTGCCTTCGGCTCGGGACGACATTTGTCGGAACTCGTTGCAATGACAGGTTTCCCGCACTTGTAGTGAAAATAACTATTCTAGATTAAAGACATACCCCGTTATTCACTAACGTCCAAAAATCTCAATTACTATTTACACTCTTATTATATGTTTTATCTTTATCCACACTTTATAAGCTATACTTAATCAAAATTATACCCTATACAATCTTTAATTTCAGGTCATTTAGAATATCATCAGTTGTATGGTTCCTTGAAAATGGTTCAATCAACACAACAGTTTTCTTTTGAATAAATACGGACGAGAAGCGGTGTTAAAGAGACAAGAGCTAATTAGGCAAGTATTAATGACGAAAGGGTAAAAAAGCGATAGTAGACTGTGTAGACTTGATTGGTAAATTTAGGAAATAATCTGCTATTTCGGAAAATTCCTGATTTTATTGATCTCACATTTATAATATATTTAATGTCAATTATAAATCCTCTAATATAATTAATAGTAGATTAGTAGCTAAGGGCTGTAAGGCACCAATTGCAGTCCGAGATAATTAACTACTACTCTGCTTTACATCTCGATGTTGAGGTAAGTAGGTCCTTATTACCCCCAAATGGGGCTTGTAGGTGACCAATAAGCGCTCTAGGGTAATAATGTAGCTTGGAAAGCCCTAGGGCGGTAAGTAATTAAAAAAAAACACTTCACTTTCAAAAAGTTCGCGTACATCTAACCATCATACTGGCAATAAATTACTTACAGCCTCAGGGCTTTTCTAGCTACATTATTACCCTAGAGCGCTTATTGGTCACCTACAAGCCCTATTTGGAGGTAATAAGGACCTACTTACCGAACATGAGAGATGTAATAGTACTTTGTTACCCCAGGGGTGAAAGAAACTTATTTAGTCCCGAGACGGTGTTTGGCGCCCGAGCGTAGCGAGGGCACCAATAGTTCGAGGGACTAAATAAGTCTTTAACCCGAGGTAAACACTGTGCTTTTCATTACGAATACAAGGAAAGTGAAAAAAAAACAATGAATTAGCTAAAGGAAAAACGTGTAAATTTTATTTTACATAAATCAACAACTTCTGCTTTAACCCGCTTTCTCTTATAAAATCAGGCGTTAACTCCACACCTGAATCAGATGAACTCATTGTGTTAATTATTAACACAATGTTATACAAATATAATTAACAGTTAATACAAATCTCTGCTATATGGAAGTATTAACAAAACGTGAGAAAAAACAAATGAAGATCACATTGCTGCTTCCCCGCTTATTTTGTTTTTTTTTTCGTGGCCGGCCAGCTATTCAGCCATTATTTTTCATTTTCATAATTTAAAAAATGGTAACTATTTTGCCCAAATTTATGTTATTTTAATGAAATAGTTAAAAATAAAATATAATAAAGTCATTTAAAAAATATATTCTTTAAATACTCAACATTATGTTATTTAAATTTTACACCGCGCTGTAATTGATTGGCTGTATAGAAAGTCGGAACATAGTTCAATAAAAATGTAAAAAAGCAACTAGTTTCTTTTTTAAAATTTGACAGCAGCTGTCAGTTGAAAGTGATTCTCCCTAGGGCTGAAAAGAATTACTTTCAACCCGCTCCTCAGGCAACTTCAGACCTACTTTCAGAGTATGAGTAATGAAAATTATATTTACTAGCTTGTGAAGTAGTCACATATTTCACAAAGTAATGTTTGTTTGACAGCTACTTATTAGCTTTACCGTAAACCTAATTGAAGACCAATAAGAAATTCGTAACGTAACAAGGACTTAAAAAAAGGCTTGAAATAATCTTTTAAAGAATTCAACCTTATCTCGCCAGGGCGAGATGCGTCCGGTCAATTAACGCTCTGGCGCACTTACCCTTACTGAACCATCATGGTGGAAGTCAGATCAGGCCTACTTTTATCGCAAGTGAACATATTGACACTAGCGATGGGCGATTGTGAGTAAAAAGAAAAATAATCTAATAAATCGACAAATTCTGCAATTGCGTATGCGATTGTTGATTCATTCGCCAAACAACAATCGAATGAAAATTAACAATCGAATAACAATTACGATTAGGACGATATCATCGGCGCGCGGACCGGTAGCGGGGTGATGTAACACTATCCCGGTGACAGTGTCGATTCGATTATTTTTCTAGTAACTCTCACAAATATAACGTTATAATCAATCGCCCTATCTATCCAACCATCCATATTCTATATAGATTATAGGTAATTATGTATTTATGTATGTAAATGGAATCACAAGTCAATCGTTTGTAAACAATTACGCAAACTCAACTATATACTTACCTATGTATTTTTTCGAGTGAATTTCATCTCACGTGCTATACTAAATTACCAATAGACGAAGCATTTTAACACAGAATTGTTATATTCGAATAAATTGTTGTAAGCCGCGCGCCCGGCCTGCGACAGACAATCGACGCAACAATCGAACAACACCGATAGTTATTCGAATGCATTCGAACAAACACAACAATCGAAGATTCGATTGTTTTAAGTAACAATCGCCCAAGCTAATTGACACTGAACGCGGGGGGAGTTACAAATTAAACTTACCTTGACTTTCGTTGAAGAACCCCAGCACCATAATGACCATGACAAGCAGGCCAGCCTTCAGCTGGTAGCCGAGCGCGGTGACCGGCTGCATTTCTGCCGCCCTCCACATCATGCTTCAGCCTTGTCTCATCCATTCGTTGTACGGTGGTGACGCGATGGACCGTGACCTCGGGCTGTGGCGGAACATCTGGAAGGAATAATTAAATATTAATCTATATCAATTTTGTTTCATAGTCTTCAGACGCTTCTTGTGTATTGTAGTGACTATATCACTTTTTAGGGTTCCGTACCTCGAAAGGAAAAAACGGAACCCTTATAGGATCACTTTGTTGTCCGTCTGTCAAGACCCTTTTTCTCAGGAACGCGTGGAAGTATCAAGCTGAAATTTATATTAAATACTCAAATTTACTGTCCCTTGGAGCTGTGAAAAAATCAAACTTCTAAGCCAACGGAATCAAAAGATACAGCCGTTTATGCCGCAAATTCCCGCAAGGCCTAAGTCAACCACGTTGGCCCAGTGCGGATTGGTCGACTTCACATACACCTTTGAATTTCTTCGCAGATGTATGCAGGTTGCCTCACGATGTTTCCCTTCACCGTAGAAGCGTCAGACAAATGTACATATGAAATTCGAAACGAAAAACACAGTGGTACATGGCGGTATCGAACCCGGACCCTCCCGATTGGAAGACAAGTACCGAGTCCACAGCGCCAGATGCTCCTGAAATTTGGTACGAAGTAACGTCTTATAGCACAGATAAAGGAAAAATTGCGAAAACCGTAAATTTTTACTTTTATACCTACAGGTTTGTACGGAACCTTCGGTGAGCGAGTCCGACTCGCACTTGGCCGGTTTTTTGGTCTTTTTGTTTTATACGAGTATAATTAAGACAGTATAAGATATATAAATGCTGCAGTAGGCCCTTTCCATCAAAATCTGTTTTTCTTTGTTTTAAAGTACCTACCTATGGGAAATATAAACGATCTTTGACTATTCTATATTTTTGGTAACATCCATAGCGATAAGTATGTGCATGTACTTTTTATAGGAATACTATATAGCTGTGACCGCTAACTACATTTCCTCATAATAATTATAAAAGAAAATCTGGAGTGGACCACCCTTATCATCTAGGGGTATAAAAACTAGTCCAGGACTTATTCCCAGACCTACCAAATATACACAAAAAATTTCATAAAAATCGGTCAAGCCGTTTCGGAGGAGTTTTATTATATACACTGTGACAATATTAGAAGAAGATAACATCTTGAGGGTCACTCTCATAATACCAGCGCCAGTAGCTGAGAGAAGAATCTATTTGGCCATAAACGGTTCATTTTAAATTATACTTTTATTTCCTTTAAATTGTTTGTAAATCAGGTCTAATGAATATTATTCGTTTATTTATTTTGTTGTTATATTGTGGAACACGTGAATAAAATTGTTAACAGATATATATTTTACCGGAGGGAGACTCTGTACCAGGGTCGTGTGCTTGGGTACCTCTGTCTTATGGCGGCTGTACACTCTCGCCGAGACACCCCGAGACAGGCCGAGTGCGAGAGTGTACATGGTAGCTCTCGCCTCGCCTCGGGATGTCTCGTGCTTACTCGCCCGCTCTCGCTCCCGTGTCGGTTTTTTGTGCCCGAGTCAAAGGGTCTCGGCATGTCTCGCGAGGAACGGCGAGAGCATTGATGTACACTCTCGCCAGTGCAGTGCACAGCCAGCAACCGCTCTGAACACACGTGAATTGAGTCGTACTAATCATAATATTTCACATCGGAATAAGTATTTGCACGTCGAAAAATGACAAAATATGTTGGATTAGCTTCTTATAATCATATCTGTAACCATATTTTTATCCGACTTCAAAAAAGGAGGAGGTTCTCAATTCAATGCGTATGTTTTTTTTTGTGTGTATGTTACGCGATTACGCCGCCAATTGTGGACCTATTTTCAAAATTCTTTTTGTATTCGATAGAGTAAACCCCAAGGGTGGTCCCATGGTCACCAAAGTCAGGATCTGATCATGGGATCCCATGAAAATCGAGGGAAACGCTAATTTAATACAAGCTCACTGAAGGTGAGCTGGTATTAAATTCGGGTTTCTTTCACTAAAAAGATTGCATTCACTAAAAAGTTAAAAATAAAAAATGTCATATAAAAAATAAAAACCTACTTCAAAAACACTGAGAAGTTAAAAATAATATAAGAATAGGTACAGACAACATCTCACTTCTATATTGAAGTCGGTGCCAAACGATGATCTCCTAGAAAGTGTTAAAATTTGTCACCGACTTCAATATAGAAGCGTGATGTTGTCTGTACCTATTTTTATATTATTTTTAACTTTTCAGTATTTTTGAAGTCGGTTTTTATTATTATTATTCGATGCATAGCGACCATCCACCATCTTCTTTAACGCCACTCTTTTTGATATTTTTTTTGTATGATATTCGTGTACATACATATAATAATTAATAGTGCATAGCGAAACAGTGGAAGCGACTTCTAACGCGTCCATCCTCTCGGTGATCAAAACCGCAAGTGAATAGACGAGAGTGTACATGGTAAGCACTCGCTGACAGGTCTCTCGGGCGAGACCTCTCGGCGAGACTTGACGAGAGCACTCGTCGAGAGTGTACAGCCGCCATTACCTATTTCTGCCGCAAAGCAGCAGTGCTTGCATTGCTGTGTTCCGGCACGGTAATAGTATATATTATTACCGTGGTTCCGGTTTGAAGGGTAAGATATGGCACTGAAATTACTGGGTACCGTGACTTTACATCTTAAGTCACAAGCTGGCAACGTACTCTGTGGCCCTTGTGGGGGTTGCAGTTTTACTGCGAATATCACAGGAGCCAAATGTTACCACTTACCATCAGGTGGGCAGTTTGCTTGTTTGCCAACTTAGTAGCAATAAAAAAAGAAAAGGTAAGCAGGATTTCTTGTTATGTTCTTTCGGGATCAAAAGGTTCAAATTATAAGAAGTTTATTTAAATAAAAGTACAGAAGACCAGAAACAAATGATAGACAGAAGTGAAACAAAATTGTTCATGTTGAATAGAAATCAACTAATAAAGCTTGTTAGCGTATTGAATATTTCGGACAAGCCCTATCGCTACACAAAAATTTCGCACCGTTCCCGTTTTTAGGTCGTTTAATCGCCAAAACTTCTCAATTAGGGAGTTTACCGCTTACAAAGAAAGTTGCCCAACTTACTCCGGCCATTAGGAACGTCCTTTAGAATCACCCGAGTTGCCTGCAAGTTTTAATGTCTTTAGATGGAATTTCCTTGGTACAAGACACGCTTTGACGCGCAAATAAAAAATAAGCCGCGCGATCGCGCCCGGTCGCGGTGCCTCCATATTGTTTTCGAATATTTTAAGCCTCGGAGATATTGCGAGATAATGGATGCCACCGAGAACACGGCCTGAACAATAAGTTGATGGCTCCGAAGCGATCGGATACGCAGCTTAAAATTTCCTTCTTGTCATAATCAATTTAACTGTGAGATGGTTTGGAATGGGAGCACCCATTGTAGATGTCGCGTTTAAGGCGAGGAATTTCCACGTGCAAGCCCATATGTTCCGCACTTCACACCGTTCATTTGTACATGACGTTAGCGCGGACGCGGCCACTGAACAGGCGCCAACATCGTGTGCCGCACAGTAAAAATATAACAGTACAACAAGGACGTTTTATATCGTATGCAATATACTTTTTGCTAGGTTACAAATAAGTATTGATTTATAAACTGAGGTAAGTACCTACAGTAATACAACCAATAAAGATACAGCTTTATGACTTCATTGCTATTTTTTATTGTATCTTTACTTGTATGTAAATATGGACACTTTTTAATTGTTACATTACATAGTATTTTTATTTGACAAACAACCACGTGATTTTTTAATAACTTAAAAAATAACAAAGTTTAAAAAGCTTTTATTTGCTAGTGACGTCATTGTACTCGTCCACCATTATAATACCGATACAAACATATATTTTATAAGAAAGAGACGTAAAGCAATTATCAATAATTAGAATTTTCAAGATTCATCATAATTAGACCGTTTCTTCACAATTTCAAAGGTTTTAAATGTTTCTATGATGTGTTATTAATAAAATGTAAATTCAAATTTTATGCATATTTTTTTTGTGCAGTATAGAATGCATCACTAGAATACAAGAAATGCTCGATTAGCTAGAACTGGCTAGAAGTAGTATTTAAAACAAAAGATAAGAATATGACTGACGCGGCGGCATATACTTATAAAGCACTGTTAAATTTTTTTGTTTGACTTCGACGGCTATTCGGTTTGATTTAGAAATAGTAGATTGTTACACCGAGCGCTAAGTGACTTGTTAATGCCCGCGGATGTTTGGTGCACGAGCACTTGCTCGAGGGCACTAATAACCCGAGGGCATTAATAGCTCACTTACGAGGTGTGTAATCTGCTTTTCCTTCAACTTATTAAAAAATAATAAAAAACTGAAGTTGACTGTAGAAAAACTTATTTATTTATGACAAAAAAATGCAAATTGTTCTTATTAAGAAACCAAACCTTATCTTGACGGTGGTGACGGAAGTGGAAAATCCACAAAAAAAAACTCACTGTCATGTACACCACAAAACCCTTATTTCTTGCCGTCAACATGAATGTGCACCAAAAAACACCACTTTCACTGCACAATATTCACTCGAATACAATTTTTAATTTATTAAAATAAAAGCTAATCTTCGCCATTAAAGCCAATTGCCTCTCTTTTTTAAATAAAATTGGCTTTGTAGGGTCCTATCTAACTTGTTTTGCGCATGTGTATTTTTTGTGACATGTTATACAACCACTCAAATCTCTTTGGAAAAATGCCTACATTTTGTATGAATTGTATGAATATGAATTGTAATTTCTTTTTAAATTAGAAAAACAAACAACAGGGCAATTATGTTGAACGGGTCATTAATGAAATTTCATACAATACTACTGCCGTTTTCCAGGGTAGTAATGTATTACTTAGTATTGCCTTTTCCGATGATTAGAGTAAAATTAATGAGTAGTTTGAAGAAAAATATTTTAATAGATATATGTAGGTATTTTAATACATTACTGAATGAATAAGTACTATAACTTATTTCGATTTGATTTGTTAACCGACTTCACTGACTTCACGAAGTTATGAGGTAACACATACCTCATAGCTTCGTCATTTATTAACTGATTTTCAAAATTCTTTTTGTATTCAGAAAAGTATACCCCCGAAGTGGTTCCATGCCATCAAGTCAGGATCTAGTATTAGAATCCCAAGAAAATCGAGAGAATAGGCACGTCCAACGCCTTTCCTGTTTTTTTTCTGAAGCTATTCAGGTATTTGCGTCTGAAAGACATCATCTCAAGGATTCTTCCACTATGCTGAGCTTACGATGGATCCTTAACTTTAAGGAGTTAGGGAGTTAGTCTTTAGATATAAAAGGTACGTATTGACTCTCAGTTAGGCATATTCTTTCAAGTTGACTTAGAGAGCTATTATTAATTTCACGAAAAAAATAAAAATATTTTTTTTACAAAAATACCGACACCACTTCAAAACAAAAACTACTTCAAAATAAAAATGTAATGTTGTGTGTTTTATTTTATTGCTACTAAGTTGGCAAACAAGCAAACTGACCACCTGATGGTAAGTGGTAACAGTCACCTATAATACATGTGGTTCCTGTGCGATTCGCAGTAAAACTGCAAGCCCCACAAGAACCACAGTGTACGTTGCCAACTTGTGACATCAGATGTAAAGTCACGGTACCCAGTAATTTCAGTGCCATATCTTACCCTTCACACCGGAACACAGCAATGCAAGCACTGCTGATTTGCGGCAGAAATAGGTAAGACGGAGGTATTTTTATCCTTGCCTTAGCAAGCATCAAAAACGATAGTATTTTTGTTTTTAATTATATCCCAATTTTTGTGACAGGTATCTCTGGCAGGTATGTCATCCATCATATTATTATTAGATGAATTTGAAACAAGCTCAAACCTGTTTTTGATGTGCTACCATCATCAACGCTGGCCAAGTGCGGGTTGGTCGACTTCACACACAACCTAAGAATTTCTTTACACGTGTGTGCAGCGGTCGGCGCGCCGGCGCGCTACTTAGTGGTAGGTATTTATAACGCTGCATTGCGTAAGTGACAGGGGCGTGCATGTACTAAACAAGATTATCAAGAAGAAAGCCACAAATCGCTATGAATATCAGGCAACCGTATTAGTCTCTAAGCAAACTGGTTTTAAAATATTAATTAATATTTTACCACCTTAGGCCTGTAAGAAAACTCGGGAAGTACTACACAGCTAGCGTTCTTTACCATGATGACTTTACATTTGACGACACGGTTAGCACACAGAGTTCGAGTGATCGCCTACTACGCAACTGGTCGCGGATTCGATTCCCAAATATTTTTAACCGACTTCAAAAAAGGAGGAGGTTATCAATTCGGTTGTATTTTTTATGTTTGTTACCTCATAACTCCGTCATTTTTAAACCGATGTCCAAAATTATTTTTGTATTCGATAGAGTATAGAGCAAGGGTGGTCTCATGGTCACCAAAGTCAGGATCTGATGATGGGATCCCATAGAAAATCGAGGAAAGCACTAAAAACACACTTCTTTCACTAAAAAGATTTCATTCACTGAAAAGTTAAAAATAAAAAATATTTTACAAAAAATAAAAAACGACTTCAAAAACACTGAAAGCTTAAAAATAAAATAAGAATAGGTACAGACAACATCACACTTCTATATTGAAGTCGGTGACAAATTTTAACACTTTCTAGGAGATTATCGTTTGGCGCCGACTTCAATACAGAAGTGTGATGTTGTCTGTACCTATTCTTATATTATTTTTAAGTTTTCAGTGTTTTTGAAGTCGGTTTTTATTTTTTGTTAAATATTTTTTTGTAGTTACGGGACAAATATGATGTATGGAATACAGAAGTATGTTCCGGTCTGGGCGTATGTGCATGTGATATGTAATATATTCTATGTTTGTAACTTTGATGACACGGTTAGCGCAGAGGTCGAATGATCGCCTACTGCGCAACCGGTCGCGGGTTCGATTCCCGTACGGGACAAATATTTTGTATGGCCTACAGAATTTTTTTCCGGTCTGGGCGTATGTACATGTGATATTCTATGTTCGTAACTGCACCCACAACACAGGAGAAAATCTTAGTGTGGGGCGACGTTTTCAAAAAGAAAAAAACTGCACCTACGACACAGTTGAAAATCCTAGTGTGGGCCGACGTATTTATATAAAAACACTTTCATTACTGAGTGACTGACAGATTACGCACAGCCGTAATTAAAAGGCACAAAAAGCGGAAATTTGACATGTATGTTGGAAATTCGCCATCTAAGGGGGTAAAACTAAAAAATAATAGTTTGTATGGAACCTCTATGACATTTATGCGGGCGAAGCAGTGGGCAAAAGCAAATATTTTATAAAGTTTCACAAAATTCCGCTGATCAGATATTTTCTTTTAATACAATGAAGTGATCTTTACATAAATCGAACGGAAATTTATATTAATTATTTTTTACTTTTTTATAATCAACTCACGCTTGACCATAAATGTTACGAAATTTAAAAGATTCCTAAAATACTATTTTACTGTTCATAATCATATATTTAATACATAGGCTCGAATAAAACTCTATTATTTAGCTACATGTATAATGTGCTGTTGATTCTACCTTCTAAAGCTTTGATGCAAGGCGTTGTGAATAAAGGGGGTAACATTAAGTATTTAAAGGAATTCAGCAATAAAGTTTTATAGGAAACATTATTTTGAACCTATGAATCGTTGCATATTTACTTGAAGAAATTATCATACTGGTTTATTAACACTGCACTGTGCTATATGGCCGCGGCCATTATAAAATATAAACATTTGGGAAATAAATATTTACCACTTTTCTTTCAGCATTTTTTGTATGCATTTGATTTAACATTTCGTCTTTGACTTCTTTTATTAGCGATTTTTACACATAAAATAACTTATAGAAAAAAAGAACGAAGAACATATTTTTTCACACATAAAATAATTTAGGAAGAAGGATTAAAATAGTTTTCTCCTTTATAATACCTAATCCATTAATTACACTATTCACCATATTACTACACTAATCTATAATAATAATGAAAGTTAACAAAATAAACGCAAACTGCAAAATTAAAATTCGATCGTAAAGAAACACGTAATATATTTTTTTGCGCCCGCGACACGAAGCGACATGTCCATACCCTGAGACGACTTGGCGAGTACTGTCTTATATGGAGCGCGATTGCAACCAAGCGAAATTATACAATTTTCGTAATTTTCCTAAATATTTTATATGACATCAAAAAATCTGTCTTCACAGTTCACTAGATAATAACGAACTACATGTTTTGGTATAACTTTTATACTGTTTTATGTTTATTTCGATTTCAAATCGTGGTTTTAGTTTTTGATTTAGACCTATGTTTGGATTTTTTTTCTATCGAGTGAAATGGAGTAAATCGTGTTTCTGCTTTCACAGTTCACTAGATTATATCTTCAAGTTTAAGGTGTGTGAATTTCAGAATTGTGGGTTCTAATATTATCCAGATCTAGACGTTCTAAGATCGGCAAATTTGGGAAATCCTCGCCTTAATCGCTAGGATTTGCTTTTAGCGTTGGCAGTAATAAAACCGATACAGACTGCAAAGTCAAGAAATAAGAATTAGGAATATTACTGTCTCACTGAGGCGATAAGAAGCGACTGCAGCAGAACCACACCTTGCCGACTGTTAATATAAAACTGCGTTCAATGCTTCGTAAGTATGACTAACTATAAAACTGCGTTCACTGATTCGTAAATACTTAAGTTATAATTCAAAAAATGTGTTTCATGACATTTTGTCCGTCACATACAGGATTTGACGTCAATAGTTTCTAAAGGTTAATGTCAATGTTTTGAGTCAGATTTTGCTTTTCTAACTGAAGAAATTTTAACATTTTTTCTTGTTGTAAATGTGTTTAATGCTATTTATACGTTTACAATGGATCGATAAGATATTTTTCACTTCTCATGTTTATTTGTGCTTATTTGTGCAGGATATAGGCTGCACAAAATCGAATTTTGTGCACTAGTGCAATAACGTATCTACTCATACATAAATGTATCTATATTAAGGCAAAGAAAATGTACCATACAGCCAAACACAATAAGAAGTTCCTAGATAGAATTTGTTATTTTATTATATTTACTTTAATTTATTTGCCGTATGTGTTTTTTAAGACATAAAGAAATGTTATGTTATACTACTGTTTTATTTTCTCGCAATCGAAGTGAAAAGCAGAGTTTATAACTCGTCCACAAAACCATTTTATCCTCGACAAAAATGGTTAGGTGGTTTTAGTTGGTGGTTTTAGTCTCCGATAAAAATGGTTCGTTTTGTGCACTTGTTGTAAAATCTACTATTTACCAAGCCGTATTAAAGTGACGCGCTCACATCATTCAAATTGTAGCATGTTTTTTTATTTTTATTACTGTATAGTAATTGACAATGGTTTAAATTTACAATATCTTACTACCTCCCACGATAGATCACTCCGTTCTGTTTATAATGGCCGCATAAAATGCCCTTCTCACCAGTCGGGGATCATACACTCCTCCTTAGTACAATCTATTCTTTAATGAAACGCTCACCCCTGGACGTCAAAAAGTTCTAGCAAATTTGGATTTCAAAATAGGTAACGGACACAGTTTTTACAGGGAAAGTTTTCATCTGTGGCTGAGGGTTAGGACTGCTTTCAGTAAAATATGCAATGTAGTAGGCTCTTTTATCTTTTATACAGATTTCAATATTGCATATATATGTATATTTATGTATGTTTATTTTTTTTATTTACATGTATAAATAAATATCATGCTCTAGTCCCTAAGATATAGGACTACTTAGTTTGGGGACTATTGGTAAATCCGTATGTTGTGTAAACCCCCTTTTGGAAATAAATTATTATTATATAGGTATTTATTTATATTATATATTTATATAGGTAGCTTAGAAGGTAATGTTGCTCAATTTTGCTCAATTGAAAATTACCCTATGTCCTTCCCCTGGAATATAGGGATAGTTCGAGAACTATCCCTATACCAACATTTATCAAAATCGGTTCAGTAGTTTCGAAGCCTATTCAATACAAACAAACAATCAAATCTTTCCTCTTTATAATACTAGTATAGAATACAACATGAAATTCACACAAAATTGGTAAAAGGTGCATTATAACATGAGCCAACTAGGGTTAACTTGTGTTTCTGGCAATGCAGATAATGTCACAGGCGTTAAGTCTACTTTTGTACACAATCGTACATAATGAATAAAATAATGAATAGTTAAGGTATTATACCGATTATAAGTTCTAAAACATTTAAAGCCATATAATGAAAAAAAAAACGAAATAACATCACTAGAACTTCGATGTAAAAGCGAACATTATAATCGACCACAAATAGCAGCTGCTTCGCATTATACCAAAAATTGTTTTTTTCAAGTTCGCGCGAACATGCGCATAGAAATTGCCCAATTATAAAAATACCAGTTCAGAATTTGGTTAGTAGCAGCAAAAACTGCGGCACGGACCGGTATTACGCGAAGGGAAAAGGTTTGTAGCACATCCTTTACGTGACGAGCTCCACTTGAACGAAAAAGGGAAAGAAAATAAATGTTTTTATATGCTTAGTGTGATAAATGATGAGGATTACGTCGTTTCGGGAATTAAGGTAAGGACTTTATGAAAAAATCAAACAGCTTTCTAGAGCCAGTAAATTTCAAATTTTGAACCTTGTGCAGTATTTATGACATTATTAGACTCAAATATAACTACCACAGCGAAGAAAGTAATAATTTAACTAGCAAATTCGGTACATTTTTCTAATCCCTTTCGTTACATCTATGGGTACTTTCAACATAATTCATATATTTTCAATTACAAGTTTATGATAGGGATTTTAAGTCCGCCTTAATAGTTACTACAGCAGCAGCAGCAAACATAATTCAAAATACTAGATACTGATTAATAATAATAATAATAGATTTATTGTGCATAAAATTTTACAAATTGTACATACACGGAGTTACAAGAATGTATATAACTTAATTTTCTAATAATTGAATGTAAGTACAAAGATAAAAACCCTTTTCTTCCCGTACTAGTTAAAAAACTGTGTTAGAGCAAAGTAATGATTGGTATCGACTTATTAGTTGAATTAGACGGTAGATGTATATTTTAGATGTGTTCTTGTACTATAGCTGAACGCGACCGATGATCAAGAGAAAGTGATGACGTAAACACATAGAACAAAATATACCTCTAGCGTAAACAAACAGCTATGCGTAGCTTAGCTAAAATCATCGTTATGTGACAAAAGCAAAACATGTAAAGTATAGAATAGTGAAGTTCAATAAATGGTGTAAAAAAATAGAATTGTGTAATTCCTTCAAGTATTTTTTTTTTATATAAAACAAGTAATTGTCTATAATATGTTTACTTTTGGTCAATCAGGTAATAATTTATTAAGTAAAATTATTATTTTTAGATCTTTATTCATTCATAGATTATAAATGTATATGTAGGTATATATAATAATAATTAAATATATAAATATAAAATTTATCTATATATGAATATAACATGTATCTAATAATAAATTCAGTTATGTTTTTAATTATGTTGAATACTTCCACAGCAAAGAATACTTTTAAATATGTTCTTTCTTCTTTACATATATGGGTGATATTAACTTCCTCATTACTACTTTTTTGTCTATTTGTAATTTTAGCATGATTCAAAATGCCACGCCACGTTTTATCACATCCTTACATGAGATTGGTGCAACATTGTTTTCTTCCATTCGCCTATATGATTATCTCGGTACTTACTTTCTTTGCACCTATATTATTTCACACTATCATAGGTATTCCCCTATTGTGTTCTCTCGCATTGATGCTAATAGCTTCTCTTGTGTTGTAATATTATGAAGGAGGAAAAAATGTAACATAAATATTATACGAAGTAACATAATTACTAGACATATTTTAGTACAAAGTATTGTCAATAGCATCAAATAAATTCATTAAATATAACAAATGTGGGTCAACAGAAAGCAATCCTGAGTCAGCATGACGTGAACGGAGAATGTAAAGGTTCCTATTCACGATTGTCAGTTTCTGTTGAATACTTAGATCATTTGGCCTAAGTTACAATAACATTAGGATATCTTTTTGCCAAACTTCAAGTACTTATACACAAACCAATTATACAATTGTTCCACCAAGCAATATTAATGTTTATTTTTCGCTGATCCGTATGGAGATCCTTATTAGGGTATTCGTACTCCAACACTAGATGTATCCATATCGTTATAAAATCCCTTTGTATTTTGCGTAATTGCCAATTTGAGTAATTGAGTATACTAAGAGAACCTGGATGGATTATTTTTCTTAGGTCCAGTTGCAACAGTTTTGCAAAATTTTTGTATGGGTTAAATCTAAATATAGTTAAATCGAGATTTAGCAAACTTGCTGCAAGGGGACCTCAATAAATAAAATTATTATTACGGTGCTCCCTAACTATTAATAGTTCTGCATGCCCATATGTATTTACAATTGCGATAATACCATTTCAGCTTGCTAAATATACCAAAAATGTCAAATCTTCATATCACCTCTTTGATACAAATCCAAATACAAATTTTCGTATGAGCTGTATAAGCAACCTCAGAGTACGTTTTTCTAACGGACTTCATGCTAAGATTTGTGCATGTGCCAAATATAACCTATGCTACTATAACACTTAAACGAGAAAATCAAACTCGAACGCATGGTACAAATCGCTACACTTTACCAAACAATGCGAGTAAACAGCTCGAGATTGCCGTGACGGTCACTATCACTCCAATAGCATTAGGAAGAGATAGAATTTCAAGGATGTTTTCGTGTAAGCCGTGGGATGAAACATCTGTGTAAACAGGGTCTGAATCAAGTGTTGGAAAAGATTTTGCTAGTCACACATTGTGATGTGGGTAAGGGTTCAATTTTAGCAATTATCTTTCGCGCGCAACGTATGGTATGGATTATGTTGCTGACATACGTATTTACGGCCGAACCCAATATTGTATCCGTAGTTTAAGATTAAAAACAATCTCGGATTATTGCGTATCGCTCAATCGATCTCTAATCCGCGTGCCAATAACAAAAGACTGCAATCCTGGGATTCTTTTGACACCATATCGCCAGCTATCCTTTCCCTCTTGGCCGTTTCTTTATACGCAAAATATTAGATTGTGCAATATTATTACTGTATGTTCTATGAAAACAAACTAGCTATAAATCTTTTTAAATAATGTTTCTTATGCTTCTAACAATAAATATAATGTTTAAAAACACTTAGAAATTATTCTGTAAATAATAATTATGCAAACTACTTATTTTTATAGGAATGGAACGTGTATAAAACTGACACGAGCACGCGAGTGACATTATATTTGTTTGTTAGCTAGCTGTGGTGTGGTTGGTTTGATTTGAACGTATAATTTATGATTTGAACTAATATAAATCAATAAAAACAACGAATAATCGTATAATAAATATGTACAGAAGTAAAATTTAGGGTGAGAAATGACAGAAAGAAGAGGTGCCTCTCCATGATTACTAAAAAGAAGAGGAAGATTTTTATATGAGTGTAATGTAGTAATTAATGTAATGTGTAAACTATTGAGGTAACGAAATGTAAAGAGGAAAATAAATGACTTATTTATATTATCATCATTTATTTCAAAAAATATCTTAAATTTAAGATTTTTACAATATCTATACAAGAACAAAATAATATAAAAACTTAATCCGACAGCGAGGCAAAGCTGAAGCTATTATCTTCTAATATATAAAATGTTCGTGTCCCAGTTTGTTACCAAACTCCTACCGCACAACTAGTTGTGCATGCTAGTTGGTCGGTGGGGTAGAAGTGTCCAAAACGGCTTGAACGATCTTTATGAATTTTTTTGTGTAAGTATGCTCGGTAGGTATGAGAATAGGCCGTAAACTATTTTTTATACACCTAGGTGATTATTATGGCGAAACGTAGTTCGCCGGCACAGATATTTATTATATACTAGTTGTGCCCGCGACTTCGTCCGCGTGGAATAGTAACGGCTGGACCGATCTTAATAAAAAGTAGCCTATGTTATACCTTATATAATTAGCTATCTATTAGTGAAAGTACCGTCAAAATCGGTCCAGCTGTTCCGGAGATTAGCGGGAACAAACAGACAGACAGACAAAAAAAAAATTAATTGTGTTTTTGTTATTGGTACCCGATATACATTCATACCCATTCATTAAAAACTTGTTATTTTGACAATACAAACAGACACTTCAATTTTATTTATTTGTATAGATTTCAAACACTCGTTAAATTAAATTCACATCACATATTATATAGCGCGGCAAAAGGTATTTTAGTCACTGTTTTTTTTTGATTTTTCTTTATGTATGGCATTATTTTCGTTAAAAGTAATTTACGACAGTTTTGTTCAGCCGGAACCAAAAAGTAAATTCGTAGTTATTTATTGCTATTGTTGATATTTGGTGTTAATTGCGACGCTGTTGTTGTAACACTTCATCATCATCACTGCAATCACGTATCGAAATCTGATATTATTTCGGCTCATAACTCCAAATCACTACTATCACATCTTCCAAAAATATCGTCTTTGCCATTGCCATTTCTGACAAAAATACAACAATTATTTTCAAAACATGTAAATCAATCCAAATTTTGACAAGTAAACCATGAAAATAGGAAGATTGCCAAAAAAAGATTGTGTAGACGTCAATCAATCCCTTTTTAATCAAAGATTGATTATTGGGACACGTCAAATGTCATTTTCGAACAGAGGTCTATCCAAAAACAATGATCGGACCTCCCATGGACGGTTGCCATTCAGAGATTACAAATGCAATCCTTCGATTGGTTATAGAGACGCAAAATGGTACTTTTGGATTGAGTTTGCAATCTCAATCCGGTAAAAACGGATCAGGATCGCATATTGGGTTCGGGCGTTAGTATGTGATGGTATTGTGGTAAGCTAGATAAGATAAATTCGTTATAGCACACATACAAACTTATGCGGGCTAATGTGATCTTAATCACACATATATAAATAAATTTTGTCTCAAGCTAGGAATACTAGGCCGGCATATGATTATGCACCCTGTTTTTAATGACACGAAATATAACAATAGTACGAATTTCATCCCAAATAAAATTCTGCAATAATCCAACCACGTGTAAGGAAGCTGAAGAACAACAGCTGACTTGTACCAAAATACACGATGATGATCCGTTCCGAGAAATTGGAAACGCTCATATCGATAAGGTGAGGAACGTGGGTCATACAGGACGTTATATAGGAAGGAAAGGAAAAGTTCATACGACCCAAACTTTATTGTAGTAAGACATCTCTCGAAAACATTCTTATACTACAATAAGAATCTTAAATTTTGTTTAACTGCACCATGAGTAATGCAATCTGTATTGAATGCGGTATATTTCAGTACTTAAATTCTACTGCTGGTCTTGTGCAAAACGGAAGATTGAATAAGGATTAAGGCACGATTCCAGCAAAATAGTGTGCAGCACATTTGTTTACAAACATATTGTGCAAAACTCCAGCATACACGTACTAAGCTGCTATCTTGTTTAGCCTCTGTCTCCACCGGCAATGCTGTATGCAACTTTTGTAAGCGCACAGTATAGCACACTTGTGCACGAACATGATCACTGAGCAAGATTTTCTGCCGACATATGGACGGGCAGGAAAACGTAGTGCTTTGTGCTGCAGCTTTAACCCTGATTGTTAAACAAGGGTCTAACTAAGCTTACATTAGACCAGTTTGTACTGTGACAGATTTTGGTTTATTGGTTTTACAAACTGAAAACTAAAATTAATAAAAATACCTACCTAAATTTTTTTTGGGAAAATCAACTCAATTTAAAGGGTCAATAAATCTGTAGGAATAATCAATTTTTGAATAAACATTGATTCAATTAACTTTTAAAACTCTGCACAATCACCGAGATTGCGTATCACGTAAAAATGAGAAACAGGGCTTTCCGAAGAAATAAGTCTATTGTCAGCAACACTCTTTTATCCATGTTTAGAGTAGGTATGTTAAAATAAAGCTTTTTACAGTTTTTGTTTGTCTAATCTTATTTTTTATATTAGTACCGATATTTCCGAATCGAAACATATTGGGTCGATTTCATTGCATTTAAGTGTACTATTTTAGGTAAAATATTTTGATAATTTAAAAAAATTACTTGACAAAGTGCGCGCACAAATAAATGTTTTCGCTTTGGTAGCGGAAGCAAAACTAAGTTGGCGAACAACGGGTGTGTGCGCGTCGACACGAGTCCACTACCTTTACCGTGTGCGCGCACACAAGTGCACAAGTTGTGCGCGAACATTGCTATAATGTTCGAGCACAAATTGTCATTGTTCGTTTGAGTGAGTCGACCAAAACAAACATTTGTGGCGCTGTGCAGCACTGTGCAGGACAGTTCAGCACACTGGTGGAATCTCGCCTTGAGTTAACATAATTATTTGGGTTGGGTTATATGTACCCTTAACTTAGGTGAGAAGGAATATAAATAATTAAACACGTTTGTAGTGTGACTCTGTGTATTTGCGACTGATTTATAATAAGGTGAGCGGTGCAGGGCAACTCCTTGGCGCAGCATCTGCATTGACGTAGCAACGCAATAGGCTAGACAACTAAAATTTTTTTTTTGCTTTAATAGAAGCTCATTCATATAATAAACAGAAAGTAAAAATCGGTTTCCGAATAACTATAAAAACAACCAAGATATAAGGTATTAAAGATTTTTCTCCATCTCTTTTTAGCAAAACGACAATTGACAACGAGTTTATATGGCCGTACTCAACAATGACGTCACAGTTGATGTCGGATCTCTCTGTCTAGTCGCCTTCAAATTAACAACTTAAAATGCTTGTATCTAATGTACGAGTATTTCTAAGCCGATTTTAATTCTAATATCACAGGACTGCATCTTTTTCCACGGTATTTTAATATTTAATGACGAGACGTAAAAATTAGAATTCAATCATCATCCCAATTGCTGAGCCGGCAATAGTGTGTCCCTACAACGATTGTAACCGATCGCAGTTCTATTGCTATTGTTGAAAACTGTTTTCGTTTTCATCAAAAATTCATAGTAGTGACTTTTGGCACTGCTATGGAGACAATTGAATAACAACTCGAAGTTATTGTTTTTATAAAAATATTTTTTCTTCGTAATAAAATTTGGCGCGTTTTGTTCAAGCAGCTATTTATTGATGTCACAGTGATATAATTAAACAGGTTTGGTTTAAGCACGGTATTACCGTGGTTTAACATTAGGTAACGTCGATATAAACGAAGAAAGAAAACAAGGTTTTGGCAATTGGGATGATGACTGAATTCTAATTTTTACGTCTCGTCATTAAATATTAAAAAACTGTGGAAAAAGATGCAGTCCCGTGAAATTAGAATTAAAATCTGCTTAGAAATACATTAGATACAAGCATTTAAAGTTGTTAATTTGAAGGCGATTAGACAGAGACATCCGACATCAACCGTGACGTCATCGTTGAGTACGGCCATATAAACTCCTTGTAAATTGCCGTTTTGCTAGACAGAGATGGAGTAAAATCTTTAATACCTTATATCTTGGTTGTTTTTATAGTTATTCGAAAACCGATTTTTTTCTGTCTGTTTGTTATATGAACGAGTTTCTATTAAAGCAAAAAAATTTTTTTAGTCATCTAGCCTATTGTACTACGCAAACTTTTTAAACCAAACACAATGCTAGATTCATTTAATTGTTAAGGTACCTATCGAAACAACAAAGACGATTCAGTAATTTGAAATAACATTGATATTATTATATTTTTAGTATTTGTTGTTATAGTATTCTCTGTTATCTACGTATCGTGGAAAATAAGAGACACACACTTCTCATCTTCATCATCAACATCTTCATCATCATCATAGCTCATATAGGTCCCCACCGAGAGGCTCGAGCCTACCCTATGTTAGGGTGTTTAGGCCTTAGTCATCTACGCTGGCCCAGTGCGGATTAGTCAATTTCACATACACCTTTGAATTTCTTCGCAGATGTATTCAGGTTGTCTCACGATGTTTTCTTTCACTATAGAAACGAAAAACACATTGGTACATGGCAGGATCAAACCACGGACCTCCCGAGTAGAAGACCAGTGTCGAGTCCATAGCGCTGACGCTCCCATCTCATCTTACTTCATGAAGAACGTAGATAAAAAGCTATTTGTCTCTTGGAACGCCCTGTCCTGTGCTAGGACTGCAGGTAGTACGACTCATCACTAGATAGCCCAAGCTCTATATCCACATTTGAAAGAGTTGCTATGTACCCTAAATGACAAGCTTGAAATTTAGATGTTTGCGAAATAGGTTGTGGTGGTACACGGAAGGGAGTTGCAGTTCGAATGCTATACATTCTTGCTTTATTGCCTAATGACAGACTTTTTGGTATAGAAAGTCTTCCACTAGCAAAACGGAAATGGTCTGCAGAAACGGCGTTAGTGGGAGTCTCCTTGCGGGATGAGGGGCAGGGTATAAGCCACCTCAATGTCCATCTTATTCTTAGTCGGGGCAATCTCGGATTGGGCAAACCCAATTCATTGACAAGATGGCGACGCCCTTGCCATTGTTTGAGTGAATTGCTAAACAAATAAACCACAAATGACGTTCCTCTCATTCAACAATAAACTGAAATTGTTTTCATTGTCTATCCTTGAGGACTTATCGGATAGCTCTCAAGCGTCCAATTTTATTAAACAAACAAAATTTAATCAAACCAAAAGGCTTGCTGTATAAACATAGAAAATTCTTGAAGACGCTTAAAGGTTTTGAAAATACAGAAAATATTATTGGAAAGGACTTCCTTGGCTTGAGATTCTTAAGGCATTTGCGGAATTTATTCATGATGCGTCCCCGACAAAGGCCTGGCACATAATGTTGATACAGTTTGCTTTTCTTACACACTCTTCGTCTAACGTGCAATTTTCTTTAAAGATAATCTTGTGCAGTTTTTGTACTAAACTCTTGTACCTTTGAGGTTTTCGTTTTATACAGAATACCTAATGGTAAGATTCTTTTTTATACTTGTATGCATGTTTTCATATAAATATGAATTTAGCAATAGTTAAGTTTCTTAGTTGAATCAATAGGTTTTCTTTTCCCTACATATAGAGATTTCGTTTATTATATCGCAAGAATTTGACTGGTTTGTGATTGTTATCAACTGCATTGTACAAACTCCGTGCATTATAAGGTTTTAATAACCACCGTCAACTACAATTTCTTCTGTGTTTCCCGTTACTCATATTCTTGGTTAGCCCTGATACAACCTACCCAAACAATGAGCATAGAATCAACACGGCTTGTTCTAATATGTAGTTGAGAAATCCACACAAAAATTGCTTTCAACTCAAGGTTTTTATTTATGATTCAGTATTGAATTTATGCGTATGAATATAACAATTTCGCACATATTATTAATATTAAGACGAGTTGTTCCCTGATCTCAAATGTACGTAGGTAAGGCGATACCCTTTACACGTTCGACATCTGCAAATCTTTTATATAAATATTCGCTATGACAGACAGGGGAAAACAGTGATATTTTTCCATGGCAAATTTATGGTGATTCGGCGCCATCCATAATTCAGCGTAGCATTATGCACCCTCGTCGAGTTTTTACCAAA
This sequence comes from Schoenobius gigantellus, assembly GCA_963935595.1. NCBI lineage: Eukaryota > Metazoa > Arthropoda > Insecta > Lepidoptera > Crambidae > Schoenobius > Schoenobius gigantellus. The sequence goes on along the minus strand of OZ012563.1, from coordinate 10,558,372 downwards.
AAATTAGAATTTCGGATTTTACTATTAGAGTGGTTGACATACTTAGTTCAAGTTTTAGTTTTGTCTTTATACAATTATTTTCAGAGTAGTGAGCTTAATAAATATCGTAACAAAAACAAAAAAATGTATTTTTTTATTATTTATATTATAAATTTGTTGTCATTTGTGGTTCGTGCCTTTGGAATTCTTAGGTAAATATTTGATCTATTTTATACGCCTATGAGCCTACTCTTTACATAATTTAGGGTGAATTGCGCATGTATAATTTATTATACCCATATACCAATATCAGCTACTTATTGTATAATTAATCTACATGCATATATAACTATATTCCCACATGCATTACTATAACTATACTAGCTGTGCCTGCGAATTAGGTTTCGCCCTAACAATTGTAAAAAAAAATCTGGTAAAGGCCACCCTTATGACCTAGGGGTATAAAAAAAGCCTACGACCTATTCCTAGACCTACCAAATATACACGAAAAATTCATAAGCCTAGGTATCTAGTTCCGGACGGCAGCACTAAGACGTATTAGTACATTTTAGTCCCGCTGGGTAATTTTGTAACTCATCGACAATCGGCCATGGTATAGATTTGATAGATCTGTTTAATTAAAACAGATTTTCAATACGTTTAAGGCGCATATTAGGGTCAATCAATAAAAAATTACTGCAGAAAAAACCGGTTCTCTTCATAAATATTGAATAAAAAAATCATTAGAAAAGATATGTTATTATTCAACACATTCTTTAGAGGATGGTCTTTTTAACGTTTTGATAAATTAATTAAAACTTGGTTAAAATGTGACCCAAATATGCCTCGATTTTAAAACTTTAAACCTAATCGCGTCGTAGATATTAGGTTACATCATCTACTTTCGATTTCAATAAATAAATTGAACAATATTCTAGCGGATAGTCTTTTTAGATTTTTCTTATTCGCCTTTATTAATTTTTAATTGAAATAATTCATCTTACGCGTAAAGGTTTGCTTAAATATTCCCCTCACTCTCACTCACTCACTCATAAGTAATCAGTGCGGGACGATCGACGCAAGGTCATTGGGACCACTATGCGCCTTAACATTCTGTAACGTCATCGTCTGAGTGATCTTGGTATATTTGTTGAATTAATCAACCAATACTTTCTTAAAGTTATATACATAATTCCACTTTTCTGCATTAAGTCATCCAGTTTGATACCGATTGCCGATTAATCGATGAGTTACAAAAACACCACCCTGGTTCTTCGTGGACAGTCAGTAGCCTGGATTTCTCTCCGATGCCAAATGATCCGATCCTATGCTCTTCTTTCTTTTCTTGAGTAAATGTGAGGAAGAGAGTATTTGTGTCGCATGTTCGTTGTAGGTGAGCTTTGTTAGTGAACTGTATATAAATAAAACTACGAGATTAAATGGAAAACTAATGTAAATATAATTATGTTGACTATATGATAATATTAAAAATACTTAGAGCATTCATAGGTTAAATGATCTAAGTAAAAATACCAAAAAAAGATTGGCAATAGCACTAGAATTTTGAAGTTAAGCCGAAAATGACTTATAGTTAAGTGACAGCGCGGCAAGGAGGTTTGAGGTTCGCGACATTCGTCGTCCTGCTGCTTAGGAAATTTTGCATTTTAGGGACCTCAGCACTTGCCTGTGTGTGGAAATGCCCTCGTGGATGTTTTGCAGGGTGCACACTACTATATGGGATTAAATATAATGACCACCATAATATACTTTGATACCCTAAGCTCTTTTACCAAAAATATATACTTAACATCAAAAAAATAAAGTCTAAAATTACAATAGTTCTAGCTGTTTTAGTCACGACTGCACTTCAAAAATTCAAATTGTATTCAATAACCAGATGTAGTAAACGATCACCAAATCTTAGCGAGCAAATTAATGCGCTATTTGTGCCTAGATAAACCACTATGATAAGCATAAAATTATAACAGAAGACTGATTCTTCTTAGATTTTAAAAATGTTTATTATTAGTTTTTAGTTTTTAAACTTTTTAAGTTTGTTTAAATTTTTATAAAAGGATTATTGAAATTGTGTGTTCTATTTTTTAGGTATAGGCAATAAACGCTCAAGAAAAACATTTTTTCGGTAGTGGTTAAACAATTTAGAGACATAAAAAGCTCAGACCGTAGTAAACATTTTACAATAGTAAAGGGTCAAACTTTAGGAGTTTATTTACTATGTTTGGGTAAATACCTATTTACCTAGCGTAATTTACTTTAATAGGATAACAAGATGTTAAATTTCTGCATTTCATTTTAAATTAAAATGTGGTTAATAGTTTGGTGTTCACTAACTATTTTTGGGTTAACAAAGTTTTGTTTGTAGTCATTTGCTTTAATATGATAGCAAGATGTAAAAACTTTGGTTAAAATTTCACATTAAAATACGGTTTTAATTTTGGTGATCATTTGCTATTATTGACTGTTACATTTTACTATATCTGGTGATAAGTTAAACATAAGCCCTACTATATTATAATGTTAAAACACTAACATTATTTAAAGAAAGAATTCTTAAACTTCATATAGATCGTAGAGTTTCACTTCGATTACTAGTACTACCTTTTCGCGCTTATTGAAACAAGATCTCACAGCTAAAGTGTAATGTGCCACGAATTTTGCTTGTTTAAAAGAGACCTGAATGTAAATTTACTTTTGTTTTTGCCTTTCCCTTATAATTCACTCATTTGTTTGCTAACAAAGTCCAGTTTTAAACTAGAGCTTCGTTATCCTTAGTTTACGAAATCCCTAAATTAGGTTTTCCCCAAGTCCTATTTCAAGTCCAGCTTGGCGAACTAAACAAAAATCCAACTAGATAGCCTTTGTAGCGAGATGAGATCCCGTAATAATAAGATCACCGTTATATCGGAGTCTTTGGAAACAGAGTCTGCTAATACATTTATCTAATGTATTCAGGCGCTTAAGTGTAAGTTAATTACGATTTATCTCCGTCACAATTCATGGAAACGGCCGTTAGCTTTGGACACTCACTCATTACTGTCAAACAAAATGAACTGCTATCAGCCTGCGACCTTCCCCTTAATTACCTACCTAACTTCGGTTCTTGGTAATTTATTTTTACCCAGTTTTTTTTTACATCGCATGAGCTCGAGATCTTTCCAATAAATACTTCCATGGAGATCGGAATCGATCAATAGGTATGTTTTTCTAGCATCTGAAAAATCAAAAATTTTTATAGGTGTTTGAAGTTTTGAGCTGCTATGCAAAATTATAATTTTTCGTTAACTTCAAATACCTATACAACATTTTAGTTATGGCTCAGATGCTTGAAAAATGTATTGATGTATGAAAAATGTAATGTAAGTTACATTGTTGTGTTCCGATATTAGAGCAAAGATAGCCAGTTCTTCAGTATTAGAGGAATTCAGGTGAAGCTCAGTTCTATTTGCGGCCAATCGTCACTTACCATCACGTGAGATGAAGGTCAAGACATTTGCTGTTGTATGTTGAAAAAAACATACATTACAAAGAATGTAAACCATAAAACAGTGCCCAGGATTCGTCAGTTTTTAGGGTTCCGTAGCCAAATGGCAAAAACCCTTATAGATTCGTCATGTCTGTCTGTCTGTCTATCTGTCTGTCTGTCCGTCCGTATGTCACAGCCACTTTTCTCCGAAACTATAAGAACTACACTGTTGAAACTTGTTAAGTAGATGTATTCTGTGAACCGCATTAAGATTTTCACACAAAAATAGAAAAAAGCAATAAATTTTGGGGGTTCCCCATACATAGAACTGAAATTATTATTTTTTCATCAAACCCATACGTGTGGGGTGGGTATCTATGGATAGGTCTTCAAAAATCATATTGAGGTTTCTAATCACGTCCACTTCCAAAGTGGGAAAATGTGTGTCCTCCCCATGTAACTTCTAAAATAAGAGAATGATAAAACTAAAAAAAAAATATGATGCAAACTTCTGTAACATAAATTTCCCTACAGGAAATTTCTAATCAGGTTCCTACTGCCATCTAGTGACATTTCCATGTATTAGTTACCTTTTTTTTATCTAAATTCAGAAAACATTGAACGCGTCTTGGGTTATAATAGTTTTATGTATATTGTGTCTTTGATTATTTTCAAATTTAGTTCAGGAACTTTTAATTCAATAAATATCGATAGTTTACTTGGTTTTTTATCTATGTTTATTAGTCTATGTTATCTCGGAATAGTTAGTCTGTGGAGTGTGGACTGGCTGAGCCGAGACAGCCATATTTTCTGTTTTGACGTTGACGGTCGAACGCTTGTGTCTGTTGGCTAGATAGCCTAAATTATTATATTAAAACAAATCTGTAAGTATCACACCGTGAAATGGTTAATTCTTCATTTTGATTCTTTTAATTGATTGTCTCGTATTCAGCGCAGCATTTTAACCAGGTATTCCTTTTCAGCAAGCATCGATAAGCGAACACCTAATCTTCCACACAGTTGGATTTACTCAATTTCATATAAGGGCCTCTAACCCATTTTACGTAAGTTATGTTCATGATTATATTATTCCTATGACGCTTTTTCGATATTTCAATCCTTGCTTTCTAAATTTTCAGCCGTTCGTTCATATGATTTTGGAGCACGTACGACATAGTGTAGCGTCATTAAAATAGACACCAGCGAGCAATCTACCAGCACAGCCAGGCAGACCCACTTTCCTCCGACAGGTACGTTACCGTTTTCTGAGATCGATTCCTGTGGTAGTGTTTTAAATTTGTTCTTAGATTTCATATTTTTAATTGTAAGGTTATCCTACATGATTGCCAGCCATTCGGTGAACATTGACCTTTCAAATTAACTTGAACCACATTACCATAATATTCCTAATATTCTCATCAGTTACCCCTACTTACTTGTATTGCAATTTTTTATAGTGATTCCTCGTACATATTCGTGTAATATTTCAGGAGGAATCCTCTTACCCCGTGATTATTGAATACCCCGGAGTCAGACGCAACTACTGAACCCGGTTGCCCCGACTTCTCTTCTACCACCAGTGTCCGGTGGCCCGGAGCCTGTGGTGTCTCCGGAGCGGGATCTCCCCGAATATTACAGCTGAGTCCACTCCATACAAATAAGTGAATTATAAAACATTATTCTACCGTCCTTAGGTAAAGGCTTTTAGCGAGTAAATTACCGAGTGCGTTATCGATCAAATCGTGCAAAGAACCTGTACCATATACTAGTTTAATAATATTAGTGATACAAATCCTCACCACTGATTGGCAGCCGTAGGCTGCAATCAGTGCGCCCACTGATATTGCGTTCCCTTGGATAAGAAAGAAATCCTTTTGTCGGCTTTGCCGGACTAAACCACATATTTTGACATTTCACTCGTTTTATTAATCACTTTATATTAATCAACCTGAATTAAAGCTAACTCAAAAAATTAAGTATTACACTTCCACCGAAAATTGGTTTGAACGAGATCTAGTAAGTAGTTTTTTTAATACGTCATAAATCCTACAGAGCCCTTCATGGGCGAGTCCGACTCGCGCTTGGCCGGTTTTTATGTGTGTAAAGAACATGCAGAATTATTAAAGATGCGTCATCATCAGAGCTCATATACAATTAAAGATGCGTACTTTAATCAAACCTTTCCCAATCACAAAACCTGTAACAGTGCCGTCTATTACTATGAAATGGTACCTTTCGTTCTATCGCACACATATTTATTTCGATGTATAGTACTTATTAAAGAGCAAACAATGGCTCGCTCAGTACTAGGCCGTACGAGCGCTCCTCCTACATTTATTCATATTTGGAGAGATTCCAAATGGGTTTCGGTTTATTTACGACAGCGAATATTTTAGACACTCGTGAATTTTAACGGCATATTGAGAAAAAGTATTGAAGTATGCCTCGGGCCCGATGAGGTCGATGCCGAGCTGTTTGTTATGCTATCATAACATCATTATAAAGTATCTTTGTTTTTGGAATTTTGGACACTGAATACAACGCTTATTGAATTTCTGGTGGGATTTACATACATCGTGAGGCAGTGAGGTTGAAAGATGTATGTAAATCGTGAGGGTGAAAGAAAACATCGTGAGGCAACCTGCATACATCTGCGGTGAAATTCAATGGTGTATGTGAAGTCATCCAATCCGCACTTGGCCAGCGTGGTTGACTAAGGCCTCGTCACCCTAACATAGGGTAGGTAGGGTCGAGCCCCTCGGTGGGGACGGATATGAGCTGTGATGATGATGATTACATAGAAGCAGAATCAGGAACTGTTCAGCATCGCAGTCATATCAGTACCCGATTCATGGTTAAGTGCTATTTCTTGTACCTACCCATATAAAGGGTCTTTCATTAAGCGCTTCCTATCTTTAACTTTAAACAAAAAAAAGTGTGAGTGTGATATCATTGAAATTTTTTATTCCTTTGAAAGACCTATCGATGCAATTGTGTGTGGAATATAACATCGTTCAAATGTCCGCCGCGGTTTCTCTGGGTGGCGCGCATCCGAAATGTCCAATTTTCCATGACTCTGGCGCATAAATCAGGCTGAATTTGACCGATGGCATGGGTTATGTTAGCTTTGAGGGTCACTGTGGTTTGTGGCTTATTTGCATAGACCTGAGACTTAAGAAAACTCCAGCCAGGCCAGTTCACATCACCTCCACGTGAGATGACCGTGCCCTTAAATCTTGCGTGCGCTTGTGCAGAATATCTAATGTAGCATGAGCTGTGTGGCACGTAGCGCCGTCTTGTTAAAACCATATGTCGGTGGTGTCCATATCATCCAATTCAGTCCCAAAGAAGTTGGTAATTGACCTATAGCGCTCGCCGTTAACAGTAATGGCTTGACCAACGTCGTTCTCAAAGAAGTATGGATCGATGGCGCCGCCAGCCCAAAATGGACACCAAACAGTGACTTTTTCGGAATGCATTGGAAGCTCATGGATCGCTTACTGAACCAGTGGACTCAAATTTACCCACCACACTGCGAATAGTCCTCTTGGTAGGACGATTATCGCGACCGTAAAAAGGCGAAGCGCGCGGAACGTTGCCAGAACAGAACACCCATTTTGATAAAAAATTATTTGCACATGTTGTTGAATGCTATATCTGTCTTAGATATCTGTCGGTGATATGGCAAAACAGACTGATGATTTGACAGCCAATTTGACAGATGTAGCTTTAACAAGATAAGGATGGGAGGCCTATGTCCAACAGTGGGCGTCGCTTGGCTGAAATGATGATGATGATGATACTGACTTAGAGGTAGAGGTAAAAGCAAATTGCATGGTTTGTTTTCAGATAAATTATCTATCTAATTATGTGATTTACTAGCTGCTGCCCGCGACTTCGCCTGCGTAGTAATTTTGTTCCTACCTGACATGTCTTTACTATATTCTATCTCTATTCCAATTTTTAGGTAAAAAAGCCTAGAACTTTATATATACTTGCAAGAGCCCTTGTTTCTGCCCTGTTACAAAATTCTGCGAGACCTCTTGTTTGAGCCCTGTCACAAAATTCTTCTTTGCTAATGTCTTTGCTCCTACTCATAAACTCTAATCTTGCGAGAGTGCTTAGATCTCTTTAATCTGGCCCTGTCTCAAATCCGTTCTTAGCTAACGTTTACTAACTAATAACAACCTCCCAGTTAAATGTCAAGTTTGAGCACAAATAATTAAGCAATACATTCATACAAACTTGCAAGAGGTCTTAGACCTCCTTAATCCGGCCCTGTCGCAAAATCCGTTCATAGCGAACGACTACTAATTATAAACAAATTTCATTGCTGCTAATTGTACGTCAACCGGTTTTCGATATTTCGTAATGAGTGACCTTTCGCTTTTATGTATATGGTGCAGATATGTGCTCACTGCTATCAACAGTTTACGTTTATCAGATTTATTGAAGAAAAAAAGTATCGTAAAGAATATTATGAAATCACATAAACCAAACCACGATACAAATAGGCTCTCTATATTTTTGTATCACTCTGTTGTTGGCAAGCGACAATAATATACAAACGACATTGATTTTTTGTATCATACGAATGCGCGATTCCATTACGGAGTCCATTGTGTTCAAACAAGTCAGAAATATAGGAACTGAGATAAAAATCACTTATGGGTCTCTGAATTTGCGAAATACTCTTTGTCCTATATTCGATTTCAGCCTTTTTTTAGTCGCACATGTTACTGATTCAATATTGTCGATATCGGATCGCTCTGATTCATTCGATTTAATATTCCTTTCTGTAATCGATCCGATGTCGCCAAGAATGTGCCCTTGTCTGCTTTATATCTATACCCGTTGACTGAGCCTTTTATTTTCGACATCAAAGCTATCACACGATAAAACTATATAAAACTCTTCACACTTACGCCAAAACTTCTTTGATGCGACGATATGCTTGGAATATTAACATACTCACATAGGACTTAGTATCGTTCTATGCGGATAAGTAAATAAGAAACATTTTTGTATTTATATGTTCGATTCAAATTCTCTTTGTAAGTACATGTTTTTATTTTGATATTTTTTCTCTTTATTAGGTAGGTATGCCAGCAATTATTACATTACATTACTAACATATAAATAACATTTACAAGAATACATTTGCTTAGTGCACTTAGACGCAAAAACAGCGTGTAGCAGCAAAATACGAACTGTCTACGCTATAATTTTGACTGTTAATTAAATATGTTTACTGCGTACATTATGGTGGTACTTATAGCATTCAGTCTTGGTTTTTGCCATGGTGCCTAAGCCGATTATAGCTGAACGATTATCGCGACTAAATTCTAAACGCAACACTTGTGTATGAAGATACTTGGAAGATCAGCGCCATGAACTCTTATTTTAAAAAGTTATAAGCCTGGAAACTTGCTTTGGGGTGTATGACACCCCACTTGCCTAATTAAGGGCTAATAGGTCGTCGTTCATCGTCTAGTCATTTTTTGTTCCATAGTTGACATTATTACAACAATATTGTAACACAAGCATCTCAGTTACCACCTGCTCGGACTGATGATAGCATCAGCCACCTTCAAGTTTGAAAACTTAAAACTATTAAGTATTCAAAAATAAATGTTGCGCGAACATTTCACTGTGTTCAAAGTCTGAGCATACGCTATCTATGTATTGTATGACTGTGGATAAAGTTGTGTATGTCAATAACTTGGTTTTATAACACTCGCTTCATACTATTAGTGACACATGCGCTCGTGTTTTAATAACCTCTATTATGTGACAGTTACATAAACTTCTACAAAAGTAACGCTTTGATCCGTGTAACATGAATGAAACGTAGTGGTCAAAATGTAACGTAAAATGTTACAAAAGCGACGCTGACGTTCTGGAAAAGCTGTATGTGAGTAATTTATTTTATGGGATGGGGGGCAAACGATCAGACGTATCACCCGATGGTAAGTGATTGATTACCGTCGCCAATGGGCACCCGCAACCCCAGAGGAATTACAAGTGCGTTGCCAGTCTTTAAAGTAGGAATACGCTCTCTTCTTGAAAGTTTGAAGGTCGTATCGGTTCCCGAGATGACGGGTCCTTGAGAGACAGGCGGACAGACAGACGTCAGACAACGATGTGATCCTATAAGGGTTTCATTTTTTTTGCAGAACTTTTCTCTTCTATTCTACTTATTTATGCAATATAATATAAAAATAAAATTAAGTTGTTTAATTGGCTCCTACAGCTCTACTCGATTAAGGAATATAGACATGGGAAAAATGACATCTTGATTGAATTTGACATATTGATAATTTTATATTGTTGTTGACATTTAAAATAAGTAAAAAAGTATATTGACATTATTGTTATTTTGAATTAAAATAGAATTAACTAGGAATATAAGAGAAAAAATGTCATTGACATAAGTATTGATAATTTTGTATGACATTTAAAATTTATTAAAAGTATATTGATATTATTGTTATTTTGAATTAAAATGGAACTAGCTACATTTGCATGCGTACGGACCTAAGGCAGAATATGATTGAAACTAGTCTTAAGAAACATTGTTTCCTTCTTTCTGATTTCTGAATTATCTCTTTTTAGGGCACGGAACCCTAAAAAAGAGATAATTCAGATTGCTCCCACACCGCCGGAATACATCATCGGTATACCAGCTGCTCTGAACGCGAGGCACACGCCGAGGAATTTCCAATTACGTACATTCTCCGTACATACGGTACATCTTGTTAGAAGTTCATTTTTAAATAGACAGTGAAAAATTGCGGAGGCGCGAATGATTGATGGAGGAGTCCGTTGCGTTTAAAAAACGATTCTGAAGCTTAATTTTTCTGTCGTCAGATGTCGGTAGCGTCGGCGGGTGATGGATCGGGTACGCCGGCTCCGACAAAATCGGATTTCAACTAGAGCGTTTTTCACTTCAAAATGTAGAGTTCAAATGAACTTTTTCGATTTAGGATTTCACCGATTGTTGATTTAAATTGTCGTCGCTAGATTTGAAAGATTGGAATTAGAAGTACTTGTCTACTCTCAGTTTATTGATCCAGATAAGCTTTTAGCGAATATAAATATTGTACTGATTCCCGACATTCAATTAAAAGACCCAAATATCTAGACGTGTATTTGTCTTTAGATGGATTTTTCACTATACTGGACTGACAGTTTTATATTCACGAATTTGCATTTTCTTCAAATTATACTTTTCGGATTTACTTGAGTATATTTTAGCTTCATCATCATCATCACAACTCATATACGTCCCCAACGAGGGGCACGAGCCTACCCTTAACCAGTTAGAGCGATTAGGCCTGAGACAAACCACGCTGGCCCAGTGCGGATTGGTTGACTTCACATACACCTTTGAATTACTTCGCAGGTATACGCAGGTTTCCTCACGATGTTTTCTCTTACCGTAGGAGCGTCAAATAAATGTACATATGAAATTCGTGAAACGAAAAACACATTAGTGCATGGCAGGATCGATGGCGGGCCTCCCGATTCTACTCGGGGCACAGTCCAGTGCCGAGGCCACAGCGCCACCGACGCTCCTTATATTTAGCTTAAAATTTAAGGAGCGTCGGTGACATTGACATTTCTATTTGACATTGTAACATTCTTTATTTTTTTTATACGTGTTGGATAAATGTCGGTGAAATTCGACCTAAGACTGCTAGACTGACATTTTTATATTCTTGTTTGTAATTCAATTAATATTCCATTCATTTAATGTGATATACCTATGCAATTTAATATTTATTGTAATTTGACATTTAATTTAATTAATATTCAATGAGCATTTGACTTTCTCTTTTGACATTTTTATTTAACATTGTATTTTTTTTAAATAATTAAGCATGTATTACTCATTGATAAATAATATTGATAATTCAATTTTTATGTGCATGACTTACCGTGCGTGTTGGAATATCTGTAAACCGGTAGGTACAATTGTTGTAAATAAATAAATAAATAAAACATTTTAATTATTTAGCCCGACGTTTTGAACGCATTGCGGCATTCGTGGTCAAGGGATGACTGAAGCAGGTGGGTGTCATAGAGTAACATCAGATTTATTATTACTACCGTCATCTCATATATTTACGTGGTCCGTTTCACGCAAACAGAACTCGTGATAGGGTCCCAAGTAGTTAGAATTCTCCAACCATTATCTCTATTGAAATTCGGTCATTTTTGAATCTCAACAGCCTCGCGTAGCATCATTAGGATGAGTCGGTGTTTTTTGGCGAGGATCTGTGGATTATTAGATCTTAAATGATGGCTGAGCGTGTTCACGAACTGCAGATTTTGTTTCGCGCCTATGTTTTACATCAGCTATAATAATTTTCTTTATTCCGTGTCGCGACGATTCTCTTTGTTTGACCTATATAAAGGAGGCCACAAACAAAGAGAAGCGTCGCAAAGCTAAATATACGCAAGAAAAGCCGAAAAGTGTCGTTTTATTTAAATGTGTAGTACTCGTGCTAATAAAAGACACTAAGTTGATAAATCTATACATCTATACAAATAAATAAAATTAAAGTGTCTGTTTGTAATGTCAAAATAACAAGTTTTTACTAAATGGGTATGAATATATATCGGGTACCAATAACAAAAACACAATTTATTATTTTTGTCGGTCTGTTTGTCTGTCTGTCTGTCTGTTTGTTCCCGCTAATCTCCGGAACGGCTGGACCGATTTTGACGCGACTTTCACTAATAGATGGCTAATTACATAAGCTATAACATAGGGTTCTTTTTATCAACTTCAACAAAAGTTACTTTTCCACGCGGACGAAGTCGCGGGCACAGCTAGTAAGTTAATATAACTAAAATGTTCACCTCGGGCCGAAAATGAACTTGCGTCTTTGAACATATTATATCATCCGAGTTGACGAAAAAACTAAAACAAATCCTTTAATTTGAGAAAAAACAATCCTTACCAGCAACCAAAGACATGTAAGTAAATATATTTTTTGCAATAAAGGAATAAAAGTTTTCGTCTTCGGTTTTCCTCCAAAAATCGTCAAGTCTGTATTAGTTTCAGTTTGTCTATGGATTTCGTTTTGATATGGGTATTTTAAGCATTTTGATCTTAAAATACCCATTTTGATCTTTAGATGATTTACAGCTTACCCGAGGTAATATGCCTTGTAGACATTCATTTTAGGCATTCCGCTTCATAGACGAATTAGACACTATTCGTCTATGAATACAATAATTTAGACACTTTGATCAGAGAGGTTTATATTGTATTCCTTCATCAAAGTACAAAAATGTAAGTTCACATATATATAAGATAAGTTTTTTTTAAACGTATATATCTAACTAGCTGTGCCCGCGAACTACGTTTCGCCTTATAAAAGACGTTCTTAGTTATATCTTCTATATTTTTCCCGGTTTAGCAAAATTTTTCATTAATTCTCCTCTCCTCTTGGTCATAGCGTGATATTACATAGCCTAAAGCCTTCCTCGATAAATGTACTATCAAACACAAAAATAATTTTTCAATTCGGAGCTGTGGTTCCAAAGATTAGCGCGTTCAACAAAACAAACAAACTTTTCAGCTTTATAATATTAATATTATTAAGTATAGATGTGCTTTTAGCATGAATGCAGCAAAAATTGCAAATAGCTGGTTATATATGCATAGTGTAAAAATAATATTGACGCCAATTAAAATTACCAAACGCTGTAGATAACTATCGAGTTCGATAAAAATTCAAGCCAGCTTTAAACTTAAATTGATATTTTCCGCCATTTTCGCATCTGCTCATCCGTTTACATACCGTCGGAAATCATGGAATATCGCCATCAGAAATCGTCGGTGTGTTTACGCGAGAGATCAAAATATAAGTAGGCTCTAATAAATTTACATGAATCCGAAGTGTAAATGTTTCCTTTTAATCACCCAAATGTACTTGACATGTTGGACTAACGATATGAAAGGTTATTAATTGCAGGTCGATGCGTTATTTCAGAAAATCAGATTATCTTAAATTAGTTTCAGCTTGATTATAAGTTGCCTCTCAAAGTTACTAGTTGACACTGAAACACTCTCATGATAATAATATTATTAACTCACAAAGGCTCGTTTTTTAATTATCTGTTTGAAAAAAAAACGTGAAATTTGGACAGTTATTTTAATTCAAAATGTGGACGCTAACTAAGAAGGGATTTAAAAAAAAATTAACCCTAAAGGGATGAAATAGGGGTTGCAAGTTTGTATGGAAAAATCTTTAAATTAGCGAAGATTTTAATAAAACTTGAGATTCATGCTCTTAAAAACATTTCATTGAACACGTGTTTCATGGTTTATTGGAATCCACTCCCTTAGGGTGCAAAATAGGTGTTGAAAGTTTCTATGGAAAATATTTAAAATCTGCTCCAATTTCTATAAAATTTATTATCCGAGCTCCTAAATATAAATAGCATTTCTATATAGGCTACAAAATAATTTTCCTACGGGAAAATATAAGATTCCCACGGGAAAACAATAATAACGCGAACGAAGCCGCGAGCGGGAAGCTAGTACCCGTATTATATAGATAAAGACAGCGTCAACTTAGTCCTGGCTTTTAGACCATTTTTTTTGTAATGAGACGGTTTGAGTTGTACTCGTACATGAAAAATCTTTGTTAGTTGGGAACAAGAAAACACGTGTTTTTGAAATATTCCGTACTTCCTCATTCCCAACTATTGACGTATTAGAGGGCATTAGTTTGTTTTTGTTTGAATCATTATCATCACAGCTTTAATATGTCCCACTTCTGGGTACAGATCTTCCTGTATGAAGGAAACACATGAGAAGTAAGAGCCATACACCACCCCGCTGGCTCAATGCGGATTGCTGGGTAGAAGCGGCTGCAACAGCAACCGGGACCAACGGCTTAGCGTGCCTTTCGAAGCAGGGAGGAACTCGAGATCATAATGTTTTGGTCACCCATCCAGGGTCAAACCACGGCGACGGTCGCTTTGTTTTCAATATCGAGACCGAACCGTTCGAAGCACTACCCCACTGAGTTCCTTATAGAGCACAACTTGTTATCGTACTAAAACTACTAGTTCACATGTTTTAATAGGAGTTTTTTGAAAGCAAATATGTCCTCCTAACCAATATACGGTCACGGCGGCCAATCTCAATAGAGGAGGCGGAGGAGATATTATAGTGCAAAAGTGAATGCGCAAACGCTGCGCATCGGACTAGGCGAGTGAAGGAACAGAGAGTGCACTTCTCTCTGTTCCTTCACTCGCCTAGTCCGATGGGACGGTTAGCCAACACGACCGGGGTGAGATCAGTCAGGCGCAGGGCCCACAGGCCCACTGTTTAACGCCTTGCCTTCCGAAGCACGAAGGAGCTTGAGATGTTTCTCATTTTGGTCACCCATCATAGGGTTGAACACAGCGAACGTTGCTTAACCATAGCAATCGTTCGCTGAGCGCACGCGCAAATGCGCCACCAAGCTCCTCTAAAAGCAATATAGAATTTCCACGGAAAAACGAAAATACTCGTAACTCGGCCAAAGCTGCAGGCAGAAAGCTAGTGTTCAGTCAATTTATCAATTTGACATTCACTTTGTCAGTTATTATAATAGGAGAAACAATCTAAATAAAAGAGGACATTAAGGTTTAAACTCAATATTTTGCAATACACCTACTCGTAAAAAGCCTAGGTTAGCGCTTCCTTCGTTTAAAACTTAATTAAAACTTCTGGACTTTAGGGAGTTTCATACCAAATTAAAATCATCAAGATTCCAATGCAGTTTGTTGCTGTTAATAAGAAGTTTTAGAATTTCATTTTAAGTTATAAAGAAAAATTTCAATTTTGTTTCCAACAATACTCTCTAATTAAAATTTGATTCAGAGCTAATACCGTAAGGTTTAAATTGGCTTAATTAAAAGCCTTAAGCTTGATGTTGATGAACGTTGCTTCGGGGTTTATAGATTCTGGGAATGAGAAAATTGCCCTTAATTTCATGTACAAAATCATGGTATCTAGCCTGGAAAAGTATGCACACTGACAGATTAAAAACCAAGTTAACTACAGTTATTCTCTCAAATATGTAGTTTCAAAACCAATATTATAAACAAACAAATATATGTTTGTATATCAATGAAAAATATTTTTATCACATCTAACTTCTTGCGATGAGGTTAACCGACAAAACTTTGACACATTATTTTTAGGTGACTCATATTTTCAAAAAAAATCTTTTCACTTCTCATGCTCTGAAAGTGCTTATTTGTGCAGGATATAGGCTGCATTAACGTATCTACTCATACATAAATATATCTATATTAAGGCAAAGAAAATGAGCCAAACAGACAAACACAACAAGAAGTTCATAGATAGAATTTATTTTATTATATTTACTTTAATTTATTTGCCTTATGTGTTTTTTAAGACATAAAGAAATGTTATGTTATACTACTGTTTTATTTTCTCGCAATCGAAGTGAAAAGCAGAGTTTATAACTCGTCCACAAAACCATTTTATCCTCGACATTACTATCAGATGGTTCGTTTTGTGCACTTGTTGTAAAATCTACTATTATTTGTAACCGGTAAAATATAAAACTATTGAATTGATTTTATTTATTTATCTATTCTTTATGTACTATGTACAAAGGCGGACTTAATTTTGATTTTTATAAATCTTTTACTTTCACATAGAGGCATAATAATTATGTTAAGACGTAACATGTTCACCAAGTCCACGAGATTGGGACTTTTGTTGGAGAACTGGCATACAATTTTAAAAAAAAGAAGAAATCACATTGTCTTGTATATCTTCTTCTTCTTATATATAAAAATGAAACGCTATGTGTTAGTCTCGCAAAAACCCCGAAACGGCTCGACAGATTCTTAAGAAATTTTCTGGAAGGTTTAAACGTACAGTTGGACCCAGTAGGTGACGCTGGAATCAGGCAGGATAACGTCTGCCGGACTCACTAGTTTTAGATAACTATTATGTAAAATACAAAGCGCCAAAATGTTTTACATATTATTTCTTGTATTTATAGGGTTGGCATGTTTCTTGGCCAACGGCACGTTTAGCAATCCAGCGAAGGAATGCTGCCAACCTTATGGGCACCCTTCCGAAGGGCATCGATTTTGAAGACATTTTTATGTGACATGTGTTTTATTTTATATAAATCGACTTTACTATTAGTTGAGTATTCATATATTTATATGCTATTATTTTCAAATCAAAATAATATTTAGTCTAGATAGATTTTATTTTAGATTTATTTCACATTAAACAAGTAAACGGATTCCAGTCGTTAAGATGACAAGTTGACCAAAGAAATGTCTTTAAAAAAAATTGCGCGTATCGCCAATTATGACATATGGAGAGGTGAGGTGATAAAAGAAGGTTCAGGGTTGTCTAAAAGGCAATAAAAAGGGCTATGCTTAGAATTTCCTTTACTGATTGAATCGATTATGAAATGACCTCTCAGAGAAGAAAAGACACCAACATAGCCCGAAAAGTGCCTATAGGGGGAGGGATAGCTATTGGAACATTAATCTTCGAGTGTTGACTACGTACCGGAAGTTGCAGCGTAGTGAGGCCGCTCACAAGGTGGGGCTTTTAAAATTAGTGCAGGTCCAAGGAGGCCTATATCCAACAGTGGACGTGTTTTGGTAAAAACAATGACTAGAAAGACAGACAAATTACAAAACACTGTATCAATAATATGATGAGAAAAAAACAATAATTACAAATATAGCTTAAGTAAATTTGCCTCTATTTTCCGACACTTGTGACTTTGTTTAGTTAATTTTTGCAGTTATATCATTCGTTACAATTCTTTTTATTACACTTTTACTTTACATAAATAGTTTGTCGGTTAGTAAAATTTTTCCGTCTGTATTTTAAGGTAAAATTAACTAAGCGACACTTACATTTGAATGGGTAACGTTTTTTAATGTTAGTTTAAGCTACAATGTAGATCATAAAATAAGATTTCTGAATCAGTAAGAATTGCTCCTGTAGGATCATCATTAGCAGAAGTTATACTTTTTTTTCTAAAAATCCAAACTTTTAACGTCTCTCCTGTAAAATAAGCTAAATGGCGCTTAGACAATTTTGTCTTTTAAGCATCGATATGTATTGTACAGTGTCAAATTCTTTGTGCAGTTTGGCGTGTACAACATAGCTGTACTATGCTTCCCCCTCGGTCGTTGCCTGTCGGGCGTAGCATTAGATTAGTTTATAATAACCGTGTTTGTAATTATTATTTTATCAATTTCGTAAATGTGTGACTTAATATTCATAAACTTTATCTGTATCTTTAATGTATCATCGCAACCCTTCCGATAGTAAACTGTTAAGTTTAAAACCGTCAAATGCTTTTGATAAACGATCCCTCGTACCTTTGGAAGAACACGAACTGAGACACTAATCCGTAAAACTTAGTTCAAGAAACCTCCCCATGTTTTGTGTACCGCACCTCAAGGCCACAAGTACTATAGTTCCAGAGATGAGGTCACTAAGTAACTTTGCAAACAGTTCACAGCAAGCGAGCATACTTCGCTTACTTAGTGATAATATGTCTTAAGAGTAAGCAGCAGCCGACTTACAAACTGAGTCTGCATTTTGTTGGCATAAGCAAACGGTAGCTAGAACCTACCTTCGCGTTAAACATTTGCTTAAAACATTGTATTTATGTTAGTGTATGGTTTAACCCTTCTCTGCTAGTAACTAACTACTTAGTAAACACCTATAGGTACTTCAAGTGACTTAACTGTAATAAGATACACCATATAATTTCAATTCATAAAATCATCAATGCCAGGCGCTTTTACCAAAAGAATGCGTATTTTTTATTGTACACAACCAAAACAAATAAATAAAACAAATAATAATACACAAAATGAGCTTATCTCTATCAGAGATCTCTTTCCACCAACCCTAGATCACAAATAATATCCTGGATGTTGTATGACAAGATAATATCTTATAGTATGATTACATATTAGTAATAATATGTAAGTAATTATAAACAATGTATAAAATATTTTCTATGTTTATAATAAATATAAATCATTTTATTCGCAAAAATTTGTTTACAAAGGTGGTTTAAAAAGCAAGTCCAACATATTTTATCGTTTTGTGACGTGCAAATACTTATTCTTATGTAAATTATATTATGACTAGCTGTGCCAGCGAACTACGTTTCGCCGTATATTTTTTACCCTTTTTATCAACATTTGTCATCGATGCTCAGCTTCTATTATTCGTAGCGTGATGTTTTATAGCCTAAAGCCTTCCTCGATAAATGGACTATCCAACACAAAAAGAAAATTTCAATTTGAATTAGTAGTTCCTGAGATTAGCGCGTTCAAGCAAACAAACAAACAAACTCTTCAGCTTTATAATATTAGTATAGATTAGTATGATAACATACAATACTTTTATTATCATTAAGGTACAATAATTAATCGAAGTTCTAAAACATACAGCCCTAAAATATCATAACATTACATTTTAATTATCTATACTTGAATAATTATATTTCAAGGAAGGGGATTCATAATTGCAAAAAAATAGGTTCAGCGACATGAATAAAAGAATTTAGATTAAAGTATACGAAGGAGAACATAACATTAGATTTGTAATTTTAATACAATTTATTTCCAACAAGGAATCCATCCCTTTTGATAAGGCTTACAATAACGAAAATCACGAAGAGCTATATCCACTAGTCCGAGACACTACTAGTTTCATACTTTAACCCCTAAATATTAGGGGTTAAAGTATGAAATTGCCGTTTTTTTTTTGTTTGTTTATATAACTTTATAACTTTTCTAATTTAAAAGCTGTTAATAAATATATTTTTTTGGTTACAGTTTAATCTCAGAATTAGTTTAATAATATATTAAAAAGAATCTCAAAAATTACCCCTTATTTTTTTCGCCAGAATGTTGTACATTATTGACGATAATTTTGTGAAAACTAATACAAATACAAATAATATTTATTCAACAATATCATTTGTACACAAATATAAACTCTGCCTTTCGCTGTAGTCTAAAAGACTGTGTTGTGAAAGGCACTAATTTTCTTGTCTTCAAAATGATGTTATTACTTAGTTTAGAGTCCATTGAACAGTCTCTAAAAGTTTCATAAAGTTTGCTTTATTGGTTACTAAATAACTAAGAAAAGCGTTAGTATGAAATAAGCAATGTTCTTACAAATCTTCATACAAAACGGCAATTTCATACTTTGACCCCTATAATTAAAATACTTCGTTAGAAGACAACACTATTTCGAAGTAATTTCTGATTACAAGCGCGCCCTTGGAGTAGATTCTGATTTTCCTATACAGATTCACACCCACCCTGCAGCTTTGCAATGGAGCCTCATGAATCTGAATTAGCTAAGTCGGAATAATCAATGTTCATGTTTACTGCATAAGCGACGGAACACGCCATACACATGACAAGTAATCGCCGCGATATTCAGGGAACATTCCTATATAGTAGTGAACTAAGCTTCGCGTGTAGTATACTCAATTACAAGTTTACAGCAACGCAAATTGTAAGGTGTTACACCAAAACACTTCTTCTCCTTACATTTTAAATGTGTAAATAATTTTATACAACTGTGCTGCCTGTGATCGTTGGTGGCGCTGTGGACTTGGCACTGGCCTTCTAATCCGGAGATTCGTGGTTCGATCTCGCCATGTACCAATATGTTTTTTATTTTTCGAATTTCATATGTACATTTGCCGACGCTCCTACGGTGAAGGAAAACATCATGAGGTAACCTGCATACATCTGCAGCAAGGAAATTCAAAAGTGTATGTGAAATCGACCATTCCGCACAGCTTGACTGAGGCCTAAACACCCTAACTTAGGGTAGGCTCAAGCCCTTCGATGGGGACGTATATGAGCTGTAATGATGACGCTGTTAAGCCTATCGTCCATCTGGTAGCGAGTAACCGTATGTACAAGGTATATACTTCATCACTTTTTAGGGTTCCGTAGCGGAAAAAAACGGAACCCTTATGGATTCGTCATATCTGGCTGTCTGTCCGTCCGTATGTCACAGCCACTTTTTCCGAAACTATAAGAACTATACTGTTGAAACTTGGTAAGTAGACCTATTCTGTGAACCGCATTAGGATTTTCACACAAAAAAACCAATAAATTATGGGTGTTCCCCATACTTAGAACTGAAACTCAAAAATTTTTTTCATCAAGCCCATATATCCCTATCTATGGATAGGTCTTCAAAAATGATATTGAGGTTTTTAATGTCATTATTTTCGCAACTGAATAGTTTGCGCGGTAAAATGTGTGTCCCCCCCCCTGTAACTTCTAAAATAAGATAATGATAAAACTAAAAAATAAAATAAACTATTTAAACGAATTTATCTATCTATATATATTATATACATTGCCATGCAAACTTCCACCGAAAATTGGTTTGAACGAGATCTAGTAAGTAGTTTTTTTAATACGTCATTAATCGTAAACCACAATTTACCTTTCATTCAATCAACTCAAATTATGTTACTTGCTGCTACGGAATTCTTCATTGGCGAGTCCGACTCGCACTTGGCCGGTTTTTTTATTTAGCAAAACAATAACTTGTATGCATTCAAGAGGGGGCTACGGAGGCTGCTATCACAAGACCATCGATAATTTGAATCTCGAAAATAACCTTCCCTTTATTTTTATCTCTAGAGTCACCAGCAATCTCTCTTAGCAATAGATATTGATATACATATACTTATATATATTATCTATATTTATATACATTCATATATGTTTATTTTGTATATTGTAATATTTATATATTAATATAAATAGTTAACATTTATTATATTTATAACTTTTAAATTGATTTGCGTATTTTTTGTTGTTGTTTATTGTTCCGAATAATGTTGTTTGTTTTAACATCTACCTCGGATTCTCTGAATCACCCCAAGGTCGACTGGCAGAGAATGCCCATGGCATTAAGTCCGCCTTTGTACACAGTACATGAAGAATAAATAAATAAAAATTAATAACTTTTACAAGAGTATGGTGGCCAGCATTTTCAATAAACCACTGAAGTTTGTTGCTAATCTCAATATTTAGTAGGTACATTCCAAACGAATCTTTCCAATTTGACCTTTATAATAGAAAGGTTATACAGTCATAGGTGGAAGCGAGATATAGAGACTGAAGGCATTTCATCATAATATGTCAACGATAACTTCATCCAACATTCAACCTCTCAAGTCAGAAGCCTAATCATCAAACATTAGCTTTTAGCTGTTAAAAGCTATTATGCAAGTGAAACAACGGGAATAAAGAAAAACTCCTACAAAGGAAACAATAAACAAAGAGCTGGATGCAGAAGCCTAGTCGCTTCATAAATTACTCGCTATAAAATTGAAAGAGTTTTTCCACGAAACGTGTGAAACTTCGCTGTTTTCACGCACAAACTGTTATATCGTTGGCGGGAGAAATAAATAGGTTGAATTTTACGTGTTAATACTTCATTTCATGCTAAGATACATCGTTTGGATGGACGCTGCATGTTTTATGTAGCCGAACTTGGATGTGGTTTGTAGGATATGTATATAAATAAGTTGCGGAAAATTATGGAGTATTGCTCCAGACCTCATTCATTATGTCCAAGTCACGTGTAATTGTACATTTTTATCATCTCAGCCAAGAGATTCGCAGATAAGCAGAATTTTTTTTTGTATTTAGTCATATAGTCATCATCACAGCTCATATACGTCCCCACCGAGGCGCTCGAGCCTACCCCCTTATGTTAGGATGATGAGGCCTTAGTCAACCAGACGCTGGCCCAATGCGAATTGGTCGATTTCACATACACCATTAAATTTCTTCGCAGATGTGTGCAGGTTGCCTCACGATGTTTTCCTTCACCGTAAGAGCGTCAAACAAATGTACATATGAAATTCGAAAAACGAAAAACCAATTGGTACATGGTGGTCTCGAACCCCGGACCTCCCGATTGGAAGGCAAGTGCCGAGTCCACAGTGGCACCGACGCTCGTATACTCGTAGTATCAATGCAATAACTACTGATATTTCGAAAGTTTGTTGTGTTCCATAGCGCTCGTGTGTTTTTATAATACCCACAAAATCAAAAATCTTTAACTAGCTAAATATGAAATGGTAATAATAATTATTGGGTACCACTATTAATCTGAGCAAAGAGCTAAAGAATTTGGGTGTTTATTTTGACAACTGCTTTTCCTGGCAGAAGCAGGTGTCAGAGTTCAGCAGCAAAGTGTTTGGTGCGTATAGTTCCCTTAACCGCCTAAAAACTTGCTTCCGATCAAAACGGAAATCTTGCTAGCCCAGTCCCCACTTCTTCCAATTTTGGACTACTCTGATACATGTTATCCCAATCTAACTGTTACTCAGTTGAATAAATTGGAGCGTTTGCAGAACCTTTGTATTCGGCTTATATTTGGACTACATAAATTTGATCATATATCATACTATCGCTCCAAACTTCAGTGGCTCCCTATAAGCCGTCGGAGAGAATGTCATATCCTTTCTCTTGTACATTCTATACTTCTCAGTCCGTATGCTCCTCACTATCTCAAATCCCGTTTCCTTCTCTACCTCTCAACAATAACCAGACCCCTTCGCTCCTCAAACGACATGACACTAGTACTCACATCTCACTCCTCTATGTTTTATGATAACTCCTTTGCCGTTAAAGCCATTAGACTTTGGAATTTCTTACCTGAGACCATAAGGCGTGCACCATCTCATGATTCTTTCAAGCGAGCAATAAAAACACATTTTCTGCAGCTAGAATTTTAGTTTTTCTCCTCTCGTTAATACTATAGGTATGTAGTAAAGTATTTTATGTAGTTTATGTATATTGTAGGCTTATATGTAGTATAATGTATTCTATTATTATGTTAGAATTTCACGGTCTCGTCGTTTATGTTTCAATTAAACTTTCTTCTACTGTTAGGCCGCCTGGTAGAGATTGCCACTTTGGCAATAAGGCCGCCTTTTATTATAAGGCCTAGTTATTAAGGAAAATTCGTGAAACTATTTTTTGGCAATAAAGTTGTACATGTATGTAACATGCATACAAACGTCCTCTCAACGTATGTGGCTGGGCATCAGGTCTCTCAAAAGATGAGGAACAATTTGCCGAATATGCCAAAAAAGAAACAAATTGTAGGGAGTTTTTATCCAATTTTCTATCTTTCACAGAGGTGAAATTATAAAATAGATAACATAGAAAATTATTATTTTGTGTCATTTGTATGGTTAAAGACTGTATATTACCAAAATTAACAACTAAAATAGAAATTGCACTGAAATTGAAAATGTTGAGTCTACTAACTAGTCTCTGGATTTATTTACTGGAGAGCTCTCTACTAGTACTCCTCTCTACTACTAGCTCCTTCTTTTTCAAAGTAGGTTAATTAAATAAAGACTACTTCCTAAGATTCAAATTTACTTTATAATTTAGTTGTTTGAGCATTTATTATAAATAACTTCTGCAATTAATGGTTAAACAAATCCGTCGAGTTTTTAATTGGCAAATTCTATCCAAGTTGCTATTTGAAACCTAAAAGGTTGTTTTCATTTTGAGTCACGTAATCCTTGAAATCGATAGTTAAGCGCTACTTTTGGTTGCATTGTGTTCGAAATCAGAAGCGCTATCCGCAGGATTCGGCTTTGGGAATACAGGCCACATACCTAACAACACGGTTCAGAGTTCCAAACACACACCATAGAACGAAAACAACTGTAACACATCGAGATAAGATCGACTTTTCTCTGTGTCACGTATTGAAAATTCCTAATTTAGAAAGGAATCTCCTGAAACCCGAAGCCTTTGAGAGGAAACATGTCGCTACTAAATTATCGAAGTTAAGCCCGATTCGTTTGACCTAGAAATGAGAGATTTCACGGAGGCTGATGTAGACGGATTCAACACTAGCAGCGAGGACGCAACGTTTTCTGACCCTCACGTATTTTTACCTGATCCTCAGTTATCGGAGGAAATACACTTGGGGAAGTTCCCAAGGAACTTTTGTCAAACGTTTAGGAAGCCAAAAATCTTTTCTGCAAATTGTATTGACAAGGTTGTATTTTATTTCGCATACATAGTTACATACACTTTATACTTCGGCGTCAAATTCATCATTTCAACTAAGGGACGTTTTTTATTGTGCTTGAGGCGAGGTTTCCCAGAAAATCTACTACGCTAGTAGGTATAGTTGATAATTGCATAGCTTCTAATGTCGCTTACGCGCTGTGACCGCACCAAAACGTTACTTTTTACACGTTTTCATCGAATTTTAGAAAACTGGCGTATAAAATAAAAATGTATTTTCGCAATTTTAGACAGTAAAAATGCACGACTATTGGTAATACTTTTATGACTTCTATTATTGTATTCTCTGATTCACAGCTGTTTTAAAATATTGAACAGAGTGATCTTTGGATTTTTTTCTATCAAGTGAAATGTTAATAATCATGTTTAAGTCTTTAAGAATGCTTAGATAAAATGTTTAACAATATCATGTATGCATTTGAAAAAATGTGTTTTTATTTCGTGCTTGTCAGTCGCACAATAAAAGGTTTTTGGAAATTGATATTTTAGACTTTCATATAAGTGTAAATAAATTTAGGAATCTTGTTAAAAATCATAGGGATCCTTAGTTTATTGTTATTGCATTGATTTTTATTTTGTGTTAATGGAATTTAATTGTTTGTTTAGTGGTATGATTTTCATTTGTTTTGTCGTCTCCTTGTTTCTAATACTTAATGTTAAACCCTGCTCAGAACGGAATGTGTTAGTTGTCTGTGGACACTTCATTGGTTTATGTACTGTAATGATGTTTAAATCTATGTTTGTAATAACTGTTTGTATCCCTAATAAAGATAAATAAATAAATAAGAACTGTATGTTTTATATTTGTGGCGATACAGTAAATCGAAATTGTTTAGAAAATGAAAGTAACGACTTAAGTGCGCTGCGAATAGGGTTACCAGATGAAAAATTTAAAAATCCGGAGAAAAAGTCTGATTTATTTCCAAAAATCCTCAGATTTTTCTAAAATGTATTTTAAAATTTAGAAAAGTCATATTATTGTTAATTTTTTGCACTGGGGATATGGGCGGTAACGCTCACGAGTCGCACGGCGCGGTTGTATTTGTGTAATTAACACGACCAAAGTTGATTATACAATTAATTTTAATACGTATATGAAGATTACTTTTTGTTTTTGTTACATACCTATTTAATAAAAGATCTTCTTTATTTTATTGAAAATTTTAAAAATCTTGAGAATTACTGAGATTACCAAAATCTGTCCAAAATTACTGAGATTACTTTTTGTTTTTGTTACATACCTATTTAATAAAAGATCTTCTTTATTTTATTGAAAATTTTAAAAATCTTGAGATTCACTGAGATTACCAAAATCTGTCCGCAATCCTGAAAAGAATCTTAAAATCCTGAGATCTCAGGATAAATCCTGAGATAATGATAACCCTAGCTGCGAGCACCCGGCAGTATCTCGCGATCTTTACCACCAGTACTTACTCCAGGCTTACTCTCGAATCAATTCCGATGGATCGACACTGGGATTGTAATTTTTTGCACGCTCGAGTAGCAACACTAGCGCTGAACTGAATCCGTATTTTGAGAAAATTATACAGCACTGAGTTGGATTTACTCAAATCAGCGCAACGGGGTCCAATTTTGCACCAATGCGCGGCAAATAAAGCGTACGAAAAATCGCAATCTCAATGTCGATCAATCGGAATTGGTTTGAGAGTAAGCCTACAGATTGGCGTTCTACTATGTTTGGGGTGTAAAACGGTTTAATTTCTTTGCTAATATTCCTTGGACAGATAGTTAGTCCTCAAAGTGAGTTATTGAAGGGATTTCATTATTATCACGCTCTTATTTTACGTACAGAGATCACACGATTTATTATTCCTTACTTTCTTTGCTTCCCTTAAGTTTTCGAAAACCTTCTGGAACATCGCAATCACTATAAGTACTTTAATACATCATGCGAGATGAAAGCCAACAGCTTATGACAGAAACCATTCAAGATGAAAAAAACACTAACAAAATAGCGAAAAAGTAGACCTTGAGATATAACATCGAATATTACGAGGGACAGTTCAATCGGCCCTAAATACAAAGTCTCACCTTTACAAAACACCACTAATGTCTGACGTAAATAGTTGGAACGTGTTTCCAACTCAAACAGATTGTCAGATACATTCGCGAATAATATTTCACGTGGCCAGCTCTCTGTGCCTCTATCAGAATGGTGTTTTTATATTTGAGATCTTATCTACGGTAGGTCTCATGTGTTGACATGTGAATGGAAGAGAGGAATATTTGTGTATTATTTGTTTTCAGTTTTGCTACAATGTTATGAAAGTGTGGCCCTGCCACAATTAAAACAATTAGTTGAGATAAATCTTTTATGTACAATAATAATTATTATTGCATAAATAAGGCTTTCTGACCCAATTAACTATATGTTATTGTTAAATTTTGAAGCGACAGAAGCGACAGTACTCCTAATTGGCTCGTTAAATGACTAGACTCACGTGGTTGGATCACGCGGGTCCAGTTGATCAATCCAACCACTTGGATTGGAACTCAAACTCATCGATTGGATCCGTAGAAAAATGGCTTAAAGCAGCTGAGATTAAATGAATAGTGCAACAATCCCTCGCAATATTAAATACGCTTACGACTAAAATCATTTATGCAACACCAAACAAAACCGACGTCGCCAACAAAAGAGTGAGTTTGACTCCATCTTTTGTAAGATGGTAGCTACTTTCTCAGTCAGGGCTGCCCATAAGAGCATTAAGCGTCATGTCTTAAACTTTTTATATACTATCGAACTGAAGTCTGTGATCTATGTTAGGTACCTCTCAGATTTATATGCGCGAATGCTACATTTTCTTTGTAAATTACAATAAAACGCCCATAAAGTTAAACCAATAACGTGACGGATATTGGATAAAAGTGAAATATTATTGATGTGCGTTTCACAAATTCTCTTTCATCCTTCACGATTGCTTGGGATATTGGAGTTTTATCCACGTAGTCTGAAGATCAGATTGCTATACAGAATTTTCTGTGTTCAATAATTTCTTTTATTGTCAAAAGCGATCAGTTTACGTAAACAATATTGATGTGAAATCTAACGCCTTTGGAGAAACGAACAACTTACAAATTGAAAATCGCGTGTTCCAGTTATCCCGAATTACAGTATGAACAAGAAATCATTAGGTATGGGAATAAAACGAGCCTTTATGTTCTTTTCTGCTTCTTTTA
This sequence comes from Schoenobius gigantellus, assembly GCA_963935595.1. NCBI lineage: Eukaryota > Metazoa > Arthropoda > Insecta > Lepidoptera > Crambidae > Schoenobius > Schoenobius gigantellus. The sequence continues at coordinate 10,530,558 of OZ012563.1, read as the reverse complement.
TTTATTCGTCTGCAATCCCCTTTCACCGACTGTTGGTATTGACTTTGACTTTTTCAGTTAAGGTCTACTACGCCTTTTCAGACCTTACTATCTTCACTTGGTACAAGCCAAACGTTTCTATTGACCAGTCTTGGTCTGTTAACAAGATGCTTTACGTATCTTATATTATAGCTTACAATTAATTTTTAATAACAACTATGAAGATTACTTTCTTCCAATTTACGCAAATTTTTCAATTACAATTAAAAGATTCCGTTTTGTCTGTAATATAATTAAATTAGGTATATCACCCTAAGCTAATTGCCATAATCGCTCACACCGCAGCCCCATCCTTATCCCATGATTTATGTTAACTACACGATGAATCTGACCAAAGCAGACCCTTAAGTGTTATGCACGCAAACCAACAAACCTATACTTTATACCCTGCGCCATAAAGTCGAAAATACATGCACGAAACTTTTTAGGGTTATACCTGTCGAGATTACGTTGCGTTTTCACGTACGAAATTCATTATGTAACGTGAAAGAAAATTTTAATATGAAAAAGGACCCCACTTTTAATATACGTGGTCCTTGTTAGCGCGCCGACATTAAAAATAATCCGATTGAAATGTCGGACACAAGGGGACATGGGTTCTGTGCGTGTGTGTTTGAGTTCACTGTTGTTTGTCAAGTTGTGATGTCAACCATGCATGAGGTTTATTTCAATGAGGTACGGAATTCATTTGCTCTGGCATTGAGTATCTGGTCCTCCACTCCTTTGCACGATAGGTTAATACAAGATAAATCTTACCAAAGTGTGTTGCTTGATCCTTAATCCTTTCATTTCATTTAAGTCTTAGTGACTGTAGAGCCAAATGGAAGCTAGGGCTAAAGACAGGAGTATTTGGGACTTACACTCACTTAAAATCATTCCGCGTTCCTTTCTCTACTCCTTCTTCTGCTTCTTTAGCCTGTCTCGACTGATTTAGATAGATAGATAGATAGATAAATCATTTATTCATTTACACAGTACAGATACAAGGCTTTTGACATACACATCGTAAAAACTAAGAATACAGAAAAAAACGTATTAGTGACTGCTTGTAGTGCACTGTGCAAGCGAAACGGATCTGACTCAGCATATTGCCGCAGCAAGCTGTGGCGCTGATTATTCTGCCAGAACCGGGAATAAGTCGATGAAAGGATCTACTGTGAGTGTTTTTTAAAGAAAGTTTTTTTGTTTAGTAAATGCATGGGATTTCTTTTGAATTGGGTAGTATGTTATAATTATAATATAAGTAGTTTAAGTTTATAATGTAGGTATACATAGACTTACTGGATTGATAGGTCAATTTAATAGTACTTAGGAAGAATTTTTAAATTAAATTAAAGTAAGGGTAAAATTAAATTAAATTAAGGGTAATGGAGAAGTGATTGTAGTGTATAAGAGTAATACATTTTTTGGAAAGGTAATGATAGTGACGTGTATAATGCGTGGTAATAATAGTAAATAAGATAGGTAGTTAAAAACGCTTAATTTAATATGACATATTTAGTAAATAAACTTTCAATTGAGTTTTAAAACTGTTGCGGGATTTTATTTTTCTTATGGGCGGCGGAATGTCGTTCCAAATCTTTGTAGCGTTATACTTGAAACTCCGACGAAACGCGGCAGTTTTATGATGTGGGATTTGTAAGGGTGGCACGCAGCTCCTGACAGCGGCGACACTATTGCGGGGTGATCTCCAGGCGAGCTTTTTGTACAAATACTCCAGATACTTGTTGTTCACAACGCCAAATAGTAAAGTTGCTGTGTGAAGTTTAAGCCTCTCGCTCATTTTTAAAATTTTCGAGGATTGCAAAAAAGGTGTTACATGCGCACGAGGCGGAATTTGGAAGCAGTATCTTGCACAGGCATTTTGAACTCGTTGAACCAATTTTTGAGTTTTACTCAAGAGACACGGACCGTATACAGTGATTCCGTAATTTAGCCTAGATAGAACCAGTGCATCGCAAAGCGCGATACGGAGAGCCGTATTAATAAAATCACGAATCCTATAAAGCACTTTTAGACGGTAAAAGCAATCACGTATTTTTTCCTGCACGTGCCTTTCAAAACGCAAACTCCCATCCATCAGAATACCCAAATTTCGAGCCTCATCAACCCGCTGTATATTTGTTCCTAATATACTTAATTTGGGATCACGACTTATGATATTCGTGATTTGCTTGTCAGAACCTAAGACAAGAAATTTAGTTTTAGTTGGGTTCAGCACTAAACAATTTCTTGTAGACCATAATGCAATGCGGTCTAGGTCATGATTTAACCGATTAACAGCATTGTTGAAATCCGACCCCCCAACTGGGACACTTATTTGCAGGTCGTCTGCATAGATGTGGTAGTCACAGAACTCGATAGTCTCGGCCAGATCAGCAGTATACAGAATGAACAGGAGTGGACCCAGTATAGAGCCCTGTGGTACACCTCTGCTCACTGCCATTTCTCGGGAAGCCAGAGTCGAGCCATTTATAGTACTAAACTCGACTCTCTGGGAGCGGCCAGTGAGGTAGGACTCAAACCATCTTATAGTGGATACGTGAAAACCATAATGGGCCATTTTGGATAATAACAGAGTTATGTTTATGGAGTCAAAGGCACGTGAGTAGTCAAGGAGTACAAGAATAGTACCATTGCCATTGTCTTGATTGGAAAGTACCCTATCAGTTACGTCAAGTAAAGCTGTACAAGTGCTACGTCCCTTTCTGAAACCTGATTGCAAGTCTGGTAATACACCTCTCATTTCGCAAAATTTTAAAACCTGATTATACACCACCCTCTCCAGAATCTTGGAAAGATACGGAAGAAGGCTAATAGGCCTAAGGTCTTTAATGTCGCTAGGGTTATTAGTCTTGGGTATCGGGCGAACCACCGCAGTCTTCCAACTTGCAGGAAACTTGCATGAGACTATGGACTCATTTATAAGTGCTGTTATTATTGGTAGAGTGTGGGGAAGAGTCAATATAATCATATCTCTGCTTAATCTGTCTATTCCCTGGGCATTTGATTTGATACTGAGAATAATTTTCCCAACCAAGTGCTCCGAGACAGTTTCCAGTTGAAAACCCGACGAAATCCTCTTGTGCCACTCAAAGTACATTAAATCAGAGATCGATACACAATTATCCCCCGGAACATCCAAGAAATGTGCGTTAATTGCCTCGGGATCCGAAAAATGTTGTGGAAGTTCTACACACTTCTTAGGATCCGGTAACACAGTATTTTTAAGATTACTCCAGAGTGTTTTGGGCTTATTAATATTATTATTTATGTGCTGATCGAAAAATGCCGAACGCTCAGCGAAAAGACTAATAGCAGCAGCTTTCTTTAACTCCTTATAGTAGGCCTTGTCACCTTCCAATCCTGTCAATCGGTGTCTCTCCTTTGCTTTGTCGCGCAATCTCATAATGTACCGAACATTGCTGGTGATCCAGGGTGTCTGGCGATCTCGGATAGTAATGGTTCTTAAAGGCGCGTGCAAATCTAGTAGGGATGTCACTCGATTCGTCAACGTGTCTACCATGCTATCCACTCCGTCGAGTGTGATGATTTCCGTCAATTTAAGCAGTGAGAGGTCTTCATTAAATTTTTGCATGTTAATATCTTTCAGGGGTCTATACGAAACTGTTTTTAAAGGGATTTTATTTCTCTTAATTTTAAAACGAGTCGTGACTATAGCATGAGCACCAAGATCTTTTATATACTCCACATTAATATCCAATACTGTGGCGTCCGTACAGACCAAGTCTATAATTGTTTCACTGTGAGATGTGAAATGAGTAGGTTTAGTAACGTAATTGGTAAGGCCGAAGCACTGCAGAAAACTCTGAAGCTGCTTACAGTTACTGGTCGTATGCTCGCCTTGGTCAATGTTGAAGTCCCCGAGCAAGATTACACGGTGAAAATTGGCAAATGAAGCTAACGACTCAGTAATGGCATCAAAAAAGGTTTCAACATTAAACCAGGGTGGGCGGTATGCTGTTCCAATGAGAACACTAGTGCAACTTGTACGTAACGATATCCACATCTGGTCGACGTGGGTTGAAGGAACCGGATGAGGACAGGTACGCACAGTAATTCCTTTCTTGATATAGAATCCCACGCCACCGCCGCAGACTTTCCCGCAGCTGGTGGGCCTAGGTATATGTCGCAACCTATACCCAGGAGGCACTGGCGCGCGACCCTCCTCACCATCCGCTAGCCATGTTTCGTTTATAGCGAAAATATCAGGGGACAAGCGATCTACTGCCACCAAAAACTCATCGTGCTTAGTGCCTAAAGAACCAGCATTAAAGAGACTAACTGTAAGATGAGTTGTCTTACCCAGGTTGGAACGGCAAGTAAGCAAAACAGCTTAGGCAAAACAGAAAATAAATGTATCCCAATTTTGCTGGTTTAAGAGTTAAACAAACGATACAACTAACATGCACTAGTCCGATAAATTGTAAATAATGTAAATAGTGGAATAATGTGGTAGTGTAAGCTAATATGTAATAGAAATTAATTTTTGATTTATAATAAGCCATTCGTTCCGTATCCCTGTCAAAGCGGTCTTGCACTTAGTGTAGGCCTTCAGCGTTTTTTTTTTCATTCTTTGAGACGCCTTCTGCTAGTCATTGGATATCTGCTGAACAACTTCACAAGTAACAGGATACCTGCAAATAACTGATTTCACTGCAAAAAGTATGCGAAAAGCACGCGCTTGTTTTCTTGGAGCTATAAGTTTTATTAGTATATCAAAAACATAGTAAAATATCTCTACACTTTCTTGCTCATTACTGTCTCATGTTATGTCATAGAAAATTGAATTATTTGCTGAAATTCTTGTTGTAGCTTTAAGTATGATATGTTTGCTAGTGTTCTAATAAGCTCTTATTGACTCTAATTAGAAGCAGTTATTGAAGTCAAAAATAATTTAAAAAGTCTAATTAAAAGGTTATAGGTTAAATAAACCTTGTATGTGCATACCTACATCCCAAATATAATCAAGCTTCGATTGTAGACTATGACCGTATGCAGTCGCAACCACTGTCCCAAGTATCTTCTTAAACGAGTTCGATGTTCTGATTTCGTGTGATAGTTTGTGGAAACTATAATCAGTGCGTTACTGTAATCTGAGAACCTTCCCTGTAGCCAGTGCAAAGTTTCGCTACAGCTGTGCGGAATAGATGACACCAGTTACCGTAAACTGGGTTCCAAAAAGGCTGAATGGCGTTGTTCTTCATATACTCGAGAAACGCGAGAGAAGAACAGGCAAGCAACTCGGAAAGTCTATTTTTTGTCACCGCTTCTCTTTTGGAATGTTTTCTTAGTTCTCCTATTCTCTTCTACGCTATTAACCAAAGCAATGAGAAGAATATAATTTATCCTAAAATCAGAATAATATGATTACTAGATAAAGCCGACAGTTGAAACTTATTTCTTTACAGCTTGGTTTGTACGAGTAAGCAAGTATACATCTCACTCAATGTTATTACCGTAACTCATGGCCCCTTGTAACCAGAGTCATGTCTGTATTACCGTAGCCCATGGACGCTTGTAACCAGAGTCATATGCAGATTTCTGTAGTCTATGGCTAACTTTTACCAACCATGCTCGCGTTACCGTAGCCTATGTTCACTTGTTACTAGTCACTTGCCCAGTAGTATAACCTATATTACATAACCTATGGACGCTTGTAACCAGAGTCATGTGCACATTATAGTAACCATGCCCGCATTACCGTAGCCTATTGCCTCGTGTTGTTAGAGTCATGTGCTCAGTACCGTAGCCTATGGCCACTTGTAACGAAAGTCACGTGCGCATCTCCTTAGCCTATAATATTATAGTGTATGTGGTTCTTGTGGGTCGCAGCAAATCTGCAACCTCCACAAGAACCACAGTGTACGTTGCCAACTAGTGTCATAATAAGATGTAACGTCACGGTACCCAGTTATTTCACTGCCATATCTTACCCTTCAAACCGGAACACAGTAATGTCCGGTACCTCTGTCTTTCCTATTTGTGCTGCTTAGCTTATAGCTTTGCAGCACAAATAGGAAAGACGGAAGTAGCCAAGCGGGCGACTCTGGTATAGAGTTTTCCTCCCATCGATTGGTTAATTTAGGTGATCCCTCTCAATGTACAGCAAAAACAGGAAGATTCAAGCTTTACCGGAGCAGACGTAACTAGCATAAAAAATTCAGACATAGGAGCCGCCAATTTTATTTGGAGCCTTTGTCAACTTCGACATCCTTTTTCCTTCGCGAGGCCTTTCTAAAATTACGTTCAACCTTCCTCAACGGTGCCTGAAATAATCAAAGCTTCAAATTATGACTCAATTTTCGACGTGCCGAACCCTTTGTGCGTATTTCTTTAATCTATTTTTAGTTAATGAAAATTTGACAGGAATGACTATAGCAGATATGTGCGTTAAAAGGGTTACTTTTGATTTTACTGTATTATATTTATATTGATTCAATGTACCGCGTAAAGCTTTCGTCATGAAAGCTATACTAAGGACAGTGAATTGTACTATAACTTTCATAATAAACAGATACTTATAAATTTACGCTGTGATATTATTTGCTGTTATATTACACAACATTTTCCTCATCATTTTTATTCTGCATCGAAAAACATCTTCCTTATCAACATCTATATCTTTTTATTGGAATCGAAAGGAAATACAATTTATAAAGTTTCGACAAAATCCAAAATAAATATATATTTAATTCGATTCGATATTCTAATGAATTCACAAACATTCTTAAGAAAAGACGAACGGTTATCGCTTGCTAGAGCATTGTATAATGTTACGGCTAAAAGCCGAAGTACAGTTACACCTATTTCGTGCCGGCTAAACTCCAAATCTAACCTGCTGCACAATATAGATAACGATACAGTAGCCTGACTCAGGCGTGTCTTTTCACCTAAAGCTGAACTGGGCGCTAGGGTTGGTACCTACAAAAAAATCGGTGTACGTTGGAGCACAACAATCTCGGCCGGCGCGAGGCGTGACACTGACACCTGACACTGCGTTGCTATGCCGTTCAGAGCATGCTTGGCGGCCGTGTAAACGACGTTTGTATGTGTGCGTGCGCCGATTCGTCCTTTCATATGGAGTCAAAGTACTGTTCGTTCTTTGACTATCCCAAGCACCTGCGTTTGCGCAGACGCTTGTGCACTATGATATCGCCCGCGCAAATGACTAACCTCTTTTGAGATTTGCCTATTTGACCGAAAATATACTGGCGTATAGGCGTACTGACAGACAGCTCATTGAAATGTGACCAATATTTTATTTCTCAATTTCAATATTATGTGGCTGAATTTCGATATCCAATGTGGCTGATCTGTCATTCGAAATCAGTTACAAAGTAGCTAAATGCACTGTCCCTTTCAAACTCTCTAAAACTTCATAAGACTATATATTCTCGTTCGCTCTGTCAGTTGGTCTATACGCCAGTATATTCCAAGTCCACGGTAAGTCAGTATAAAGTAGGTTAGCTGTGACGTCACTAGACTTTTCATCATTTGGTTCCGAGACTGTCGTGCAGTACAGCCGTCGGATATTCAGTATAATTTGTGGTTAGATTCCTACTTATGTTATGAAATCAGTTTTTTTAAGAATATTTATAATTGTGAAACATTTATCTTTGTTATTTTTTACCACTATTACCTCTGATTTCTAACAATACATACTGCTTGTCTGTTTGTTTTAAGAATATCCTCACAGTAATTAATTTTACACAATTAGGTTGACAAGCAAACAGGCTGCTAGTGGATAGAGTTGACTATAGTTACACGCGGATCTTGGAAGATTTACAAACCTCGCGCCTTTGGAAGAACATTAGACCAAGGAAACCAAAGGACATGAAACACCTACATAAATCGTGCCAATAATGTATGGTGTGGTATGGTGGTGCTTTAAGATGGCGGAAAAAACCAGGGACGCCGCATCCAATATTCCACACTTATGATGTTTTTCTTTAAACATTTTATAAAAAATCAATAAAAAACATAGAAATGTAAAATGCACTCACAAACAACGTTCACTCACAGATATTTAAGCGGTGCTTTGGTGTAATGGCGGACTGGACGCAAAATTCGTACCATAGTTAATATATTGCGAGTCCTTTGGTTTATTTGGTCTGAGACAAGAACTCCAATGTAAGATGTCAACTTGTGACATAAGATATCGAGTGACAGTACCCAGCATTTCCCCAATCTGACTTACTGTTCCAACCCGAGGTTCCTCCCCATAACAATGCAAGTACTCTTTGGCGGCGGAAATAGATGAGATAGATTTATAGACAGATAGATTACGTGGATCATTATTTTTTCTGTTTAACTACCACCAACACATGCTTACTTTCCTTCACACTGTAAACGTGAACGGACAAGATATAAATCACCGGTTTCGAAACAAAAAATTCAGAAGCGGATCCAGTACAAACATTAGTTATTCATTAAGCCGGCGCCATATGGCTCGCGATCGGGGTGATTCATTAAGTTTATTACTTGTTACCCGCACATAAACAATGTTCACGCTATTTTAAAGCCTCATGAATTTAACATGTCGGTGCGTTAGTCTAAATACATTCGGCGATGGATAGCTTTTGTTGAAGATGCGATGGCAAATGTATTTAAATAAATAAAACAATATATAGTAACCATAAGAATGTATGGTATATTGCGCTCTTAAAACTACAAAAGGATACGGTTTAAAAGAAAGATAAAATGTATAATGAAGAATAAAGAAATAGAAAAAGTTGGTAATACATATACACTTAGGGTTGCCAGCTCCAAGCACCGAGAAGCCTGAAAAACCAGTCAGTTTAGCCGGACATTTGGGTTAAAAGGTCGGATAGATTAACCAGCTTAGACAGACATTATTTTGGGCAAACCGCACGCTCTTAATTATGGGATTTTTCGTCTTAATACTATAGTATGTTTATGTGACTCGAGATCTTTTCATCATTTAACATAAAAACTGACTTTTTGGAACCGAGAACTAAGACACTGTGCTGTCAAAAATGACAGTTATTTTCTCTTATTTGAGTAACAACACGCAACGCGCACAGGAACGACCACGTGAGTTTTATGTGGTCTTCCTCCTTTTTTTAGTCTTCTATTGTAAAAAGTATGTGTATTTAATGTAAAAAGCCTAACAAAAGACAGGCCGGACACGCATTTCAAAAGCCTAAACAATGTTCGGCTTTATCCGGACGCGTGGCAACCCTATATAGACTTAAAATATAGGAAACACATTAGCCGGATTATTCCTTGGTGTGTTTGAGGAAGCTGCTGTGAATTATCGTTGCTGTCATGAATTACCATCCTCCTTTTTGGTCGGTATATGTTCGATGCGTACCTGTAACAGAGCAATAAAAATAATCAAGCCATTTATATTTTAGAACAATGCCTAGTGAATCCAAGAGCAGAACATTTACTTCAGCTCTATATGGAGAGCAAAATGGATATACACGGCAACTTTTTTATTGCCCCGGATAATTTAAGGGACACTTCATTTCACGGTAGTACAATGATTTAAACGTTAATAATAAATTTAAATCGCCTATTTGAATTTATATAAATTTTCTAAAATATCCAAAAAATATTAAACTATATGGACAATTGAATGAACGCAAGCTGGCGTCGCTGATTCGAAAGATTCTCTTTTATACAGGGTATAAGTGACGGTGTCCCTTTTATTTTAACAGTGGGTTCAGACCATGATCCTAATTTAAAAATCACTAAAATTTTCTCCCGGAAAATTCATTAATTTTCTTATTTTTTTTCTAAATTTTGTGGTGTAATATGACTAAGTGAACGTTTATAAATCATATTCTGTCAAAAAAACAATAAATACACAAAAAATAACATTTCCATCATACTGCGCGCGGAATCAGCTGTTTGGGTCATTGAACGCACCGGTGTGAGTGGAGCAAAAATGATGCCGACGCGCCATACATTTCGTAACATTATTAAAAATTAAAAACGAATACATTTTTTTTTCGCTTTAAAAGCTTTTCCGGGAAAAATGAACATTGGTAAACAAATATTAACATTGGTCTGAACTCACTGTTAAAAGAAAAGGGACAACGTCACTTATACCCACTCACCGTTACTTAATTTATAACCAATCAAAAATAACATCGAATTTAATTGTGGAAAAGCAATAAAGTATTGAGTATTGAGTACCCGGTATTATTTTAGAAAATTAATATAAAATTAAAAAGGTGTGTTATATTTGTTACTAATATTTAAATCATTATAGTACCGTGTAATGAAGCGTCGCTTAAATTATTCGGAGTGATAAAAAAGTAACTGAGTATAATTTGATCGAGGAAAATTTAGTGTCATAGAAATAATGTATAGATAAACACGACTAAACTTTTGTAAAAAAAAACTTAAAAGGCCTTCTGTTAAAATAAATACATAATCAATATAAAAGCGGTGAGACACATACAAACACATTTACACACACCCAAGGAATTCCAAATCTGGAACAGCATGAATCAACAAACAAAAGAGTCGAAACCAGTCAGTCATCCTCGTATTTGTGATATAATCGACCCTGAATAATCTCTACAAGCCAATCGCGCAAGCACAATACAGCAATCAGAAAAAGATTGATATGACCTCCAACTTTGAAAGAATGTATTTGGGTCTCCACCGCGCCAATATTGGGCTATAATGTTCCTTTCCTTTTATTCGACACTTTTCGTATAAATCACTTTCGGGCCTTATGAATGTAGAGACTGAAATTTCATATGGTCTTTTTAACATATCTTATTGTGCGGTCTTTTTCATAGTACATTTAATTTTTTTAAAATATGTGAAAAATAGTGTCACTTATAAGGACCAAGTTCTGGGAATTAATAAAATAGTATTTTTTACAAAATACTGTTTTATTTATCTTACATTGACTTAACTAACCAATTGTTCAAAATGAAGGCCATCGTTACCAATACATATTGGGATCCGACGTCTTAATGATTGTACTGCATTCAGCACCACAAGATTGTTAATTCCGTTTAAAATATTTTCTAACGATCGTTTCAAGTCATCAATTACATTAGCCGTGCACTTTTAAATTTTATTTTTAAAAATTTTGGCTCTACAAGAACTGGTCGTACATAGTATTTCGTCAAAAATGAGCCCTATACTTTAGTTTGCAATATACCATTACTTCCCGGAATTTGCTTACAAGCGACACTGTTAGTCGAAACGGGATGTGTTTTTTTTTCAAATCCACCAGGCTCGATTTCCGGCTAAGAAAATATTTTTTTAATCTAATGATGAAGTTTTTGTCTTAATCAAAATCAGTCCCGAAACCTCTTTTTGTATTTTTCGCTATCTGTGATAGTTACGTATTCGGCCATCCTGGTACTCTTGAAAAATTCGCTCTGTATATAATTAATACCTATAGTATAGACAGATTCGAAAAAGTATCTGCATAGTAATAGATTTCAATGCCTTACATACAAGTCGATCTAAGTTTAGGTGGTAAATTATTAATTAGCTCAAACTTAAAGCGGAAAATTTAACGCAAATCCGGATAGATATATCAGATACCTTTGCAACGTAGTAAAGGTTATTTTTACAGCGGAACTAAAAACACTTAAAATGACGCACACTCATAAACCTAAGACGTGAAAAGACCGTTAGCAACATAATTTTCGAGTGCCCCATAAAGATTCAACAACGAACTATAATTCTCAATCAAAACAGCATTTTCACGCACTAGCGAACTTGACACAACGAAACGTTATCCTCGCGGGTGTTTGTTTGTCAGAAAAATTGTCATTTCGCTCCGATGTGTTTGTTGTGCTGTCGCTTGTTATTTACACGAATGGAGCTGGCGAAATATATCACGACGTCGTCGTTTTGTTGATCTGGATTCAATTATGTTTTGAGTAATGCTTAGGCTTGTAGAAGATTGAAAGTATTTTTTTAATTTACGACAGGGAAGCTCTTGGCTTTCATCTCACCATTTTTTTATAAAACTATGTTGGCAAACAAGCTAACTGCCCACCAGATGGTAAGTGGTAACAGTCACCTATAATACATGTGGCTCCTGTGAGATTCGCAGCAAAAGTGCAACCCCCACAAGAACAACAGTGTACATTGCCAACTTGTGACATCAAATGTAAAGTCACGGTACCCAGTAATTTCGCTGCCATATCTTACCCTTCAAACCGGAACACAGCAATGCAAGTACTGCTGATTTGCGGCAGAAATATGTAAGACGGAGGTACCCAAGCAGACATCCCTGGTACAGAGTCTCCTTCCCTCCTTCCTGATGGGAAGTGGCGATAAGGCGGAAGGTGGAAAGGAGCTTCACATGGACTCCTCAACAAATGAGGGTAAGTCATGCAAAGGACAATGGAGAGTGCTATGCTTATAGTTGCTTGTTCAATTCAGATATAACACCAAGGTTAAAGTTTTACACGGCCATGGTCAGGTCAGTTGTTCTAAAACGCTTTGAGTACAAAATGGATATATGTATTTATATCATTTCTTCCGTTAGTATATACTCATCCACGAGAGTTTTTTCTACTAACCCTGGACAATGGACATGCCTCGAATGGTCTTTCAGACCCACACCGGCAAATAAACTTGTAGTCGACTGCTCTTTGGTAGCTGGCTATTTCAAACCACTCGAGGTTTTACTCCCTGTTTTTCAGATCATATGTCAAGTGCACGCTGATCTCACAGATCCCAAAAGGATTAGGCGTGACCTTATCGCTTAAGTATTATTCTGATATGCGTTCATAGAGCTCACTGCCAGAAATGATGAAATTATCAGATGGCAGCAGCTGCTTTCAAGGCAATAATTAAGAGTCATTTCCTCAAGCTGGAATATAATAATAATAAAAGTATTTATTTGCTCCAAATTACATTAAAAATACAGTGGGACGATTACCACTAAAACAAGTTATTCGGAACAAATAGACTTATGGCTCAGCATCTGACAGCTGAGTAATCAACTGTCGCTGATATTCTGCCACAACCTCACGCATACAGACATTACAAAGAAATGACAACAGCAAGTCAGACTCAAGCATGTCAAGTCAGTAAGTATATATATCGAGTCAAGTCAGTCAAGTACATCGGAAATCCTTAACAATTGTGCTATTAATTATACAATATTCTAGCCGCTTTGTATTATATGTGTATATAGCCAACTGACTGATTATTTCACAATCAAGTATGACGTTTAATCTTTAAATCTAAGCAAGATATCTTATTCTTTACATAAATAACATAGTGACTCAATTGTCATGTTTAATTTTGTTAATGTTTAAAAAACAAAACTCGAGTTTTACTTTCAATAAAAATAAATAGTTTTAATATGTTGATATGATAAGAAAATTGTAGTTCTGATCCTGCCTGTACCATTGTGTTTTTCGTTTTTTGAACTTTATAATGTACATTTATACGACGGTCATACGGTGAAGCAAAACATCTTTGGACAACCTGCATACCTTTGCAAGGAAGGTGTATTTGAAGTCGACCAATCCGCACTGGGTCAGCGTGGTTGACTTAGATCTAAGCACTCTAACGTAGTGTGGACTCGAGCCCCTCGGCAGGGACGCATATAAACTGTGATAATGATTTATTTTAATCTTATTTCCGCCTTAAGCACCTACACCAAGTAGTGCATAAGGGTACAAAATAAAATAAAAGTGTCAAATCAAAAATATCTGGGTTTGAGAGACCCACCAGGCGTGACATAGTTATAGCGTGTAACTTTTCCCCACCAGCCCCCCTAGCACGTCCATCAAAACACGATATGATAAAGCGGTTTATCGCGGTGAACTGTCAAAATACAATAGGGTTTCGTCGTATTTTGACAGTTCACCGCGATAAATCGCTTTATCATATCGTGTTTTGGTGGACGTGCTACGGGGGCAGGTATGCCAAAAGATAAATTTAAATAACCACATTCACAAGATCATCCTTAATATTAGGATTTTCATCAAACGTTAATTAATCACTAATATAATTAATTACACCTACCTACATACAAATTCATTAAAGAAGTAATAATCAGATCATAGGAAAGGCTTTCCTATGCCCACGCAAACAGCTAAATTATAGCGATGTCGAAACTTGTACAATTATTCAAGTTGCTATGATACGTTGTTTGCAAGGAATCCGTGTTCATTGTGAGATATGAAGCACAATTTAACTTAGGGAGAATTAATGTTAAGCACCAAGTGTGTGATGGAAAGGGAACGGTTGCTTATCTTCGAGAATACACATGGGATAAACACGAAGAGTTTGATGTCGCATTTACAAATAAATAAGCTGCCTTGGCACGCTTTTAAAGAGTTTTATCGTATGTATACATGTTCATGATTTAATTTTCAGAACTGTGTCTTTAACGGAATTGTGGGAATTCTCTACTTTAGTATAAGTTTATATTTTTTATATTTAGTTTATTTTATTTTATTTATTTTATTTATTTATTCAACAATAAGTTCACAGCATACAGTCTATACATAATAATTACATGATTTAATAAACAGGTAAGAAGCCAATTACGAACTTACATTACATAATCCATTCAATTATATAACAAAACAAATGTGGGTAGGTAAAAAAAATTTATTAAAACTAGGAACTGAATATAATAGCTGATCTAAAGATGATATTACCTTGTCACGCAAGATTATATTATTTTATATTATTATAATAATAGATGAGAACTGTTCGTTTCTAAAAAAAACTGTATAGCTATTGAACTTGTCCTAATAATACTTGAGATGAGGTATATGCCAATAAAAAATGGTGGTCACAAGCTGATCAATAGTTTCCAAAGAATTCTTTGTTGAACAGACATACATATTCATACATACAGTCACACTGTAGTTTCATATATTTGTTTGAATAAAGTAAATCGAATATTATACAGGGTTACTTTTTATCATCCCGGATAATTTAAGGGGCGTTTCAGGACCTATCAATTATTTTATTAAAAATAATAAAACAAACAAAGAATACTGCACTAAACCTGTGTTAAATAGGCGAGTTATTTTTTATTAATGCCAATCATTCTACTACCTTGTCCTGAAGTGGCCCCTTTATTATTTTATGTATTTTATTATTATGTATTATTATTATATATTTTTGACGTTCTAAAATAATATGAGTATAATGTTTGAATGAATAGTTGTCTGTATTTAAACAATAAATACAGTCTAGCAACACGTCAAACTTTACATTTAAATTCTAGGCATTTGCAATCTCTACTAGGCAACCGACGATGGGTAGAGAAGTTTATTATAAAATGACGCGAAGAAAAAATAAAATATATATTAACCTAAATATATACCCAATTTAATAATAAATAAAAACCCAGTCCAAGAGCGAGTTGGACTCCCACACCGAGAGTTCCATAAAAACTTACCTAAGTTTATACCTAAGTTCTTAAATATGTAAGTATATTTACAGTTTTCAGATTTTTTCCATAAACTTCGGCAGGATAGGCTTTTCTTGCATACACGTAAGGAGAGGTGGGGTAACCCATCACCCCACAAATTATTTGCAGAAATAAAATATAATGTATACAAAACAATGATTTATTTTTAACGAGACAAGTAACATAGTTCGAAATCTAAGTATGAAAATCAATTTTAATTAGTTTATGCGCATATATCTATAAATATTTAAGATTTAATGCAGTTCACACAAATATCTTTCTTGTGATCGGAGCACATAGGCCAATGGCATTTAATGTCGCATTTACACATGCGTATTCGCCATTCGACGAAACATTCGACGAAATATTCGACGAAACATTCGACGAAACATTCGTGTGGCGTTTACACATTCGTGTTCGCTATTCGCCTCGTCATTCGACGAAACATTCGTACCTACGAGTGCCACCGCGAACTACTGTTCACACATTCGCGGGTGATTCATTTTGATATTAGCACACGAACACGGAGGACGTGAAAATAATGGCGGCATGCGTGCTACATTTTAGTTTTTAATAATTTAAGCTTTAATGTTACAAACATAATTATGGCGGACTTAGCGATAAACATCGCTCTCTACCAGTCAACCATTAGGCTAAGGAGAGAAAGTAAATGACGGCATAAGAAAATAAATGTAATAAATGACAATAATTGTTATATTCAAATAATATGATATTAAGAAAAAAACATACATACACGCACATAACACTCACATATACATATTGTATATGTGTGTGTGTGTAAGTGTTATGTAAGTAATGTGTATGAATGTGTTTATATATACACATACATACTTGCATATACAGCGCGCGACAGAGCGTCGGTGGCTCAGTGGACTCGGCACTTGCCTTCCAATCGGGGGGTCGGGGTTCGAGACCCGCCATGTACCAATGTGTTTTTCGTTTCGAATTTCATATGTACATTTGTCTGACGCTCGTACGGTGAAGGAAAACATCGTGAGGCAACCTGCATACATCTGCGAAGAAGTTCAATGATGTATGTGAAGTCGACCAATCCGCACTGGGCCAGCGTGGTTGACTAAGGCCTAATCACCCTAATATAGGGTAGGCTCGAGCCCCTCGGTGGGGACGTATATGGGCTGTGATGATGATGATGATGATGATATTGAAGTCGGTACGAAACGATGATCTCTTATAAAGTCTTAAAATTGACACCGACTTCAAAATAGAAGTGTGATGTTGTCAGTACCTATTCTTATATTATTTTTACCTTTTCAGTGTTTTTGAAGTCGGTTTTTATTTTTAACCGACTTCAAAAAGGGAGGAGGTTCTTAATTCGATGCGAATGTTTTTTTTGTGTGTATGTTATGCGATTACGCCGCCAATTGTGGACTGATTTTCAACATTCTTTTTGTATTCTCTGATAATGGGATCCCATGAAAATCGATGGAAACGCTAATGAAATACCAGCTCACTGATGAGCTGGTATTAAATTAGGGTTTTTGTTTTTACTAAAAAGATTTCATTCACTAAAAAGTTAAAAATAAAAAATATTTCCAAAAAATAAAAACCGACTTCAAAAACGCTGAAAAGTTTAAAATAATATAAGAATAGGTACAGACAACATCACACTTCTATATTGAAGTCGGTGACAAATTTTAAGACTTTCGAGGAGATATCGTTTGGCACCGACTTCAATATAGAAGTGTGATGTTGTCTGTACCTATTTCTTATATTATTTTTAACTTTTCAGTGTTTTTGAAGTCGGTTTTTATTTTTTGTAAAATATTTTTTATGTGTAATTATGATTGCGATGTTTTAGGTTCCAAATGAGCTCTTCTCTATAATAAAGTTCTAGGAATTCTAAAATTCGCACTTTACTCCACTCTAATTTGTCTACACGTTCGGTTGGGTCGGGCGCTAGCAGTCAACTAAATGCATGCGAATGTGTAAACAGTAAGTTCGTGTTCGCCATTCGTGCCCTTTGATTCGCGTCCAAAAAACCGCTCCCGACGCGAACTCACGAATCGCGAGGCGAATGGCGAGGCGAATAGCGAACTTACTGTTTACACATGCGTGTTCGTTATTCGCCTCGCGATTCGCGCGAATGTGTAAACGCGCTATTTCGCGCGAATCTCGAGGCGAATTGCTAGGCGAATAGCGAGGCGAATAACGAACACGCATGTGTAAACAGCTAGTTCGTTATTCACCTCGCTATTCGCCTCGCGATTCGCGCGAATGTGTAAACGCGGTGTAAGAGGATTGTGAAGTAATCGTGCGCGGCGCGAGTAGGTATTTTCTAAAATGCTATCTGTTTCACATCGCTCGGCCTCCGGTCTGGCGTTTACACCACAAATACAACATGCGCAAATTTTCACGCACACTACGACACAGCAGCGTGCGACTCGGCCACGATACTCGGCGGCTGCGGCCGGCGCGAGAGCTCGAAATTATTATTCTATCGTTCGTAATGTTTTGCGTTGCTTATATTTCTGACTCCCTTTCCGCTCGCAACTTCGCCATCGTTACTTTCATTTTTCGTGTGGGAATTTTATGTTTTCACACAGGAAAAATAATTTTATAGCCTATATTACTCAGTGATAATGTAGCATTCTATTAGCCAAAGAATTTTTAAAATCAGTCTGGTAGTGTTTGAGTTTATTCATTACAAACAAAAATACAAACGTACTTAATCTTCTTTCTTCATAATATTTTAGTAGATGAGGTTCGGAATACAGAATTTATTTACATTTCGTAAATTATTTCTGTATTGAAATTTATTGTGAAGGCACTTATTTGGTATCCCTATAGGTACCTTATAGCATTGAGGGTGAGGACTTTTTGTTAGGAAAGTATGTATCCTATATTTACCTGTCTAAGGAAAATGCCATTTTTTAAGATGAGTGTTATACTGAATTAAAATAACTTGCATTTGAGATGTGAATCATTTCTGAAAAAAAAAAACATTAAGCATATAATAATACTTTTACATACAAACTAAATAGGAACAGGGATACAAAAATAAAAAGTAATAATAAATAATAATAATATTTTTTTGATTGGGCTGGGCAGCTTTTGCAGAACTTGGCTTTGCTTTTAATATGAGCATTAGCATAAAACAGAAAGCGCGGATCTTCAACTAGTGTGTCCTACCAGTGCTTACTTATGGAGCCGAGATATGGATAACAACTAAGGCCATCGTCCACAAACTAGAGGTGGCACAAAGAGCAATGGTAAGAAAATTGGTAGGAGTAACACTCCGGGATACGAAAACGAATAGTTGGTTCCGAAAACGGCGTCAGGTCTCGGACATTACACACCACGTAGCAAAGCTCAAGTGGCAATGGGCTGGACATATAGCCAGAAAGCCGGACTCGTGGTGCAGAACTATCTTAGAGTGGAGGCCATGGAACCGTAAAAGACCCAACGGGAGACCACAGATGCGGTAGAAGGACGACATCGTCAAGATGGTGGGCACAAACTGGATTAGAGTAGCCCATAATAGAACGGAATGGAGAAAGTTGAAGGAGGCCTATACCGCCATGGTAGAAGAAAAGGCTTAGATGATGAATAATATTTTTTAATAATTATATGATTATTTTTGTTGGTGATGTTCACCTCAATTTCTTTATTAATAAGCCAAACGTAACATCATCTGCAACTAGCTCCATCTCCATCCATCTTTGAAATTAGTCAGCAGCAAAACAAAAATAATGTGCGTCGGTGGAATCAGGGTTAACAACAGGGCTCTGTGACTGATCCCTCTATGAGTTTCCATAATTGATCATCAAACCCAAGATTCCTCGAAAAGCCCGGAATACCAAAGGAAAAGGTGGCTAGATGACATTAAAAAAGTAGACTGGACTGACATCCACAATTAAAAAACGCAGGCGTTTTATTAAGTAAATAACTAGTTATAGTAATAGTTTTAGAATTTATTTTTTTCCACCTCCGTGGTCTAGTGGTTGAGGCCACCGGGTATTGATCGGAAGGTCCGGGTTCGATTCCCATCGGGGACAGAAGCTTTTCTGATCGGTTTAGTTGGTGGTAGGGCTTCTAAGCCCACCTGGCCACCACCGTCTTACCTAAGTTTGTCGCCATAATAACATGTTAATAGCATTGCTGTGTTCCGATATAAGGCCAAGAGCTTCCCTGTCGTATGAAAAAAAAATACCTATTAGTAGGATTATATGTAATCAGGTGCTTTAAATTATATTGTTAAAATGAAAAAAAAAAAACGTCGAAACCGTACGAAAGGTGCCTTCTCCAAATATATGCCTACCCTGCCTAACCTACATATATTTTTTACTTTGTCGTTTGTATTTGTTATACATTCGTAAATTCCATAACGCGAGTACAAATAAAATAATATTGAAAATATCGCTACTTGCATATAGTTTGTTACACGTTTTTTAGCTGCTCCAACTTGGTTATACGAAAAATAGTTTGTGAGCAACTTTGAATACGATAACGAACATACAATGCATAACAAATACATATCACAATAAACAAAAACGAATTTCTTTTGACTGTGTGTCTTTGTGGCACATATCTATTATAAAAAATAAAAACCGACTTCAAAAACACTGAAAAGTTAAAAATAATTATAAGAATAGATACAGACAACATCACACTTTTATATTGAAGTCGGTGCCGGTAACTTATCAGTGTTTTTGAAGTCGGTTTTTATTTTTTGTAAAATATTTTTTATTTTTAACTTTTTAGTGAATGAAGTCTTTTTAGTGAAAGAAACCCTAATATAATACCCTAGTATTAAATTAGGGTTTCCCTCGATTTTCATGGGATCCCATCATCACCATACTCTATCGAATACAAAAATAATTTTGAAAATCGGTCAACAATTGGCGGAGTAATCGCGTAACATATACACAAAACACGTTGGACACACGTAAAAATTTAATGGTTTTTCTCGATTTTTGTGGGATCCCATTATCAGATCCTAACTTTGATGACCATGGGACCAGCCTTGGAGTATCCTATCGAATACAAAAAGAATCATCAAAATCGGTTCATAAACGACGAAGTTATCCGCGAACAAACATAAAAAAAAGCATATAGGTATACGGTCGAATTGAGTAACCTCCTTTTTTCGAAGTCGGTTATCAAACAACTACATACTTACTTACAATTTATTTTCTTATTTGATTTTGGGAATTTACAGTTAGTTAACAGGCTACAGGCTGCTTACCCTTAAATAAGGTTTGTATTGAAATAAGATCCTTAAAATAAAACACTAAAATCAATAAACGTATTCGAAAAGACATTTACTTTTTGATGTAGAAGGTATTTGTGTAGACTTGAGTAATACCTTTCAGTATTGATCGATATATCGATATTACTTTCTCCTTCCTAGTCGACAATAACTACGATAACATTATGTCACATCACTAGTAGATTATGCCCCATTATACCCCTGCCCCCGACCCGTATCGTGCGATAGAGAGAGTTGCAAGAACTGGTCGAAATTGCCTACAATTCCTGTTTGAAATATTGTTTCGGGCGATAACTGTTTTACCCCCCTAAACCTTTACGAAATTAGACACTTTTAGTCTCATTCTATTCAGTATACCTTAAACGATGTTTGTACGTTTTGCTTTTTTCGTAATTCAGTAAAATTTAGTCAAAAAAAGATAAAAATGCTCAAGGTAGTTTTTAAGTCTAAAATATAGATATTTAGATGCTAATAATTTATATTCTGAGCAATATTTCTTCAAAATCAAAACGTATAAACCTAGATCTTCATTATATCTACAACATTTCCAAAAATTATGAAAATTGGACTATGTTTAGTGGGAGAAAAGCGTTATCGCTTTTTGTATGAAAATTTACAGCCTCACAATCCTCTTAATACAAAAAAAAGTTTTTTTTTGGCTTTTTCTTTAGACACATTGAGCATCGTGCTTTTTTTCTAGTTTCAAAGGTGGTACACTTCCAGAAGGTACTTAATATTATAATTTATAAGCTGCATAATCTCGGTCCAGTTCAAAAAAGATTTAAAATAATAATAATACAAAAATAAACAAATAAATATAAAGGTACTTCAATATTTTACTTTCGCTTCCTTATTTGTCAGCCATCTTGTAAGATGTTTGACTGGTCATGCGATTAATATGCGAATTATTTACACGGAAGTTACAAAGTTTTCCTCGTCCTACACTTCTGGGAATCCTTGAGAGATGACAAATAGATCGATAAAGTATATGTTTTCATATCAATGAACGCTTGTAACTATGGTGACATTTGCGGATTTTTTTGAACACCTAAGTTGGCAAACAAGCAGGCCAGTAATACTAACGTGACGTTCTGCTAACGTGACATTTTGCTAACATGACATTCTGCGAACGTGTCATTGTTGCCGGTAGCACACTTCCGCCTAAAAACTGTAGTAGCGAAACCGCTGAACGATTCTCCCGCCTTGTGGTTTGTACGGCCTGCTCTAACGCGAATAATTAGCTATGCCTGTCTCTGTCGCGCGCGGAGCCGCCCGATCTGCCCCCCTAGAGAAATGTCACACGCTATCTTTTCCGCAGTCGTTCCTCAGAAAAAATGTATGGAGATGACATTACGAGCTGCGGAAAAATAGCGTGAGGTTGTCGTAAGCTAATGTCATTTCCATACATTTTTTCTGAGGAGCGACTGCACGCCGTCTACACCTCCGCTTTCTATTCGCCGCTTTGTTTGTTCTTGACGATGCGTCGTGATTTCGCCTGGTTAGTATTGCGGCGAAGGTGAGAGAGTGGCATTTGCGCCGAGAGGATTTCACTGCCTATCAAACTCAAACTCAAAAATCTTTATTTAATATAGACCTTTACATACAGGCACTTATGGACGTCAAACATAATACAAGAATCTAATTAATCAAAAATCCAATTTAAATGTAAGCTAACAACGTATTATTTAAATCCTGTATGTACATACACCCGAACCATTATGAAGATGTGTGTAAATACAAGTGAAATGAAAAAAAGTTGGCTTTACACCCGTTCGGAAATTGGCGGAGCTTTCTCGAAAAAAGCAGGCACGAAATTATTTATTATTTAACTAGCTTCTGCCCGCGACTTTGTCTGCGTGGACTTCAGAATTGGGTCTAAAGCTTAGCTCGTTAACACATCTTTCTTATGTTGCTAATAAAACGACCAATAATGTCGTAAACAAAATATCCTCAAATAACCGTATGACATCATCTAACAGTGACTGATAAGTAATCTGCTGTTTTAGAAAAATATAACAATAACTTACCCTAGAGTCAGTTTTCCAGCGAGGTAATGTAAACAACTATTCAACTGATCAATTGATTTCACTGTTTTTTGGATAAAACACAGATGAAAGAAAGAAAGAAGTCTGCGTGGACTTCAGAATTGGGTCTAAAGCTTAGCTCGTTAACACATTTTAATTTTCCCACGGGAACTATTTCAGAGATCATTAAGGAATATAACGTACATGTCCTTTTCCATAACATAGGTGACATGCATACCAAATTTCAAAGCTGTCTACCCGCGGCTTAGCTCGTAAAGAATTTTCAATTTTCCCTCGGGAACTACTTAAGGAATCGGGATAAAACGTAGCCTATGTTCTTTTCCATATCAAAGGCTACATGCAAGCCAAATTTGATCCAAATCCGTTCAGCTGGTTTTGCGTGATTGAGTAACAAACATCCAAACATCCACATTTATAATATCAGTAGGATATATAATAATAATAATAATGTCTTCTTAGCCGTTATTCGGTCACGGCGGCCAATCTGCGCAGGAGATATTATAGTGCACAAGTGACTGCGCAAACGCAAGTGCACTCTCTGTTCCTTCACTCGCCTAGTCCGATGGGACGGTTAGCCGACACGACCGGGGCGAGATCAGGCACAGGACCCGTGCGCGTTAACGTGCCTTCCGAAGCACGGAGGAGCTTGAGATGTTTCTTATTTTGGTCGCCCATCCTAGGACTGACCACAGCGAACGTTGCTTAACCTTAGCAATTATTCGCTGAGCGCACGCGCCAATGCGCCACCAAGCTCTTCATAGGATATATACATATAGTAGGACTAGTAGGATTATCTTACCCTTCAACCCGGAACACAGCGATGCAAGGACCGCTGCTTCGAGGCAAAAGTAGGCAAGATAGAGGTACCCATACAGACAGCTCTGATACAGAGTTTTCACATAAAGGTTTTCACTTTTTATGGGATAGGAGGCTAACGATCAAACGTATCACCTGATGGTAACTACCTTCGCCCATGGACACCCGCAACTCCAGAGGAGTGACAAGTGCGTTGCCGGCTCTTTTCTAGAAAATTTGAAGGTCGTGTCGGTCTGAAAATACCGCAGGCGACAATTCATTCCAAAGTTAGACTGTGCGACTTCAGCTCACTATAGTCTATTCAAGGTAAGAACGTTCCCGTGACAGGCCGAAGATTTCCGTTTCATGGTTCCGTGATTAAAAAATGATTTAAACATATCGTCGCCGTAGAGCGAAAAATCACCAAGTCGGTCAAAACATGTTTTGAGTTATGAAGGTTTAAAGTTTTTTAAAACAAAAAAAATCATAACGTAGTTTTGGTATGAGATAATTTGAATTTTATGGTTTCATCTCTTAGAAAATAGTTATGCGCTTAGGGTGACATTATTACTTTTAACGAATCACTTAAAATTACTGAGATAATGGAAAAATACAAACATAGTTAGTTTTACATCCTCAAATCCTGTACCAACATTTTTTGTTATTGAATTGTAAATAGAGTTAGTGACTTTTCACCCGTATCTGAACCGGTTTTAAGAAGAATAAAGCTAGTTAGTTAGAATATGCCTTTTTTTGGAAATCCAATAGATATTTTAATGATTAATCGTAACTTTCTAATTTGAACTGTTTTTTTTTATATATTATTTACTAATTTCATTATCAATACAAAAAAGAGTGAATGAAATGCATTATCGTACTTCTTCAATTTATTGATTAAAAAAGACAAACAGAAATATTATAAATAAAAATCATAATTAAATTAAATCGATTCTTCTTCACTTTGATCGTTAATATTAAGCTCGAACGTCGTTTCTGGTCAATCGAACACAAATAATGGTGCTATTTATTAATTAATACTTTCAGTACCTACATCTGTGTACAGGGGTGGACTTAACGCCAAAAGTATTTTCTAGCAGTCTACAAAAATATAGTAATAATATATTCCTAATAATGTATGAGGATAATTCGCAGTCATAGTTAAGTAACCAAATGATTTGTGTGGTGAAGCTTTTGTAATTTGTAATTAAAACCAAAGTAACTGGTTGACTTTCTGACATCAATAGGGGGTGCATTCCAAAGAAAGGTCGACTGAACAAGGAGAGAAGAATGTACGATATCAGATTTATGAGAGGGACATTTGAGAAAACCATTATAGGCAGAACGAAGGGATGTATCATGGGAGGAGCATAAAAATTCAAAATTATTTTTAAGGTAACTTATGGTATTGGGACTGTTAAGCGAAGAATAGAGTGTAGTTAACATTCTCATGTGCCTGCGCTGCCGTATAGGCAACCATTTCAAGCGAAGCCGATATTCAGAGACATGATTAAACTTTCTAAAATTAAAAACGAATCGAATGCAGTTATTTAGAAGTCGGTCAAGTTTATTGAGTAGGTCGAGATAGCACACGAAATTGTCAAAGCTTTTGACAGGGTCTGGCACAAGTTTTCTTTACGAGCTTCGGTCGTACGGTTGTACCTATTCGTGTGTATCTGGGTGGCTGTATTCCTGCATGAGCGAAGAATTCATGTCCTTGCAGATGGATGCAATTTCCAATTTATTCCCCCTTACTAGCGGTGCACCCAGGGTTCCGTTCTATCTCCGACACTCTTTCTTCTGCATATTAATGATAAGATTTCTCTTAGAAACATACGTTGCGGGCTATTTCGGACACGCAGTATCTGGATGGGCAAACATCAGAGAAAGACAGGAGAATCTTGTGACTAAACTCAACCAGATTTTCGACCTCATATCCAAATGGGGCTCAGAAAAACTTCACTGTTCCTTCCCCTTCATTCTCTTCAGGGCACAAGACTGGGATTGCAAAGCAGTCTTACATGCTCGATATGGAAAGCATGTTAAAAACAGTTTCACGAAAACTCGAGGCCTTAAACAATGTGCGGCGATTCTTCACAGCTGAGCAACAATGCTTGCTATACAAAACGCAAGTACGGTCTTGTGTAGAATATTTCTCACACCTCTGGGATGGCTCCACCATCACTTCACTTACTCGACATTTTGGATAAGTTACAGAGGTGCGACATGCATCATTGGCGATATAAAGGTGACCAACAAACTCGAACTACCTAGCAAACTCGAATTACCTAGCAATGTTAGGTCACTACTAGTGTTCTATCCAATTTACCATGGCGAGTGTTTTGAAGAGTTTTTTCCCTAATCCCTCCTTTTTCTTTCCTTTTAAGGCCGATACGTGATGGCCTGTGTAGTCAACGTATTACTTTGATTATCATTCCAACCCGAACTTAGAAATTTGGCAACTCATTTCTCTAGTGCAAAATCAAAAAATGGAACTCTGTGTCAGCACGCGAAGAAGCACGTTGCAGGTGGGCAAGATGAGGGTGGCTAGTGTAGCGTGTATTCCCTCTCCTGCATTAGCTATCTTCGTATTTGGACTTTGTGATGCCAAGCAAATGACTTCATTGTATCTGGATCATCAGATGGAATGGAGTCATTTGCTTGGCACATTATAATAAATTGGGGCAACTTTGTGGCAGTTCAAAAATAGGAACATCCTTTTAAACCAGGCAGGGCTTCCGTTTCAAAAGAATTGCAGCATATATTCAACGCTACTACCGGGAGGACTTTAAGGGCGTGGAATAGAAGCGTGGTTTATCTTGATCTTCAGAAATTTCTTAAAAACTATAGACCGACAATATTCCTAAGCCACGTCTATAAGCTATTCTCAAGGATCGTTTCAAATCGCCTGGCATAGAGATTCGATGAGTTTCAGCCCACGGAACAGTCCGGGTTTCGAAGAGGTTACAGTACAGTAAATGAAATCCACACGATGTGGCAAATTATTTAAAAACCGAAAAATACAATCAGCCACTCCAACTTACATTTAAGGATTATGCGAAATCATTTAACTCTGTTGAAACCTAGGTTGTCCTGGAGTTCTTGCAACGCTGTCTAGTCGATTGGCATTACATTTAGGTGTCGAGAAGTTAATTGGCGACCGCATCTTGGCAAACATAGTGTAGGATACCCCCCGGCAAGTCATTAGTGGAGCTACGGCATCCGTAAAGTGGCTGGTGATGGTTGGATGAGGACGATCGGATATAAGGGTAAGTGGCGTGCCATGGGAGAGACCTATATCCAGCAGTGGATGAACACGGGTTGATTATTATGACTATAAAGTTAGAGACGTGTACCATGTGTGAGATTCTTGGGGTACCCTTGTTACAAAGAACAATAAAGTCTTTTTTAGCCTCTGAAATCGGAAAAAGAGCAATATAGGTCATACGCGCGCGCCCAGGCAGCGCAGTTCAAAAAAATTAAACGATCAACCAGTCTGATACAAGAGCAAAACTAACCAAGTTGGGTGCGAAATTCACCCAAGTATCAGACCCGTCTAAAGATCTTGATTAAAATATTCACCAAAAGATTTTGGCGAATATTCTAAACAAAGTTTTGTGATCACAGTATAAGGATAGAACTGTGTAAAAAAGTTTAATGAATTCTCGCTATAGCATTATGATAGTGTAATTATTTTATTTGTCGATCGAGTAGTCATTAAATGAACTTGGTCAGTTTTCGCCTTCGATTTTTCCCTGGATTGAGTTCAAATTTTGTAAAGGAGAAAAGTAACTAACCCGATTTAGGTACAAATTTGTAATTCAACCAAACAGTGATAAAATAATTAAGTATGTTAATTAGTTTTCAACTAATGAGTTGTATTCTAAATGTAGAATTAGTGATTTTTTGCACTTTCTAAAATAAAAACTATGGTACATATATACATGGCTGTAAGGTTGAAATATGTAGAAAAATTTGGAGATTTTGACGACATGTCTAACTCAATTTTGGCCAAATGTCGACTTGGTGACTTTTCGCTCTACGGCGACGATATTACTTATCTCCTTAGGTTATTTTTATCAAAAATGCAATAATTAATTCCACATTAAATAGAAACAGGAATGTCAGTCTAGTTAACTAAAAATGTAATTCTGAAAAAAATGTTTGTTTAAATTTTACAAATGAAATATTTGTGTAAAGTGTATGTATGTACTTGAATCGTTCCAATTTACGATTCAAATAATTAAACAATAATATTTTTTTCAGAATTATAAATAATTATATTGAACTAGACTGATATTCTTGTTTCGATTTAATGTGGAGTAAATATTGCATTTTTGATAAAAATAACCTGAAGAGCTGTTATATTTTTAAAACAATATTTTTAATCATGGAAACTAGTATGTATTAACAAAATGGTGAACATTGCAAACATATAAAAAAGACGCCGCGGTGACTTTGTTTCATATTATGTATTGATGAAACTGACTTCATGAAGCAAGTGCAAATTCCAAAAAAGAAGTTGTATGCCTACAGCCCGGCGATACCGAAATATAGAGCCGTAAAACCGAACGCTTAAACAACGGGGCCAAATTATGCAATTCTAAAGACCTCACAGTAGAAATGGATGAGAGTGCTTCTAAATGAGCTTTAGTAGAATTGTGTGAAATTAAATTTAATTTCGGCCCTATTAAAGGGGGCCCGCCTAAACAAACCTACTGATGACTTGTGGATTAAAATATAAAATTTGGCGTATACTCGTACAGTATGGCGTTTAATTTAAAAATTTTAAATTATGGTACTTTATTTACTGTTCTTGTAGAGGTAACTAAAATAACGATAAGTAACAAAATAATTGAATAATACTAACGATAAACTGTTTAAGCCCAGGAAATATTCTTTCTATTTCCTCTCGTTCAGTGAGCTATTTTTGCTGGTCATAAGCCTCCTCCAAGGATCTCTAAAGCAATCGGTGATGAACCTATAAATTCTTAATCGATCACGTAGAAACTTCGAGTATAGTCTTTTGGGTGGCATTGATTCTTCTTTTTATTTAAATAAAAGAAAAGATCCAGGTTATCTCTGTTCACTCCATCTTTTTCCGTCCTAACTTTTCTTGATTGGGTATCAAAAAGAAACATTCTCATTCATAATATTAGTAGGTAAGCCTACTATCATTGAAAACAATGAATTAAAAAGTGAACCAATAACAGCAATTAAATCATAATTATCTTCTTACTTCTTCAACTCATGTGATACAATGCCATCCGACTCTAACTTGGACCAATCAAACTCCGCTGAAGGGTGACTATATTAAATTACTCGGTCTTGGCAGTGTATAAATTGACAAATTTATCGTCAGGACCTCGGTGTGTACTCAGATCTGGAGTGGTCATCGTTTGATGTTCATTTACAAGGCGTTTCAATTGCGACAAAACTGTTGGCTTTGTTCGGGCGGGATAGTTGAATTAATGGTTTCTGTATTGTGGCCTGTCAAAACATTAGGCAACCCTTTAATTTACTCAATTAAGTTCGTTTCTATATAATAATTAATGTAATAAACTGTGGAAACTGAAATATGAAATAAAACTAAAATATATTTATTGAATGTGTATAAGGAAGTCAGAAAAAGGTACTTTGCAAGGAAGACTAGAGATTGCTCTACTGACAAAACAATTGCTGACTTTTTTTTCACAGACCCAACTATTTCTTTGGCGAATTTCAAAATTACTTTTACAATTTTGAATTTTTAATGAGGCCATATAAATTTATATGACTATGTTAACATGGGAAGTTTTGGCTTAATAGGATTTGACCAAGCACCATTAAATACATTTTGTATGCAGCTTGAATACATGACTTTACTACAAAGTCTTTAGCTCAAGCCATCGTTCAAAAGCATAATCTTGATCAAGTAATACGTTTGATGTACCATTTAACAGGCGGATTATTCGTAACTAAACTCGAAAAGATTGTACAGAGAAGCGGTTGAGCGTAATAAAATCCCAATGGCTCATTCGTCCACAAGAGTCTGTAAAACCGAAACAAGCGTAAAACATCGCCGTAAAAAGTTTCAAGCCAAGTCTATAGATTTCAGATAGAATTACAGTGTAAGAGGGACAGTGATGAAAGTTAAATCTAGAAACTACAACACAACATGTTTGAACAACATTGCACAAGAGTAACAAAGACATTATGAGCAACTTAGATTTTCTATTGGCGGAAGATTGTCAGCAAAAACAGCTAATCTGAATGTCTCTGTTGATAGCTCGTGATATCATAATATCATTGTATGTCATGCATGTTTCATTTGATGATTGTAGATGTTCATTATTTTCTTCGAGAAACGTCATCTATTGAAGATAAATCTTCCCTAAATTAACATTATTAACTTAGACTTAAAAAACCTAATTAATCTAGATAGGGCCAATTTGTTCAGTCAATTAGCCTCCAGATCCTGGATTACTTAAACTAGGTACAAGATGGTTGTCGAGGTAGGTTTATTGAATAGGCTCTGTGAAATCGTCCCATAAATCTTTCTAATATATAAAATTCTCGTGTCACAGTGTTTGTTACCAAACTCCTCCGAAACGGCTTGACCGATCTTTATGAATTTTTTTGCGTATGTTCGGTAGGTCTGAGAATAGGTTGTAAACTATTGTTCATTATGGCGAAACATATTTCGCCGGCACAGCTAGTGCTAGTATATTACTTTGTCATTTTTATACAAGGTTATTGGCAGATAAGCAGGCGGCTAACCTATTGGTAAGTGGCTGTAGTCGCCTATAGTACATGTTCATGTACTATAGGCAACTACAACTATGTTACATGTTTCTGTAAAATTTGCAAATATACAACCTTTACAAGGATCACGCTGTACGTTGCTAACTAGTGGCATAAGATGTCAAGTCACAGTACCTAATAAATTCACTGCTGTTATACCCTTCACGGTTTGACGGGTATGGCAACACAGCAATGCAAGAACTGCTTGGTGCTTGCTGGCAGAAAGAGGTATACGTGACGGTGAGGTGTAAGTGACGGTGTCCCTTTTCTTTTAACAGTGAGTTCAGACCAATGTTAATATTTGTTTACCGATGTTTATTCTTCCCGGAAAAGCTTTTAAAGCGAAAAAAAGGAGTTTTCATTTTTAATTTTTATTCACGCATTACGCATACGCATTGTATGGCGCGCCGGCATTATTTTTGTTCCGCTCACACCACCGGTGCGTTGACGTTCGATGACCCAAACAGCTGATTCCGCGCGCAGTATGATGGAAATGTTATACAATTTACATTGCGAAGTAAATTTTTTGTGTATTTATTATGTTTTTTTGACAGAATATGATTTGTAAACGTTAACTTAGTTATATTACACCAGAAGATTTTGAAAAAAATAAAAATTGGAATCTTATGAATTTTCCAAGAGAAAATTGCAGTGATTTTCATATTAGGATCATGAACTCACTGTTAAAACTGGTCTGGACTCACTGTTAACAGAAAAGGGACACCGTCACTTACATCCAGTATATGGCCGAAGTGTCCGCACCCGACTCTAGTACTGGTTGACGACGATCAAATTCGTAATTCCCACAAGAATACAGAAATTTTGTGATATTTACAAAAATCGCCAACTTACATAAAAAATCGTTGTAAGCGTAATATTACATTTACACTATGCTCGGAAACGGGTATTAAAAGGCAAACATAGTATTATACTTGGTGCCAAGTGGAGCACTTATATTGCCAAGATTTGGCACGAATCCGCATTGGAATCTTGTTTTTGCCTCCGTTTAAACTTTATATTTTAGACTTAACAAGGTCAACGGCTTATGCGAAGTGTGATTAAAGGGCGTCGAGACAGAAGCTAATGTTGACTGCTTTAGTTCTGCAAGGAATTTCCATTAAAGTATGAACACTAATCTCTCAGTAAACACGTATTGTGATGAATAATTCAACATCGTATTTGAGGTAGGCGAACTAACGTCGTATAGTGCGTGAGATGATTTATTAAAGTAAATCATATTCTGTAAGATAAGTCAATTATGAATCTATGAGTAAGCTAGTGGATTTTAATGGTTGCTTTTAGCTCAAATATGGTAATGGTCATATTTTCTAAAATCACTCCAATGTTGAGCTGAAAAGCACAGAAGTGGTTTAAAAGAAGCTTTGAAGAAAGAAGAGAAGAAAATCTGAGGGAGCTCACAAATATATTTAACTTTGTAATCGAGAACAGAAGAAACTTACCTAACATTATCTTACCTATACCTATCATAATCTCATATTGAGATAAGTCCACCTTTGTATACTAGCTTTTATTGTTATTGCCTGTGTTGTAAATCTATGTTTTTCGGTGTACAATAAAGAGTATAATAATTGAGAAGGCGGATGTATTGATGTAGGTCATTGTAGGGTTTTGTTGACTTTGCATCTCTTCGCAAAGGTATGATTGCAGTATACTTAGTGGGGTCTTAGGAAATCCACTAGAACAAAGTGAGTGCGACACATGTACATAGCTATTTTAAATGCGTCACCGCATGGACGGTTTTTGTTTGATCACGAGATAGTTGTTATATTTCGATTTCATGACATTTGGTAATGACATGCGTCAACTGAAAACAAACACACGTAGTGTCTAATGTTTGCGATCATCATCATTATTTCAGCCAAGAGACGTCCACTGTTGAACAAAGTCCTCCCCAGGGATCTTTAAACCGATCGATCTTGCGCCCCCCGCATCCAGCGGCTTTCCGCGACCTTCACCAGATCGTCGGTCCACCTTGTGGCGGGCCTACCAATGCTGCGTCTCCCGGTACACGGCCGCCACTCGAGGACCTTTCCGCCCTAACGGCCGTTAGTCCTGCTAGCTACGTGTCCTGCCCACTACCACTAAAGGTTTGCAATTCTTTGGGCAATGTCAACTCTCGTTCTTCTATGGATCTGATCATTTCTAATGCGATCGCGTAAAGCAACCCCGAGCATAGTCCTCTCCACTGCCTTCTTATGAGACCCATTAAACGGCCACGTCTAAGTTTGGTACATCATGACTGGCAACACTGAGGTTTACACGCATAAGACCACAAACTCGAAATACCAACTCTACGCAAAAAACCACTTTAGCAAAAGACCAACTACGCAAAACACCAACTACGCATAAGGCACCTACCGCAGTGTCTCAAGACGAAAGTATTCAATTCGTTTGAGATCATATCTACAATATTTTTGCAGTAAAAATGTTCGCTTCAAGTAAAACAGCATTTCAATAAAACGAATTTGAGGCGACTCTATAAAGACCATATCCCGTAAACCGAACCAATTGTGGTGAGAGCGAAATCGTATCGTTAATCCTGGAAGACTTTCAGAAAGAAGCCCAAATAACGCCCAGTTAGCCTAATTAACACTTAAGCGCGTAAACACACTGCCTCTCAACAGCATCCCCAAAACGTCTGAGGCATTGTGCCGTCCGTAATTGCATTTCGACCGGGAAAACAGTGCCATTCAATTTACTTAAGACCAAAGGTTACTATGGTTGCATAATTGGGAGAATGATTATACTAAGTGACATTACAAAGGTATATAATAATATATAAAATAATTTAAATTTTAAATTAATGACTACTTTGTGATATTGACAGAATTTGTAATTATTGATGACATAGAATATTATTATTGAAATAAAAATATCTTATGATTATATAATAATGTATAAATTAATTGAAATTTTAAATTAATGACTACTTTGTGATATTGACAGAATTTGTAATTATTGATGACATGGAATATTATTATTGAAATAAAAATTTCTTAAGATTATACATATAATAACGTATTTAATTACTTACATAAAAAAAATTACTTACACTTAAATGAAATACCTTAGGAAATACATAAATATTGAACAAAACATGGTAACTAAAATTAATTCAAGAATTGATAATGAAATGTATAAAGATAATGATTAGATAAATTAATTTTAATAATATTAAATGTAATAATTTTAAAATAGACAACATAATTTGCATGCTATTTATAAATAGGTAAAGGACATAAAATATATTAGACCACCACAATGTACCCTATTTAAGGCAAATAAAGTGATTTGATTTGATTTGAAAAAGTTCTATTTTAAATTTGAAATTTATATACTTAACTATTTTGTTTGATGATCCAACAATTCATTTTCAAATATTTCCCGTTAAATGTTTGTATGCCTACTTATATGTTTATATAATTGATAACCTAGCTACATATTTATACATTGTTACTTTTTTATCTCCCCCGAAAGTTTAAAGGACGCTTCAGGACACGGTAGTAGAATGAATTAAATATGAATAAAAAAATAACTCACCTATTCAATTTTATATTAATTTTCTAAAAAACCCAACAATATAGTGTACTAGTTTAGTGCAGTATTTTTTTGTGATTTTATCATTTTTTTAATACTTTTTATATGGTAGGCTCGAGCCCCTCGGTGGGGACGTATATGAGCTGTGATGATGATATAATTATATGGACGTGCCCTGAAGCGTCCCTTAAATTTTTTTGGGTGCTAAAAAATAATCCTATATAATTATGAAACTTGTTTTTATCTTTATTTATAAAAGGTTGGGTGACTGATTGAGGTATCAACGTAGAGCCCAAACAACAGGAGCTAAAAGCACGAAATTCAGTACAAAATTTCATTGGCTTATAAAGGCGCTCAATAAGGAAGGATTTTTTAAAATTTCCACAGTGAGGTGGAGAATCCCCACGGAAAAATAAGGAAAATACAGTGTTGAGCTTTTTTAAAGCGGAACCTTGTTCGCGGGCACAGCTCGTAAGTTCAT
Organism: Schoenobius gigantellus; assembly: GCA_963935595.1. Classification (NCBI taxonomy): domain Eukaryota; kingdom Metazoa; phylum Arthropoda; class Insecta; order Lepidoptera; family Crambidae; genus Schoenobius; species Schoenobius gigantellus. The sequence goes on along the minus strand of OZ012563.1, from coordinate 10,496,191 downwards.
GAAATGAAAATATTAATGACACATCCGTATGGACAACGCTGCTTTACATTCTGTTTTAGTAAAGAAAAAAAATACAACTTAAGCAACTTATTTGCTTGTACATATTCTTGTTCTTTTTAACCGACTTCTAAAAAGGAGAAGGATCTATGTTCGACTGTCTCTTTTCTTAATGTATTTGTAATCGAAATAGTATACTCCAGAAGTAGTACCATTGTCACCAAGTCATGTTCTAATGATGGGATCCTAGGGAAATCGAGGGAAGCCCTTAAATTTCATCCTGTTTCATATTTAATTTATATATTCAAGCATTTGCATCTGGTAGTCATAATATCATGTTACTGAGTTGATGATGGAAGGTTTCTGGTAGATAAGGGGCTGGAGAATAATTTTTTCAATACTGTTTAAAGCGAAAGACGTTTTATTTTAAGTTATTCTGGTGTTTGCCTTAGCCGGAGGGAGACTCTGTACCAGGGTCGTGTGCTTGGGTACCTCCGTCTTACCTATTTCTTCTGCCGCAAAGCAGCAGTGTTTGCATTGCTGTGTTCCGGTTTGAAGGGTAAGATATGGCATTGAAATTACTGGGTACCGTGAATTTACATCATAAGTCACAAGTTGGCAACGTACACTGTGGTTCTGGTGGGGGTTGTAGTTTTGCTACGAATCTCACAGGAACCACATGTAGGTATTATAGGTGACTGTCACCACTTGCCGTCAGGTGGGCAGTTTGCTTGTTTGCCAACTTAGTTGCAATAATAAAAAAAGTTTAAATTCTAATACGCATATTATATGTATAAAATTTACAAAAAATAAGTAATTACAACAAATAAATGCGACTTCAAAAACACCAACAAATTATAAATAATATAAGAAAACATACTACATCACAGCCAAAGATTGCGTGCGCGCTTTCCAATGGCTGTTCACAACTGTTGTTCGCCGCGGCGGAGCGCAGGTGAAGAGGATGGGAAGGAGACGTAAGAGAAGTGGAAGGACCATCGGATCCCAGATGAAATGCAGAGGTAGAGTGACCGTGTCAAAAAAACAGAGCTTTCAACATAAAAACATGACCATAGCACAATAACCCCGGGATAGAATCTCATAGACATTTTGCAAAATCGTAAGACAAGTTTGAACTTTCATTTCCGTCAAGTCCTATCAGTGGAGGCTCTTGGACCAAGTTCCCTACATTTTTGCCTATTGCCCATAGTTTGAATAGAAAATAAGCTACCTAAATTAGTAATACCACGCGGACTTAACCGCGCGCAAAAGCTGTCATACATATAATTAACACTAAACTATTTTGAAACTTAATACTTTGCGTGCAACAAAAACCAATTTATTGTTTACCATAAGCCCACAATTGATGTGGGTTGCTGATACGGGCACCGACTCCTCTTCTAGTATTAATTACAGCAATTTATATGTATAATCACGAGCTCTGGGACGTTTTGTTAATGATTTAGGAGATTTGTGTTCGGGGTTTAGGGGGTGTCACGTGAACCGTCAACTTATTTCGCTGTTTTGTCAAATAAAGCACCATCTTACTTGTTCTGTTTTTTTCTTTGCACGTATACTACACTATTTTTTATTAATAAAACTAAAACATTCAGACGCTTTAGTCCAAGTTTGTTTATTTATTTTGTTAATTTGAGTTTTAATTGTTAATTTATCACACCACGTTAAAATGACTCAGTATGTGTTGTGAATATTAACCGTCTTTAGACATCCGCCACTTAACTCTATTATTATTATATAGGATTTTTTGTGAAAAACCAACAGAACAACCGCGCAGGATTAGATAGCTAACATCATTAACTACAACGTCTATTTAAAGGTAATAAATTGAACAAATACAAATTTCAAGTTTTTATTGCAATGTCGTGACATTTATAACTCTATGTTTCATTTATAAACGACGACGAAAGACGACGCTATGCTCGCGCGTTGTCCAATAATAATGATAAAACTTCAGACTTAGTACTTACGTAACACTTTCTTCACCAGATTAATTACACAGTTTAAACAATTAATTGCAGGGCTTGCAGGCAGTAGCACTATCCCTTCATACTTTACCAGGCATAGGACTAATTACATTAAACAAAGGCAGTGGGTACACTGAATCTACAATCTCTTCTCACTTTACTAAGCTTACATAAAATAAACATTAAATAATTAGAAGAGAATACTTAACTTATGTAGGTATCTAATTCTAAACCCCCAACATTTTTCTTTAACGTTTTCTAAAGATACACTGAATTCAATATCACATATTGTATGGTAGCTAGGTATCAATTATTCAGTTATCATTTTTTATACGTATGATAGATTGACCAATGAGGCGCGGAAGATTTTGGCACTCAAGTGTGGCGCGCGCGCATTAAAGCGCATTTTTTTCACAGACCTAACTGCATTTTATTTAGGATTTAGTAATTAATTTTACAATTTCGATTCTAAAACATTTTAGTTACCCCTCGAGAAACAACTCGAATTCAAACTTTTGAATTGCTCGAGAATCAGCCCCCTGACCAGCACCCACACCATGATCGCATAAAACATATACAAGCACAATGAGAGTGAGATAGTGCTATATGCTTCAATAGCAGTGTCTCGGATTTCATTACTGTTTTAAGATTTTAAACGCTCCTGGTAAGACTACTGGCCTTAACAGAAAATAAAGTACAAACTTTAGCGTTTCCATCTATTTCAATTGAAATAAATGGTGTTTGTTAATTTATTATCGTCACTGAAAAATAATTATATACGAAATTTCGTTTAGAAGGCGTGAATTCGTCACCAGGACAACAATCATCTACAAACATCATGCGAAGAACACGAATTGCGAGCTGTATTCGCAGAGAACTACATATTTTTCCTTATATTTAAACTCCTTCTGGACATGATAGAAGCTACACTTCATTTTGCCAGACCTGACGAGTAAGCAAATTTGAAACTGCGAAGACATACAAACTCTAACCGATTTATTACAAAACATGGTCTTAATTTAATCTTTGTTTAAACCTTAGGCGGTCTCTATTTTGTACTATCAACACAATTGGAAACGCATCAGATTTAAACCAAGACTAAGTTTAGCCCAGGTTACCGTATACGGTATTGTTACAAAACCTGGTCTAAACTTACACTTACGTCTTATAAGACGTAAGTGTAAGTTAATGTCAGCATCGCGCATCTACTGACGCTATGGCCAGACATTAAACAAATGAATGTATTCAAATTAAACATTTTCAGCTGGATGGCGGTTTTAACGGCGTTTCGAATACTTTACAGCATTATTTTGTGGTCAATGATTAAATGTAATCTTTAGTTGTCCCTTTGTCCCCCCGAAACGTGTTCGAATGCGTGAAAATCGGCCCCGGTTCGTGGAAACCTCTTTAAAGATTGATTGATAAATTGCTATGGTTGATTCGCTTCTCGAGGTTAATGGATGAAAATATTACTTTTTAATATGAAATTTTATTGATTTTTGAAATACCGAACCATTCAACAATCAAACGGATTATTGTGTTAAAATAAAATTTTTTTGAAAAAAATATGAAATTGTCAACATGGAATATGGTACGATTTAGGATTTTTTTCAGTATTACTAATCCATTTTCTTCTATTCTTTTTAGGGTTCTGTACCTCGAAAGGAAAATCGCAGCCCTTGTAGGGTCGCTTCATTGTCCGTCCGTCTGTCAGTCGAGACCATTTTTCTTGGGAACGCGTAAAGATATCGAACTGAATTTTAAATCAAATACTTGGATCTATGGTCTCTTTCAGCTGTGAAAAAATCACATTTGTAAGTCCACGCGATCAAAAGATTTGATCGTTTATGTTTCATCATCATCATCATCATCATCACCACAGCTCATATACGTCCCCACCGAGGGGCACGAGCCTACTACCCTTACTAGTTAGGGCGATTAGGCCTTAGTCACACCACGCTGGCCCAGTGCGGATTGTTTGACTTCCATACACCTTTGAATTACTTCGCAGGTGTATGCAGGTTTCCTCACGATGTTGTCCTTCACCTTAGGAGCGTAAGATAAATATACATATTAAATTCGTGAAACGAAAAACACATTGGCACATGGCAGGATCGATCGTGGGCCTCCCGATTCTACTCGGAGCACAGCGCCACCGACGCTCGTTTATATTTATACTAGCTGTGCCCACGAACTACGTTTCGCCATCAAAATGCTTAACACAGTGTTTAGTTTTTCCTCCATTTTATTCCATAATGATTTTATTCTGCCTTTCTTGAGCAGCGGCCATTTCGAAATTAGGACAATTTTCGTAGGTTCGTAATGCTCTAGGTACTCTTCAGGGCCTACTTTCATTTAATACCCATATTGCTGGGTTTGAAAAGAAACTTTTATCCGCCTTTTTTGAGCGGCGGCCATGTTGAATTTACGTCAATGTTACTACGTTCATAGTGCTCTACTGATCAAGGCCTTTCATTTGATACCCATATTGCCGGGTTTGGAAACGAACTTTTATCCGTTTTTTTGAGCGGCGGCCTTATTGAATTTTGTGCGATTTTCCTTGGTTCATAGTGCTCTACTCTTCAAGGCCTTTCATTTAATACCTATATTGCTAGGTTTGGAAACGAATTTTAATCCAGCTTTTTGAGCGGTGGCCATGTCGAATTTACGTCAATATTGCTAGGTCTAGGTCCATAGTACTCTTCTCTACTCATCAAGGCCTTTCGTTTAATACCCACCCAAATTGCTGGGTTTGACATCGAACTTTTACCCTTTTTTAACGGCGGCCATGTCGATTTTCCTATTTCCTAGGCACCTAATGCTTTACTCTTCAAGGCCTTTCAATTAATACCCATATTGCTAGGTTTGGAAACTAACTTTTATCCACCTTTTTTTAACGGCGGCCATGTTGAATTTATGTCAATGTTGCTAGATTCATAGTGCTTTGTTCATCAATACCTTTGATTTGATACCCATATTGCTGGGTTTGGAAACGAACTTTTATCCGTTTTTTTGAGCGGCGGCCATGTTGAATTTATGTCAATATTGCTAGGTTCATAGTCCTCTACTCATCAAGGCGTTTCATTTGATACCCATATTGCTGGGTTTGAAAATAAACTTTTATCCATTTGTTTGAGCGGTGGCCATGTTTAATTTAGGATAATCTTCCTATGTTCATAATGCTCTACTCTTTGTGTCCTTTCAGTTGATACCCATATTGCTGGGTTACAAAACGAACTTTTATGCGTTTTTTTGAGCGGCGGCCATGTTGAATTTATGTTAATGTTGCTAGGTTCATAGTGCTTTATTCATCAATACCTTTGATTTGATACCCATATTGCTGGGTTTGGAAACGAACTTTTATGCGTTTTTTTGAGCGGCGGACATGTTGAATTTATGTCAATGTTGCTAGGTTCTTAGTGCTCTACTCATCAAGGTGTTTCATTTGATACCCATATTGCTGGGTTGGAAAACAAACTTTTATCCATTTTTTTGAGCGGTGGCCATGTTTAATTTAGGGTAATCTTCCTAAGTTCATAATGCTCTACTCTTTGAGGCCTTTCAGTTGATAATATTGCTATAGGTTTGGAATCGAATTTTTATCCACCTTTTTTGAGCAACGGCTATGTTGAATTTATGTCAATGTTGCTAGGTACATAGTGTTCTACTCATCAAGGCCTTTCATATTTTGATATCCTTATTGCTGGGTTTGGAAACGAACTTTATCGGCAGTCATGTCGAATTAAGTCAACGTGGCTAGGTTCAATGTGTTCTACTATTTAGGTCCTTCGTTCGATATCCATGTTCCTTGGGTGGATCCAAAAAAATATGATCCGTCATTTTACACACTAGGATCAAGAGTCCCGTCGCGTCCCTCTACGCGTAACCCAGAATCATTGCAGTCAGATATTTTTTTTTAATATCAATATTCATCTTTTACTTTTAATAGTTTTAAATGGATGAAAGAGTTTGATTCCTTAGTCATAGTATAAAAACATATAACACCTTTTAAACCCCTTTACCCTTGAAAAGGGTATCTTCACTTTTCAACATTTCAAATATTTCAAAAATTGTACCCATTTTGTGAAAATTTGTCATGAATTAAACCAACTTACAAATTTTATTGTGACGTGATATTGTCATAAAAAATGCTTTATACATTGGTTGTATGGCTTGATCCTTTTGCCTTACCACCACGGTACGGCATAAGAAAAAGACAATTTAAACTTCTAAACTTCTTGGTTGGCGAAATCCAGATGGGCACAGCCATTACCAGAAAATATTAAATTTTTCTTTGCACTATGTGACAGACTTGTCAAAATAATTTCACGTGCGCCATCGCCATGTTGATTTTCTACATAAGCATTGTTCGAAAATTTTATTGATATTTTTCAAACTATTTATTTAAAATGAACTAATTCAACCCCATTGCACCCCATCCAGGGATGATGGTATGTGGTGTTGAAATCGATGTTATTTTCGTAATCTACGACCCGAAAAACCATGAAAACGGCATCAATGTCGATTTTGACATTTTATCAGTTTATCACCCCATCTCACCCCGTTTGGGGATGAATTTCAATAAAATACGAAACACGTCTTCTATTAATTCTGTTAAAGAAAGTTTATGCAAAATTTGAAGTAGATTCGAAAACGGAATCACGATGTCCCATACAAACTTTTCCCCCCATTTTCACCCCCTTAGGGGTAGAATTTCGGAAAATCCTTTCTTAACGGACGCCTACGTCATACAAAGAACACACCCTCCAAGTTTCAAGTCTCTACGATCAGCGGTTTAGGCTGTGCGTTGATCCGTCAGTCAGTCAGTCAGTCAGTCATTCAGGACAAAGCATTTTATAGGTATAGATTTATGTCGTATATTTTTGAGAATTTTTTGATTCCGCAGGGGAATCAAAACCTATAGGGTTCTTCTCATTGACCTAGAATTATGAATGTTGTCAAGAAGCAAGCTCTTTTAGCATCTAAAAACCTTAAATATGTAAAAAGTTAGGTACTTATTATATAATTACGATAGGAAATTTTTTTTCGGAGATCTCGGTGTGTGAGCTTTAATTTCTGCGAAACAAAATTCAACATATTTTTTTACGCTGGAAACTCAAACATCAACTTTTGCAGTAGATCTGCGATCTGCGCACTAGTTTTGCCTTAACACACTGACTATATGTTTCTTCCATGATACATTGTGAAACTAACGATGTGGCTTGAAACCAAGCCATTAAAAATCTTAAAGCTACTCGTACAAAGTCATATTACGTTATCTTGTCAACAGTGATAGCGCGAATTCCAGAACAGTCTCTTGGATTAGAGCCAAGTAATTTGAAAACATTTTCTCCATGGCTTGTAGCTTCTATAAGCGTTAAGTTTCAGCTATTATTATACAAATCATCATGCAGCTTATATTTAAATTCTTTATTTTAATAACTTATGTTATGACATAATAAAAACATCAAATTAAACATAATGTTGACAGAATTACTAGAATTAGCATTGAATCTAATGCCTTCATAGGAGTTAATATCAAAATACTTTTTATTTATTCAAATATGGTTCGAAAAATCGATGTATCGCATGTTTTTTTTAACTTACCACCCATTCAGGACATTTTCAGCTTATAAAAAAATGGGCGTTTGAAACTTATAAGCATTATCAGAAGCAGGTGCCAATACTTACAATATTATGTAGTTAGCCTACACAACAAAGTTTACATTGAAATTATTTTATTTGTTCGCGTTGTAAAAATCATAGAAATTAACTCCAGCCATTTTACATAATTACCAAGGGCTCGTTTGTTAGTTTCGTTAGTCGTATAAAAAAATATTTTTGGTCAGCTGTAACTAAATCAAATTCAATTCCGTTTACCTAGGTACATATATTTATAGGTATTATTTTATTTCCAAAACGCAAGCCCCTAATTAGCCGAATAAACCGCTCATAATTTATAATGTTCAAACACTCACGCCAATTATCCAGCCCAAATTAGGCTGTGTTGCAGCTTACATCATGATTGCTAGATAAATGTTTGAGCGCTGTGAAATTTCAAGCCAATGCTCATTGTGGTTTGCTAGCCATCGCAATTTGTAACTTGAAACTTGCTCCTTATATAATACTTAACCTTATAAAAGGAGGAAAAACTGAATCTGACAGTTCATTTCTTAGTGACACCAATAAGTCTGAATTTGGCAGGTCATTTCTTAGTTCCTGAAAATCTTTTGCTCTCTTAAGTTCATGAGCAAAACACTTTCAAAAACTTGTATGGTTTTTGATTTTGTGTCTAGATATTTTTTGGAACGTTTAACTCGCAGAGCAAAAGCATCAGTAATAAGCTGCATTTTTACCTCTTTCGAAAGTACGAGAAATACCTTTTGACGTAGATGTCCTCGCCGAAGGGTGAGACAGAAGTATATCCTTCAAACACAGATTACGTACTCAACTCTACGTTATTATCATAATCATCATCATGGAACCTAATGAAAAACTCAAATCACTCACACATAAGAGTGGCTAAGCAGATTTTGTATATTTGGCATACGAAAACATGTATGCTTACGCATACGTGAAAGTATGCTTGAAATTAAACTAGGAGAAATTTCATGGATGAAATTCTTATTCTTAACTAGCTGTGCCCGCGACTTCTTCTGCGTGAAATAGTAACTTTTGTTGAAGTTGATAAAAAGTAGCCTATGTTATACCTTATATAATTAGCTGTCTATTTGTGAAAGTCCCGTCAAAATCGGTCCAGCCGTTCCGGAGATTAGCGGGAACAAACAGACAGACAGACAAAAAATTTTTTAATTGTGTTTTTGTTATTGGTACCCGATATACATTCATACCCATTTAGTTAAAACTTGTTATTTCGACATTACAAACAGACACTTCAATTTTATTTATTTGTATACATAATAATAATTCATTAATTTGCAAAATCAGCCTGTATCGTTAGCCTTCATTTCTATTAGGCTTCAAGCAAATTTCTCCTCCAACCGCATAGGCGTAGACAGTGGTTGTTTTACATCACAACCCAAAAACATTTAACATTCAACTATCATAGGCAGCGAGACGCTCCGAACGCTACGAATCCTAATTTAATTAAGCCAGAATAAGCTAGTAATTAACGAAATAGCGTTCATTATCTTCAAAATGAAATAATTCGCTCTCCCTTTTAAGGCAATCTTTGTTATTCCCACTTCAATTAAAAGTGCCTTCAACAAATCCCCGGGCGGAACAATTTGGAACGATAAATTAGAAGTCCGCCGCTATAAATCGATATGATTTTAATCCTTTTTTCCGTTCGCTTTAATAATCGTAGCAATCGTTCTAAAAATTACGGCTGTTACTGTGGAATTAATAACAAAATGTCCCGAACAATCATATTTTTATTACATACGAGAGGGAAGCTCGTGATCTTCATTGTAAGTGATGATAAAACCGAAGGTAGAAGCGAACTTCAACATTAATATTGTTATTAAAGCGATAAACATAAGTAAAACCACAGAACACAGAAAGTGGTTCTGTGGGTAAGACGGTCGTCTTAACTAAGTTTACTACCATCAGGCACCAGCTACCCAGGCAGGCTCAGAAGCCCTGCCACCAACGAAACCGAGTAAAAATGTTTCCGCCCCCATGGGGATTCAAACCCCAGATGTCCCGATAAAGAACACTAGACCGCGGAGGCGCCTACTTGAACAAAAATACAGAAGTGATATGCTTATTGCTGATTAAGGCTATATACATGTTACTAAAGTGTTGCATATGGCTGTAATGAGATACAAATAAATAATAATTATTATATTTTTTTTTTGCAATTCGTGAGATAGTCATAGTTTGGATAGTTTGGATCATATATGGTTTCAGACAGCGAATATCTACCCAGGATGCCATCTTAGACCTCACGTCTTCTATTGTCAGAAACGTAGATAAAGGTAGCAAATGTTTTGTGGTCTTTTTAGATTTAAAAAAGCATTTGATACTGTATCTGTCCCGATCCTTGTGCACAGGCTGGAGAACATAGGTATACGAGGAACAGCTTTATCTCTCTTTAAAAGCTATCTGCACGAGAGAACTCAAGAAATTATAATTGATGGTTATAGGAGTGAAGAGAAAGGGGTTCTATTCGGCGTCCCGCAGGGTAGCGTCCTTGGTCCAACGCTCTTCTTGGTGTACATTAATGAACTTTGTAACCTGAGGGGCGTTGGAGGAAGGATATATTGCTACGCGGATGATACGGCAATCGTTTTTGCAGGAAATTCTTGGGAAGAAACTCGGACTAATGCTGAGAGGGGTCTATCTGTGGTTTCGAAATGGCTTGACGACAACCTCCTAACGTTAAATGTCGCGAAAACAAATTATATCTGTTTCACTCCATATATTTCTTCCCAGCCTGGAGATAGTTTCTGCGTCACGATTCATAGTTGCTCAGGTGCTACTTCCTTAGATTGCGATTGTCCAGTTTTGCGTAAGGTAACAAGTGTAAAATACCTTGGAGTAATGGTGGACCAAAGACTGAGCTGGTACCCTCATATTGAGACAACTATGAATAGAATTAGAAAACTGATCTGGTTATTTAAATCATTGAGGTACATAATGAAGACTGAGCAGTTAAATAAAATCTATGTTGCTATTGCGCAATCTATAATTACCTACTGCATTACAATATGGGGAGGTACAAACAAAACCAGCTTCCTAAATGTCGAACGTGCGCAGAGATCACTAATCAAGGTCATGTATGCAAAGCCATTCAGGTTTTCTACTGATTCCCTATATAGGACTAGTGGTCTCCTTTCAGTAAGAAAACTATATATTCTTAACATAATAATAAAATGCCATAAATCACTGCAGTTTGACCAAACTAAGATGAACAAGCGAAGAAGGGACATTGTTGCTACATCATATCCTATTCGTACTGCTTACGCAAGACGTCAGTTCGATAAACAATCAGCTTATCTTTACAATAAAATTAATCGTGTGCTAAATATCTATCCTATGCTATTAACTAAATGTAAAAGGGCTGTGACTGAGTGGTTAAAATCTAAAACATATGATGAAATTGAAAACCTACTCATTCGAGTAACATGAATAGATTGAGAGTAATATAATAATAAAAAACAAAAACGAACAGTAAAAGATTTACTTTGCAAATACACAGCCACAAACAGGCAGTCACACATCCGCTCACACGCACACACACACACACACACACACACACATACTTAGATTAAAAAAAACACATTTTTATTATTTCTTAATTTTGTACATATTTTTTTTTCTTTATTATAATAAGCTTGTGTAACCTATTTAATGACATTTTTGTAACCCAAAGGGGAAGTTGCGAGTCATTCCCAACACGAGTATCTTTGATAACTCACTGGGAAGTCTCGACATAATTGTTGTAAAAATGATTTGAGAAATAAAGCTATTTTTATTTATTTATTTATTATTATTACATCTATGTTATTTGAATGTCATCCTGTAACGAAACCAAATCTAGCTCAATGGTCGAAGTCTCTCCATTGATCTTATCTCCATGGTTTCGTCGGGTCAATTATTTGATCAAAGAAGTATTGTTGTAGAAATATGACAATTAAAAATAATATTTGAAACTTTGAAGGATTTGGTTTTGACAGGAATGTCAGGGGATATATTTTAGAATTTTGTGCAAGCCGGTTGATCTTCGACGCACTCTATGATTTTGCATGTTTAATTTGGATTAATTTGTGTATGCAAAGATTTGAGAATTTCAAGATATAAGTATTACAAGTCCGAATATTTCATTGTGAAGTCCTAGACCGAAGTGGACCCAGCTAAGTATCCTACATTTCGTAAGACAACACAACGCACCACACGTTTATTTGGTTTGTTCTTATTGAACTACAAAGATGGAAGCTTATAGATTTTGTTAGATATGATACATCCAATTAAATTAACTTATAGTACGCTCGGTATTAAACCGCGTAACAAAGGCGGCACTTACGGAGTCATGTCGGGTATGGTTAGGCAGAGAGAGGAGCCGAGGTGGTGAAGGTGAATGTTGATGCATTGTAAAGTAGCTACTTGAAACCTGCACCTGGGTCGTAAGCCCCAGGCACTGCTCTTGGCTCTCTGCAACGTGATGGACCCGGCACCTACATCGTGAATCCATGGAATGCTACGTTATCGTCTCTGTTACTGAATGTAATCAGGTCCCTCTGTAAGAGGCCTGCACCGTTATTCAGGTCCCTCTATATGAAACCTGCACCGATTGTTCAGGTCACTCCGAAGGACACCTGCTACGCTATATTCAGGTCTCTCTATAAGAAACCTGCACCGATTATTCAGGTCACTCCGAAAGGAAGCCTGCAACGCTATATTCAGGTCCCTCTATAAGAAACCTGCACCGATTATTCAGGTCACTCCGAAGGAAACTTGCAACGATTATATTTATTTCTAGTTTCTCGAAGAGATTCTAGTGGCTTATTCCAATATCTGAGAATATTGAGTGGATTTTGGATCATATTTTCCATTGGGCTCGGCTATGGAATTCGCTCTAATAAGAGCTTGTGTTTGAAGCATAATTTGTCTCGTGAGTGAATTATTTTGGCACTGTGAAGTGGTTGTGCTTACATATAAAAAACTGAAGAGATGTGGAGGGATAATATTATATTGGGAACATTATCTGCAATGGCAACGTGTCAGAAGGTTAGGCACGTTAGTCGATTATTACTAAAAAATATTTGCTTCAGTGTCAGAAGTTAGGCACTGGAGTTGTTCCCTTCGGCAACTTTTCCGACACATCTTCTTTATCTACGATTCGCCGAATTGTTCACACTATGGAGTGGTGCCTAAATCTTGAACTCTTCACTAAAACTAAAATGATATTATGCGCTATTTGAAGTGATTACTTTGTGTTGTGCAAAATGGAAATTGTGATAAAGATCTCATATAAGTTTCATCATTATTTTAACGTAAAGCTTATTCTATATCTATCCACTTGGAAAAGATCTTGGGTCACATAAGCGGTTACAACGTAGATCCTAATAAAATCACTAGTCGATCATTGGCCAAACTTCATACAAATCAAAGCAATTTTGTGCGTTTCTTTTAAAGGCGTAAATTGTTAGTAAAACTACGAATAGAACTGTGTAAAGGGATTTTCTATTTAGGGTTCCGTTTGACGTTAGGTTGGATCGTTACAATTTGGTGCCGTGACCAGGATGAAAATAATCTGGCTGGCTTATGAATAAAATTTATCACAGATGGGAAACTTATTGTTTCATGTTATAAAAGTAACATGAGTTGTCATGGTGATCAGATTGATATTATAAATTCGTAGTAAAATAATATTTGCACAAAATATTGCTTTGATTTGTAATTTCGTGACTTAATAATCACAATTTGTTGTCAGTGAAATGGACAAAGTGGATAGATAGTTAGGATAGGGGAAAGAAAAAATGTCTCACACGAGCATAATACATTTTATAGATTTCACGAAAAAGTTTATTCGGGTTGTCTTGTGTAATAAACATGTTAAAAGCCGATAAATAGGACATTTCATAGTTGCGAGTTAGCTCACAATAGCACAAAATGAAAATATAACAACCCGATCTGAAATTATGGTTTCGAATTTCTTATATTCAATTTTTTCAGGCAAAATAAATATCTGAAACCAAAAAAAAGAGAATACAATTTAAATTCTTATATAGGTAGGATAATATACAAATGTTATCTCTCACTATTAAAATTAACAATTTGTAGCAATTATAATTGCTTGATTTTGTTGACAATCAAAATAAAATGAATTATTGTTGACAGGAGTACAGACTAAATAGAATAATAGTATAATATTTTCTCATAAGTTCATTCGAATAAATTAATCGATTTTTGCGAGATTTCATTTAATAAAAAAAAATTTTTTGCTTTAGAAATTCTCTATTCATGAAAAATCGAAATGAAGCGTGTTAATCGAATTAATGAATACTCTCTCAGTTTGAATAAAAAGCATATTCTGTCTTTCGATTAATTTTAAGGTAGATTTCGAACCCAAAGTATGCGTAATGCCAAAGCGTAGTTGAAACATGAAACATGCCATTCATTACACTTACAGTACTCTTACAGTACACGTTACAAACGGCACTCAAATCATTTGTACATACAATAATACTATTCGCGATTCCCAATGGAATCAACATAAAGTTGTGTTGGGGTTTGGGTGTTAATATATCACCTAAGTCCGATACGCTTAACACTTACGGCAGTGCTGCGAGGGAGTACCTCCAGTGTATCCTACATACAAGCTGGGTTTGGCGAGCACTTTCCTAGGGCAACCCTTGCCGACTATCTAGAGGTGCTCAAAATTCCTAAACTTGAACTCAAAACATGCACTACATTGTTTTAGTATTAGGTAATGTAGGAAGCGTAAATGAGTAAGCGTAGTAAACAAACTGAAAGTTAGACAGATTTGCTTTTACATTTATAACTTGACAGAGAGTAAGGCAATTCTACTTGGAACTTAATCAGTAATTACATTATTCTGGGCGTTTTTGAAATGTGTGTAGTCGTAAATTAAAATTTGAGATGTTGCTTATTTTGGTCACCCATCATAGGGCTGACCATAGCGAACGTTGCTTAACTTTAGTTATCGTTCGCTGAGCGCACGCGTCAATGCGCCACCAAGTTCCACGGAAATAGGTATAATATGAACGTCTGTACTCGTATTGTTGGTAGTAATAGGTTGGTGGAATAAAATTGCGTATATTATTTATTATGCAATGATATTTGATAGGGTAGTAATATTGCTTATCATTGCCTATCAAAACCATTCCTAAGCGATTATCGAGATAGAAATTAAAAGAATAAGATTAATATAACATCACACAGTGATCAAGCTGTTTCGCGTAAGCGGGGCTGCGGACATGCATGCATGTAAGATATGTATACGGAAATGAAAACCTAGATTTTAAAACAATAATATTTGTACGGTAAACACATTAGACAGGATAGTATGTGAGCGTTATCCAGTACTAGGTGCAAATAAGATAATCCTTACGAGGAGTCTATACGTACGGTTTTACAATAAAAACCAGTATTAATTTTTATTAAGGAGCTTTGTTTGGGCAAATATAAGATTTCAATAGTGGATAGACTTACGGGTAGGAATTATATTGATTATAGTATAAATCTAATATGGGTTTATTAGAAGAGTTACAATTTGATGTAGGTATATCTTTATCTTTTGCTATTCTTTAGGTTTCGAGTAATTCTTTCGATCGTTCCGACAGGAATTTCTGTGTATGTATTTAAAAAAAAAAAAATATTGTAACGTTGGGAAAATGGAGACAATAACAATTTTTGAAATTCGAGTATACGAGGAGCATCTCTTACACGCAGCTCCCGAACGGGTGATAGAATTTAACCCTTTGTGTTTTGGTTGCTATTTTCTTTGACATTTGCATCACTTATATTAATATAATATTGCGGTCGTTCACAAGCCCTATTGCTAAGTTGACTTGGCTAGTGAGCGTTTAGGTTTTGCATTGTGAAAGATGTTTCGACATTTACTGAGGTGGGATGGAATGATGGCTTTAATATTAACGTAAGAACTTGTGTTGGGTCTTATTTATTGATTGCTTGACCAGGTGACACTATACTACAATGGATTTCTGTACTGTTTGGTGTTAGGTTAAATAAGGTTCTTAGACGAGTTGAAATAAAATCTTGTCTAGGACTATAATATTTACAAAAATCCATACTCTACACGCAGGGCACAGGCTGCCCTAATGCCAAATTCGCACACTATACAAGCACTAACTTGGGGAAATTATAATGGGCTAGAGGTTATTCTGGATAGGGAAGAGGGAGCAGTTGGATAGCTATCACTTATATTCCGTTGATATTTTACCATGTCTGGGACGAGACCTGTAGGTCTTTGCAGTCTACGGATAACTCCTTCTGACTTTAGTCGCCTCACAACCGGCTACTTGTCCGGATATCGGTAATAAGGAGGTGCGGTGATATTTGTTCATGCTTGTGATGCCTACTGTTACGTTACGTTTGCCGATTATTCAGGTCACTCCGAAAGGAAGCCTGCAACGCTATATTCAGGTCCCTCTATAAGAAACCTGCACCGATTATTCAGGTCACTCCGAAGGAAACTTGCAACGATTATATTTATTTCTAGTTTCTCGAAGAGATTCTAGTGGCTTATTCCAATATCTGAGAATATTGAGTGGATTTTGGATCATATTTTCCATTGGGCTCGGCTATGGAATTCGCTCTAATAAGAGCTTGTGTTTGAAGCATAATTTGTCTCGTGAGTGAATTATTTTGGCACTGTGAAGTGGTTGTGCTTACATATAAAAAACTGAAGAGATGTGGAGGGATAATATTATATTGGGAACATTATCTGCAATGGCAACGTGTCAGAAGGTTAGGCACGTTAGTCGATTATTACTAAAAAATATTTGCTTCAGTGTCAGAAGTTAGGCACTGGAGTTGTTCCCTTCGGCAACTTTTCCGACACATCTTCTTTATCTACGATTCGCCGAATTGTTCACACTATGGAGTGGTGCCTAAATCTTGAACTCTTCACTAAAACTAAAATGATATTATGCGCTATTTGAAGTGATTACTTTGTGTTGTGCAAAATGGAAATTGTGATAAAGATCTCATATAAGTTTCATCATTATTTTAACGTAAAGCTTATTCTATATCTATCCACTTGGAAAAGATCTTGGGTCACATAAGCGGTTACAACGTAGATCCTAATAAAATCACTAGTCGATCATTGGCCAAACTTCATACAAATCAAAGCAATTTTGTGCGTTTCTTTTAAAGGCGTAAATTGTTAGTAAAACTACGAATAGAACTGTGTAAAGGGATTTTCTATTTAGGGTTCCGTTTGACGTTAGGTTGGATCGTTACAATTTGGTGCCGTGACCAGGATGAAAATAATCTGGCTGGCTTATGAATAAAATTTATCACAGATGGGAAACTTATTGTTTCATGTTATAAAAGTAACATGAGTTGTCATGGTGATCAGATTGATATTATAAATTCGTAGTAAAATAATATTTGCACAAAATATTGCTTTGATTTGTAATTTCGTGACTTAATAATCACAATTTGTTGTCAGTGAAATGGACAAAGTGGATAGATAGTTAGGATAGGGGAAAGAAAAAATGTCTCACACGAGCATAATACATTTTATAGATTTCACGAAAAAGTTGATTCGGGTTGTCTTGTGTAATAAACATGTTAAAAGCCGATAAATAGGACATTTCATAGTTGCGAGTTAGCTCACAATAGCACAAAATGAAAATATAACAACCCGATCTGAAATTATGGTTTCGAATTTCTTATATTCAATTTTTTCAGGCAAAATAAATATCTGAAACCAAAAAAAAGAGAATACAATTTAAATTCTTATATAGGTAGGATAATATACAAATGTTATCTCTCACTATTAAAATTAACAATTTGTAGCAATTATAATTGCTTGATTTTGTTGACAATCAAAATAAAATGAATTATTGTTGACAGGAGTACAGACTAAATAGAATAATAGTATAATATTTTCTCATAAGTTCATTCGAATAAATTAATCGATTTTTGCGAGATTTCATTTAATAAAAAAAAATTTTTTGCTTTAGAAATTCTCTATTCATGAAAAATCGAAATGAAGCGTGTTAATCGAATTAATGAATACTCTCTCAGTTTGAATAAAAAGCATATTCTGTCTTTCGATTAATTTTAAGGTAGATTTCGAACCCAAAGTATGCGTAATGCCAAAGCGTAGTTGAAACATGAAACATGCCATTCATTACACTTACAGTACTCTTACAGTACACGTTACAAACGGCACTCAAATCATTTGTACATATAATAATACTATTCGCGATTCCCAATGGAATCAACATAAAGTTGTGTTGGGGTTTGGGTGTTAATATATCACCTAAGTCCGATACGCTTAACACTTACGGCAGTGCTGCGAGGGAGTACCTCCAGTGTATCCTACATACAAGCTGGGTTTGGCGAGCACTTTCCTAGGGCAACCCTTGCCGACTATCTAGAGGTGCTCAAAATTCCTAAACTTGAACTCAAAACATGCACTACATTGTTTTAGTATTAGGTAATGTAGGAAGCGTAAATGAGTAAGCGTAGTAAACAAACTGAAAGTTAGACAGATTTGCTTTTACATTTATAACTTGACAGAGAGTAAGGCAATTCTACTTGGAACTTAATCAGTAATTACATTATTCTGGGCGTTTTTGAAATGTGTGTAGTCGTAAATTAAAATTTGAGATGTTGCTTATTTTGGTCACCCATCATAGGGCTGACCATAGCGAACGTTGCTTAACTTTAGTTATCGTTCGCTGAGCGCACGCGTCAATGCGCCACCAAGTTCCACGGAAATAGGTATAATATGAACGTCTGTACTCGTATTGTTGGTAGTAATAGGTTGGTGGAATAAAATTGCGTATATTATTTATTATGCAATGATATTTGATAGGGTAGTAATATTGCTTATCATTGCCTATCAAAACCATTCCTAAGCGATTATCGAGATAGAAATTAAAAGAATAAGATTAATATAACATCACACAGTGATCAAGCTGTTTCGCGTAAGCGGGGCTGCGGACATGCATGCATGTAAGATATGTATACGGAAATGAAAACCTAGATTTTAAAACAATAATATTTGTACGGTAAACACATTAGACAGGATAGTATGTGAGCGTTATCCAGTACTAGGTGCAAATAAGATAATCCTTACGAGGAGTCTATACGTACGGTTTTACAATAAAAACCAGTATTAATTTTTATTAAGGAGCTTTGTTTGGGCAAATATAAGATTTCAATAGTGGATAGACTTACGGGTAGGAATTATATTGATTATAGTATAAATCTAATATGGGTTTATTAGAAGAGTTACAATTTGATGTAGGTATATCTTTATCTTTTGCTATTCTTTAGGTTTCGAGTAATTCTTTCGATCGTTCCGACAGGAATTTCTGTGTATGTATTTAAAAAAAAAAAAATATTGTAACGTTGGGAAAATGGAGACAATAACAATTTTTGAAATTCGAGTATACGAGGAGCATCTCTTACACGCAGCTCCCGAACGGGTGATAGAATTTAACCCTTTGTGTTTTGGTTGCTATTTTCTTTGACATTTGCATCACTTATATTAATATAATATTGCGGTCGTTCACAAGCCCTATTGCTAAGTTGACTTGGCTAGTGAGCGTTTAGGTTTTGCATTGTGAAAGATGTTTCGACATTTACTGAGGTGGGATGGAATGATGGCTTTAATATTAACGTAAGAACTTGTGTTGGGTCTTATTTATTGATTGCTTGACCAGGTGACACTATACTACAATGGATTTCTGTACTGTTTGGTGTTAGGTTAAATAAGGTTCTTAGACGAGTTGAAATAAAATCTTGTCTAGGACTATAATATTTACAAAAATCCATACTCTACACGCAGGGCACAGGCTGCCCTAATGCCAAATTCGCACACTATACAAGCACTAACTTGGGGAAATTATAATGGGCTAGAGGTTATTCTGGATAGGGAAGAGGGAGCAGTTGGATAGCTATCACTTATATTCCGTTGATATTTTACCATGTCTGGGACGAGACCTGTAGGTCTTTGCAGTCTACGGATAACTCCTTCTGACTTTAGTCGCCTCACAACCGGCTACTTGTCCGGATATCGGTAATAAGGAGGTGCGGTGATATTTGTTCATGCTTGTGATGCCTACTGTTCAGAGTCTTCGACGGTTTATTATGGTTTATTCAAGTTGGTTGAAAAACACACCACGCCACAAATTTCATACCTGTTAAAGCTGAACTATCTAGGTACTGGGAGAGCAAATGACACACTGTTTCGAAGGATATCTATAATCAGACAAAAGCGTACACAGAAGCTTGGCACCTTATATATAATTAGGCTAGAACACTAAGTAACTACCGACATAGTATATTTACATTATTACCGTCATGATAATATTATAACATAAGTACCCACAATACGATACTACAATCCTCCCCTCTAATCTTACAATTACATAAACAAACAAGCGATGAGAAAACAATTTAAGCACACAGTATAGACAAATTAAATATAAGTAAATCTACCCTAATACACTATAGCACTACATCTAAATTTAAATAAAATAAACAAAACAATATTACATTCATACTTGATTTTTTTAACATTAACTCAATACAAAAACATTATTACATATTGCACTATTTAAACTTATAACGGGGAGGATTCATCAAACGACATGTTCGTAATGGTCTGCCTATCGAAACAGAGCTAGGCGACCAGGTGAGTGCAGAGGAAGGGTGTGACAGTCTTACACCTTGCTCACGAGCCTGGGAGTCACTCTTCCCGGGAGACTGTACCTCAGTCTCGTTGCCTGTAACGTCAGAGCTGGATTCCTCGCATGCCCCCCGTATGGTTTCCCCGTCAGCTAATATCGCATCCGGTGTAGCCGGTATGGTAGTAAGCGAGGGGGGTTCCCCTGCCGACGTTGTCGGTGCTACTAGGGAGCTACGTGTTGATCGCCGTCTTAACTGGTCAATATGTCTATGAGATGCCCTACCTACAGTATCGATCGTTTTATAATCTGTAGTACCCAACTTTTCAACTATATGACCTGGTATCCACTTCGTTCCCCCCTGATATTGACGCACCCATACCTCTTCCCCCGGCTGCAAGCAGCGATCTGCGTCCGTACCTAATTTTTGTTGCCGGTTTTGCGCTACTTGTACTTTTCCATCTCTATCCGGTTTTAATAAATCCAATTTAGTTCGCAAATTCCTACCTAACATAAGTTTTGCTGGACTCTCTCCTGTAGTACAATGTTCGGTATTTCGATAATGTAATAAAAATGTATTTAAAAACATTTGAATGTCTTCCTTTTTCCGAATAGCCTTTCGAATAACCCTTTTTATTATACGGACGGCGTTTTCCGCAGCTCCATTAGAGGCTGGATGATATGGAGCAGAAAATATGTGTTCGATTCCATGTTTACTAGTGAAATTTGTAAAGTCATTACTCGTGAAAGGCGGACCATTGTCCGATACTAACTGTCTTGGTAGGCCCCATCTAGCAAATACTTCTAGTAAAATGTTCAAGGTATGCCTCGCCGCCGTACTCGGCACCGGATATACTTCAATCCATTTTGTTCTCGCATCGATAATAATTAAATAAGTTGTACCATGAAAGGGACCCAAGAAATCTAAGTGAACCCGGGACCACGGGCGGGCCGGCCACGGCCACGACACCACCGCGTGCCGCTGCGGCGCGTCCGCCTCCGCTGCGCACACCTCGCAGCAGCGGCACAGCGCCTCCACCTCCTCATCGATACCTGCCCACCACACATAACTTCGAGCCATGGCCTTGGTTTTGGTGATACCCATATGTGGCTCGTGTAAATCCGTGAGCACCCGAGTTCTACAGGATTCCGGTATGACCACCCTATGTCCCCACATAATGCACCCTAATTCCTCGTACAACTCTTTTCTCCGGTTAAAATAGGGTTGCAATTCTCTTATTTCATTATGTTCTGGCCATCCATCCCTAATGTATAATAACACTCTTCCTAGCAGAGGATCTCGTAATGTTTGCTGCCTTACCTTATTATAATCCAACAATAATGCGTTTTGTGCAAAGTGCAAATAAGTTTGTTCGGGCGGATCGAGCGACGATGAGTCACCCGTGCTCCCGCTCGAAACCGGTAAGCGCGACAAACCATCCGCCGCGTTTTGCTTTGTATTTACATACTCGATATCATAAGTGTACGCCGAGAGTATGATAGCCCAACGTTGCATGCGACTCGCAGCCATTGTTGGGATACCATACTTAGGGCCGAAAATGCTAACTAACGGTTTATGGTCCGTTCTGAGCGTGAAATGTCTACCATATAAATATTGATGCAACTTTTGTAAACAAAAAACTATGGCAAGCGCTTCCCGGTCTATTTGAGAATAATGTTTCTCAGCATTTGTAAGTGTGCGCGACACATACACGACCGGCCGCTCCGCGCCGCTGGCTCCCGTACACTGCGTGAGCACACCGCCTATGCCTTTGGCGCTCGCGTCGCATGTCAAGGTCACGGGTTTGTTTACATCGTAATGTGATAGTAGGTACTTCGGCACTCGTCAAAACTTTTTTAATATGACGAAATGCCCCTTCGCATGCTTGCGACCATTTCCATGTTACCCCTTTTTTCAGTAATTCATATAAAGGAGATAAAATATTACTAATATTTTTGACAAACTTAGCATAAAAATTCACCAATCCTAAAAATGACCTTAACTGAGACACGTCAACGGGTCGTGGAATTTTAGTGATGGCGGCTACCTTATCCTTGTCAACTTTTATTCCTTCTTTCGAAATTAAATAGCCTAGATACTTAACCTCGTCAACCAAAAATGAACATTTACTTTTCTTTAATTTCATGCCATGTTGTTCTAATCTATCCAATACTATTTCTAGGGTAATCAAATGTTCCTTACGCCCCCCTTTACTAGCCACGATTACATCATCTAGAAAAATTTCTACTCCCTGAATATTACCAAGTAAATTCGCCATAATGCGTTGAAATATACCTGGACTAGACGAAAGGCCAAACACTAACCTATTATATTTAAATAAACCTCTATGGGTGTTTATCACAGTATAATCTTTAGATTTATCCAATTCTATTTGATTGTAGGCCTGTGACAAATCAATTTTTGAAAACAATTGCGCCCCATTTAGGTTCACTAACAAATCGTCAATTCTCGGTAAGGGATATCTATCGACCAGTAAGACGGGATTCAACGTAACTTTGTAATCTGCGCAGATGCGCAACCCCCCGTCGGCTTTACGTACCGGAACTAATGGTGTGGCCCACTCCGAGGACTCCACCGGCTCAATCACACCATCCCGAAGCATGGAATCCAGCTCCGCGTCCACTTGCGCCTTGAGCGCGTAGGGCAAGGGCCGCGCGCGACAGAACACCGGCCGTGCCCCGTCCCGCACTCGCAGCTGGGCCTGGCCCCCAGTGAAGCGCCCCAGCCCTCCACTGAACAGATCCTTATGTCTGTCGATTAACATTTTAACATCATTAAAACATGGGTTAGAGTGTACATTCACAGGTCTAGAGGAATTATTATTCATTTGGCAATTATTAAAAAGGTGAGGAATTTCTATACCTAACTCGGATAGCCATTGTCTACCTAATAATGAGGTAGTTCCTCCATCTATTACAAATAATTCTAAATTTTTACACTTATTATTATAGTGAACTAACGGCTTAATGACCCCTAACGGTCTTACACAGCTACCGTCATAAAATTTAAAAATCATATCATTGTTTTCCATTAATCTAGATTTTAAGAACTTTTCGTATGTTTTTTTGCTAATACAAGACACTGCTGAACCGGTATCTACCTCCATTTGAATCCAGGCATCATCGACAAGTATTTTTAAACTCACCGGCTTGTAACTATTCAGGCTCAGTTGGTGCAGTTGTTCTTCCAACTCCCCGGAGCTCGAACTATCTTCCCGGTCCTCCTCCCGTGAAGCCTTAACCAGGTTGACCCGCCTTCTCCCTCTGGTATCCTTCCCCATAGCCCTGGGACACACGCGACGTAAATGACCCGTCTTCTTGCATTTACTGCAAACAAAAGTTTTATAACGGCACATCTCGCTGCTATGACCGTTCTGACCGCACGCCGTGCAACTTGTGTTTTCCGTTGGCCGATTGTAGTGCCGTGGACGCGAGCGTTCCGCTCGTTCCCGTTTCGCTCCTACTGCATTAACACTTGGGGGTATTTCTACCGACGAGGTCATACGATCTACCATCGCCGCATCCCTCTCAGCTGCCTCCAATGCTCCCGCCAACTTCACTGCGCCGCCATACGTCAAATTGTCTTCGGCAAACAAACGCTGACGAATTATCTCGCTATGCAATCCGCATACCAATTGATCGCGTAGATTATCCTCCAATACGTTGCCGAACTCGCAATTCTTGGATAACTTTTTCAGCTCGGTTATATACTGAGCAACCGTCTCGTCACTCCGCTGTCGCCTTTGCCGAAACCTGTACCGTTCTGCCATGACCGAAGGCTTGGGGTGGAGATGATGTCGCAACAAAGTGATCGCGTTGCCGTAAGTCAATTCCGCCGGCTTCCTTGGGCTTGCTAAGCTACTCAGTAACTCGTAGCATTCATCTCCGATCGCCGTGATCAATGTGGGTAACCACATCTCTTCTTCCACTTTATTCACCTTCAGGAACATTTCTAACCTTTCCACATACAATGACCAATTCCCTGAATGCACGTCGAAATCACAAATCTTCCCGAAAGACATTTTCGAATTTTGATCCTCGTCGCCAATGAACTATCTAGGTACTGGGAGAGCAAATGACACACTGTTTCGAAGGATATCTATAATCAGACAAAAGCGTACACAGAAGCTTGGCACCTTATATATAATTAGGCTAGAACACTAAGTAACTACCGACATAGTATATTTACATTATTACCGTCATGATAATATTATAACATAAGTACCCACAATACGATACTACAAAAGCAACTAATGAATATCCATTTATTTTATTATAATTGAATTCAAAAATATGATTTATTTAAAAGAAGGCCATCGTACTTTACTGCCTTACTCATAGTGGGGGGAACCAGTTCATAGACAGTTAGAAACATTTTTTTTGATAATAGATAATAAATAACTGGACAAAGCGTACTAAAAAGAACAAAATGGAGGCCTTATTGCCATGGACAATTTCTTTCAGGCAACCTTTATCAAACTATAGTACGATCACAAGGGATTTCATAATATTCAAAGAATATAGCACTGAAACATTATCTTGTAAGTACTCGTACATATTAGGCATACAGTAAGGTGTACAAAAGACGGACTTAGTGCTTGAAGTATTCTCTACCAATCAACTAATAACAATAAGTAACAAAATGTATATTGTTCATTAAAGAAATAATATTTCTTGTTGGGAAAAATATTATGTATTATTATGAAACTGAGTCTGAAGGCTTAAATCGGATTTAATTGAGTCTTGGGTGTCGTAACAGTTTAAATTAGGATTAACTTGAAATTATGCTTAGAATACGTTTACGTTTCCTTTTCAGGATGGTGACAGCGTTCGTTCCTATAGGCCATAAAGGTGGGGGGTCGTTAGGTCAATTAAGATATTTTGTTTAAGATTTGAGAAAATAACAGCAAACAATCATAAGGACGGGGGGTCGTTAGGTCAATTAAGATATTTTGTTTAAGATTTGAGAAAATAACAGTAAACAATCATAAAGGCGGGGGGTCGTTAGGACAAAAGTGTATTGAATAAGATATTTTGGTTAGGATTGGTTGAGAAGATAACAGTAAGCAATTATAGAGGCGGGGGGTCGTTAGGTCTATTAGACTTAAAATAGACATAACAGATAGTTTGTTTAGGAATCCGTAGGAAGGAAACTCAGTACAATAAATGAATAAAGTTCAATGTTCAAACTCAAAATATACATTTTGATAAAGTCTCATAAGGACGATTAGGTTAAATAACTGGTTTTAGAACTTAGAAATGACATGAGCAACAACATGGACACTGACACGAACGTGGTGTATATACATATAATTGAATTTTCGGAGCGTATGAAAATTACCAAAATTTCGATATTCTCGAAATGTAATCATCAACTGTGAGGACTGGTCGCTGCTTGTACAAATTCACGTTATACTAAAGTTAACTATAGGGTGAATTAATTTGGAAAAGGGGAAGGGTTTACAAAAATTAATTGTAAATGAATCAGAAGTTGGGTTCCATTGCGATAAACTATCTATATAGCTAGTTGGGGAATCTTTGGAGCTTTGTTATGATAGAGAGGGAAAACAGATGCATGAAGAATGTTATATATATTATATAATATTATTTTTATTTATGAAGAAAGAACTTGGGAGGTCCAAAGATTTGTTCGACTGGTTTTAATAGATAGTAGTTTAATAGGTTGGTATCTCAAAGCACTACTCTGAACAAAGGATTGTCTTCATATTTGTCTTGGTGTTAGGTTTAATTTTGTTTGGCACTAACTGCTTAGTTTAGCTAAAATTGAAGACATTTCCTTACTCCACAAGAAGCTAGGACCACTACTGAAATGACACTCTACATTTTCCTGGCTGGCTATAATTTGTCTCGGAAGGGATGTAACAGCTTATACTCTTTTGAAGTGGGATAGTAATGTTTGCCTTTGGACGTTAAGAGTGTTTCGATGTGGGGCCAATGAAAATGCTTTATGCTGCCGCTGCTAAACCAGGGCCTGGGTAGCCAAGGTAGATACATTGAACGTCATTAGGGCGGGTTTCCCACTAACAACCGGAAGTTTCTTCTCGGAGCATGCCAAGCTAGAGGGTGGAGCCTTACTAGATTAGTTCAAAAGGAGTTTGGATTTATTATTGATTCTTGGATGAAGAGTAATCAGTACAGGTTTAAAAACACACCACATAAAATACATTTTGAGATACTGATTTACTAAACTTATTACGTTTCTTCGTTGTTGTGTTGGGAGTTGAGATGAGTCAAATAATTGACTAGTCAGGGGTTTAAAAGTTTTCTCCAATAAATTTCAAAAACTTTGGGGGTCGATTGTAACGAAACTAAATCTAGCTCAATGGTCGAAGTCTCTCCATTGATCTTATCTCCATGGTTTCGTCGGGTCAATTATTTGATCAAAGAAGTATTGTTGTAGAAATATGACAATTAAAAATAATATTTGAAACTTTGAAGGATTTGGTTTTGACAGGAATGTCAGGGGATATATTTTAGAATTTTGTGCAAGCCGGTTGATCTTCGACGCACTCTATGATTTTGCATGTTTAATTTGGATTAATTTGTGTATGCAAAGATTTGAGAATTTCAAGATATAAGTATTACAAGTCCGAATATTTCATTGTGAAGTCCTAGACCGAAGTGGACCCAGCTAAGTATCCTACATTTCGTAAGACAACACAACGCACCACACGTTTATTTGGTTTGTTCTTATTGAACTACAAAGATGGAAGCTTATAGATTTTGTTAGATATGATACATCCAATTAAATTAACTTATAGTACGCTCGGTATTAAACCGCGTAACAAAGGCGGCACTTACGGAGTCATGTCGGGTATGGTTAGGCAGAGAGAAGAGCCGAGGTGGTGAAGGTGAATGTTGATGCATTGTAAAGTAGCTACTTGAAACCTGCACCTGGGTCGTAAGCCCCAGGCACTGCTCTTGGCTCTCTGCAACGTGATGGACCCGGCACCTACATAGTAAATCCATGGAATGCTACGTTATCGTCTCTGTTACTGAATGTAATCAGGTCCCTCTGTAAGAGGCCTGCACCGTTATTCAGGTCCCTCTATATGAAACCTGCACCGATTGTTCAGGTCACTCCGAAGGACACCTGCTACGCTATATTCAGGTCTCTCTATAAGAAACCTGCACCGATTATTCAGGTCACTCCGAAAGGAAGCCTGCAACGCTATATTCAGGTCCCTCTATAAGAAACCTGCACCGATTATTCAGGTCACTCCGAAGGAAACTTGCAATGATTATATTTATTTCTAGTTTCTCGAAGAGATTCTAGTGGCTTATTCCAATATCTGAGAATATTGAGTGGATTTTGGATCATATTTTCCATTGGGCTCGGCTATGGAATTCGCTCTAATAAGAGCTTGTGTTTGAAGCATAATTTGTCTCGTGAGTGAATTATTTTGGCACTGTGAAGTGGTTGTGCTTACATATAAAAAACTGAAGAGATGTGGAGGGATAATATTATATTGGGAACATTATCTGCAACGGCAACGTGTCAGAAGGTTAGGCACGTTAGTCGATTATTACTAAAAAATATTTGCTTCAGTGTCAGAAGGTTAGGCACTGGAGTTGTTCCCTTCGGCAACTTTTCCGACACATCTTCTTTATCTACGATTCGCCGAATTGTTCACACTATGGAGTGGTGCCTAAATCTTGAACTCTTCACTAAAACTAAAATGATATTATGCGCTATTTGAAGTGATTACTTTGTGTTGTGCAAAATGGAAATTGTGATAAAGATCTCATATAAGTTTCATCATTATTTTAACGTAAAGCTTATTCTATATCTATCCACTTGGAAAAGATCTTGGGTCACATAAGCGGTTACAACGTAGATCCTAATAAAATCACTAGTCGATCATTGGCCAAACTTCATACAAATCAAAGCAATTTTGTGCGTTTCTTTTAAAGGCGTAAATTGTTAGTAAAACTACGAATAGAACTGTGTAAAGGGATTTTCTATTTAGGGTTCCGTTTGACGTTAGGTTGGATCGTTACAATCCATCAGTAAGCACTATTATATCCTCAATTTTTATTTATAAGAAACACCAACAAACAACATTCATATAAAATAAATAATATTATACACTGTGGCAGGTTTAATAGTTTACAAATTTTAGATGATGCCAATTAAAGACGTTGACATAAATGATAAGTTAAATCTGCCACAAATAGTATAAAAAATGCATTTGTCAGATAGTGTTTTTTGGAATATTTTCAAACTTTGCTGTTGGTAACTTTGCTTTGATTAATACTAATAAAACATGATTTTCATCTAAATTTCTCAAGCGAGGGCTAATAGTTATACATGTATGTATGGTATATATGATTTTTATACACCCTAAAGAGAAAAGTACATATAATCTTAATCAAATTTATAATAAAAAAAATCTATCCTTGCAACCAAACGACAAACACAAAACTATTGTAAAGAAAAGATTTAGCAATAATCATATTGGTGAGTATTATACAAGAAACCTAGGTAACGAACAACATATGTAAATAGTATATGGCGTGACAACTCCCTGAGTAGAAGCTTGCCAGCCTAATCAAGGTAAACATGATCGGCCTTACCACAAAAAGTTTTTAAACACTGTCTAAAGTTAAGCACTGTTTAAACATGATGCTGTCTCTATCTATCCTTTTAAAACAAATGAAACAGCATCATGTTTAAACAATGTTTAACTTTAGACAGTGTTTAACTTTTTGTGGTCAGGCCGGATGTGTTCCATCCCAATCAAGGTACACATGATGTGTTTCACGTCACGCTAGAGCACCCAGAACCACGGCACGCGTCGGCATCGCAACCATAGCGACCAAATGACACGCAATATTTACTGGTTCCCAATAATTACTGGCATACTCCGCATTCTTCTAATAGTGGAACAGTATTTTAAAATACAAATTAAAATAAAGTCTTTGAGATTTATTTGTTATTGCCAATACCGCTTTTAAGGAGAGTAGGAAAAATATTATAAAATATTTTTTTTCGTTTTTTTTTATCCTACTAATATTATAAATGTGAAAGTGTGGATGTTTGTTACTCAATTACGCAAAAAGGGCTAAACGGATTTGGATGAAATTTGGCACGCATGTAGCCTTTGATATGGAAAAGAACATAGGCTATATTTTATCTCAATTCCTTAAGTAGTTCCCGAGGGAAAATTTAAAATTTATCAAAAATGAAGTTCACGCAGACGAATTCGCGGGCAGAAGCTAGTTGTATAATAAACTTATAGGCGAAACATGTTTCAGTAGAACTTCCAATTTTAAAAAGCGAATATCAAAAATCAGTCAGTCATAAACAACGTTTAAAAAAACAAATGAAAATATGGGTTTAAGGTGTATCAATCGAATGTGCTGAAGTGACAGAAATAGATGAGAAGGAAGATCGCAAGGCGCTTTATTATTGTTCGGCTGTTTTTATATAAAATTTGTTAGATGATTTCCAATTGGCTAGATGACAAAAAATTTTTTTTTGCTTTAATAGAAGCTCATTCATTTAATAAACAGAAAGAAAAAATCGGTTTTTGAATAACTATAAAAACAACCAAGATATAAGGTATTAAAGGTTTTTCTCCATCTCTTTCTAGCAAAACAGCAATTTACAAGGAGTTTATATGGCCGTACTCAACGATGACGTCACGGTTGATGTCGGATCTCTCTGTCCAATCGCCTCCAAATTAACAACTTAAAATGCTTGTATCTAATGTATTTCTAAGCCGATTTTAATTCTAATTTCACAGGACTGTATCTTTTTCCACGGTATTTTAATATTTAATAATGAGACGTTAAAATTAGAATTCAGTCATCATCCCAATTAAACACTACAGAAAAATATTCAATACGTTGTCCGGAAGCTATTCAAAATAGAATTTGCGATAAAGACAAATTATTGATTGAATTTGAAATATGAATTATCTCAGCCTTAAAATTAGTAATGAAAAGATATTATCTACTTTAATTCTAAAGTTAAAATGTTTTCAATACATCCGATACAAGCATTTCATGCATTTAGCACTTATGTTGCATGCATACATTACAGTTATAAATTTACAATAAGTAGTATGATATACCATATCGAAACATATTTCAGTAAAAGCATTATTTAAATATTAGCTGTGCCCGCGAACTACGTTTTAAAAGTCAAAATACTAATATCGCTAATAAAAAAAGGTATTTTTGATGCCAAATAAAAAAAAATTTACGAGAATTCTGGTGAGGGCCACCGTTATCACCTTGGAGTATAAAAAATGATCTATCTTTACACAAAAATTTTCATAAAAATCGGTCATACCGTTTCGGAGGAGTTCGGTATTAGAATTTTATATATTTTTTTATATATTAGACTAGCTGTATCTGCGAACTCAATAATAATCATAATCACCTAGGGGCATAGAAAATAGTTTACGACCTATTCTCAGACCTACCGAACATACACAAAGAATTTCATAAAATCGGTCAAGCGATTTCGGAGGAGTTCGGTTACAAGCACTGTGACACGAGAATTTTATATATTAGAAGATCAGACAACTAAGTATAGCTTGTACGAACTTTTTAAAAATAGCATAACGCTTCCCTAAATAACAAATTACATTCATACATTCAAAAAACAAAACAACAGGCAGCATAGATTTAATAATTCGGAATACTTTGATCACAATATTTGGGAACTGTCAAGGTTACATTGCCGTGTTTGAGGCTAACCTATTGATTGTCAATAGGTTAGCCTCAAACTGAAGGACGATCTCGCTGAAATTCAAATTCCCGCGACCCCGAAATAAGCTGTGACAATAAGTTGGCTTCATTTCCAGGAGGGATCCGAATATTTTATTCAAGCTTCGTGTGGTGTTGTTTATCAATATTTGGTATAATTAATAGATCGCTGTGAATAGGATGTCCGGTGATAGATTTTGAATAAAACACATTTTTAAAATGAACGTTTAAACATAATCTTCATGAAATGCGTTGTTTTATTTATAGGAGCTATTCGAATCCGGGTCCCTTTAGAAAGGAAATGCTGTGCGGAGCCGATCATCATCATCAACAGCTCATATACGTCCCCACCCTAAACTAGGTCAATTAGCCGAGCGGAGCCGATAGTGAAGTGTTATCGAAAAAAACTTATAGAATAAAACTGACAACTGTGGATTAAGTTAGGATAGACTTTGTGACCACAGATAGCGGAGCGAGCAAAGCGAGCAGAGCATAAACTGCATTTTTCATGCTCCGCTCGCAAAAATCAATTATTAAGTAAAATCCACCTCGTCGCCATTTTTGTCGCCTGGGTCCGAATAGCAATCGACTTCCGTATAGAACACAAATGCTATACGAACCCGAAAGTGAAGTGTAATCGAAAGAAAATATAGGATAACACTGAAAACTGTTGGTTAGGTTAGGTAAGATATTAAGCTCGGGGGATGGCGATCGCTAATCCCAATCGTGCCTCTATGGGAGTTGAAATTGATGGAGTCCAATGGCATATCCTCGAGGCGGCATTGTCAACATTCCAGTCCCTTGTTGAATCGTAAAGAGATTACCCCTCCCCAAAAAAAAGGTTAGATATTGTGAGCGAAGTGAACGGAGCATGAAACTGAAATGAAACTGCATCTTTCATGCAGGTCTAATAATATTGAATAGCAGGTCCGAATAGCAAGCGACTTCTAAATGGTCCCGGGTCCGCATAGACGCAGTCTAAAGGTGCAAACAAACTGGGCTTATGTCGGTATATGCTGGAATCGCGACAGTTCAGTTCACGAATTAGTTTCTAGACTTTCCACTAAATTGGTCCAATTCAGAATTAGGCATTTCACGAATAAGTCTTTTGAGATATAGTGCTTTCATGAACTATCCCTTTTATGACTCGAATTCTATTCCTCGACTAAACAGTTTAGTGTGCGTGTACCAGAAATAATCCTTTTTCATACAAAACACGTTAGTTGTACGAGTTTTATTAAGTTCTGTTTACTGTAACCCAAAATTTTCATATAAATCATAGACATGATGATGATACTATGATTTACATGAAAATTTTGGGTTGAATGACATTACGTGTAAACACATTTTAATAATGAGTTTTCGATAAAGAATTGATTAATTTTATTGGTTATTATGAAACACCGTGTATATTCAAAATCTATAAGTAAAGTATAATGTAATTTAGAAACGTCTACATTGTTGTTAATGTTTGTGTAAGTATTAATATTTTTTTGTGTTTTCTTCTTCTTCTTATATATGCGTCGGGTACCATATACCTGTTATTGAATTCTTTGGGTTAGGTTAGGTGTTTATTTGGAATTCATATTTATGATAATAATATTTAGGATTTTAATTGTTTCGGAATGTTTATGGCTCGGTATCTTGAAATTCGGCATTCGGACAATCGTAATTAGAAACATTCGAAATTTTGATATGTAGGCTTTTTATAATAGTATTTATGATAAATCGAATCTCTGATTTACGGAATAATGAAATTCGTAATTTTAAAATTCGTGACTGACTTTCGGAATTGGGTTTTTCGTATTTATGTAGTGTACCCGATCCCTAGACAAAATGGCGGCACTCGAACAACCTAAATAATATGTTATTATAAATGTCAAACAACTATCAGAGTAACTAATATTATATTTCCGGAAACATTAACACGTAAATAACAGTCTAAATAACACATATAACGGTAGTCCAAAATACAACATTACCGATCCTCTGAGAGGCTATTTTCTCTAAATCTCCGTAAAATTGTAACGATACACTACCCAGGGATTTGCAGGTAATTTATGGATTGATAATTAAACTGATAACATTGGGAAAAGGGACAGTTTACGTGCGAAGTCGCAGTAATAAATAATCTTAATGAATTGATTTTCGATAGAGATGCCTAAATATTTTGGGAGCGTTTTAGTCGATCCTGTATAATATGAGCTTAAGGTAGATATAGGCAAAAGACTATGAAACGGGCAATGATTGGGGTTTCTTTAAAGAATCTCATCAGGAACCAGTTTGTGACGTTATAACATCACTTATTATTTATTTCTTTAAAACAAGTATAAATCTAAAGATAAAAATAAAATTGAATATATTTATTCATTCTTTAAAATAGAAAATGATAGTAATTGAGTAAATCTTAAATATAAATCGTTAATTGTTTATTTTTGAACTTGCGACGAATTCTTTATTGAATTCTTTATTATTGAACCTAATATGAATACCTATGAGTATGTTGTGGATCCACAAGTCGGTTCCGTTACTTCGCCTTGTAGATGCGGCCGCAGACACACCGAATTCTGATACCAAACAAAATAGACCTACTTCGTATTCTGCTAAGTTATAGCCTCTGTTTCAATATTGTTCTAACCCTGCTATAAGCGATCATATTAGGGCCCCTGTTCCGTACCCTGAACGTAATTAATAAAGTGTGCATAAGGACATTAAATCTTTTATTTAATCCCTTTAACGCCACAAGGTGATCTGGCAAAGAACTAAAGCTACCGACTTCATCATCATCAGCTCATATACGTCCGCACCGAGGGGCACGAACTAGTTATGTTAGGGCTATTAGGCCTTAGTCAAACCACGCTGGCCCAGTGCGGATTGGTTGACTTCACATACACCTTTGAATTACTTCGCAAGTGTATGCAGGTTTCCTCACGATGTTTTCAACGATGACGACAAAATGTACATATGAAATTCGTGAAACGAAAAACACATTGGTACATGGCAAGATCGATCGCGGGTCTCCCGATTCTACTCGGGGCACAGTCCAGTACCGAGGCCACAGCGCCACCAACGCCCTTAGCTACCGACGTAACCTACCGTATTTGCACGTTAAAGTGGCAATGGGCTAGTCACATCTGTCTCAGAGTCGACGACCGATAGAGTAAGCGTGTTTTAATGTTGCGACCGTGTCTTAGTAAACGTAGTGTAGGACGCTATTTTTTCTACTTCTTTTTATAAAACATCTCCTGTGTCGTGGTTGTAGTTACAAACATAGAATATCAAATGCACATACGCCTCGTCCGGAACAATTTTCCATATTTTTGTAACTTTGACCGTATCTATCATTTTGTACTCGAGTGTACATATTTGTGTGTGGGTAATGTAATAAAAACCCCTGTGAACCCCCCTTAAAGGTAGAGTTGGTAGAGTATCTACCAAGTTTACCTTAATGTAAAGTCAATAAAATGTGTCAATCAATGTATATGTCGTGGCCAGGTCGTAAAATTGACCACTTCACTTCATGAAATACAACCATTTCATGAAATGGTCGGCCACATCATGAAATTGTCAATTTTACATATTTTTGTAACTTTGAAAGTATACTTAGATAAGTTTATACGGAACCTTCGCATTCGCACTTGGCCGGTTTTTAATGTAATGTCCTTAGATACGTATTAATTTCCATAAAATTAGTTAAATTAATGAATTGATTACCTCTATGATCATCATCCACAGCCTTCCTTATCCCACTACTGGGCATAGGCCTCTCTCTCCTCAAGCCGCTCCCATCCGCCGTAGACGGACAGGCAGCCGAAGGCGGTCATTCGCACAAGCGATGCCCGTCTAACGACCCTGCCGTGGAGGCCGTGGAGGCCGTAAGGCCCTTCGTCTGGGGATTGCCCTGGTGTTCTCGGGCAATCCCCCCTTGGTGATAGCCTGACCAGTTGGTCAGGCTTGCCCGGGCGCGTGGGTAATGGAGTCGCAGTGTGAACCTCACCTAGCGCGCTCATAAGGGCAGGGAGAACACCGGGGGGTTTTAGTGGGTAGGCTTGGCACTCTGCCGAGAGAGCCCTACACACGCTCGCCGTCTAGCCAACGGCGGGTACGGTGCAGTTACGCATTTCCCCCCGAAAAAAAAGGCCTCTCTCTGCCTGCCATCTTCCTCGGTCCTTATTATTATACTATTATATTATTATCATTATTATTATCACATCATTTTATTACGTATTTTTAAAAAATCTATTAGAGAATCTCAACAGAAAGGTTCTTTATGTAGTCCTCCTGAACTTAAAGTGCTAACAGACGATCCGATTTGGTTGGATCGAACGTGATCCAACCAAGTGAGGAGCCGACGCGCCTACAGACGGTCCGACGCGGTTGGCAATCCAACATTAGGGATGCCCTAAAAAGTATTATGTACCTATATCGATATCGATACAAAATACTAATTTGTCTTTGCGAAACTCAAATAAATTAACACCTTTTGTTTATATTTTATAAAGTTTATAAAATTTGTTTATAAAGAATAAATAAATAGGTACAGATAGATTTCATGGTTGTCCTTAATTTTTTGCGGTAATGTTTGTTAGAAATAATTACTTCCTGTGATCCGACTCTATCGATCGGTATCATAAAAATCCCGATCCAGACAGGTGATTATTTAGCAGTCTTTGAATGCGGTTGGATTTGTTTTTGAATTTAAAATTATGAATTCTTTCCGCAAAGTTATATCTACGGTATTTAATGTACTTTTCCTCTATGTGGCATCGCCGTCGGATGCCTTGTATTGTATCACTGAATAGGTCCATTCGTTCCACTCGTTTGGGAACTATGAAGCCACAGCCAGACATCCAGCCAGATACACAGACACACAGATACCTAAAATAAAACCTATACCTATAGATTAAAAAATTATCATACTCGTAAAAATATAGAGAGAAAAGTATCAATACTTCAAATTCAAAGTGTAGAGTAGTTCAACGTCAGTCAGTGACTTGAAAATAGCAACAAATTAATTAGGTGTGTATAAACAATAATAAAAAAGCATCTGTAAATTCACAAATTAAAGTTTATTATATTAGGTAGGTACTCATAAATAGGGTAATGTCTGTTATTGATTATATAAATAATCAACTAGCAGGATGTACAGTAAGCTCCTATTCAATCTTTACATTGACACTACGAATACCGCCACTATTACAAGGGACATAAGAACGATCCAAAGGTCAAATAGCTTGCAAAGAGCTTACTGTACAATGCATAACTAAACGTGCGAAAATAAATAAATAATGAAACACGGTTGCCCTGTTAAAACACAAACAAAAAGTAAAACAACATTTTTGCAACATATTTTTTCTCTACTTTGTGGTTTGCAGTCGAGTCAATTTAGTTTACTAAATTATTAATTTATTACTTTAAGCACATATAATTAAATTAAACCATAAAGTATCGATACTTTTGTCTTTTGTCGTGTCCCTACTTGTCGGATGAGCGATCGGGCCGTCGAGCATCCAACAAGCTAATAATAATTATGTCGGGCCGACAGCCGTACACACGTTCCAATTTGGTTGGGGTCGGGCGGTTGGCTCCAACCAAATCGGATCGTCTGTTACGGCTATTACTCAAGTGTATCAATTACAAATAGTAATCGTGTATTGTATGATCACAAGAAACAGTAATTAATCCAATTAAGGCCTTATTCTAGTACAAGCACCAATTAGACGTAAGTGATCAGCTTCGCACTGCAATATTGTAATTAGCTTCCTATAGTTTACAATGGTAGTTGATTACCCTACTAAACAACCATCTTGGGAGGCTACTTCAAATATACAGAATATATTCCGCAGCTATTTAACGTCGTACAATCATTATCACAGCGTATATACGTCCCCACTGAGGAGCTCGAGTCTACTCTAAGTTAGGGTGTTTAGGACTTAACCACGCTGGCCCAGTGCGGATTGGTCGACTTCACATACACCTTTTAAATTCTCAGATGTATGCAGGTTGCCTCACGAAGTTTTCCTTCACTGTAGAAGCGTTAGAGAAATGTACATATGAAATTCGAAACGAAAAACACATTGGTACATGTCAGGATCGAGCCTCGGACCTCCCGATTAGAAGGCCAGTGCCGAATCCACAGCGCCACCGACGCTCAATGAACGCTGCAAACTTGTAACACGAGATTTCATGTCACAGTACCCAGTAATTCCAATGCCTGTCATACCCTTCAAACCGGAACTCAGCGATGCAAACAGCTGCTTGCCGGCAGGAATGGGTGAGATAGAGGTACTCATGCAAACGACTCTGGTAATATAGAAATTAATGTATCTTCATAGATTGTTGATTACGTAAAAAATGTCTGTTGATTACGTAAACGGTAAACCGATTACGAGTTGATTACGTAAACGGTAAAACGAGTACAATTTGATTACGTAAAAATGATTGATTGTTGATTACAAAAAATAAAATAAAAATACTTGTGGAGTATCTTTCAATAATCTACCAGACGGACTTTACAAAAAAAATACCGTTTCCCTATTATACATTTATGGAAAATCCCTTAAACATACTGTAACAGAACAAAAACAACTCTTTGTCAACATTCGCTTTGATAATAGAAAGGAATTCGTAGAAATTCCATTGAAATCGGATTACGACCACTAGTTTTAGTCCTCAAGGTGAGAGAGCAATGACTTAAATCTGTGAAGTGGTTATGAAATACAAAAATCTAATTCATTGATCATTTAAATCAAACAAACTTTTTCGGATTATTATTATTATTGTGTTCTTTTCTATTACCTGTCCCGTGTCTGTAATGAAATCTTGCAAGCTAAATTTGACCCATTTCCCGGTATCCCATATTAAGCTAAAATTGTGCATGCATATGAATTGTATATCGCGTGACAATGCAATAATTAAAGCTTGTTTAAAAAAAATACAATTATTAATTTATTATTTCTTTTAACCACCAAACGATAATAGTTCCTTCTTTCGTGGTCCCACTGCTTTTTTCTTATAAAAGTTTTTTTCTTTCTTTCTTTTTCTTTCAAAATCACTGGATACGAGCAATACGGGGGTCTTACCATGATCGCTTATGGCAAGGTTAAAACAATATCACAGATTACTAAATGGTTGCTACGTAATATTAAAACAGAAATACCGCTCTTACTGCATTTAGTGTCATCCCGCTTTGAGTGCGGTTTAATGTTGTTTTAAGCAGTCATGGGTAGGGTTAGGACTGAATACTGGCAGCGTATTCAACAAACCGCTTTGACCAATTTGGCTTCCAAGCACTTACCAGCCAGGATAAAATTTCAACTGGTTTGATCTCTTTTATCCATGTTAAGTTAAGTATGTTAAGTTGAGCTAACAGTTAAGTTAAGCTTACAGTTAAGCTAAGTACCTATGTTAAGTTAAGCTAACTCGCACTTGGCCATTTTTTTCTTTTGATAGGCTTACTCTTGCTCTCGATTATACCTGACACATGGATTAGATCTACGGTGGTTCGAGATTATCTTGAAGGTTCACTCTCACCTTAAAGATGTTCGAGTTGTACTATGTCCTCGGAAATATAGACGTCAACAGAGAATTCCATATCCTGGCTGTGCAAACCATCAAGGTGAGGAGTAGCGCTTTTTGCGGCCAGCGATAACAACGACCAGATGGGAATGGTATTCGCCATTGGCTCCCGGTGGTAATTAACAGACGGGCAACATGGCGCCGGTGAGTCAAGCTGTGTTTAGTTTCCACCAGTTTTGTCGCCAATAGTTCTCTTGCAGCGTTTGTGATCACCAGCGCTGAAAATGTAGGTATAGTCTGCGACTTGATCTGTGATATGATTTTGGAAACTGTCTACCTATGATTT
Organism: Schoenobius gigantellus; assembly: GCA_963935595.1. Lineage (NCBI taxonomy): Eukaryota > Metazoa > Arthropoda > Insecta > Lepidoptera > Crambidae > Schoenobius > Schoenobius gigantellus. The sequence continues at coordinate 10,457,264 of OZ012563.1, read as the reverse complement.
ATTTCGTATGACTCCATGTCAGGACGGCGCATGTGCTGTAGTCATGAAAATAAACTAAAAGTTACATCCCCAGATTACATATTACACCAGGGTAGTACCTTTATCACACAAGGCTACAGACGAACAACGTTATGTTGAGTTTCAACGAATGAATGAGGTTGCACGATCTCAGCGAAGAAAGCCAACGCGCCAGTGCCGGCTTGACGGGGTTTCAGGTAGATGATGCACAAATGATTTATTGTAAGCATTTATATTAAGAGGTTTAGGTAAGCATCTAGTGCTAAGTGAGTCAGATCCCATCACCAATCATAATTAAGACTTCAGTCAATCAAAGATCCACTACTCAGCATGGGTTTCTCCTTGGAAGTGGAGAGTACATAACGCTCATGTGGGGCCCTACCATGATCGCTTATAGTAAGGTTAAAACAATATTGAAACAGAGACACTGCTCTTGTTGCGTATAGCGCTGTCTCGCTCTCAGTGCGGTTTCGATATTGTTTTGACCGTTCATGGTTAGAGTGCAGGTGGGTTTGTTTTATTTCAAGTATTCCATCTCCTTGCAGAGGCGTAATTGCGGTAAACTCCCTTAAGCTGCTCTCGCGAGTCTGAAAAGCTTCGGAGCTGAACTACTTTACAGTCTTTATGGTACAGAACGCCGCTTCTTATTCAAAAATGTCAAGACACATCCGAATACTTCCAATTCCCTCGCTCCCTTATCTCGCCTTGAGTCTCCCCGCTGAATTTTATTTCGCCGATCCTCAGAAACGTTTCGAAGTGGCGAAGTTGGTGATTTTCAATGAAGTCACGATCGACGTTAAGGCGTCACAAAGTCGTTTGAACAACGAAAGCACTGATTCAGAGTGTTACACGACACGACAAAATGAATGCCTCAAATTCACATTTGACTTCCACTGTCAGATTGAATTATGCCTCTTGGAACGCTGTAAAAAGGTTTGTTATTCATTATTAACGTTGCTTGTGAATGAGAGTGTTGTACATGAAATAGGTTTTTATTCGTGACAGGCAGCTCTTAGTTATATTTTGGGAAGATTTAAAAGAGAGTGTGTTTCATATTTCTCGGGTCTATCTGACCTCTAACAGGTTGATATTCCGGCAAAGTGATAGTGTTACAAATATGTCTGCGATGATGGCTATAACTAGTAGTTACTAACTAAATAGTTTTAAAATATGCAGATTTTTGGCAAAGAGCCGGAGAGTATTAAGCTTCCTGTAACTTTGAACCCACGATCAGTCACTGTGAACGAAACATGGAAGTATTAAATAGGTATTTCCAAAATCCCACACACCCCAGTATCATAAAGATGATGAAGGGCTCGTAGTTCCATTGATTGGCCAGGAATGCGAATACTATGTGCCCGTTTATTCGACTGTAAGGGCTAATAATAGAAAGTAAAGCCGAGTTCTTTTTTTTGCAAAATAGCAACCTCCTACCTAATTCTGCTACCCTAGTACATTTTATGCATTCATTGCAACTTGCATTTTTTTTCAATTAGCAACTTCCTACTAACTTTTGCTACACTGGCATAAATAACAATAGCATTCATTTTCTTGAATACAGAAAAAAAACCCATATTTAAAAAAGTACCGACATAAATATCGATACTGCTAATCGCTTTAATCTTGTGGGACCACGGGTACATCACTATGTACCCGAGGTCCAACAACACCTACCGGTAGAGGAATCGGTGGGACCATATGGGACCACAGTTATGTTCACGCGGAACGAATTTGTGCGTTGAGCATTTTCCCCTTCCAAAAAACGTGTTTCCTGCGTACTATGCTTTATAACCACAAAGTTGACTTCATTAAAATTTTTCATGTCCCTTTCACTTGACACACCTTTGTGATTTTAATTCAAAGAGTGTTGATTTAAATTGAGAATGGGGAACACCTTCATTATTTACCAAGCAACAAAGATCTAAAGCTCCACTCTCCATTGTAAATAGCCTTCGTAATTATGTGCCCAACAACTTGAATAGCGATTTAAATAAATAACGAGACATTTAACAGGGCGCTAAAAATGAAAAAGATGTTAAGGAGCCGTAGAAACATTCTGGAATTGCTCGAATAGCAAATATCAGAATCTGGTCGAGCAGACCATCCAAGATAATAATTATTATATTATATTGTTCACTATATTATATATTTACGCTTGAGAGCTGTACAAATTACAGTTGTGTGTTCAGGTAAATTTGTGTAATTGCTCGTTAGTAAATTTGGTGTCGTAATGTAAACATTTATTTTACTTTGTAAGGTTGAGTTTATTTGGGATGAAACAAACAGCGATACAATAATTTTATGAAATACCTATTCTAAACTAAACTACATATTTATACAAAAATAATGTATAAGAAAACTAAACTAAATCTAAAAACGGTCCCTGCGGCAATGTACCTAAGATGCTAGCAGCGTTTCCTCGCTAAACTACATAAGTACGTTGAGCGAGGAACCTGCCAGCTCTTTTTAGAGTTCCGTAGTAAACAAGGAACCCTTATAGTTTCGCCATGTCTGTATGTCTGTCCGCGCTTTTACTCAGAGAATATTAGTACTAGAAAGCTGTAATTTGGTATGGGTATGTATATTAATCATGCCAAAATGGGGTGGAAAAAACACAGAAAAAAATTTTTTTTAGGGTAGCTCCCATACAGTCCCATACAAGTAAATTGGGAGTTAATTTTTTTCTTAACTAACCCATCATGTGGGGTATTGTCGAAGGTTCAGAACACCATTTTTTGATTTAGGGATCCGTTTCTGAAATATTTGGTTTTAAAGCGCAAATTTTTGTTAGAGGTAAGTGTCGCCCCCCTCTATCTGGTAAACGGTTATATATGGACATGTGTAACGTGAAAAAAATTACAACAGTAGTATATATAACGAAGTTTAAAGGAAAACTATCAGAATTGAGTACTAAGTACAAACTAAAAAGTTATAGTTGACCTTATAAAATGTACTCGGAAAAGTAAAATTTCATTGAAAATTAGTACTGAATATAAATTTACGAACCACGTGAAGTTAAGGAAATATAAAATAATTGCAGCTTTAATAATAATAATAATGCCTAATTTAATAGCAACGTATTGAGTAATCTGTGGCAACGTGTTGTGAGGTGTGAGTGTGAACTCAAAGTTGGCATTTGCAACTACAGAACCCTCCACTGCGCTTGGCCCGACACGCACTTGGCCGGTTTTTTTTACTTAGTCCCAATGTCAATGTCATTTCTGATACAGTGGACCGGTGATTTGAAGACGGTTACTGGTGAGGATGAATGCGAGATGAGCGGGATAGCTGGCGTTTTTGTGGGGTCTGCGTTTAAAAAAGGATAGTAATAGAATGACGATGTTAGATTTTGAGATAACGCGCTACGGTATACAGTGAGGTTACAATCATTGACAAATACGTAACTGTCAATGGTTACAATTGCTAAAGTTAAGAGGATTGTGAAGCTGTAAATTTTCATACCTAAAGCAATAACGCTTTTCTCCCTCTTAACATAGTCCAATTTTCACAATTTTTGGAAATGTTGTAGATATAAGGAAGATCTAGGTTTGTACGTTTTTTTTTTGCTCTGGCAACACTGACGTGATCAGATGTCTTTTGCGTTAGCTGCTAATTAATTTTAAGTTTTTTAACATTTTTAATTATTGTTTCCTATTAAAGTATTTTTGAAATCAGTATTGTGTGAATATACAGTGCTATTATATGTGAATTGATCCGAGGTGTAATATTTATATTTTCGACAAATCTTATGTCGACATTAACACTGGCCGGCTGTCAAAAAGATTTGAAAAATTAACGAAAATCTACAAGAAATATTGTGTGTAAAATATAAATATAAGTTATTCAGAGTCCCTATGAGCCTTCTAATATAGGGGACAACTAAAGCTGTATAAAGAAACCAACGTTTGTGGCAATCAAGAAATTCTAATAAGCAAATCAGTGGCGGTAGCTTCGGTGATTGACGGATTCTCACTTCACTACATAAACCGGGGGAGTATTGCATAATTTATTAATTCTATTACTATATATATATATATATATATATATATATATATATATATATATATAGTAATAGAACACCTTAGTACACAAGTAATTTGCGTCTAATTCGCCTACTTAACTTACAAATAATGAAAACTAGATTAACCAGATTTATTGTGTAATTGTTTTTCATCTTACTTGACAAATAATACAACCATTGTTGAATTTCTGTTGCTTTGCTGAAACTTATAACATATAAATCAAAGCATATAAATAAGTGTTGTAACAATCACAACATTACTCGGTTTCTTGTCTCAAACCAGAAAAGTGTTGTATTTCTTCACTGTTTTACATGACTATCTTACATACAACAAAACTTAATAGGCACTCTAAACAATCCTCATGTAAAGTGAGACACGTCCAGAATCACACTTTGGCTTAGTTGTGTTTCTCTTAACTTGACGTAAAGTGGAAGTTAAAGTTGAAACTTGTCAACCCCTGTAGCCTCAGACAAATTACTTCACACTGCACAGTTTTTGCCTACTGAAAACCTGGTTAGTTTATTACAAAATAAATATCTAATAAGCATAAGCTGCTTAATCTGGTTATTCTATCTATAACATTCAAATTTATACTTTACCATACTGTTACAGTTTTCTATCATAGTTTAATTTCGATACTGTGTTACTAAAGTTTTATTTTTTAAAATTGACCTGTTTTTTTTAAACAATATTAATAATCTCAATTTTGATATTTATGATTGTATACAGTGGCTGTATGTTACACTGAGAACTTATTTGTTATTCTTTACTTAATAAATTAGCATTAGGTTATTAATTAGTGACATATTTTTTAGTATAAACTTCTTTTTTTTTTGTTTTGGTTATTTTGTTTGTTGTAGTCTAGTCTTGTTGTTTTTTTTTTTTTTTAATTTCATTAATTATTTTACGAATTTACTACCCCTCTTTTTATTTTTTCTTTCTTGTTCATTTCTTGAACTCTTATTTCTCTGTCCAGTTTATACTTTAAAATTAAAATAATTTTTAATTTTTTAGACTGTCTTTGCTGAGTAATCAAGATGATGACCCGTAAAGCTGCTGTACAAAATACCGAGGCAAAGCTCAGACAGGCCGTAATGTAACTAAAAAATCTAAAGGAATCCCATGACAGACTGCTTCAGGAACGCGATGAAAGTGAAGAGGAAATAAAAAAAGATCATAGACAGAAATTCTTCTCTCAAAAGTGAGCTCTCAACGCTTGATACCAAATACCAAGAAGTGTTAGATGAGCGCCACCAATTGCAAGACCACATTGATAGCCTTACTCAATGTCATTATTTATATGAAACGGCGCTCAACAAAATTACAACACTGGAACGGGAGTTGAGTGATGCAAACAACCAAATCAGCAAACTTGAACAGTTCAAGCAGGACAGTGAAGTAAAACATACCCACAGCCTCTTCGAGGAACTTATACAATCACCAGGGGGCCAGAATCTTACACAACATTGTCCAACTTCATTACATAAACCCTTACCAATTCATTTCCATAGTAGAAACAAACTCCGGAAATATATTAAAATTAATAAATTAATTAAAAAACACCAATTATTAATCAAGAAGCATAACTCTTTTAAAACTAATATTAAATTACGAAAAGAGCGTGCTTAATTAATGGATTCATTAGATATTTTCGACTCAAAATTGAGAGAAAGCAGAAGCATGTATGAAAGGGACATACAAGAATTAAATGATGTTATTGATAATTTGCAAAATTCCTTATCAAATATGACACGAAATTATCATAATGCTCAAAATGAGATCAAGGAGCATATTCGATCGGTCACAGAGTTAGCCACTCACTGTCAATATAATGAGGACAGATATCAGGCCCTACTGGAAAAATACTCCTTAAATTCCAGTAAGGATAATTTTACATTGGTCAGCAATACAATTAACACTACTGAGTATGTACTACCCAATCATGCATGCCCTGCACTCAGTACAGTATGTCAGTCACCTGCTGCTGACAAGTCTATATTACCCAAATCGGAAAAACATGTCAACAAAATATCTACTGAATCAAGATATTTAATTTTTTGTGACGAATTTGGCAAAGACATGGGTCAGCTGTTGTCAAACCAGTTGGGGCAAAATGTGACAAACTATTGTATGCCTGGCTCCAACTTTAACAACCTTACATTAAAGATGAGTAATTATAAGTTTAATTTTAATGATAATTTAATAATAATAATGGGAAATCGGGATAATTTAAATAAATCAAAATTAATAGAGTTTTATTCCCATTTAAATAATTTAAACGTGAACAAAATAATTATGTTCACACTACCCTACCATACGGGATTATCTCAAAATGAAAATAACTTAAGATACAAATTAAATTTGACGTTAGATATGTTGACATGCTATTCTGAAAAATGGCATATTATTGATGTTAATAAAATGACTTATGTTTGTAATAAGTTTTATCTGACAGGAGATAGATTACATCTATCAATGTTTTCAAAAAAACAATTAGCAGTTTCGCTAAGATTTTTCTTTTTAACTTTAGCCAAGAACTTGGCTATTAATTCTTGTGCTGACAATGCTTTAATTGAGCAACACAGTGTCTTGGAACAAGTTCCAAGTAATTTAAATTAAATAATGAGACAAAAGAGGTGGCCTCTTGCCCGGGATTGACCAAAGATAAGCCTAGTTATTTACGGATTGTACATCAAAATATTCAAGGCTTTTCCGGTAAAGACTTAGAAATAAATTTATTTTTAGATTCTAAAAGCATTGATATACTTTGTATTACAGAACATTGGCTGAAAAGTCATGAATTATTAGTAAGTTTAGATAATTACAAGATTGTGAGTTCATTTACTAGGAAAACTGCCATTAGAGGTGGATCCTTGATAATTATGCATAACAACATTCAATTTAAGGAAAGAAAAGACATTGTTTCACTCGCTATTGAACGAACTATTGAGTTGTCTTGTGTGGAACTTGATAACTTCATTATAATATGTGTGTACAGACCCCCCTCTGGAAATTATTCAGAGTTTGAGTCCGCTATGGAGGATGCCTTAAGAATAGTATATAGAAAATCTAAAAAAATTATTGTTTGTGGTGATTTTAATATAAATATCTTAGAGAAATCACAACTATCTAGTAGATTTATTAACTTATTTAAATCATTTAATATGGATTATGTATTTCACGAACCTACCCGCATTACAGTTACATCTACAACTTGTTTAGACAACATCTTCTGTAACTGTAAAGTACAAGAGAAGTTAATTATTAATTGTATTAACTCTGACCATAGCGGGCAACTAGCTTCATTCGAGCACCATCATGTTTGTTCTATACGTGAGATTACTTGTAGGCCTATAACCAAACGCGGTATGGAGAAACTCAAAAGAAATATTATTTATCAAACTAGTAATTTGCTCGAGGGGAACAACGCTAATAATCTGTATAATAATTTTTTTCATATAGTTAAAGATGAATGTAATAGTATATTTAAGGAAAAAGTAATTAAGGTCAATAACGGAAGAAAGAAATTTAGTGACTGGGCTACGCCAGGCATATATAAAAGCCGTAGGAAACTATTTGAACTATATGCTTTAAAAGCAACCTCAAATGATCCTAATTTCATAAATTTTGTTAGAAACTATTCCAAAACATTTAAGAAAGTGTGCATGTCCGCAAAAGCTATGTATATAACCAACAAAATTAGCTTATCAAAAAATAAAGTAAAGACCACCTGGAATATCATTAACCAGGAAACCGGGAAATCTAAAAGCTCAGTAAATTCGATTTCACTGGAAGTCAATAATATTACAGTTAATTCGGACATTGCAGTTGCCAATGTATTCGAAGACTTTTTCTCCCATATACCCATAGAAACTACAAGTAGTCTCAACTCGTGCCCCGATGCAGCTGTGGCCCTCTTGTCACAGAGTGTAGAAAAGTGCAGCAATGGCTTCACATTCTGTCACATTGACGCCGACACTATCTTGAAAACATTCCGCATGATCAGTACAAAAAACACTGAAGACCTTTGGGGTATTTCGACCAACATGATCAAATCTGTGATAAAGGAACTTGCTCCCCAACTCGCGTTTATATTCAATAAATGTATTGATGAAGGTATCTTCCCTGACCTTATGAAGAATAGCAAATTAATACCTTTATTTAAATCGGGAAATAAAAACGATCCTTCAAATTATCGACCAATTTCAATTTTACCAGCTCTTAGTAAAATATTTGAAAAAATTATGTCTAATCAGCTAACAGGTTATTTTTCAAGTAACAACATATTACATATGAATCAGTTTGGTTTTACTAAAGGTCGTTGCACTACAGATGCTGGAGTTGCCCTTCTTAAACACATTTTTGCTGCTTGGGAGCGTAAACAGGATGTGATTGGTATATTTTGTGACCTATCGAAGGCTTTTGACTGCGTTGGTCACCAGATTCTTTTAAATAAACTCAAATATTATGGTGTCTCTGAAGAAGCAATTAGACTTATTGAGTCTTATTTGTCCAGTAGAGTCCAGAAAGTTGTCATTAACAAATCTAAGTTTGCTGGTGCACCCATAATTATGGGTGTGCCTCAGGGCTCGATATTGGGACCTTTGCTTTTCTTAATTTACATTAACGACCTCCCACACTTCACTAATAGTTTGTGCGATACGGTGCTATTTGCAGATGATACTTCTTTAATATTTAAGGTTGACAGAGGAAACGGAAATACTGACGTTGTAAATAGTACTCTCACTAAAGTATTGCATTGGTTCACCATTAATAATTTATCATTAAATTCAAGTAAAACTAAATGTATTAAATTCTCATTGCCAAATGTAAGAAAAGTTGATACTATTGTGCAAATGAACAACCAAATTGTTGAATTCGTCAATTCTACAAAATTTTTGGGTATTACTCTAGATTCTAGATTGCAGTGGGATCCACATATTGAGTCCTTGGCAAACAGACTTAGTTCTGCAGCATATGCAGTAAAAAAAATAAGACAACTTACTGATGTTGAAACGGCAAGATTAATTTACTTTAGTTATTTTCATAGCATCATGTCATATGGAATACTTCTGTGGGGATCAGCTGCTAGTATAGAAAGTATTTTTGTACTTCAAAAAAGAGCGGTTCGCGCTATTTATAATTTAAGAGCAAGAGACTCTCTTAGAGATTTATTTAGAGAAATTAACATATTGACTTTAGCAGGACAGTACATTTATGAAAATTTGATTTATGTCTATAAAAATTATAATATATTTGAAACCAATTTCCAACTTCACCATTTAAACACAAGAAATAAAAATAAACTTGCCGTTCCAACGTACAGGCTCCAAAAAACTAGAAGCTCATTTATGGGGAAATGTATAACTTTTTACAACAAAGTCCCACAAAATGTAACTGACTTGCCTTTTGATAAGTTTAAAGTAAATTTTTGTAAGTTTAAATTAAAAGCATGTAAAAAAGACTCTGATGAGTAAAGGATATTATAAAGTCAACGATTATTTACAAGATGCCAATGCCTGGTGTTAATTTGAAGAAATTATTAATGATAATAATGTAAATAATCGTGTTGTTGTGTATAACTATTCATTAAGTAGTATTGGTAACGTTGTACTAAGAAGAGAACTGACAAATATACATTTGTTATGGAAGTTGAGCTCAAATTCTTGCCTTGAGGTCAGCTTCCAATTGACGACTCTGTAACAATACAGGGAGAAAAAAATAGCCCTTGCTGGTTTTCTTGCTGGTTCTTTCCAGTACAAGGTCTCCCGCCGTAGACTTGTGAACCATTGGCGTAGCTTCCTTGACTTTCAAAAGAGATTGTAAAATCCAAGTTGAATAAAATATTTTGATTTTGATTTTGATTTTGATTTTGATTTTGAAGTAATATTGCTCAGAATATAAATTATTAGCATCTTAATATCCATATTTTAGACTTAAAAACTACTTCGAGTATTTTTATATTTTTTGACTAAATTATAGTGAATTACAAAAAAAGCAAAACGTACAAACATAGATTAAGGTATACTGAATCTAATGATACTAAAAATGTCAAATTTCGTAAAGGTTTAGGGGGGTAAAACAGTTACCTATCGCCCGAAACAATATTTCAATATGAAATGAGGCACTTGCCTCGGACTTTCAACTCTAAGCGGTGTGCAACAAACTGCATTTTTGAAGGTGCATACTCGAGCCATGAATTGGCACTTCACAGTCCTCTTAAGTAGCTTTCACAGCGGTCAGGGATTTGATCGGTACCCAAAATATAAACCATCTAGCTTCTCCGTGCTTCTAAGTTTCCCGTTTAACGGTGGATCCCAGGACCGGTCTCACTCCGGTCGAGTTGGTTAGTTGAATATCGAGTGAAAGTGCTATTTAGCTGTTTACTGTAATACCCTCAGCGCAAATGGTTAGTATCTGTTGAGAATAACTACCGTGACCGTGATAGTGGTCACTGTTAATTTTGGAAAAGCAAAGAAATCCGTAACAAGCTGACACTTCAATGAAACGCAAAAAAGTAAGTATGACTTTAGTATGACTTTAGTATAAGTTTGACATTAAAAATGTTTAAACCATTATCAAATCATAGTTAGCACATATACCTACAGCATGTTAATAAAATAACGCAAAGCCTGACACACCCCCAAATTATTTTTATTGCAAAAGAATTATATAACTTATGAAAATTGTCTTTCGCAGATTATTTACAAAGATATTTCCTGTTTTAGTTTATTGCATATTTTGCAATTTTAAAACTCTATGGTCGCACGTCTGCGTACCTACGATGTTGATGCTTAGTTGTCACGCTGCCGATAAGAGATAAACTCGATAGAAGATAGAGTTAAGTAAATTTAAAAAGCAGCGTGGTCAAAAAATTTCTTTTAGATAATATCTAACCGATATTTTTAATTAGTGTCATCAATTCTAATCTTAATTATGAAAAAACTATTAATAATCAATTCATAATTTTAGGTTTTGCGCGAAACTTCATTAACTCGTTGCATATTTTGTGCTAATTAAATGATTAATGGAAGAGTTCTCCTTATTAATTTCTCTTAGCAGAACATACTCGAGAAAAACATTAGGTTATCTTATTATTTAGGTACTTTGTTATGAGGATCTCATTACAATCTGAGAGCTCATCTCAAACTAATTACAGTAATTGCTGTGACATGTCTGTGATATTTCCGCCTACACAAAAATAAAACATGAGTAGGTGTTGGTTTTTATGAAGCGAAAATTGTGATTTTACGGGGATCGACGACAAATATTACTTCCTAGCTAGTCGGCTGGAAGAGATCTTTTTAAGAGACAAACTCTTTTTATACGTGTTTGTTTTTAAATTATGTCTTTGTAAATTGTGTAGGTACAAACAAGAATATACAAGTTTATTTTTTAGTTAGGTACTAAAAAAAATTGTGTGCTTGTTCAGACAAGCTTACTGAACAACCATATATCTAGGTTCAGTGAATGTGGAACATTTGTATGGAACACTTGTTTTTTTTTTGCGATTTCAAAGTTGGTACCATAGTGAAAGTGTTCAGTTTGCTTGTCTGAATAAGCACACAACATTATTTTAGTAACTAAAGTTTGAGATTAAATTATACGTAAGTTTTCAAGTGGTGCTTACTCTTCACGCGGAAACAAATTTTATTTTATTTTTATTTTATTTCATTTCTTAGGCTCACAAAACAGGTTATTACAATCGTAATATTACAAGTAACAAATTATTAGAACTGAACAAGATCATAACCCTAGCTTATGTGTGCACAACAAGTTCAAAATTACAAGAAATCTTAGGCGGTAAATTATAGGTTCTATTGCTTCCTTTGCTTTCTTAGATACGAAAACAAATAGAAACAAAGCTGCAACTCCTCGATGAACCTTTAACACTATTCCAGATAAAAAGAACTCCACTTATTTAATAAGCAAATATCACAGCCACTAAAAGACTGAGTTCGCGCTTGCCGCTTAGCAACTGCAATTAGGTAATTAAAAGCAGTTCCGAGCAGTTAGCTTGCACGCGTCGAGCGCTTATCTCTGAGTGCAAATAGCATTAGCATTAGCTTCCACGTGGCGACGACGTTATAACATGTTAATAATAGTACTATTAACGTCAGCATTATAAGTAAAGCAAAACTTGATCTACTTCAATGGTTTTACGAATATAGTTAAAGATCTATCTGCATTTACCAGATTAGACACTGATCCCTGATCCTCCTGGAATTTCTCGATAAAAATTAGCTGTGTGTTCTCTCTATTGCTATCTACTACGTATGGCTGTTTCAATTTCTTGGGTCATTTCCGTTATCTTAGTTCTCATGTCGGTCTAAAATTATAAGTCGTTTTTGATACAATCGCGCAATGGAACTCCGAGTCTATGTTACTTCTGGATTGTTTTACTCTAAAAAAGATCCGTAGAAGAAGTAAGTCACCTATATTTCCCAAAGAGAAAGTGGCAGTGGGCAAGACTCATCGCTTGCAGGACTGATGGCCATTGAACCGGAATGTTTCTTCAAGTGGCGGCCATGTTTTGGGTTGGAAATCCTTTAGGGAAGCCTACATCTAACAGTTATTATTATTATTTATCTTTTTTGTTGTGTTTGTATTAAAATTGCCCGGGCAAGGCTTGAACAAAACATTAAGGTTCGAAATTTGTATGGACAAGCTAGAAATTTGCTTTAAATTTTTGCGAAATAAAAGGTAAGTCAGTGACAAAGACAGATTGAAATCAGTTTCTTCGATACTACTTCAATCATTATTTATCATCTATAGCTGAACAGTTTCAGGTTTCAAGCAATAAACTCATAAAATTTTCTCAGTTTACAGTCCTATATACCAATAGATATACCACAGTGTTTTGTCGCCTAACACGCCATGCGATTAGCCAACGCGAACTTCAAAATCAGATAAGAGTGTATTAATTGGACTCACTTATCGCTCATTCAATTTAATATACGAAGCGATAAATCACGCCGCCCCACTTAGACTTACAATTGACATCGTTCCATTCCCCCCAATCTTCGGGCCAGTGGCGCTAACCGAGCTCGGTGGCTCGGAACGTTCATATATCATGAAACAAAGGCGCCGATGAATGATGGCCGAAGGAAGAAATAGGTCGCATCTTTACAAAAACAAGGGAAGAAAGAGCAAGGGGAAATATTTATATCCGGTGGCAGGGCCGCATTTGGGATGCGTAGCTCAAAATTAAGGCGGGCGTGGAAGAGTCGTTTTGTTTGTATTTGCATAGTTATGCCAGTGCTTTAAAAAAGATTGTTTCGTTTCCACTTGGTTTTGAGCCTGTAGGGTAAAAATTAAACGAGCAGGCCACCTGACGTGAAGCGACAAAGCTAAAGATCTTGTATGCAACACATGCCTTGAGCCTCGTTCCGGAAGGGACATACGAGTATTATAGCGTTCGGGAAAGAATAGAGAGAAGTGCATTCCAAAGCAGGTCTTTTGGTATTAATAAAAATGAGTACTGATCATTAGATTGTAGGCAGGTATATACATATATTACAGCATACGATATTGAGTTGCACAATGAAGTGGCGGAATATTTAATGATTTCAATAAGCCTCAGCAGTTGGCGGTAACAGTAAAATTATTGCTAATGTAACTCGTAGCTCGTTTTTACGAAGCGTCCGTCCGACTTTCGATACCTTAATCCGTCCCCTCACTGTGTTAAGTAAACAAGTTGGTTTATTCGGGGCGGTGAGGGCGCAAACTGTTCTATGTTCTCGGGCTCAGACTGTAAACATACCTATTAATCTTTTTAATAATAAAAAATTGTGGACATTATTTTCTATTCGCCCGAACTCTGTCAAATATCAATAAAAGCTCCGATGAGTATGGCGTTTTTATTTCAAGTTTTTGCGTCGTTAGCGGTGTTGGATTCAGTTTGTTTGATAGGCAAAATTAATAAATAATACGCAATATTTATATACGTTGTGGTTGTATGTACCACTTAGATATTTACATCAGTTTGTTTCATTGTAGACCTAGTCTCATTTAGAACACGTACGTACAGACGAACGGCACTTTGTCTACGGGAAAGGCTACTTCAGCCGTCGACGCCTATTGGAGCTAGCCGTCAACGCGTTGGCGGCTGACGTTGACGGGTCATTGACAGCTGTCATTGAGTTGACGACTACCGCGGGTGTCACTTGCATCTGTAGGGAACACTCAAGATAAGTTTAGGTCAAGTATAATAAGTAAAATTTAAAAAAAGTTTTACGTAGACTCCCGGTAAAGTACCCGCCTTTAGACGGTTACGGGATAAACTGTCTATGGAAGCAGATATTTTACTGTTTGGTTTAGTTAGTGATATAACTTTTGAGCCCGCATGTCTATCCACCATCGTTTTACCTGTTTGTTGCTTTATTAAAAATGTCAATAACATTCAACCGATGAGGACAGGGCACGAAAAGGAAAAATCAATTTCATCCGTCAGATAATGAAAAAATATCAAACACGCATATTTTTGTGTTTTCTCAGAATAATAAGAAGCTTATGTGATAAAGCGATTAAAAGTTAAGGAAAAACTCGCAACATCACATCGTGCTGCAAAATGTATATAGGCGTGACGTCATAATATATATCAAATCAATGTTTTGTCGCAAGCTTTTGATTAAGTAGAAAAAAACCCGCCAAGTGCGAGTTAGGGTCACTCGCCGAGGGTTCCATATAAACTTCTATAACTTCATAACTATGTACATAATTTCGGATTCCAGATTTTTCTTTAATGTGTGCTATAAGACCTCGCTTCTTGCTAAATTTCATGATTCTAGGTCAACGGGAAGTGCCCTTTAATTGATTTCCCTGAGAGTGTCGAAATATACGTTTTTTGCGGCATATACGACCGTTCCTTTTTTTCACATTAACTTAGAAATTTGATTTTATCACAGCTTCAAGGGACTGTAGACCTAAGTATATGGTTAAAATTTCAACTCGATACATATATGTATGTATGAATTTCATATGTACATTTATCCGATGCTCCTACGGTGAAGGAAGACATCGTGACATTCGTGACGCAACCTGCATATATCTGCGAAGAAATTCAAAGGTGTATGTGAAGTCGACCAATCCGCACGAGGCCAGCGTAGTTGTTTTAGCTTATATTTTAAAAGATAACTCATAGGAGTGTTCTTATGAAATCCATAGATTATAGACATTAGTACAATCACGAAAAGATATTGTTGTCAGCCATATAGTAATTGGCACATTTGAATGCTGGAGTTAACAAACATTGTTATTATGGCGACAAACTTAGGTAAGACGGTTGTATGTAGGTGGGCTAAATAGCCCTACCACCAACCAAACCAGATAGAAAAAAATCTGCACAGTGGGGACTCGAACCCGGACCTCCTGATCGAAACACGATGGTCGCAACCACTAGACCGTGGAGGCGGACTAAGGCCTAATCTCCCTAACTTAGGATAGATTCGAGCCCCTTAGTGGGGACGCATATGAGTGTGATGATGATCTGTGCACGTTCCTGAGAAAAAGGGTCTTTACAGACAGTCAGACGGATAACGAAGTGATCCTTTAAGGGTCATGGTTTTTCCTTTTGATGTAAGGAACCCTAAAAATTCAAAAAATATGTTTTTTTAATAACAAAAAAATAAACATACATAAAATTTTCAAAAATACTGCAGTTGTACAACACAGGCGGCCTTATTGCTAATGAGCAATCTCTTCCAGGCTGCCTTGGACTAGGGAAATACTGAGACCGCGGGAGGGGAAGTACCCCGCGTTATAAATAGCCCCCAGCCCCAGGGCACCTAGTGCCGGGATGCTTCAGGGGTATAAAGCGGCACAACACCTGCGCCGCTCACAAAGCAGCAGAGCCACACGTCTTTTGGCGCAACGCGAGTCCGGCAACGAACGACTCACAGGCAGGGGGTCAGCGGGAACAAGGCCTCACTGTTGTCCCCTTCCCCTTGTCTTGTGACGGACGAAAGAGCTGCTGGGGGTTTTTAGTGGGTAGGCCTGGACCGATATGGCCCGGGGAGTCCCACATACCCCCGTGGTTTGGCTCGGCCACGAGGGATGCGCAAAAGCATTTTTCCCCTACCAAAAAAAAGGGAAATACTGAGAGGAAATTTAAACGGGGGATTGTTACAGTAGTAGTGAAGGACACAATGACGAACTCTTTTAGCTAAGGATTTAAGGATAGGAAGTGATTTCGGTCTTGTTTTTTAAAAGACTCCAGCGTGCGAGCTCTCTTAATACTCTCAGGGAGAGAGTTCCATAGCCGGACGGCATATGCAGGGAGAGAGTTCCATAGCCGGACGGCATATGCAGGGAGAGAGTTCCATAGCCGGACGGCATATGCAGGGAGAGAGTTCCATAGCCGGACGGCATATGCAGGGAGAGAGTTCCATAGCCGGACGACATATGCAGGGAGAGAGTTACATAGCCGGACGGCATATGCAGGGAGAGAGTTCCATAACCGGACGGCATATGCAGGGAGAGAGTTCCATAGCCGGACGGCATATGCAGGGAGAGAGTTCCATAGCCGGAGGGCATATGCAGGAAAAGAGTATGAAAGAAAATCAGCGCTGTGGGGTGGGATATCAAGAGTTAAATTAAAGTTCGACCGTAAAGTACGACTTGAAGAAGAGTACCGGTAAGAGAAATGAGACTTAAGATATGATGGAGAGGTCGGAAGAAACAAAACATTGTAAAGTAGGGATAAAACATGTAAGTCTCTGCGCTGGCGAATTGGCAGCCATTTAAGTTGAGAGCGATAGTAATCTTCATGGGAAACATAAAAAAATCTGTTTACCAATTAAACGATCCTGCATCCACCTTCACCAAACCGTCGCGTCGGCCTACCTTGTAAGGCCTACCAACCGTCTCCCGTTCCGCGGCCGCTGTTCAAGAATACACCCCGGAAATTACGAATATGGGCGCTCATCACAAATCGAATTTCGATCACGCAATAACGCTCATTTTATTTGTTTCTAATAGCCCGAGCCTTCGCGGAATCCTGGCCTGATAAATTAATCGCACTTTTATTACGAATCATGTAGCTATTAAACTGCCGAAGATTAAATTGGTTATGTGACGGGTAACAGTTTTATTGGCCCATAAATTCCGCCGTTCCTGAAGAGATATTTTATTAGGAGTGTAAATAAAGCGAGATAAGCTAGTTTCGCGCAAGTTGAATTGCTTTGGAATGCCGACAGTTGCTTTATTTTTACACGTGATGTAAAATAAACTGGAGCCTGGGGATTGGGATTTACGCACGGTTCAAGATGGCAAATAAATCTTATTTCGGAAACAGCCCAGATACATTTATTTGACTCCATTACGCAATTGAAGTCAGCAGTCGCATTTGAAGTGCAGTCGTTTCATCGAGAATTTTTTTCCTGACAGTAACACTATCTTTGACGACAAGGACAAGTATTTTTAACTTATTCAACCCCTTCCGGCCCGTTAGATCCTATTACCGTTAGGTCCAGTCAGTTCATCACGTGGGTTTTCCTAAACGTCCACTAACCAGAAGGTCCACCTTCTTTAAACGTTCAAGTATCTGACCCTCCACTTAGGTGGAGCGTTAAAAATTCTATAAAAAATGAGATGAATCCACTCACTCTCTTGTGTGACATCACACGAGAGAGTGAGTGGTTCCATCTCATTAAGAGTAAGTTAGATCGTCCAGTCTGCAGCCATTATCAGTTTAGGTGGCGATGGCAGTATAGTGATTATTTTCAATATACAAGGACATCATACTATTCCTAAGAGGGTAGTCGTTGGCACTCTCTCAATGATGGGCACTCTGTTAATTATTGGATTAAGAGCGTCTTTTTGCTTTTGCAGCCATTAAATAATTCAAAATTTAACTTCATTATGTTTCAAGCCGCGGCATTTTTTGCGTAACAATGGTTCAAAAATCAAGGGAGAATTCTCATGTGTATTTAATTTATTTATTTATTTAATCTTTATCGTACGTAAAGCAAAAGATGTACAAAAGGCGGACTTAATGCCTGAGGCATCTCTACCAGTCAACCAGTAAAAAGGGG
This sequence comes from Schoenobius gigantellus, assembly GCA_963935595.1. Taxonomy (NCBI): domain Eukaryota; kingdom Metazoa; phylum Arthropoda; class Insecta; order Lepidoptera; family Crambidae; genus Schoenobius; species Schoenobius gigantellus. The sequence goes on along the minus strand of OZ012563.1, from coordinate 10,439,191 downwards.
GAGAAATTGTAGATGGTGTACGATTTAAAATCAAAAATTGAGGTAACAATATAGATCCTACTACTGGAACTAGAAGTACTAAATTTGGTATAGGGGTTTGTTTGCTTGTACAAGGTGGCGCAAAAGCAATGTCATAAAGTGAACAGGCAATAATTTTTGCAAATGGAATCATTATGCTTTGACATAAGATCGATTTACATCAGACGAGCGAATGCTTATTGTATTCCCACCACTTAGTAGTTTGCGATCCCCACTCATTGATTTACTACCAAACGTAGATAACGCATGAACAATCGAAAAGTAGGCCGGTGAAGAACTGCTCAATCGCGACTCGTACAGTTCCTTTCCACAGTGAGTTATTAGCTATCGGCACGTAAACATGCCGAAGTGCGCATTCAAAAGTTGTGGTAACAATAGCCAGAAACGGCAGAAAAAAGACGGGATTTCATATTTTGCGTGAGTAAACTCATTACACATATTATCATGTATTCAAATATTCGATTTATATGTAAAAACCATTAAAAAACAATTATTTTAATCATAAACATGTCGCTTCGCGTCAGTGTCAGTACATCACAATCGTCTCGTTCGCACGGGCGTCGTATCACAATGTGTTATCTCATTCATGCGTTGGAGCGACAACGCGATAAGCAATTTCAAGCATTATGTTTGAGAGTATAAAGTTGATATTTTCTTGTAGAACTTACTAAAACGTCGTTTGATCTGTGGCTAGGTATGAAATGATGTAACTTCCCACGGTTGTTCTTAAAATAGTTGCCGTAATAATGCAGAATAAGGTTGAATTCGATAAATACGGTACTTTCTTTATGGTAATTTTCATTCGGACGTGCATATTTAAGTATATATCAGCGAGTACAAATGTATAGTCGAATAGGTGATAGATTTCAAGCGCGTTTTTATATGAAGTGCTCTATCTACGTTTGGTAGTAAATCAATGTCCCCACTCTATTACATTCTTTTAGTGTAAACAGATGTAGAGCATTTTTCGTTGTTCTATCGGCGCTCTTGAAGATTCTATGGAATATTAGAGGAATGCTCGCTCGCTTGATGTAAGCGGCCCTAGAACGTGCGAACTGTTGCTTAGAGCGTTCTTGAGTGTTCGGATGGGCTTGCCCCTTCAAAGCGTTCTTGTTTTCTAGCGATTCGGCTGATCTAAACATCAATTATGCAAGAATTCTAGTTCTTGGTTCTCATTCTTGCTCGTTGATCTTTTGGTGTAAACGCTCAAAACGAGCTTTCGTTTACGGGTGAATCTTGAAAGGCTAAATTTACACTGTCTGAGGCAAAAAACTACTCATTTCGTATAAATTATAATGTAAGTTATTTTTTTTCTACTAGTTTAATGTTTGATTTACATGGGGCATGATAGTTACTGTGTTTAATTTAGCTGATAATAATTGAAAATAAAATTAAAAGCTTTGAAAATTGATTCCCCTGAGTTGTCCCTTTTACATTTTTGGAACAAACCACAAAATTTACACCAATTTATAGTTGGAAATTTAAGAATTGTTGTGATCATAGTTGAAGGAATCGTTGGTAAATGAGTAAAAAAATAAATTACGTCTGTACTTAACGTTGTTTTGTTTCAGATCAGCGGCCCAATTCTGCAAATAAGTTATAGCCGAATCGAAACTGAAACTAATTTGCTAACTTTGTTGTAATAAAAAAAATCAAAATTTCGTAAAACCGCAATAGGAATAAGCAAGCCCTTTAGATAAGTTTTTAATTAACTTTTGTACAAGTTAGGTTAGTTTTAGACCGAATCATCTACTGCTCAATAGCTAATTCACATTAAGCTGTACATAAATATAGCACACGTTAAAATGATACAACCGATAATGGAGATACATTTTCCCTTTTCATCATCTTACACCATTTTTTTCGTAATTTCGCATCGCGTGGAATACGAAAAGACACTTTATTACAGTTGCTCAAAAAGTAGTATATTGCAGGGCTGTTTAGCGTCCGGGATGACCACCATTACGCACTAGTGCTTTTTCTTTACCAAATGTCAAATGTCTAGAATGACACACATTTTGCTTTTTTCCTGCTTTTTTCTAGCATGCTAAGTTAAGATTGCGCTAAATAAATCTGACTGGTCTACCAGATTTTGTATTGTAAAAGCATGCCTAAAAGCAAAGCATAACAAAAAGCACGGCCGGCTCTTGCTATTAAAAACACGACAAGCAAAGCATAGCACGCATTTGCTTTGTCACTGCTGTGTACGTACAACGACATATTTGGCGCCATTTTTCTAAAATTTTCTCTGCGTGATTATTGATTGTTGTTATTTGCTTAAAAATTTAATCTATCTAATATATAAAATTCTCGTGTCACAGTGTTTGTTACCAAACTCCTCCGAAACGGCTCGACCGATCTTTATGAAATTGTTTATGTATATTCAGTAGGTCTGAGAATAGGTCGTAAACTATTTTTTATTATGGCGAAACGTAAGTTCGCCGTTATTTGTAGTGAAAATAACTATTATGGGGTGTATTATTAATATTGTTTTTGCACTGCGGTACCATACAATACTTGTAAAAAGGTTTTTTAACTTCTTCCATGATTTGTATAACAATTAACTGAAATTAAGTCACAAAATAAGTATGTGGGCGCGCTAACGCTATAGTAAACAAATACGGGACCAATGACAACTAAAACCAATGACGTCATTAAAACGCGCGCAAAATGGTGGCGTTTGAACGGCTCAAATTTATTCAATGTTTTAAATTTCACTTTGAACAATAACTTGACTATTTTCAAGCCTATTTATATTTTTTTCATGTTATTAGTTTATGATTTAAAAAAAAATCATGCATATTCCCTATTGCAGTAGCACCCAACCTGAGGTGTCTGGGCAGAAGTGCTTGTGCCCAGTGTGTTCATGACTTCCAGTAGAAGCTCAGGTGCCGCGATTTTCTGAGTGGACAACTTGTCAGCAGGGTTTGTGTTTGTATCAAATTGTAAGAGCATATGAGCCGAGGCGTACTGGGAGGACATTATAATCACGTTACTGATGTTTTCGACCGTTTATATGAGGACAGAATGCAAGTTATGCTGGGTAGACAACGTGTCAGGAACACAGATGTCAATACCCGGTTCTAGCAGTATAGGAACCGAGGTGTCGTGAGTGGATATCTCTTCAGATTGAAGGCCTCCATGAGCCATGGTTTGCTGAGTACACATTTTGTCAGATGCGTTGTTCTCCCTGATGTGCTGAATGGGTGCTTCACTATGAGTACTGAATCATATTCATCCAAATAACAAGTGTTATCTTCTGGCTTCATAATCTGATGAGTTGGATCACAGTGCTTATAATCACGAGCGTATTTAAAGTGTATGTATTATTAAATACTTAACTACCGGATATTCCATTTTCACTAAAGGTTTATATCGCTAAAATACTGAAAAATTTTATAAATATGGCTTCTTTATTCTAACATGGATTCTATCATTATATCACAAGCATGATATTTTTGCTAACATAATAAAGCACTTATACAACCAGTAAACGAATAAATGCTAAAGCGCCATAAATAATGAAATCAAATCATATTACTTTTTCTTACACGCCAATCAGTTTCTAACACTGGTAATGATAAATTACTAACAGACCAATAAAACGTAACACTGAGAAAGGTTACTTTGCTAAAGTAACATCATCAATAAATTGTAAAATAACAAAAAATCACTTATGTCATGATATTGCAAATAGTGGGACATGAAAAAATTTCATAAGCACCATCTGTTCAGAAAACACTGAAAATACGTCGTTTTAGTCGCAACAAAGAAGAAGATTTATGAAAAGCTTCAAAATTTTGAAATGCTAAAGCGCCAAAAATATGCTTCGATCGACGCGAAACCTAGACAGATCGACGCAGAAAAAAAACGCTATCCAACAATGTATATAACTCATTTTGGCCCAAATGCAGCATTTTTTCCTTTCCACTGACGATATGCATTCTTCAAGTAAAGTCAATTGACTACTTGCGCATATTGTTTCTAGATTATTTGCTTTTCACAAGCTTTTATTTACTTTCACCTATCCGGTGTCTGTAATGAAATCTTGCAAGTTAAATTTGACTCACTTCCCGGTCTCCGATTGAGCTGAAATTTTTCACGCATTATGTATATCGCGTGACAATGCAATATTATGATTATAGAAAAGATGTATTAAAAAAAGTTTTTTTTTTAATAATTTTACTTGTTACTATTACGAATATCTTAACGTACTTAGATTGATTGCAATAATAATTATTTTTAATAATGATATAGGTATAGACTGTGTAAATTGCTCTAACGAAATAAAGTGTTACCTCAGCTAACCTCAAAATCTGATTCATTTTGATTAATTTATAATTCGATTTTGAAGCTTGTCCGTAGTAATTGATGTGTACGTACAGTATTACTAAATAGTATATACTTTTTTTTTATTGCTATTTGTATTGAAACGAACAATGTATGGTCGCGGTACAATGTCCTATGATTGCCATATAAGGATTTGAAAATAACTCGTCAAAATTTAATTTTAATATATAAGATAAAGGAGATAATATACCTTAGGTTAACTCATCTGACTAGCGAACGAAAACCAAATCTCATTAACATCGTAGACACTAAAGATGTAATACGAAAAAGGGATGTGTTTCCCGTAGGAGAGCAATAAAGTTCATATTGATTATCTTAACCCATAAAGCTTCTGTGAAAGGAAATGGAATTCTTTTTATGTCAGTAGGTCATAGAGAGCTTCGTCTTTGGTAATTATATTTTGGGAATATAAATTTTTATTATTCACTCCAGCAGCCCTATTCTGTGACTTGGTTGCTAACTAGAACTGTCATTTTTGAAAGGAACTTTACATCCATTACTGCTATCATGAACACTGCCGTAACACAAAGATCACTAAACCAGTAATATAGTATAAAGTGTCTTTCAAAAATGACAGTTTTAGTTACCAACCGTTGTTAGCGAATAGGCCCGCTGAAGTGATGAAAACTGAGGGGCAAACACACTAGTTACAACGTTTTAAATAAATGAAAAATGTTTCCGTTCTCATACATTTTGACAGCGCCTTTGAAATCTGTCAGATGTCAAATTATAATATGGCAACGGTAACGTGCGTTCGTAAAAAGTGCAATCACCCTGTGTTCTGCATCCATAGAGAGAACTTAATATTTTTTTATTTATAAAAAGCAAAAATATCATCAGTTGTGTTCGTCCCGAGAAAAATACTGGAAAAATGTGAACAAATACGACAATAATTATATAAATATATTGTAGTTTTTATATATAGTTTTTTTTTTGGTGTAATATACGGCTACATTTAAATACTTGCATATTGTATGAGTATTAGTTTTTAAATGATATTTTGGTGTATGATCTACCGTATTTTATTGTTGTGTATTATTTTAATGTGTGACCTAATTACTTTTATATAACTTTTTGTGTGGTCGCATGTATTTTGTTTTGGCAAGCCTGCACTACACTGCGTGTTGTTTATTTCGTTTGGAGTAAAATACTCCGCTAATTGGAGTAAAATACAGGAGCGTCGATGACGATTTGGACTCGGCTTGATCCTAATAAAAATCCTGTCTTTTTCGTTTTTCGAATTTCATAATATATATTATTATCTAACGCTCTTAGGCGCATAACACATTGCACCGGACACCGCTCCGGTGTGCGGTGCTGCGGTTTTTAATTTTGACTGGGAAATCTTAATTTGTATACAAAAACCGCACTCACACCGCATTTCCGTGCGGGTGTGCGGTGCGTGCGGCAGTACCGCACTCCCGGACGGTGATGCGGTGCGGTCCGCGGGGTATGCCACACTGTGCCGCAGTATCGTACCGATTTTTGCGTTGAAAGAACGCGCATACGCGTAATAGATCTCGACATAGATAATGCGGTGATGCGGGGCGTCGTGCACCGCAGCTCCGGACGGAGATACGGAGCAAACCGTACGGTGGCACGGTTCCGTGTCCCCGCAGCCACATGCGGATTTTGTCCCTCCGTACACCGCAGCGGCATGCGGCGGCAATGTGTTAAGCGCCTTACGGCGAAGGAAAACGCCGTGAGGCAACCTGCATACATCTACGAGGAAATTCAAGAGTGTAATGTGAAGTCGACTAATCCGCATTGGGCCAGCATGGTTGACTAGCACCTAAACACCCTAACTTAGAGTAGGCTTGAGCCCCTCGGTATATACACCCCATATGAGCTGTGGATGATGACTCCGCTAATGAAAAATCGAAATCCGTCTATTATATAAACAAATGAAATAAGTAAAAAAATACGTCACCATTTAGTAGAAAATTTACCTACGTAATTTATTTAACGATAACGTACTTTAGTCGGATTTTACGACATATACTGGAAGCAAGGGAGCGGCGAGTAGTAGATTTTTAATTTGTCACCGATGGGATTCCACCAAACTAATCTACCTAAAATACTTAACTAGACTTAAATTTCCATGACGTCACCATTTAAGTTTCTCGCGAGCTTGTGTTATTGTGCTTGTGCCGGAAACACAATATTGACTTTGGACGTGCCGCGAAAAATCATGTCCCAAGTAAAACGCTGGGGCCGTCGGCATCCCAGAAAAATATTTCCACTGCGCCATTAATCAAATATTATTCGATCCCTCCCACAATAATAAGTGGAATCAGAGGTAGCCACAAACCTACTATAGGGCACTTGAGGCATGTGTCATCGATATGGAGAGACCAGTTTCCCTAGACCCTTTCCTCCCCTTTGTGATTAGGTGTATTCTTCTTCACGCCTTGAAGCGGAAAATTTTCGAAGATCAACATAAGCTGGACGCTTAACATGAGTCTTATATCTTATTTTGTTTGACAGTCTTGACAGCCGCCGCAGGCAAGTACAAGTGAAATAGGAAAATATTGTTATTTCACCGGAATTAATAAGCTGGCATGTTTACCTTCGATCCGCAAAGCCAATAGACGAAGGGACTTAAGAAAATTAGCTTAATAACAATACTTTGTTTTCCAGAACTCTGGTAACCGTGTGTTTGTTTCATTTATAGCTAGTGTCTCTATGTTTTAATTTTACCTAAATAATTTAAATTCATGTTATATAGAGAAATTGGTTATCTTTTTTGTAACTGCGCCAAAATCTGATTTAAGTATAATATTGATTTGTGGCCTAATGTATAATGTGAACTAACACATCTACTTGTAATGGAAGTTGAGCTCAAACTTTTGCTTTGAGGTGAGATTCCAATTGACGACTCTGTATCAATACAGGGAGAAAAAAAATAGCCCTTGCTGGTTTTCTTGCTGGTTCTTTCCAGTACAAGGTCTCCCGTCTTAGACTTGTGAACCGTTGGCGTAGCTTCTTTGACGTGCAAAAGTGATTATGTAATAATCCAATTTGAATAAACGATTATTGAATTGAATTTAATAGTAATGTACACATTGCTACACGTTTAGAATGCGACACTCGGGGACTATGTTACAATAATACGAGTACATAACATCTAGATGTGCCACAATTTTATACTTTTTTTAATGTTATTGTTTCAATATTACTTTTAATATTATTATTTTTTTAGTTAATGCACTGTTTCAGCAGCGGATGCGGTGTTTGTCTGTAATTAGTAGCATAATTAGATCTAAGCTATATTATATCTGAATTATATGTTATGAAGATTGTGACTACTGTTGACAAACCTATTAAATAAAAATAAAAAATATGGTGTCCACAGGTAACCAACCTAGCCGACTATTTACATTCCTTCAGTCAAACGATGGTGTTTCAAAATCAAAAATCAACATAAAATATTCTTTATTCAATTATAACTTAATAGAAAGCAGAAATAGGTAAGATAGAAACACCAATGAAAACGACTCGACTCTGGTACAGAGTCTCTTCTGGTTAAATTATTAAACAATGGTTTATTAGAAACATCATGTGTGCTTTGGCAGTAGGAAAAATAAACTAATACAAACAGCATCCGCCATGGTAGCGAACTTGATGTGTGACATAAAATCGGATTTCACCCCCCCTATCACCTAGGGGTATAAATAATAGCCTACGACCTATTCTCAGAGCTACCAAATATACACAAAAAAATTCATAAAAATCCATCAAGCCGTTTCGGAGGAGTTCAATAACAAACACTGTGACACGAGATTTTTATATATTAGAAGATTAAAAAAACCCTTCCGCTTAGATTAACTACTCAACTAAACACACGCGTATATCTTCGTTTCAAGTGGAAAATTATCACACACTGAGATCTATCGATTAAAAAACCCTAGTGCTCCCACGGTATTGAAGTACTTAGTTAAGTGTCGCCGCTCGACAGGATTAATAATGTGCACCTCGCACTGATTGCAAAGTCTCGAGACGCAAATAGCTCGAGCATAGATTGAAAACCTTTAGTAATTGACTTTATCACAAAGTATCATTCCTTTGTGAAATTGAATTTAAAAATGAATTTTAATCGCTGCTTAGTGATTTCGAAAGTGGATGAAACCTTAAAAAGAAATACTTTGCAGGTGCTCTTCCATTTTTTGTAACCTCTAAAGAAATAACCTTGCCGTTCCAATCACACAGGCTCCATAATACTAGCCTTTAATTAGTCTCGTCATACTTTGCGTTCATACATTGTTCGCCCAAACACCAACAGCAGTGAAAAAATGCTTTTTGCATAATTAGTCTATAGTAAATAGTGTACATCCACATCAATTACTGCGGACAAGCTTCGAAATCGAATTATATTTAGAAAAATGAATCAGATTTTGAGGTTAGTTGAAGTAACACCTTATTTCGTTAGAGCTATACAATTATTGAAATAATATTAATTGCAATCAATCAAAGAACGTTATTATAACCAGGTAGTAAAGAACAAGAAATCTCGAAATTATTAAGCGAATCAAAAACACAACGAACTAACAAGCGACAGCGCTTGAGTAGTCAATTGACGTAAGTTTTAATTTAATTTTATTGTAAATTGTGAAAGAAGTTACAAATTAATAAATGTCCATTAATACATAAAATCTACTGAATTCTATTTAGTCGAGCAAAGGTAACAATAACCATTCGTATATTTTACTTCATTTGGTTTTGTTTCTGAAAGTACTTTTATATATTTTTGATTTGTCCGTCAAATACATTTATATTTGGTATGAGTGTTATAAAATATGCATTTAATTATGACGTAAATCGTTTCGTTTGATTTTCGATATTGTCCTTTAAAGGTTTCCTTTTGACGACTCATTTTTACTAGGACACTACGATAAATTGTACTAGAAAAAATGAAGACAATTGTAGGTAGGCAGACATTCTCGCCATTCTTATCATTCTAAGTAAACAACATAAAACTCTCGGCGGGCTCCCCAAACAGCAAACAAACTAAACGCACTAAAGTCAAGTAATTTGAATAACACACGCGATCCCATTCAGTCAAAAAGCGGGTATGAATTAAAACGATGAGAGGGAGCCGCATACTTTAACATAAATACATAATTTGACTGTATAATTTACTCAAGTAATCCCGTCTGAAGATGCGTTGAAAGAAATCCACGGAATAAAACCGCGGTTTCCAAATATTAACCCAGGGAAAACACTCGGGAAAGAAAAGGTTCGACGAATACTTTTGAAGTTATATATGTAGTTTCTTTTTTAGAGTAGCGCGAAATCGAGGTGTAGAAAGATCTGTCATTATCGCTATTGTTTGAACAGTTACTGCAGCAATTCATAGCTTATGGTTGGCGTCCGCAGAAGATTAGCGTCCGCGGAAGATTGGCGTCTGCGGGAGATTAGCGCCGCGGTTCACGCCCAACATACTTGTATGCTGAGCGGAGACCATTTTGCTAGTAAGTATTATATATTGTTGTCTACCCAATAAACGAATTTTCATTCATTCTTGCTTTTAAATGTGTATCTATTATTCATTCCACTTCTTCGTTTATGCAACAAAGGTTTATGCTGAACTAGCGACGCTATCCCCGTTATCAAGATCCTTTAAAACGTTCCACTGTATTTGATGAAATCAAAGTCCTTCAGTTTTGTGAATATTCACAACGTTGCCTACAAAAACAACAAAACAAGCTAAGTTATTAAGAATAAAAGGTTTAATAATGCTTGTTTTTACTTTTGTGGACAAAAATATACTTCTATATATTTCATGACAATTACTTACCCACTACATCAAATAGGCACTCATATTGAAAGCCATCCATCGCAATTCACGCAATAATACAGTAGCCAGTTATATTATTTTCGCCAACACAACTTCACTCAGAAAAAAAGTCGTATTTCCCGAATAAAAATCTTCCCTGCTCCCTGAATACTTACTTTATTGGTTACTGGTTCGGATTCAAGGGGTTTAGTTAGTATCGTTTCCGGCATTACCTTGAGACGAGTACCTAGTGATGTGCTGATAACACTTTTTAAACGTATCGATATATTACTATTAGCGTTATTTTTTGCCTTTTTTAACATTTCTTTTTATATAATATTGCACTGTCGTATTAAATATTGCATAAGTGTGTGAAAGACATCAAAACGATAGGGTGTAAAAGACAAGCTGTAAACTACCTATTAAGAGTTTACCATGGCCATATCTTAAAACCAATATTGCTAAGTTCGCGTTCATATTGATGAGGAAATGTCAAAAAATTAGATGAGATACAAAATCCACATCTTAATAAAATTGTTCAGGCTTAAGTATTCTTTGATTTTTAATTCACTTGTGCTCTGGAAACATAATCCGTCATCCACACACTTTCTTCCCGTGCATGTCAGAGTTCCTAATAATAATACGGTAATTGACTTATAAAAAACACACATACAGACGAATGTTAAAAGACCGATACGTATATTAAAACACGAACATCACTAGCTGACACTTTTTTATCGACGCCGAATTTCATTCAATTTCATCATACTAAAAGATCCCAGAGCCAGCAATTATATTGATCCCTCAAACTTTTAAAATGTAGAAGGCGAATTGAATTCGTGATATCTTTAAAAACGTGCGCTTAAGCTATCAGCATAGAAGTGTTTGGTTTTAGTTTGTAGATAAATTTAAAAAAAAACTTCAGAAAAAAACATTGTATTTTAATAAAATAGTCCAAACATAACTTGAACTTTAGACAATAGAATCATAAAATAAACCAATCACATGGAAATAGAGAATATTATTGTATATTTACATAATATACTGATGTACATTGTATAATATACTGATGTATACAAATTTAGTATACATTAGTATATTATACAATAATAAAAATGAAGTTATACAGCAACACATCAGACTTTACATGTTGATGTTGAGGTCTATGTAATGCAAATGCAAAGCGAGACGTGTTGGTGACTCTACATACTGTACATATTAGTAGAGTCATCACAGGCTGTATACACGTTTTCTAGTGCTTCAAATGTCTTAATACCTGCTAGTATTGATTGGTAGAGGTCTCCCATAGGTAAAAAAGCTTATGTAACTAATTGTAGAAATGTAACGAATGTCTATACTAATATTATAAGGTACAGATTTTGTGTGGTTGAACGCGATAATATCAGGAACTACTCGTTAGATTTTTTATTAGTTGGATAATTTTTTTATCGAGAAAGTATGGTCATATAACATCACGCAAAGACCAAGCTGAATTTCACGCAAACAAAGCTGCGGGCACAGCTAGCAGGAAATAAAACCTCTAACTAACCCGTCTGGCCATGTGTCGTTGCTCAATATCTCTACTCAGTGGTAGCGCCTAAAGTAGACGCCACCACGTCGGCGTTTCACCGAATAATGATTTGAAACCGAATAAAAGAATTACCTTTAAGATGGTCCGGTCTCCGTATGTAGCCGGTGGACTTCCTGAGCTAGCTCGAAGGAAGTCGCGGCTCCTGAAGGGCTGCTGTCAAATCACCGAACACATAGGCCTATTAGGCCGCCGACACTCCCGAACTTAGCGGACAATAAAATTTGGCGGACCCTCGCACCCAAAATTATTTGGTGCGCCGCGCAAAACACAATCAATTATATATTTCTCGAAAACGCGCCGCCCGGTAACCTATTTCAATGTCATTACGTATTCGACTCGACTGACATGTCACATGCGGCCGGCCGCCACAGGCTCTCACATGCACAGACTATATGCAGTGTTGCCACTCGGTCTTCCTCGAGCGTAAACAAAGTCACCTATAATACATGTGGCTCCTGTGAGATTCGCAACAAAACTGCAACCCCAACAAGAACCACAGTATACGCTGCCAACTTGTGACATCAGATGTAAAGTCACGGTACCCAATAATTTCACTGCCATATATTAACCCTTCAAACCGGAACACAGCAATGCAAGCACTGCTGCTTTGCGGCAGAAATAGGTAAGACGGAGGTACCAAGGCAAACGACCCTGGTACAGGTCTCTCTCCAGTGAAAAAAGCAAGTAATCAATACAAGGCTACTTTTGAAATTGGAGCCAAATTTTGTGTGCTTATTCAGACATGGAAACTAAACAACTTTTACTTTAGGACCAACCCTGAAATCTCGAACCTTTTTTTGGAATATTTTTCGTATTTTTTTTCAGTGCGCATTATTATGCGCAGTGGCTGCATTATTTCTGTTACGTATATCATCGTCAAAGCTCATATCCCCACCGAGGGCCTCGAGCCTACCCTATGTTAGGGTATTTAGGCGTTAGTCAACCACGCTGGCCCAGTGGAGATTGGTCGACTTCACATACACATTTGAATTTCTTCGCCGATGTATGCAGGTTGCTTCACGATGTTATCCTTCACCGTGAGAGCGTCGGATAAATGCACATATGAAATTCGAAAAACGAAAACCCCGGATAGCAGTATCAAACCCCGTACCTCTCGATTAAAAGGTCAGTGCAGAGTTCACAGCGCTACCGACACAGTACATATAAAAATATGAAATGTCAAACAGCTTAAGGCTTAGTTACACAAGGAGAGTTTCTCGCACGCGAGCGGCAAAAAATCGTATGCGATTATCGCATGGCTAAACTTGCCATTTAATTATCGCCAGGTTCAGTTGCAGAAGAGGAGTTTTTTGCACTCGAGCGGCGAAAAATCGCATGCGATTATCGCATGGCTAAACTTGTCATTCGATTCTCGCCAGGCTCAGTAACACAAGGGAAGTTTCTCGCACTCAAGCGGCGAAAAATCGTATGCGGTTATCGCATGGCTAAACCTGCCATTCGATTATCGCCAGGCTCAGTTGCACAAGGGGAGATTCTCGCACGCGGGCGGCGAAAAATCGCATGCGATTATCACATGGCTAAGCTTGCCATTCGCTTATCACCACTGACACTACTAGACTGAACAAAAAAGTCGTGTTTTCGACTGGCGAAACTCGTAAGAGAAACTCGTATAGTTTGTTTACACAGGCTCGCGGCCAAGGAGAGTTTAAGTAGCAATAATTGTATTCGAGAGGCAAAACTCGTATAGTTTGTTTACATTAGGCGAGCATATTATTGCCTAGAAGAAATCGCCGCTCGCGTGCGCGAAACTCTCCTTGTGTAACTGAGGCTTTAGACAAAGCAACAATGGGACGTGACTTCAAATAATTCTATTCGGCACGAATTTGACAAAACGAGACAGTTTATTAAGGCATGTTTATTAAGTTCGGAAAATCAAATCAATGGCGAGAAAACATTTGTCGCAGCAACAACGAACATCAGAAAATCTTTAATTTCTTCCGTGCCTTTAGAGGCGTAATAAATTCATCCGCTCGGTTCCGACGGAAAATAAATTTGTTTCCAATAAAAAAATATCAGCGGCGTTCATATCGAACGACGTAGTCGAATATAATTCTCGTTTTCATCAATTATCTGACATCTTTAGTGAAATAAACGGGCACGGATGTTTTTTGGATGCCGCGAGCCAAGTTAACAAATTCGAATCTTTGTTCGTGGTGAATAAAATACGTTTATGTTACACGCGTTTTTTGTTTGTTTCACCGAACTACGAGTTTTAACATGAGCTCAACTACCCGCTTAAGGGTTCCCTACTTCAAAAGTAGTGTTGCCCAAAATCGGTCTGGGTCTTGCAGCCATGCGAGACTCATGCTGCATGACCGAGTCCTAGACCAACATCGAGACTGATCCATACAATATTTGAGCAACACTTGCTCAAATCTTGCACGGGCCCTATTTTCAAACATTCTACCGGCATCGAGCGCTCATCAGTGTTCGATTTCTACTTAATTATTTTCTTTTTGCCATTATAAAAATACTTACTTACTTACTCTTTTTGATAGCTCACGCCGATGAATTGCCGTTTTTTTTTTCGGAATAATGTACTACATTAATGTCGTACTTTATTGACGGGTAACGCCCACTTAGTAAAGTGCCGTGTGCATAACAAACAACCACAGACTTTAAAACAGGTCCTGAAATAAGATAAATCGATTATATGAAAGAGAAATAATTTGACTTTTTTTGGCAATTTAATAAAATAATATCTATGACTACATGATTAATTATTTATGAAAGGAATTAAGTCGAAATGTTAGAATTTAAGTTTAAGCCAAGAGTGAAGAAAAATAAAAACTTTGTCCATTCATTTTTTTTTTGACACTTACTGGAGTTCTCTGCGATCCGCGCATGCCTATTCGCATTAAAGGGAAAGTGTACAAGGCGGCAGTGAGGCCAGCGATGTTATGTGGGGCTGAATGCTGGACAGTGAAGGAAACACACGTTCAGAAGCTGCACGTGGCCGAAATGAAAATGCTGAGATGGTCGGGTGAAGTGACGAGACTAGACAAAATTCGAAATGAATATGTCACCCCAATCTCTGAAAAGCTCACCGAAACACGCCTACGGTGGTACGGCTATGTCATACGTAGAGACAGCGAGCATTCACACGATTCACAAAGCACTGTCAATCCCGGAAGGCAAAAAGAAAAGAGGACGGCCGCCCTTGACCTGGTGGATCAGTATGGCCAATCTTATAAAGAAAACCCAATTACCCGACCCAACTTATTTATGAGGCCTGGGAGGAGTCGCAGGATGCCTATGGTGTTTTTTGTGACTTATCGAAGGCTTTTGACTGTGTCCAACATCAGACGTTAATCAGGAAATTACACTATTACGGTATCCGTGGTACCGCTTTGGATTTTCTCACTTCTTACCTAAGTGACAGGATTCAAAAGGTGGTCATCAATGGGGAGCAGTCACCTGGATCATTTGTAAAAATGGGGGTGCCGCAGGGCTCAATATTAGGTCCATTTCTATTTCTGGTATATATTAATGACCTCCCTCACCTTGTAAGACACGACCATGAGATAGTCTTGTTTGCAGATGACACGTCTTTAGTGTTTAAAGTTAAACGTGGACAAATTAATATTGACGAAGTAAACATTGCACTCTTCAAGGTCGTTCACTAGTTCGGCGCCAATAATTTGTTGTTAAATGAAAGTAAAACAAAATGCATTAGATTCACTATGCCAAATGTTCGATTAGTTAAAGCCAAAGTCAAGGTTAGGGATGATTGTATTTCTGGGTATAACTTTAGATTCTAAGTTACAATGGGGTCCTCATATTGAATGCCTATCGAACAGACTCAGTTCTGCAGCATACGCCGTAAAAATGATTCGTCAAATAACAGATGTGAAAACTGCGCGGTTAGTCTATTTTAGCTACTTCCACAGTATTATGTCATACGGGATACTACTGTGGGGAAATGCCGCCGATATTGGTTGCATTTTTGTACTGCAGAAGAGGGCTGTTCGGGCGATCTATGGGATGGGCTCCCGAGAGTCTTTAAGAGAAAAATTCAAAGAAATTGATATTATGACTGTACATTCACAATATATTTATGAAAACTTACTGTATGCACACAAGAATAAAGATATCAAATTCAGTAAAAATAGTGACTATCATAATTTAAATTTAAGAAATAAAGACAAGCTAGCAATGCCCACATATAGGCTCCATAAAATAAGCAACTCTTTTGCAGGTCACTGTATACGAATGTACAACACGCTGCCATGTAACATGGATGACTTGTCAGTAAATAAATTTAAAATTTTAATTAAAGCTCAGTTAAGCAAAAAGGCTTATTACAGTGTTAAAGATTTTTTGAATGATAAGGCAGCGTGGCGGTAAAAGAAATGAATTGCTCGTTCTCTGAATAGTTTTGTAATATTCACAATTTGTAAGACATTTGGCGATTTTAAAAGAGTTTTGGCACATGAGTTTCTTGCCCGATTCTTCTCATGTTAGCCCCTACATTCGGAATCGGGTCGCTTTTGGCGATTACATGCGCGGCATCAACTCCGCGGATGTACTTGCCACTAGCGCACGGGTTAGCTTGATTTTAGTAGAATATTTTTTATGTTTTAATAATTTTGTAAAATGTGTAAAATTGACGATTTTAAGTGCCCGCAAGGGCCTACGAAATAAAGTACTTTTGATTTTGATTTTGATTTTTCAACAACTCAGGATAGATTATCCTGGCGCCGAAAGATAAGGAGAGCCGACCCCACTTAACGTGGGAAAGAGCAAAGAAAAAGAAGAAGATTATTAATTATACTAATAAACGAATAATTAATAAATATTTAAACTAAAAATATTTCGATGCAATAAATCGATTGAAAGTTCATAAATAATATCGATTATTATTTCAAATCGAATCAGTAACGTGTGAGGGCGTCACTAATTTCGAACCGTCTCGAACTGTAAAAAAGAAAATAAACAAATCAAATGGACAGAGTAGTTAGTACTGCTAGGGTATCAACGCGTGACGTCATCACACTATCGACAAACTTTCAGCGCACGGCTAGTAAGTACCCACTACCTACATATAATCGGTGAAACATACACCCTCCGTTAAACACTTCTGGCACGCCCGAATTACACGATAAGTGAAACAAAAGCCGGCCGACAACTCAAACATCACATGCAGTGTAAACACGGCAAACGGAATACATTGAGGCTATTCGCGACGTAAACCGCCTATCAATTCCGACAGAGATATCTCGTTTGCTAACTTTTTTCGGGGGTTCCCGCAGAATAACAATGGCGCGTTGTCACTGGATGAGACATGGAATTATTTTCCTTTGATACGGAATAATTTTTCACGCTCGTATCGGTTTCAATTGTAGCGGCAAGTCGGCGTTTGTGACAAACGGATTGCGTCGTGTTTTCCTTGATTGCGAATCTGTAGAGGGATTTGGGTATTATGGAAGTAACGAAGGCAAATAAAAAATTATTGGAAAAAAAATGTCTTTAATATTTATGTCTTTTTAGCTTTTCTTTCGTAGTTACAAATATTAGAATACTATTAGCTGTGTCCGCGAACTGCGTTTCGCCAAATCTGGAGAGGGCCACACTTATCACCTAGGAGTATAAAAGATAGCCTACGGCTAATATAAGTCTACTAAATAATATATGAACAAAAAATCATTAAAAAATTTACAAAAAAATGAAACCGACTTCAAAAACACTAAAAAGTCATTAATAATATAAGAATACGTACCACATCACAGTTTTATATTGAAATCGGTGCTAAATTTTAAGTAACTACATTAATTTATTGTTCTTATATTTTTAAGACATTCAAGGTGATAGTAGCATGGCACCGACTTTAATATAAAACTTTGATGTTGTATGTATTCTTATATTATTTATGACTTTTTAGTGTTTTTGAAGTCGGTTTTATTTCTTTGTAATTTTCTTTTTCAATCTTTTTTCCTAATCTACCAGAAACCTTCCATCATCAGCTCAGTAACGTGATACGATGACTACCAGACGCAAATACCTGAATATCTTAAGAAGAAACATTAAACATGTTGGACGTGCCTATGAAAATCAAGGGTTTCCCTCGATTTCCAAGGGATCCCATCATCAGATCATGACATGATGACAATGGCACCACCTCGAAAGTATGCTCTTTCGATTACAAAAAGAATTTTGAAAATCGGTCCACAAATGGCGGAGTAATCGGTGAACATACATAAAAAAAAGATACAGACGAACATAGAACCTCCTCCTTTTTCGAAGTCAGTTAAAAATCGGATCAGCCGTTGCAAAGGATTTCAATAACAAATATTGTATCACGAGATTTTTATATATTAGATTTCATAACTTCATCTATACTTGTTATATGTGTATGTATATCGGCATTTTGAAATCCACAGAAGATAAAACATTATATGCGTATAACAGCTACCGTGTACATAATATTAATAGAAGCCTGTTCAGAATATCTTGTTCGGATAAGTGACTGATTAATATCTTATCATCTAAACATTAAAATATACAAACTGCCAGATTCCTATTATAAGTTTGATCTTCAGTTCAGTTATTGTAATACAAATTATGCTCCGTATGAAATTACGTTACGAACTTCTAACTCAAGTTGTGTAAACAACTTAACTATATACCCAACTACCTACGTATAATTTTAGGTACATATTCTAAGACAAAATATTGATTTATATTGTTTTTGTTAATATGTAAGAAAATCTATAATCATACTCACAATAGATATTTTGTTTATTGATATGCTTAAGATTTACGAAATAGCAACCGAATTTATATCTACCAACAAAACAACAATAATAGCTTAATGCGATGTATTGGTTAATAGTAAAAGTCTGCAAAAAATTATATGGTTCTGCCATTAGATTAGATGGATCGGGCAATCTTATAATCAATCAAGGCCTTCTTATCTTTATTTATCGCAATAAGATGAAAAGGCTAGTGTAATTTTCTTTTGCTTGCTGAGATCTGAATCGACGCCTCATAATACAACCGAAATAGAGCATGTTCCATGATAATATGAAATATCGAATATGACAGGAAAAAAATTACATTTTTTAAAAATTACGAGCGACGAATTATAGTTGCTTTTGGAATAAATCCTAATTCAAGCTTCAGATATTTAACACCACTTCAGAACATAAATTATAAAGAAATAAAAGAATTTCTCAAATTTTGTTAATTTTACTCGTAACTTTAACGATGAATAAATAGATCATTTTGGTGTATATTTAAGGTGATTGCTTGCATGGGTGCCGGATGGGGAGTGCACTTACACCACCCTGTCAGGAAAGATACATACACAAAAAATACATATTTTCACCCGACTACACCAGCGGGAGGGTAATGTTATTCCAGTGTATGTGGGTAAGACCATCCATTTCGATAGCATGCGCTACAGCCCAAAAGGTTTGACCTTCCCTTTATATGTCTGTGGGTTTGATGGATATTTCAGCAAAGGACGTGTCGTTAAATTCGTGACCAACCATAGTCTATGGAATAGAGAGACTAAAGGCGCGCTCCACTAAGTGTTCAAAATAATCATGTTCTGTGTAATTAAATAGGATTTTGATGGTTCTGAAAGCTTAGTAGAATGCACCTTAAGTATGTTTTCGATACCCGAACACCTGGCGGCGCCCATGCTTGCTTGCGTCGCAATCTTAGTTGTGTCAAAAAATGTAACATACGGCCACTGATTTACTACCAAACGTTTGGTAGTAAATCAATGCATACGGCATTGAAGTCAAATCAATTATACGCTTTGAATCTCAGCGCAACTTTACTTCACCTTCGCTTTATCGCTTAACCATCAGTTAGATAATAAGATCTTCATCACGACACGTGTACAGTAAATTATTGAAAATAATCAGCATATTAAGTATTTAACATGTCAAGTTGATACAAATCCGAAATTATTTATACAACATATTGCAATAAGGGGCCACTGTGTCCTTCCGGTAGTCTTTCTGCAATTATTGTCGATTCAAATATAAAAATATTAATGTGTTAAGTAATAACTTCTTTTCAGTTTTTGAAGCCTTCGCCTGATTTCAGGTCATTGTCGTATTAGCAGCGAACTGGATGACATACGATCAATAGGTGAATCGGACGGAAATTGGAAAGAAAAGGACGAACAATTACACTATTCAACAATTTGTATTTCCTTTATTAGAATTAACACCTTTCCTGCCAAATTCGAGCACACTATTCAATTTATAAATGTTTTTATGTAAATAGAGTTTTAGCAATAATTCAAATTAAAAAGTCTTCAAAGCTAAGTCCTTTCAACTCCTATTTGATAGCCGCATGAATAGTTACAAGATAAAGATTAAAGAAAGTGTACGCCAGAGTAGTTATAATAAAAATTGCACCGACAACCTTTATTACCTGGCACGAATTTGAAAAAAAAACCGGCTAAATGAAAGTTGGACTCGCGCATTGAGGGTTTTGTCCAACTTATCTAAGTATACAAGTTCCTAACAATGTACATATTTACGGATTTCATTTCAATTTTATTGTACTACTAACATGTACTACTCTTGCAAATTTCGTAATTCCAGGTTAACGGGAAGTACCATACATGTTTTGATTTCCTTGTGAATATCCAAAATATGGGAAAGTATGTAATGTATAAGGTCAGAAAAAAAATAGAAATAAAAATAAAATAAATATATTTTGATCGCGTTGATTTAAAATTTAATATTATTATAAATTTCAGTTTGATATCTCTATACGCATTTCCGAGAAAAGGGATCTTGACGGACAGATGTATAGACGGACAACGAAGTGATCCTATAGGAGATTCGCGGTGTCTGAGGAGTTTAATGTCACAGGTTACATTTGAACTATTGTTCTAATGTCACGGAAGCGATAGCGAGTGATCGATATGAGTTAGGGGGCAGCCCCCCCCCGTTTTTTCGATTCGAGGTACGGAACCTTAAAAAAGTCAAATGAAAGAATTTAATGCCTAGCTGTCTATCAAACCTATCAGCATTACCACTGAAAAAGTAATCAAACCAATGGATTATTATTTTTTCAGGGGTATTACTGTTAGGTTTGATATTGAGGGGTATTACTGTTAGGTTTACCGGAGGGTGACTCTGTACCAGGGTCGTGTATATGGGTACCTCCGTCTTACCTATTTCTGCCGCAAAGCAGCAGTGCTGTGTTCCGGTTTGAAGGGTAAGATATGGCATTGAAATAACTGGGTACCGTGACTTTACATCTTAAGTCACAAGTTGGCAACGTACACTGTGGTTCTTGTGCGGGATGCAGTTTTGCTGCGAATCTCACAGGAGCCACATGTATTATAGGTGACTGTTTCCACTTACCATCAGGTGGGCAGTTTGCTTGTTTGCCAACTTAATTGCAATAAAAAAATCTAAATCAGACAGCTTTACGAGAGGGAGGCTCAATATTAAAGTCGTCTGCCCGGCTTCTTCTATCTTACATTTCTATCACCAAGTAGCTGGGCTTGCATTGTTGTGTTCCGGCTTAAAGGGTAAGACAGACATTGAAATTATTGGGTACTGTGATTTGTCATCTTATGTCACACGTTGGCAACGTACATTGGGGTCCTTGACTTTTAAAGGTTGTATATTTACAAATGCAACAGGCACCGTATGTACTATAGCAGGGTTTCTTAAACTTTTTGCAGTCACGGACCCCTTTCACAATTTAAAAAATTCCACGGACCCTGTTTTACAATATTTTTGGAAACGAAGAACACCTTATTTATATTGATTAAAAAAATACTTTAATTGATCCTTGCATTACACTCACTACTAAGCTAATGAGAAGGGTGCAGCTGTTTGGCCTCAATGAGAACGTTAAATTGTGGGATTGTCTTCGACAAGGCAAGACGCATGTCATGTTTACGTCGAGTTGACTACACAATGTTTACAGACTGACCTACTACGGACCACTGATACACAAGCTACGGACCCCTAAGGGGTCCGTGGGCCCCACTTTAAGAAACCCTGTGCTATAGGCAGCTGTAGCTACTAACCACCAGGTCATCGTGCTTGTTTGCCAAATTTGTTTTATTAAAACAATAATAAATAACAAATTGTTAATGTAAATATAAAATTTCACATTATAACTGTGTTTTCAATTAGAGAAATTTCGATGGACATTAAAATTCGGAATCACCTAATTTATTCTATTGCATGCTAATCCACTTTGGGAGTGTTTCTTGACCTCTTTACGGTACGGTTTAATTAAATTTTATGGAATAAATTTATTCATCATAATAATCTCATTTGATTTTCACGGAAATACTTCAATTTGTATTAAGCGTTAGGATTTTTGATTTCATAACACTTTTCTGTTTAATTTAATCAAATTGTTTAATTAGAAATGTATTGTCGTGATCAAGAAGTCTTATTTCGATTCACAGAGTACCTAATGATTTGTCTGTCTAAAATATACCTTAAGTATTATAAAAATAATTTTATTTTATTTAATTTCTAGGCTTTAATTATTTTACATCTGAAATGGTTCACGTTTGGAACGATTAATGAATTGCAGCGTCCAACTTGTAGTTTAACATCTTCAGCTAAATTTCATTAGTAAATCAACTTGCTGCTAAAATCTCAAAAGCACAAGTTTTTGCGCAAACACAAGTAGCATGAGTATAATTTGCCCAAACACAAGTGGTACAAGTATAATTTACGCAAACACAAGTGAACTCTGTTCTCTCACTCGAATGTCCGATGGAACGGCTAAATACTAAAACTGGAGTTGAACGAGACGCAGAACCTTGTGTTTTAAACGTTTTGAAGTACTCGCAGTCAGTTGCACAAAGGTTCGTTAAAATTTGTGATTTATTAAAGCTGTCACGTTCTTTCACATATTGACAGGGCAAAACATCATGATACTTAGAGAAGCATTAAACATAATGGACATTTCTGCAACTGCCTGTAAGGTATATTCAATTTAATGGTCTACCAGAAACTCTTAACAATGATAACAATTGCTTAACTTTATCTAATATAATATCTGCTATCATTTTAGCGTATCAAGATTGAAGCGTTATTAGCTAGAGCCACCAAACCCCTGAAGTTTTAAATAGTTAAAATAAGTAATTAAGCGGTAGATAAAAATTGTCGAACGCTTCATGGAATCTTTTTATTAAATCACATTTGCACATAGATTATTATATGATTTAAACAAAATTAAATTTTGGGGAGCCTACGCTACACCTGTTCGGAAATTGTTGGGAAGGACTTCTCAGTATACTCGTATCTACAGTAAGCTGAGAAGTTCTCATTCAAAGTACGGAAACTACAGTGTTGAGCTTAATTAAAGCGAAACTTAGTCCCCGAGCAAAGTAGCTTGTCAAATTTTATGGTTCTATATCAACGGGAATAACTAAAACTCAGTTAGATAACTCTATGTTTCTGAGAAAAAGGGTTTTAACCGACAGACAGACGGATAGATGGACAACGAAGTGATGCTATAAGGTTTCGGTGTTTTTCCATTTGAGATACGGAACCCTTAAATTAATGGACACCTTTTTTCTTTTTTAACCTTATCAAGAGCCCCCACTCCTTTTTTAACTTTAAATCGTCTGTGCAATTTCAAAACATTAGGCAAGGGAATAGTAAGAGACATCTGTGAGAAAAACGGATCTTTGCATTAAGCTGTTTACTTAGTTAAAAAGAAAAAAGTCTAAAAATACAAAAAAGGATTTTCTAAATTAAAATTGCAGCAAAAACTCAGTCGTTATGCAGTTTTTTAATGGTAACCCCAACAAATAACATTGACAACTATTAAAAGCTTATAGTAAAGAAGCCAAGACGTTTTTTGGCTTTACTGTAAATTTTTACTCTTTTCTCCTTACTCGCTTTTGAAATTGCACAGCTGAAATCACTTTGACTCGGTAGTTTTTTTGTTATGTTAACAAAGCAAATAATATGGCTGAGATATGTTTTTATTAACTAACTGATGAGCTAATTATACTGTAGTCGTTTTTCATACCTTGTCATCAATCATCATCACTGTTAAGATTTGTCATAAGATTAATTTTGAAATTATATGGAGGAGCTAGATCTATGTTCATTTCCCTCGTATATAGAGGCGGTTATGTTATTCACCTACGTGATTCAGTTAGCAGCCGTCCAATTTCAATGCGCCATCAATCATGATTATGGGTGACAGACGCCCGTGACGACAAGGGGTCAGTGTTCCGATTGCAATTTCTCGATGTTACCTGTGATTTCAACATGTGTTCATTGTTGAAAAAGGTCATACCTATAATCTACACTATTATTTTAAACAGGAAAGACTTGTTTGTGTGTAAGTAACGAATAAACTCAAAAACTACTAAACCGATTTCAAAAATTCTTCCGCCATTAGAATGCTACATTATTCCCGATTAACATAGGCTACAAAAAATTGTTTTTTCTGCGGGAAAATATAAAATTCCCACGAAAAAACAAAAACGACGCGGGTGAAGCTGCGTAAAGTAAAGCTGGTGTGACATATTTCAGTTGATTCGTCCGATATCTAATAGGGATCTTAATTAAAATCACGATTGCTTTAAATATTCCAAAAATAAAATCATTAGTGTTCGACTTTAAAAGTATGGGAATGGAATTCCTGAATTCAAATAGCTTTAATTGCTTTCTGTAGGTACTCTTTTTGTGACGTTTCACGATTTGTCCGCAGAGCTGATGTGAATTTTAATTAACAGGTCACTAAAATGTAAAATGTTATAAAGCCTCAAAGGTGGGAAGAATCCGCGGCCCTACCGCCTATTTCGATGCGATCACTCGCTATCTTTATCGTGACATTGGAACAATAGTGCTAATGTCACGATAACGATTAGAACTATTGCTTTAATGTAACGATAACGATTGATCGCTAATGGTAGGGAAGCCGATCACAATCGAACGGCTTGGAATTCCTAAGGGGACGCCTATTAAAGTTCGTACAGCGGCAATGAGGAATTATGATAATCCCTACATAAGGCGAGGTTTCCCAGGAAATCTACTCGTGTACGGCGCATGCATTATTGCAAGGTTTATAGTTGATAATTACATAGCTTGTAATGTCGCTTACGCGCTGTGACCGAACTAAAACGTTGATTTTTACACGTTTTAGTCGATTTTTGAATACTGGAGTACAACATTTTAAAGGGATAATTCTCTAGATCCTCTTCGAGATATATAATTTACATCTTCATTAATACTATGCTATTTAAGTCATCCTTCGTCTCAATGCCAACCGCAATACAAAATTCGGCATTGTTGAATATTTTTCACGAAACTAACGTTATCAAAGCGGCTTTATTCTTTCCATTGTTGGTGTCTTTGTTGATGGAAACGCGAGTGTTTGGTGAAATAAATTATCCGTTCAATACCTTTGTCCTGTCGACGGTGGTAACTGTAAATTGAGACAGCACAGCCAATTGGCGTGTTTAAATAAAACATTTCTTGCAGAGAATTCGTCTCTGGTTTGTAAATGCTGGCTTTATGGGAGGTTTTAGTATGATTTAGTATGCTTATGAATCAATGAACCTTTTTTTTTCACTGACTATGTAGGCCGCTTGTTTGTGCGGTAGTATTTCGTTTTTGAATTAGACTCTGTTACTATTTTGGATATTAATTGCAAATATTTCTTTTTTTGTCTTTGATTATTGTTGATGGAATTCACTATTATTTCGGCTTCGTTTTCATATGCTATTCTGCGATTTGTCGATGGGAAACTTGTATTTTCGGAGGAACCTTAACTTCTTGGGGAGGCCTGTGATCAGACAGTCGGTGGATAATGGCTGGAATGATAGATAAGATAAGATATTTATTTCCATTAAAACAAATACAATTCATACAAACAACATTATTCTAGATCAAAATACTAATTTTCAATTATCTACTTCTAGAATAAAATAAAATGTGCACTGTACAATAATATTCTATATAACTAATGGGCCCCAAACTAGGCTAAGCCTGAATCTTGGTGACACCGGTTTTTAGCGGGTTACAGATAGAGTGCGCGGCTACGTGATCGCATCGTTCTTCACTTAAATTACTTAAATCGTGATTAATCGTGACTGAAATAAGACAAGTTAATACTGTACCCGGGATACACAAACTTGTGCAATGGTAGCATGCTGCAAGTAGTTAGCAACTGAAGTTGCGAAAAGCTAATGATGATGATGATGATATAAGCAGCGTGTAGAAATGATTGACCTACAAAACATACGGACGTAGTGTTGCATTAAACAAATGTGAAGCATGCAAGGTCCTACAATTTCATGTGTTTGTACACGCCTTCACTCACACAGTAAGGCAAACCGCCGTCATTTCTCGACGAGCAAGACACGCACACATGCAAATGTGCTGCCATTTGCATGCTTCACTCTTGATTCAACAACGTTTCGTCCGTCTTTTTTGCAGGACTGTGATAAAAGTATACTTTTATTTGCATTATAGTTTTAGCAGATATTTTTTTTAAATCTTTATTTGCCATACAAGCCTTAGGGTTAGAGAATTGAATAATTGCACTTGTTTGGATCGGAGTCTCTCAATAAATTAACCATAATTAATACTATGGTTGTAACATAAATTTCCCTACAGGAAATTTCTAATCAGGTTCCTACTGCCATCTAGTGACATTTCCATGTATTAGTTACCTTTTTTATCTAAATTCAGAAAACATTGAACGCGCCTTGGGTTATAATAGTTTTTTATGTATATCGTGTCATTGATTATTTTCAAATTTAGTTCAGGAACTTTTAATTCAATAAATATCGATAGTTTACTTGGTTTTTTTATCTATGTTTATTAGTCTATGTTATCTCAGAATAGTTAGTCTGTGGAGTGTGGACTGGCTGAGCCGAGACAGCCATATTTTCTGTTTTGACGTTGACGGTCGAACGCTTGTGTCTGTTGGCTAAATAGCCTAAATTATTTTATTAAAACAAATCTGTAAGTATCACACCGTGAAATGGTTAATTCTTCATTTTGATTCTTTTAATTGATTGTCTCGTATTCAGCGCAGCGTTTTAACCAGGTATTCCTTTACAGCAAGCATCGATAAGCGAACACCTAATCTTCCACACAGTTGGATTTACTCAATTTCATATAAGGGCCTCTAACCCATTTTACGTAAGTTATGTTCATGATTATATTATTCCTATGACGCCTTTTCGATATTTCAATCCTTGCTTTCTAAATTTTCAGCCGTTCGTTCTTATGATTATGAAGCACGTACGACATAGTGTAGCGTCGTTAAAATAGACACCAGCCAGCAATCTACCAGCACAGCCAGGCAGACCCACTTTCCTCCGACAGGTACGTTACCGTTTTCTGAGATCGATTCCTGTGGTAGTGTTTTAAATTTGTTCTTAGATTTCATATTTTTAATTGAAAGGTTATCCTACATGATTGCCAGCCATTCGGTGAACATTGACCTTTCAAATTGAAGTGAACCACATTACCATAATATTCCTAATATTCTCATCAGTTACCCCTACTTACTTGTATTGCAATTTTTTATAGTGATTGCTCATACCTATTCGTGTAATATTTCAGGAGGAATTCCCTACCCCGTGGTTATTGAATACCCCGGAGTCAGACTCAACTACTGAACCCGATTGCCCCGACTTCTCTTCTACCACCAGTGTCCGGTGGCCCGGAGCCTGTGGTGTCTCCAGAGCAGGATCTCCCCGAATTTCACAGCTGAGTCCACTCCAAATAAGATTATTATCAAACATAATTCTACCATCCTTAGGTAAAGGCATTTAGGGAGTTAACTAAAGAGAGAGCGTTATCGATCAAATCGTGCAAAGAACCTGTACCATATTGTCAAAAAGATATTAGTGATACAAATCCTCACCACTGATTGGCAGCCGTAGGCCACAATCAGTGCGCCCACTAATATTGTGTTCCCTTGGGAAAAAAAAAATCCCTATGTCGGCTTTGCCGGATTAAACCACATATTTTGACATTTCACTCTTTTATTAATCACCTTATATCTATTAACCCTATGCTCATTACTCAAAAAAATTGAGTATTACATGGCGCCCGAACATATGGAGATTTGCACGATTTGAATGATCCTATGCTCATTACAATGCTTAGGAGGCTAGATAGCCTAAATTATTTTATTAAAACAAATCTGTAAGTATCACACCGTGAAATGGTTAATTCTTCATTTTGATTCTTTTAATTGATTGTCTCGTATTCAGCGCAGCGTTTTAACCAGGTATTCCTTTTCAGCAAGCATCGATAAGCGAACACCTAATCTTCCACACAGTTGGATTTACTCAATTTCATATAAGGGCCTCTAACCCATTTTACGTAAGTTATGTTCATGATTATATTATTCCTATGACGCCTAATCGATATTTCAATCCTTGCTTTCTAAATTTTCAGCCGTTCGTTCTTATGATTATGAAGCACGTACGACATAGTGTAGCGTCGTTAAAATAGACACCAGCCAGCAATCTACCAGCACAGCCAGGCAGACCCACTTTCCTCCGACAGGTACGTTACCGTTTTCTGAGATCGATTCCTGTGGTAGTGTTTTAAATTTGTTCTTAGATTTCATATTTTTAATTGAAAGGTTATCCTACATGATTGCCAGCCATTCGGTGAACATTGACCTTTCAAATTGAAGTGAACCACATTACCATAATATTCCTAATATTCTCATCAGTTACCCCTACTTACTTGTATTGCAATTTTTTATAGTGATTGCTCATACCTATTCGTGTAATATTTCAGGAGGAATTCCCTACCCCGTGGTTATTGAATACCCCGGAGTCAGACTCAACTACTGAACCCGATTGCCCCGACTTCTCTTCTACCACCAGTGTCCGGTGGCCCGGAGCCTGTGGTGTCTCCAGAGCAGGATCTCCCCGAATTTCACAGCTGAGTCCACTCCAAATAAGATTATTATCAAACATAATTCTACCATCCTTAGGTAAAGGCATTTAGGGAGTTAACTAAAGAGAGAGCGTTATCGATCAAATCGTGCAAAGAACCTGTACCATATTGTCAAAAAGATATTAGTGATACAAATCCTCACCACTGATTGGCAGCCGTAGGCCACAATCAGTGCGCCCACTAATATTGTGTTCCCTTGGGAAAAAAAAAATCCCTATGTCGGCTTTGCCGGATTAAACCACATATTTTGACATTTCACTCTTTTATTAATCACCTTATATCTATTAACCCTATGCTCATTACTCAAAAAAATTGAGTATTACATGGCGCCCGAACATATGGAGATTTGCACGATTTGAATGATCCTATGCTCATTACAATGCTTAGGAGGCTAGATAGCCTAAATTATTTTATTAAAACAAATCTGTAAGTATCACACCGTGAAATGGTTAATTCTTCATTTTGATTCTTTTAATTGATTGTCTCGTATTCAGCGCAGCGTTTTAACCAGGTATTCCTTTTCAGCAAGCATCGATAAGCGAACACCTAATCTTCCACACAGTTGGATTTACTCAATTTCATATAAGGGCCTCTAACCCATTTTACGTAAGTTATGTTCATGATTATATTATTCCTATGACGCCTTTTCGATATTTCAATCCTTGCTTTCTAAATTTTCAGCCGTTCGTTCTTATGATTATGAAGCACGTACGACATAGTGTAGCGTCGTTAAAATAGACACCAGCCAGCAATCTACCAGCACAGCCAGGCAGACCCACTTTCCTCCGACAGGTACGTTACCGTTTTCTGAGATCGATTCCTGTGGTAGTGTTTTAAATTTGTTCTTAGATTTCATATTTTTAATTGAAAGGTTATCCTACATGATTGCCAGCCATTCGGTGAACATTGACCTTTCAAATTGAAGTGAACCACATTACCATAATATTCCTAATATTCTCATCAGTTACCCCTACTTACTTGTATTGCAATTTTTTATAGTGATTGCTCATACCTATTCGTGTAATATTTCAGGAGGAATTCCCTACCCCGTGGTTATTGAATACCCCGGAGTCAGACTCAACTACTGAACCCGATTGCCCCGACTTCTCTTCTACCACCAGTGTCCGGTGGCCCGGAGCCTGTGGTGTCTCCAGAGCAGGATCTCCCCGAATTTCACAGCTGAGTCCACTCCAAATAAGATTATTATCAAACATAATTCTACCATCCTTAGGTAAAGGCATTTAGGGAGTTAACTAAAGAGAGAGCGTTATCGATCAAATCGTGCAAAGAACCTGTACCATATTGTCAAAAAGATATTAGTGATACAAATCCTCACCACTGATTGGCAGCCGTAGGCCACAATCAGTGCGCCCACTAATATTGTGTTCCCTTGGGAAAAAAAAAATCCCTATGTCGGCTTTGCCGGATTAAACCACATATTTTGACATTTCACTCTTTTATTAATCACCTTATATCTATTAACCCTATGCTCATTACTCAAAAAAATTGAGTATTACATGGCGCCCGAACATATGGAGATTTGCACGATTTGAATGATCCTATGCTCATTACAATGCTTAGGAGGCTAGATAGCCTAA
Source organism: Schoenobius gigantellus (assembly GCA_963935595.1). NCBI lineage: Eukaryota > Metazoa > Arthropoda > Insecta > Lepidoptera > Crambidae > Schoenobius > Schoenobius gigantellus. The sequence goes on along the minus strand of OZ012563.1, from coordinate 10,408,918 downwards.
ATTATTTTATTAAAACAAATCTGTAAGTATCACACCGTGAAATGGTTAATTCTTCATTTTGATTCTTTTAATTGATTGTCTCGTATTCAGCGCAGCGTTTTAACCAGGTATTCCTTTTCAGCAAGCATCGATAAGCGAACACCTAATCTTCCACACAGTTGGATTTACTCAATTTCATATAAGGGCCTCTAACCCATTTTACGTAAGTTATGTTCATGATTATATTATTCCTATGACGCCTTATCGATATTTCAATCCTTGCTTTCTAAATTTTCAGCCGTTCGTTCTTATGATTATGAAGCACGTACGACATAGTGTAGCGTCGTTAAAATAGACACCAGCCAGCAATCTACCAGCACAGCCAGGCAGACCCACTTTCCTCCGACAGGTACGTTACCGTTTTCTGAGATCGATTCCTGTGGTAGTGTTTTAAATTTGTTCTTAGATTTCATATTTTTAATTGAAAGGTTATCCTACATGATTGCCAGCCATTCGGTGAACATTGACCTTTCAAATTGAAGTGAACCACATTACCATAATATTCCTAATATTCTCATCAGTTACCCCTACTTACTTGTATTGCAATTTTTTATAGTGATTGCTCATACCTATTCGTGTAATATTTCAGGAGGAATTCCCTACCCCGTGGTTATTGAATACCCCGGAGTCAGACTCAACTACTGAACCCGATTGCCCCGACTTCTCTTCTACCACCAGTGTCCGGTGGCCCGGAGCCTGTGGTGTCTCCAGAGCAGGATCTCCCCGAATTTCACAGCTGAGTCCACTCCAAATAAGATTATTATCAAACATAATTCTACCATCCTTAGGTAAAGGCATTTAGGGAGTTAACTAAAGAGAGATCGTTATCGATCAAATCGTGCAAAGAACCTGTACCATATTGTCAAAAAGATATTAGTGATAAAAATCCTCACCACTGATTGGCAGCCGTAGGCCACAATCAGTGCGCCCACTAATATTGTGTTCCCTTGGGAAAAAAAAAATCCCTATGTCGGCTTTGCCGGATTAAACCACATATTTTGACATTTCACTCTTTTATTAATCACCTTATATCTATTAACCCTATGCTCATTACTCAAAAAAATTGAGTATTACATGGCGCCCGAACATATGGAGATTTGCACGATTTGAATGATCCTATGCTCATTACAATGCTTAGGAGGCTAGATAGCCTAAATTATTTTATTAAAACAAATCTGTAAGTATCACACCGTGAAATGGTTAATTCTTCATTTTGATTCTTTTAATTGATTGTCTCGTATTCAGCGCAGCGTTTTAACCAGGTATTCCTTTTCAGCAAGCATCGATAAGCGAACACCTAATCTTCCACACAGTTGGATTTACTCAATTTCATATAAGGGCCTCTAACCCATTTTACGTAAGTTATGTTCATGATTATATTATTCCTATGACGCCTTTTCGATATTTCAATCCTTGCTTTCTAAATTTTCAGCCGTTCGTTCTTATGATTATGAAGCACGTACGACATAGTGTAGCGTCGTTAAAATAGACACCAGCCAGCAATCTACCAGCACAGCCAGGCAGACCCACTTTCCTCCGACAGGTACGTTACCGTTTTCTGAGATCGATTCCTGTGGTAGTGTTTTAAATTTGTTCTTAGATTTCATATTTTTAATTGTAAGGTTATCCTACATGATTGCCAGCCATTCGGTGAACATTGACCTTTCAAATTGAAGTGAACCACATTACCATAATATTCCTAATATTCTCATCAGTTACCCCTACTTACTTGTATTGCAATTTTTTATAGTGATTGCTCATACCTATTCGTGTAATATTTCAGGAGGAATTCCCTACCCCGTGGTTATTGAATACCCCGGAGTCAGACTCAACTACTGAACCCGATTGCCCCGACTTCTCTTCTACCACCAGTGTCCGGTGGCCCGGAGCCTGTGGTGTCTCCAGAGCAGGATCTCCCCGAATTTCACAGCTGAGTCCACTCCAAATAAGATTATTATCAAACATAATTCTACCATCCTTAGGTAAAGGCATTTAGGGAGTTAACTAAAGAGAGAGCGTTATCGATCAAATCGTGCAAAGAACCTGTACCATATTGTCAAAAAGATATTAGTGATACAAATCCTCACCACTGATTGGCAGCCGTAGGCCACAATCAGTGCGCCCACTAATATTGTGTTCCCTTGGGAAAAAAAAAATCCCTATGTCGGCTTTGCCGGATTAAACCACATATTTTGACATTTCACTCTTTTATTAATCACCTTATATCTATCAACCCTATGCTCATTACTCAAAAAAATTGAGTATTACATGGCGCCCGAACATATGGAGATTTGCACGATTTGAATGATCCTATGCTCATTACAATGCTTAGGAGGCTAGATAGCCTAAATTATTTTATTAAAACAAATCTGTAAGTATCACACCGTGAAATGGTTAATTCTTCATTTTGATTCTTTTAATTGATTGTCTCGTATTCAGCGCAGCGTTTTAACCAGGTATTCCTTTTCAGCAAGCATCGATAAGCGAACACCTAATCTTCCACACAGTTGGATTTACTCAATTTCATATAAGGGCCTCTAACCCATTTTACGTAAGTTATGTTCATGATTATATTATTCCTATGACGCCTTTTCGATATTTCAATCCTTGCTTTCTAAATTTTCAGCCGTTCGTTCTTATGATTATGAAGCACGTACGACATAGTGTAGCGTCGTTAAAATAGACACCAGCCAGCAATCTACCAGCACAGCCAGGCAGACCCACTTTCCTCCGACAGGTACGTTACCGTTTTCTGAGATCGATTCCTGTGGTAGTGTTTTAAATTTGTTCTTAGATTTCATATTTTTAATTGAAAGGTTATCCTACATGATTGCCAGCCATTCGGTGAACATTGACCTTTCAAATTGAAGTGAATCACATTACCATAATATTCCTAATATTCTCATCAGTTACCCCTACTTACTTGTATTGCAATTTTTTATAGTGATTGCTCATACCTATTCGTGTAATATTTCAGGAGGAATTCCCTACCCCGTGGTTATTGAATACCCCGGAGTCAGACTCAACTACTGAACCCGATTGCCCCGACTTCTCTTCTACCACCAGTGTCCGGTGGCCCGGAGCCTGTGGTGTCTCCAGAGCAGGATCTCCCCGAATTTCACAGCTGAGTCCACTCCAAATAAGATTATTATCAAACATAATTCTACCATCCTTAGGTAAAGGCATTTAGGGAGTTAACTAAAGAGAGAGCGTTATCGATCAAATCGTGCAAAGAACCTGTACCATATTGTCAAAAAGATATTAGTGATACAAATCCTCACCACTGATTGGCAGCCGTAGGCCACAATCAGTGCGCCCACTAATATTGTGTTCCCTTGGGAAAAAAAAAATCCCTATGTCGGCTTTGCCGGATTAAACCACATATTTTGACATTTCACTCTTTTATTAATCACCTTATATCTATTAACCCTATGCTCATTACTCAAAAAAATTGAGTATTACATGGCGCCCGAACATATGGAGATTTGCACGATTTGAATGATCCTATGCTCATTACAATGCTTAGGAGGCTAGATAGCCTAAATTATTTTATTAAAACAAATCTGTAAGTATCACACCGTGAAATGGTTAATTCTTCATTTTGATTCTTTTAATTGATTGTCTCGTATTCAGCGCAGCGTTTTAACCAGGTATTCCTTTTCAGCAAGCATCGATAAGCGAACACCTAATCTTCCACACAGTTGGATTTACTCAATTTCATATAAGGGCCTCTAACCCATTTTACGTAAGTTATGTTCATGATTATATTATTCCTATGACGCCTTTTCGATATTTCAATCCTTGCTTTCTAAATTTTCAGCCGTTCGTTCTTATGATTATGAAGCACGTACGACATAGTGTAGCGTCGTTAAAATAGACACCAGCCAGCAATCTACCAGCACAGCCAGGCAGACCCACTTTCCTCCGACAGGTACGTTACCGTTTTCTGAGATCGATTCCTGTGGTAGTGTTTTAAATTTGTTCTTAGATTTCATATTTTTAATTGTAAGGTTATCCTACATGATTGCCAGCCATTCGGTGAACATTGACCTTTCAAATTGAAGTGAACCACATTACCATAATATTCCTAATATTCTCATCAGTTACCCCTACTTACTTGTATTGCAATTTTTTATAGTGATTGCTCATACCTATTCGTGTAATATTTCAGGAGGAATTCCCTACCCCGTGGTTATTGAATACCCCGGAGTCAGACTCAACTACTGAACCCGATTGCCCCGACTTCTCTTCTACCACCAGTGTCCGGTGGCCCGGAGCCTGTGGTGTCTCCAGAGCAGGATCTCCCCGAATTTCACAGCTGAGTCCACTCCAAATAAGATTATTATCAAACATAATTCTACCATCCTTAGGTAAAGGCATTTAGGGAGTTAACTAAAGAGAGAGCGTTATCGATCAAATCGTGCAAAGAACCTGTACCATATTGTCAAAAAGATATTAGTGATACAAATCCTCACCACTGATTGGCAGCCGTAGGCCACAATCAGTGCGCCCACTAATATTGTGTTCCCTTGGGAAAAAAAAAATCCCTATGTCGGCTTTGCCGGATTAAACCACATATTTTGACATTTCACTCTTTTATTAATCACCTTATATCTATTAACCCTATGCTCATTACTCAAAAAAATTGAGTATTACATGGCGCCCGAACATATGGAGATTTGCACGATTTGAATGATCCTATGCTCATTACAATGCTTAGGAGGCTAGATAGCCTAAATTATTTTATTAAAACAAATCTGTAAGTATCACACCGTGAAATGGTTAATTCTTCATTTTGATTCTTTTAATTGATTGTCTCGTATTCAGCGCAGCGTTTTAACCAGGTATTCCTTTTCAGCAAGCATCGATAAGCGAACACCTAATCTTCCACACAGTTGGATTTACTCAATTTCATATAAGGGCCTCTAACCCATTTTACGTAAGTTATGTTCATGATTATATTATTCCTATGACGCCTTTTCGATATTTCAATCCTTGCTTTCTAAATTTTCAGCCGTTCGTTCTTATGATTATGAAGCACGTACGACATAGTGTAGCGTCGTTAAAATAGACACCAGCCAGCAATCTACCAGCACAGCCAGGCAGACCCACTTTCCTCCGACAGGTACGTTACCGTTTTCTGAGATCGATTCCTGTGGTAGTGTTTTAAATTTGTTCTTAGATTTCATATTTTTAATTGAAAGGTTATCCTACATGATTGCCAGCCATTCGGTGAACATTGACCTTTCAAATTGAAGTGAATCACATTACCATAATATTCCTAATATTCTCATCAGTTACCCCTACTTACTTGTATTGCAATTTTTTATAGTGATTGCTCATACCTATTCGTGTAATATTTCAGGAGGAATTCCCTACCCCGTGGTTATTGAATACCCCGGAGTCAGACTCAACTACTGAACCCGATTGCCCCGACTTCTCTTCTACCACCAGTGTCCGGTGGCCCGGAGCCTGTGGTGTCTCCAGAGCAGGATCTCCCCGAATTTCACAGCTGAGTCCACTCCAAATAAGATTATTATCAAACATAATTCTACCATCCTTAGGTAAAGGCATTTAGGGAGTTAACTAAAGAGAGAGCGTTATCGATCAAATCGTGCAAAGAACCTGTACCATATTGTCAAAAAGATATTAGTGATACAAATCCTCACCACTGATTGGCAGCCGTAGGCCACAATCAGTGCGCCCACTAATATTGTGTTCCCTTGGGAAAAAAAAAATCCCTATGTCGGCTTTGCCGGATTAAACCACATATTTTGACATTTCACTCTTTTATTAATCACCTTATATCTATTAACCCTATGCTCATTACTCAAAAAAATTGAGTATTACATGGCGCCCGAACATATGGAGATTTGCACGATTTGAATGATCCTATGCTCATTACAATGCTTAGGAGGCTAGATAGCCTAAATTATTTTATTAAAACAAATCTGTAAGTATCACACCGTGAAATGGTTAATTCTTCATTTTGATTCTTTTAATTGATTGTCTCGTATTCAGCGCAGCGTTTTAACCAGGTATTCCTTTTCAGCAAGCATCGATAAGCGAACACCTAATCTTCCACACAGTTGGATTTACTCAATTTCATATAAGGGCCTCTAACCCATTTTACGTAAGTTATGTTCATGATTATATTATTCCTATGACGCCTTATCGATATTTCAATCCTTGCTTTCTAAATTTTCAGCCGTTCGTTCTTATGATTATGAAGCACGTACGACATAGTGTAGCGTCGTTAAAATAGACACCAGCCAGCAATCTACCAGCACAGCCAGGCAGACCCACTTTCCTCCGACAGGTACGTTACCGTTTTCTGAGATCGATTCCTGTGGTAGTGTTTTAAATTTGTTCTTAGATTGCCAGCCATTCGGTGAACATTGACCTTTCAAATTGAAGTGAACCACATTACCATAATATTCCTAATATTCTCATCAGTTACCCCTACTTACTTGTATTGCAATTTTTTATAGTGATTGCTCATACCTATTCGTGTAATATTTCAGGAGGAATTCCCTACCCCGTGGTTATTGAATACCCCGGAGTCAGACTCAACTACTGAACCCGATTGCCCCGACTTCTCTTCTACCACCAGTGTCCGGTGGCCCGGAGCCTGTGGTGTCTCCAGAGCAGGATCTCCCCGAATTTCACAGCTGAGTCCACTCCAAATAAGATTATTATCAAACATAATTCTACCATCCTTAGGTAAAGGCATTTAGGGAGTTAACTAAAGAGAGATCGTTATCGATCAAATCGTGCAAAGAACCTGTACCATATTGTCAAAAAGATATTAGTGATAAAAATCCTCACCACTGATTGGCAGCCGTAGGCCACAATCAGTGCGCCCACTAATATTGTGTTCCCTTGGGAAAAAAAAAATCCCTATGTCGGCTTTGCCGGATTAAACCACATATTTTGACATTTCACTCTTTTATTAATCACCTTATATCTATTAACCCTATGCTCATTACTCAAAAAAATTGAGTATTACATGGCGCCCGAACATATGGAGATTTGCACGATTTGAATGATCCTATGCTCATTACAATGCTTAGGAGGCTAGATAGCCTAAATTATTTTATTAAAACAAATCTGTAAGTATCACACCGTGAAATGGTTAATTCTTCATTTTGATTCTTTTAATTGATTGTCTCGTATTCAGCGCAGCGTTTTAACCAGGTATTCCTTTTCAGCAAGCATCGATAAGCGAACACCTAATCTTCCACACAGTTGGATTTACTCAATTTCATATAAGGGCCTCTAACCCATTTTACGTAAGTTATGTTCATGATTATATTATTCCTATGACGCCTTTTCGATATTTCAATCCTTGCTTTCTAAATTTTCAGCCGTTCGTTCTTATGATTATGAAGCACGTACGACATAGTGTAGCGTCGTTAAAATAGACACCAGCCAGCAATCTACCAGCACAGCCAGGCAGACCCACTTTCCTCCGACAGGTACGTTACCGTTTTCTGAGATCGATTCCTGTGGTAGTGTTTTAAATTTGTTCTTAGATTTCATATTTTTAATTGTAAGGTTATCCTACATGATTGCCAGCCATTCGGTGAACATTGACCTTTCAAATTGAAGTGAACCACATTACCATAATATTCCTAATATTCTCATCAGTTACCCCTACTTACTTGTATTGCAATTTTTTATAGTGATTGCTCATACCTATTCGTGTAATATTTCAGGAGGAATTCCCTACCCCGTGGTTATTGAATACCCCGGAGTCAGACTCAACTACTGAACCCGATTGCCCCGACTTCTCTTCTACCACCAGTGTCCGGTGGCCCGGAGCCTGTGGTGTCTCCAGAGCAGGATCTCCCCGAATTTCACAGCTGAGTCCACTCCAAATAAGATTATTATCAAACATAATTCTACCATCCTTAGGTAAAGGCATTTAGGGAGTTAACTAAAGAGAGAGCGTTATCGATCAAATCGTGCAAAGAACCTGTACCATATTGTCAAAAAGATATTAGTGATACAAATCCTCACCACTGATTGGCAGCCGTAGGCCACAATCAGTGCGCCCACTAATATTGTGTTCCCTTGGGAAAAAAAAAATCCCTATGTCGGCTTTGCCGGATTAAACCACATATTTTGACATTTCACTCTTTTATTAATCACCTTATATCTATTAACCCTATGCTCATTACTCAAAAAAATTGAGTATTACAGGTTCAAGTTTTAATTGACGAAACCATATAAGAACATATTTAGGGCTACAAAAAAGTAAAACCAAGACGAAATCACTCAGCAACAGAAAAAACACACTTAAGACATCTGTCGATATAACAAACACGAAATTACTCGAAAATGATGTCGCTCATTTATCTGATGAAAGGCAGTCAAGAAAATTCCCGTCGACCGAGAATTTTTCTTCTTGAAATACGTGGAAAGCAAACACGAGCTTATTTTAATGAAAACCTGTCCTATTTGTTTTACACACTCTGACGGGGGAAAATTCTCTTATTTCCAATTTCGCCGGAGCCAACGATTTGAGAGCTTTGCTTAATTTTTAATATAAGATTTGCCGAACCTGGATGATTGAGCTGAACGTTTCCCGCAGGCAACTTTTTGATTATTAAACGGATAGGTACATATATCGATTATATTAGAATAATTTGAATGATGACAATGCCTGGTGTTAATTTTTCAGATAATGAATCGTGTTGTTATGTATAACTATTTGTTTAAACAAATATTATTTTTGGTAATAAGTAGTAAGAAGAGAACTGACACATCTAATCTTGTAATGGAAGTTGAGCTCAAACTTCTGCTGTGAGGTCAGCTTCCAATTGACGACTCTGTAACAATACAGGGAGAAAAAAATAGCCCTTGCTGGTTTTCTTGCTGGTTCTTTCCAGTACAAGGTCTCCCGCCGTAGACTTGTGAACCAATGGCGTAGCTGCTTTGTCGTTCAAAAGAGATTGTAACGATCCAATTTGAATAAAAGATATTGAATTTGAATTTGAATTGGAAAACGAAGTTATATACACTGACCTGCAATAAAATCGACCCACCTTTACGCTTTGGTTCAGAGTTCGACAAATCAAAATAATGTCTTTTAAGCCTCTTTGTTAAACAAGAGCCTAAGCTTACATTAGAGATTTTACTGTGACTGATTTAGGTTAATTCATTTTACAAACTGAAAACAATTTTTTTTAAAAATACTTAATTTTTTTGGGAAAATCTGCTCAATTTAAAGGGCCAAATAAACCTGTAGGAATAATCATTTTTTTAATTAAGATTGATTCAATTAACTTTTAACACTCTATACAGTCGCATAGATTACGTATAACGGAAAAATGAGAAACAGGGTTTTCCGAAGAAATACGAGTATGAAGAAGCAGACTTATGAATTATGCTTTCAAATTGTGTTTACCGTTTTTGTTTGTCTTATCTTATTATTTATATACCGATATTTCCAAATCGACACCTATGAGGTGGGTCGATTTTATTGCAGGTTAGTGTAGAATGGGATTCTTATTTTCAACAAAAATCTGCTATTTCTGGCATTTAGTATAGGACTTTTATAAATAAACATCGATGGTTCATGTCTGCTAGTCTCAGTAAACGGGACTTAACTCTCTGCTTCCGTATCCGATCGAATCATATTCCATTAAATAATTTCCTTTTTTATTAAGGCGTAAGTTCGATAATTCTCATTGTACAGCACGTGATCGCTATGAAGATGTATACCATCTTTTGTTGGAATGTGAGAGGAACGAATCCCTGAGACTAGAACTAATTCATACAATAAATATATTTTTATTTCAAATTTCGATGTTAATCATAGTGACAGAATTTTCAGTTTTGTCATTCTTAAACATTCGCTAAGTTTAAGAGAATTAAATTTAAATTAGATACTAATATAATGTTAATATTTTTAATTTATTATATTATTAGGCTGACTTATTCTATTAGATGTAAAGTCAAATAGAATATGAAGAGGAAAGATTTGATTGTTTGTATTGAATAGGCTTCGAAACTAAAGAACCGATTTTGATGTTATGGGGATAGTTCGAGAGCAGGGGAAGGACATAGGGTAATTTTCCCACAGGAAAGAAAATCCCACGGGAAAACAAAAATAACGCGGGTGAAGTCGCGAGTGGAAAGCTAGTATTTAAATAAAGAGAAAAAAACAGATAGGTAAGTATATAATATGAAATATATTTTTAATTACATTTTTCAGTGTTTAATCAGATTTTGGTTATACTTCATCAGGACTTGTACTTTACCATTGTCTTTGTTAACGCACGTTTCAGTTTGAAAACACTAAAATAATAAACATCAATTTATCTAACCCTCGCGGTTACGAATTTAGAATACAATGTGTCCTATACTAAATATACCCCATTTTACCCCGGATGTCTTAGGCGCCGACTAAGGGATTTTAAGGCGATTCCCAGGTATTCCCAGGTAATCTACTCGTGTATCGCGACTAGAGCGTCGCGTTGATGGCGCTGTGGCCTCGGCACTGGACTGGGCCATGTAGATTCGGGAGGCCCGCGATCGATCTTGCCGTGTACCAATGTGTTTTTCGTTTTACGGATTTCGTATGTACATTTATCTGACGCTCCTACGGTGAAGGAAAACATCGTGAGGAAACCTGCATACACCTGCGAAGTAATGCAAAGGTGTATGCAGTGTGTGTAAGTCAACCAACGCGCACTGAGCCAGCGTGGTTGACTAAGGCCTAAACACCCTAACTTAGGGTAGGCTCGAGCCCCTAGGTGGGGACGTATATGAGCTATGATGATGATGATGACCAAAAAGTGGTGACGTTTATATGGAACGCACATAGTGTAGGCAATTTGTAGTTTTGTTTTTGGATTGTTTATATTTTGACGAAACAATCAACTATGGCTGAAGGTCTTGACCTCCTTTCTACATCACTTTCACACGTATGATCTGAATTCGCTGTTGAGGAACTCCAACATATTAATAGAAACTAATCATTTGCCTTAGAATTTTCCTATTTTAGATTTACTGTTCTCTCATTTAAAAACCCCTCGCAACATGGTAATAGATGTAAAAAACAAAAAAAAAATGTAAAGTATAAAGCCTCTTGTCTGCGCCTCAATAGCTCAATTGCCTATGACCTATTCTAATACCGACCAAATATAGGTACACAAAAAAATCATAAAAATCGGTCAAGCCGTTTCGGACGAGTTCGATAACAAACGCTGTGACACGAGATTTTTTTTTATATATTAGTAAAAAAAAGAACAGAATGCCCCCTCGGGATATAATGCTTGTCTACTAGCCACCAAGCAGCGTTGCTAAAGTGGAAAAAAAAAACAATTAGAAGAAAATGATATTGCTAATCGGCTTTAAAAAATCGTTCAAACATTTGAGAGCATTGTTATCTGTCACTAAACAATATTAATTTTTATTGATAAAAATCAGGAGTCAAATTTGAAGTATCATAATTCATTATCATAATGCACTCGTAGATGTTCATAAAAAAGACTATCTTCGTGATTAATATTTTTAATAGTCATATTTGTTGAATAACATGCGTTTCAAAATGTCCATAAAATATCTAAAAAAAGGTGGCTTCATTTTTTTTTCCTTTTTGAGCTGATGATAATAATAATGAATTATGCCAACACCATCATTTATACATTTTAGGAACATTAAGGCAATATACAAATACACAAACAATATACTCGTATAACTGACTCGTAGAACCGCTGATAGCTTAGGTACTCCTACAATCCCTCTCAAATCCCAGCCAATTTTTCGACCACTGTACAGGCTATTCGTCTTTGGCAGAGCCTGCCTTTCGCCATTAAATGCAAACAATCTCTTACATCTTTTAATATAAGCGTAAAGCAACATTTCCTTCAGCTTTGACCCCCCCCCCCACACACACACACACACACATACGCATACATTCCCTGGTCCTTGAGAATTTATATACTTACAGTCTGTAGTTATTATTATAATTTTTTATGTTGTAGTTTTTGTTATTATTGTATGCATTGTCCAATTATTTGTTATATCTTATGCAAAATATAGTATTTCTATCTATCTATCTGTAACTCAAATTACACTTCTTAAGCAAGTTAAATCTATTAATGTATCATTTTAATTAAGTTTAAAAGCTTATTTTGACTAAACCTGATATACCTATATATCAGGTTTAGTCTAAATGAGCTTTGAAACTTAATTAAAATGATCAGCATTAATTAAAATCAGCATAAATATTACAATTATTCAAACATTACATAATCTCTTTGTTGTATATTTTACCGATATTCTCATAAGCTAATCTACAATCAGAATCTTTCTATTAATTAGTACGACCAATTCTTGGAAGATTCAGCAAAATCGCTCGATCCGCACTATTAGCCCAAGGCAAATGTAATCTATATCAAAAGCTTCTCGGAAAAGTAATTTTAGAAAGTCTCGAACTGATCGTATGATGTATATGTTGAGTGATTACAAATTGGGCGCCATTGCTTTCGTGCTCACATCAGACAAGATATTTTCGAATCATTACTTGTATTTTGGCTGTAACTCATTTTGAGATGGCAATTTATTCATTCTTTTAATTTAGCGAAATGATGAATTTTTCATATATGATTTCACGTGTGAAATTTCACTGGCAATAATTTTTTTCGCAGTTGTCTAATGTCACATTTCCTATCTCTGTGCTGCTATAGGTCGTTTTTTACCGGAGTACCGGAAATTTTGCGTTGCTAATTGGTCCACATAATCAACATAAAGTAAGATTTACACAAACGCTGCAGTTCCATGCACAGTCAGTCGAAAAAGTGAACCAGAAGATGTTTCTGCGTGAGTCATGGCGGACATGTTGCCTGTAGAAGTATACAGTAAATTAATGTTTATTTGCAAATTCTAATGCATAATTATATTGATGTTATATTATATCCAGTATTGTTTTATGTTTATGACAAAATTTTTCAACATAACATCACAATCATTTAGTTGAAATTTGAACCAAAAAGTATTCGATAAGAACGGGCCTTTACAATTTCAAAACAAGAACAAAGAGTTAGCCCCGCCCCTAATAATATCCCATCTTAATCTGTCAATACTGAAAATATGCGAGAGACATAAGTACGCGGTTTTCGTTTGTTAAAAAAACGGACTTTAGTATAAAAAATGTATGATGAATGATTGCTAATTTATCATAAACTAGCTTTCCGCTCGCGGCTTCGCCCGCGTATTTTTTTTCCTGTGGGAATTTTTTTACCCGTAGAAAAATTACCCTGTCCTTCCCCTGGTCTCGAATAATAATAATAAGAATAATAACTATCCCTATACCAACTTTCATCAAAATCGGTTCAGTAGTTTCGAAACCTATTTAATACAAACAAACAAACAATCAAATCTTTCCTCTTTATAATATTAGTATCGATGTATATGAGATGTAACATATTAGTTGTTCATATTATAAATACGGAGTGTCGGTGGCGCTGTGGCCTCGACACTGGACTGTGCTCCGAGTAGAATCGGGAGGCCCGCGATCGATCCTGCCATGTACCAATGTGTTTTTCGATTCACGAATTTGCTATGCACATTTATCTGATGCTCCTACGGTGAAGGAAAACATCGTGAAGAAACCTGCATGCATACACCTGCGAAGTAATTCAAAGGTGTATGTGAAGTCAACCAATCCGCACTGGGCCAGCGTGGTTTGACTAAGGCCTAATCGCCCTACCATAACTGGTCAGGGTCGGCTTGTGCCCTCGGTGGGGACGTATATGAGCTGTGATGATGATGATTATAAGTACGTACGTGTGCTATATATTGCGCAATACAGCTCAACCACCGAGGGAATTCACTTTTGACAGGGCCTGTCAGTGTCTTATGCCCAATATAATTAGAGTTCATTTTCGTGAATTGCGTTTTGGATAATTCAAAAATGCTCCTTATTCCACATGTACATAAGAATCTGATAGGACCTGTCAAAAACCTATTCTTCAGTATTTTAAACAATTAACTATCCCTAAAACTTGAAAATGCTTAGGAATGACATTGTCAAAATTTGTGATATTTAAAAAAACTTGAGTGCTGGAAAACTTCTCCTTAGTCCCCTAAGCTGCTATTCTGAGAGAATTATTATTGCTAAAATCATAATATAATTCTATTCAAATTTTAAAACAATTTGCTATGTTTTAAAAACAATGCATCTTACTATAATACTATAATAGGAATTTGTTGCTTGTAAAATGACCTTGCTAAAAAAATTCAGATCTAGACCTGATGATAAAAAGCTCCATTCTGTTCTATTTGTGTGATTTGATATAAAAAATGAAACACCACAATATTAAAGCGTTAAGCACTTCTTCTGGAAAGGTACCTGTGCACCAGCTCCATAAGACACCTTAAATGTATAACAGACTATATCAAATATTATTGCTTCCTTTCTGTCACAAGAGCAAGACACGTACATGTACAGTATACGTCAAAGTTCAGGTGCTTTAGGTACAGTGACTAGTAGGTTAGGTTAGGTTACTTAACCACAAGTCTTAGAAATAGAGAAAAGTTATTATTATAGTGGCATAGGGTACAAGCACGTAGTCAGCGGTTGTAAACGACTTCACTGGAACGACCACTCTAGACGTCTCGCCAGAACATAGCATTGCTTTTATGAAGGCAGATTTAATTATTGGCTTGCTAGTTGGCCTGTCGCGAGTTTTACGACCAAGTGATGGATATCCAGACATGAATCTAACTAGAAACCCCAATTTCTATATTTGATGTTACGTCAGAGAATCGCTGGAATAAGGCTGGAAACGTTAAAGCAGTACCAGTCTTTTTACCCGACCCCAAAAAAGGAGGAGGATCTAAATTCGATTGTATGTTCTTTTTTTTTGTTTCCCCATTACTGTCATTTATTATGCGATTTGGAAAAATATTTTTTGTTTGAGAGGGTTTACATTCCTATTGGTTCCATTGTCACCAAAGTCAGGATCTTATGATGGGATCCCAGAAAATCAAGAGAGACCCTTAAATTTTATAGGCAACCTATTTTACATTTTATACTGAAGATATTCAGGTATTTGGGTCTGATAGTCATGAGGCAAACTGATGATAGAAGGTTCCTTGACTTTCAGGAGTTAGAGGTTAATTTTAAATACAATAGGCACACAATGACCTTCAGTTGTATACTTTCAAGTTAGTTCGGTGAGCTGGAGATAAATAAATTCACTTAAAAGATTAATATAAAAAAGATAATTCACAATAAATAAAATACGATTTAAAAAAACACAAAAAAAGGTAAAATATTTTAGAATATCAACATCATATTTTTTTTATTTTGAAGTCGGTGCCAAATGTTAACACATGATCATTGATCATCCGCGCTGATCCATGATGTTGGTATTCTTAAAAAAATTAAATTATTGTGTTTTTGAAGTCGGTTTATGTTTTTTGTTAAATAATCCTTTAACCGCTTTTTATTGAAGTCTAGCAGTTCAATGCGGCTCAATCAGGCATATTTCAAAGGACATTGCTCTGCCTCCATACATTGTTCACCCCAATACCAACAGCAGTGAAAAAATGCTTTTCGTATAATAAGACTTTAGTAAATACTGTACGGCCACATGAATCACTACGGACAAGCTTCAAAATCGAATTATATATCAACATGAATCAGATTTTGAGGTTAGTTGAAGCAACACTTTATTTCCTTAGAGCTAATACACATAGTTCATACCTATACAATTATTAAAATAATAATTATTGCAATCAATCAAAGAACGTTATTATAGCCACATAGTAAAGAACAAGAAATCTCGAAATTATAAAGCAAGTCAAAAACACAACGAACTAACCAACGACAGCGCGTGAGTAGTCAATTGACGTGTGTTAACGTTGTAAATTGTGAAAGAAGTTATGAAAAACATGATTTATACAAATAAATAAATGACCATACCTACATAAAATTGACTCAATTCTATTCAATCGAGCAAAGGTAATAATAACTATTCGTATATTTTACTTCATTTGGTTTTGTTTCTGAAAATACTTTCAAATATTATTGATTTGTCCGTCGAAAACTGATATTTGATAAGAGTGTTATAAAATATGTATATAATTATGACGTAAATCAAATCTTTGTTGGTTATGGGGCGATTTTTGACATTGTCCTTTAAGGCGATATATCGAAAATATTGGTTATTTTTAATGTAATGTCATAGGTAACTGAGAGATCTTACAGATCTGAAAGTCAAATATGTGTTTCTTCATATCTTTAGCTAGTCACGAGCAGAACCGAAAACGCGATTTAAAGATTTTGCCTCGATACTTTTTATTTTTGAAATTACCTCTTAAAAATAAGAATATTCAGGATTACTAGTAAACGGTGTTAGGTATTAATTAAAAAGTTCCTTAAATAAGTAGCCATCATCAGTATCCAGAATCGTACAGAAGCATTTTTTTCTAATCATTATAGTTATTTTTTCATAAAATAATTTGTATTTTGTCGCTTACGTCGATAATTTCTAAGCGATCTGATTGCATGCGGGCGCAACGCATTCACGACTTTGTTGACATAGATATAAAGACTAGCTGCTTGAGCACGGGGGGCGCCCCGCGTTTACGTATAGACCACGCCTCCCATTGTTTGATTCATTTTCGATGTAGCGCCTTAATATGTTTCGGTTGAAGGCCGGTGCTGATAACAGTAGCGCGCCGAATTTGTCAACGGCAGAGGACAAATACGTCAGAGGCTAATTCAACAGTCGACATCTATTGGCGGCAGCCGTCAACGTGTCGACTGCTAATGTTGCGTAGAACAAAACATTCCATATTCAAATTAGCTAACTCCGATTACGGTCCAGTCATAGATACACATATGCATGCATACACACACACACACCTTTAGAAGCAAAAAATCATTTACGCAAAACGCCAAACTCGGGAAAAAACACTAACGCAAAATACCAACTACGCATAACCATGCATAAAGACATAAAGAACAACAAAAATTAGGGTTTCTTTCACTAAAAAGATTTCATTCACTAAAAAGTTAAAAATAAAAAATATTTTACAAAAAATAAAAACCGACTTCAAAAATACTGAAAAGTTAAAAATAATATAAGAATAGGTTCCAAACATCACACTTCTATATTGAAGTCGGTGCCAAACGATGATCTCCTCGAAAGTCTTAAAATTTGGCACTAAATTGACTGGTATTAAATTAGCGTTTCCCTCGATTTTCATGGGATCCCATCATCAAATCCTGACTTTGGTAACCTTGGGACCACCCTAGGAGTAGACTCTATCGAATACAAAAAAAAATTGAAAATCGGTCCACAATTGGCGGAGTAATCGCGTAACATACACACAAAACACTATTTTGTATAAATACCTATAAAGTTGGAACTTCATTAGTTTAGGGTGTTATTTGAAAAATTACAACAAAACGGAAATGATGTCACGGTAAGAAGAGCACGAGAGGGTATTCGCTTCCTCTGTTCCAGTTGTCCATCTGATCACAAAGGTGTGACTCGGCTGTTACAACATCCGTGTAAAGAAAGCGACAGAAGACAAAAAAAATTTGCTCACCACCTTGGTTAACAAGACGCATCGTTTTACATTACCATAACGTCTAAAAGGACATTAGAAAAACTTAACAAATACTCAGTCGATATACTTAGTGACGTAAAAATAAAATACTATAAAAAATACCCAGAAATTAACAGTGACGCCTTAAGCCTAGCGATGTAGCTGGGAAGTAGTTTTTTGTTCATTACTAGATTTTGAAATCGTACAGCCGAAAAGTAGCGGTGACACGTGTGTGCTAAGTACGTCATCTTGTCACCGTATGGGCATGAAAAGTATATACGTGTCGATAAAAAGATATGATAAAACATAAAAATTTTATGAGAAAAAAAGAGGTTTGAATTCGAAAGTGCGTCGAATAATGTTCCTCATTTCGCCGTCATATTTGTACGTGACATTTTAATAAAATAGTGAATGCTTGTGTATTCTCCTAAATTTAAGTATTTTAGTCCGAATTGTGAAGTATTTGTAACTATTTTATGAATAAGTCCACAAACGCCAAGCATAGTGGCAGATTATACTCCTCGGTCTTCTGTATAACCTGCCGCAGCGTATGGATATGGTCTATGGTACTATAGCCTTTTAAAAATCCGGCTTGTTCGGGAGGCTGGAAGTCATCAAACATGCATGCGAGACGATTCGTGATGACCCTCAAGAACAGCTTATAAACATGTCTCAGGAGCGTGATGGGTCTATAGTTCTTCAACTATAGAGAGATTAAAAATTCAAATATATTAATTAACTTGTACAGATTAAAAATACAAATATACTAATTAACGCCGAACGTATAAGTATGACAAAATATTATTAATTATTATAAATAATATCAGAATAGCAACGACGCAGACACGACATCAATTAATCATACTGACAAACAATGAGTACTTCAGCTAATGAGAATTCAAACTCAAGTCCGGTCGCCATTTTGAGATAGGAGACATTAAGGGGGTACCTACCATAAGTATTTCAGTAGGTAACTCGTTATTATGGAAAATTTTAATTTGTTCAGTGGTTATTTTAATCCTACTAATATATCTAATATATAAAATTCTCGTGTCACAGTGTTTGTTACCAAACTCCTCCGAAACGGCTTGACCGATCATTATGAAATTTTTTGTGTATGTTCGGTAGGTCTGAGAGTAGGTCGTAAACTATTTTTTGTACCCCTAGGTGATATTATTACCGTACCGGCACAGCTAGTAATATTATAAATGTGAAAGTGTGGATGTTTGTTACTCAATCACGCAAAAACGGCTGAAGGGATTTGAATGAAATTTGGCATGCATGTAGCCTTTGACATAGAAAAGGACATAGGCTACCTATTATCCCGATTCATTAAGTTGTTCCCGAGGGAAACTTGAAAATTGTTTACGAGCTAAGCTGCGGGCAGACAGCTTTGATATTTGGTATGCATGTCACCTATGCTATGGAAAAGGACATGTACTTTATATTCCTTAATGATCTTTCAAATAGTTCTCGTGGGAAGATTAAAAATTGTTAACGAGTGAAGCTTTAGACCCAATTCTGAAGTCCACGCAGACGAAGTCGCGGGCAGAAGCTAGTATATCATATTAATCTACCTTACGTATTCTACATTATATGCTAAACTTATACAAAGCTAAATTTTTAGACTTTCTGGGAGATTATCGTTCCGACTGCAATATAGAAATGTGATGTTGTCTGTACCTATTCTTATATTATTTTTTACTTGTTTTCGAAGTCGGTTTTTATTTATTGCGTTTTTTTATCTTTTTAGTAAAGGAGATCTGGAGTACCTTATTAAATTCACTTAATACTATTGTAGTTAAAAAACTAACCTAACTCTTAACTTAATTAAAAATAATAGATATTGTTAGGTTATAGTAAAATAATATTTATTAAATTAATAGTAGTAATAATTAATAAGTTAATTGTTAGTAGACTTTAGTTTAACATTTTAAAAACATGTACTTACCGAATTTTAATGATTATGATACCCACATAACTGATTTGTAATCTGCCAGGCGCGGCACATCATAAACCCCATAAGGTTTAAGTGCCAGACTGTCAAATTTATTGTGATGTTGATTTATTAAATAAAAAAAAACTCCTAAAAGTTAAGGATCCTTCTATTTATCATCAGATCGGTTATGACTACCAGACGCAAATACGTGAATAGCTTCGCAAAAAACATGAAAGTCGTTGGACGTATACCTATAAAATTTAAAGGGTACCCTCGATTTTCATGGGATCACCAGATCCTAACTTTGGTGACAATGGAAACATCCCAAGAGTATAATCTCTAGAATACAAAAAAAAATGTTGAAAATCGGTCCACGATTGGCGGA
This sequence comes from Schoenobius gigantellus, assembly GCA_963935595.1. Taxonomy (NCBI): domain Eukaryota; kingdom Metazoa; phylum Arthropoda; class Insecta; order Lepidoptera; family Crambidae; genus Schoenobius; species Schoenobius gigantellus. The sequence goes on along the minus strand of OZ012563.1, from coordinate 10,388,978 downwards.
GTAATCGCATAACATACTCGTACACACAAAAAAACATACGCATCGAATTGAGAACCTCTTTCTTTTTGAAGTCGTTTCAAAATCAAGAAAAACAGCACCGTACAAAGCATGGCCGTAGAAAATTATAATAGAAGATGCGAAAATTATACTAGATTTCAGCTCTAGCTGAAACAGAAATATTGTTCCCGCTTATCTACGTGTGAAAACTCTTTTACTTACTAAATTGACCATGGTAAGTATATACTTACTTCTCTATTTGTAAAATAAGAGTGTACATTGATACATTCTTTCATATGCTTATTGACGCTGTGGTGTACATACTCGTATGTTATACCATTAGATTGATTTCAATTCAATACATAAGCGTTCTCAGAGCAATACATAAACACATGTATGCTGCGCGAATTGATGGTAACGAGGCGTTATAATATCCAATTGCAGCGCTGCTTACATCTGACTGCGCAATTTGCAAATACCCTTTCATGAAATTTCAGTGTACCTCCTTTTGAGATACGAGATTCGATTGTTGAAATTCCTCCTTTCGAATACAAGAACCGAGCCGAACAAATTTTTTAGATTTAACATTCACTTATATAGTCGAGACTATATTATGATTGTTAAATCTGAAAAATTTGTTCTTTAGAAATACACACAGATATTATAATACAATTATGAAAGGCTTTAAACAAAATTTTCTATTAATTTGAATTAAGATGTATCGCACAGATAACGAGCAATTTGTGTGATAAGACGCCAGATGAAAATCATAATCCCGATGTGTTAGTGTGGTGACGTATTTAAAATACAGGTTTAGCCGCTCCCTTTCATCATATGGATGTTGTAGGAGCTGACTTAGGCTTAGTATACTATGCGAAGATGTAGAAAATTTGAAACATAACAATACACCGACCCCATTTGGTCAATATCCTCTTTGCTAAGCCCTTAAGAGGAAATCATACAGGCTGTTTTTCCATTATTCCCTGTTTCCTTCCTGAATAATGGCAACAGTTGCTCTTTTTTCACAAAAAAAATCTATGGCCACTAAAAGCATGATCCTATGTGTTCGTAGTTATTAAATTTATTATTAAAAGGGATTAAAACCTTCAAAAATCTAAAAAATAGGCCAGTATATCGGCTGTATTCAAACATCCAGCAAACAAATTAGACCATATTATTGAAAAAAATCCACACATAAAAACACAGCCAAGGCCCGTCTTTTTAGTTTTCAATACAAAAAGTAATAAATCGGTTTAGTTTTAGGAGGAGGAGACAGGGGACTACGAAGCGTCTTTTTGTGTACATTTCATTGTTATCTTTGGTCCGACCTGCAGTTGTTTCTATCGCACTTACAAATACTTATTATTGGATTCTCCCTTGTGAGGTCCAGTGGACCCCATTTGACTTGGATTTTGTTATATTGTCAAATATAAGACGTACGCGATTGTGAATTCATGTAGTTTAGTGTGTGCCATATGGTATCCTGGTATCCAAGCGATGCGACTTATGGTTTACTATAATTTTTCATCCACATCCTTCCTTGGATTCCTACTCAAATTCAAGATGCAGTTTTATGACTCTAACGGCCAAATTCTAAATTTTAAAAACACTATTAGAACAAAATTTTCAAATGAAAAAAACTAACTCGATCAATAACCATGAGGTTTGATATTCTATAAAAATATCAGTTTCTACAATATATTTAGAACATCGACAGATATCTGTTGAGGGATTACAAAGTGATAGTTACTCTAAGAATCATGGAAAGCACTACCCTATTGTTTTCCTTTATTTAAAAATAATAATACACGAACACGTAGACATGTATTTTTACAGTACATATATTCATTTCAGAGAAGACTTGCAAAAGGCAGACAGTATCCAAATATATCTTCACCAGAGATTGCCCGCGATTTCGTACGCGTGTGGTTTGTACGACTGCATATCACCAAAAAAGATGATTACAAATATCACTCCAAATACGTTAAGAAATTGATGGTTTCAATTAAAAAAACAACCCCCGATATTTACTTTACCTTTTGAAAAATAGGAAAATGATTTTAATTTTATTTTATCCGCTGCGTCAAGGGACCGTAAAAAACTTACGAGAACTTAATACATCCTGCTAAACAAGAAATACTGCTGATCAGCACTGCTGTTAATAATAGATGCATATCAACATCCAATTTAGACATTTTACAGATTTCGTGTAAATTTATTAGGGAATAACAAAGTTATGTGTTGATGATGTGCAATAAAATGAGAAAAGAATAATAATATAGGTAAACAAATTGTATTAAACCAACTACGAAACCCATTCTCTATATCAGGAAATCATCCCAAATACTTGTCTACTTTCTGACGTGCGATTGATTTCTCTCGGAATTTTTTCCGCCCGTGTCAGTTCCCGGTCGTTAGGGAAACGCCGTAGAAGCTCAATAGTACGAATTTGAATTCTAAATTCACTTTCTCTATCTTTATTGAAATATGTCGCTATGTAGAGTCGCAACTCGTATTTGGGAAATGTTTCCGAACTACACGCGTTATTTTTTTTGTTGTTTCGTTATGATTCGTCGAATTATTCAAAGCGACTCTATCAAAGTAAATGACGTATACAACTATTTATTTGACTCTATCGGATAATTACCTGCTAATATCTCATCTGTTTTTATGATTTAAACGAAAAATCGTTTACTTAGCCCCGAGTTTTAAATACTTTATTTTTAAAGACTTTAATTAAATCAACCTTTGGGCAATGCAGATAATTCAGATGTAGATGTACCAAAACCATTAGACAGAGCAATAAGCAACGTCATCTATTAAGCAATTGGGTGTTAATCAACTAAAACATCATAACGAATATGTACCTATCTATACTATCTATACTTACTTACTTTACTTTACTAATATTATAAAGCTGAAGCGTTTGTTTGATTATTTGTTTGGTTGAAGGCGCTAATCTCAGGAGCTACTGTTTCGAATTGAAAAATTATTTTTGTGTTGGATAATGGATAGTCCATTTATCGAGGAAGGCTTTAGGCTATATAACATCACGCTACGACTCATGGGAGCTGAGCATCTATGAAAAATGTTGCAAAACGGGAAAAAATATATGGCGAAACGTAGTTCGCGGGCACAGCTAGTATAAATATATAGCTAATTCATATGTGAATAAATATATGGTATGAACGCAGTCGAAGAATTATTCATAATGGAGTCCCGCGAACGCTGTTGTATGAGAGTATTAATCGCCGGGCAGAACAAATATCTTAAGATCAAACACACCTACGAAAGCTTAGCTTATGTAGGTTGTGGTTATTCATGTCAACAAAACACAGCAAGTGCTTAGTACCAATTATTTCGTAAAATCTAAATGTGGTTCTTAGTACATTAAATCTAAATATGGTGTTCAACTATATTCAGAAATGGACAGAAAAAGTTACTTTCTTTTTAAGATTAATATTGTCACTAATCGCAAAGATAATTTTTTTATCAGTTTTCAAGGTAATGTAAGAAGTAAACTGATTCAAAGCTCTTACGTAATTTAAACTAATTTAAAGCTACTTGAAACTCTTAAAAAATCTCATTAAATGAGACTTTTTGAGTTACTGATTTTTTCGGGATAGTATCGCGTTTTTTTTTACCTATAAGGCTGCGAGGTTTTGGCTAGGATTCACCGGCTGTGGTCACGGGCTGAATGTAGCAGGGATGTAACGCCTCATTGTATTTTTCCATTCTATTTTTCCATTTACTCCCGGCACATAACACTAACAGTGTCCCTATATTCCGTACGTCAGCCGTATTCTAGAGGTTTGACGACTTTGGAATTAAAAGGAGATTTTGTTTAAATTTCCAGGGTCGCACTTATCTCAGGACGTCAGAATGCCAAGAGTGGTAGAATCAGATTAATTTATTTTATTGTTATCAAGTGTATGCTGAATACTCAAGAAAAAATTTCTTTCAGTTCATATAACAGAGAAAATATTTACCATTAAATATTAATTATTGCTAAGATTATTAATCATTTTGATGAGATGCCTTTTGTGATGTTCCTTGCCACATAATCTTGTCGAGTGCTATCCAACCTTCCTTGTAATCTGACTATCTATCAAAATATAATGTCCGAAGTTCTCTACTTCAATTAATATTAAGTACAACTCACGTTTGGTTTAAAAGCTCGATTGTTTACTGTTGTATCTTACAACCCATATATTCAAATATATACATAATTAAATTAATTAATATTATGTTTATATTTCTACCTAGAGCAGATTCATAAATTATTTACAAAATGATGTTAAGAATATGAAACTGTTTGGACTCTGAGGAAAATAAGTTATTAAAATCAAGTCGTTAGAGAACATTTGTCGAAACAACAACAACAACAACAACAGTATATTTTATCAAGTTAAATAATCAAAGACCAAAACCGACTTTTACAAAAAATAAAACCGACTTCAAAAACACCAAAAGTCATAAATAATATAAGAATACGGTACAACTACACGTTTTTATACTGAAGTTGGTACCAAATTTTAACTAACTGCATTATTTGTTCTTATATTTTCTTTGGCTTTTCAGATGATATACCTATGACTTTTTGGTGTTTTTGAAGTCGATTTTATTTCTTGTAAAAAAATATTTCAAACTTCGTAGTAAATATAATGGGTGCGGGCGTATTAGAATTTGACCCAAGGCAAACACCAGAATAACTCACAACAAAACGTTTTTCGCTTTAAGTAGTATTGAAAAAAAAATTTCCGAGTATCTAAAAATGTAATTATTTAGGAGTTATACTTTCATTATCAACTCACGTGAAAGAGAACTAAGCGGCAAAAAGTTACCATTTTATCGAAAGAACCCCCCCCCCCCACCTCCTATTCACAACCTACTAGAAACTTTCCATCATCAGCTCAGTATCATAAAATGATGAGCACCAGATGCAAATACCTGAATATCTTCAGAAAAATCATGGAACACGTTGGACGTGCCAATGAAAATGGGTTTCCTTCGATCGATTTTCCTGGGACCCCAGCATCGGATCATGACATGGTGACAATAGAACCACCTCGGGAGCATACATTACTGATTAAAAAAAAATTGAAAATCGGTCCAGAAATGGCGGAGTAATCGAAACATACATAAACAAAGGAACATAGAACCTCCTCCTTTTTTGAAGTCGGACAAACTCTTTCAAAATCGTAATTCAACATGGCGTCGAAATACATACGTAAGTTTCGAATAGACTCTGGAATGCTAAGTAATTTAATGATCCATAACGATCTTGAGTTGAACGAAGAATGCCAAGATATCGCAACTTTCTTGTCTGAACGAAGCCAAAGACTATTGGATCTGGGGATCTCTGAACATTATTGAGATATGATAATTTAGGTTAAAGAGAGTGCGACCGTGTTGAACGGGCGTGGAGAGTTTGGCGAAGCTATAAAAGTGGATTCTTGGTTAAATTTCATAAAACTATAATTACGAGTATAAAGTGTCAGAGGGGTACAAAGTAAGTATCTTCCCACTTTTATTGATCTATCACAATTGTTCAATCTGACAGTTGATATGCATACATTTCTGCTTGATAAAAGACAGTAGGTACTCATTGCATATTCGGCACAATGACTCTTTCGAGTATATTGAGATATAAGCATTACAGAATAAGGGGACAGATTATGCTTTATTTTAGTCAAAATATCCGAGAATATGTATCGACCGTTTTAGCCAAATCGGTTTACAAGTGACAATTTGTACATTCATTAGTGATAAACGTCAAAAAAGAAATAATGTTGGATGTTTTCCACTACATGAATTTTAGTTACGAGTATATAAAGGGTGTAATGCAATCGCTTCAGAAATAAATAGAACACAATAAAATTCTACTTGTGAACCTGAAAAACTTTCCCCAAACAGCATATCTCTAAAAACAATGATATTTTAGCTAAGGAAATTCCTATGGAAAGTCCAATTGTTTTTGCGTCTTTGGACATAATGTTCCTCGGGGAAAATTGTTCAGTTTCACAAGTAAAATTGTGTTCTCTTTCTTTCCGAAGCGGTTGCATTACATTACAGCCTGTATTGTATATGTTTGTTTCTGTTTTTATTTGCATCCTATACAGTTAGATAGAATAACATTAGAAAGACGAAGAATCAGGAACACTAGGAATCCAGAAGAAATCGATTAATCTTAATACACAGAGTAGTAAAACTGTCACTGAAATAAAATAGTAATACTGAACAAAGGATTATTTATGGTAATTACATTTTCCATACTATATAATTTAGTTATAAAAAGTATAAGCTGCTCTTTTAATTTAGTATTTAGTGAGTATAGATGAAGAGTACGTAGTCGTAAGTTCATTGTGTTTATGAAATAAGTTCCAAAAGAAATCAGTTGAACAAAAAAGCACGGACTGCAAGTTTGTAAAGACAAACATTGAATAAAAAAATATATTTTTATCGATACAAAATGCAATTTTAAAAGGAAGTTCAGTAAATTTTATGATGTAATTTTTAAAATGTTTTTTTAAGCTTTACCTTTTACCGCAAAACGATTTTGATTTGAAATAAATCGATTATAATCATTCTCGCCCGAAACGGCTTCTCATCAACTTGCAAATGAAATGAATAAAAATAGCGTCATTTATTCTCGCTTCCGGAAATGACGGGAACCAACGGCTCCACCGGTACTTAAGACAGCGAAAATAATCTGAAACATTAATGGCGTTTCAAAGTTAATCAGCACCGAAGTTTGCGAATTATTCGCACGTCGTCGGCTTAATTACCTATAAGGTAGGTACACTGTTTTATGCCAGCCAACGGCCTTGGAAATCACTTCCGAAGTTTCTAATGCCGCTTTTAATTAGCCAACGCAATTAATCTTACCTGTGAATCATCCAATCAGTTGACACGCAAGCGGAATGTCACCAGAACTTATCCTAAAAAGTAAAATCACTTCAGCACTTCACCGAATCACTTTCACTTCGAACTTCGCCTGTTCACTTGCGTAGGTTCGGGAACTCGCGGCGGAACATTCGGGTGCAAGGACGCGTGGATCCCGCGCGGCACCTTTCGGGATACTAACGCAAGCTTACTCCAGGGTTGGGTGCCGCTGTGTGCGTGCACCCCTATCCGAACTCGTGTACACGCGGGCCAGTGTCAATGTGGGGGATTTCAGGCGATTTCGCGCTATACCGACGCGCAATTTATGCGCGTGTGAGCGGAACTTACGAGTGTCGTTGTGAGCAACCTGTGCTTCGGTAGCGCGCATGCGCCGGACATCGGAAAATAAAATCGCGTTTGCCGTTATTTAAATACTGACGTGTGAGGACAGATTATAAGTCCTGTGTGTCGTTTTCGAATGAGGTAATATTCGGAATGGGTTTGTCATTAAATTATAATATGTCATCGTTCTGTCAAAGGATGTCTTATATTTCGTTCGAGAGACGCATTGTTTTGCGTTTTGTCTTTTTGATAACATAACATTTTCAAATATACTTACTCCGTGTTGGGGGGGGGGGAGAATATTGAAAATGATGTTATACTAATCTTGAGCGAGGAATGAGCCAGTTTTCCTGTCAGCGGTGGCAGTAACCAATTTGGGTTAATTTACTTAAAACATTTTAGACTGTGACGCCATGCCTTAAGTTTCAAAACCAAGCGGTGCAAATATCTAGTTGGTTATCTTATGGAAGTAGTTATTGTGTCACTTGGTTTCTTCACTTCAACCTTGTCAGCAGTGACAATGGTTCTTAAAGCTCTCTCTGTAAGTGACAGCTAAGGTAATGTAAGCTAAGGCGCATGTCGCATCCCAAACAAGGGAGAAACCACATAAAAAATTTTTTATGCATTACGATTTAAATTTTAGTACGGTGCGCTAATATTTTGTCAACGCATACCTACTTGCTATTCATAAAACTAAATATACACAACACACGTATTTTTTCCGCAGGAAACCACTATACTTTGCCACATATATACTGGTGTTTTATATACTATACTACAAACTATACCACGGTGAGTGCTCTGAAGATCTTTTTTCACTAATCCCACTTTCTCCTTTCCATTTAAGAACAATACTTGCTGGCCTGCGTTGTCACCGTCTAACTGTGACTACCATTCAAACGCGTACGTAAGAAAACACGTAAGAAATTCGGTAACTCATTTCTATGTCGCACGATTAAGAAATGGAACTCTCTGACAGCGCATGTGTTTCCTCCTTCCTATAATCCCGGGTCCCTTAAAAAGGTGTGAAGAAGCACCTTGCAGGCCGGCAAGGTGAGGGTGGCTAGTGAAAGAAAGAAAGAAAGAAAGAAACTTTTTATTGGCCAATAGGTATTTACAAAGGTATTGAACAATTATGAATGGTTGGCCAAATGGTCCCATCTCAGCTTAAAGCTGCTGTTGCATGTTGCAACAGGAGCGCTGATTTTCAGATGGGACCATGTGTGCTAGTGTGGTGTTTAACCTCTCTCCCGCACTAGCTATCTTCGCATTTGGACTCTACTTCCACTCACCACCAGGTGGAATGGAGTCATTTGCTTGGCCTCTTATAAAAAAGACTGTTAAGACTCTTTTATTTGAAATTCATTCCATCGCACCAACAAATTTTTTTGAGATCACAAACATGACCATTATAATCTCAGCCTCAAATGCCAAGCCTCCTCGGGAGGAGGATTCCGGTCATCTCTTACCGCGGTCTAGATCCACCATCACGGCGTGTGCTTAGTTCGTTGATCGTAAGTGTACTACTTGCAAGCTGGTGAAGATTGGCTAGGATCTTGTCAGATTTTATTTATCCCCTTGCATCCCATTCAAATGAAGGGCCAACAAATAACCATCAGTTAAACTCAAAAAGTTTGTTGATCGTTCACCATATCGATATTAAAAGTTCCAATGAAAACTGCTTATCTTCAGTGAAATATTTTAAGAAAGCGCTCTTGACTTAAAATTTTCCTGTATCGTCAGATATTGCTTGGGGGAATCCGCGCATTATCTATCGACGGCAACTTGCGACATTTTTGCTTCGCGCAATTTATTATTCTCCCGTCAATAAAAACTTTTTCAATCAGGGCTGAGACATTAACGATAAAAATCAATACTTAAACCTTAAAAAGCCCATTTAAGTTTCGGTAGCTATATAATACAGGTTGATCCAACCGTTGCCAAACCTCAAGTGCTGGTGCTGAAGACAAAAACCTTTCGAAACTTGGGGATATGGAGTGTGGTCCAAGTAAGAGATTTCTGCGTTACTTCATTAATGCATTTGACCGGATAATTGGTTGTTAAGGTGAAATAATAAATTAGTAGTTTCTAGCTGGATAAATACTTACTTAACCACCTCGTTTACCGATTTAAAAGCGCACCCAGATATATTATACAGTGAATGATGGATGCTCGGTGGCGCTGTGGACTCGGCACTTGCCTTCCAATCCGTCCGGGGTTCGAAACCGCCATGTGCCACTGTGTTTTTCGTTTCTCGAATTTCATATGTACATTTGTCTGACACCCCTACGCCAAGGGAAAACATCGTGAGGCAACCTGCATAGATCTGCGAAGAAATTCAAAGGTGTATGTGAAGTCGACCAATCCGCACTCGGCCAGCGTGGTTGATTAAGGTCTACCTACCTTAGGGTAACCCTAACTTAGGGTAGACTCGAGCCCCTCGGTAGGGACGTATATGAGCTGTTATGATGAATGATGAATTGCGGTTGACTTTTGTTTTTAGTATCTAACAGCAGAGTTAATTTGACTAACAGTTATCCCTGGCAACAAAAGTTTATTTATTTGCGTATCAACCTCTGTCAATTTTCCAAAACAACTTGAATTAAACCACGATGAATTTTAATTGGAAAATAAACAGTTTTATTTTGAAATGACAAATTTTATGCTTTACACCATCACACAATGGAGGCAATCCTGTCTCTCGATGCTAATAAGAGACTCTTCCAATCTTCGATAGCTATTGTTTAACATGAGTATGCCAAATCTTTTTTTTAAATTATTCTCTGACGAGAACTGCCTTCGTAAACTACACCTCGCTTTTGAATTCACTCGAGATAATGAACTTTTGTACATGGGCTTTGTGGGCTCCAAAGTAAAGTATTCTACATAGATTATCATGTTGGAATACTGTAATTTGTTTTAGTAACCACAATGTTCCCAACCCTTTACGTCTATACTAATTAAACAGCTAATGCATAAGAGTTGTTTTTCCAATTTGGTTGGTCCTTTTTATTATTGTTTAAAAGGATTAAAATGACTAAAAACAGACTTTGTATCTAATTCGTATCATCATCATCACAGCTCATATACGTCCCCACCGAGGGGTTCGAGCCTACCCTATGTATTAGGGTGATTAGGCCTTAGTCAACCACGCTGGCCCAGTGCTAATTCGTATAATAACAAGAAAACAATAGAAAAACAACACATCAATCAAAAAAGTAATAACAGACAAAAACAGAGAAATTATAAAAAGTATAAAACGTTGGCACAGTCGTAGAGAGACACCATGGCAACTTTGTTTTGTACCTAATTAGTTTCGAAATAATATTTTTCAACAATTAGGCAGTTGCCGAAGAAAATTTATCCAGATTCCAAGAGGCAGTATATTTGGGTTCATTGTTTTATAAAAAAAAGTAACTTTCTTAGAAAACAATGAACAAATATCGTCTTGGCTGCCTAATTGTTGTGATTTGTTTAATGTGTCATCTTACTCGTATTTAAACAAAATAGAGTCGTCGTGTAATTTAACTACGTGAATCTTTTTCGTCTCACGAATTCATATGAGTTTGATGCTATTTTTTCTTGTTTCTTATAATCTTTTAATGACGCAGTATCCATTTATAAAATCTTTGTTCAATATAGGCAACCTTTACAGTACCTACACGTTGACATTAAAGGCTGATTATATGAAAAAACATCCACAACTGTTCGAAAATTGGGAACTTAAAGAAAGGAACTGGTATTTATATATAAATTACTCTCAATTAACGTTGAATTGTTCTTACTTTATCATTCTTCGCCTCCCAAGAGACAAACACTATTTCTTTTACACCATTACCTTTGCAATTGACGAAAGCATCCTAGGTAGCTACGAAGTCACGAATTTCCTTAATATTGTAATTAGGATAATAATGACCAATTCTAACCGAGACACGTTCTTAACATTCACGCAGAGCCACGTTAATTGAATATAGACAGTGAGAGCACGTGGCTCTATCAGTATGTAATGCTATTTGCAAATAATTAGGACATTTGTATTCCGTATGTTTTACAAAGGAGAAAATAAAGATTGACCTAGCGTGTTACAACGCATGTTCTTTTCTTATTTATTGGGGGTCAAAACTTATGGAATTATTTGACGGCTCATAGCTAAGCCACCCTTCTAGGAAGATTCACAACTTTGCAAACCCTACGGCTCAACAATAGTTTGCTGCCGATTGTATGATGTAAAGGCTAATGTTCGATTTAGTTCCGCATTTATATTAACGTACGTTTCCGTATTAACAACTCCGCTAATTTAGACTGATCAATGATCATATTCAATCGTCAAAGACATTGGTCATAAGTCATATTTGTATACTTAAATGAATGAATTCATTTATTTGCATATAAATTTGGTACCTGTATACCGTCATTGTAGGTCATAGTCATAGCTCTTATGATATAGCCCCCAATGTCATAAATTTATGACCTATAAATATTTATAGGTCATAATCATAGGACACAGTCATGGTTGCAATGATAGTCATAGGACATAGTCATAAGGGTCACCAGACCCAGTTAAAAACAATACAAAGAGCAGCTTTATCGGTATACGGAAAAAGATTTCCTATCAACGGAAAGTTTAATTTTCACCACAGTGTAAAAATTGCAACAATTAAATATACTGAAAATTAATAAAAATTTCAACTCTAGCGAGATTTGAACCTGCGTCTTCAAAATATCGTGTTGTCCGCGTGAACAATTTGGCCATCGAGCACTTACCAGCCCGAAAGGAATTTCAATTGTATTGAAATCTTTTCTTATTTATTAAGCCAAAGGGTACTCTATTTACTTTTGATAGCTACGTATCAACATCCATTTTTGAATATTGAAATCTGTGAAGATCAGAGTGAAGATTGGTTAAAAAATAAAGCTAACTTAAACCTATCAAGGCGTCAACACGGTATTGGCAATTAAATGATTGTTGAAGACATCGCATCGGTTCAAATCCCGTCCGAGTTGATTTTTGTTCTTGTTTTGATTTATTAATTTTTCAACTTATTTAGCACTAGTTTTGGCACGCGACCTCGTCCGCGTAAAATTAGCAATTTGGATAGCTTATTTTTTATCCAATCTACTTATATCCTTTCCCACAACTCAAACAATCTCCATACCAAATTTAATCTAAATAGGTTCAGCGGTTATTGATTCCCCATACAAAATTTCACACCCCTCTTTATCTCCTTGAAGGATGATTTCTGTCATAAAAACTATCTTATGTCCTTTCTCGGGACTCAAACAATCTCTATACTAAATTTCATCAAAATCGGTTCAGCAGCTTAAGCGTAAAGAGGTAACAGACAGACACACTTTCGCATTTATAATATTAGAATGAATTTTTAGCTTCAAACAAACTAGATAAAGAATTTATCTACGGCTGAGTCGGAACAGTTGTTTGACGGAAGAAGTGCCAGTCCACTCCCGTAGGTTTCCAGTACGATATTCTCTCTCACCAATCGCGTCCATTTTTCTCCAATTTTCCCATAAGTATCATTCGAAGTAGTCCATATCTGTCGTTTCAGAACACATAGCTAAGATATTCAATTTTGCGTTTTTTGATAGTTCGCATCATGTTGTACCTATTAGATCATATTGAAATATGAAAATTATTATGTATAATAACTAAGATATTTATTAAGTATGCGAACTCCCACCCGCATAAAAACCCCAGTGGTTTAAGCGAGGGTATTATGTGTAAAAAATATGTATGTTGAAATAATTTGACCAATAAATAAAAAAAAAAAAAAAAAAAAAATGTTTCGGGACCTATGCACACGTTAAAGTACGGTGGGTGATTTTGTAACTCATCAGTCACCGTATAGAGTTAATAATTATGTTTGATTAAAACTGATTTTAATATGTTTAACATTCTGTAACGTCGTCGTCTGAGTGATCTTGGTATATTTATTGAATAAAGCAACCAATACATATAGCTTTTTTTATTAAGTCATCCAGTTTGATGACGATAGCCGATCAATCGATGAGTTACAAAATCACCACCACGGTTTTGTTTCTGATCTTGTGTTTAATACGCAACATACGACTGTAGCACCACATCTGAAATGCCCGCATGCATCTTGTAGTGCCTTCCTTGAAAGTGTACGCTTTGCAACCGTACATGACGATAGAATTTAACAGACGTAACACAAAAGAACACTGAAAGACTCGGAGCTATATGTTAATATTACAACATACAGAACTTTCCTTATTCACTCGAAAATAAAAAGGAAAATTGGAAATAGTCATCACTATTTCCTATTCCTCATTCATTCAAATATCATGGTAATAAATAAGGCTCAATTGTATTGTCATGACAATATTGTCATACTCGCTTCAGTTGTTTTCCAGCTACTGATATGTGAGGACTTAGATATGAATTTCAGATGGTACCATAAACTTGGTTTTGCTGATAATGCTGGTATTAATACTCGTTTGCATGCTAATTTGTAACAAATTATCTATGCTACTAGGTAGCATAATTATGCAAAACAACACCACTAGGTAGCAAATGCTAAATACGTTAAGATATCGTTTAAGACACCTTGCCTGCTATAATTCTCATGATTTTCTAAATATGTAAAATTCTCATTAAATTGTTATTAAATCGAGACTACCTTTGATATTACAGCTTAATTAAATATAGACCAATTTCATTACATAATTCTTAATTTTGAGGTGTTCCAATAAAATAAATAAATAGTTATATATTTACATGAATCGGACTTAATTAAAATGGCAACACAGAAGACGTTTAGGAATTGAAGAAGGTAATAGAAAAATATTGTAAAAAGTGGGTAGTTCATGATTGAAGCAACTGACGGGAGTTAGATCGGACATTCACATTCTGACTGCGGCAGCCGAAGTGGTGATAAGACGAAAAAACGCCATACGGGGTTCTCTATTTTGTCTCATAATTTTTTATCCATAATCTAACGTGTCATAATGTTGTTTGACATAATCATCATATGTCCGAATGATAAGCACCCCTAACTTAATTTCTCATAAAATCACTTGCCCGAAAACCGAAATCTCTAAATTTTTTTGCTATAAATATCACAATCTATAATATTTAAATTTCCAAAAAAACTTTTCTATAATAGTCATAAGTCCTAACGTAATATCTCATAATATAACGTGCCCTAAAATCGAAATACCACAAATATAAAGTTCTTTCATTATATATATTACCAAATCCATGCATACGTTTAAAAAGCAAGCAAGCATGCAGCATGCAAGCAAGCATGCACCACGCAAGCAAGCATGCAGCATGCAAGCAAGCTTAAAGCATGCAAGCAAGCAGCATGCAGCATGCATGGCTTCTGTCACGGCTCCGGCGCTGCGGGGCTCCGGCGGTCCCACGCGACCTTATCGTCGCAGATGGTTTTCGCCCACCACCGCAGCTTCGGCTTGCTGGCCGGCTGTGTCGGCCAGCCTCAGCCGCGGCGACGGTCGTTGAAACCACCTGCTCCTCAGCTCGCGGGCCGCCTCGCCCCTCCGCGCCTACGCGGGTTTAAATAACACTCTAGGGGCAGGGCAGACAAAACAACGTGGTGTCGGTTTTACAGCGATATATTTCTGTCACTGAATTTGAAAACGTAACGGTTGTTAAGGTTCATAAGACAACATTTTAATTCAATTTGTTATTATTGATAGTAAGTCTAAGCTTTATGATATTGATAACATAACCAAGATAAATCAAATTTTTTACATGTTTTAGGACTAACAAAATTATTATAAACCATGATTCGGACTAACAATATTATACAATATAACAATTAGAACATGTGACTTTATAGCAAGTAAAATTAGGATATCTTATTATTATAGCACCCGATATTATGACACAAAAGCATTAGAACTAAAGACAATTAGGTAATATACAATTTCCTATACCCGAAAATTATGGAAAGTGATGATTATAGCAAGCGTTTTCGGGATTATGATTTTCGGACGATCGATATTCGGAGAAGAAAGGGACACCATCAATCAATCAGCCTATCGCAGTCCACTACTGGACATGTGGATATAGGCTTCTCCCAATCTGCACCATAACACTCTGTCCTCCGCCTTCCGTATCCAGTCCATCCCTGCTACCTTCGTCAGGTCATCGGTCCACCTAGCTGCAAGACGTCCTACACTACGTTTGCCGATTCGCGGTCTCCACTCTAGGACACGTCTGCTCCAATGGCCATCAGTCCTTCGACAAATGTGGCCAGCCCACTGCCACTTCAGTTTGCTTATCCTGCGAGCTTGACATACGGACCATGGCGAAGTTTAATCTTATCATTAAGCATCAGACCCTTAATACAAAAGCCACACACTTTCTGCAGGCAAAAATGTATGGAGATGACATTAGCTGCGTCAAAAATAGCGTGGCGTTGTCACAGGCTAATGGCATTTCCATACATTTTGTCTGAGGAACGACTGCAGAAAAATAAGCGTACGGCTTTTGTCTATACATGTACAAATTATGTACCTACAGCTCAAAACTATTAAGATTGGAATCAATAAATGCTTTTTGAGTGGTATCACGATATTCGCGCAAACTCGACAGTTAATTGTTCGGAAACAGACAACCCGTTGGACGTATCACGAAGTAAGGATGTTTGGAAATAATCCGCGCATTTGTATTCGATGTGCACTCGCCCTAGGGACGCAGTTTGAGCGGTGGATCGCTGTGGAAGGGATAAGATATTTGTATGAACACAATATCGATTTGTCGAATTCACCGCTGGTGAAATTTCGGAGTTGCCGATAATGGATTGTACAGCAAACATTACAATACTACGGTAACGAAACTTCGCCAATTTGAATACGAATTTAGATTTACTGTTCTAGAAATAAATAAATAGCGGAGTCCCAAGTCTGTCTTTGCTTAGTGTAGGAGGCAACATTAAAGAACCATCAGAGAGATTTGATATTTCAATACGCCCTAATAGTTCAGGATAATCTATTACTATGATATAAGTGAATATTTACCTACTTTTAGAATTTTAGCCTAATAGTAGCTCGTTTATCTGGAAAAACTCCTTGTACGGGTATCTATATATTAGATTTTCCATTTCGAATACGTAAATAGCTATGAAAATAAAATACGTGAACTATAAGATTTTAAGTAAGCATATTCAGCCTTATTAATAAAAATCGCCTATTCCTGCCTTAATCCGAACGTACTCTTGGAGTAGTTACTCCCAGTTTAAGCTAAGAGTAGCTTTGTGTTTATGACATTATTAATAAACACGGAGTAAGCTCAGACTAACAAAGCCTTCCTTACTCTCGGATTAACGCGTAGGTTATGGCAACCCTTGCAATTTAAAAGTAAAAAGAATGAGTCGGTGAATGATTTGAGCATCGTGTGACAGACAGAATTACATGGGATGACAGTTTTTTCTGTTTTTTTCACCTTTTTCAGTTTGAGATTGTCTTTCAAGGTTATTTTGTGGTTATTTTGTTCGCGATTTTCAATTTCTTCGATTTCGTCGATTAACATCAAATCATCTAAATAATAGTCACTTTCCATTTCAATACAATACAAAATTAACAAAATTACAACACAAAATTACAATAAATACCACACCAACAATAAACACAAATTCGCTCAAATCGACTGTGAAAAATATAACGGTCGCCATCTAATGACAAGATACGTGTCAAAGTTGACAAATTATATAGATTTACGCAAAGACAACGCTACTCCAACCTTAATCTGTCGCTAAACTAGGTAGCTAGCAGGTATAACATTTACTCCGAGAGTAGAGTTGGATTAGCTTACTCCTTCCCTACTCCGTGTTTATTAATATAAAAATGTTTACTACTGACTTAATACTCGGAGTAAAGTTACTCCTGCCTTAGTCTACGTTTATTAATAAGACGGATATAGTTGCAATTAACTGTCGTTCGTTTTTAACCCACTCGGATCCTGAATTGTCGATTCCAACTGAATTTCAGAAATTTCAAAATAAACAGTACTAAGTAAAGCTAGAAACAATGATTTGGGTCTCTTTTTTACACACAAAAAGTAAGCTCCTGGCCTTGATCTCACCTGATGCTAAGTGATAATAAGACCGCAGACGGAAGTATGCTTCACCTGGACTTCCTCAACAACTGAGGAACTGGCTGCCTTACCACTTATTGCCGCAACACAACAATGTAATTAACATTGCTACTACGGCAACAAACTTAAGTAGAAGGGTAGTAGCTAACCAGGCAAACTCAGAAGCCCCACCAAACAAACCTAGCAAAAAAATTCCTATCCCCATAGGGAATCGACCACTAGGTCACGGAGGTTTTAGAATCTTACATTTACATGCCGAATTTCATTTCAAAATCAATCCAATACCAAAGGATTGACAAAAATATTCATAAGCTGTCGCATTTATGGAATTAAAATATGGTTGAAGCAGATAATAATATTCTAGCAAATTCTTAACTTAAATTAGTCTGTTGTAGCACTAACTACATGTTTACTGATTTTGTATACTATAGGTACTATCGCGCGCAGTTCCGCCTGATCATCACTACGCTCATTTTCGTTTGCACTAGCGCTCTCTAGCCCCACCCCGTCGACCTCGAATAGACATGGAATAATGAAATAAAAGATTCTTCTTCGGCCTGCCGCCGAGCCGCCGAGGAACTCCCCAACGCCGATTAGAGAGAGAAAGAGTATTTCTTTTCTAATAGGCCAAAACTTAAGGGGGCGTAGCCCGGCGCTTCCGCACGATTCAAGCGAATAAATTTTTAAATGGTCAGGCGGAAGTGCTCGCGATAGTACGTCTTAAAACGCTACGAGACACGAGATTGCTACGGAGTCTACATGAGTACAGGCACAAATGTTGCCGTAGCTATAGAAGGGCTACTCTGTGAGTCCCATTACTGACATATTTGTTTGTTAGCTGGACTGTACCGTTTTAAAGCGCCACTCACGAAGGGTTCGAGAACAAATTTTGAAGAACCCTTTGCAAATTTAAGAAGATTTCCATTAACCGGCCTGTCGTGTATGCCAATCTTAGCCAAAAACGCTTGAATTTTCGGTTGGCCACGTGTAAGCTACCCTAGTTCAAGTTTCTATCGAATGCGGTAACCGCTTACTATCATGAGAGCTAGAGCTAGGTAGAACATCTGAGCATCATCAACAGCTCGTATACGTCCCCACCGAGGGGCTCGAGCCTATCCTAAACTTGGGCGATTAGGCCTTAGTCAACCACGCTGGCCAAGTGCGCATAACATCTGAGCATATCGTTAAAAAAATCGCGTCAAACTGAAGATATAGATGCGGCTGTAATAATCTTAATAAACCAATAATAATGTTACAAATTTGAAACAAGAGTTATTGTGGGAAGCAAAATTGTCAGAACGTTTCTCCCGTCATTGTTGGATCCGTCAGACAGGTAAAGCTTGGGTAATTCAAAAAAGCTGCCCGCGCACAATACAAAAACGTATTTTAATATCATCACTCGTTTTATTCTATTACCCGTGTTCACCTGAGTGAACAATCTGAAAGAATTAGTGTCTTTTGTCCACCCCGGATCCTTAATTTCGTCGTTGTCACATTTCAGAAAATTATATTCAGTATTTTACGCCGAAGACGTTGTGAAGTTTTGCTGGAACAGAGTCGTATTACGTCTTTGTTGGAGGGAATTTTCTCGATTTTTGGGAAATATGTTGTTAGGTTGTATATTTTTATTGTATCAAGTGATCGTTTATTGATACACAGTTTTTCTGAAATTATCAACATTATGTGAGTACAGTCAAAAGCACAGCAGGCTACCACAACATTACAATTATTTTCAATAATTAGTTAATTGAAAAAAAATATATTGACTTAACGGTAAATAGGTAGCTTAAAATTCAAAATCAATTAGATAAATTTGACAGTCTTATGCCGGCCTACAGGTGTATGTGAAGTCGACCAATCCGCACTGGGCCAGCGTGGTTGACTAAGGCCTAATCACCCTAACATAGGGTAGGCTCGAGCCCCTCGGTGGGGACGTATATGAGCTGTGGTGATGATGCCGGCCTACATGTACGAGTATGTTGCCTGGCATGCTTTTCACTGTACCATTCTTGAAATAAAATTATTTTATTTCTTACGTAAAGAGGACGAAGGTGTAAATCAACTTAAACTGTATTCTTCAGCCATAGAGGAACTGTTCATCTCATCCCTAATTCTTTGGCTAGGAATTTGTTTTCGTTATCTCAGAGACGGTGACGAATTTAGTTATCGTTGCGCTATGAAACGACTGCGACTTGTCTATGCCCCCTGATTATTTTTTTTTTGCTTAACAATACAAGTTGGGTTTCCATCGAAATTTAAGCACTTTTGTGTTATAAATATACATTATTTCTAACCCTAGGGACAGAACGAAATTCAGTTGAATATTCGATCCCTGTTTTTAGAGGCTTTCAATAGGTTAAGTAATTCCCCCAGCAGGAGTCCGTAGGCTACGGCAACCTGAGCAACCCGGCTTGCCATCAGGTGGGCCATATGTCTGTTTGCTATCTTACTGGTATAAAAAAAACCTCACCCCAACCCTATCTTGTCCGAGTTACCTTTTGTACGCTCGATGAGTAGGACCCAATCAGACGATCTAGTGTAAACTAGGCCAGCACTGCATCGCCCCCTCTCTTGGGGAGGCGGTCGCCATCCGATGAAGCCTTTATGACCGCAAAGTCAAAGCCAAAAGGCGGAGTTTAGTCGCTCATAGATACCTGTACCGGCCAGCCCTACAGGTACCCATGTGTGTTCTCCGTCTCTTCCCCCGAATGGGAACAAACAAATTTTTATTTTTTTTTATCCGCTTAAATGAATCTGGTGAAAATGAATACCCGAAAATGAGTACCCGTTGGCCTAAGCTACTAGACACTGAGCCTAAGCAAGGTTGTTTGTTATTTTAAGGGTGTTTAGGCCTTAGTCGACCACACTTGCCTTTGTAGTTAGATATTTCTCAGCTCAAATAAAATACGTGGCACATACAACGATCTATCCCTCATCATTGCCTCATTCCATTCGCACTGACGTTTATGTCACGTTGTTGGGAACCAACCTTTTTAATAAGAAACGAATATTATTTGTGTTTTACCGTTTTTGTGATTTTTATTTAAGCTCTTGTCATCTTGCTAGAAAAAGATTGTTTTTTTTTTGTTGTCATAGTGATCTGGAAAATGTTGTACATAT
This sequence comes from Schoenobius gigantellus, assembly GCA_963935595.1. Lineage (NCBI taxonomy): Eukaryota > Metazoa > Arthropoda > Insecta > Lepidoptera > Crambidae > Schoenobius > Schoenobius gigantellus. Next base: position 10,368,538 of record OZ012563.1, on the reverse strand, counting down.
TATTATGGTGTGAGAAATAAAAATATTAAACCATAAAAGAACCTGCAAATTCTTTGATTCCTTACAAACGTCAAATAATCTAAATGAGTTTACTTATAAAAAAGGGATTTTGTAACTGTTATAAGCGAGGAAGGTGTCAGCTGCCTGTAAATTTGATCCTCTTTTAGCGTTGTTTCGGATTTCTCCAAGGGACATTCGAAAGTGGGGTTTGATGTCCCGCAGTCGTCTTCAGGGACAACTATGTTTCACTTGCTTAGTTTCACAATGAAAATGGTACGGGTGTGTAACTGAAAAGGAACATTTTTTATTTCTGGACCAGAAATTGCGCGTGCTTAAGCTTACCAAGGATTTAACGGATATATTACAAATCCAACAATATTCTTAATGATTTTCTTTTTATGGATGCGTACGTTAAAAGGAAAAGATCCCTTCTAGAATCACTTTGTTGGTCGTCTGTATGTCTGTCAAGGCCCTTTTTCTCAAGCACGTGTAGAAATATCAAACTGAAATTTATTTTAATTTATATTAAAATACTAGAGTCTACGGTCTCTTTTAGCTGTGAAAAAATAAAACTTTAGGGTCAAAGCGATCAAAAATATATATTTTTAAAAAAACGTCGCCCCTCACTATTATTTTCTCCTGTGTCGTGGGTGCAATTACAAACATAGAATATTACAGGCACATACGCCCAGATCGGAACAAATTTCTATCATCATCATCACAGCTCATATACGTCCCCACCGAGGGGCTCGAGCCTACCCTATGTTAGGGTGATTAGGCCTTAGTCAACCACGCTGGCCCAGTGCGGATTGGTCGACTTCACATACACCTTTGAATTTTTTCGCAGATGTATGCAGATGCAGGTTGCCTCATGATATTTTCCTTCACCGTAGGAGCGTCAGACAAATGTACATATGAAATTCGAAACGAAAAACACAGTGGTACATGGCGGTCTCGAACCCGGACCTTCCGATTGGAAGACAAGTACCGAGTCCACAGCGCCACCGACGCTTTGAAATTTCTGTAGGTCATACAAAATATTTGACCCGTACGGGAATCGAACCCGCGAACCGTTGTGCAATAGGCGATCACTCGACCTCTGCGCTAACCGTGTCGTCGTAAGTCGTATGACCGTTATAACTCGCATATTTTCACATATTTTGCGGCTCCACCAGAGAGTCTATTAATTTTGTAACCAATAGTATGCAGGGCAGAAAACCACATTGCCCTAGCCTCAAGCAAACACGCCATACGGGCATACTTCTGTTCGCGATACACGGCTCTTATGATGGCACGTTGAATATGCCTCAACCTACTCAAAGATTGTCTAAAGACTTAATAATAAGTAAACCAACAGCAGCTTCTGGACACAGCCCAGCAATGAAAAAATCATCGTCACAAATCATTAAAATTGCGTCACGTAATACCTGAACGTCATTTTAATTGTATATAAAAAGTTACACTGATTATCTAGTCTAAAACAAAAATATATAATTTGCTCTAACTGATAAACATGCATAATTAAGATGACTGGAAGAATATCATTGAATTGCGGTTTATAATTTGAATGTAATCTCTAAAAGCTTTAGTATTGATTCCCTCGAAATTAATTATACGTTTGTCGAGTGTGTGGCTATGCAAAGCTTTTAAATACCCAACAAGAACGACGTAAGTTATTTTATACGAATGTGGTATTGTACATCTGTTATTACTCGTACAATGTTAAGCGAAGAAATTATTTCCGACCTAGGGCCCAGTGCCGCTAATCTTACGTTGTTATTGTGTTTTGATAGTGTTTCAATAAAACTGCTTTTGTCGCTGTTATAAAAACTACTTTGGTCACTGTTATACGCTTTTCATGGTGCAGTTGGTATTTTTTTAGTATCCTGCGGCAGGCGGAGGGGGCTTGGAGGGGAAGTGGGGGAAGAATGATGATGATGAAGGTGCGGAAACACATAGTATTTGAAAAAAAAAATTCTGAGATTAGGGCTATGAAAACTGCTCAAAACTTGTCCTAGTTTAAATTTATAGCCTGCAACAAAGACAACCATCAATATAAATGGTAAAAATGAGACAAAACTGTATCTGAGTTGTCCGGAATTAGAGAAATAGTAATTTAAAAAAAATACTTAATCTAACCAAGTATATTTGAGGTACTCCAAGTCAGTTCTGGGTAGCCAAAAAAAAGTTTACACCCATAATTAACATTTGCTTATCCTTTCATACACCAATTGTGTTATTTTTAAATAATATAACCTCAAAAATCTATATTTTTCAAATACGACGCGTTTCCGCACAAAAAGCTTTTAGATTATGCTTTGGGACATCAATGTCTATCGCTTAAAGTCAAAATTAAGCAGATACTAGCATCTAGGATATTAAAGAAAACACGCGCGATTTATTCGTAATACAATTTCTTGATAACTCAATAGTGAATTTTAGTAGAATGAGCAATGCTATAATTTCAAAATCGTCTATTTGTCTTCTAGCAGATAAAACAATAGATGTCATTCATCATCATCATTTCAGCCAAGAGACGCCCTATTGGACATAGGCCTCCCCCAAGGATACCGATAGGTCCTACGCCTCCCGCATCCAGCGGTTCCCGCGACCTTCGCCAGATCGTCGGTACACCTTGTGGGGGGCCTACCAACACTGCGTCTTCCGGTTCGCTGCCGCCACTCGAGGACCTTTTTGCCCCAACGCCCGTCAGTTCTACGAGCGATGTGTCCTACCCACTGCCACAATTTCTTATTTTAACATACGAAAAACAAACGTCAGATAGTAAGAAAGTATAAAATATACACACACAATACAACGACAACTGTGTTTACTAAAAACTAGTGTTGACCGACGAAATGTAATTCAATTGTACTAATCACTTGAATCCAATTACGCGATTTCGTGCAATACAACGATTTGTCTATTAGCGTGTTGAATACGAAATATTAAGCAGTGAATTAAGGCGTGGGTAAACTGTTCATGGCTCTTGTTGAAAGGGGCTCGCAAGTTAATTGCATATTTGAATTCGAAAATGTATATCAACACGAAATGTTAACAGGCTGGTAGATTTAGCAAGGCACCGTTTTATGACTAATTTATTACGGATATTCAAAAAAATATATAAATAGACGCGCATTCAGCAAAGGAAAACATCGTGAGGCAACTTGCATACATCTGCAAGAAATTCAAAGGTGTATGTGGAGACGATCAATTCACACTGGGCCAGCGTGGTTGACTAATACCCGCTACATACGTAACGATATATCGTAGCGATTTCAGACTGTGCAGATTAATCGAACGTTCCTAGTGTCTCCACACGCCTTCGATATCGACGTCAATGGTCAGTTCTCCGCAGAAGCTCCCGCAAGAAACATGTCATCCAAGAAGGAAGATGATGACGCACTTGCGAATATTAGGTCTGGTTTTGTGTTCAAAGAAAAAAAGGCGCAGAGTGTGTGGTGTAAAGACTGGCTCATGAAAAGGAAGCAATTTTCTCATAACAACTTATTAAATACGAGTAAGTTGAAATTCACTTCGAAAGATTGGCATAATTATATGAGGATGAACGAGGACGCATACTTAAAGCTGCTGGCTTTAATTATTCCACTAATAATAAAACAAGATACTGTATGAGAGAAGCAATAAGTCCTCATAAAAGATTTTCTGCTACATCTCGCTGTGGCCACCTCTTTTCTTCTTCTTCTTCCGTCATTTTTCTTCTGCAGTCATTTTGCAGAGAGAGTTCAGCACGTGCGCCGCACTCTGGCGCGAACTGAGCCATCGCCATCCATACGCGACGATAAAACTGTGCAAACGCAATCGACAACGATTTATCTTATAGAAATTGCAACTGCCATCGATGAACTATAATCTGCAACGATTTATCACTCACGATCGATAATTCAACTAGGTTTGCACAGTTTAATCGCTACGATATATCGTTACGTATGTAGCAGGTATAAGGCCTAAACGCCCTAACTTAGGGTAGGCGAGCCCCTCGGAGAGGACGTATATGAGTTGTGATGTAGATGATGATAGATTTCCCAAGTATCACACACAATGACGGATTACATATATTGTGATGATATGCGGATACAAAAACACAAACCAATCATATATTCTTAATATATAAACATGGTATAGTCTAACAGCATTAGATAGATTATTAAAGAATCTCTTACTCCGTCCGTGTTATTTCAATTAATATTCACACGGACGTAATGAAAATTATAAGCTTCGCGGAAAAGCAGAAACTCTCAAATTTGTTACGCTTAGCCTTATCAAGCAATAAAAGCAACTTCAATCATAAAAGCGAATATTGTAATGATGGCATAATGTGCGTGAGAATAACTCATAAAAGTCAACACCGAATTATTTTTCTGATTTTCTGAATGTAACCTTCTTGTAATGTAAGTTCATTATATGAAGGCCGGAGAGTGTGTAGCTATTTTTTTTACGAGCTTTTATGTACTTTCCTGTCCTGTCCCGGTGTCTGTATTGAAATCTTGCAAGTTAAATTTGACCTACTTCCTGGTTTCCGATTGAGCTGAAATTTTGCATGCATGTTATGTAAGTATATCGCGCGACAATGCAATATTATGATGACATAGAGCTGATCTCATGCTGGAAGGTAAAACGACACAACTCCATCGACTTTGGGCTCGTTTAATTCGCATTGACGAGTACTAAAAGCTTGTATTTAAAAAATATTTTTTGTATAATTTATCTTGTCTCCTATCAAATTATTCGACTATATCTTATGTTAGGATATACAGGGTTTCTTTTGAAGTAGGAGCCAAATTTTGTGAAGATTTTCAGACAAGTAAACTGAACAACATTTGTACTTAGTTTGCTTGTCTGAACAACCGCTGTGATGACGTATATTATGTGGGAAATCGACATCAACCCCAGCCGAACCCCATGCAACTCTTGCCTCGCATATAGAATCACCGACGTCTACCTTAGCAGGCGATAAAATTCGGTTTGTTAGGTTCTGTGTGCTGTGGATTGACGAGGGGTATGCAGGGAGAGCCAAGTCCGATACAGCACTAATACCTAAACAACTCAACTTCACACGAAGTGACACTTGTAACCACGCTTAAGTATCCAAATTCACGTTCAGAATTGAGGTAAGTGTATTTTTAATTAAAATGTCATTGCTTTTCAGAAGCTTGGTGTGCTTCATAAAATGTATGTGAATTTGGGTACAAAACACAAAACTTTAAAATAGTAAATGACATTATGAGAATTAATTTTGGCCAATCTATAAGAATGTGTGAAATTGTGAATTTTTTGATTGATAAAAGAACTAAAATATTCGTCAAAGATAGAGGATCCTAACAATAAGCCAAAGATTTGGAATTACCTGAATGCCAATCTATCAATTTCGTCTTACATAGTTTGTTGAATTCGTTATTGGCACGACATTGCATAAAAGAAAATGTTTGAAATATTACACGAAAGTGTAAAAATTATAAATTAAAAAAAATCATAAAAAGTGACCAGTCGTTTGAAGTTATGATATTTCGAATTTTCAACGATTCATTTTAATTTGCATAAATTAACTAGCTGCGCTCGCGATCCACGTTTCGCCATTATAAAGGTTTACGTTATAATAAATATTGAGGTTAGTAATCAAAATAAAAACTATTCTATCTTTTAAGTTATGCCAAATTATAACGACCGTAAGCTATATTTCATCAAAATCAGTTGAGTGGTTTCGGAGTTTATCCCGAACAAACGTGACACGCGATTTTCATTATATAGATAAATATTTGATTTTATATATTTATCATATTATTATTTTTGGGTTATTCTAGTTCCCATCGAATCATCTCATTATTTACAGCTAGGGTTGACTGAGAAAACCGCCTTTGAATCGCTTTTTCGCGTACGATGTTCGTATTAATATATATTCAATAAGGTGTTTATTTGTACCTATTTCAAAAATTACTAGTACGTTCAGCTGAGAGTTAATTAAAAATATCAATCATATGAGTTATGCCTAAATGACAAATAAACTACGTATAAATTGTGTGCATTCCCCCAGCAGGAAATTGTGTTGCACCTGGCAGTATTTAATTTTCGATACCACTTGCACAAGCTAAATGTTTCATAATTATCTCTTGTGAATTTATTCCCACCACATTTCCTGTTTCACGTTGAAATTTCTTTATACGTCAATGTGAAGAGTCACTGTTTAATTAATGCTTGTCCGGCACTGTTCAGCTTTATGAGTTCATGATAAATTAAATTCAGCAGTAACTTACGTTTTGAAGATTTCTTTCCCGCATTATAATATATGTAGGTATTTAAAAATTGAGAACGCAATAAAAAAATGTGATAAGTGAAACATGCCTTAATTTGAATAGCGTTTTTTACTAGCACATAAAATATACCATCGACATGTACATTAGTGACTTACCAATCGAATTAGCCCAGTCATATAAGCTTAAAATAAAGGTCAACCTCGGAATGAAAGACAAATAGGCTGTAAATTGGTATAAACATTTGTTTCGACGTTCTCTATCTAGTTTCAAAAGTCTCATTAATACCGCGTCCGAGTCCTAAGCTATTTATTTAAGGTCAAAAGTCGCTAAAATCGATTTTTCACAAATATCTCGCTTCCCATGCCTTAAGCAAGATTTGCACTTATTATGAAAGTTGTAGAGTATAAAATTCTCTACAATTTTTATTTATGTTTTTCCATTCGATTATCTGTTTTGGGACAGAGCATAAGGAGTACAGACATATAGGGCCTAATGCAAGGTCAAGCTTGAGTTACAGTACTGGGCTATATACAATACTAGCTGTGCCCGCGAACTACGTTTCGCCACCAAAATGCTTAACAGTGTTTAGTTTTTTCCTCCATTTTATTCCATATTGATTCAACTTTATTCTGCCTTTTTGAGCAGCGGCCATTTCGAAATTAGGACAATTATCGTAGGTTCGCAATGCTCTAGGTACTCTTCAGGGCCTTTCATTTAATACCCATATTGATGGGTGTGAAAAGGAACTTTTATCCGCCTTTTTTGAGAGACGGCCATGTTGAATTTACGTCAATGTTGCTACGTTCATTGTGCTCTACTGATCAAGGCCTTTCATTTGATACCCATATTGCTGGGTTTGGAAACGAAGTTTTATCCGCTTTTTTTTGAGCAGCGGCCATATTGAATCTTGTGCGATTTTCCTAGGTTCATGGTGCTCTACTCTTTAAGGCCTTTCATGTAATGCCCGTATTGGTAGGTTTGGAAACTAACTCTAATCCACCTTTTTTGAGCGATGACCATATCGAATTTACGTCAATATTGCTAGGTTCACAGTGCTCTACTCATCAAGGCCTTCCATTTGATACCCATATTGCTGAGTTTGAAAACGAACTTTTATTTGCCTTTTTAGAGCGGCGGCTATGTTGAATTTCCATCAATGTTTCTAGATCCCTAGTGCTCTACTTATCAAGGCCTTTCATTTTATACCCATATTGCTGGACTGGGAAACGAACTTTTATCTGTTCAAATTTAAGACGATTTTCTAAAGTTTATAGTGCTCTACGCTTGAAGGCTTCTCATTTGATACCCATATTGCTTGCTTTGGAAACGAACTTTTATCCACCTTTTTTAAGCGGCGGCCATGTTGTATTTATGTCAATGTTGCTAGGTTTATAGTGCTCTACTGACCAAAGCCTTCATTTGATACCCATATTGCTAGGTTTGGAAACGAACTTTTATTCACCTTTTTGGAGCGGCGGCCATTTTGTATTTATGTCAATGTTGCTAGGTTCATAGTGCTCTACTGACCAAAGCCTTCATTAGATACCCATATTGCTGGGTTTGGAAACGAATTTTCATCCTTTTTTTTGAGCGGCGGCCATGTTGAATATAGGTCGATTTTCCTAGGTACTTAATGCTCTACTCTTCAAGGCCTTTCATTTGATACCCATACCTATTGCTAGGTTTTGAGCATTTTTCTTGAGCGGCTGCCATGTTGAATTTATGTCAATGTTGATAGGTTCATAGTGCTCTACTCATCAAGGCCGTTTATTTAATACCCATATTGCTGGGTTTGAAAACGAACTTTTATCCATCATTTTTGAGCCGCGGCCATATTGAATTTATATCAGTGTTGCTAGGCTCATAGTGCTCTACTCATAAAGGCCTTTTATTTGATACCCATATTGCTGGGTTTGAAAACGAACTTTTATCCATTTTTTTTACCAGCGGCCATGTTTAATTTAGGGCAATTTTCCTATGTTCATAATGCTCTACTCTTTGAGGCCTTTCATTTGATACCCTTATTGCTGGGTTTGAAAACGAACTTTAATCCTTTTTTTTAGCGGCCGCCATGTTGAATTTAGGTCGATTTTCCTAAGTACCTAATTCTCTACTCTTTAACGCCTTTCTTTTGATACCCATATTGCTGGGTTTGGGAACAAACTTTTATCCGTTTTTTTGAGCGGCGGCCATGTTGAATTTATATCAATGTTGCTAGGTTCATAGTGCTCTACTCATCAAAGCCTTTCATTTGATACCCATATTGCTGGGTTTGGAAACGAACTTTTATCGGCAGTCATGTCGAATTAGGTCAACGGGGCTAGTTTCAATGTGTTTTAGGTCCTTCGTTCAATATCCATGTTCCTTGGGTGGTTGCAAAAAATGTGATCCATCATTTTAGACATTAGGATCAAGAGTCCCACGTGTAACCCAGAATCATTGCAGCCAGATATTTTTTTAATAATCAATATAAATCAATTACTTTTAATAGTTTTAAATGGATGTAAGAGTTTCATTCCTTAGTCATAATGTAAAAACATATACTTGAAAAGGGTATCATCACTTTTCAACATTTCAAATATTTCAAAATTTGTACAGATTTTGTGAAAATTAGTCAAGAATTAAACCAACCTACAAATATATTTGTGACGTGATATTGTCATTTAGGTGAAGGTCGCGGGAAGCCGCTGGATGCGGGAGGCGCAGGACCGATCGGTTTGGAGATCCCTGGGGGAGGCCTATGTCCAGCAGTGGGCGTCTCTTGGCTGAAATGATGATGATGATAATGATATTGTCATAAAAAATGCTTTATACATTGGTTGTATGGCTTGATCCTTTTGCCTTACCACCACGGTAATACATGAGAAAAAGACTATTTAAACTTCTAAACTTCTTGGTTGGCGAAATTCATATGGGCACAGCCATTATTGAAAAGATTAAATTTTTCTTTGCACTATGTCACAGACTTGTCAAAATAATTTCACGTGCGCCATGTTGATTTTCTACATAAGCATTGTTCAAAAATTCTATATGGTATTTTTTCACTAAAAATTAAAGTGAATTTAAACAAATGAAATTATGCCTAAATTTTCTTCCGGAAAATTTTAAGCATTGTGGTGTAAGCCATATCAAATTCTGTCCAGTAGTTTCGGAGATCTTTCCGGACAAACAGACAAACAAACAATTTTTTTTAACAATTCTATCGTGTTCTGCTAATGATTTTAAGGCGACCTGTGTATTTTTTTCTTAATATTTAGCAATTACAGATTTTTGTACCCCTTTCAATTTTAAATACGATTAAGATAATTAATGCAGAATCGTATCTCTTCAACTCCATTGCACCCCATCAAGGGATGATGGTATTTTGCGACCGCCATGTTGGATTTTGATTTCGATGTTATTTTCGTAATCTACGACCCAGAAAACCATGAAAACGACAATAATGTCGATATCACATTTTACCACCCCATTTCACCCTATTAGGGGATGAATTTCAATAAAATACGAAACATGTTATCCATCGATTGTATTAACGAATGTTTATACAAAATTTAAAGTAGATTGCACCAAGGAATCTAGTTGTCCCATACAAACTTTGACCCCCTTTTTCACCCCCTTAGGGGTAGAATTTCGGAAAATCCTTTCTTAGCGGACGTCTACGTCATACAAAGAACACACCCTCCAAGTTTCAAGTCTCTACGATCAGCGGTTTAGGCTGTGCGTTGATCCGTCAGTCAGTCAGTCAGTCAGTCATTCAGGACAAAGCATTTTATAGGTATAGATGATATTCCAAAAAGTTTGATGATATTTAAAGTGACAGTTCAAACCAGTAAACTGAATCACATTCACTTTGAGACAAATTTGGAAAACGGTAAAAAAAATGTTGCTACTTACCTAGTTTCTTACAAATGTGATAATGAAGCAATTTCAGAAATTTTATTTGGAAAGAGTTTTATATGTATATTTTAAAAGTATTATCCTAATTACAAACGCAATAGAAACTAGAAATCTGACATTTGCGTGCATAAAATGTGTGAGCGGTGTGTATTAAAATGTGATGTGTGAATTCTCATGTTCTTTTTGAAGGATTCCGGAGCGCTACGTAGAGCACTACAGTACCCACCCCCTGATACTATCTCCTGCAGGGGTGTACACCTGTTAGTGATGGCTGATAAATACCTTTTTATGTCCTTTTCTGTGTTTCCTATATTTGTAAATATACAATATACAGGTGACTTTTTTATCACCCGAGAAAATTCATCGACGCTTCAGGACACGGCAGTAAAATTATTTAAATATTAATTAAATAATAACTCATCTATTTAATTTTAAATTAATTTACTCAAATATCCAAAAATACTGCACTAATTTAGTGCAGCATTTTTTAAGTATTTTTTAATTATTTTTTATATAATGATGGACGTGTCCTGAAGCATCACTTAAATTTTCCGGAGTGATAAGAAATTCCTTCTGTAGAATATGTAGAAATAATAGTATGATTGACACGTTGCGCAAGAACACAAGGTACTGCCCTAAACTTGACCCCGGCCCGTGCCATTGTCCCGTGTCAACTACCCATCCTGATGAGGTAGCCTTTGTTAGTGAAACGCGATAGTGCGCGCACGAAATATTCTAAACAAAAGACGCGAGCAGCGGACGTTTTTGTGATAACTATCGCCTATACTGTGGAAACACGATTACGCCGGTTACGCAGCTTTAGATAACCGTCATTGTTCGGAGCTTTGGATGGTCGGTCGTTCACCCGTGCGGTTGTGTCGTCCACGGCCTAATATCGGATGTGTTGGGTATCCACCGATTGGGTATACGTATTGCTACTTAATATCTCATCACAAATTGATACGGATCATGTTTTATTTGAAACTAGTGGGCCCGGCAGACGTTGTCCTGCCCGGCGATTACAGCGCCATCTACTGGATCCAACTGTACATATAAACCTTCCCTGAACCTATTCAAACATACACAGAAAATTTCGTAAGAATCTGTCGAGCCGTTTTTGAGTTTTAGCGAGACTAACATACAGCATTTCATTTTATATATAAGAAAGAAGAAGAAGAAGATGTGATCCGTAGAAGAACTAGAGTCGTTGACTTGGCCCTTAAGTGCGAACGCACACAACCGACTAGCGGCGACCGATTTTTTGACCGATTGTTTGTTCGTTATACATTATACGTTATACATTTGCGAACGTTCCATTTTTCATCGATAATCGGGTCGGCCAGGATTCACCGACTTTTTTGCCGGCTTTTTGTAGTTCATGTAGCGTTGCCAGACTTGCTGTCGTCGATTCCGGGACAAAAAAGAAAAAACAATTTTTAAAGGATTTTTTCCGGCTTCTAGAATTTTTTGCAAATCGGTTCCCCCAAGTATTTAAAAAAAATTGCTGAAATGAATATAAAGTTTTGTTTGGAGTTCCGCCGTAACAATATCCATGGACAGGCGCTTTCGTTCTTTGTCCATAAGTTGCCTATTAAACTAAAAATTCTTTTGCAAAAGGCATTGCTAATAGGAATGGACAAAATAAACGAAACCAGCCTGCCAAAGTTAGGAAAATTCTCTTTCCTCGTGAACTCTGCCCATATTTGGTCGTTTTTCGGTCGAATTTTTTCGGGACATTTTCTCAATTCCAGGACCCGGGACATATGCTCTCATTCCGGGACAATCCTGGTAGGTCCCGGCTCGTTAGCAGCCTTAAGGCGCATAGTGGTCCCAATGACCTTGCGTCGATTGTCCCGCACTGATTACATAGGAGTGAGTGAGTGAGAGTGAGGGGAATATTTAAGCAAGCCTTTACGCGTAAGATGAATTATTTCAATTAAAAATTAATAAAGGCGAATAAGAAAAATCTAAAAAGACCATCCGCTAGAATATTGTTCACTTTATTTATTGAAATCGAAAGTATAATGATTTTACCTAATATTTACGACGCGATTAGGTTTAAAGTTTTAAAATCGAGGCATGTTTGGGTCACATTTTAACCAAATTTTAATTAATTTATCAAAAATTAAAAAGACCATCGTCTAAAGAATGCGTTGAATAATAACATATCTTTTTAAAGATTTTTTTTATTCAATATTTATGAAGAGAATCGGTTTTTTCTGCAGTGTTTTTTTATGATTGACCCTACTATGCGCCTTAAGTTCATGTGCGTTAGAACGTAGAACTCCGTATGTTTCATTTTCCACCGTCGAAAAATGGGTTTCCGATAGTCAGTCGTGTGCGTTCGCGCTAAGTGGACAGACACATAGCTCGCAGGATGGCCGTTGGGGCGGAAAGGTCCGGGAATAGCGTCCGCGAATCGGGAGACGCACCGTTGGTAGATCCCCACAAGGTGAAAGGACGATATGGTGAAGGTCGCGGGAACCTACTAGATGCGGGAGGCGTAGGACCGATTGGTTCGGAGATCCATGAGGAAGGGGGGAGGGGGCAGTGTCCAACAGTGGGCGTCTCTATTATAGAATCACTTTGTTGTCCGTCTGTCTCTCTGTCGCAACCGTTTTTCTCAGGAACGTGTAGAGATATGAAACTTATCTTTACATTTTTTTACCATTACCATTACCATTTTAATTGAGCACGAAAATCGGAGACATGATCATAATTATTTGCGTAAACCAAATATAAATCTGATACAGAAATTTTGGAGACGCTCCATTTTATTAAGTTGTTCCTGAGTAAGATCGAGATAGCTGACGTCTCTATAGTCAAGGACGCGGAGCCAGAGAGACTGTGCAAGAGCAACTTTAGTAGCAGTTGGGAGAAAGTTTCTCAATCGTCTCAAGGATCCGACAGAGGCAAAGAGGTTGCGATTCGTAGCTTGTAACTGTGGTCCCCGTGTAAGATATGACTGTTATACATATATAAGGTATCCCAAAATTTTACGATGTCACAAGGGAATCAAATCCTATAATAAAAATCGATATAATGACAGTTGCTTCACAATATATTTACGACAATGTCCATAAAAACATTCATTTATTTTGTAAAAACAGTGTTGTTCATTCAGTGAATACTAGACAAAAGAATATGTTAGCGTTACTAAATACAAGGCTCAAAAAAATAATTATTTCAAATGCCTTTGTCTACAATAAAATCCCAAAATCCTATATAATATTCAAGCACTTAGCTTTAATAAATTTAAAGATACAATCAAGGGCGTACTAACTATGAAATAAGCATATTATAAAGTTTCTGATTATACACGGTTATTTTTTTATCACCCTGGAAAATTTTAGGGACGCTTCAGAGCACATCCATTATTATATAAAAAAATGATATAAAAAATAAAAAAAATCTCTAAAAATGCTGCTCTCAAATAGTGCAGCATTTTTCGGATATTTTAGTAAATTAATATAAAATTAAGTGAGTTATTTTTTTTATTTTTTTTATTTTCCATAGGCGGTGGCGATCACTTACCATCAGGTGACCCACATGATTGCTTGCCACCTTTGCGGTTTAAAAAAATTACAGATAAAACTGCTTTGAATTGACAAAAAAGTGATAATTATTGGATAAATGTCATTCACTTGAGTTACTGCTCCACTCACTCCGACAGGCATTTCTAAATTATTTTTATGAAATTTAAATAATTGTGAATTATAATATTTGCAATGATGGCAATTTAAAATGGAGACAATAGTAGATTATGCACCGAGAGATTAAGCCCCGAGCGTATCGAAGGACTAAAGTTAACTCTCGAGCGTAGCGAAGGAGTTATAATTTAACACCTGAGCGAAGCGAGGAAGTTATGTAGAGTCCTAAGTGAAGCGAGGGGTTCAAGTCGCTAGTCACCTAAGACGAAGACAAAGCTTTATTCCAGAGGTGAATACTCTACTCTTCATACCATCTGCGAGACAATAAAATCTTAAGTATCTATTAACAATTACTTATGTGGTAATTTTCACCATATACACTGTTACATTATCATTATCACTATAACTATGGTTAAAATTATCACATTATCAAAAATCCAAAAAAAGATTTATTCTTAAGCACGAACACGTCATGCAATAATTTTATCTTATGTAAAGCTTAAAATATTATAAAAACTCAACCTATACTTAACAAGTATGAACTTAGTCGGGTGATTCACCAACTCGACACGAAAAACTGGACACACCTGTGCCCGGTTGGTGAAACTCAACATTATTATCACTTATTATTTCGTCATCTGGACACGCCTAAATTTTGACGCGTGTCCTCTACCCATCGATTTACAATACGATACGATCAGCTGCTGGACCGTGTCAATGACCTTTAGTAGCACGCAGGATGAATGTTAAATTGTTTACAATAAAATGTTGTGAAATAAACTCAACTTCGTGATATATTTACTTTTATAACAGCAATTAATTATTATACACAACTGTCGAAATAATTCTCAAATAGTCGACAGCCTATTGACCCCAAATAACAAATAAAAGTACTTATTGGATAATAATGGAATAGTTGTTAGAGGTACAAAGCAAAAAAGAAGCTTTTGTCTTAAATATCTAAAATATGTAATAATTCTGGCATAATTATGCAAGCATCGAAACCATAATAAAAAAAGTTCAGTCTACACCTGTTCGTTAATCTTAAACTGAAATTCTTTACGACAGAAATATCAGATAATAAAATCTAAAGCTAAATTTATTTCATTAAAATCAAGAACTTTAATATCAAGCAAAATTACGCCTGTTTTTGAAATTAAGCTACGGGAGAACGATTCCAAGTTTCTATGTGAGAATCTTGCCCGTTCTCGGTTGCAAGCTATAAATTGCAGAAATATCCCGCTTTGCAGTATGAAGGTGGCATGAATGTCGACAGCGATTTCAGAATATTGCAGAGATTCAAAACTACGATAATATAATAATAATTATAATAATAATAATAATAAAGTAAATAAAGATCATAATAATAAAAAACCGCTGTCACGAAGACACGTCACTCCGTCTCTTGTAAATTAATATTTATTTTTATAGCAATGTTTACAACACCGTATTAAATTTAACTTTAGAAATTCTACTAATATATCAAAATAACAAAATTTTCAAGAAAAATCAATATGATCCAAATTAATTACAAAATTTCAATCGGCAACCTTGACATGACATCTGCTATCAAATATAAAACAAACATTTTTGGCGAAAAAGGCAATACAAAAAATCAAGAACAATGATTACAAGATCGAGGACGGCAAGAGCGGAACAAAGCGCACGTATACCATCTACACCAGTCCCCGCGTCAGCTCCGAGCGTATTGCTGGAAACAGGCTATGATGTAAACAGCTCGTCGAGCGACGCAACTGGACCCAGGACGCCGCCGCCACGACCATCTACGCGACGAGGACGTCCCCCACTGCTGGCACGCTTGGGACCTGTGAGGCAATCTGCCTCACAACAGGCCCCCGCTACCGGTAGTGTAGTGCGACGCATGCGATGGACTCTAACAATGAATGAGAACTGCATGCGCGCCTATTACGGGGCTACAGAAGGAGGAACCTGCCTGACTGCGTATCGTGACAGAATGCTGCTTCTGTTTCAGACCCTTGAGCCGACCGTCGCCGTGTCTACCCAACGACTATCGGATCAAGTGCGAGCGATTCATCGGTGTAAGCTGTTGGATCAATCTACACTTGATCGGCTTCGCTTGGAGACGTTTCCTGCTGCCGCCGTCCCTTCCTCGACGCGTAGCCTGTCTGCCGCGCCCGTTGCTCCGAGTGCAGTGACGTATTCGGAGGAGACAACAGCGATGCAGATTGACCCCGATGTTGATGAAGAGGATGACGCTGGCATGAATGTAAGTTCTCGAATAAAAGAGCAACTGGAGGACACTTTGGAAGACGTGATTCGTGAATATCGATACGCACTAAACACTAGGCCGCGAATACCACGTTTGCCGACGCACAGACGCAACCTAGCGCTGTTGGGAACACTGAATGCTTTGCTCGTTCCGTACCTACGGACTAGCGAAGATTTGGTTGATACGCATTCTATTCTGTACTGCGGTGCCCTTACCGCATGCCGTGTTGCTCGAGTGAGGTTTCCGGATGCTGATCGATCACCACGGCCTGCGATACCTGCATGGCAAGTGAGAATAGAAAGGCGTATCAACTCGTTCAGGGTTCTCATTGGCAAGCTCATCTGCTTCAGTCGGGGTAATACCCGACCCCGAGTCATGCGTTACGTGACCCAGGCCTATGCCGGAACCGGAATCCGGCCTAAGGATTATATGGCGAATGTCACGGAACGCATAGACTATCTGAAGCAGAAGGTTTATGCGTGGGCGAACCGTATTCGTCGCTACAGAGTACGTGTGGACAGATACTCTCAGAACCGCCTCTTTCAAAGTGATCAGAAGAAGGTATATCGAAAGTGGGAGGGAACCGATCACCGCGTGGTAGACGGGCGGCTGCCCGATGCCAATGCCATGGTCAGTTTCTGGCGTGACATCTGGTCGCTGCCTGTCGATCATGTAGAGGGTGATTGGATGTGTGCCGTCGAACGAGAATGTGAATCCATTGAGCCAATGGGGCCTATTACCATAGATCCCGTAGACGTTAGTTGTGCCATCCGTTCGGCTCAAAACTGGAAATGCCCAGGGCCTGACGGATTGCACAACTTCTGGATAAAGTGGTTCCGATGTTCGCATGCTCGTTTGGCTACACAGTTTCAAGAAGCCCTAGAACACGGTTCGCTTCCCACTTTTATGACCACCGGTACCACCTTCTTGCTCCACAAGTCTGGAAGTACCACGGAGCCAAAGAATTATAGACCGATCACATGCTTACCTACCATCTACAAGCTCCTTACATCCATTCTGACCACAAAAATTAACACACACAACGTGTCAAACAACATTTTGGCCTCTACTCAGAATGGATGTAAGGCTGGGTCCTGTGGTACGAAGGAGCTCCTCCTAATAGACATGACCATTAGCCAACAGGTCAGGCGGAGCAGGGGATCTCTCTCTGCTGCATGGATTGACTACAAGAAGGCCTATGATTCGGTGCCGCATTCGTGGTTGGAGAGGATTTTAGAGTTGTATAAAATTAATGCAACTCTGAAATCCTTTTTAAGTAACTGTATGCGACAGTGGACCACAGCCCTTCGTCAACCATGTGGTGGCGACAGTCCCCCTGATCCACAAGACTTGATTAAAATAGAGAGAGGTATTTTCCAGGGTGACAGTTTGAGTCCCTTGTGGTTCTGCCTAGCACTGAATCCTCTCAGCACTCTGCTGAAGGACTCAGGTCTAGGCTGTCGGCTCCGGAGACAGGGTGAAGTCATTAGTCATCTGCTGTACATGGACGACCTCAAGTTGTTTGCACCGAAACACCAAGATTTGGTGGAGCTGCTGAAAATCACACAGATTTTTAGCAATGCTATCAAAATGGAGTTCGGTCTAGACAAATGTGCGGTCTTACATGTACAGCGGGGGAAAGTTGTGAATTCACCGAATGTGCAACTCCCCGAGACAATAACACTCAGATCTCTCTCCGATGTCGACACATACAAATATCTTGGTATGGCTCAGTCTTTGGGAATATCAGTAGAGGACGTCAAGAAATCGGTGAAGGCACGCTTCTTCTGTCGCCTAGCAAAGGTACTTAACAGTCTTTTGTCTGGCGGCAATAAGGTGCGTGCCTTCAACGGTTGGGTGATGCCTCTATTGATATACTCCTTTGGCATACTGAGATGGACTCAAACTGAGCTGGACGCCCTGGACAGAAGAGTCCGTCAACTGCTCACAACACATCGCATGCTCCACCCTCGCTCGTCTGTTATGAGACTGTACATTCCACGGAAGTGGGGAGGTCGTGGCTTTCTAAACGCCAAGAACCTCCACAACCGTGAAGTGTGCAGCCTCAGGAATTACTTCCTTAACAACGAATGCGGGATGCATCGTGATGTTGTGGCAGTTGACAAAGGACTTACCCCTCTATCCATGGCAATCGAGAACTGGCGCAAACCATCGGTGCTCAACGTTGAAGACCGCAAGGAAGTATGGAGGGGCAAGGAGCTACACGGGAGGTTTTATCGGGCCTTGACTGGACCCGATGTAAACCTGCCCGCTTCGGTAAACTGGCTGCGCTTCGGGGACCTCTTTGGGGAAACCGAGGGTTTTGCCTGTGCAATTGCAGACGAAGTAATGATGACGAACAACTATAGAAAATATATCCTGAAGGACGGTACAGTTGACATCTGTCGAGCATGCCGCCGTCCTGGAGAGTCACTCAGGCATATTATCTCTGGTTGTTCTCATCTCGCTAACGGCGAGTATTTGCACAGACACAACCTAGTGGCCAGGATCATCCATCAGCAACTTGCCATTCGATACGGCCTTGTCGAGACTGAGACGCCGTACTATAAGTACGCACCAGTGCCGGTTCTTGAAAATGGTCGTGCGTTGCTCTATTGGGACCGCTCTATCATCACGGACAGGAATATTGCTTGCAATAAGCCTGATATCGTGGTGGTCGACCGGTCCCAACGCCGAGCAATGCTCGTCGATATCACTATCCCTCATGATGAGAATCTCGTGAAAGCTGAGAAGGACAAAGTCAGCAAGTACCTTGACTTGGCTCACGAGGTTACCGCCATGTGGGATGTTGACTCGACGATCATTGTTCCGATAGTCGTTTCTGCGAACGGTTTAATAGCGAAGAGTCTCGACCGACATCTTAAGGGGCTCTCGCTTGACGGGTGGATCAAGGGCCAGATACAGAAGGCGGTGATTCTTGACACGGCACGTATCGTTCGGAGATTCCTCTCCCTGTAGCCCTAACCACCGGTAGCTTGGGCCATGCTCCGCTGCCAGTGGAACCCTAGATTTAAGTTTTTTATAATATTTGTGTTTTGATATCTATATATTGTAAAATACTTAAATTTAAGATGCTTTTTTGAATAAATGTATAATAATAATAATAATTATTATTATTATGTTCTTTATTTGCCTTCTTTCTTAAATATACATTTTTTTACAATATAAATATAAAAAATATTATTATTATTATACATTTATTCAAAAAAGCATCTTAAATTTAAGTTTTTTACTATTATTATTATTATTGTGTACATAGTGTACATAAACTTCCAAAACATCGCATTTAGACTGAAAAGTAATGAATTTAGTGTCATGACAGTTATGAAACGATTTTGCTATAGATGAAATCTTGAGATGAGAATTAAAACATCATTTCATTTTTTTCATGTTTTATTTAGGGGTTTTTAAATATTTCTGAAAATATGAAAATAAAAATAAACACGATCACAAAGTAGGAGGGTGTCGAAACAAAAGTAAGGAGGATGAAGTGGAGGTGGACAGGCCACATGCTCAAAGTACGAAGGGAGAAATGTACCAGAGCATTAGCAGAATGGACCCCTCGCTACAATACAAAGAGGAAGAGGGAGTAGACAATGTAGGAGATGGTAGGATGAGCTCCGAGGAGCTATTGGTCTACTTTGGACCACAATGGCGCGTGAGAGGGAAACATGGAAGAGCCTGGAGGAGGCCTTTGTGTCAAAAAGACAAACTAATAAGAAAAATAATTAATTGTTAAGCATATTTATTGTATCATGTATTATTAGTAAATAAAAGGCTTTCAAATTGAAATATTTCTGAATATGCCAGCCCCATCATAACCTTAATTCTAATTGCTACATATCATAATTATAATTTAAAAAAAAAAAGACTATAGGCAAAATTATAGATATTGAGGAGAGTTTGGCAAGAATGGTCTGTAATACACCTACCTCGTTATTATTACCTACCTTTCCGCTCGCGGCTTCGCCCGTGTTATTATTGTTTTCCCGCGGGAATTTTATATTTTCCAGTAAGAAAAATAATTTTGTAGCCTATTATATAGAAGACTGTTATTTATATTTAGGAGTTCGGATAATAAATTTCATAGACATTGGAGCAGATTTTAAATATTTTCCATAGAAACTTTCAACCCCTATTTTGCACCCTAACGGCCTTACAAATAAAAACTTATACCGAGGATAATCCTCGGAATAATTTATTCTGTCTTTTGTCTTGTTTTAGCACATGTCAGATGTAATATGTCAAAATAAGACAAAACACGGAATAACTATTCCGAGGTTATTCCTGGGAATAAGTTTTTTATTTGTAAGGCCGTTAGGGGGTGAATTCCAATAAACCATGAAACACGTATTCAATGAAATGTTTTTAAGAGCATGAATCTCAAGTTTAATCAAACACGTTGCTAATTTAATGATTTTTCCAAACAAACATGCAACCCCTATTTTATCCCTTCAGGATTTTTAAAAATCCCTTCTTAGTGTGTCTAACACTAATAATTATTTATTAATAATTATTTATTTAATTTAGAAAAAAATAATAATTATTTATTTAAGACATCAACATACACAACATAATTATTAAAACGTTAATAGTTGCATTAGTCTAGGACTGTGTCGCAAGGATGGGGCGGAGGAGGCGGAATTACGCCCGCCTTCTTCCTCCTGACGGTAACCATCGGGGCCCTGGGTCGGGAAGCCCGGGCCCTGCATTGCATCGGTTGCCGCCAGTCGCTGATCCCCTGGATGCCCCGGGGATCACCGGCCTCCCCTTTTTGAGGGGGTGAGAGGGGCTCGCCCTAGGCGAGCAGACGCCGACGAGGTCGCCGATCTGTTTATCCGAGTTCCCATGACCTTGTCCGAAAGCGACGTGGCCCTCCTCGGCGTGTCCTCTTCGTCCGATGACGAAGAGGATGCGGTGATGATGGCCGTGCTCGCATCAACGCGTATGTGAGGGGCATCGGTGGGTTTTAGTCGGTAGGCCGCGGTTCCTGGCTGGCACTCTGCTCCTAGGGGCCGGGGAGAGCCCGACATAAACCCGCGCCTTCCCAAGCGCGGGGTATGCGTAATGCATTTCCCACCGTAAAAAAAAAGACTGTGTCGCAACCATTAGCGCCCATCCCGAACCAATTTCAAAAAGGAAACATTTTATTAATAAAAAAGTACCAAGCACCTAATAGGATTACAGACAGATAACAAAAAATAACAAAAATGGGATAAAATTGACGTTAATGTGTGTGTGTGTGTGTGTGTGTGTGTGCATGAGTGTCTATGTGAGTGTATGTGTGTGTGTGTGCGCGTGCGTGCATGCGTAGTGAGTATTACTTGTCGTGGAATGCAGGACAGAGGTACTCACCTTTTCCACACGTCTCACAATTTCGAGAATTGGTTTTCTTTATTAGAAATAAGAATTTATTTTATTGGATGTATGCCGAGCGAAGGTCAATCCATTTATTTCAAAACTGTATAATAGGATTTTGAAGCGAAACTATCGGATAGTTTTTGCTAACTCATCGCCTAGCCTCCTGGCACATTGTCCGTGTAAAACACCCTTACAACACAAAATATTAATTGTATTTTAAACCCAACAAAACTGCACGGGATTTGTCATGCCCATATGACATGTCCACGGAATGATGTATTTGCTACGTGCCGCCCTTTTAGCTGTGCCGAACTACGCTAACTACATAATTAATAAACTTTTTCCTGTAACAGTTTGCTAAAGTACTTTGCTGAAAGCAATTTCTCATATCATTCCGGAATATTCTAGCTGGGTTATGTGTAATGAAAGTAGAGGTTCAGTGACGGAATGACCTATTAATGTTTGTAATTTTAGTCAGAATTGAAATTAGTCTGTGTGCATTTTGCATTACACTATGACGAAACTAGAGCGAGGAGATGTAACTGGGGCGTCCCGAGCGCATCGGTGCAACCGCGAGGGATGGAAATAGGCTTATTATCAAAACCACAAATAAATAGACACAAAGGATCGACTCTAGCCAACTCTAGAATCGCTGAATACGATTTACAAACTTAGTCCTTGTCCTCAGACTAGTACGGGTGCGATCTACAATACGTTTGACAACTTTTAAAACTTTTTAGTAACACCTTATGTTTTCAAACTCACGTCTGAATACAATAAGCAAAGACATTATAAGAGATAGACCGACAATACGCGCGGCCTCTAAGAAACCCCCTTCAACCACAACAGCGGTCAGGCGGCCGCTACTCATACTGTATTTGTACTGCATTCGACTGTCGTGCGCGCGTCAAGTTATAAAAATACTTAAACATGCCCAAATAACTTCGTTTTGTAGTGTAAAAAACGAACAGTAATAAAAACTAAATCACATTGTAACATTATTTATTACCGATGAGTCTTAATTATGCTTATTTATTTAGCTATTATCATATCAAAATTGGTTGAAGGGGACTTCATACATTTCGTTTGCATTGTTGGTCTACTCTTATAATGTCTTTGACAATAAGGTTGTACTAAAACAACCTTATTGTATCAGAAAAGGGTGGTAAAACAAACAGCTACCGACATATTTCGTGACGACAACCCAAAATAAATTATGCGAGCATTTAAAAAATCATGGTGTTTTCGTCAACAACGTGATCCATTAGCACTTAAAATTTCACGGTGCCAAGTTAGAACGACGTTAAATAATCTAACAGGCGGAGTCAGAGTCGTTTGAAACTTTAGGTATAAAGCATCGTAAATTCAAACTACCGGTATTGAAGATTGAACTCGGCGCAGACTTTGCTAATTGAGCGCTGGAGTAACTCGGCCCAAGTCGCATAATAGAACTAAAGGAAAATAATAGTACAACTAGTTATGTCGGGATCTTTTGGGCACCTGGCTCTATATTTCGGTCTCTATTCTTTGTAGAAGGTGCGACAGGAAAGTTCACAGCCTTGGTGTTAATAGGTGAAGCTCGATTTCATCTTGGGACCAGCCAAGATACTATCGTGATGCACTCGTATTCCTCACGACAGAGGACAATTTAGTCTCTGACTAGCTTTTGCCTGCGGCTTCGCTCGCGTTAAATTCGGGGTAACATGGAAGATTTCCAAAATAAGGCAGGTATTTTTCGTTGGTAATAAAGAGTCTGTGTACCGATTTTTAGCTTCCTACCTTGAAAACTGCGAAAAGTCCCATATAAAATTTCACCCCCTCTTTTAAGGGGTTGGGGTCAGATTTCCAAAAAAAATATGCACGATTTTTTTGTTAATCACATAAAGTCCGCATACCAATTTTTAACTTTCTACCTTGAAAATTGCGGCATGCTCCATACAAATTTCCACTCCCCATTTTAGGGAGGTGGGGGTTTAGAAAGAGACAAAAAGTAGCCTATATCACTCTCCATCCCTTCAGCTATCTCTACATAAAAATCACGTCAATTCGTCCCTCTGTTTTGCCGTGAAAGACGGACAAACAAACATACACATACACTTTCTCATTTCTAAAATTAGTATGGATAGTATGGATTGTTCAGATGCGACACTGTCTCATATGTCTCATCTCACTGTCTTATCATTATCAATATGGCGACAAACAGTAGCCTTATTACCGATCTTTAAAGACCATCGCAATTACTGTAATTGTACAATTATCCTTACATATTATAAAACAAAGTCCCCCACCGCGTCTGTTTGTCTGTCTGTTCGCGATAATCTCAAAAACTACTGCACCGATTTTCAAGCGGTTTTCACCACTCGATAGCGTAATTCTCGAGGAAGGTTTTAGTATATAATTTGTTAAGTTTTTGTATTTATTTCTGTGTAAATTAGCGATATTTGTTATATTCATGGACTTTTTTAATATTATCTAAAGATTTTTCTCTTGCTTCTAATAATAAATCCAATTGATGAAATCTGTTTATATCGTCAAATACAGTTCCAAAATGTATTTCGTTAGGTGGTATTCTAGGCTCATACCCATACATTAAATAAAATGGTGAGTAACTTGTAGTTTTCTGTTTTGAAATATTTATAGCTAACACAACTTTTGGTAATAATTTGTCCCAGTCTTCAGAGTTTTCCATAGCAAATTTAGTTAATGTTGACATTATGGTTGCATTCGCACGTTCTACTAATCCATTACTTTGTGCTGTATATGGCGTAGTTGGTATATGCTCTATTCCAAACTTGTTAAAAAAAAATTGTGTTGCTTGACTTGTAAAACAAGGTGCACTATCTGATATATATTATTGCTCTTACCATCTATATGCTGACGATCTTCAGCTTTATTACAGCACCTCAGCGACGGAAGTTAATAATGCCATTTCAGTTATTAACCACAACTTGGCCAAAATTTTGGATTGGTCTAATAATTATGGAGTCGCTGTCAACCCTAGCAAATGCCAGGCGATCATTATTGGTAGTTCGCGGCAACTTGCGAAGATCGACTTGACTTCATGCGGTCCTGTCCAATTTAATGGTGTAGCAATTCCTTTTGAACCGGTTGTTAAAAACCTTGGTTTGTTAATGGACAGTTCATTATCTTGGAATGCTTACATCAACAGCATTTGTAATAAAGTTAGAGGATCTCTGCGTTCATTGTACAGGCTTAAGAATTTCCTCCCTCCTAGCACCAAAGTTCTTCTCGTCCAATCCCTAGTCCTCCCTTTAATCGATTATGCTGATGTGTGTTGCACCAACGTTAACCAAGAACTTCTAGACAAGCTGGATCGAATGCTCAACAACTGTATTCGTTTTATTTTCGGTCTGCGGAAATATGACCACATTTCCTTCTTTCGAGATAAACTCAAATGGTTGCCTATCCGTTTGCGAAGGAACCTGAGAGTCGCTTCCCAGCTTTTCAGCATTATTTACGATCCAAATACTCCTGATTACTTAAAGAGTAAATTTCAAGCGCTTGGTAGTACTCATACACTCAACTTACGTTCTGCTGCAAAACTCACACTTGAGTTTCCAAGTCATAGATCCGGGTTCGCTTCGGACTCTTTCACACTTTCAGCTATACGCTTGTGGAATAGCTTACCCCCTAACTATAGATCAGCCTGTAGTAAGGCTCCATTCAAACGTCAGATACGAAGACTCTTTTTGGAATCTGTTTAGTTTTATTTGACAGTATTTCATCATAATATTAGCATTATTTATATATATTTATTATATATCATATATGTAGTTTTATATATTTTTAATATTTATATTCTATTATATCTATGTTTACTTATTTCATCCTAATTTAATTCGTACACCGTCTACAATTTCTCTCACACTTTTACTGGTTGACTGGTAGAGAATGCCTCAGGCATTAAGTCCGCCTTTTGTACATCTTTTGTTTTATGTACGATAAAGATTAAATAAATAAATAAATAAATAAATATGTTTGTGGTGGGCCATACACATATATAATATCATTCTCTATTGCATCTATAACAGTTTGTGCAGACAATGAATAGCATGGTTTTGCAAATATATATCTTGTGGCATGATCTATGTGAACAAATATGTATGTATTACCTGACTGTGTTTCTGGCAACGCTACAATATGATCGGAAGAGATAACTTGCATTGGTGTTTGAGGAATTGGTCTTTCTCCTAACTTTCCATATGCATACTTCGTTCGTCTATTAGTTTTCGCACACACAATACATGCTGAAACATATAACTTTACATCTTGTCTCATTGACCTCCACCAATATTTACTTTTTATTTTTGATAAAGTTGTATTAAAATCTAAATGCCCATTGTCATCATGTGCAATCTTTATTATATTTTGCCTTAGGTTTTGAGGCACTACAATTTTTCTATTGTTGTACAATTCTTTTTTGTTAATGTGTAATAAAATATTGTCACATAATATAAAAGTATCATGGATTTGTCTTAAATGATTTGTATTTGGTTCTTTTGATAATTTTTGACATATTTGTTGAATGAATGAATCTTTACTTTGTGCTAATTTCAGTTTCTCTGTATTACTGCTAATTACCAACATACAAATGTTTTTTAATGGATATCTTGACAAATGATCCGCAATGACATTTTCTTTGCCTGGTCTATGCATTGATACAAAATCAAATGGTGCCAAATCTACTACATATCTTGCAAATTTTCTATTTATTTTAGCTTTATCTATAATGTATGCTGTTGAATAGCTGTCTGTCACTAATTTAAATTTTATTCCTAATAAATAAATACGAAATTTACTCACAATTGCCCAATGTACAGCTGTTACCTCCAATTCATTAATGTGATATCGTGTCTCAGCATCTCTTCTGCTGGCGTACTCAATAACCTTCTTTTCACCATTTTGAACTTGTAACAGGCATGCACCCATTCCTTGGTAGCTACTGTCTGTTTCAACAATTGTGTCTGCATCTTGCTGAAAATTGGCTAAAACTGGAGCTGAAATTAATAATTCTTTTAACATTTGAAATGACTTTTGTTGTTCGCTTGACAATATTATAGTATTTTTATTTTCTTGTTTTTGTTTACTCTTTTTCAATATGTTTTGCAACGGTTTTGCTATCTGTGCATAATTTTTAATGTATTTTCTAAAAGCACTTGTAAATCCTAAAAATGATCGAACTTCAGTTAATGTACTTAATGTCTTATATTGTTCAACTGCTGCTATTCTTTTTGGATCTGTTTTTTCTTCTTTGTAGCCAACTAATTTCCCAAACAATGGTATTTCATTTGCAATGAATATACATTTTTCTTTGTTAATTTTTAATTTTTTTTCTCTTGTTGCTTCAAATACTTTTCTTAATACTTGTAAAAATTTTAATATTGAATTTTGGCCTCCTGTTATGTCATCAAAATATGCTCTCACTCCATTGTCATACAAATTGCCATATGTGCATTTTATTACCTTAGACATTATCGATGGACCTCCAACTAAGCCAAACATGACTCTCATAAATTCGACATGATAATCTTGTGTTATAACAGCTGTTTTGTAAATATCTTCTTCTTTAATGCATATGTTGTGGTATGCATGGTAAATGTCTAATTTGAATTAATATAAAAATTGTGAAACTGTTGTTATGATATCTTCCATTCTTTCTATTGGCTGAGAATCTAAAATTGTTATTGGATTTATTGTTTTTGAATAGTCTACAACTGGTCTGTATGGTGTGGTTTCATGAAATTGTTGTTGAATTACAAACATAGGTGCTGCATATGGTGACTTCGAAATTCTGCATATTTTTTGCTCCATCCATTTTTCAATTGTGTCTTTTAAAAATTTTCTTTCAGGCTCGGGCAACCTGTATGGTTTACAACTTATTGGTTTGTTGTGTTTTAAATTTATCTCTAGTTCGAAATCTTTAAATTTTCCTATTTCATTTGAATTTGTTTTAAATATGTCTTCAAATTCTGATACTAACTGCATAACTTTTAATTCATCTTCTTTTGTAACTTTTTTATACTCTACACAACAAGCTATAGCATTATTTTCAGTGCATATAGATGGAAAGTATTCAGTATGTGTCGGCGTAATGATACATATTTTACCATTTGGTTCATGAATTACTCGAGCATACACTGCCAATTGCCAGTATACAGTATACTTTTCCAAGAATCATTGGAACGGGGAGATCTTCACATATTGATACTTGTGGCATAATACAATCTATGTTACCTACCTTTACTCTTACAGATAGCCAACCAATTGGTGTAAATGTGCTTCCCGCTACTTTATATGTGCCTTTTTGCCAAGAATATATTTCTGTATCTTCTGGTAGAATTTTTTTATCAATAATTGTCAAAACTGAGCCCGAATCTGGTAATGCTTCTAGCGTTAATGATCCATTTATTATAACTGGTATTAATGTTACATTTGGAGTACTATTTTGAATACAACTTATTTGTTTTGAATTTACTATTGTGATTGTTAATATTACTCATAGAATAATTCGATGGAATTTTGTTATGTTCGTTACTGTATGACTTTAAACTTTTATCCTTTTCTGAGTTATTTTCAGTAGACATTGTACAATTATATGAAATATGCCCTTTGTTTTTGCATTTATAACAAATCTGATCTTCTATTTTATCTACTTGAGGGTTAAATCTTGGAATAAATCTACTGTTTTTCTGTGTATCTTTTTGTTTGTTAGAAAAATTTGTACTCACAGTTTCCAATGAATTAAAATAATACTTTTCTTTTGGTAAAGTTCTTCTTATTTTGTCCAATTCTGCTGCATGATTCAGTATTTCTTCTACATTTTGACAACACTGTGTAGCTAATGGAATTGACCATCGGTTGTCTACGATACCTTCCAATATTAATGAAACCTTGTCTTCTTCAGATATTTTTGTGGGAGAACGCTCGGACATTGCATTTTTATTGTAAATGTATTCTGTAATGGTTTCTGTGGGTCGTAATATTCTTTTTGATTGATAGGTTATGAATTCAGCAAATGTCATTTTAACATTAAATCTTTCTATAATTTTTGACTTCCATTCATTCCAAAATAATATATTTTTACCATATGCTTTGTTCCAGTCACTAGCAGGGCTTTTGAGTCTCATCGATGCATTAACCAATGTTAAATTTTGTGACCAATTTGCTAACGCTGCTACTCTTTCAACCTGTCTAATCCATTCATTTATATTATCCAACTTATGGCCACCATACAATGGAATGGCCTGACTTGTATCTGATGTGGAGAATACTTGTATACCTGACTGACTTTGATTTGATATTTTATCTAATAATTGTGTCTGTGTCTGTAATATTTGAATAATCATTGCATCCATTTTACCTGATGATGACTCTTGATCTGCATCATCATCTCGAGACTCTTTTTCTTTCAACATTTGTAGTTCTAATTTGAGGTTATTTAGTTCTATCTGTTCAGACAATCTTTTATGCTTCTCCTTTTGATAATTATCCATAATTCCATTCTCATGTTTTGTTAGGTTATCTTTCAAAATTCTTTCTACCAACTCATTTTTTACACCCGATGTTGGCAAAAATATTAATTTGAGTTCTTCCTTCAATTGCGCAACATTGTACTTTTCAATATCTTTTAAATCGATTGATTCCATGATTATGCCGTATGCCAATGTCCAACCTAAAAATGTGCTTTTGGAAATCTGTAGTAATCACACTGATTTTAATAGTTACAAGCGTACAAACGTACAGTACGAAGACTTAAAAACTATGGTATTAAACGTATACCAATATTTGCTATTAATGACACGTATTAATAACACTTTTATTGTTTTTATCCGCAGCGCCATGTAAAATGAAAGACTTGTTCGGCCATAATGAATCTTTATTTTTTATTCCTCTCTAACTCTAATAACTATCTCGCTCACATACAATCTGTCATTACATTTCTTTTATCTCTTTCATACACTTTCACTGTCATATTTTTCATCTCTCACTCACACTTACGTTCCTTTACATCAATACCTTACACAACTTCCTCGTCGGGTGTAGTTCTGGCGCGCCTACGACACCGCACGTAAGCGCGCCGGGCCCTCATGCTGGTGGTACGCAGGTCAGCAATCTCCTGCGTCCACCAGTACACTTGCCCCCTTTCGGGGCAGGCATGCGCTCTCGGGATGGCGGCTTGGCAGACGACTTTCATGTCGTCCGCGAAGAGATCCGCCATGCCGTCAGCATCCCCAGCGAGGTGAGGCGGCACTTCTGCCCACGCCCGTACCATCGCCGCCTCCTCCGCCACATCCGGGCGGAGCTTGGTGAGCGCCCACTTTGGAAAGGCGCTTACCGTGGAGCCCCCGCGGTTTAGGGCCCCTTGGGATGCTGTGGAGACCTCATATCGGACATATAAATGGTCCGACAGGGTCTCCACTTCCTCCTCTACTCGCCAGTCGTTGATTCGACGGGCGAGTGAGGGGGTGGCGAAGGTCACGTCCACTATGGACGTGCCTTGCACCCGGACGCATGCAGGGGTGGAGCCCCTATTCAAGATCTGGAGCCCCAAGGACAGAACCCAGGACTCCAAATCTCCACCCCTCGGACTGGTTCTGGAGGACCCCCATGCAGTAGACCACGCGTTGAGGTCCCCCGCGATCAGAACTGGTACTGGGGCCGTCCTCCGGACGACCCCTTCTAACGCAGCCAGGAAGACCGCGAAGTCCGCCCGGCTGCGATTGGGGGAGGATAGGTCGATACGACCAACATTCCCCCCCACATGGCGGCCACATAGCCAGCACCCCTCTCTCTCAAAATTAGAGAGGGGGCTGTACCACGCGCCACACGCATTAAGGCGGCGGAACCATCCGCCGCCACCAACCAGTTGGGCGACTGCGGCGGAACGTAATACGGCTCCGACACAATCGCCAACCCCACACCCCACTGCGCCGCGGTCTGACACAAGAGGTCCTGAGCCGCGGCGCAGTGGTTAATATTCGCCTGGAGGAGCTTAATGGGACCACTAAGCATTGGTGGTCTCCATGGACTCCTCCTGGGTCACGGCGGCGGCCGGTGCTGACAGTGGTGCCGATGGTACCGGGCTCCGCGGGGCCACGATCACCTTTACCAGGGCCAAACGCCCCCTTACCGACGGGGGGTTGCAGTTCATACCCCCCATGCGATGACTGGCCGGCCTTTTGGCGTCTGCACAGACAGCGCAATTTAGCGCCACCATGCAGTCTACCGCCTTATGCCCTTCGGATCCGCAGCGGAAACACAATCCGCTGCGGTCCTTGGCAGAGGGGCACCGCTGTAAAGGGTGCCCCATACCCATGCAGCGGAAGCTCCGCATGGGCTTTTGCTCAAGAAGTTGAATGGAGGCAGAACTCCATCGAACTTCGAGCCGACCAACATCAGCCAGTCTTGTCGCCGCCTCTACAGGCACCGAGGCGAAGGCCGCCCCGACACCCCGCACCCCGGTGTGCACGCGGCCCACCTTTATGTGGTGGGCCGGGCAACCACCGGCCTGTGCCAGCACCTGGCAACGGCCGCCAGTCCTACGAGCGATGTGCCCTGCCCACTGCCACTTAAGGTTTGCAATGGGGATTGGAGTCGCTCACGTCCGTAAGTTTTACCCTCGAGACCCTACACGTGATCCCCGGGTGGTGCTAATCGAGTGACTAACTTCTGGTGGTAGGGCTTGAAAAACCCGACTGGCTAGCGACCACCGTGCGCATGACGTAAAACCCGTCAAGTGGCCATTTTTTGTCCGCGTTTCGGGATCAGCTAGCGCACAGCCAGAGCTTGAGGGGTCGTTGCTGCGATTTGTGTGGTTTGTGTGGGCTTCCGTCGACCCAGTGCCAGGTTGACTGCGTTGACCCTTCGCCCAGGAAGACCCGAAGAAACGACTGTTCCGCTGGCCGCCCGTGGTATAGTACAGGGGCCCAAGCGGACCCAAACCAGTCCGTGAGGCTGCTCCACCATGCCACGCATAATCTCGGGGTGGTCCGTCGTGCCGGTTGGTGACCGGATGGTGGGTCCCGGCGGCCACTTCCGGGGGGGTTCGGGGGCCCTTCCGTGTCAGGGGGGAGGGTCAGCGCAAATTAGCTGTCGGCTGTTCCCTGGCGAAACAGGCCTACACACATTAACTATGCGAAACGCGGCAACGACACCTCAATTTCACGCCTCTCACTCCAATTATCATGGCAGCGCAAAATATAAGAACTGGTCGTACAGCGGTGCATTATCCCACCAAAACACCATTATTCGAGGTGGGGCTCGCTTACATCCGCGGGCTCCATTCTAACCTCTTAGCTGTCCACCACCATCTCGAGACAGCCCGTCCAGCAATGCTGTTTTTGACGGAGACGCAAATTATCTGCCCGGCCGATACAGGCTACCTTAATTACCCCGGCTACGCTCTTGAGGAGTCCTTCAATGCGAAGGCTGGTGTTTGCTTGTTCTTTCGGGCGGACGTTTGCTGTCGTCGCCTGCGCTGTTTGGAGGAACCTTCCTTTTCCATCCGTGCAGTACACGTCGATTTTGGCACTCATTGCCGTGTCTACGTCTGCGTCTACCGTTCCCATCGTGGTGACCTGGAGACAACTCGACTTTTTGAACATCTAAGTCGGGTGGCAGATGACGCGCAGGAGCGATTTCCTTCCGCCGAGCTGGTGTTTTTAGGGGACTTCAATGCTCACCACGAGTTGTGGTTAAGTTCCTCTAAAACTGACCATGCGGGTAGGACTGCCCACGCATTCGCTCTCACGCACGACCTGACACAATTGGTCACCCAGAACACCAGGGTACCAGATATTATCGGTCAAGCGCCCTCTTTATTGGACCTTCTGTTGACAAATCGCCCTGACGGATATCAGGTGGTGGTTCGAGCTCCACTAGGATCTTCGGATCACTGCCTGGTATCCGTCTCAGTGCCTCAGGCGTCACGACCGTCGCCTGTGGTTGCAGCACGCCGTCTGTGGCACTATGCGTCAGCAGATTGGGACGGTATGCGGGATTATTACGCATCTGTTCCTTGGTGGCAGCGCTGTTTCAATAGGATGGATCCGGACTCCTGCGCTACCTCTGTTGCTGACGAGATCATACTAGGAATGGAATATTATATTCCGCATTCCAATCTCGTCAGTAGAGGCAGACGTAACCTCTGGTTCAATCGCGAGTGCGCCTCTGCTGTTGAAAACAAACAGCTGGCTTACCGCGCTTGGATCAGAGGCTGAGCTTCTAGGGATCCCAATACTAGCCTACTGAAAACAGCCTACAATAATGCCACCAAGTTGAGTAAGAGGGCTTACATTAGAGCGGATGCTCAGCGCATTGCACAAGTGGGCCAGGAACTGCTTGCGCACCCTACGGGTAGCCGTTCTTTCTGGCGCCTGGCCAAAGCTGTGCAATCAAACTTCTGCCAACCCTCGCTGCCACCGCTGAGACATGCCGATGGCTCACTTGCTCATAAGCCGCAGGAGAAAGCTGACCTCCTGGCAAAACTCTTCGCGGCTCATTCCCGTGTCGAGGGCTGTAGTGCACAACCTCCGAAACTGTCCCATTGTGGCAGCACCATGCCCGATATCCGTATCAGACAGCGTGATGTGCGGGCGGAGCTCCAGTCGATCGATACTCGAAAAACAAGTGGATCAGACGGCATTCCTGCGATTGTTCTTAAAAAGTGTGCAGCGAAGTTGACTCCGGTCCTGACGCGTCTATATCATCTGTCGTTCTCTGCTGGTTATGTGCCGAAATCTTGGAAAGAGGCCAATGTCTAGCCGGTTCCCAAAAAGGGAGATCGTTCTGATCCGGCTAACTATCGTCCTATAGCCGTCACTTCCATTTTGTGCAAAATCATGGAGAGGATCCTAAATACCCAGCTGATCCGTTACCTGGAAGGTCACTCGTTACTTAATGACCGACAGTATGGATTTCGTCCTAAACGGTCAACAGGTGACCTTCTAGCGTTCCTTTTGCACAGATGGGGTGAATCTATCGATAAGCGCGGCGAATCGGTGGCTATTAGTCTCGACATCGCCAAAGCTTTTGATAGAGTCTGGCACAAGGCTCTTCTTTCCAAGCTTCCGGCATACGGATTACCCGCGCAGTTCTGTACGTGGATTGCCAGCTTCCTACACGAGCGTAGAATTCGCGTTGTCGTTGACGGCTGCGCTTCGCGGTTCGTGGCAGTGAACGCTGGAGTTCCGCAAGGCTCCGTTCTATCCCCAACATTGTTTCTTATGCATATCAATGACATGCTTTCCTTGGGAGCTATACATTGCTATGCAGACGACAGTACAGTGCATGGGGGATATCACGGAAGCTCAGGGGCTGCTCGTGGTGATATTGGTAGGAAGAGGCAGAATCTTATCATTGAGCTCAACAGGACGCTGGAGCTCGTCTCCGAATGGGGCTCCAACAATCTTGTTGAGTTAAATACTAAGAAAACACAGGTGTGCGCGTTTTCGGCGAAAAGGTGACCTTTCCTCCCCCTTCCTTCTCTTCAGGGCACAACCTTTCACACACAGAGCATCATCACCTTGCTCGGAATGAACATTCGCTGCGATCTGAACCCCAGAGACTACATCGAATCCGTCATAACTACTGCCTCACGGAAACTCGGTGTCCTGAACAAGGTGCGTAGGTATTTTGCGCCGGACCAACTATGGTTGTTGTATAAAACTCAGGTTAGGTCTTGCGTGGAATATTGCTCGCACCTTTGGGACGGCTCCGCTCAGTACCTGCTCGATGCTCTGGACAGATTGCAGCGTCGCGCTATTCGCGTTATTGGCGATGTAGACTAACACCCTCGAGCCTCTACAACTTCGTCGTGACATCGCCTCTCTTAGCGCCTTTTACCGAATGTTCCATGGGGAATGCTCTGAGGAGCTCTTTAACCTTATCCCTCCCTCTCCATTCCTTAACAGAAACACGCGTAAGGGCTTTCGGAGTCATCCGTACACTGTGTCCTCCTTTTCACACCGTACCAAGAAATTCCAAGATTCCTTCTTCTGTTGTTCATCCCACACTTGGAATTCTCTACCTGCGCACGTGTTTCCTCCATCCTACAACATGGGTTCCTTCAAAAGAGGCGTGAAAAAGCATCTTTTGGGCCGGCAAGGGGCGGGCAGGTAGGATAGTGGATGTCGTCCCTACTCTACCTGTCAACTCATTTGGGCCTCTTTCACCGCTTAACATCAGGCGGGAGGAGGTCATTTAATACATAAAAAAAAAATTTTTTGGGCTTTGTCGATAACTCTAGTTCTTCTACGGATCTCATCATTTCTGATGTGATCACGTAGAGAAACCCCAAACCTTTGAGTGTCTTTGAGCCTTCTTATAAGACCCATCGTAAGCAGCCACGTCTCAGTTCCGTATGTCATCACTGGCAACACGCACAAATTGAAACTTTCGTCTTGAGACACTGCGGTAGATGGGCCGAGAATATGCTGCGTAGCTTCCCGATGTGATGCTTGTGATTACGTTGTGCTCTTACTAAAAACAACCAAGAATAGGTATATCAGTAAAGAAAATGTAAGCCCACCCATCTTTCTACAGCTTATGTTATTTTTGACGACGTTTTTCTCTTAACAGTATTTCTTTAAATTGAAATTTATAATGTTGTATTTTGAGCGTCGGTGGCGCTGTGGACTTGGCACTTGCCTTCCAATCGGAAGGTCCGGGTTCGAGACCGCCATGTACCAATGTGTTTTTCGTTTTCGAATTTCATATGTACATTTGTCTGACACTCATACGGTGAAGGAAAACATCGTGAGGAAACCTGCATACATCTGCGAAGAAATTCAATGTTGTATGTGAAGTCGACCAATCCGCACTGGGCCAGCGTGGTTGACTAAGGCCTAATCACCCTAACATAGGGTAGGCTCGAGCCCCTCGGTGGGGACGTATATGAGCTGTGATGATGATGATGATTTTGTGTGATAATAAAAAGACATGTTTTGCTTTCAATATAAGACTTGTTTTTTTCATATTTACAAATTTACTGTGAAGGATGGCATATAGATAAACAGGAGGGGGCGTAGTACAAACATGTTTCGAAATCCCTGTTATAGAGCTGTTATATCTTTCTATTTTCTATCTTATATTACGTTCTCCTTAATCAGTTCCCGTGTTTTATTGACCCTCAATTGTTGCTCAGCCAGGGGGTATTTAGCTACAAAGACAGGAAAATCATTGCTTCGGCTGTTGCGGATCAAACCGTTATATTTCATATCGAATGAATATCGATCTGAAAATACAGATTTTTCGCTGCGAATTGTGTGTCCACTGACTGAAATTTAATTACGTGAAGCCGAACTGACGCCACTTTCCCGACGGAAACGGAAGCCTTTGTTGCCGACTTCCGGCATAAACAATGGCCGGAGCTTTTGAAAATAAAGTTTATTAAGTGTGTTTGTCTCGCAGCTCCTGATGGCTGGCCGTATAAGTGTTGGTCTTTTTAATTTGCTTCGTCATTTTTTGTAGACAATCAGGACCTTGATAACTACACCATTGTTATGTTTATACTATAAAATTGATATACACTTATTGATGTTCTTCAGTTGAACACGTCGTTATTATTGAATAGTTCAAAATAAATATAATTATTCATATTCGACGCAAGAAAATTTAGGCATATGCAAAGCCGGGGCGGGTCGCTAAGTAATTCATAAACAAGTTTACTCTATTTTATTTTCATTGTGAAGTATACAGGAAAATCATTAACCATGAAAGTTATTGCATAACGATCCATCGTTACCTATATTTTAAAATATCGTGAACAGGAGTTAACCAACAAAACCATCCACCATAAAATTCACCTTCAAACGAAACAGCAATTAAATTTTCCCAGAACCAAGAAAAATATCAGTGCCATCGAAAATTTTGTTTGTGCCCGTACAATCTATAAGCCAATAAATTGTCTTTATGAGCAAGCAAATATTTGGTGCGCTTTTTTGCTTAAAATTAATTTACTTAGTGCTCGCGTATTCTCGTTCTTGCGCTCGTTAAAACAAGATCTATCGTAGCTTAAAAGGTTGCGTGCCAAAATAAACATGTCAAGTGACTCTGGCTGGAGGGTGCGAATTGGGAAACTTTTAATAGCCTTATTTGATGTGAGTTCGATAATTCGATTATTCGGTTCGGATTCCAAAACTGGTCATTATTCGGAAAGTGGAACTTATTCAGAGGGCTTTCTCGGCAAGTGCTGTAAATGACACTCAGTTTGAGTACTTTTGTTTACGGTTGCCTCGTCAAGACTCCAATTGTTTTGCATTAGCGTCAAAACAATTTGAGTGAAAATGGGACTATTATGTATATTGCCTTTTCCACTGCGGCTATAGAAAAAAAAACCGGCCAAGTGCGAGTTGAAATCGCGTGAAGAAGGTTCCGTACGTTACCTATATTGAGTGATTTACCATGTTATTTTAATATCATGGACTTCTTATAGGTTTTCCTATAATCTATAAGTAGGAAACTAATTTCAGTATTTTTTCAAAATTTTAGGTTTAGTAGTTTCGGAGATAAGGTGGGGGGGGGGGGGGGATAGTCAATTTTCGACTATTTTCTTGAATAACTTGGAAACTATTTATTTTAAAATTACAAAAAAAATACATTTAAGATCTTCACAACAAGACCTTTCATTTGATATGTCACACGATACAGTTTTCATTTTCTTTTTTAAATTTTCCACCTTCCCCCGAAAAATGACCTCCCATATACAGATTTCATCTACTCACGTCACACCTCTGCGTTTGGGTCACATAAATTGATATGTGTACCAAATTTCAACTTAATCGGTCTAGTAGATTCGAAGATAATTGACTGTGACCGACAGACAGACGGACACATGAGTGATCCTATAAGGGTTCCGTTTTTTATTCGGACGTACGGAACCCCAAAAAATCGGCTAAGTGCGAGTTGGATTCGCACACCGAGGATTCCGTACAAACCTATATAAGTTTTTAACTTTATACATGTTTCCGGTTTTCCGATATTTTCCCTAACATGTGCTATAGGACCTTGATTTTTGCCTAATTTCATGATTCTAGGAAAGTGGTTTTGATTCCCTTGTGAAATCGCAAATAATGCGATAATATGCTACATAAACAGGCATAATATCTTTTGATCGCGTCGACTCTCAAATTTAATTTTTTCACAGCTGAAAGATACGAGTACACTCGAATGTTTAACTGTCAGACAAGCAGACGAACAGACGGATTGACAGACAGACGGAAAACAAAGTGATCCTATAAGGGTTCCATTTTTTCCTTTTGAGGCGCGGAACCCTAAAGTTAGAGAGAGGATTGGGCTCTACCGTTCCTGGTGTTTTGACTGATTGATACTCTAAGCTGGAAGGTTTGATGAGGATGTTTGAGCAAATAGTCCAGCTTGGTGAATCCAACTTCCAATAGCGTTCAGAGTTAGCTAATTTACGCCCCTCTACCGCAGTTACCACGTGTACGGAACTGAGACATGAGCTTTTAAAATGAGCCCCATAAAAAGCCTTTTTTTTTCTTTTTTTTTTTTTTTTTCGAGGGGAATGCGTGACCGCACCGTACTCGCCGTTGGCTAGACGACGAGCGTGTGTGGGGCTCTCCCGGCAGAGTGCCGGGCCTACCCACTAAACCCCCCGGTGTTCTCCCTGCCCTTATGGGCGCGCGTGATAGGGTCCACACTGCGACTACCACTATCGACGCGCCCGGGCTAGCCCGAC
This sequence comes from Schoenobius gigantellus, assembly GCA_963935595.1. Lineage (NCBI taxonomy): Eukaryota > Metazoa > Arthropoda > Insecta > Lepidoptera > Crambidae > Schoenobius > Schoenobius gigantellus. The sequence continues at coordinate 10,330,366 of OZ012563.1, read as the reverse complement.
CTCACTGGTCGGGCTATCGCCAAGGGGGGATTGCCCGAGAACACCAGGGCAATCCCCAGACGGAGGGCCTTACGGCGACGTGCACGGGGCCAGCCGTGCACGCAGGCCTCCACGGCAGGGTCATTAGACGGGCATCGCTTGTGCGAATACCCGCCTTCGCCTGCCTGTCCGTCTGCGGCGGATGGGAGCGGCTTGAGGATCATTCTCCCGCTCCCTCTCCGCGGCCTCCTTCTGCAAGATGACGTCCTCGCAGAAGGAGGCGACAGCCCCCCATTCCGCCTCGCCGCGGAGCATGGCCACGACCATGCCGGGCAGCGAGAGGTCGCCGCCTCCCAGCGCAGCGATGAGTTCGCTGCGCTGGCGTCGCCAGGCCGGGCACACCAACAGGGTGTGCTCGGCAGTGTCGTCGGGAGCGTCGCAGTGATGACACTGCGGCCTTTCCTCCCGACGCGCGACCCGGTGCAGGTAGTGACCAAAACAACCATGTCCGGTCAGTACCTGCACCATGCGGAACGAGAGACTGCCCTGCCGGCGCCCTACCCACTCCTCCAACACCGGACGTATCGCTTCTATCGTCCGGTGGCCGGCAGCTGGGAAGGCGAGCGCCTCACCCCATCGACGCACAGCCTCCCTCTGCGCCTGGGTACGAACCCGCTCCACTTCTTCAGGAGCGGATCGTCCCCCCCGTTCTCTGACAGAAACCCGATGTCGATACACCTCCGCATGGACGCGTGCATCGACATCCCACGGCGTTTGGCCCGCAAGAACGCAGGCCGCGCCGTGGCTGACCGTGCGATAAGCTCGCACGGCCCGGGTTGCTATGACCCTCTGCGGACGTCGCAAGAGGGCCACCGCACGGGGGGAGAGGCACTCCGCCCATACCGGGGCTCCGTAGAGTGCCATCGACCGTATCACCCCGTGATACAGTCGACGGCACGCCGATCCTGGCCCTCCCACATTAGGGAGGACCCGTCCGAGTGCGGCTGCGGCGGCACACAGCCGTGGAGTGAGGAGCTTGAAATGCTCCTCGAAACTCCATCGGGGGTCCAGAACCAGGCCGAGGTACTTGAGGTGCGCCTCAACCGGTATACGGACCCCCTCCACTCGGACTCGGAGCCCCGGTGGGATCCTGCGACGGGGGGCGTGGAAACTCATGGCCCTCGTTTTATCGAGGGCCACGTCCAGGCCCAGGAGGCGGATGCGTCGGACCACCAAAGAGGTGCAGACCGACGCAAGGTGGGCCGCCTCCTCCCCCGTTTTGGCTCTTGCCGCGACGAGTGTGTCGTCGGCGAAGCAGACGACCTCCGTTCGTGGCAGAAGGCCGCCTCGCAGGACCCAATTGTACCCCAGGTTCCACAGTAGAGGACCTAGTACGGATCCCTGGGGTACACCTGCCGCCATTGCCCACGTATGGACGCGACCGTCCGGTCCCTCGTAGAGAACTGACCTGCCTTCCAGGTAGCTCTCCACGAGAGCGCGGAGGTACGGAGGCACCCGGTGGAAACGGAGTGCCTCCTTTATGCAATCGTGGGGAAGGCTGTTGAAGGCGTTGCGAATGTCAAGAGACACCGCAACAACAGTCTCCCCACGAGCTGTGGCCCCCTCAGTCCACCTCTTGAGGAGGGCTACTGCGTCCATCGTGGACCGGCCGGTGCGGAAGCCGAACTGGTTGTTAGCCAAGTCCGGCCCCCGGTCCTCTAGGTGCTCGATGATGCGGGAAGCGAGAATCTTCTCGAAAAACTTCCCGGCTTCATCGAGCAGCACCACCGGCCGATACCCAGTCGGGGAATCCGCGGGGCGGCTCTCCTTCCTTAACAGGCAGAGCCTGCCTACTTTCCACCGACTGGGGAAGCGGCCCGAGGCAATGCATAGGTTAAGCACCGCTCGGAACCGCTCCTCGAGGTGTCCCAGGGCGAGGGCCAGAACCCTACTTGGGACACCGTCCGGTCCCGGCGCCTTCTTTTTGCGCCGTAATCGATCCCTCGCCGTGTCGAATTCCACGTTCGACACGGGAGGGATGGCGGCAGCCACCTCCACCGGAAGAGTATCCGGGGGGACCATTCTGGGGGGCTGGAACGGACCGGGATCGGGGAACAGAGTCCTCAACACCCGATCTAGCAGCCCCCTGTCCATAGCAGAGGTAGGGGGAGCGGAAGATTTGAATTTCCCCCTCACCACCTGGTATGGACGACCCCACGAGCCCCATAAAAAGCCTAAGCTCGAAGTGCCTCTAAGTGATTAAATCAGATATGATAAGTCATTGACATAGTCCAAAGAATTGCGAACCTTAAATAATAATAATAATAATAATAAATCCATTTTATTTCCTCGTTACAATTCGTTAAATAGATTTCATTACATTATGACACTTTAAAGAGGCTGGTGCCTGAAGTAAGTATAAAATATACCTGTATTACAGGTCACCAGGCCCCCACTCATCGGATACATTAAGTATATGTATTATGTAGTTACAAATCACATTTTAGTAAAAAGGAGACAAAAAATAAAATAAAGAAAAATTTTGAGAAATTATAACATCTTAAAAATAAGGTTGCAGGCGAATTGGTGTTGTAGGGAGTATGTGTGCGTATGTGTGTGTGTGTGTGTGCGGGGTGTGAGTTCGTGCGCGTGTGTGTGTGAGTGTGTGAATGTGCGTATATGTATATGTGTGTACTGAGGAGTGTAGATAGAGGGTTAGCAGGTATGCATTACTTTATTTTAATAGGGCCGAAATTTAGTTTGGTATTAAGCCAGGATGCGAAGGATGTTTTCCGTGTCATTATAATCAAGAGATTTTAACCATTCCGACACAGTCGATCTGCAGCTGGACCTCTGAAGGGAGTATATAGATAACAAATGGTTGATTTTATTATAGCGATATGAACCGAGAAAAAGAAAGAATTTACGAGAAAAGCTTGTGTAAGTGGGTTCCGGGACACAAACCCTACCTCTCCTACGTTTACTCATCGTTAATTCTGGATCATAAGATAACTCTTGGTGTTTCTTGAGAACGGTTTGAAGTATAAAAATTTGTCTGACCGTTAACAGATCCTACTCCTTGTACAGTTCAACAGTTGGAAATCGATAAGGTAAACCAGCTGCCGTTTTCAAAATCATTCTCTGTGCCCTCTCCACTTCTAATAAATGAGTTCTGGCAGTACCTCCCCATGAAGTTATGCAGTAACTAATCAGAGATTGGCACATCGCACAATAGACCATTCTGATTATGTAAATGGCAGTAGACAGGACTCATCGCTTGCAATATTGACAGCCGTTGGGGCGAAAAGGTCTTCGAGTGGCGGCTGCGTAAAAGACCCCTTAAACAAAAGCCTCACGCAATTTTTTTCCCTAAAAATTATGGAGATGACATTAGGTGAGGAAAAAAATGCGTGAGCTTATGTCTTCTCTATACATTTTTTTTGCGGAACGACTGCGGAAATATTAGTGTGTGGCTTTTATGTAGGAGGACCGGAGACTCAGCGTGGGTAGGCAAGATAGAAAGATTATCTGATGAATTATGATACTGAAGCATTAATGTTGAGTTATGAGAAGGCAACAGAAACAAAAGAAAAAGATAAATGAAAAAAGGCCATAAAGGAAGAAATTGAAAATAATACATGGAAATTCGTTGATGAAAAAGAAGCAAAAGGAAGAAAACTAGTAACTAGTAAATGAATCTTTACAGCTAAATCAGACGGTCGATACAAAGCAAAATTAGTTGCACGAGGTTTCCAACAAAAATATAAAACAGATTATGATGAAACATATAGTCCGGTAATCACAAGGTGGACCGACAAATAAGTGAAGGTCGTGGGATACGAGAACCGCAGGTCTATTCGCATTGGAGATCATTGGAGCATCAAGCGTGAGATCTCTGACACATCTACATCGGCACTGTGATTTTGAATAATTTTATTGCCTGTTCACGAAAAAATGTACACAGTATTGTAAATATTTGGCATATTGCTTGTAAATTTCATCCAGTGGTTAAAAAGTTCACGTAATCCGTTTGAACGAACTATGCGGTCGAACCGCCTGGCCACAGGGAGTGTCCAGTAGATTTTCTGGTTGTTTTCTCGTGGTCCTACTAATTTGTCCTACTAGTGGGACCACGAGGAAGCCTAGTTCTTTGTAGTCCTACTGCAGAGAATAATGTCCTACTAGTGAGACCACGAAGAAGCCTAGTTCCTCCTTTTATTCCTATTCTTAAATTATCGACTAAGTTATAGCTACAAGTGCTCTTTCCTTCTTGCTTGTTTAATTAAGTAAACAGGAGCCAAATTCACATGTGACTTAATATCCTGACCGTTTATAAAATTCTGTGATTTTTGGAACAAACATATTTAAAAAAAATGTAAACCTATAATGTTTCTATGGACCGTTCGTAGCTGAGCTCCAAAAACGTTTCTCGTTATAAACGGACGATGTTAACCTCAGACGATTTCGCCGAAAACGAGTTGGAACTATGAGGAATCCATTTCAAGAGTAATAACTGCTTTACGTGAGCGCCATGCCGAAACAAGCGGACGTTAATGGAGGACGCGAAACAGACACTAATGCTATTAGCGCTAAAATTCAAATATTGTAAGGCATTTAGTACCTTACTTAACCTATTAGTTATGAAAATTCCACCAATCATTAAGAAATTCTAGAATTTTGATCCAAATCAGTATATTTAAGAACTATTCAAGAATTCGAACTAAATGGAAATTATAAAGGAAAATAGCGATATCAACTTTAGTTTAGTCTTTAATACACACATAAATTAATTTCCTAAAATAGATAAAATTCAATCTTTCAACATATTCGATTATGTTGAAAAAGCATATCGATACAGGTGAAATTTTGTCACAACGAGGCAACAATATCAAACAAAGTAAAGGCAAAGTGTGGGCAAAGTAGATATTATGTTGTTATGACTCGCGTAAGATGCATTAACGTATTGTGCTTGAAATAGCCACATTCGATAATGTTATAGTTCCTCTGTATCACAGTGGCGTTTGCACTACAATGTAACACGAATAGTAATATTAAAATTACCGATCATAGAAACCTACCGTAAACATTAAAATGTCAGTTATTCGATAACATGCCAATAAAATGAATTTCCAAGTTAATACTGAAGCGATTCGGTATGTAGATTTATTAAAATAACTAGATATGAATGGAGATTTAGCACATTTTTCATGTCACAATCGATTTAGGTGGCGAATCGTTACAAATGGCGGAAAAGTAAAGACATCGTTCGTCCGTTAGAGGTGACTTACCGGGATAACGGACGGGTAAGGCTTTCAATTTTTCTTGTTACTATTGTGCCTAAACAAAAATAGGCGGGCGGCTTTATAAGGAGGAAATAAATGATTGTCCATTTGCGAAATTCTCGAAAAAAACAACATTTCAACCGCAACCGTTGTACGCAATTTTTTTTTTATTTGAAGATATTTCGATTTGACTACAAAAAAATATGTAGGTATGTGATGTTTTACTTGCTTTGAGCCACTAGTTTGTTTTAAACATCGCTAATTTTTTTATTTGTTTAAAGTTCCAAATATTTTATCATATATCACAAAGTTACATATCCCTTAACTGCTAAAGCCACTTATGGCTTAGCTAGAGTTCGGTCTATTTTAATTAAACTATTTCATACTCTAACAATTAACATTTCATGGTGCACTGGGTTTTAAACAATTTTTTTATCTGTCAAAAAACATAAAGAGGTTATCAGAGCTATAATATATGTTCATGATTATCAGATAGCATAAAGTAGTTATTTACATCTTTGACTGATCCATAGTTTGAGAGGTACAAATCTTGAATGTGTTTTGGGAGGCTGTTTATTATTTTGGCAAGCAGGTAAGGATTAGTTCGCATGCCATAAACATTTTTAATTGGAGGTAATACAAATCTATGTGCATTGGGTAACTTTCTTAATCTAGTATTGCGATTGTATTCGGTCAAATTGGCTACGTTTATATACTCCTCTTTTAGTATGGATATTTTGACCATGTTTTGTACGGGAAGTACCTTGCAATATTTGAAAAGGTCGGAGTAGTCACTACTGTATTTTATTTTTATACGCGGTATATTAAGAGGTATATTAAGAGGTGTTTAGAAGTTTGTCTTGATCCCATCATGGGATGTGTCTTGATCCCGAATGATTAGCGGGGGTGGCTCCATAGCTTTCACCACCAATCATTTCTATGCATTTCTACAATATATATATATATTTATAAAATCAAAACAATATTTGAAGAAACTTTTATTGCAATATTGCTCTTTTGAAGAGGAGACAAAAAACTAGGCCTTCCGAATTTCTTGCCTATTCTTCTCAAGTATTTTTTTTTTCATTTAACTTGTATTTTCATACATCCTAATTATGATCGGGGTGTATGTACACACAGCAACACGTCAGACTTTACATACTGATCTTTAGACAGCTCGTAATAGCGACGACTTTCGTAATGCAAATGTAAAGCTTGACGTGTTGCCAACTGTACATACAAGCATTAAATAAAATATCTTAGTTAATTAGTTATCGGGGTGTATGTACACACAGCAGCACGTCAGACTTTACATACTGATCTTTACACCGCTCGTAATAGTGACGACTTTCGTAATGCAAATGTAAAGCTTGACGTATTCCCAACTGTACATACAAGCATTAAATAATTTATTGTTAAATATCTTAGTTAATTAGTTATCGGGGTGTATGTACACACGGCAACACGCCAGACTTTACATACTGATCTTTACACCGCTCGTAATAGCGACGACTTTCGTAATGCAAATGTAAAGCTTGACGTGTTGCCAACTGTACATACAAGCATTAAATAATTTATTGTTAAATATCTTAGTTAATTAGTTATCGGGGTGTATGTACACACGGCAACACGCCAGACTTTACATACTGATCTTTACACCGCTCGTAATAGCGACGACTTTCGTAATGCAAATGTAAAGCTTGACGTGTTGCCAACTGTACATACAAGCATTAAATAATTTATTGTTAAATATCTTAGTTAATTAGTTATCGGGGTGTATGTACACACGGCAACACGCCAGACTTTACATACTGATCTTTACACCGCTCGTAATAGCGACGACTTTCGTAATGCGAATGTAAAGCTTGACGTGTTGCCAACTGTACATACTCGTACAAGCATTAAGGGTATAACGTCGCCCAATGACCTTCAGCATTTGCCCGCTGGTAAAAGTATTCCCACGTTAACGCCATCTCTTTCTAGACAACTGCACTACAAAGTATCCAGCTCAAGATAAAATAAGACTACAGACACGCCGCCCAGTCAGTGTTATTTTGCCTACTTTAATCGCTCTCTGAGCGACATATATTTTCTCATCACTACATAGTATAAAACAAAGTCGCTTTCCGCTGTCTGTCTCTATGTATGTTAAGATCTTTAAAACTACGCAACGGATTTTGATGTGGTTTTTTTTATTTTTTTAAAAACTTTTATTTACTTTCACCTATGTCGATGTTTGTCATCAAATCTTGCAAATTAAATTTGATCCACTTCCCGGTTACCGATTGATCTAAAATTTAGCATACAAGTGTAAATCGCGTGACAATACAATATTATGATGACATTGGTACTGATCTGATGATGGAGCTGGAAGGTGGCCATAGAAACTTCGCAATGAAATGACACATCCTAATCGAGTTTGGGCTCGTTTGATTCGTCTTGACGAGTACTTTGGTGCTGCATGGTAACCAGGGTCTGATGATGGAGCTGGAATGTGGCCATAGAAACTCAGTAAAGCAACGACGCAACCCCATCGAGCCTCGGCTCGTTTGATTCGTCTTGACGAGTACTTTGGTGCTAGAGGTTAACCAGGATCTAATGATGGAACTGGAATATGGCCATAGGGACTCATTAATTAATCGACATAGCCACATCGAGTATGGGCTCGTTTGATTCGTCTTGATGAGTACTTTAGTGCTAGATGGTAACCAGGGTATAGGATCCCCTATTTTTAAATATTTATTTAATTGTAAATGTGTGTCCATCTCTCATCGTCGTAAAGAATCTCGCGACCGCTCGCGACGCACGCATAATAGTCCTTAACACCTCGCCTTAGCGATCGGACTCGCAATGTATCGGAATCTATCGGATTACCTCGGAGGTGCTCGGAGCGATCACAACCTCCTGCGCACCGCAGCTAGTTGACACTCTTGTTTTCTTTTGAATTCGCATGAATTACATCTCTATTGGGTTAAGTGCTCGTAGGTCTAAGCATACGTCTCTAGCATCCTCCACTTTCATAAATGCTTTCGTACACGCTCGTCGGTTACGGGTACTCTTGACCTGACCTTTTGGTGCAGGTCCAAGATGTCCCCTATTTGGTCCAGGTAAGTTCGTCTCGGTCGTCCCTTACCGACTTGTCCACTTGCATTTGCCTCGTATATTTTTTTCGTAAGTCGTCATCCATTCATCCTTTCTGTATGGCCAAACCATATTAGCATTCCTTTTTCTTTTTTTGTCACTACGTCTTCTTTCATCCCACACATTTCCCTTATCACACTATTAACTTATCTAATTTATATATCAAATATCTATAGAAACTTATCTATCAGAGTCACTCCAGCCATTCCTCTCAAAGCTCTCATTTCCACTGCATTAATCCTACTTTCATCCTTCTTTTGCCACACCCAACATTCACTACCATACATAAGCGTAGGGACCAAAACGCATCTATGAACAGCCAGTCGTGCCTTTTTTGACAACATTTGGCTGTTCAGAAAGTTTTTGCAAGCCCTATTTACTTTATTACCTTGTCGCGAAGCGGAAGGCTTCGTGCAAAAAAAAAGGGAGGAAGCTAAAAGAAAACAAGGTTAAAAGTTAATACCGTATAATTAAAAAATAAATGCAAAGGTAGGGTGGTAAGGAGGGCACGACCGAACTTAATTATCTAACTTAACTAAGATCTAGCTATGTACAACAATATTTATATAAAAATCTAGCCTGGCCAGGGTAGGACGCGGGGGCGAGTAGCAGCTCAGCCGGATAGCCGGAGCAGGAACAGGCACGGCAGCACAGCTCTCCGGATAGGCAGCTCAGAGGATAGGTAGGCAGCATAGGAGCGCCCCAAGGATGCTCCGTAGGCAAACGGCAGCAGGGACCCGTAGAAGGCGCGACGGAGTGGTCAGGTGGGCAGCAGGCACACGTAGCAGGCGCGGTGGAGACGCGTGAAGGAACCGGCATGAAGTGATATGATCACGAAGGCCTGGCGGTGGTGGTTAGGTTCCAAGCCGGTTAGCTTAGGTTAGGAGCTTAGCTACTCCTTAGCGGTTTGCGTTCAATACCAGAGCTGGTAGTAGACTGGCTTCCTAATGACCCTGGTCCGCTTTTATACTGGCCATAACAATAGACAACGACATAAATGTCAAACGACAGATTTTTGAAAAATAATTAATTATATGACATTTGTCAGTGACGTAGGCATTGAGCTACAATATTGAGATCAAATGTTGGACGCTAACAATTATAATAAGAAAATATAGAAAAACACAATAAAGGACTAATAACTATTACAAATATTTATCGCTTGTGAATAATAGCGTTATACAAAGTGAAGTTCAAATAATCAGTTAGTGCTTTACAAACATTCGTGAATTAATAAGTGTTACAAGAATTTGTGCATATTTACAAGATCGATATGTGAAAAGACAACTCTTCTTCCAGATATGTTTAGGACTTCTGTTTGTATTGTACTTCTTTTTCGATAATAAGGCCAGGCAAAGAATCTTCATTTTGTTGAAACTAAAAAAATAGCATGTTCATGATTACTAGGCAGTTAAATATATCTTAATTTTAAATTTGTAGTTAAATTATAACACAAATATAAATAAAAATCTATATTCTGACAAATCACAGAGTATGATGACGCTAAAACATACCCTCATATTTTATACTGGTCCCTCGTCAATAGCGACAGAACGTAGTTCGTTTGATTCTGGCGAAATTCCTTTTACTTTCGTCGTAGGCAGTTCCTTATGTACTGTTTGGGAGTTTTGTAGATTTTTTGATTGCCTAAAAACAGAAAACTTTATAAGCACATTTATTAGCACAGTCAAGTGTAATATCAATTTAATAATTTTTAAATAATTATAGTGGCTTCATTTTTAAATAGCCGTTTCATAGAAGTTTGGGCACTATACAGATTACATATATTTATTTACACTCTTTTTTCTTCAAAGAACGTTTGTTCTCAGTTCTCACAAGAATCTCACAGTTGGATTTTCTCCTGTGTCGTGGCTGCAGCTACAAACATTGAATCTCACATGCACATACGCCCAGACCGGAAAATTTTGTAGGTCGTACAAAATCTTTGTCCCGTACGGGAATCGAACCCGCGACTCGTTGCGCAGTAGGCGATCACTCGACCGCTGCGCTAACCATGCCGCCTCGACTTTATGTACGACGAGCTATGCCCGCGACCTTCGTTTCGCTTTACGATAGTTTCTTTTGTTTTATTCTAGTTTTCCCGTCTATTTTTTCCCGTGGGAAAAAAAGTATCCTATGTCCGTCTCCTGGTTCTAAGCTACCTCCCCACCAATTTTCAGTCAAATCCTAGTTTTCCCATTTTCCCGTGGGAATTTTTACTGTAGGAAAATAGACTATGTGTTATCTTATATAATTAGCTATCTATTGATGAAAGTCCCGTCAAAATCGGTCTGGCCGTCCCGGAGACGTATGTTCCCGTTGTCTGTCTGTCTGTATGTTCCCGCTAATCTCCGTAACGGCTGGACCAATTTGACGCGATTTTCACTAATAGATAGCTAATTATATAAGGTATAATATATAATACTTTTCCCACGGTAAAAATTCCCACGGGAAAACGGGAAAACTAGGATTTGGCTGAAAATTAGTGGGGAGGTAGCTTAGGACGAGGAGACGGATATATGATACTTTTTTCCTACGGGAAAAATTAGACAGTAAAACGGGAAAACTAGAATAAAACAAAAGAACCTATCGTGAGGCGAAACGGAATTCGCGGGCACAGCTAGTGTATTATAAAATTTATTATGCTGATCGTCAGAAGGCAAATCATCACAGTCATCTTGTTCTCGGTGAGCCTTTTCAAATGAGTCCAAACACAAAAGTTCTACATAATATTAGACTCACCAACAGTTATGACATTATAACAATTACTTACAGACAAAAAACAGATATACATAGTTATAATATATAGATAAGTACAGCATATGTAATATTAATTATTCATACATAACACAACAATTATTTAAAAAAACGTTGCCTCATAATAGAATTTTCTCCTGTGTCGTGGGTGCAGTTACAAACATAGAATCTCACATGCACATACGCCCAAGCCGGAACAAATTTTTGTAGGTCATACAAAATCTTTGTCCCGTACGGGAATCGAACCCGCGACCGGTTCCGCAGTAGGCGATCACGCGACCGCTACGCTAACCGTGTCGTCATACTGTAGCCACGTAGCATGTGTTACATACATAAATATTTTTTTTGTAGGTAATGGAGTCTTTGGTGGTTATTTCTATTAGATTATGAATATACATACATTGAGAAAAAAAGAAAACCATAAAAGAAAAAAATATATATAGGTAGGCATGTGAAAACTAGTGTAAGAATAAAAATAATTAACTACATTGCTAGTCGTTAATATGCTTGCGATCCTATACCTACCTTCGGAGCTGATCATCAAGAAGGCGAAACCAGTACAGTCATCTTGACCTCGGCGAGCTCTTTTAAGAGGATTGTGAAGTAATCGTGCGCGGCGCGAGTAGGTATTTTCTAAAATGCTATCTGTTTCACACCGCTCGGCCTCCCGCGCCCACATACACCACAAATACAACACGCGCAAATTCTCACGCACACAACGACAGCAGCGCGCGACTCCTCGGCGCGAGAACTCGAGATCATTATTTTACCGTTTGTAATGTTTTGCGTTGCTTAGGTATTCCTGACTGCCTTTCCGCTCGCAACTTTGCCTTCGTTATTTTCGTTTTTCGTGAGGGAATTTTGTTTTCCCGTATGAAACATTATTTTATAACCTTATATTACTCAGTGATAATGTAGCATTCTATTAGTCAAATTTTTTTTTAAATCAGCCTAGTAGTATTTAAAAATAAAAAATATAATAAATAAAAATAGCTTTATTTCTAATAATCATTTTAACAATAATTACGCCGAGACTTCCCAGTGAGCTAGTTTTTGAGTTTATTCATTACAAACAAAAATACAAATCTTCTTTCTTTATAATATTTTAGTAGATAAGTTTCGTAAATTATTTCAGTATTCCTTTGAAATTTATAGTGTAGGCACTTACTTGGTATCCCTGCCAAGTCCTACTTTATAGGACTGAGCTGTTATTTGTTATGAAAGTACCTATCTATCGTACATTTACCTGTCTAAAGAAAATTACTTTTTGTAAGATGAGTGTTATACTGAATTAAAATGATTTTCATTTGAGATGTGAATCAATAATGGATCCTTTTATGGAAAAAATAAACACTAAACATAAAATGACACAATTGTTTAAACAAGAACAGACCTCTTGTTAACTTAAAAATAAATAACAAAAAATCTATTATTTTAGATAGATAAATTAATACTTTTACATACAAACTAAATAGGAGCAGGGATTTAAAAAATATAAAGTAATAATTATGCATCAAATTAAAAAGTACCTCTCATTTTTATACACTAATCTTGGGTAGTTATACTAATAGTCTTTACAATTCTAATTTTTACCACCTCCGTGATTGAGGCCACCGGATGTTGATCGGGAGGTCCGTCCGGCGGGGTTCGATTCGTCGGGTTCGTCCGGACTACAAAAACACTGAAAAGTTAGAAATATTATAAGAATAGGTACAGACAACATCACACATCATTATTGAAGACGGTGCCAAATTTTAAGACTTTCTAGGAGATCATCGTTTGGCACCGACTTCAATATAGAAATGTAATGTTGTCTGTACCTATTCTTACACTATTTTTAACTTTTCAGTGTTTTTGAAGTCAGTTTTTATTTTTTGTAAAATATTTTTTTTGTTAACTTTTTAGTGAAAGAAACCCTAATTAAATTAGGGTATCCCTCGATTTTCATAGGATCCCATCATCAGAACCTGACTTTGGTGACCTAGGGACCACCCTAGGAGTATACTCTACCGAATACAAAATGAATTTTGAAAATCGGTCCACAATTGGTGGAGTACCTAATCGCGTAACATACACACAAAACGGTTGACACGGTTAGCGCAGAGGTCGAGCGATCGCCTACTGCGCAACAGGTCGCGGGTTCGATTCCCGCACGGGACAGATGTTTTGTATGGCCTACAGAAATTTGTTCCGGTCTGGGCGTATGTGCATGTGATATTCTATGTTTGTAACTGCACTCACGACACAGGAGAAAATCCTAGTGTAGGGCGACGTTTTTATAAAAAAAAAACGCGGACGCACCTAAAAATTTAAGGATTTCCCTCCATTTTTATGGGATCCCATCATCAGATCCTAACTTTGGTAACCGTGGGACCACCATTGGAGTATAATCTTGAGAATACAAAAAGAATTTTGAAAATCGGTCTGCAATTGGCGGCGTAATTGCGTAACATACACAAAAAAAACATACGCATCGAATTGAGAAACTCCTTTTTTGAAGTCGGTTAAAAAATACCTATTAGTATATGTAATCAGCTGCTTTAAATTTTATAGTTAAAATGAAAAAAAAAACTTCAAAACCGTACGAAGGGTGCCTTCTGCCATATATGCCTACCCTGCCTACCCTACATACTCGTATATTATTTAAATACTTTGTCGTTTGTATTTTTTATGCAGTCGTAGATTCCATAACGCGAGTAAAATCTTAGAGCCCAGCTTTAGAGGAATAAAATTCAAATAAAATAATATTAAAAATAACGCTACTTGCATAGTCTATTACACGTTTTTAGCTGCTCCAACTTCATACATTGCATAACAAATACCTATCACAAGAAACAAAATACGAATTTATTTTGAGTTGGTTTCTTTATGGTACATATTTATTATAACAAACAACTACTTACATACTTACATTTTTTCCTTTTTTGGTTTTGGGAATTTACAGTAAAGTTAACAGGCTACAGGCTGCTAACCCTTAAATAAGGAAATTTGTATTTAAATAAAATCTTTAAAATAAAACACTAAAATCAATAAACGTATTATATTTGTGAAGATTAATAGTTCCGACTTGAGTAATAACTTTCACTATTGATCGATATATCGATATTACTTTCTCCTCCCTAGGCGACAATAACTACGATAACATTATGTCACATCACTATCACTACATTGTACCCCTGCCCCCGACCCGTATCGTGCGATAGAGAGAGTTGCAAGAAATGGTCGAAATTGCCTACAATTCCTGTTTGAAATATTGTTTCGGGCGATAACTGTTTTACCCCCCTAAACCTTTATGAAATTAGACGCTTTTGGTGTCGTTAGATTCAGTATACCTCAATCTATGTTTGTACGTTTTGCTTTTTTTGTAATTCTGTATAATTTAGCCAAAAAAAGACAAAAATGCTCAAGGTAGTTTTTAAGTCGAAAATATAGATATTTAGATGCTAATAACTTATATTCTGAGCAATATTTCTTCAAAATCAAAACGTACAAACCTAGTTTTTCATTATATCTACAAGATTTCTAAAAATTATGAAAATTGGACTATGTTTAGAGGGAGAAAAGCGTTATCGCTTTTTGTATGAAAATTTACAGCTTCACAATCCTCTTAAATGAGTCCAAACACGACAGTTCGACGTAATACCTACAGTGGTTGAGATCCTGTATCTATCTTCGGAGCTGATCACCAGGAAAGCAAAACCAGTACAGTCATCTTGGTCTCGGTGAGCTCTTTTAAATGAGTCCAAACACGACAGTTCTACGTAATACAGTGGTTGAGATCCTGTACCTACCTTTGGATCTGATCAGCAGAAGACAAAATCATCATAGCTATTTTGATTTAAGTCAGCCCCCGTATTATGAATTCTTATTTCCATTCGGTTTACGGGCAACAAAAACTGTGTGTAAGTTATGAACTTTATTAGCAAGGTATTACGAAATAAAAAATAGCCAGTCATTAAACTGCATGGAGATAATACCTACTTCACAATACGGGGTTTGCTCTTTCAAATGAGGCCAAACACGATAATTTTACGTAATACAGTGGTTGAGATCCTTACCATAACTTCAGGGCTCATTATGATAAATATTTGAAAGAGAAATAAATTTTAACCTTTTCATAATATCGAAATGTAACTTCTTACCAATAATTTTGGAGAGCTCGACCACGAGCCACTAGGCTTTTACTTTTATGCTTAGGCATTATTAAGTACCTAATCTGAACTAATTTCACTCTATGACAACTACTTATAACAAATACTAAATAAAAACTTATTAAATACATTTACAAGCTAATTATTGTCCTTAATATTACTTATTTTAAATATTAACACTATCTACAATCCGATTTAATTTAAAAGTCATTCAAAATTTGTCACTTTTCGTAATGATGTCGCACAAAAAAACGCACGTACAGTCCACCTGTTACGAGAGTCAAGAACGCACTAGATTCTTGTATCGAGTATTGCTGTCCGGGCGTTGCGGAGGTGCCTGGCGCGGGGTTCTTATAGTATTTTAGGTTTTTCTTTATTATTTAAAAGAACTTTGCAGTTATTTAAAATCTGATCAATACGATTTATAAAAGACATCGTTACCTTTTTATTGATGCAAAATTCATGCATTAGTAATAAGCCGTTACTGAGAGAATTTGTAAATAAGTTTAAAATTGGCGACTTTTCTAATTTTTTTTAAAACAACTGGGTATAAGTAACTAAAATTTTAATCAATACGATCTATGCTTCGTGACCTTGCGTATAACATATATTTTTTTTATAACTCTTGCTCAATAGGGTTCTTCTACAATCTTCTTCAAACATGCAGTATTTTTTAAGTTTATGCGAGGTAATCCCCTTAAATAATTTATTGTTAATAAGTTTCTTGGTTGATTCCATTTTCGCGTTCTTTATTTGACGTCAATATATGCCTGTAGAGGTAAAATTGAATAAACTTAACTGACGTGTAATGGCTACCGTTTACTGGGTGTGTGTGACGTGTGATGGGGTATGAGGCTCCGAAAAAAATTCCCAGAACTCAGGGGAATTACCGCCATCACTAGAAACTAAGTATATTAAAATTCCCGTGAGTGTGAGATGGTGGTATGTCTCCGTTTAAGCATTACTTTAACGTTGCTATAAGCGATAATGATTTGGCAACGTAGCTTGCACATGTGGTGCGCGCACGGACTCTGTTTTATCTGTAAAGAAACGGTGTGCTTGACAATTTGATGTGACGTTTGAGTCGATGACATTAGCATAAGAATTGTGGATTTGTGAATTTTGTGGTTTGGTTCGTTTGATAATTACGCATTTGTGAATTTTGTTGTTTGTTCGTTTGATAATTAGAAAATTATGTTTTGATTTTGTTGTTTGCATTCAATAGATTAAGTGTTTGTACCTTTTGTAATTATTAATTTCAGTGAAACAAGAAAAAATGTCACAAGTGAAATGGCGAATCGGCTATGAAATAAGCTGAATATTAATTTGTGGCTGCGGAACGTGAGATTCTTCAAATTCATTTCGGGGTGTGTGGCGCCACGGGGTAGTCTGGGTGATTAGGAATCGCATGAAAGAAGTTGTGAAGAAACACGTCAAGCTGTGACCCGTGGCGGGTGACTCCATAACAAACGGTAAGTACATTTTAATTTTAAGGGGACTCGCAGCCCAAATTGACTTCGAGTGGTAGCAGAGAATGGTTTGGGACCACCAATCCAAAACATATATTATAATCACTACAAACCAAGTTAAGGCTACTAACAACAAGTTAGTATAAAACTAACAAAAATTGGTGACAGCCCTAGCTTAAGGAAATGGACATAGGTGCGTAAAAAACAAAAAGCCGATGCAATAACTAACGACAGATACTGAAATGTATTAATTCTGATGTCGGAAACATTGCGAATTGTTAGGCTGGTGTATACGACCATGAGAACGTCAGCCTTTTTGCGACGCAATTTCGGCAGCAATGAAAATTTAGACATCCCTGTATTCCAGTTTCGTTCTGTCAAATTTGGAGCTCGTACTTTTTTATTTCAATTACTTAGTCCAATCGCCGGCCGTTTTTTAGTTCAATTCGTGTCATTACTTTTTAGGGTCACGCTTCTGCTGTGTTGTGATTAAGTATTTGGCTATTTATTCGTATTCATTATTAGACTTTATTTTTCACATACAATGTGATTTTTCCCAAACAGTAGAATCCACTGTCAGTGAACAATAATAATCCCACTTAGAATATGGCACATGTATTTATGAATTGTGTTATCGAGCCGTTTTAAACATTTTTATAAATAAATTATTGTTTTTATACTTTTTGTTATTTTTATATTTAACATCTACTTAATAGGTTACACAAGTATTAGTTCATAAGTTCGATTTTTTTCACCGAATTTCATTTAACAGAAAACTTTCCGACTATTTTCGTATCGTCTTTTTTACTTCGTTGAAATAACGTTTGCCACTGTACCTCTTCATCTATTGTCAATTCCTTTTTTTTTTCATTTAATCGAAAACCTTTTTATCGAAGTTACGCTTAGCTGGATCAACATTTGTTAAAAGTATTATGTTTCCGAACATTCATTACACCACTGTTCTATTTGTCATATTTTCATTTCACCGAACGCCTCGAAAAATTTGAGCACACTATGTTCACGCAAAATGAACATATTTGTATTTTCGTTATTCAAATTTTCCGCGAATTCAATTATCGTCTTCATACGTTAAAAGATCGCGCGCAACACACGCGCTCCCTAGCGCCAGGAGCTAATAATAAGAGGTTGTAGAAAAGATGGCAGCGGGCGCCGAATACTTGCGCTGTGCCTTTTATATCATTTTAATTTGTAATTCATAGTCTTTATGGAATAGTCATTAGCACAATTCAGTTTCATGTCTTTATGTTAATCAGTGTATTGTATTGAATACAAGTGATATCAAGTCAAATAGTGGTCTCAATCAAAACCCGATCAATTTCCTGCGTCCACGCCGGGGAAGCGTGATCGCGGGTGGTGGCCCAAATTAAACCAGGACCTGGCCAGGAAGCAGGTCGCCTTCAACTAAACTTCGATTGAGGTCTAGCCGTCGCTTCAGTTCCAGGGTGGACAGCGGTGAGCTCAGGAAACCGACGAGATATTGGAGTAAGGCGAAAAGTCTCACGTCGAAAAACCCCCCCAAGTGTTGAATGTCTCAGGGTGAGAGAGACAACACACTATTTCCGATCCCTTATCTATGCTGTTATTTTAGGCATGCAAGCAAAATTGTAGAATACAAGCAAGCATGCAGGATGCAACATACTGTGTGTGGTTACCACGTCTAGCCTAAGCTAACCTACACATTTATCCAAATGTTTTTTCTTTGCGGGGGGCTACCGCCTCATACACTCCCAGTAAAGCGCCCCCCTGTAAGCAAGCAAACAAGCATGCATGCAAGATTTCTAGCATACAATGTCTAACCCAACCTTCAGTGTTATTCTGTGAGTTCTTTTCCTTGCGGGCGGCTTTTCCCCCCGAGCAAGGGAGTTGGGCCCTTTGCACCCCCGCTGTAAAATGTCGTTTCGGTGAAGTGAGGGGTATCTCAAATAAATTATCTGGCAATTGAAAAAAGTTCAAACGATTCTTCGGTCGATAGTAAAAAAATCTTTTGAAACTAAGTGAAACGTAGTTCGGTAAAATAATATTTCGATGATCTAAAAATATGGCAATCATATAGTAAAGAAGACGTCGGTCGAACATTTTTGAATGAAACGCAAATCGAACAAAAAAATGTCAGCCAAGTAATAGGTTACCACTAAATAGCACCATAACGGAATCCAAGCTAATCTCGCCAGCTCAGAAAAAAACAGCTGTTCAATATAATATCTAGGTTCAGTGAATGTTGAACATTTGTATGAGATATCTGATTTTCTCGCAATTTTAAGATTATTGTCATAGTAAAAGTTGTTCACTTTGCTTGTCTGAACAAGCAAACAAAATTTGTCTCGTGACTAAAAACAATCCAATCCAACATCCAATCCAATTACATAATTCAAAACATTGATTCTCCAATTCAGCCCTAAAAGGACGTGGAAAATCCAACTATTAATTCAATACAGAATTCACAATAAGTGCCCTAAACTTGTTAAATCAAGCAACGGCTTGAACAGGGGCCGACTGAGAGAAAGCGGTACAAACCTCCATCAGTTACATCGAACGAATTAGCATAATTGAAATGTGATTTAAACTCAAAGTTTACACTTCATCGATTGTATAATCAATTATAATCAAATCATCTTTCTTTATCATATGCATAATAATATTTTGGATTATAATAGTTCTTGAACAATTAATGTTTTGTATTTTTCAGCTAATAATATGTCAAAAATGTCAATGTAAAATAAGTCATAACTCTACAAACCTTAAATCCTGTCAGATAAGTATACCATAATAATCAGCAGGCAATGGAACAATTCCTGATATTAATTCTAAGGGCAACTTCTCAACTCTTACAAAACGCCCAGCCTCCCCTGATAACAATAAAGATTTTGTAGATTCAGTGGTAGAGTTAGAAGCTGACTCTATGATATAACTTTTGCACAGTGGAAGCAATGGAGTACTTTTACATTTTTTTTTTTTTGGTGGTAGGTGTCAAAAAGATAAGACGTGGTTTTGGCTTTCGGAATTTTTATTTAATATATTTTATAGTAAATTGTATATAATTTGCTATAATATTTCACTACAAGAGAAAATAAAGTAGTACTCACATATTGGCTGCATAGTTAATGTAATATAAACAAAGTTTTTACACCACCTGCCAGTTTATCTAAGCACTATAATTTAAAACTAAGAAAAGTAATTGCAAATGGCACAACTGTTGAATATTCTGTCTGCACAGAGAAGTCTTGAAGAAAGAGTCAATAAGAAGATGCAAGAACTCCAAGATCAGATTAATACTGCACCTCAAAAAGACACTGTGTCAAAGGTGGCTGAAGAGTTCCGCTCCTTTAGAGAAATTACTTTTGGTATGTTTGAACTGCTTCGGACACAAATTACTTAATGTATGAACCAGCTGGACTCCATCGAAACAAGACACCGACAGAAAGCCTTGCTTTACTCGGAATCCCTGAGGTTGAGAATCAGGACTGCAGTAAGACTATACTCAATACTATTCGCACAAGTATGGGCATTGGGGATTTTGCTGAGTCTTCCATAAAATCATGCCACAGACTGGGCGCTGCTGGTAAAGAAAATAATCGTCCCATTTTAGTCCGGTTTTCACAAATTGAACCAAGATTTACTGTTTGGAATGCGAAGACACGTCTCAAAGGTTCTAATACTTCACTGAAGGAGTTTCTCACTAAGACCAGGCAAATCATTTATGGCAAGGCCCGTCAACATTTTGGCCTCCGTTCCTGTTGGACTGTGGATGGGACCATTTACATAAAGACATCAGACAGTAAAAAGCATGCTGCATGGTGCTCTCCATGGACCGGTTGACTGCTTTGACATCTGAATATCCTGATAGATCTTCATGTCCTGGGAAGGCTACATTGAGTGTTGGTCAATAAGTTTATTTCTCAATGTTTGTAATGCTGTTATTAACCCCTCAAAGGTATTTATAGCACACACTGTTATTTTCATCCAATGTTGCTTCAAGACGGATAATGTTTAAATCCTTTACATGTTAATTTTCCTCTTTTGTGCGTAGCTTCGATTTGCAGTCTGCTTCATATTAAAAGTAATGAAATCTCTTGTATCGTAAGAATGAATGACTCGAAAAGTATCTTGGCTTATATTTGCTTTTGATTTTGCTGCTGATCACAGAAAGTACAGGATAATGATGTATTTTTGCATGGAATTAGCTTTTTTGGGTTATCGGTTTAAAATTTGTTAGTGTTTCTTCTGGCCTAGGTGTATAAGGAATTTCGGTACATTAAGCTCTAAGTGGTTATTGCGTTTAAGTTTGTTTACATTTGTTTGCTATTAATTGTTCAACCAATGCGTTATATTTTGTTCAAAGTTTATAGGTAAAACAATATAATTTATTGTTATTCTCTTTTCATTGCCAGTTTTGCCACAATAAATTAAATTAGTACTCTTTAAAGGCAGAGATTGTACACAAACGTATATAATTCAATTCAATGTAGTAGAGGTACCTGCCACAGACGAGTATCTATGATACGATTAGAGATGGTCGTTATTACGATAGCAGATAATATAATGCATTATATGAACGTAACGAATAACACATTATTGAGCAACGGATTATCCTGCTATCATTATAAACTGCTGTTGATGTTGTAGCGTTGTAGCGCAATGACTGACGTTGCACCCACCGCGCTGTTGCCGATAACGTAACGCGAGAGTGAAGCAAAGAGCGAGAGCGCAATAGGTGTGTACGGGAGATAGCAATATAAACTGCACGAGTCACGTCACGACACGATAATCGCAAACCACTAATTTTTGTGCTTTCTCACATTGACGTAAAGTTCACTTTAAAATGTTTGATGATCGCGACGATTTGAAATAACAGGTGAATAATAATTATTCGTTTTACTGCTGTTTTGAATGAGATTGCTGTTTAAAATTTTATTGTTCGTTCAATTCTGTTCTGTTCAGTTCAGCAACAGATCCAATTAGAGAAATTGTAATTATTTTTTGTTATGATTTAATTATTTCAGTGTGTAAGTGCGTAATTAAAAGTTAGCGTAAGTGTAAATAATAATTGTTTTATAGTTAGTGTTAAGTATTTTTAAATATTAAACATGCCGAGAATAAGAGCCCCGATCGCTCCTATTTGGAACTATTTCGATGTTGGTAACAGTGTGAATACGCTGTTGTTCATTGTGCAACACAGCAGTATAACAGGATAACGAACAGCAGTTTACAATAACAGCTATATGGAAATAACACAGCACTGTTATTCATTATTTGGAAACAGTCGTTACTCTCATCTCTAGATACGATAGATACCAGTCAATGTCAATTAGTTTTTTTTGTATGTATCTTCGTCTCACTGAGACAGGCAAAGGCTTAGCCATACAGCCATATCCTGTATTATTATTTTTTTTTAATTCTGTTTTTTTTCCCACTTTACGTTTTTTTTTCTTTTGAAAGGCAAAGGAAACCCAGCTCTTACAGACGTTTTCGATTTACATTAGTCCTAATTATTTCATTTTGTTTTTTTATTTAGTTTGTTTATAATTGGAATATATTCAATGTAAGCTTTATTTATTTGCAGATTGCAAATAGTTTAATTTTAGTGTGTTCATGTGTACGTGTAAGGAATGTTGCTTGTGCGGTTAATTAATTTCTTTATACCACTTTCTACGAGTATGTACTTAGTTGTATTCTGAGTTTTCACACTGTTAATTCTCTAATTTGTGAGCTGGCGGGTGGTGCAGAGATACATATTCTGCTGCACTGTGGGTACTATTTTTGTTTTTATTTGTATTTTTTTTAAATTATTTTTTATATTATTATTTTCCTTTTTTTATATATTTAATATAGGTATTTATTTATTATTCTATGAATTTTGACGATTTGTATTTTTCTGCAGAAGAGTCTGTAGCCTCATCTAGTGGTGATAGTTTTTGCTCAGTTGCTGATAATATAACTGATTTTTTAACTACTAACTTTGAGCATCTTCCTAACCGTCTAATAAATGTGTGTCATATTAATGCTCAAAGTATTCCAAGCCATTATTCGGAGTTCTATGATACGTTTCACCGTTGCAACGTTCACGCTATTCTCATCTCTGAATCATGGTTAAAGCCGCATCTCTCTTCTACAATGTATCCACTTCCAGGTTTTACCCTTATTAGAAACGATCGCATGGGCAAGGGTGGCGGAGGTGTAGCAATTTACCTTCGTAGCACGTTTCCGTATAAGATAATTGCTGCTTCAACTCCCCAATATTCTGCCTCTGCTGAGTTTCTATTTTTAGAGATTGGCGTGGGCGCTGCTAAGTTGGTGCTTGGCGTTGTATATTGTCCTCCTTCTGTTGATTACTTCACTGACCTCGAGTCGGTTTTAGAATCTTTAGGGTCTGATTATGCACACCATGTCATCATGGGCGATTTCAACACTAATCTCCTTCTTCCTCAATCTCCTCGCCCGCGAAAGCTCTTGCAAATGATTGAGTCAGTCAGTCTACATGTGTTGCCTCTCCAAGCTACACATTTTAACATGGGAAGTAATGACTCCTGGCTTGACTTAATCCTTGTCTCAAATCCTTCGCGCGTCCACTCTCATGGCCAATATCCTGCCCCCGGTTTCTCCCATCACGACCTTATTTTCCTCTCGTATATCCTTAAGCCTCCTAAACCTATTCCCAAAGTTCTGTACAGACGCAATTTCGCTCGTGTAGATGTTGATAAATTGCTCTCAGATGCATCCAAAATTGACTGGCAGCCAGTGTTTAATGCTTGTACAATTGATGATAAGCTACAGGCTTTTAATGGTATTGTCACTGACATTTATGACAAACATGCTCCTATAAGGAAAATAAAGGTTAAACATCGGCCAGCTCCATGGATGTCAGAGGACATCCGAAACGCAATGAAACGGAGAGACAAAGCGCTGTGTAATTTTAAAAAGCATCGAGTCGATGATATGTGGGATGCATACAAAGCTGCAAGGAATCGGTGTAACCAGGTGATACGTAATGCTAAACGCCGCCATATTCTCACTCTTGGAGTTGGTAAGGCTCACCACTCTGATCTTCCCATCAATATAAATTTAGAAAATCTGAATGACCACTTCTCAAAAGATTTAAATCTGAGCCGTGAAGTTATTTTAAATACTACCACATATATTGATAGTCTTCCAAGTCCCAATATTCCTCCTTTTATGTTTTCGTCTGTAACTTCGAATGATATTAAAAAGATCATACTATCAATCAGGTCTAATGCAATGGGTTGCGACAACATCAGCCGTCAGATGACTATTCCTATCCTCGATCAAATTCTTCCTGCCATCACCGACATCATTAATTTCTCTCTCAACTCTAGTACATATCCCTCCCTATGGCGAAAAGCCTTAGTTCGTCCACTTCCTAAAGTCCCAAATCCAGCTCTCCTTAGTCAGTTTCGCCCTATTTCTATCCTTCCATACCTCGCCAAGGTGCTTGAGGCCTGCGTCCATAAGCAGTTTTCCTCTTTTATTCATCTCAATACCATCTTGAGTCCTTTCCAATCTGGCTTTAGACCTGGTCACAGCACTACTTCTGCTCTCCTTAAGGTTACGGACGATATTAGATCTGGAATTGAAGATAGGAAAGTTACCATTCTGGTTTTGATCGACTTTTCAAATGCATTCAACACAGTTAACCATGAAATTCTTCTGGCTATTCTCGCTTATCTTTCGGTCTCTCGGGAAGTATTGGAGTGGTTCTCTTCCTATCTTCAGGGACGCCTACAGTCTGTTGTCTGCAACGAGCTATCATCCTCGTGGAGGAGCCTTGTAGCTGGAGTCCCCCAAGGTGGCATTTTATCCCCTCTTCTGTTTTCCATCTTTATAAACTTTCTTACTCATCATCTTCGCTGCTCGTATCATTTGTATGCCGATGACTTGCAACTTTACGTCCAGGCGGATATTGATAATATAAGTTTAGCTATCAGTAGAATAAATCAGGATTTTAGATCTATTAAGAGTTGATCTGAGCAGTTTGGGGTCCTTATTAATCCAACAAAATGCCAAGCCATAATTCTTTTTTTTTTTTTTTAAAAACGTCGCCCCACACTAGGATTTTCTCCTGTATCGTGGGTGCAGTTACAAACATAGAATATCACATGCACATACGCCCAGACCGGAACAAACTTCTGTAGGCCATACAAAACATCTGTCCCGTGCGGGAATCGAACCCGCAACCCGTTGCGCAGTAGGCGATCACTCGACCTCTGCGCTAACCGTGTGTCATAATTATTGGCGGTTCCAGGATTATGTCTAGGGTGGCGCCAGACAACCTTGATGCCATAGTTTTTGATGATAAAATCATTCCCTTCAGTAATACTGTGAAGGACCTGGGGCTATACTTGGATTCCACTTTAAGTTGGCGACCCCAAACTGCCAGCCTTGGTCAAAAAGTAACAGGCACATTACGAGCTCTTTATCGTCTGAGGAATTTTCTGCCTCCAGATACGAAGAAAGTGCTTGTACAGACCTTGATATTTCCTATCATCGACTATGGTGACGTGTGCTATCTCGACCTGAATGCAGATCTGCTCCATAAGCTCGACCGACTTCTAAATAACTGCATTCGATTCGTTTTTAATTTAAGAAAGTTTGATCATGTCTTTGAATATCGGCTTCGCTTGAAATGGTTGCCTATACGGCAGCGCAGGCACATGAGGACGTTGACTACACTCTATTCTTTACTTAACAGTCCCAATACCCCAAGTTACCTTAAAAATAATTTTGAATTTTTATGCTCCTCCCATGAAAGATCCCTTCGTTCTGCCTTTAATGGTCTTCTCAAATGTCCCTCTCATAAATCTGATATCGTACATTCTTCTTTCCTTGTCCAGTCGACCCTTCTTTGGAACGCACTCCCTCTTGATGTCAGAAAGTCCACCAGTAAATCTGGTTTTAAAAACAATTTAGGAAAGCTTCACCACACAAATCATTTGGTTACGACTATTTAACTATGACTGCTGATAATCGTCATACATCGGTGAATTCACGAGGAATATATTATATTTATATATAATATGTATATTAATTTATTTTTGTTATAATATGTATGTATTAGTATCTTATGCATTTTGTAGGTTATATCAAGTTTACTTTTGATCTTGTTAGTGTTAGAATTATTGTCATATATATATATCTCTTTGTTTAATGTTAAATTAATGTAAAACCAGTATTTTTTATTTTTTTATTATAGTACATCTACTTCTTTTTCTCTGCATCATCCAAAAGTTGGCTGGTAGAAAATGCCTCTGGCATTAAGTCCGCCTATGTACACAAATTGTACTGAAAGTATTAAATAAATAAATAAATAAATAAATAAATAAATACTCGTATTAGCAATACCTTTAGACCGTGAGCTATTGAAATTCAACGTATTCAGGTACCGAACAACACGATGTTTTGTGATAGCATTATTTTAGTATTGCAAGGTGCTGAAGGGTTGTCGTTATGGACAACATTTTTTACAAAAAATAGAACCGACTTCAAAAACACTGAAAACTTAAAAATAATATTCTTCTATATTGAAGTCGGCGCCAAACGATGATCTCCTAGAAAGTGTTAAAATTTGTCACCGACTTCAATATAGAAGAAGAATATTTTTAAGTTTTCAGTGTTTTTGA
The DNA here is from genome assembly GCA_963935595.1 of Schoenobius gigantellus. Taxonomy (NCBI): domain Eukaryota; kingdom Metazoa; phylum Arthropoda; class Insecta; order Lepidoptera; family Crambidae; genus Schoenobius; species Schoenobius gigantellus. The sequence continues at coordinate 10,303,934 of OZ012563.1, read as the reverse complement.
AGTCGGTTCTATTTTTTGTAAAATAAAATATTTTTAACTTTTTAGTGAATGAAATATTTTTAGTGAAAAAAAGGTAAGAGCAATGCATCTCTTTTTCATTAGTTTTATTTAGTCAACTTTTCACTGTTATCAGCACCGAACATTAACCGAAACTTTGAAAATGTCAAATTGTCCCGTATTGAGCTGGAGAAACTCATAAATGGAAGATTTGTATTGGCCACTGTGATGATGATTAAGGTTTTTTCGACATCAGACTCTAAAAAAGCGAAATTCGACCACGATTTCGGACAATGAGCGCACAAGTTTAGAGCCAACGACGAAAATCAAATCAAAACACAATTACAGTTCATATTTGCAAACAAACAGGGCCATCCTAAAATAATAACGGGCCGGCGTTTGTAGCCAACGAAAACACGAGGGGACTTTGAAAACTCCAAAATAAATAAACGGTTTAGATTGCTCCAAGCCGTAAGGCCACAAATTAATATTGTTGCCTTTGCTGTCGTTTGGATGTAGATGACACATATTACGTGGCATCTGATATGAAAGGAACAGTAGACATTTTCATGAAGAATTTTAGTATTACATTACAATTGATTACAAAAATGGGGCAAAAAGAGGGGCGTGAATAACTGGTTTCGAACAAAATTTGTCGTGTTTTTAACCGACTTCGAAAAAGGAGGAGGTTCTATGTTCGGCTGTATCTATTTTTTTTATGTATATTTACCGATTACGCCATGTGTGAATAATCGAAAGAGTATACTCCCGAGGTGGTCCCATTGTCACCATGTCATGATCTGATGATGGGATCCTATGAAAATCAATTTTCATAGGCACATCCAACGTGTTTCATGTTTTTGCTGAAGATATGCAGGTATTTACATCTGGTAGTCTTCATACCATGTTACTGAGCTGATGATGGAAGGTTTCTGGGAGGTTAGGAGTTAGGGAATAATTCTTTCAGTACTGTTTAGAGCAAAAGGCGTTTTATTATAAGTTATTCTGGTGTTTGCCTTGGCTCAAATTATAAAACACATGTATTATAAACTAAAAAGATTGAAATAAAAATTTTACAAAGAAATAAAATCGACTTCAAAAACACCAAAAAGTCATAAATAATATAAGAATACATACAAAATCACAGTTTTATATTCGGTGACAAGCAATGATCACCTGGAAAGACTTCAAAAATTTAAAAACAAATAAAGTTACTTAAAATTTGGCACCAACTTCAATATAAAACTGTGATTTTGAATGTATTTTTATATTATTTATGAGCTTTTGGTGTTTTTGAAGTCGGTTTTTTCTAACTTCCAATCTTTATCATTACTTATTAAATGCTACTGGATTTTTCTGCTATCTACATACCTATAAGTAAGTAATGATCTGCTTTCTGTATGTATTCCGACCGAATAATAAGGCTTAGTAGGCCCAGATATAGGGTGATGGTCAATTTTCACATAGATATCAAAAGAATTTCTCATGAAATATTTCATTGAACACGTGTTTCATGGTTTATGAATTCACCTTCTTAGGGTGCAAAACAGGGGTTGAGTTTGTATGGAAAATATTTAAAATCGGCTCCAATTTCTATGAAATTTATTAACCGGGCTTAAATAGACTACAAAATTATTTTCCTAGGGGAAATTATAAATTCCCACGGGAAAACAATAATAACGCGGGCGAAAACGCGAGCGGAAAGCTAGTCTCTATATATAATAAAATCGTAGGGGTACAAAAATCTGTAATTGCGAAATATTAAGAAAAAAATACACAGGTCGCCTTAAAATCATTAGCAGAACACGATAGAATAGTTTTTAAAAAAATTGTCTCCGAAACTACTGTACAGAATTTGATATGGCTTACACCACAATGCTTAGAATTTTCCGGAAGAACATTTAGGCATAATTTCGTTTGTTTAAATTCACTTTTTATTTTTAGTGAAAAAATACCATATAAAATTTTCTAACAATGCTTTAGGTAGAAAAACAACATGGCGCACGTGAAATTATTTTGACAAGTCTGTCACATAGTACAGAGAGAAGGTATTTTCTTCCACAAAGGAAAGGCAATGGAACTACACCATACAGCCTGATCCTAAGTAATTGGATTTCGAAAATTGAAAGGCAGGAAAGAAGTGTTTCACATATTACAAAAAAAAGTTAATATTTTCTGTTAATGGCTGTGCCCAACTGGATTTCGCCAACTAAATTGTCTTTTTCTTATGTCGTACCGTGGTGGTAAGGCAAAAGGATCAAGCCATACAACCAATGTATAAAGCATTTTTTATGATAATACTTATCGAGTCACAATAAAATTTGTAGATTGGTTTAATTCTTGACTAATTTTCACAAAATCGGTACAATTTTTGAAATATTTGAAATGTTGAAAAGTGAAGATACCCTTTTTAAGGTATTTTGAAAGGTGTTATATGTTTTTACATTAGGACTAAGGAATCAAACTCTTTCATCCATTTAAAACTATTAAAAGTAATACATAGATTAATATTGATAATTAAAAAAAATATCTGACTGCAATGTTCTGGGTTACGCGTAGAGGGACGGGACGGGACTCTTGATCCTAATGTCTAAAATGACGGATCACAATTTTTTGGATCCACCCAAGGAACATGGATATCGAATGAAGAACCTAAAGAGTAGAACACATTGAACCTAGCCACGTTGATTTAATTTGACATGACTGCCGATAAAGTTCGTTTCCAAACCCAGCGATATGCATATCAAATGAAAGGCCTTGATAAGTAGAGCACTATGAACTTAGGAAAATCGCCCTAAATTCAACATGGCCGCCGCTCAAATAAAACGGATAAAAGTTCGTTTCCAAACCCAGCAATATGGGTATCAAATGGAAGACCTTGATGAGTAGAGTACTATGAACCTAGCAACATTGACGTAAATTCAGCATAGCTGCCGCTCAGAAAAGGTGGATAAAAGTTAGTTTCCAAACCTAGCAATATGAGTATCAAATGAAAGGCCTTGAAGAGTAGAGCACTATGAACCTAGGAAAATCGACCTAAATTCAACATGGCCGCCGCTCAAAAAAAAGGATAAAAGTTCGTTTTCAAACCCAGCAATATGGATATCAAATGAAAGGTCCTGATGAGTAGAGCACTATGAAGCTAGCAACATTTACATAAATTCAACATAGCCGCCGCTCTAAAAAGAAGAATAATAGTTCGTTTCCAAACCTAGCAATATGGGTATCAACTGAAAGGCCTAAAAGAGTAGAGCATTATGAACTAAGGAAAATTGCCCTAAATTAAACATGGCCGCCGCTAAAAAAATGGATAAAAGTTCGTTTTCAAACCCAGCAACATGGGTATCAAATAAAAGGCTTTGATGCGTAGAGCACTATTAACCTAGCAACATTTACATAAATTCAACATGGCCGCCACTCAAAAAAGGTGGATAAAAGTTAGTTTCCAAACCTAGCAATATGGGTATCAAATGAAAGGCCTTGAAGAGTAGAGCATTAGGTACCTACGAAAATCTACCTAAATTCAACATGGCCGCCGCTCAAAAAAAGGATAAACGTTCATTTTCAAACCGAGCAATGTGGGTACCAAATGAAAGGCCTTGATGAGTAGAGCACTATGAACCTAGCAACACATAAATAAATTCAACATGGCCGCCGCTCAATAAAGGTGGATAAAAGTTCGTTTTCTGATCTAGCAATATAGGTATCAAAAATGAAAGGTCTTCAAGAGTAGAGCACTATGGACCTAGACCTAGCAATATTGACGTAAATTCGACATGGCCACCGCTCAAAAAAGGTCGATAAAAGTTCGTTTCCAAACCTAGCAATATGGGTAGCAAATGAAAGGCCTTGAAGAGTAGAGCACTATGAACCTAGGAAAATAGCACGAAATTCAATATGGCCGCTGCTCAAAAAAAACGGATAAAAGTTCGTTTCCAAACCCAGCAATATGGGTATCAAATGAAAGTCCTTGATCAGTAGAGCACTATGAACGTAGCAACATTGACGTAAATTCAACATGACCGCCGCTCAAAAAAGACGGATAACAGTTGCTTTTCAAACCCAGCAATAGGGGTATTAAATGAAAGTACGCCCTGAAGGGTACCTAGAGCAGCCATGCTCTAAGTGTGTTCCGCGGAACCTCGGGCTCCACAATACCCCTATAAGGGTTCCGCAATAATTTAGAAAACTCAAAACACACTCTCTGGTCGTACTTTTATTATGCTTATTAATAAAGAATACACTTTTAAAACTATTGTTTTATTATAGGGTTCCGTCAAGTATTTCGTTTTCCAAAATGGTTTCGTCACCAAAAAAGTTTGAGAACCGCTTCGGGGCCTATCAATCAATCAATCAATCATTATTTATTCTCCAGAATATGGTACAATAGGTGTTAAATACATTAATATTTTCAACATACTCTGTCGCTGAACGACGTGCAAATTATTTACAAATTAGTTTTAATGACAGTTATTAAATATATGAGAAAATTACATTATTACATTTCATAATTACATCTTTCTGGATGTAATTATGAAATGTAATAATGTAATTTCATCGAACATCCTATTGGATGTTCGATGTTAGATGTTACCTGTGTTTAGTGTCCTTCGAGACCGTAATAATGCAACGATCGTGAACTAACTAACGATAACTCCAAGTTTGTGTGTTGGATGTTAGTCATCACGGCGAGTTTGCTAACCGAACTATGCCAGCAACACTATATCGCACACGTTACAAAAACGGAAGTCTCAATACATTTTAAAGCTAACCGCATAAATACGTTTTTTCGCATTCGTTTTCTGAATGCGGGCATCCGAATGCATCAAATCTATACAAAATACACATTGACTGCCGCACACGTTCGTTTTTATTACGAACGGAACACGTTCTGTACGTACGTTTAGGTAGAATGGTTGAAATCCCGAATGAGAAGAAACGAACGTCTGCGCTACGTTCACGAAACTCCGTGTCTGTATTCCGTGATCGGAAATCGAATACGGAAAACGTATTTGTACAGTAACCCCCTCATTCATGCTATACATTAACTCTACGAAAACCGCCAGTATTACGAGAGACATAAGAACGGTCCAAAGGTTAAACAGTATAGCTTGACAAGGATCTTACTGTACGACCAGTCTAAATTGGCCAAGTTGTAATATCCAAAAAATATATTTTGTTGGTGTTACCAACACCCATTATAAAATCTAAACATTATTCGTATACAGTTCTAATTTATTTGACAATTGTTTATTTTAATTCGAAACATGAATACGATAAAGATTATTCTTGCAACTGTGTAGTTCTTTCTACTGAAGAAGAATTTATTAATATCAATAATGTCTTTAAAACAATAATAATACTTAGTGTTTATAGTAATATGTAATTTATTTAATTTTGTGGACTGTTAGATAAAGAGCATTACGAACCTACGAAAATTGTCCTAATTTCGAAATGGCCGATGCTCAAGAAAGGCAGAATAAAGTTGAATCATTATGGAATAAAATGGAGGAAAAAACTAAACACTGTGTTAAGTATTTTGATGGCGAAACGTAGTTCGCGGGTACAGCTAGTAATATATAAATCACAACACATGTATAATCATGTTCATACATTTACACGCATACATAGTTTTATATTTACTTACTACTACTTAAGATGATGAAGTTGTACATAATAATCGTTACAAAACTGAGGTGGAAAGTGCTGCTTCAGTATTCGTGTTATTTAATAGCATAAGCGAGCTTTGTTGATGATTGCACATTTGGGCAGCTCGGGAACTAAAAGGTGGAGAATGAAGTTGGTATAGGCGTGAGGGAGTTCGAGCATCGTACTACATCGACAGGAATGCAAGCATCAGTGCTTTATGGCAAAAAAGGTAAAACTTAATTACCCTCTCATACGACTTGGGTAGATTCCTTTGCTTAAAGATGCACAGTAACAGTAAACATTTAACATTAGGTGCACAGTAAACCTAACTGAAAAATGAATAAAAATCACGAAAAAACTTTCTGGTGGGAGAATAATATTCAAAAATTAATAGCTACCCATGAAGAACTCCCCGGCTTTTCGGATACTTAATTTGAATGTACTTTCTACCACAAATAGTAGGGGATGATGTCATATTGATACAAATGTACACAATATAGACATAACATTGACAATTTGTCTTCTACATTGTTCTTGATTTTAACAAGCAGTATATTCTTTAAACTTATTTCTATACCAGCTTCTATACCAGCAATAAATTTTAACTAAACAAATTAAATCTCATTCGTTTAAAGCTGCAAGGCTAAGTAAAACCTGAGCTTGGCTAAGTGCCACTTGTTTCGAACTTGGAGAACAATGTGTTCGCGAAGCAAACTTCTATGGCGCGCCACAAGTTAAGATGGCCACCGGAAGCTGCGATGGGGGGTGCAAACATTCTGAATGCCGTCGCTTCCATGAGCTGGCCGACAGAATTTGATGGATTGAAATGAGTTCATTATTTGGCGGATTTGACGGTTATGCGAGTGTGCGAATTTCCAAGTATCGCGATACTGGTCTCACCGAAATAATTACATGGTTTAATTACAATCAATAGAGCTTATTTTTCGTAAGCCTGAGCTGGATTGCGGATTCCGTTTTATACTTCGATTTTGTATTTACCTTTTGAATTGGTGTCGATATAGAAAATGGCATAATTAGGTTTTTTGTTCTAATAATCTTTCTCGTCCTTTGGATGTGGATAAATGAAATGTTATACTTCGACTTCAAAAACACAAAAAAGTCAAAAATAATGTAAGAACACCAACATCACATTTTTTATTTTGAAGTCGGTGCCTTAAACCTCATGATATTCGATCATCCGCAATATTTTGTTGTTAAAATCTTTTTATTGAATTTAATATGAGCTCAATGAAGTTACTTGAAATAATACAGCTGAGAGTTAAACGTGCTTATTATATTTAAAAAACTAACCTCCAACTACTATGACTACCAGGCGTAAATACCTAAATAGCCTTAGAAAAAAACATGAAACACGATATGCCTATTAAATTTAAGGATTTTTCTCGATTTTCCTGAGATCTCATCCTCTGATCCTGACTTTGGTGACAATAGGGGCCAATCGGGAAGTATTCCGTCTCCAACAATTTTTTCTCAAATCGGTTAACAAATTACAGAGTTATTATACAAATCGGTAACAAACATAAAAAAGAGCATACAATCGATTTGATAACCTCCTCCTTTTTTGTGAAGTCGGTTAAAAATGTGTGTCATTTTTTTAAAGTATGCCACTTTTTATATTTACTTAACTCTATCTTTTTAATCTCTTATCGTCGGCGCAGCAACACATTAGAACTCGCAGCCGCGTGACCATAGACTTTAAAATTTGCAAAATATGCAACAAAATAAGAAAAGAAAATATTTTCGTAAATAATCCACGGAATTTTATTTTCGTTATTTACATAATTCTTTAATTAATTAAAATATTTTCGAGTGTCTGCGGCCATGCGCTTTTTATTAACATATTGTATGAGCCGATCGACGCCAACATTTTTAAATTTCGCGACGAGAAGCTTTGCCACGCCATCAACTTTTCAGTCATTCCTTAATGAACTTTAATCCGTCTGATCCGTCCCTAGTCTGGAACGGTATCACGTGACTTGATGAAATTTCAATAGGATCCTCTTCGGAGCGTTGGAATACAACCGTCCCGGTACGAGTATATGATACCGTTACGGTGCAAAAGTTATCACGGACAAAACTGCCCTTTTTATTTATCATACCTAGTTAAAGAAAGCCGTGTGGTATATTAGGATATCGGATAGAAACGAAGCTCTGCTATTTTACAAATATGTTATTAAATTTACCATAATATTTAAAGATTTTTTTTCTCTTTTTGGGATCTTATTGAAAAATCTCAATCAATTCTCTAGAAAATTCTCTACAAATCATACGCATCGTGTCGCGATCTCCAATGCGTTTTTTAACGTTAACGTTTTTTGTAACTTTCAGTTTTTGCCGGAACGTGCCGGAACGAAGGAACTTCGTTCCAAAAAATGTGTTTTCTTTAAAATATAACATGGTTCTTGCAGCATTAATTTTAACCAGACCTGCAGGAACACACAACTCACAACACGCTGGTTCATACTTTTAAGCACTAGATACGCTATAAGCATAGATTCTTACATCATAAATTTCTTTATAACGAGTGACATGCGGTTGGAATAAAGTAGTATGTTACGTAGTATAAAAATTTATTGGTTGCAACATCAACAGGAGAACTTTTCCTACAGGTGCCTACAGACTTATTAAGTATTTTTGTGAAGCCTTTAATATAATGAGGGAAGACTTTAATATCTACTAAATACTTATAAAATGTTCAAAATTTTATTATTTTCTTGCGTTTTTATATAATTGTGTTATAAACATCTTATTTACCGTATTATGCTCTATTCTAAATAGTATGTTCTATTGTTGTTATCATATTTAAGTAAAACTTTTTTACATCGCCTCAAATTTATTCGTCCGTCTATCGCATGCCGCATTACAGAAAACATGAGATCTTTAATTTAATCATTTTACATACATAGGTCAGGATTGGTCTATGCGTTAGATCTTCTACTATAAATCTGTGTGGCAGTGGTTCGATCCTAATGTAGAGCGTTATTTTCGATCGATCCTAATGTACATTTCACAGCTTATGATATAATACGAATGAGTAACATACAATAACAAGTAACATACAATTAATTTCAAAGAAAACAAAGAATATCAAACCTCTCTTTAATTTTACAATAATTTAATTTTCAAATCCATACTAGTTTCAGACTTGGGACTATTAAAATTTTGTATGCTTGCACTTCGATTAATTTTTCTTTACGCAAACAAGCATCTTCACATGAGCTCATTAAAACTCAACAAGAAGAACTGCGTCACAATATTTCAAATCCATCACAACTTGGTATGATGCTATATTAATTGCAAGTGAGCCACCAAATAGGTTTAAGCTTGTAACCGTATTATAATGTTGCTATTACGCTTCAGTCACAGCATGTTGAACTTTGTAATGCATAGTCTGTATAGCGACCCCCAGAGGAATTAAGGAACTTCTTGCTTTGGTGAATGTGGTAACGTTGTTAACTTGGAACGCGGTAACCCTTTTACTTGTTATCTCTTTCAGTACATTTAGTGCAGAGGCGGACTAAATGCCAAAGGCATTATCTTACCTACCTTAGGGTGGTGCAGAAGGGAGTAGATGTGACAACTATAGGGCTAATTCTCATCGACACCATTCTCATCGTCACCTTCGTGGAGAATTCTTATTTTGGTTTTTTGCAACTATTTTAATAAAATAAATTATAGCGCTAGATAAGACGAGTCAATTAACAAGTGGATCAATCCAATTAGGAGTCTCGTTTGAAAGATATAGTGTTTTAAGATTCTTGAGCCCACGAAAGTGATGCAGTAATTCACGAAAGTGACTTACACTTAAGAGATATTATTATTATTATTTTAAATAAAAAATAAAATACTAAATTTATGTTCATGGGCTCGCAGATCAGTCTTTTTGTGATCAGAACCCAACATGTCATCCTAACAGACAAATTAGCAGTTTGGTCCTAGATTCGGTGCTCTTATCCTATTGAAAAGTTTACCTATATACTATGTCAATCAAAACAACACGATTTAAATGAAGAGTTTTTATTACGATACATCAAAAACGTAAGTTACAAGTATCAATTTTTACATACGTAATAAATATTATAATCACATTTATTTGTATTCAAAATTATACGTGCTGTGTTGTATTCAAATTATACGGACGTTGATACGAAGTTATCAATAGTGAATAATGACTACTTTGGCTTAACAAAGAATTATTTATCTCTTTTAGCCGCATCACCAACGGTATGTTGGAGATTTTCTTTATTGATTTTATTCATTTTTTACTTAGCATTTTTAAAAAATGTATAATAGTAGTAAATGCTTTGCAATTATACGGAATTGCAATAAACTCAAAGCACCCTAAAGCGAGTAGGCAAATGAACAAGTTAAATTATAAAATTTTTTTTTTTTAAATACAAGCTTTTATAATATTGCATTGTCACGCGATATACATACGCATGCAAAATTGCGGCTTAATCGGAAATCGGAAAATGGGTCAAATTCAACTTGCAAGATTTTATTAAAGACACCGGACAGGTGAAAATAAGGAAAAGCTTGTAAAAACAACTGCTTTTTTCAAACTCGCTGCAATCAGAGATTGGATATGCAATTTTTACAAACATCCCTTACTTTTTATTGCACAGAAATCCGTAACTTTAATATTTTAATAGTCTTCGTGATCTAGTGGTTGAGAGCACCCGGAGTCCGGAGTTCGATTCTCCATAGGAGCAGAAGTTTTTTGCTTTGTTTGATGACAAGGCTTCTGAGCACAATCTTTTCTAAGTTTGTCACCATAGTAACAATCTTTTTTGTACAAATAAACAAAACGAATATGATACTTAAAACCTAAACACAAATTGCCTAATAACGTTTGGCCTAAAACACATATCACCTAAAAACGGAAGAACTAATAACGTTTACACGGCTAAATCTCACCCTAAAAGTACAAGAATACACATAAAGTCGTTTCTGGCGCTTCGCCGGCGGTGGCAGAGCGGCACACTCGTTTCGCTCGCTCGGCTCGCGCGCTTGGTTCATGTTCAAACCTACGCTCATCGCTTCTCTACTCGATACCTATTTTTGACCCGCCTACAGTTTCTACATATACCTACATATCTACATATATATACAATTTCAATTAGTAGGCATTTCGTTTTTAGGTGATATGTGTTTTAGACCAAATGTTATTAGGCTAAACGTTATTAGGCATTTCGTTTTTAGGTGATATGTGTTTTAGGCCAAACGTTATAAGGCAATTTAGGTTTTAAGTATCATAGTGAAACCTAACACTAATTAAAAACATGAAACACACACTAAACGAAAGGCGGACTTACCACATACAGAGATCTCTTCCAACCATCATTCGATAAGTGGGGGGGATGAACATTGCTGTGTTCCAACAATTACTAGATGTAAGATAGACAGTTTCTCGGTTATTAGGGAGCTCTGGTGAAACTTGCTTTTGTCTTTGGCTTTGTTGTCACTCAGCATCAGGTGTGATGGCGGCCAAGCGAAGCGTTTGGCCTATAAAATACAACAGTTGACATGCAAATAGCAATTGGTGGTCTGATAACTATTCTATCAAGAAATTTCTTGCAGGCAACCATAGGAGAAGAATATTAAAAGGCAGAATTTAGATGTAAGATGGACGCTACACGTAGGAATGTGAAAAATTAGTATGAGGGACAGGTGTGTTCGTGTGGTATTAAAAAAAAATTATTAAAATAGTATACTCGTATATGTTACGCTCAAAGACCAATAACGCTCATTGAGCGAAAAAATAGCTCACAACGCGTTGTGGTCTCAGTAAAACATCCACATGGCGAAATTCGTGTTATGGCTCTAATGAAAACGCTCACGACGCGTTGTGGCGATCACAGAAAGACCACATAACGAAATTCGTGTCGTGGCTGACATGCTATTCGACCTCGACGCGTTGTGGCAATAAAGAAAAGCCATGAGGCGTATGGAACCATCCTCCCATGGAGCTCTCGATAAACAAAATTTGACTGCTAAGATCGACATACTCGACAAAAATAGATAAATTTGACAGATATTCCTAAGGAGTGAAAAGGATAGATGCTTTTGTCGAACGATATAACTATGTCGATCGACAAGTCCATGCTCGCAGGGCATATTTGATTACGACGCACAGAGCTTTGCGATAAAGATCATACTAGTCTCGAAACATTATGGTAGATGTCCTTAGGAAATATTTTTTATCCTGCAACAGGTACCCGACAGACATTCTACTTAATGGCCTTTCTACAGTCAAAAAATTAAAATCATTGCATAACGTATTTGTTATGAATATTAATTGCATATTATTAATAATGATCAAATATAATACAAAAAAAACATATTTTTAAAATAAAAGGAATTTGTTTTTGATTGGGATTACTTTATATTTAAAAAAAACAAACTATTAAGTAATAAAATATTGAACACAAACTATTTATCATTGTAAATTACTTAAAATGTACTTAAAATAATAAGGGACTTCATTTTTTTATTACTATTGAGTTTAGTTTATTAGTCAACAGTAAACAACAACAATATACTTAAATTAATTACTTATATAACAAATTACTATAATTGTAAAAAAAGTGTTTGCTTGCTATTTATTTTTACAGGAACTATTACTGTGGCAATTTGAGGTGCATTTTATATTCTTCGAGCGACAATTGCACTTTTTATCAATACTGTATCATTTTCAGTGGCACATTATAAACCCTTGCTTGCTTCCAGATGATAACATTGATGCTGAGCGAAGTGGTAGCGACGAAGTTGAGGGTACATCACAAATGTTAATGAAGTTGGTCTCAGAAAGTCATTACGTGCATAAAGTCTGTCGAATATACCTTCTTTGTTTCCTAACTGGTAGAGACCTGATGGATTGATGCTCATAACAACACATAAACACAACAGCAATAGGGCTCCGTGTTTACCCTTTGGGTACGGAACCCTAAAAGAGATATTAAACCTTCAAAAACCTAAAAAATCGACCTAATTATCTACTGTATTCAAACGTCTAGCAAACAAATTGAACAAGATTATATGAAAAAAGCAAAACACAGAAACACAGTACAAGCCTTTCTTTAATTTTTAACGCAAAAAGTAATTAAATCGGTCAATTTTTCGCGGAGAAAACAGGGAACTACGAAACGTATATTTTGTGTACTTTTCATGGGTATTTTCGGTCTGAGCTGCAGTTGTCCCTATCGCGATCAGTTCAGTTGTTCGGGGGCACAGCGCGACAGCAATACTTTTTACAAATACCTGTTTTAAAATTTCTTGACCTTGGTGTTTCCTCTTAATTCTCCGAACGCCTCATGTCTCTTCTTCATTGCCACAACGCGTCGTGGTCGAATAGCATGTCAGCCACGACACGAATTTCGCTATGTGGTCTTTCTGTGATTGCCACAACGCGTTGTGAGCGTTTTCATTAGAGCCATAACACGAATTTCGCCATGTGGATGTTCTACTGTGACCACAACGCGTTGTGAGCTATTTTTTCGCTCAATGAGCGTTATTGGTCTTTGAGCGTAACTAACTATATAGTAAATAAAGAATAGTTTTAAATGTTGAAGATGTATATAAGTAGGTGATGTGAATATTGAAGAGCCAATCAACATTTTGAACTACTCATTTTCAGTTTGAAAGAATAATGGTGATTGTGGAAATAAAAAAAATGTCAAACAGCATTGAATTTTCAAAGTATTTTTATTTATACATATAACCTAAAACCTGATACTGATATTTTGATAGCTACAATGAATAAAAAATCTATAACTTATTTTAGCAACCGCAATATTTTCATTTTTATTCTAAACTAGCTTTCCGCTCGCGGCTTCGCCCGCGTTATTGTTGTTTTCCTGTGGGAATTTTATATTTTCCCGTAGGGAAAATAATTTTGTAGCCTATAGCCCGGATAAATTTCATAGAAATTGGAGCAGATTTGAAATATTTTCCATAGAAATTTTTAAACCCCTATTTTGCACCCTAAGGGGGTGAATTCCAATAAACCATACAACACTTGTTCAATAAAAAAAAATTAAGCGCATGAAACTCAAGTTTTATCAAAATCATTGCTAATTTAAAGATTTTTCCATACAAAATTGCAACCCCTATTTCATGCCTTTAGGGTAATTTTTTTTAAAATCCCTTCTTAGTGTGCATTTTGAATTAAAATAACGGTCCAAATTTCACGTTTCTACCATTAGCGGTTACGGCTGTGCGTGCGTCTATAGATGGGAACATCTCCTTTAATATATATAGATAGTCTAATCTACAGCAATTCAATATTATGATAAGATACGAACCACGGCTTTTTTATGAATTTCAAGAACAATAATGTGTGATAATTTTATTCTGGCGATTGTTGTTCATTCATGTAAAATATAGTAAACAGATTACAGTGCAAGGTTATTCGTATAAGTATAGATGAACATAACAAATAGGTTATAATTCCAAAGGGAACCGGACTAACGTAAAAAATGTGTCAAATACTACAAAAAGGACATGCAAAAATTTTATTACACCAGTTTTTCATATGTAAATTAGAATCACGCCAGTTAGGGTGCGTCTATACGGTTACGCTAGCGCGTTGCGTCGACAATTATCTATTATTGTCTATGTATATTATCTATTTATAGTCTATAACAGGGTTTCCCAACCAGTGAGGCGCGCCCCACTTGGGGGGCGTAGAGTGAACCAAGGGAGAGCGCAGCGAGCGGTTCCAGAATTAAACTGTATAAAGTATATTAGTTAAAGTGCAACCACAGTGCTCTCATTAATTGTATGTTTTACTCTTCTTAATTGATTACTTATTTACTTTTGAATAAAGCTAAACACGAGAATGTTATCATCGTTTGTTTAATTTTATTGACTCCCAATTTCGGCTGTAGGGGGGCGTAGTATTTTAGCATAATGTTGGATGAGGCCCATAGGGTAAAATGTTGGGAACCCCTGGTCTATAATATAATCCCTCGAGACAAAGAGGTGTGTGAGAGTACTCTTGTTTCGAATCTACACTTTTCTAGAGACAAGATGTGGCGCCATTAGTACGAGAGTATGGAAGGCCTGTACATAGTGCACTCGAAATAAATAAGCTGTGTATGGACGCACTAGTGAGAGTGGATCCCCGTGCTCCTATAGACTCTGTTCTCTACCATTTGCTGATATCACTCTGATACTACGCCTCAAGGAGAGCCTTGCATAGACACACTCGCGAGTATTATCAGCGCCCACGAATAAAGCTTTTCGGCTGTGTGATTTTTTTCCGTTGTGATGACGCAGCGCGCCGTGTGAATGTGCTCTTAGGCGGAAATAACACATTTTCCCAATATCTATCACAGTGGAGCTATTCGACGATGATTCAATTACCGGTGCTATGTCCGGGTACGAGTGTTGCGAGACTACTTTTTTCGATGGAAATATGATTTAATGTCCAGTTTTATTTCTGTGATAGTAAAATTTTGGATTAAAAACGCATCGTGCTTTTTAGTAGTTTGAATAACTCATAACTAACTAATAAGAAGTACGAAAATTGTTGGTTGGATAGTTTTGATATTCGTCAGTGGATTCGACACTGGCCGGGAGGTCCGGGGTTAGATCCCGCCATGTAGGTACTGTAGCGCCCTACGCGCGCTCCGGGATCGTTGGGAACTTGGGACGTTAATTTAAACCATTTAGATATATTTCAATCTGTTCTATTACTCAACTCTCTTTACAATTTCTCAAGTTACAATGTGTCAGATACTCTTGGTGATCGTCTTTTATATGTCTAGCATTCTAGAATATTCTCATTCTATATTTAAAAGGGTGACATTCCTTGCCACTGAGCATATTTACGCAATGAGGTGGAATGCGTCGTCATAGACGCAAGGAGGTCACCACAGTACCGATGTGTTTATCATTTTCGAATTTCATATGTACATTTGTCTGACGCTCCTTTTTTTTTCTCGGGGGGAAATGCGCAACCGCACCGTACCCGCCGTTGGCTAGACGGCGAGCGTGTGTGGGGCTCTCCCGGCAGAGTGCCAGGCCTACCCACTAAAACCCCCCGGTGTTCTCCCTGCCCTCTTGGGCGCGCTAGGTAAGGTCCACACTGCGACTCCACTATCCACGCGCCCGGGCAAGCCCGACCAACTGGTCGGGCTATCGCCAAGGGGGGATTGCCCGAGAACACCAGGGCAATCCCCAGACGGAGGGCCTTACGGCGGCGTGCACGGGGCCAACCATGCACGCAGGACTCCACGGCAGGGTCACTAGACGGGCATCGCTTGTGCGAATGCCCGCCTTCGCCTGCCTATCCGTCTGCGGCGGATGGGAGCGGCTTGAGGATCTGCCTCCCGCTCCCTCTCCGCGGCCTCCTTCTGCGAGATGACATCCTCGCAGAAGGAGGCGACAGCCCCCCATTCCGCCTCGCCGCGGAGCACGGCCACGACCACGCTCGGCAGCGAGAGGTTTGCACCTCCCAGCGCAGCGTTGAGTTCGCTGCGCTGGCGTCGCCAAGCCGGGAACACCAATAGTGTGTGCTCGGCAGTGTCATCGGGAGCGTCGCAGTAATGACACTGCGGCGTTTCCTCCCGACGGACGACCCGGTGCAGGTAGTGACCGAAGCAGCCATGCCCGGTCAGTACCTGCACCATGCGGAATGTGAGGCTGCCCTGCCGGCGCCCAACCCACTCCTCCAACACCGGACGAATTGCCTCGATCGTCCGGTGGCTGGCAGCTGGGGAGGCGAGTGCCTCACCCCACTGGCGCAGAGCCTCCCTCTGCGCCCGGGTACGAACCCGCTCCACCTCCTGTGGAGCGGATCGTCCCCCCCGTTCTCGAACAGCAACCCGATGCCGATACACCTCCGAATGGAGGCGTGCATCGACATCCCACGGCGTTTGACCCGCAAGAACGCAGGCCGCGCCGTGGCTGACCGTGCGATAAGCTCGCACGGCCCGGGTTGCTATGACCCTCTGCGGACGTCGCAGCAGGGCCACCGTACGGAGGGAGAGGCACGCCGCCCATACCGGGGCTCCGTATAGTGCCATCGACCTTATCACCCCGTGATAGAGCCGACGGCACGCCGATCCTGGGTGTCTGACGCTCCTACGGTGAAGGATAACATCGTGAGGCAACCTGCATACATCTGCTAAGAAATTCAAAGGTGTATGTGAAGTCGACCAATCCGCACTGGGCCAGCATGGTTGACTAAGCTCGTGTCCCTTGGTTAGGACGTATATGAGCTACTACGAGGATGATGATACCTAGCCGGAGATGTATTGTGACTATAATATATACTTTAATTTTTTACTAGCTTGCCGCCCGCAGCTCCGACCCCATTATTTTTTTCGTTTTTTCCCGTGGCATTTCTTCCTCTGGCGGCCAAGCCACAAATTTTAACTATGGTGTAGAGTTTGTGAACTTAAGGCTTTTAGAGTTAGGGCGTGTAGAATTATAATATTGACTCTACATGAGATCTGACAACTTTTTGACAGTGCAAGCCCTATGATCTCGTCTTGGCAACATTTTACATAAAAATGTTTTTGGTGAGATAAAACATTGAAAAATAAACCAAAACACAGAATAAAATAAGAGAAAAAAAAATACAGAAAGCTTAAACTAACTTGCTTAAAACATTTCGTATATTAGAAGAAGGCTTACTCGGTTTATTAAACTGGCTTAATCAGTTCAAATTTGTTAAAACTTTGGTGTAAATTTGTTTAAAGTTGAGGTGCTAACTAATCGGATTACTACAGCTTAAAGGGAATTTTAATTGTTTTATTAATCGACAGGAAAGGGCTGCAATAATAAGAGTCCGGAGTACCGACCCCAGAGAATTCCAGAGGAAAAAATCTGTACCTTATTTATTATGTACAGTTAACCGCACATCAGACTACAACAAAATGATGTTTTTATTCAAAAAAATTTGAATTTAACGTGAATCAGTTTGTTAGAAACAAACCTCTTTAGCAAGTAGGTATCTATGTCTGCCATGCTGCATAAAAACTTTAAGTTAACAAGTCGTTGTTCTTTTGTTTTTTCCTACAAATTTTAATTGTCATTGTAATTCAATTCTATTGCAAATGTATTTCCTATGAAATATAATTATTTAGTTTAATTTATTCACATCTTTTATTGAATGCAGTATTTACACACAACAGTTTTTTAACACAGTTTAAGGTTTAAAATCAATCCGAGAGAACTGACAAGATTCCCACTTGTACAAATAACGGCACAACAAGCTATACAAAACTGTCAACTTTCTCTGATTGATTTTGAATTGATCTCGGCCTCCATTTTTGCTGATAGTCATGACAATAAGGTCGAAGATGGAAGCGAGCTTTACCTGGATTCCTCGTTAAAGAGGAACTGGCAATATTACCTCCAATATTTGGAATACAAAAATGTTGTTATTAACAGTGAATAAAGACTACTTTGGTTTAACAATAGTATATTATGCAACTAGTAAATAAAGGACAGATTTAAAGCGAGGGCCATAGATTCATCACGAGCAAGTGAGGGATTCTAACGATTGAATCACGACCGTAAGGAGTGATTCAAGATGATTCAAGTGTTAGAATCCTGAGCGTCGCGAGTCATTCATGCCCTCGGTATAAATCCGTTTTATTCAAGAGTTGCATACTATACTATATGGCCATGACCACGAGAAAAAGAAAGATTTAAGCGAACATTTTGTTATATTTAGTAACATTAATTTGGTATAAATCGTTTAAGTTAAGAATAGTTATTATATTTTTGTTATTTCTAATTTAGTTCTAGTTCATAGTTGTGTATTGGAGCTTGTGTTCGTTATAATTTTGTAAGATACTTTAAATTAATAAAGAGGTACATAAACTTATACAAATATACGCTAGTGACACACTATTGTAATACCTTTATATTATCAAAATATGTATTTTATAGAAAATTCTGTCAACGTTTCTTGTCTTTCCGCAGAATAAAGCGAAAATAGACATTTAATATCGAATATTTTTTGTGCAAGTAAGTTGTATAGCATTGAGATAGAGGTCAAATATATCAGTGTTCTAAATTCAAACACCAAAATAGTGATTAAAAGGGAAAAATAGTGAAAAAATTTACCTAAATAAAATAAAATAAAAAGTGCTTTTCATTCACTGTTTTCAGTGAATAAAATAATCTTTTTAGAGGGGGAATAGTATAAAGAATATAGTAGATCCAATAAGGCTAAGAATTTCGTCGGGGCTGGTAAGAGCTCGGTGGCCTAGTCGGTCAAGGCATCAATGCGGTATGTTGGAGACGCGGGTTCAAATCCAGCCCGAGACAAAGTATTTTCTTTATTCATTTTTCAATACAACAATGTTGTCGTATCCGCGTCAGCCTTGGGTAATGGTGGTAGCTAGCCAGTGGATTCAGAAACCCAACCACAAAACTTTTTTTATCAAATCAATCGTTCGCCTTCACCAATTCATCATCTAAAGAAGTATTTTAGTATATACAGGTGATGATACAGATGATGAGGTGGCGTTACAAACTTTGTAATGCCACCTCATCATCATCATCATCATAACAGCTCATTTACACTTACACCGAGAGGCTCGAGCCTACCCTATGTTAGAGTGCTTAGGCCTTAATCAACCACGCTGGCCCAGTGCGGATTAGTCGACTTCACATACACCTTTGAATTTCTTCGCAGATACATGCAGGTTGCCTCACGATGTTTTCCTTCACCGTAGGAGCGTCAGAGAAGTGTACATATGAAATTCGAAAACGAAAAACATATTGGTACAATACGGTCTCGGACCCCGAACCTCCCGATTGGCAGGCAAGTGCCGAGTCCACAGCACCACAATGCCACCTGGAGAGAAAGTACTCTGAATACAAAAGATAGCAAATTTAACTCAAAGGAAACATTCCTTTATTTGTGAATGGAAACAAAAAGGTATTTAAAGATTTCCAAAAATTCGCTTGCCACAACCGAGAACCGAACCGGCTAAAATCAAAAAAAAATAACAGCCTTATTATGGCATCAATCGATAGAGTCAATCATAAGGATCAAATCTCTGGAATAAACCTGATAAATTAAATGCAAGAAAAACCATGAAATCTAAACTTATAAATTCAATGAGACAAGTAAGCTTAAGTAATCTGATGGACCTTTGAGTAAAAGTGTCTTAATTATTGTTTTGTCGCTTAGAAATGCCAACAGCTTATGTCGGTATTAATACGCGACGAAACAAAATAAAAACCGACGAGATTGTATCATCATCATAGCTCATACGGGGCACGAGCCTACCCTAACTAGTTAGGGCAATTAGGCCTTAGTCAAACCACGCTGGCCCAGTGCGGATTGACGACCTTGTATGATATGGACTTTTCTCGAATCGTCTATCAGAGACACTTAAACCATTAACCATTTTTTCGGTGCATTAATTCTGTTTTCATCCCTATTCCGCCACGCCCAGCATAACATAACAATAAAATATATTTTACAGCTTTCTTGTAATTATATCACTTTTACTGTCTTCAAAACGGCTACGCTGAGTTTTAGGTAGTGGCATTGTTGCTAAGAGTGACTCTCAGCGATTTTCATTATTCACAATTAGCAATATATCAGGATTGGTTGACTTCACATACACCTTTTGAATGAAGATGAAGAAGTCAACCAATAGGCCAGAATATTTAGTGGCCTAATCGCCCTAACTGGTTAGGGTAGGCTCGTGCTCCTCGGTGGGGACGTTTATGAGCTGTGATGATGACGATGATGATGAATATATCAGGTGTATGCTACTAACATTTTAAAGTCAACATCTTCTTAAAAATGTTAAAACGGTTTATCTCATAGGGAAAATATACATAATTATTATTTATAATCTTTGCCACAAAATGTCCACGTATCTAATACGCAGCATAAAGCCTTGACCGCAGAACAGCTGTATACATCGATAGCAGGTGAAGTTCATTTGTATTCTTTATCGGTTATCCAGCAGTGTCCAGCTATGTCCAGCAGTGGGCGTCTCTTGGCTGAAATGATGATGATGATGATGATCGGTTATCTGGAACTTCTTCCTATCTCAGTCATATTGCACTGGTTGGTCCTATAAGCCTTCCTCAACAGGGTCAAAGCTTCTCCCACCATGCTGGAGCAGAGCGAATTTATGGGGAGATCCAGAGCCTCATCCGCTGAACGGTAGGGTGGATCATAAGGTAAAGTTGACTTGGAACTCATTAGGTGCTATTCTGAATCTCTTACCTTTAAATATGCGAAACATGCAAGTTTACGTAAGTATTACATTACAAAAGCTGATAAAATTGTCAATACTATGACCATACCCTTATATTTTATAGGTCAGAAATTGATGGGTGATTCTGGTTTGTCACGCTAGTTAGCGTGGGAAACGGCTTATGGAAAAGCACATTCTTTTTCTTATACTCCTTGGCTTCATTATATTTTTTAAAATTTTAAATAGGTATTCTTTTCTTGGTGGTGGGACTTTTGAGTCCGCTTGTCTAACCGCCACCTTATCCAAACCACACCAACAATATATTTTGTGACGGTCAGGGTTGATGATTCCTGGTGGAGTTTGCTTCTATCTGAGGCTGTATGATCATATGCCATCTAGTTCAGCCAATGGGTCACCTAATTCCGCGGTCGAAAAATTATATCACCATAACACAAAACGCAAAAGCTGGCGTTTTGCCACCACGCTGCGCTGGTCCAGTGCGCACTGGTGGTGAGTGACAAGACTTAGGTGAACCTGCACCAACCTGGTGAACCGCGGGCTAATGAGGTTGCCTTGGGTTGGGCCTCTCAGATCTTACATAACCTTACATCCCTATACACCCCGTTTTCGTTCACTACTAAGTCACTGTTACTCACTCTGAACTCGTTTTTTAATTAACCACCATGAGGAGTTACATTATCCGACTGTTCGCGAGTCACTCTTACTCACCCTGAACCAGTCCTATCAATTACCCACCACTCAAACCCATATCGTCTGATTGGTACATGGGTTACCTACTCTTAAGGGCCCTGTAAACGATCAAACATGTTTGTCAAATTTACGTATTTGACAAACTTGGTTGTTCGTGTAGGGCTGTGTTTGACGCATTTGAGAAACAAACTACGTGTTTGATGTGTTTGAAAAGTATCTGGATTGACGTCGTATTTGATGGAAACGTGAAGTTTGTCAAGCAAGTTTGACAAACATGTTTGATCGTTTATAGGCCTCTTTAGTCGCCCTGAAGCAGTTTTTTTTCAATTACCCACCACAAGGCACAATAACATCCGACTGTGCATGAGTAACTCTCACTCACCATGAATCCGTCTTATAATTACCCACCACTAGCAACAATATCGATCGACTGTGCACATCGCAAAAACGAATATCATAATCTGCAAAGGTAAGCGTTATACTCCGCGTGACAGACGTAAAAAAATATCGGTTATTGAACTCGGAACTTGTCTAGCAAGCAGACGATTCCGATTTGCTTCAATGATTCTATTAAGGCAATCGGCGGGGTGACAAGCTTAGGTTTGCATATCACCATAGCTAAGCTATATAATGAATATACCTACCTAGAATAACGTTGCACATTCTAAAAACGACTTTCTATAAACCTACAATACTAGCAACAAACACCCACAAAGCTGGGTTTGGAGTCATATTTTTTCACGTTATATCTAGGATACCAACGTACTCTCTCAATACTTTCAACCCCACTAACACTCTTACATCTAGCTCCTACATCACACACACAGACACAGAGAGACAAACACACACTTTTACTCGTCATTACATTAATAATTATTTACACTTTTCCATATTACACAATGTATATAAAAAGTATGTTCCTACAGTACCTGTGTGTTTTAGTATAGTTTTTAATGAGCATTTTGTGTTTAATGTCAATCTTGTCAAGATTAAGCGTCAAGAGGGATTCTGGTGACCTGTATCACAGGTTTCTTGGAAACCTACTTCAGGCACCAGTCTCTCACAAATAAGTTGTTATTATTAAACAATTTAATACAATAATGTACGAGTACATTTATTCTGAATCTAATTTGAGTGGGGAGAATAAAAGTAATTTCATTAAAATAAATAACCACCATAGCGCACGATGGGAAGCTTGGGCTAATACGCAAGATAAATTATTTAAAAAAAACTTTTTTAAATACAAGCTTTTAATACTCGTAAATACGAATCAAACGAGCCCAAACTAAATGGGGTGCTGTCGTTTTATTGTAAGTGCCTATGGCCACCTTCCAGCTCCAGCATTACATCAGGAGACGCATTTTCGAAACAGTGGAATTCAAATTCGCATTCGAAATCGTAACATTCGAATACAAACTTCCAAATTCACTATTTTTTAAAGTTCATTCCGTGAATTCTGCATCGAGCGGTCCTACCCACTCGTTTTTTTATAGCAACTAAGTTGCCAAACAAGCAGACTGCCCACCTGATGGTAAGCGGTAACAGTCACCTATAATATAATAATATGTGGCTCTTGTGAGATTCGCAGCAAAACTGCAACCCCCACAAGAACCACAGTGTACGTTGCCAACTTGTGACATCAGATGTACAGTCATTGTACCCAGTAATTTAACTGCCATATCTTACCCTTCAAACCGGAACACAGCAATGCAAGCAGGCAAAAATAGGTTTCTACTTGGATGTACGCAACGTTAATACGTTTCGTTTTACGTGCGATTCATCGTCGGTTTTTTAGATTAATAAGCTATTGCATACCTACCGCTTATAATTTTTTCTGCGTGAAACGAAATCTAATATAGAACTTTGTTGTTAATGATAACACTGGATTCGAGCGATTCAAAAATCTTAAAAATTGGCAACAGTAGCAAATAATGTCACACGCGATTTGTATTCATGTTCTAATTCAATATTCTCTTCTAATGATTCAGAAATGCGTCTCCAGCTCCATGTTATCATAATATTGTAATGTTACGCGATATACATTTATGCATGCAAAATTTCAGCTCAATCTGAAACAAGGAACTGGGTCAAATTTAACTTGCAAGATTCTCCATCAAAGATGAAAGTAAATAAAAGCTTGCAATAACAAGATAAATTATTTAAAAAAACTTTTTTAAATATAACCCTTTTGAAAGTTCGAAATAATACTTTAAAAAAATTAGAAAAAGTATTTAAGTATAAAAAACCTAAAAATAAAAACATGTCCGTTATTATATTTCTAAAAGCATTTTTGCAAGTCAAACGGTTTCCAGAACTTGCACATAAGCTCTATTACTAAGCTATATCAGTGTTGTCAAACTTTATCAAAAATGTTCGAAATATTGTACATAGCTCCCAATGTTCTCAAGCCTTAAATGTCACCAGACTAACTACTTATGGCATCAAGGGAGAAGTGAATTGGATTCTGTATTTTAGTATAATAAAACTGATAGTTAATGCATAGAACTAGCAATTTCGCTTGAGTTGAGTTGGTGCTATTTATTTAACCCCCGACGGAAAAAGAGGGGTGTTATAATTTGATACTTGTTTTTGGAAATACTGTACAATTTAATCATCAAACAAAATCTTTCTTACCGAGATCTAAATGATTTGTAGTAGGTATCCTTGAGGTTTTTAAACATTACCAAAGCAAGGGTTAGTAGAATTTGAAATTCAAAAAGTAAATACAATATATTAAAACCGACATTAATAAAAGCAATAAAAATGAACAATAATGTGTAAATACAAACAATCATCTGATTTTTATATTGAAATTGGTGGCAAATTTATTATTATATTGAAAATATTAGTTGAACATCTCCTGGCTGAAAGCTTTAGAAAACACTTTGTGCATACCAATAAAATATGAATTGATATCTAGATTCTTCTAGGATCCCATCATGAGATCCAGGCTTTGTTCTTTTGAATAGAAAGAGTAGTTTCAAAATTAGTTTCGTAATGAACGGAGTAATGGGCTAAGATTAAAAGGACTTAGATACAGTAACACATAGAACCTCCATCTTTTTGAAGTTGCAAAAAACAGATTAATATTGAATTTTACTTATGTGACTGCAACTCATTTAAATGAAACAGGCTTTTCGGATTTAAATGAAACTTTTTTTTTGTCTTAAAGACCATATTAAATACTCGACGTTTCAAAGCTTTTCAACATTCGTGGTCACCTGTGACAAGTATGCGAGTAAATTTGGAATATTTGTCTCATTTGAAATCATTATTCTAAATTTAGAATGATGACAGGGAATGAAAAATGTAAATCCAATTGGCCCTTCAGTGAGATAATAAAAAATATCAGACACGAATTTTTTTGCTTTGTCCAAATAAGTAAAAGCTACTGAAAACAACAACTTGAAATGATTTATCGCTGGGCCATTATTAAAATTGTTTAATTGTGCACAGAAACCTTGAGCTGACACTATTTTGGTAGTGTATGCAGAACACAGATATTACTTGACTAACATGTCTGTGGTGCAGAATGAGATAAGCTTCTTACAGCTAAAAACGACATGTAGCGGTGAGAAAGCCTGCGAATGAATTCATAGTCAAGCATCTTAAGGAAAGATCTAAGTATATTAGTATACTGAATGAGACGCCAAGAATTACCTTTGACGGCATCTTACGTCACAAGTTGGAAACGTACGCTGTGGTCTTTGTAGGGTTGCCGATTTGTGAACTTTATAAATGAGCTGTACAATTACAAATTGTAAAACAGATTATATTATTACCCGACTACGCGACGCAAAGGAGTGGTAATGTGTTTATCAACCTATGTATGTATGTGGCACTCTAGAGACCAAACGCGTGGGTCGACTTTGATGGTTCTTACGTCTATCAATTTGTCTTAATCTTGCGAGTGTCACTGAAGACATGAAATTAATGAAAATTCAATATGGCTACTACCAGCCATCATATTGTGAAAAAAAAACTATGTCATATGGGGTATCGTTAAATAGGTGTTTAAATCATTTTCACTTCTCTTGCTCGCAAAGTTCGTCTTTATGTCGTTTATAGGCTGCATAAAATGGCTTTTTATGTTCTAGAGAGCATAAAGTAAAATTTTCTTTTAGACAAAGATTCTTAGGCCCAACAACAAACAACGCTCGATAAAACTTCACAGAATAACTTGCGATAATTTATTTATTTGTCGTGTGTTTTCTACCTCAAAAGTCATGAAACCAGATAAAAATAGTACCACCATATTATTAAAATGCATCGAATTATTTTTATTACTTGGCAGAATGCAATAATGTACCTAAGCCATCGCCATGTAAAAATTAAAAAAAAAGTTTACTAGCGGCAATTGGCTATTTTTTAAGTTCTTTAATTTTTGAACATTGTGTTACATATTGTGAATTAAAGTGAATTTTTAATTAAAATTTTACTTTAAATTTTATTTAAATTTTCGTTTATATTTTGACTTCTCGCAATCGAAGTGAAAAGCAGAGTCTAAAACTCTGGCTTAAACAAGTTTTTTTTTTATCTTATTTTTTTTTTTTTTTTTTTTTTTTCTTTTTTTTTAAAAACGTCGCCCCACACTAGGATTTTCTCCTGTGTCGTGGGTGCAATTACAAACATAGAATATCACATGCACATACGCCCAGACCGGAACAAATTTCTGTAGGCCATACAAAATATCTGTCCCGTGCGGGAATCGAACCCGCGACCCGTTGCACAGTAGGCGATCACTCGACCTCTGCGCTAACCGTGTCAATTGTACCCCTCAACTAACTATCTAAGGATAAAATCGTCTCGGGCTACAATAACCCATTTTATGCCCTTGTTGTACAATCTACTATTTTTGATTTCTTTTAACGTTTTCCATTTAGAATGACTGGTGGTGCCCAAAGTAGACTCCACCACGTCAGCGTTTCACCGAATTAGAATGCTGAATTTTATAACCTACTACCAGCTCCTAGAAAATTGGTATTACTTACCTTGGATCCGTTCGGTCTCCGTATGTAGCCGGTGGACTTCCTGAGCTAGCTCGAAGGAAGTCGCGGCTCCTGAAGGGCTGCTGTCTGACCGAACCGGATGGTACACTTGCCTATTAGGCCACCAATACCCGAACTTCGCCGACACTAAAACTTTGCCACTATTCACCGACACTAAAACTTGGCGGAACCTCGTACCAACAATCACTTGGTGCGCCGCGCAATACTATTTGTTAGATATTTTATATTATATTTTATTGCTGCCCGATCCTAACCTAGTTCAATGTCATTCCGTATTCGACTCGA
Organism: Schoenobius gigantellus; assembly: GCA_963935595.1. Taxonomy (NCBI): domain Eukaryota; kingdom Metazoa; phylum Arthropoda; class Insecta; order Lepidoptera; family Crambidae; genus Schoenobius; species Schoenobius gigantellus. The sequence continues at coordinate 10,277,077 of OZ012563.1, read as the reverse complement.
CTGACATGTTACATGCGGCCGGCCGCCACAGGCTCTCACTGCACAGACTATAATGCAGTGTTGCCACTCGCTCTTCCTCGAGCGTAAACATCCCCCCGCTCCGGACAGTCCCGGACTGTCCGCCAAATCAGTCTAAGGGGAGGCGAGAAAGAGTAGCGACCGCGCGCTTCAAAACAGAATCCCCAACTAGGACCTCGGCAAACCTGGGCACACCATCAGACCCTAGAGTAAGTTGGACAATGCGTCCGCGACGCCAACGTAAGGGTGGCAGGTTTGGGTCCTTCACTAACACGAGGTCTCCAACCCTCGGTTTGTTTTATCTGACCACTTAACGCGCTGTTGCAAAATGTGTAAATATTCAAGGTGCCAGCGGCGCCAGAAGCTCTGGGTAAGCTGCTGGAGCAACTCAAACCGCGAAAGGCGTCATGGATTGATATCTCTATAAGGATGCTCGGGCAGGGCGTTAAGTGGTCTGCCTATCAAGAAATGGCCCGGCGTGAGGGCCTGCAAATCGTTCGCGTCGGTAGACAACGGACATAACGGACGCGAGTTGAGAACCGCCTCAGTCTTATGAAACACCGTCGCGAGTTCCTCAAACATGAGAATAGTCTCCCCAATAACGCGGCGAAGGTGAGTCTTGGCGGCCTTTACAACAGATTCAAAAATCCCTCCCCAGTGAGGGCAAGACGGCGGGGAGTATCGCCATGTTACCCCCCTACGGGAGAGTGTGGATCCGATCTCAATATTATTTTTATCTAAAAATTCACAAACTTCTCTTAAATGTCTATCAGTGCCTGGTGGTGCCCAAAGTAGACACCACCACGTCGGCGTTTCGCCGATTATTTGATTGCTGATGTCGACCAAATACAATTAAAGAATTTGCTACTTACCTTGTCTCCGTTCGGTCTCCGTATGTAGCCGGTGGACTTCCTGAGCTAGCTCGAAGGAAGTCGCGGCTCCTGAAGAGCTACTGTTAACCGATGGAGACCGGAGCACTACATAGGCCTATTAGGCCACCACGGCTCACACACGCGACGATAAAAGATTTGGTGAATTTACACTTTCACCGACACTAAAACTTTGGCGGACCCTCGCACCAACAATCACTTGGTGCGCCGCGCAATACTATTTGTTAGATATTTTATATTATATTTTATTGCTGCCCGGTTCTAACCTATTTTTAATGTCATTCCGTATTCGACTCGACTGACATGGTACATGCGGCCGGCCGCCACAGGCTGTCACTGCACAGACTATAATGCAATGTTGCCACTCGCTCTTCCTCGAGCGTAAACATCCCCCCGCTCCGGATAGTCCCGGACTGTCCGCCAAATCTAGAGTGTCTCTATTGTTGAAGCACAAAAGGGGGTGACGGGCCCCTCCACAACAGTGGCAATCTCGTGGGTGGGGGCAAGCCGATGCCATATGAGCCCCCAAACAGCGGTAGCACCAATTCCGCTGCTTGGCCATATTCCTACGCCCCTCGGTGCGTAGGCCAACAAATTTGGGACAGGCCGGCAAACGATGGCCATCCCGCTTGCAACACTTGCAAGGCATGTAATGCTTTTTCTTGCTGAATTGTAGAAATATAGGGAAATCTTAAAGTTAAAGAAAAAAACAAACTTATTCCTTTAGTCCGATACAAAATGAAAAGCTTTATTCTTGTAGGTACACAATTATAATTCACTTATGCATAATGTTACTGAAGTTAACAAAATCCCTCAATGCAAAGCACTTAACTAAATGTTTAAATAATACAAGCCAAGGGCAGGATGGTTCAGGTTTGTTTGATCAATCTCGGCAGGTAAAAATCAGGTACAAATTGGGTACAAAACTACAAAATTGAGGGGGCAATAAAGTACACCAACAAATAGTTATAGGTTTCCTTTTTTTTTTTAAAGAAATTAGTAGCCTTCCCCTGAGCGGTTGTTAGTGGATCGTACCTTCTATGCTAAGTCTTGCAATCACGGGTCAGAGATATGATATTCCAGTTTCTTAACTTATTCTCTGTTTCTAATATGTATATTTGTAATTCCACAGAATTCCTCCTTGATACTAGGTTATTTTGTTATGGTTTCTAGCTGTAAGGTCAAGCAGCGGAGCCCTACGGCCTCCGGTAACTGCCCTGGAGATTCATAGCACAGTGTTAGGTTAAAAATATAATTAAATATGCCTATGATCTTAGGGTCAGTGGGTCTAACACTGAGTTCTGAAGGAATCCCAGTCAATACATTTGAACTTCATGTAATAAACATAGCAAATGAATTCTAAAACATAATTTTTAATAAATTGACAAATTGTCTTATTGGTTAGTTAATAAAAAGGACATATGGAGGGGAGAGCACCTATTTTGTGTATAATTACTGCTATTAATAAAAAGAAAACAGCTTAATTTGTGAGTTATTTGCCAAAGTATGATGTGAAACTCAATATAGTGAAAATCTATAATTTAACATGAAATTCACAAGTGTTACTCAATATATGCATTAATCCCACTAAGATGCCGCTTACTATCAGGTTTTTTGAATGAAATAGGGGATGAAAAAGGCGAATTTTGGAAATGTAATATGTTTGATTTAATAATCAATTTACCCACAAATAAAAATAAAATTAACAAAATCTCTTTTAAATCATGAAATATAATAAGTTAATTAGATACCTTATTGTGGGCGGAGTATTATCTATCGATATAATTTATTTATTCAACTAATTAAATGAATCGCGCGCCGGCGATTATAAATATGATTGAGCTTTTACTCTTCAAGCTGAAAACAAAAATAACTGACTTTGGAAATAGCTTTTCAAATTAAATTCACACGGAAAACGGGAGAAATACCTATGGATTTTATTCGCAGAAATTAAGATTTAAAATGCTGTTCGCAAATCCTTCCTAGGTAATCAATAACAAATTACTTCGGTCGATGTCTCACAGACTAGTTATCCAGCTCCGAGATCATAGCATAGACGCGTTCACAGACTACGGTGAGATAGGGCGCGTTCCATTCACGCACAGATTTGCATTTACGCAGCTACTAGAACCGAGGTCCGTTTGCCGAATGTTAAGCGTCGTATTGGCGACGAAACCAAATTCATTTCATAACACTCGTAAGATTCTTAACTTGTTTCAAGATGTGTCGAGTCAACATACGGATCTTTCGAAATTCTACAATCTGCAATAAGTATTCCCAGCCAAGGTTATAAGTTTGGTTGAAAAACAAAACGTAATGTAAAATTAACCATAAACAAACTGTGAATGCTTTCCAAATTCTATTCGACGAAACCATAATTATATGATCTGTAGCTTTAAGTGTATTTTATTATAATATGTCTATAGAAATGATCAAAACAAACGGTCTAAATGTCAAATTCCGAATTTTGAGAAAATCAACCCGCCTAAATGGAAGCACGGGATTTTGGGCGAAAAAAAACTATCTTTGTAAATAAGGCCAGGATAAACGCGAGATTTATTTTGTTTATGCAAAAATTGAATAATGACCAAAGATAATTGCAAATGTCACTGACGTGACGTGAAAAGACGTTGACGTTGACACTTGACCTTGATATTGTGAAATTAATTGACAAAGTTGTTGTAATTATGATTTTAGTTGTGCAATTTGTGTTAAAACTACAGTGAAACCAAAGTGTTTTTGCAAAATTTGTGTTTTATGAAGTTTTAAGAAAAAACGGTGTTACAGTATCCCCCCAACCACGATAGAATTCACGTAGGGAATTCGTCTGACGCCCCGTCAGCCTCAACCCCCTAAACCAATCAAACAGAATTATCATAAATAGAATCAACTAGGTACTTAAAAACTATTCATTCGTGATAAACTCTGTACCCAATTACGCCTAACGTTATTTTTTTTATAAGTTTATTTATTTGTATTAGATAAAAAATAAAGCTTTAAATATAAACGTGTGTAAATAAAGAATATTTAACATGCATGCACCTTAAATCTACGTAAATCCATTAATATGTCATGTAAAAGATTGTAATAAAAAAACAACATTCACCAATAAGGTGACAAAATCTAGCGCGAAACTACTGCTGCTAGCACTTACATGGTTAAAAAAAATATTCACCAATAAGGTGGCAAAATCTAGCGAAACCACTTCTGCTAGCACCTATATGGCTGTGATAAATAGGCAAAAAGCATTATATCCTATGCCCATCAAATATAAGTAAGTAATAAAGAAAAACTGTAGTGTCAGGACTGACGCCGAGATGGCGTTGTTAAATAAGTATATCTTGACACTAACAGAGTATAGCAAGTAATGTCAACAACCACCGGTAGATGTCGTTATTACAGACATTTTGACTCTAATCGTCAAATAATAAGTAAAAAAAACAATAAAAAGGAAATAATAAAAAAAATGAGTTGCATGTGTCGTTGCCCCTGATCGTCGATATTGATTTTCCTACGTTTCCAGCTAGATGTAACTTCCTCCATTATAAGAATATAGCAAAGGCTTATTTCTAGAGTTGCAAACCGCTCCTGTGAGGAATTCAAAATTAATTTTGTTGATTAGAGTAGAATACATATAAAAAATAATGAACAAGACACGTTTATATTTGTGATCTTATGCTAAATGCATCTATCTAACCACATAACAGTTATAATAAGTACATACTTGTTCTTTAAATCTGGTATCAGATACTAAAGAAGTAATATCCATTTTATATAATGGTAGTAATAATATATTTATCTATTTCTTATCATGAACTAAGACACGTATAATATTTGTGTTTTAGATCTTAATGTACTTATGTAATGGTAATATCAATTTTGAAGATGTTAGGTATATGGAAACTTAAGTATCAAGGAAAATAAAAATCAAACGACAAAGACAGACACATGCAAAAACGCCGCCAGATGTTATATGGCGCGTTATCCTACACTCGGATTCTACGAGACGCCAGGAAGAATGGCGGGGTGGGTATTCTGTGACCGCCGCACCCGCGGTGCTTAAATGTTAAATGCTTACAAAAATATGGCTATTCTCATAAGAGTATAAAAATGAAAATTAAGTAGGTATTATGTTACTAGGTACGTAATTTAGTCACTCGAAGTATCAAAATTTTTAAAATCTTTTATGTGCCACTTTCCTATGTATTTTCCGTTCTCGTCTTCGAGTTCATAGACGAGGCGAGAAAGCTTACGTATAATTTTACAACGTTCATATTTAGGGGCAAGTTTAGCAGTAAAATATTTATTAGCAGAACTCTGCTTGTACGTACGCTTCCACACAAAATCACCGACATTAAATGATATATCTCTGCGTTTGTTGTTATAGTATTTTATATTCCTTTCATGGGCCTTACGCAATGACTCTCGGACTTTGATGAAAATATCACCGAGGTGGCCAATATTAGACGCATGAGTATCGCGTGGTACCACAACCAACTCTTGGAGATCTTCGAAACCACGGTAAATACCACCATCTGTGACAGCTTCCCTACCGTGTACTAGCATGAAAGGAGTATAAGAGGTAGACTCATTTACTGAGGTGTTCATGGCAAATTGTATTTTATGTATGTTAATATCCCACGTTCTATGATCGTTCTCAACAAAGGAGGAAACTGCAGTGATTATTGTGCGGTTATAGCGTTCCACCGTATTAACTTGTGGACAATATACTGGACCCAAATGTACTTGCGGAATATTGTATTTTTCATATAATGCCTGAACCTCATGACTTATAAATTGCGAGCCATTATCAGACATCACAGTCTGTGGTATTCCGTGAACCAGAAATACATGGTCTTCTAACCTTTGCGCTATAACTTTGCCCGTTGCACGCCGTAAAGGAAATAATAAACAATATTTTGTAAAACAACACACAACTACTAGTAAAAAGGTGTTTTGCTGTCGAGACATCGGCAGTGGACCAACTAGATCAATGCTGATGCACTGGAATGGTCGACAGCAGACCTTGGGTTCCCCCATAAAGCCAGCTGGCGCTAGTGAGCTATGTTTATATGAGTTGCAAGTGGCACAATTTTTAATAAATTCCTCGGTATCTTTATGCATACCGGGCCAAAAATACCGTAATTTTAATCTTTTATATGTTTTTGCAACGCCTAAGTGCGCAGCAATTGGTTCAGAATGGTTACTTTTAATAATATCCTCCCTAAGCTCCTTTGGTACAATCTCTTTCCACTGGTAGTCACCACAGAGTTTGTTAGTGCTTTTTGTAAATCTAAAAAGGCTACCATCAATAATTTGAAAATTGGGACACGCGCGCGGCCTATCCGTGCAACGTTTTATATATTGTTATACCAAGCATCGCTGGATGTAAATGCGTCTACGGCTGCCACTGGTACAGAACGTGATAGTGCATCCAGTACGACGTTTTGAGATCCACTACGATGCTCAATAACAATATATTAAAACGTTGCACAGACTGTGATGTCTGATAATGGCTCGCAATTTATAAGTCATGAGGTTCAGGCATTATATGAAAAATACAATATTCCGCAAGTACATTTGGGTCCAGTATATTGTCCACAAGTTAATACGGTGGAACGCTATAACCGCACAATAATCACTGCAGTTTCCTCCTTTGTTGAGAACGATCATAGAATGTGGGATATTAACATACATAAAATACAATTTGCCATGAACACCTCAGTAAATGAGTCTACCTCTTATACTCCTTTCATGCTAGTACACGGTAGGGAAGCTGTCACAGATGGTGGTATTTACCGTGGTTTCGAGGATCTCCAAGAGTTGGTTGTGGTACCACGCGATACTCATGCGTCTAATATTGGCCACCTCGGTGATATTTTCATCACAGTCCGAGAGTCATTGCGTAAGGCCCATGAAAGGAATATAAAATACTATAACAACAAACGCAGAGATATATCATTTAATGTCGGTGATTTTGTGTGGAAGCGTACGTACAAGCAGAGTTCTGCTAATAAATATTTTACTGCTAAACTTGCCCCTAAATATGAACGTTGTAAAATTATACGTAAGCTTTCTCGCCTCGTCTATGAGCTCGAAGACGAGAACGGAAAATACATAGGAAAGTGGCACATAAAAGATTTTAAAAATTTTGATACTTCGAGTGACTAAATTACGTACCTAGTAACATAATACCTACTTAATTTTCATTTTTATACTCTTATGAGAATAGCCATATTTTTGTAAGCATTTAACATTTAAGCACCGCGGGTGCGGCGGTCACAGAATACCCACCCCGCCATTCTTCCTGGCGTCTCGTAGAATCCGAGTGTAGGATAACGCGCCATATAACATCTGGCGGCGTTTTTGCATGTGTCTGTCTTTGTCGTTTGATTTTTATTTTCCTTGATACTTAAGTTTCCATATACCTAACATCTTCAAAATTGATATTACCATTACATAAGTACATTAAGATCTAAAACACAAATATTATACGTGTCTTAGTTCATGATAAGAAATAGATAAATATATTATTACTACCATTATATAAAATGGATATTACTTCTTTAGTATCTGATACCAGATTTAAAGAACAAGTATGTACTTATTATAACTGTTATGTGATTAGATAGATGCATTTAGCACAAGATCACAAATATAAACGTGTCTTGTTCATTATTTTTTATATGTATTCTACTCTAATCAACAAAATTAATTTTGAATTCCTCACAGGAGCGGTTTGCAACTCTAGAAATAAGCCTTTGCTATATTCTTATAATGGAGGAAGTTACATCTAGCTGGAAACGTAGGAAAATCAATATCGACGATCAGGGGCAACGACACATGCAACTCATTTTTTTTATTATTTCCTTTTTATTGTTTTTTTTACTTATTATTTGACGATTAGAGTCAAAATGTCTGTAATAACGACATCTACCGGTGGTTGTTGACATTACTTGCTATACTCTGTTAGTGTCAAGATATACCTATTTAACAACGCCATCTCGGCGTCAGTCCTGACACTACAGTTTTTCTTTATTACTTACTTATATTTGATGGGCATAGGATATAATGCTTTTTGCCTATTTATCACAGCCATATAGGTGCTAGCAGAAGTGGTTTCGCTAGATTTTGCCACCTTATTGGTGAATATTTTTTTTTAACCATGTAGGTGCTAGCAGCAGTAGTTTCGCGCTAGATTTTGTCACCTTATTGGTGAATGTTGTTTTTTTATTACAATCTTTTACATGCCATATTAATGGATTTACGTAGATTTAAGGTGCATGCATGTTAAATATTCTTTATTTACACACGTTTATATTTAAAGCTTTATTTTTTATCTAATACAAATAAATAAACTTATAAAAAAAAATAACGTTAGGCGTAATTGGGTACAGAGTTTATCACGAATGAATAGTTTTTAAGTACCTAGTTGATTCTATTTATGATAATTCTGTTTGATTGGTTTAGGGGGTTGAGGCTGACGGGGCGTCAGACGAATTCCCTACGTGAATTCTATCGTGGTTGGGGGGATACTGTAACACCGTTTTTTCTTAAAACTTCATAAAACACAAATTTTGCAAAAACACTTTGGTTTCACTGTAGTTTTAACACAAATTGCACAACTAAAATCATAATTACAACAACTTTGTCAATTAATTTCACAATATCAAGGTCAAGTGTCAACGTCAACGTCGTTTCACGTCACGTCAGTGACATTTGCAATTATCTTTGGTCATTATTCAATTTTTGCATAAACAAAATAAATCTCGCGTTTATCCTGGCCTTATTTACAAAGATAGTTTTTTTTCGCCCAAAATCCCGTGCTTCCATTTAGGCGGGTTGATTTTCTCAAAATTCGGAATTTGACATTTAGACCGTTTGTTTTGATCATTTCTATAGACATATTATAATAAAATACACTTAAAGCTACAGATCATATAATTATGGTTTCGTCGAATAGAATTTGGAAAGCATTCACAGTTTGTTTATGGTTAATTTTACATTACGTTTTGTTTTTCAACCAAACTTATAACCTTGGCTGGGAATACTTATTGCAGATTGTAGAATTTCGAAAGATCCGTATGTTGACTCGACACATCTTGAAACAAGTTAAGAATCTTACGAGTGTTATGAAATGAATTTGGTTTCGTCGCCAATACGACGCTTAACATTCGGCAAACGGACCTCGGTTCTAGTAGCTGCGTAAATGCAAATCTGTGCGTGAATGGAACGCGCCCTATCTCACCGTAGTCTGTGAACGCGTCTATGCTATGATCTCGGAGCTGGATAACTAGTCTGTGAGACATCGACCGAAGTAATTTGTTATTGATTACCTAGGAAGGATTTGCGAACAGCATTTTAAATCTTAATTTCTGCGAATAAAATCCATAGGTATTTCTCCCGTTTTCCGTGTGAATTTAATTTGAAAAGCTATTTCCAAAGTCAGTTATTTTTGTTTTCAGCTTGAAGAGTAAAAGCTCAATCATATTTATAATCGCCGGCGCGCGATTCATTTAATTAGTTGAATAATTAAATTATATCGATAGATAATACTCCGCCCACAATAAGGTATCTAATTAACTTATTATATTTCATGATTTAAAAGAGATTTTGTTAATTTTATTTTTATTTGTGGGTAAATTGATTATTAAATCAAACATATTACATACTTTGGCAAATAACTCACAAATTAAGCTGTTTTCTTTTTATTAATAGCAGTAATTATACACAAAATAGGTGCTCTCCCCTCCATATGTCCTTTTTATTAACTAACCAATAAGACAATTTGTCAATTTATTAAAAATTATGTTTTAGAATTCATTTGCTATGTTTATTACATGAAGTTCAAATGTATTGACTGGGATTCCTTCAGAACTCAGTGTTAGACCCACTGACCCTAAGATCATAGGCATATTTAATTATATTTTTAACCTAACACTGTGCTATGAATCTCCAGGGCAGTTACCGGAGGCCGTAGGGCTCCGCTGCTTGACCTTACAGCTAGAAACCATAACAAAATAACCTAGTATCAAGGAGGAATTCTGTGGAATTACAAATATACATATTAGAAACAGAGAATAAGTTAAGAAACTGGAATATCATATCTCTGACCCGTGATTGCAAGACTTAGCATAGAAGGTACGATCCACTAACAACCGCTCCGGGGAAGGCTACTAATTTCTTTAAAAAAAAAAAAGGAAACCTATAACTATTTGTTGGTGTACTTTATTGCCCCCTCAATTTTGTAGTTTTGTACCCAATTTGTACCTGATTTTTACTTGCCGAGATTGATCAAACAAACCTGAACCATCCTGCCCTTGGCTTGTATTATTTAAACATTTAGTTAAGTGCTTTACATTGAGGGATTTTGTTAACTTCAGTAACATTATGCATAAGTGAATTATAATTGTGTACCTACAAGAATAAAGCTTTTCATTTTGTATCGGACTAAAGGAATAAGTTTGTTTTTTTCTTTAACTTTAAGATTTCCCTATATTTCTACAATTCAGCAAGAAAAAGCATTACAATTTGCGTCACAATTTGTGAGTTATTTGCTAGAGAACGCATAAGAAAAAGCATTACAATTTGTGAGTTATTTGCCAAAGTATGATGTGAAACTCAATATAGTGAAAATCTAGAATTTAACATGAAATTCACAAGTGTTACTCAATATATGCATTAATCCCATTAAGATGCCGCTTACTATCAGGTTTTTTGAATGAAATAGGGGATGAAAAAGGCGAATTTTGGAAATGTAATATGTTTGATTTAATAATCAATTTACCCACAAATAAAAATAAAATTAACAAAATCTGTTTTAAATCATGAAATATAATAAGTTAATTAGATACCTTATTGTGGGCGGAGTATTATCTATCGATATAATTTATTTATTCAACTAATTCAATGAATCGCGCGCCGGCGATTATAAATATGATTGAGCTTTTACTCTTCAAGCTGAAAACAAAAATAACTGACTTTGGAAATAGCTTTTCAAATTAAATTCACACGGAAAACGGGAGAAATACCTATGGATTTTATTCGCAGAAATTAAGATTTAAAATGCTGTTTGCAAATCCTTCCTAGGTAATCAATAACAAATTACTTCGGTCGATGTCTCACAGACTAGTTATCCAGCTCCGAGATCATAGCATAGACGCGTTCACAGACTACGATGAGATAGGGCGCGTTCTATTCACGCACAGATTTGCATTTACGCAGCTACTAGAACCGAGGTCCGTTTGCCGAATGTTAAGCGTCGTATTGGCGACGAAACCAAATTCATTTCATAACACTCGTAAGATTCTTAACTTGTTTCAAGATGTGTCGAGTCAACATACGGATCTTTCGAAATTCTACAATCTGCAATAAGTATTCCCAGCCGAGGTTATAAGTTTGGTTGAAAAACAAAACGTAATGTAAAATTAACCATAAACAAACTGTGAATGCTTTCCAAATTCTATTCGACGAAACCATAATTATATGATCTGTAGCTTTAAGTGTATTTTATTATAATATGTCTATAGAAATGATCAAAACAAACGGTCTAAATGTCAAATTCCGAATTTTGAGAAAATCAACCCGCCTAAATGGAAGCACGGGATTTTGGGCGAAAAAAAACTATCTTTGTAAATAAGGCCAGGATAAACGCGAGATTTATTTTGTTTATGCAAAAATTGAATAAAGACCAAAGATAATTGCAAATGTCACTGACGTGACGTGAAAAGACGTTGACGTTGACACTTGACATTGATATTGTGAAATTAATTGACAAAGTTGTTGTAATTATGATTTTAGTTGTGCAATTTGTGTTAAAACTACAGTGAAACCAAGGTGTTTTTGCAAAATTTGTGTTTTATGAAGTTTTAAGAAAAAACGGTGTTACAGGCATCGGCCTCTCCCCGTGTGGAGAGTTCTGCCGCACTGCAATATACTGCTTGTACGGGCGGCGCTCTCTCCGTGGCGCTTCCCGGGTCGCCTCATAGCGGCCTGTACTCGGTCCCGGTATAGGAGCCAGATCCAAGTGGTCGGTCATCCGACACTCATCCTCCAAAAATCTGAGGAGATCCGAGAAGGGGGGGAGGTACGAGGCACTATTGCCCCCGTATCTTTGTTCAAAGCGCCCCTTCATCTCCATGGGAAGCTTATTGAGGATGAGGTGGAGCAATATGAAGGACCACTGGTCCACCGGTAGGTCAAGTCGTTTGAGCGCATTAATAGCGCTTAGCAGCGGGTTCAAAATCTTCTTCCTCAATGAGGAGACCCGCGATACTCGTGGCAGCCCTAAAATGGCAGCCACATGTCTGTCCGCTAGCAAGCGAACATTCTGATACCGGGCGGTCAACAGCGCCCTTGCAATATCATAACTGTCATCGTTGACAGGTAGATGCTGGACAAGTACACCAGCCTCTCCACGTAAGGCAGAGAGCAAATAGGCCAATTTCTGGCTAGGGAACAGGTCGTCTCTCGAGTGGACCAGGCTATCAAAGAGGTTAATGAACCCCATCCAAGCAGCCAAGTTCCCATCAAAGGTTGGGATGTCCAAAGTGGGCAGTCTGCCCAGCAAGCCGGCCGGGGTAGGCTTGACCTCCCCGGGCGTGCACGACTCACCCCTCCGGGCGAATAGGATAGCCTGAGCCTTGTTTATGATCACATCCGCCTGTTCAAAACATTGATCATAATCGGCATTAAATTGGTCGACTGCCCGCAACTCAGCGGCACCCTCGGCTCGGTGGTCGAGCAGATATTGTTGATGAGCAACGAAAAGCTGCTCCAATTCCTTCAAGCGAGCAGGTACTCCCTCATGCCGAATTAACAAGGCCTGTTCTCGGTCTGGTCGGTCTACCAAAGCGACGGCACTAGCAAACCATCTCAAAATCTTTTGTGCACCCGCGCGGGCACCACTAAGCGGGCTGACTGGCGGGACCATTTTGCACCTAAATTAATATACACTATAATAATACATAGACAAACAGACCGACAACCGCAGACAAAACAGATCGGGAGGAACTTCAAAGGCAGAACAAAATATATAAACAAAACAAAATCAAATATAGATGCTAAAACTTAACACAGCAAAATAGTGTATTACAACAACAGCAAAGTCATTTAGCAGCAAAATTTTTTAAACAAATTAAATTCAAGTATAAGTTTACAACTTAGCAAACAAAATATTCAAGGGCAAAACAAAGATATAAAAAAACAAACCAAAATCAAATATAGGTAAATGCTAGAACTTAACTAGAACAACAAAGGCATTTAACCACAATTTTTCATATACAATGACAACTAGTTAGGGATCGGTCGGTTTAAAATCAGCAATCAAAACCAATTAATATGTATTGCCCGTTTGGACAACCAACAAGATTACAATATTAATTGTACAATACTAATCAATCAATCAAATCTAACAACAACACGCTCTGCTACCAAAAGATGGTGGTGTCCAAAGTAGACTCCACCACGTCGGCGTTTCACCGATTATTTGATTGCTGATGTCGACCAAATACAATTAAAGAATTTGCTACTTACCTTGTCTCCGTTCGGTCTCCGTATGTAGCCGGTGGACTTCCTGAGCTAGCTCGAAGGAAGTCGCGGCTCCTGAAGAGCTACTGTTAACCGATGGAGACCGGAGCACTACATAGGCCTATTAGGCCACCACGGCTCACACACGCGACGATAAAAAATTTGGTGAATTTACACTTTCACCGACACTAAAACTTTGGCGGACCCTCGCACCAACAATCACTTGGTGCGCCGCGCAATACTATTAGTTAGATGCTTATATATTTTATATTATATTTTATTGCTGCCCGTTTCTAACCTATTTTTAATGTCATTCCGTATTCGACTCGACTGACATGTTACATGCGGCCGGCCGCCACAAGCTGTCACTGCACAGACTATAATGCAGTGTTGCCACTCGCTCTTCCTCGAGCGTAAACAGTGCCCTTGAAGTTCGTCCCACAATCGGACCGAATTAGAGAAGGCAGTCCCCGGCGGGAGACAAATCTGCCTAACGCTGCTAAGAAAGCGTCCATGGTGAGTGCACTCACCACCTCCAAATGAACGGCTTTAGTGGCCAAACAAACAAACACACACAAGTAAGCCTTTTCAGTCAAATTCAAATTCAAATTCAAATGTTTATTTGCGTACTAAGTATTTACAAGGTGTTATAATAATATACAAATAGGTTCTTATTACTTAGATACCGCTAAGGTATTGCAAAATATCTTTTACACTTTCATATTTCTAAGTACTTTTACTAGTGTGTCCTAGCACACTGTAGTAAATGTACTGACTATACATCGGACAGGAACCTACATGTTACTACATAATATTTTATATAACTTAACTAGCATAATTTAACTTTTTGTAGATGTTGTTAATCAATAATTAAAACTGTTAAATGACATAACATATATAGTTGCATTGAAATCCTTATTCTATTTTAATACATACATATTTTAATTTAATAAATTAATTTTTATTTATTTCTTGTTACTTCAATTCTAAATTTTACTTTTAATATAATTTCAATAATTGTTAGGTACTTGTAATTTCAATTATTAGTTATTTGGCAATCTTAATTTTAAATTGAGTATTTTAATGTTGTTATTGTTTTATCATATTAATTTTATGTAAGATTGGATTAATTTCTGAAATAAATGTTATTCATTCATGTTTTTGTTGTCAAGTATTCATTGACAGAATAATAACTTTTAGATATTAGGTATGATTTTAAGCTTTTTGAGAATGTTCGTAAATTTGTTTCGTTTTTAATATACGAAGGCAATTTATTAAAAATTTTAACTGACATATGGTAAGGGCTGGCGTGTAACATTTTAATCCTAGACTGTGGCAAGTGAAGTTTATTTTTGTTTCTAGTGTATATGCTGTGAGTGTCTTTTATTTTAGTAAATTGTTTTATGTTCTTAAAAGTAAATAAGCATATCTCATAAATATATAATGATGGTACGGTAAGTAAATTAAGTTTTATAAAAAATGGTTTGCAGGATTGTGTGTTATCTGTTCTGGCTATTATTCTAACTAATTTTTTTTTGCATTAATAAAACATCGTTCATTTTAGTGCTATTCCCCCATAACATTATTCCATATCTAAGTTGAGAATATGCATAAACATAGTAGGCTGAGAGTGCAGCTTCATTATTTGTGCTATGTACTAATTCAAAAAGCGCGTAGGAAAATTTTGATAATTTTGATTTTATATGCAATATGTGCTGTTTCCAATTTAAATGTGTGTCTATTACCATGCCGAGGAGGTTGAAATTGTCTACTGACTCTATCGTTTCATTTTTAAATTTTATATTGATATCTAACGGGGCTTTATTATATGGTCTGAATTGTATTACTTTCGTTTTTGTGTAGTTTATTGTAAGATTATGTTGTTTAAGCCAAATAAATATTTTCTGTATTGTTTCTATAAGTAAATTTTTAATTCTAGATGTGTCCTCGCACTTTATTAATATTGACAAATCATCCGCAAAGAGAACTGGCAAAGTTACATCATTTTTAACTATTTTAGGTAAGTCATTAATATAAATGAGAAAAAGAACACAGCCGAGCACGCTCCCTTGAGGTATTGAACATGTTATTGTTTTTTCTTGAGATACAATCGATTTAGTTTCATATTTTTGGTAATCAAACTTTTCTATTTGAACTTTTTGTTTACGGTTGTGTAAGTAAGATTGGAACCAAGAATAGCCAACACCACGTATGCCTGAGTCATACAATTTTGACAATAAAATATCGTAATCGACACTTTCATAAGCCTTTGTCATATCGAGCAATGAACCCACGCTATAATTTTTTTCGTCTATATGACTGAGAGCTGTTTGAATATATTGATACACGGCTGATGTGGTCGATTTTGACTTCCTAAAGCCATTCTGATGCTCATCTAGGATATTATATTTTTCCAAAAATGTATATAGTCGATTACACATGGCCTTTTCGAACACTTTAGAGAAGCCAGGTAGTAATTCTATCGGTCTATAGTTTTGTGGGAGGTGAGATCATTTTTTTTGTGTATTGGCTTTATCAAAGCAACTTTTAATAGGTCCGGGACGACGCCTTCGTTAAAGCTTTGGTTAATAAGAAATGTTAATGGTTCAATCAACTCGTCAGAGCATTGCTTAATTAGAGTAGATGGAATCTCATCAACACCGTAGCTGCGTTTATTTTTTAGTGACTGAATAATTTTTTTTATTTCGTTTTGATCAACAGGGCTTAAAAACAGTGAGCATGTTGGAGAGTTTATGACACGGTGCGTTTCGGTTGTTGCGTTTTTATTATACTTGTCAATATTTGAAAATTGGTCATTAAATATTTCACTTATAGCTTCAGGATTTTCTATTATTTTGTTATTTATTTTTAACTTTATATTTTTACGTATTGGTGTACTAGTTTTTCCAGATTTATTATTAATAATTTTCCACATCGTTTTGTATTTATTGTCAGATTTTTTTATTTGTCTTGAGTATTCGAGTTTTTTTGACACTCTTACGCATTTTTTTAGAATTTTACTATATTTTAGATAATAGTCTCTAATTATATTTGAGTTTGTTTCATTTAACAATTTTTTTAATATTCTTTTATGTTCACATGACTTTTTTAAGCTTGGTGTCAGCCATCTTTTTTGTGGTTTGTTTTTTATTTTTACTTTTTTTTGGGCATGTGTGTATTAAGAAGATTTTGTATGATTGAATGAAACTTTACATAGTTCTCATTGACCTTATTTGAATTATTTGTTATTTGGCTCCAATCTATATTTTTTAATGAGTTTTTAAAACATTGTATATTACGAGTTGAGAATATTCTTTTTCTTACTATCCATGACTTTTTATTATTTTGAGATATGCTTTCTAAGTTAAGTTCCACATTCACTGATTTATGGTCTGAAAGTCCGTAGTCTTTTACGAAGCTTTTATTTATGAAAGGTTTGTAGTTAGTAAAAATCAAATCAATGCATGTTTTAGATTTGTTTGTCACTCGGGTGGGTTTTTTAATCAATTGTTTAAAATTGAACGATTGCATAAAGTCAAGTAGCTCAGTCTTATCTTTACTTTTTCTATTTTTTAACATGTTTATATTAAAATCGCCCCCTATAATAATGTATTTGTTTTTGTCATTTTTGTTTAATTTGTTGAGTAGTTTATCCATTTGTTCGTAAAAAATATCAATGTTTCTCGCCGCTCTGTATAGTCCTATAATAATTGTATTTATATGTGGTAGTTCTATGGCACTTATTTCTATAATAAATTCCTTTGAAAACTTAACAATGTCCTCTCTTAAAATGTATTCTAAATGTTTCTTTACTATAATACAAACGCCTCCGAGTTTATAGTGTTGTCTACAGAATAAAGATGCGAATTTATATCCTGGTAACAGAATATTATGACAAAAGTCCTTATTTCTACCTATTTCAGAGAATGAGACAACATCAAAATTTGAGCTTGACAAAACTTGTTCTAACAGATCTATTTTATTCCCTATGCTTTGTATGTTTTGAAAAGTTACAGTAAAGTTCCTATCGAAATGTCTTGTCCATAATAATATTGTTCAGCGTGTTCATGTTTTGTGAATCATGGCTTTGCATCGGTTGTTCTGGTGATACGCAATCATTTTTTTCGATATTTATATTTTGTGGTCTAGTTTGTAAGTCTTCATATTTTTTACCATTTATAAACAAACAATTGTTCTTGATTATGGCATGGCAGCCTTTCCGACGAGCTTCTTGCAATCTTTGTTTTAATACGATTCTTTCACGCAGTTTATCCCCAGACATGAAAGTCTGGGGATAGCTATTAGCAGCTAAGCCTGAGTTTCTGAAGTTCTTAGAGTTCTCAATTATAAATCTTGTAAATCTTCTGCTTATGAATTCAATTTCTAGTGGTCTGCGGTTACCGTTTTTCCCGATGCGTTTGATTTCTTCTATGTATGGATTGGTGTCTACATTCATAATATCGGCAAATATATTATTAACAGTGTCGTAGAGGTCATAAATATTTTCATTATTACGCTCAGGGAGGCCATAAAGCACTATTTTCTTTTTTGACACGTCGAGATTGTCCAATCCAAGCTCAATACTTTTTATTTTTGCATTTATTGTGTTTATTTATTCTTTTAATAATTTTTGTTCATTTTCTATTTTAAGGTTTCTTTCTGTTGAGTCTTTGTGTAGTTTTTGGATGGTATTTGTCAATTCGATTTGTATGGCTTCCTTCAGATCAGTGAGAATCCTGTCCTTTATTTTATCCAATTTCACATCTAATAATTGGCTGAATTGATCTAGCGTAATGACGGCTTTGGATGAATTTTCAGATGGTGGTATTATACTGCTATTCAAGGTTTCAGTGTTTCCGGTTATGTCGTCTATATCCTGTTCAAATGAAGACTCATTCTGGGAAATCAAATGAGCCTTACGTCTCAGTGTAATGTTAGGATTTGTTTCCCTATCGTTGCGTTCGATAGTAGGTGAATGCGTTCTTATCGGTGTATTTGCGTTATTTTGTTTAGGTATTTTGCAGATACAGGCCTGGCATTTCCATTTGTTTTTGTGTTCCATGGTCATTGTGTTATAGAATCTTTTTTCTGATATGTTTGCGCAATCAAGATCGTAATGATCCTTACAGAGAGAACAAATTAGGAATTTTCTGTTCGGTATTATTTGTTGACATCCTGCACATAACGCCATCTTGCCAAAATACTCGTAATTAATGGTGGCTTAGTTTCATATGTCGATAATGCTTTGCTTGTTAAGTAGTTAGCTACGATAAGTAACAGGTGGCGCTTCTTTCTGCTTTGATTGGAATGATAAATAATTCTTCGATAGCTTTAGGTTATATATTAATTATGCCAATAACAAAATTTCTTCAATTTGTATTAAGAGCACTTACGATAGTATGTAACATGCATACACTTTACTTTTTTGTATTTTAAATTGGAATTTTGAAAGTTTTTAGTCTAAAAAGGTTTTACACCAATTTAGCCGCACTTTAATTTCACTTCAGGATTTGGTCACTATTACTGGATGTTTCCTTAAGATAACATTTAGTCTTGCGAATAAAGCTAGTAAGTTTCACTTCGAGATATCACTTGTATTATTTTTGCTTTATTTCTATTTTTAAACACTTATTTTAACGGAGCTGTAAGCAAGCCACGAGTAGGTAGGTACTTCGAGGTCCAGCATTACGGAGTCGCGACGTTTTTATAGTGAACGGTCCCGCGAAATCAGTTCCAACACCTAAGAAGGTCATCGATTCATTCACACGATCAGCAGGCAAATCACCCATTTGAGGCTGCATCGTCTCGGGGCGTAAACGATAGCAGGGCAGACATCGAAAGATGACAGATCGGATTATTCTTCGCGCTGACAAAATCCAAAACTCCCGTTGGAGGAGCGCGGTCAATGCATTACATCCGGCATGAACATGGCGATCAATGATCAACAATCGCACCAATGGTCCGTCCTTGGGGAGCAACGGGGGATGACGTGATCTATAAGGCAAGTTAGCGTGCCTCAATCGGCCTCCTACACGCAACAATCCCTTATCATCCAGAAAGGGAGTCAAACGCACCAAGGGTCCCTTCAATTTGGACGTCCCGGTACGGAAAATCTTAAGTTCCGGTTCAAACGCTCTAGACTGGGTCATACGCACCCAATGCAAAAGAGCATCTTGGCGCTCCTGCGGAGAGAGGACCGAACACAAATCTTTGTCCTGAGGCCGGCGACAATTTCGTATAAATCTTCTTATCCAAGTGGTCACGCCGAGCAACTTGTCCAGAGAACTGTAGCGGTCTAATAAAAATTCCCGCTCTGGAGCCGCCATAGTCTCGACAGCGTGAACACGCAAGCCCGGATTTGGTACCTTCACCACAGCTGGTGTGGAAGGCCAAGACGGCTGTAACAACCATTCGGGACCCCACCACAGAGTGTGGTCAATAAGCTGAGGGGCTTCGCTGCCACGTGATGCACAGTCAGCAGGGTTTATTTCACCTGGCACGTGGCGCTAAATCAACGTGGCCTTCGAGGCCTGTATTTGGGACACCCGATTGGCCACAAATACTTCCAGGGAGTGGACGGAGTTCTTAATCCAACACAGGATAACCTGACTGTCGGACCAAGCAAAGAGCGACTCAAAGTCCACACTACGTCCCAGGGTGTCAACAACGTGGTTCATCAAACGAACCAGAAGAGTAGTTCCAGACAATTCTAACTTCGGAATCGTTAATCGAGTCCGAAGTGGAGCAACCTTACTCTTAGCAATTAGCAAGTGGAGCTTAACAGCTCCTCTATCATCGACCGTCCGGATATATACGACGGCTGCGTATCCACTCTCAGACGCGTCACAAAAGCCATGAAGGCTGGCCGTAAACCGTCCCTTAGGCAGTATATGTCTAGGGATACTAACCCGGTTAATGTCGGGGAGAGACGACATGAAGGACTCCCAATCTCGCAGCAAACGGCCCGAGAGGGGCTCATCCCACGACACTTCGGCTGACCAAAGTTCCTGTAGGAAGCACTTCATCCAAAACACTACGGGACTAATCCAGCCATTTGGGTCAAAGGTACGAGCTACTGTAGACAAAACCAACCGTTTCGTCCAGACCTTGGGGCTTGGCAGCTCCAATCGATAGGTGAACGTGTCCTGGACAGGTCTGTATTGCACTCCCAAAACAGACAGTAAATCTGGAGTGTTGGCATTCTCAAAAATATGAGGCTCCTGCTGGTGGTCGTCTGGCAAGTCACACAAAAGCTGAGGTGAGTTGGACATCCACTTCCTCAGTTCATAACCACCAGCCCCGAGAAGAGCAATTAGTTCATCTCGCAAAATCAAGGCTTCCTCGACACTAGAGGAGCCCGTACAAATATCATCCACAAATGCATCCTCCTTGAGAACCAAGGATGCGCGAGGGTATCGTAACCGCTCACGTTCAGCGAGTTCCACAAGTGAGCGAATTGCCACAAAGGGGCTCGAACGCAAACCGTATGTATTGGTGTTCAGCTCGTAGACTAGCATGGGATCTCTGGGATCCTCCCTCCATAATATGAGCTGATATCGTCTATCGTCCGGGTGAATCACAGTCTGCCGAAACATCATCCGGATATCGGTCACAAAGACGACGGCATGGCGACGGAAGTTGGTCAATACATCACCCACCTCGTGGTGCAACTTCGGTCCAGCATGCAGACATTGATTCAGCGAAACTCCGGTAGACGTAGGAGCTGACCCATCAAAAACAATGCGTATCTTCCCGTCGGAAGGTTTCAAAACCGCGTGGTGAGGAAGAAAATTATGTTCCTCGTTTCGCCAGTCCAGTCGCGAGACCGACATGTGCCCCAGTTGCTCATATTCTCGCATGAAGTCGACATACTTCTGTTTGAGGTCGGAGTTCCTACTCATACGACGCTCCATGGACAGCAGCCGCTTCTCGGCCAACGGCCGGGAGCTGCCAAGTGAGGGGCGAACTGACAAAATGGGCAAACGAGTGATCATCCGTCCCGAGCGAAGGCGACCTGTATTGTTCTGGTAGAACAACTCACACTCCTCGTCTAAGGGGTTCACTCGCTTCACGGTAGGTGGCTCTTCCACCTCCCAAAACCGTTGAAGGACATCCGATAAGGTGGAGCTAACAGTTATGTAACTGTCCACCGATGGAGATGGTGGGTTATGCCTAACTGGTCCCATCACTACAAACCCAAGCGATGTAGATAAGGCTACCAGCTTACCCTTCTGTAACTCTCTCCTCTTCCCACAATACACGCGGCCTAGAATATCGGCACCGAGCAATAAGTGAATCGGACCGGTTCGGTGGAAGGAAGGGTCAGCCAAGGTCAATCCTGATGTCGCATCAACGACAGCGCGCGAAACGTGCTGTTGCGGAAGCTGACCAACAACCTTCTCATAAACAATCGCGGTGGCGCCAATTTTGGGCGCTGAAGAGAAGTGGGGGGAGAAGGAGAACAAAACTGACCGATCGGATCCGGGATCCGCAGGTCTCCGATTCCCCGTACCGATTCAAGGGATGGAGATGTGTTCAAACTCAACTGCCGGACCAGCCAGCTGGAGGCAATGCAACCCTGAGCTCCCGTATCCAAAAGGGCGCGAACTAAAACAAAGGTGCCCCTCGGGCCCCACACCTGTACGGAGGCTGTTGGTAACAGCACCTGCTCCTGTGGGGGGGTTGCAGCCGACAGTTGGTTTAATGAAAATCCTCCCGCATTCCCCGCAACGGGGGGGAAGGGAGGTTCAAGGAAAAATGCGTGCGCGGCGGAGGAGTAGGGCGCTCCAGGCGCTCGAGCGGGTCCCAATCCGGCACGTACACACACCGACCAAAGCTGCATCGGGGGGCCGGGCGGTGCCCATGATGGGCGAAGGTTGGGGGAGCCCGTGACAAACGAGGTCTCTCCATCATAGGGGGAGAGAAGCGTATCGGCTCCCGGCGTGGCTCCCTAATAACCGCGGCCCAATCTCGCGGTGGCGCCTCAGACGCGTCGCGTCGATCCCCCCCGTCCGTAGGGGGGGTGGGGCGCCCAATCATCTCACGGGAGGGGGGGCGCCTGTCCAATCTCCGCGGAGGGGTGGCACGCCCCTCCGATCTCCTCGGAGATGTGGATGACCTACGAGGGCCCGTGTGCGAGTCCCTCTCTCTCACCACCTCACGAGTGTCTTTATTATTAAAGCACAAGAGGGGGTGATGGGCCCCTCCACAACAGTGGCAATCTCGTAGGTGGGGGCAAGCCGATGCCATATGAGCCCCCAGGCAGCGGTAGCACCAATTCCGCTGCTTGGCCATATTCCTACGCCCCTCGGTGCGTAGGCCAACAAATTTGGGACAGGCCGGCAAACGATGGCCATTCCGCTTGCAACACTTGCAAGGCATCGGCCTCTCCCCGTGTGGAGAGTTCTGCCGCACTGCAGTATACTGCTTGTACGGGCGGCGCTCTCTCCGTGGCGCTGCCCGGGTCGCCTCATAGCGACCTGTACTCGGTCCCGGTATAGGAGCCAGATCCAAGTGGTCGGTCATCCGACACTCATCCTCCAAAAATCTGAGGAGATCAGAAAAGGGGGGGAGGTACGAGGCACTATTGCCCCCGTACCGTTGTTCAAAGCGCCCCTTCATTTCCATGGGAAGCTTATTGAGGATGAGGTGGAGCAATATGAAGGACCACTGGTCCACCGGTAGGTCAAGTCGTTTGAGCGCGTTAGTAGCGCTTAGCAGCGGGTTCAAAATCTCCTTCCTCAATGAGGAGACCCGCGATACTCGTGGCAGCCCTAAAATGGCAGCCACATGTGTGTCCGCTAGCAAGCGAACATTCTGATACCGGGCGGTTAACAGCGCCCTTGCAATATCATAACTGTCATCGTTGACAGGTAGATGCTGGACAAGTACACCAGCCTCTCCACGTAAGGCAGAGAGCAAGGCCAATTTCTGGCTAGGGAACAGGTCGTCCCTCGAGTGGACCAGGCTATCAAAGAGGTTAATGAACCCCATCCAAGCAGCCAAGTTCCCATCAAAGGTTGGGATGTCCAAAGTGGGCAGTCTGCCCAGCAAGCCGGCCGGGGTAGGCTTGACCTCCCCGGGCATGCACGACTCACCCCTCCGGGCGAATAGGATAGCCTGAGCCTTGTTTATAATCACATCCGCCTGTTCAAAACATTGATCATAATCGGCATTAAATTGGTCGACTGCCCGCAACTCAACGGCACCCTCGGCTGAGTGGTCGAGCAGATATTGTTGATGAGCAACGAAAAGCTGCTCCAATTCCTTCAAGCGAGCAGGTACTCCCTCATGCCGAATTAACAAAGCCTGTTCTCGGTCTGGTCGGTCTACCAAAGCGACGGCACTAGCAAACCATCTCAAGATCTTTTGTGCACCCGCGCGGGCACCACTAAGCGGGCTGACTGGCGGGACCATTTTGCACCAAAATTAATATATACTACAATAATACACGGACAAACAGACCGACAAACGCAGACAACAAAACAGATCGGGAGGAACTTCAAAGGCAAAACAAAATATATAAACAAACCAAAATCAAGCTAGAACTTAACTAGAACAACAAAGGCATTTAACAACAGAATTTTTCAAACAAATTAAATTCAAGTATTAAGTCAATAACTTAACAAACATAATATTCAAAGGCAAACAAAACAAAATTAAATGTAAATGCTAAAACTTAACACAGCAAAATAGTGTATTACAACAACAGCAAAGTCATTTAGCAGCAAAATTTTTTAAACAAATTAAATTCAAGTTTAAGTTTACAACTTAACAAACAAAATATTCAAGGGCAAAACAAAGATATGAAAAAACAAACCAAAATCAAATATAGGTAAATGCTAGAACTTAACTAGGCATTTAACCACAATTTTTCATATACAATGACAACTAGTTAGGGAGATCGGTCCACAAATGAGATTGTAGTCGGTTTAAAATCAGCAATCAAAACCAATTAATATGTATTGCCCGTTTGGACAACCAACAAGATTACAATATTAATTGTACAATACTAATCAATCAATCAAATCTAACAACAACACGCTCTGCTACCAAAAGATGGTGGTGCCCAAAGTAGACTCCACCACGTCGGCGTTTCACCGAATTAGAATGCTGAATTTTATAACCTACTACCAGCTCCTAGAAAATTGGTATTACTTACCTTGGATCCGTTCGGTCTCCGTATGTAGCCGGTGGACTTCCTGAGCTAGCTCGAAGGAAGTCGCGGCTCCTGAAGGGCTGCTGTCTGACCGAACCGGATGGTACACTTGCCTATTAGGCCACCAATACCCGAACTTCGCCGACACTAAAACTTTGCCACTATTCACCGACACTAAAACTTGGCGGAACCTCGCACCAACAATCACTTGGTGCGCCGCGCAATACTATTTGTTAGATATTTTATATTATATTTTATTGCTGCCCGATCCTAACCTAGTTCAATGTCATTCCGTATTCGACTCGACTGACATGTTACATGCGGCCGGCCGCCAAAGGCTCTCACTGCACATACTATAATGCAGTGTTGCCACTCGCTCTTCCTCGAGCGTAAACAATGACCATATATGATCTATAACGATTCAAAAATTACTTAACAACCATTTTCAGTGGAATATAACATTTACTAGGTCAATCAATGTTATATCAACTTCACTTTAACTATCACATTTTTACCGTCAAACTATAACTAAAATAAAATAAATAATTTGAACAGTAGTAAAATTTTAACAGTTGTCTCGTTAAACATGTTTAAGCGAGACAACTGTTAAACACGTTTAATCCAAACAACGGTTAAACACGTTTAAGTGAGACATCTCTTAAACACCTTTAAGTGAGATATCTCCTAAACACGTTTAAGCCATGATGGACCTAAGACAACTGTTAAACACGTTTAAGCCATGACTAACCCGAGACAACGTTAAATACGTTTAAGCGAGGCAACTGTTAAACACATTTAAGCGAGACAACAATTAAACACGTTTAAGCGAAACAACTGTAAACAAACACGTTTAAGCGAGACAACTGTTAAACACGTTTAAGCAAGACCATTGTTAAATGCGTTTTAGCGAGACTACTGTTAAACACGTTTAAGCGAGACGACAGTTAAAAACGTTTAAGCGAGGTAACTGTTAAACACGAGCGAGATAATTGTTAAATGCGTTTAAGCGAAACTTTTGTTAGACACGTTTAAGCGAGACAACTGTTAAACATATTTTAACGAGACAACTGTTAAACACGTTTAAGAGAAACAACTGTTAAACACGTTTAAGTGAGACATCTCCTAAACACGTTTAAGCCACGATGGACCTGAAACAACTGTTAAACACGTTTAACCCATGACTGACCTGTGACAACGTTAAACACTTGTCGTTTAAGCGAGACAACTATTAAACACGTTTAAGTGAGACAACTGTTAAACACGTTTAAGTGAGACCATTGTTAAATTCGTTTAAACGAGACAACTGTTAAACACTTCTAAGCGAGACAACTGTTAAACACGTTTAAGCGAGGCAACTGTAAAACACGTTTAAGCGACATAATTGTTTAATGCGTTTAAGCAAAACTTTTGTTAAACACGTTTAAGTGAGACAACTGTTAAACACGTTTAAGTGAGACCATTGTTAAATGCGTTTAAGCGAGACAACTGTTAAACACTTCTAAGCGAGACAACTGTTAAACACGTTTAAGCGAGGCAACTGTAAAACACGTTTAAGCGACATAATTGTTTAATGCGTTTAAGCAAAACTTTTGTTAAACACGTTTAAGCGAGACAACTGTTAAACATGTTTTAACGAGACAACTGTGAAACACGTTTAAGCGAGACAACTGTTCAACACTTTTAAGTGAGAAATCTCCTAAACACGTTTTAGCGAGATAACTGTTAAACACGTTTTACCCATGATTGACCTGAGACAACGTTAAAAACGTTTAAGCGAGACAACTATTAAACACTTTTAAGCGAGACAACTGTTAATCATGTTAACGAGACAACTGTTAAACACGTTTAAGCCAGACAACTGTTAAACACGTTTAAGTGAGACATCTCTTAAACACGTTTAAGCCATGACGGACCTGACACAACTGTTAAACACGTTTAAGCCATGACTAACCCGAAACAACGTTAAATACGTTTAAGCGAGACAACTGTTAAACACGTTTAAGCGAGACAACTGTTAAACATGTTTTAACGAGACAACTGTTCAACACTTTTATGTGAGAAATCTCCTAAACATGTTTAAGCGAGATAACTGTTAAACACGTTTTACCCATGACTGACCTTTTTTTTTTTCTTAAAGGGGGTAAAAATGCATTTACGCACTGTCCCGCACCGGAGGACATTCGCTGCGGGGGTGTGAGGAACTCGCCCGTTGGGAATATCCACTAAAACATCCCCCTGTTTTCCGTCCTCAGCGATGGGTCATGGGTTCGGAGTCACAGTCAGACCTTGTCTCCGAGAACCTTACAAACCATCGCTACGCCCGTCACCGGGCCCACCAACCCGCGGTTTCCCGCTCTACTTCGCTATGCAGCGACATACCGGAAAACGTGTATGTCGCCGCGCTGCCACTCCAACGACTGTTGTTCCGGGCGACAGTTGTCCTCTTCTATCGCCCGGAAGTCGGTATCACTCGCCCCTTAGGGCACCAGCGCTTGGGCATAGGCCCGACGCCGTCTTCCTACGCGACGTCTCCTCAACGGGTCCGCCAGGGGGTCCTCCTCACGGGACCGCTCCCTGGCCTCCTTCCCGCTCATGACCACCTCACAAAAGGCCTTTACGGCCCTCCAGGGGCCTTACCATGAGCTCTTATCGCAGGCCTTAAACAGTATTGCTGTCTATTTCCGTACCATGACCGGCTTAAAGCAGCGCGTTTGCAGGCCTGCTTAAAATGACGTCACAAAACCGTTCACTTTTTTTTATGTATGAACTTTCGTACCATGACCGCCCATTTGACAGTTTGAAAACTGCTTTTGAACGTCCTATATGTCAAATAAAGCAATCTATAAAAAGTTGCTCTTCAGCGGCTGTAACAAGATTGTTAAGTGGATTTGTCGTGATTTGGCCCAATTTGGTGGAATTTTCATAAGATAATTGTTAAAACTAACTTTATTTAAGATGTTTTCAAACGGCTGTAATGACTTTTTCTCTAATTTTAACTCCCTAATTTTCGTATAATTAGTAGCCGAGTCACGCAGTGTTTTTAATTTTTATATAGTTTTCACAGTGTTTATTACTCTTGAAAGTTGAGATATTGCTTGAGATGTGATGTGACGATAATGGAATATTTGAATTTTTGGAGAGTGAACACCGCACGGAGTTAAAACAAGTGACATCGAGAGAAGCTAATGATACCCTCAGAACAATCAATACCTACCTTTGATTCAAAGGAAAATGAATTTCAGTATAAAAAAGTACCTACTCTGTGAAAATGAATTTATTAAGCAACTAGCG
Source organism: Schoenobius gigantellus (assembly GCA_963935595.1). Taxonomy (NCBI): domain Eukaryota; kingdom Metazoa; phylum Arthropoda; class Insecta; order Lepidoptera; family Crambidae; genus Schoenobius; species Schoenobius gigantellus. The sequence continues at coordinate 10,249,192 of OZ012563.1, read as the reverse complement.
ACCCGCCCCGGCTTCGCACGGATGCAATGCAGATACTAATGTGGGGCAGTTTGGAGTGATTAATAATATTATAAAATATTATTACATACAAACCTTCCTCATGAATAGATAGGGTGATCTATTGCTGAAAACTGCATTGAAATCCTTTGCGTAGTTTAAAGATTTAAGCGTACAAACAGAGAGAGCAACTTTGTGTTATTATACTATATTATAATAGATAGATGTTAGTTGTTTATTGATTATATTAAAAACCCTTGCCTTTACTTACATTAATTTTATTTTGTTCTACTTTATCTAATGTTAAGCATAATGTAGGTAACATTTTTCATTCTAACCATGTTTGGTTACCTCCAGAGTTGGTTAGTTAAAAATTGGTTAGTTAGTTAATTAGAAATGCTCGGGCAAAAAAATGCTTAACTGCAACATCACAACAATGTATGTGTTGATGCAAATCATCTAGGGTCTAATCACGAATCATTTACTTGGACAAATCATCCTCTCATTTAGAAAATTTAAATACGCTAGATAATAAAGCTTTATTATTATTGGTAAAAATAAAACGAATAACATTTTTCCAAAATATAATAAAAAGTTAGGGTCAAAACAATGAAATCAAACACAAGAAACAAAAAAATACTACAATGTTAGTCTTAAAATAAAACAATAATTTCAGGTTATTCCCAATCTTTCTTGGCCCAGATTTTCGCCTCTGTATTCACACTATGCAATGAAGCTAATCTTGATTAATCCAAGAAGCATTTAAGCAAACGTCTACTGCAGCGCAAGATCCATCTATTGTGGCAGACATGAGCAGCAGCCAAAAATGAAATTTGTTGTTCGCTTCTGGGTTGTTCACCAGATACCCTATGACAAATATAGGTACTTCTTCAAATTTAGCTGTCTCTGAGTGACTTTCTTCAATAAAGCAAACAAAATTCAGGTTTTTAAGATTCAACTTATAATAAAAGATTTATTTCTTCACAATAACTGTCTTTTATTCGCATGAGTACTACACATTCAAATTAATTTACACTTTTTGGATTTATTCGCATATACCTATTTGGTTTTAAACATTTCAATAATTTAGCCCCACATATGGATTGCTTTTCAGTATTCATGGTAATGAGATGACTAAAGCTGGTGGGTGTTGAAGAGTAACATCATAATTATTATTCATTTACTAAACATAAATTGTGCAATGCTTTCCATATCTTTTTCCACTTCTCGCTTGTGCAGACTTATTAAAACCTATATACTGGTTATATGTATTTTACCAGACGTTTTCCAAGTCATGCAAACATAACATTGACGAACCCAGATAAAATTCGAGTTGATTTCATTCAGAAGTAATCAGAGAAATCTCTGGAAGTAATAGGTAGATATTCTTAGTTCTTATCGCTGTACAAAGCACGACGATGTAAATTACTTGCAAACACTTTGTACAATGAAGAATCAACACAATAAACTGCCGACACACTTTTCTATCGATTGTTTAAAGAAGAAAAACATCTGTATTTTAGAACACGATTGGTCGTTGTCTAAAATTCTTTTTTGTTTGGTGGTGTTTCCCTTTTGGATTTCCCCAGAATCGAGATTTTTGCTCAGTTTTCGTTTTTCAGAAGGATGGTAATGCCCTTGTAAGACTGCTTTCTTGACATGGATCGTGAAAGTACAATGGGTAGGTGTATTTTATACAAAACTTCGAAGATCTTTAATTCTTTAAAATTTTCTGCCACAATAAATTAATGTACGTACATAGGTTAAGTACGTTCATAACAAGCTATGAACATTTCCTTCCACTATCAATAGCTTGGAAAATTCTTGGAGAATGTAGATTGTAGAGTTAAGATGTAATAAAATAAAGAAAACTATAAATTATTATAACTCATATCTTAAGAATAAAAAACGTTAAAACGAACAACAAAAATAACAAATAATTGTAAATATGTTGAGATATTCTCTTTTACCGGTTCAACCGGTTTTTAATCTTTCAATAGTTTTCGAACGCTTCCGAAGAAAAGAGATGTCAGATACAACAGTTGTATAGCGCTATCTCGTTTTAACATTAAGGCAGACCAGAGACAAATAACCGTTCACCTTACGACTCAAGCAACCTATAAGCCGTTCACCTAAACAGGGCTCATAGTACGATTTTAAGCAATTCAGTTTAAGGCCTGCTTAAGAACTGCACGGATTATGGATGGTTTTATAAAAGCTCATGGTAAGGCCCCAGGACTGTTCGCTGCTAACCATAGAGCGAACCACGGCCGACAGCGACAGATCGCTGCCCACAACGGCTACCATTTCCGCCCTCTCAACTGCCCAAACTGGACAGACCTCCAGCGTGTGTTGCGCCGTATCATCGATCGCCCCACACTCATGGCAGGTGGTAGTTCGCTCCCTCCTCGCAATGTTGCACAGGTACCTCCCGAAGCAACCATGCCCCGAAAGAACCTGCACCAGGCGGAAAGAGAACGAGCCGCCCCGCCTCGCCATCCACTGCTCTAACACCGGCAATATCGCCTGTATGGTGCGGTGTCCGGCACTTGGCTCTTCCAGCCTCCTCCGCCACTCTTCGTGGCCTACCGTTTCGGCGTCTCTCCGCCAACGCTCTATCTCCTCTGGGAGTGGATTTCTGCCTTGGGTTCTTTTGTCCGCAGATTTGCGGTACACTGCAGCAAGCACATTGGCCTCCAACTCCCAGGGAGGTGCAGCCGCCAGAACGCACGCCGCCTCAAATGAGACGGTACGATAAGCCCGTATGATCCTAGCCGCCATGACCCGCTGCGCGCGGCGTAAATGGCTCTTGTTAAGGGCGGTTAGGGTATCTGCCCAAATGGGCGCGCCGTAAAGGGCAATGGAACGAACCACGCCCGCGAAGAGACGTCGACATCCTGCTTCCGGACCACCGAGGTTTGGCATTAGCCGACTAAGAGCCATGCTCGTTCTTATCAATTTTGGAGCCAGTCGGATAAAGTGCTCCTTGAAGTTCCATCGGCTATCGAGGACGATTCCTAAGTACTTCATCTTTGACCCGACGCCGATGGAAACTCCTCCCACTATTAACTGGGCTCCAGACGGCGGCGCGTTTCGGGGGCCACGAAAACAAATAGCCGCCGATTTATTTAGAGCCACCGATAGGCCCAGGCGCCTTATTCGACCCACCACTTGTGCCGTGCCTGCAGTTGCAAGGAGGCTAGCTTACCCATGACTGACCTGAGACAACGTTAAACACGTTTAAGCGAGACAACTATTAAACACTTTTAAGCGAGACAACTGTTAATCATGTTAACGAGACAACTGTTAAACACGTTTAAGCGAGGCAACTGTTAAACACGTTTAATCGAGACAACTGTTAAACACGTTTAAGCCAGACAACTGTTAAACACGTTTAAGTGAGACATCTCTTAAACACGTTTAAGTGAGACATCTCCTAAACACGTTTAAGTCATGACGGAACTTACACAACTGTTAAACACGTTTAAGCCATGACTAACCCGAAACAACGTTAAATACGTTTAAGCGAGACAACTTGGTGGTGCCCCAAGTAGACTCCACCACGTCGGCGTTTCACCGAGTAAGGAATTTTGGGTTGATTGCTGATGCCCTACTACCCGCTCATAGAAAGCATTGTGGCTTACCCCGATTCCCGTTGTCTCCGTCCGTCTCCTCCGTAGCCGGTGGACTTCCTGAGCTAGCTCGAAGGAAGTCACGGCTCCTGAAGTTCTGCAGTGGATCCACCGGGGGAGACCGGAGCACTACAAAGGCCTATTAGGCCACCACGACTCACACACGCGATTTTGACACCTTGCACAACACAAAGCGGGCTTTCGCACCCCGATATTAGGTGCGCCGCGCAAATCACTATTTGCTTGAATATTGTGTATTATATTTTATTCCGGCCCGCACATAACCTCTAAGCATGTCATGACATTTCGACTCGACTCAACTGACATATCACATGCGGCCGGCCGCCAAAAAAGCTGTCACTGCACAGACTAGAATGCAGTGCCGCCACTCGCTCTTCCTCGAGCGTGAACATCCCCCCGCTCCGGACAGTCCCGGACTGTCCGCCAAATCAGTCTAAGGGGAGGCGAGAAAGAGTAGCGACCGCGCGCTTCAAAACAGAATCCCCAACTAGGACCTCGGCAAACCTGGGCACACCATCAGACCCTAGAGTAAGTTGGACAATGCGTCCGCGACGCCAACGTAAGGGTGGCAGGTTTGGGTCCTTCACTAACACGAGGTCTCCAACCCTCGGTGGGTTTGTCTTATCTGACCACTTAACGCGCTGTTGCAAAATGTGTAAATATTCAAGGTGCCAGCGGTGCCAGAAACTCTGGGTAAGCTGCTGGAGCAACTCAAACCGCGAAAGGCGTCCGGGATTGATATCTCTATAAGGATACTCGGGCAGGGCGTTAAGTGGTCTGCCTATCAAGAAATGGCCCGGCGTGAGGGCCTGCAAATCGTTCGCGTCGGTAGACAACGGACATAACGGACGCGAGTTGAGAACCGCCTCAATCTTATGAAACACCGTCGCGAGTTCCTCAAACGTGAGAATAGTCTCCCCAATAACGCGGCGAAGGTGAGTCTTGGCGGCCTTTACAACAGATTCAAAAATCCCTCCCCAGTGAGGGCAAGACGGCGGGGAGTATCGCCATGTTACCCCCCTACGGGAGAGTGTGGATCCGATCTCAATATTATTTTTATCTAAAAATTCACAAACTTCTCTTATATGTCTATCAGTGCCCTTGAAGTTCGTCCCACAATCGGACCGAATTAGAGAAGGCAGTCCCCGGCGGGAGACAAATCTGCCTAACGCTGCTAAGAAAGCGTCCATGGTGAGTGCACTCACCACCTCCAAATGAACGGCTTTAGTGGCCAAACAAACAAACACACACAAATAAGCCTTTTCAGTCTTAGCATTACGGAGTCGCGACGTTTTTATAGTGAACGGTCCCGCGAAATCAGTTCCAACTCCTAAGAAGGTCATCGATTCATTCACACGATCAGCAGGCAAATCACCCATTTGGGGCAGCATCGTCTCGGGGCGTAAACGATAGCAGGGCAGACATCGAAAGATAACAGATCGGATTATTCTTCGCGCTGACAAAATCCAAAACTCCCGTTGGAGGAGCGCGGTCAATGCATTACATCCGGCATGAACATTCTTCACATGGCGATCAATGATCAACAATCGCACCAATGGTCCGTCCTTGGGGAGCAACAGGGGATGACGTGATCTATAAGGCAAGTTAGCGTGCCTCAATCGGCCTCCTACACGCAACAATCCTTTATCATCCAGAAAGGGAGTCAAACGCACCAAGGGTCCCTTCAATTTGGACGTCCCGGTACGGAAAACCTTAAGTTCCGGTTCAAACGCTCTAGACTGGGTCATACGCACCCAATGCAGAAGAGCATCTTGGCGCTCCTGCGGTGAGAGGACCGGACACAAATCTTTGTCCTGAGGCCGTCGACAATTTCGAATAAATCTTCTTATCCAAGCGGTCACGCCGAGCAACTTGTCCAGAGAACTGTAGCGGTCTAATAAAAATTCCCGCTCTGGAGCCGCCATAGTCTCGACAGCGTGAACACGCAAGCCCGGATTTGGTACCTTCACCACAGCTGGTGTGGAAGGCCAAGACGGCTGTAACAACCATTCGGGACCCCACCACAGAGTGTGGTCAATAAGCTGAGGGGCTTCGCTGCCACGTGATGCACAGTCAGCAGGGTTTATTTCACCTGGCACGTGGCGCCAAATCAACGTGGCCTTCGAGGCCTGTATTTGGGATACCCGATTGGCCACAAATACTTCCAGGGAGTGGACGGAGTTCTTAATCCAACACAGGACAACCTGACAGTCGGACCAAGCAAAGAGCGACTCAAAGTCCACACTACGTCCCAGGGTGTCAACAACGTGGTTCATCAAACGAACCAGAAGAGTAGCTCCAGACAATTCTAACTTCGGAATCGTTAATCGAGTCCGAAGTGGAGCAACCTTACTCTTAGCAATTAGCAAGTGGAGCTTAACAGCTCCTCTATCATCGACCGTCCGGATATATACGACGGCTGCGTATCCACTCTCAGACGCGTCACAAAAGCCATGAAGGCTGGCCGTAAACCGTCCCTTAGGCAGTATATGTCTAGGGATACTAACACGGTTAATGTCGGGGAGAGACGACATGAAGGACTCCCAATCTCGCAGCAAACGGCCCGAGAGGGGCTCATCCCACGACACTTCGGCTGACCAAAGTTCCTGTAGGAAGCACTTCATCCAAAACACTACGGGACTAATCCAGCCATTTGGGTCAAAGGTACGAGCTACTGTAGACAAAACCAACCGTTTCGTCCAGACCTTGGGGCTTGGCAGCTCCAATCGATAGGTGAACGTGTCCTGGACAGGTCTGTATTGCACTCCCAAAACAGACAGTAAATCTGGAGTGTTGGCATTCTCAAAAATATGAGGCTCCTGCTGGTGGTCGTCTGGCAAGTCACACAAAAGCTGAGGTGAGTTGGACATCCACTTCCTCAGTTCATAACCACCAGCCCCGAGAAGAGCAATTAGTTCATCTCGCAAAATCAAGGCTTCCTCGACACTAGAGGAGCCCGTACAAATATCATCCACAAATGCATCCTCCTTGAGAACCAAGGATGCGCGAGGGTATCGTAACCGCTCACGTTCAGCGAGTTCCACAAGTGAGCGAATTGCCACAAAGGGGCTCGAACGCAAACCGTATGTATTGGTGTTCAGCTCGTAGACCAGCATGGGATCCCTAGGATCCTCCCTCCATAATATGAGCTGATATCGTCTATCGTCCGGGTGAATCACAGTCTGCCGAAACATCATCTGGATATCGGTCACAAAGACGACGGCATGGCGACGGAAGTTGGTCAATACATCACCCACCTCGTGGTGCAACTTCGGTCCAGTATGCAGACAATGATTCAGCGAAACTCCGGTAGACGTAGGAGCTGACCCATCAAAAACAACGCGTATCTTCCCAGTGGAAGGTTTCAAAACCGCGTGGTGAGGAAGAAAATTATGTTCCTCGTTTCGCCAGTCCAGTCGCGAGACCGACATGTGCCCCAGTTGCTCATATTCTCGCATGAAGTCGACATACTTCTGTTTGAGGTCGGAGTTCCTACTCATACGACGCTCCATGGACAGCAGTCGCTTCTCGGCCAACGGCCGGGAGCTGCCAAGTGAGAGGCGAACTGACAAAAAGGGCAAACGAGTGATCAGCCGTCCCGAGTGAAGGCGACCTGTATTGTTCTGGTAGAACAACTCACACTCCTCGTCCAAGGGGTTCACTCGCTTCACGGTAGGTGGTTCTTCCACCTCCCAAAACCGTAGAAGGACATCCGATAAGGTGGAGCTAACAGTTATGTAACTGTCCACCGATGGAGATGGTGGGTTATGCCTAACTGGTCCCATCACTACAAACCCAAGCGATGTAGATAAGGCTACCAGCCCACCCTTCTGTAACTCTCTCCTCTTCCCACAATACACGCGGCCTAGAACATCGGCACCGAGCAATAAGTGAATCGGACCGGTTCGGTGGAAGGAAGGGTCAGCCAAGGTCAATCCTGATGTCGCATCTACGACAGCGCGCGAAACGTGCTGTTGCGGAAGCTGACCAACAACCTTCTCATAAACAATCGCGGTAGCGCCAATTTTGGGCGCTGAAGAGAAGTGGGGGGAGAAGGAGAACAAAACCTGACCGATCGGGTCCGGGATCCGCAGGTCTCCGATTCCTCGTACCGATTCAAGGTATGGAGATGTGTTCAAACTCAACTGCCGGACCAGCCAGCTGGAGGCAATGCAACCCTGAGCTCCCGTATCCAAAAGGGCGCGAACTAAAACAAAGGTGCCCCTCGGGCCCCACACCTGTACGGAGGCTGTTGGTAACAGCACCTGCTCCTGTGGGGGGGTTGCAGCCGACAGTTGGTTTAGTGAAAATCCTCCCGCATTCCCCGCAACGGGGGAAGGGGGGTCCGAAGAAAAATGCGTGCGCGGCGGAGGAATAGGGCGCTCAAGGCGCTCGAGCGGGTCCCAATCCGGCACGTACTGGCCCCGATCAAAGCGGCATCGGGGGGCCGGGCGGTGCCCATGATGGGCGAAAGTTCACTCTCCGCGGAGGGGTGGCACGCCCCTCCGATCTCCTCGGAGATGTGGGTGACCTACGAGGGCCCCCGCCCGTGTGCGAGTCCCTCTCTCTTACCACCTCACGAGCGTCTCTATTGTTAAAGCACAAGAGGGGATGATGGGCCCCTCCACAACAGTGGCAATCTCGTGGGTGGGGGCAAGCCGATGCCATATGAGCCCCCAGGCAGCGGTAGCACCAATTCCGCTGCTTGGCCATATTTCTACGCCCCTCGGTGCGTAGGCCAACAAATTTGGGACAGGCCGGCAAACGATGGCCATCCCGCTTGCAACACTTGCAAGGCCTCGGCCTCTCCCCGTGTGGAGAGTTCTGCCGCACTGCAGTATACTGCTTGTACGGGCGGCGCTCTTTCCGTGGCGCTGCCCGGGTCGCCTCAAAGCGGCCTGTACTCGGTCCCGGTATAGGAACCAGATCCAAGTGGTCGGTCATCCGACACTCATCCTCCAAAAATCTGAGGAGATCCGAGAAGGGGGGGAGGTACGAGGCACTATTGCCCCCGTACCTTTGTTCGAAGCGTCCCTTCATCTCCATGGGAAGCTTATCGAGGATGAGGTGGAGCAAAATAAAGGACCACTGGTCCACTGGTAGATCAAGTCGTTTGAGCGCGTTAATAGCGCTCAGCAGCGGGTTCAAAATCTCCTTTCTCAATGAGGAGACCTGCGATACTCGTGGCAGCCCTAAAATGGCAGCCACATGTGTGTCCGCTAGCAAGCGAACATTCTGATACCGGGCGGTCAACAACGCCCTTGCAATATCATAACTGTCATCATTGACAGGTAGATGCTGGACAAGTACACCAGCCTCTCCACGTAAGGCAGAGAGCAAATAGGCCAATTTCTGGCTAGGGAACAGGTCGTCCCTCGAGTGAACCAGGCTATCAAAGAGGTTAATGAACCCCATCCAAGAAGCCAGGTTCCCATCAAAGGTTGGGATGTCTAAAGTGGGCAGTCTGCCCAGCAAGCCGGCCGGGGTAGGCTTGACCTCCCCGGGCGTGCACGACTCACCCCTCCGGGCGGATAGGATTGCCTGAGCCTTGTTTATAATCACATCCGCCTGTTCAAAACACTGATCATAATCGGCATTAAATTGGTCGACTGCCCGCAACTCAGCGGCACCCTCGGCTGGGTGGTCGAGCAAATATTGTTGATGAAGAACGAAAAGCTGCTCCAATTCCTTCAAGCGAGCCGGTACTCCCTCATGCCGAATTAACAAGGCCTGTTCTCGGTCTGGTCGGTCTACCAAAGCGACGGCACTAGCAAACCATCTCAAAATCTTTTGTGCACCCGCGCGGGCACCACTAAGCGGGCTGACTGGCGGGACCATTTTGCACCAAAATTAATAAACACTATAATAATACACAGACAAACAGACCGACAACCGCAGACAATAAAACAGATCGGGAGGAACTTCAAAGGCAGAACAAAATATATAAACAAACCAAAATCAAGTGTAAATGCTAGAACTTAACTAGAACAACAAAGGCATTTAACAACAGAATTTTTCAAACAAATTAAATTCAAGCATTAAGTCAATAACTTAACAAACATAATATTCAAAGGCAAACAAAACAAAATCAAATGTAAATGCTAAAACTTAACACAGCAATATAGTGTATTACAACAACAGCAAAGTCATTTAGCAGCAAAATCTGTTAAACAAATTAAATTCAAGTATAAGTTTACAACTTAACAAACAAAATAGTCAAGGGCAAAACAAAGATATGAAAAAACAAACCAAAATCAAATATAGGTAAATGCTAGAACTTAACTAGAACAACAAAAGACATTTAACCCCAATTTTTCATATACAATGACAATTAGTTAAGGAGATCGGTCCACAAATGAGCTGGTAGTCGGTTTAAAATCAGCAATCAAAACCAATTAATATGTATTGCCCGTTTGGACAACCAACAAGATTACAATATTAATTGTACAATACTAATCAAATACTCAAATCTAAGAACCACTCAAATCTAAAAACCACGCTCTGCTACCAAGAGATGGTGGTGCCCCATGTAGACTCCACCACGTCGGCGTTTCACCGAGTAAGGAATTTTGGGTTGATTGCTGATGCCCTACTACCCGCTCATAGAAAGCATTGTGGCTTACCCCGATTCCCGTTGTCTCCGTCCGTCTCCTCCGTAGCCGGTGGACTTCCTGAGCTAGCTCGAAGGAAGTCGCGGCTCCTGAAGTTCTGCAGTGGATCCACCGGGGGAGACCGGAGCACTACAAAGGCCTATTAGGCCACCACGACTCACACACGCGATTTTGACACCTTGCACAACACAAAGCGGGCTTTCGCACCCCGATATTAGGTGCGCCGCGCAAATCACTATTTGCTTGAATATTGTGTATTATATTTTATTCCGGCCCGCACATAACCTCTAAGCATGTCATGACATTTCGACTCGACTCAACTGACATATCACATGCGGCCGGCCGCCAAAAAAGCTGTCACTGCACAGACTAGAATGCAGTGCCGCCACTCGCTCTTCCTCGAGCGTGAACACAACTGTTAAACACGTTTAAGTGAGACAACTATTAAACACGTTTAAGCGAAACAACTGTAAACACGTTTAAGCGAGACAACTGTTAAACACGTTTAAGTGAGACCATTGTTAAATGCGTTTAAGCGAGACTACTGTTAAACACGTTTAAGTGAGACCATTGTTAAATGCGTTTAAGCAAGACTACTGTTAAACACGTTTAAACGAGACAACTGTTAAACACGTTTAAGCGAGGCAACTGTTAAACACGTTTAAGCGACATAATTGTTAAATGCGTTTAAGCGCAACTATTGTTAAACACGTATAAGCGAGACAACTGTTAAACACGTTTAAGCCATGGCGGACCTGAAACAACTAATAAACACGTTTAAGCGAGACAACTGTTAAACACTTTTAAGCGAGACAACTGTTAAACACGTTTAAGCGAGACAACTGTTAAACACTTTTAAGCGAGACAACTGTTAAACACGTTTAAGCGAGTTTAATAAACTTAAACGTGTTTAATAGTTGTCTCGTTAACATGTTTAACAGTTGTCTCGCTTAAAAGTGTTTAACAGTTGTCTCGCTTAAACGTGTTTAACGTTGTCTCAGGTCAGTCATGGGTAAAACGTGTTTAACAGTTGTTTCAGGTCCGCCATGGCTTAAACGTGTTTAACAGTTGTCTCGCTTAAACGTGTTTAACAAAAGTTGCGCTTAAACGCATTTAACAATTATGTCGCTTAAACGTGTTTAATAGTAGTCTCGCTTAAACGCATTTAACAATGGTCTCACTTAAACGTGTTTAACAGTTGTCTCGCTTAACCGTGTTTACAGTTGTTTCGCTTAAACGTGTTTAATAGTTGTCTCGCTTAAACGTGTTTAACAGTTGCCTCGCTTAAACGTGTTTAACATTGTCTCGCTTAAACGTGTTTAACAGTTGTCTCGCTTAAACGTGTTTAACAGTTGCCTCGCTTAAACGTGTTTAACAGTTGTCTCGCTTAAACGTGTTTAACAGTTGCCTCGCTTAAACGTGTTTAACATTGTCTCGCTTAAACGTGTTTAGCAGTTGTCTCGCTTAAACGTGTTTAACAGTTGCCTCGCTTAAACCTGTTTAACAGTTGTCTCGCTTAAAAGTGTTTAACAGTTGTCTCGCTTAAACGTGTTTAACAGTTGTCTCGCTTAAACGTGTTTAACAGTTGCCTCGCTTAAACGTGTTTAACAGTTGTCTCGCTTAAACGTGTTTAACAGTTGCCTCTCTTAAACGTGTTTAACATTGTCTCGCTTAAACGTGTTTAGCAGTTGTCTCGCTTAAACGTGTTTAACAGTTGTCTCGCTTAAACGTGTTTAACAGTTGCCTCGCTTAAACGTGTTTAACGTTTAAGCGAGTTTAATAAACTTAAACGTGTTTAATAGTTGTCTCGTTAACATGTTTAACAGTTGTCTCGCTTAAACGTGTTTAACGTTGTCTCAGGTCAGTCATGGGTAAAACGTGTTTAACAGTTGTTTCAGGTCCGCCATGGCTTAAACGTGTTTAACAGTTGTCTCGCTTAAACGTGTTTAACAAAAGTTGCGCTTAAACGCATTTAACAATTATGTCGCTTAAACGTGTTTAACAGTTGCCTCGCTTAAACGTGTTTAATAGTTGTCTCGTTTAAACGTGTTTAACAGTAGTCTCGCTTAAACGCATTTAACAATGGTCTCACTTAAACGTGTTTAACAGTTGTCTCGCTTAACCGTGTTTACAGTTGTTTTGCTTAAACGTGTCTAACAGTAGTCTCGCTTAAACGTGTTTAACAGTTGCCTCGCTTAAACGTGTTTAACAGTTGTCTCGCTTAAACGTGTTTAACAGTTGCCTCGCTTAAACGTGTTTAACATTGTCTCGCTTAAACGTGTTTAACATTGTCTCGCTTAAACGTGTTTAGCAGTTGTCTCGCTTAAACGTGTTTAACAGTTGTCTCGCTTTAACGTGTTTAACTGTTGCCTCGCTTAAACGTGTTTAACAGTTGTCTCGCTTAAAAGTGTTTAACAGTTGTCTCGCTTAAACGTGTTTAACAGTTGTCTCGCTTAAACGTGTTTAACAGTTGCCTCGCTTAAACGTGTTTAACAGTTGTCTCGCTTAAACGTGTTTAACAGTTGCCTCGCTTAAACGTGTTTAACATTGTCTCGCTTAAACGTGTTTAGCAGTTGTCTCGCTTAAACGTGTTTAACAGTTGTCTCGCTTAAACGTGTTTAACAGTTGCCTCGCTTAAACGTGTTTAACAGTTATCTCGCTTAAAAGTGTTTAACAGTTGTCTCGCTTAAACGTATTTAACAGTTGTCTCGCTTAAACGTGTTTAACAGTTGCCTCGCTTAAACGTGTTTAACATTGTCTCGCTCACGTTTAAGCGAGGCAACTGTTAAACACGTTTAAGCGAGACAATGTTAAACACGTTTAAGCGAGGCAACTGTTAAACACGTTTAAGCGAGACAACTGTTAAACACGTTTAAGCGAGGCAACTGTTAAACACGTTTAAGCGAGACAACTATTAAACACGTTTAAGCAAAACAACTGTAAACACGGTTTAGCGAGACAACTGTTAAACACGTTTAAGTGAGACCATTGTTAAATGCGTTTAAGCGAGAGCCTAGAGCGAGCGCCTCGTAAGAGGCGCTGCTTTGGGCGTTTCATTGCCTGAAACTCAAGTACTCAGGTACTCGGGTACCCAGATACTTCATTACTCAGGGAACTCTAGATCCATTCCCAGGGAAGCGTGAGTCAGAATGCCCAATTTCCTACTACTAGTTACAAATCACATTTTAGTAAAAAGGAGACAAAAAATTAATAAAAAAAAATTTGAGAAATTATAACATCTTAAAAATAAGGTTGCAGGCGAATTGGTGTTGTAGGGAGTATGTGTGCGTGTGTGTGTGTGTGTGCGGGGTGTGAGTTCGTGCGTGTGTGTGTGTGTGTGAGTGTGTGAATGTGCGTATGTGTATATGTGTGTACTGAGTAGTGTAGATAGAGGGTTAGCAGGTATGCATTACTTTATTTTAATAGGGTCGAAAATTAGTTTGGTATTAAGTCAGGATGCGAAGGATGTTTTCCGTGTCATTATAATCAAGAGATTTTAACCATTCCGACACAGTCGATCTGCAGCTGGACCTCTAAAGGGACCTCTATAGACAACAATTGGTTGATTTTATTATAGAGATATGAACCGAGAAAAAGAAAGAATTTACGAGAAAAGCTTGTTTACTCATCATTAATTCTGGATCATAAGATAACTCTTGGTGTTTCTTGAGAACGGTTTGAAGTATAAAAATTTGTCTGACCGTTAACAGAAGGAATATAAACAGGAATATAAAAATGTAAGGTTACAATACACTTATGGTAATACGAAGGAATGTAGACTGTTTGTGTATATGTGTGTGTGTGTGTGTATGAGCGCGTGTGCAAATGTATATTTGTATGTGTGTATGTGAGTGCGCGTGTGATTGTATGTAAGTGTGTACGAGGGTCTGCGAAAATGGAGTGTTGTGTTGGTTAAGTAATTGTGGTGATAATAGTTTCGGGGGATTCATTGTCAAGCTCGTGCAGCCATTTAGATACTGTTTTTTTTTACATTCAGCTTGACATAGTGGGTATATATTTAATATTTTATTAGCTTTATTATATACAAAGCCTTCAAGGAAATAAAAACAATGCTGAGCATGTGAGGTATTCGTTTGAATAGGCGTGCAGACTGAATGTTTTCGACGTTTGTGCGTAAACTTGGAGGGTTCGTATGGGATTAGGGAATGTTGTTTTAGAATTAAATTACACATATGAAAAACTGCCGAACGGTGAGGACGTTACTTATTTTGTGGAGCTGCTTTGTAGGGAATCTGAAGGAAAGTTTCAGTGCTACCTTTAGTGTTGCCCTTTGGGTACGTTCCAGTTTTAACATATTAGTTACCCCACAATCGCCCCAAGAAACGATGCAGTATGAAATTAAGGACTGACAGAGGGCCCGGTAAACTTGCAGGATAGTCTTGTTGTCGGTGACATGGCGCAATGTTTTAAAAACAAAAATAATGTGTGTGTAGATAATAATGTGTGTGTGTGTGGTACGAGCTTAACCTCCTCAGGCGCTTATAGGCTAAAGGTGCAAACAAACTGGGCTTATGTGATGCCACGTATGTGATGTTACGTCCATCAGAAGACATCGGTCTTAATAGGAAATGTATGAAAAATCATTATTTAGAACTACACTTAGCTTACGTGACGTCGTTAACGCGACCAACAGTGTTGCCAAATTCAGAGGATTTCCCTAAATCCTAGGGGTTTTTGCAGGTCTTTGAGGTTTTTTGGAGGTTTTGATATCACGAAATTTATCTGAAGGTTTTCTACTATTCTAACCAAATGGCAAATTCCTTTTTATATCAGACAAGACCGACAATTTATTCACCAAATAAAATTAATGGGACACTAAAACTTACGAGTATTAGCTGGCAACACATTATGTTACCATTGAACTGTCTTGTTTATCATAATTCCGGCTAAAAGACTGTTTTCCACAGCCTCACACAGACATTTATAACGAAAAATCCGAATCGACAGACACACGGCTATGTATGTGAAATAAATTAAAATAGGTAATTTGAAGAAAACTTCTAAGTTTTTTATTGTCAATATTAGAAAGCTTATGTATATGACATGGCCAAAATAGTCAGAGGTTTTTTATCAACCAAACTGGAGAAACTAGGGGTTTTTTAAATGTATTTGGGGGGGAAGGTGGAAAAAATCTGGCAACACGCCGACCAATCACATAACGTGGCGTGGCATCACATAAGCCCAGTTGTTTGCACCTTAACAGCTTCACCCACACGATTCGTATGTTTCTCGACAAGTCTAGTGATAAAGACAACAACTAAAATCCTTTCAGAGAAACTACGAACAAAGAATAGCAACACGCGAAAATTCTCACATCATTTTTGCCAGGAAACGCGAAAAAATATTTTGGCAAACAAATTCTCCAAGCTTGCAGAGAGTTAGCTAACTAGACTGAGGCTTGAAAACCTGTCAGCTCGCTAACTTCGTTCCAAGGGCTTAATGTCTCGCCCGTGACGCAGGTATCTTCGGCAAACTCAATATTCGTCTCATTTGGGATTACCTTTGTAAAATCGGGTTTCATTACCTACCAGTAGGTACCCAAGTTAATGTACACTATCCAGAGGGTACTGTCAATTCTATTCATCTCTGGAACATTTCTCAATTTCAACGCTTGCCATTAAGTATGTGGTAAACGTCTCTAATAGTAGATACTTACGCAAAGTTTACATTTTTCGTTTGGGCGCCGTTTGATAAGGTTTATTATGGTGTAACTGTGCGGCTTTCTTGTTTGTTTTACAACTGCTGTTAAAATTCCCACAGTAGATGTTAAGACAACACGCAGAAAAATATTTGATATTTTACCTCATAATCTTATATTTATTAGTATCTCGTATAGATGAACTCTTTACAATATGTAAATCTAGTATTTTGCCTCTTAATATCATATTTTGTTTATTAGAATCATGCTTAGATGAACTCTTTGTAATATGAAAATATAATACGAAATAATTATAGAGAAAGAAATATTTTTTGAAATTAGCTTCATAACTGTTAAATGCGACTACTCGTGCATATTATTTTAGAAGGCATCGTAAAAGCTCTTTTGTGTAAACGTAATTGAAAGTGTCGAAAATTTTGATTTATGACTAGAAACCCACTTAAGCTTTAATGTTCGTCGAAGATAATTTTGAGGTAACTCAAAAACTGTCAAGAAACGCATAACAAAAATTAAAGCACTTGTTAGAATACAAATCAATTCAATACAAAATCAATTTTCACCCAAATCGCTATCCATAATGTCAAAATCATGAAATTTGATAAAACGCCGCAGCTAAGGGCGAAAATAGCTTGACACTTGCTCCCCCAACAATAACAACAAGCACTGACATGTCGTAACCAAGAATAAAGAACACTCAACCCTAACTTGACCCTTAAGATTTACGAGGGCAAATAAGCCCCGTGACGAAACAGAAATAGGTAGTTGAAATACGCCAGATATTGCAGAACGGGACGTGACTCGATTACTAACATTGCACCTGCATCATTTATTTTGGTTTGCCGCCAAAACTATAATATTTTTGAGATTGGCTTTTTCGATCACAAGGCACTTTCGCCTACAATAGAATTTATTACATAAATCTTTTGGTTTAATATAGGAGCGATCATCTTTGATTGTAGAAATACGGAAAAAGCGTCAACTATGATAATATAAACTAGGTAGACATTTGTGAACTCAGCAGAGAAACGGTTAACAGTGTACACAAAATAGTAACACCAAATTATTCCAGTTTATTATTAAGAGATAAAGTTGCACTTTCTTCAAAAAGCTTTCGGCTTGCCCGTTGTCTAGCGTTTTGCTTCGTTCACTTACCATGAATTGTAATGACATAAAAGCTTATTCCCAAGTCTACTCATTGATTTAAAAAGTTGCTCCAATATCACGGAAACGTTATTGCAATATTAACTAATTTTATTCAAATCACAATCATCAGAGTTTTCAAATGAACCAAATAAACTCTCATGGGATCCAACCTCACCGGCATCCAGCTGATCAACAGGTGAGGCTCTGGTGCTTCCACACTGGACTGGACAAGCATGGTAAGGAAGTGGCAGAAATCCCCCAATCATAGCGGAGACTTACGTACGCCCAGCAGAGAGTATACTACAACGATGCTGTAATAAATCGAATAACAAGTATAACCAACAAACTGAATTATAAAGCTCAAATATTACCACACCAACAATAATAATTCACACACCGAAGATAGTGGCTGTCATACTTCGATATAACTTCGGAGGAATGATACTATATTAAAGCAATTACGCACAACTTATATGAGGTGGTGTGTATCGCTTTGCGCTTTTATCGGAAGGATGATTTATTACTGACCTCTATGCCTCTATGCTGGGAAATAAAGGCGCATGGGGCGAGCTCGGGCTTCCACGCTTCGACCAAACCAGGAATTCGTTCTATGTGCTTGATTTATTTTTGCCGAAACTACAAAGAAGTCTTTCTTTTCTACTGGAGCCGCGAAATAAAAGACTAAGTGTATCTCCTCGGTTAAGGAATCGCAAGAAAAATTACCGTGTATACAATTTAAAGGTGCATTCGAATCCTACACGAGGTGAAATTTTCTAGTGTTAATTTTATTTATAAATTTCTCAATGGAAAATTTGTTAATAATTTTAAATAAATTGCGCAGTCACAAGGACAGCTTTTAGTTACGCTTGTTGTTTATCGATGTAAACCCCTGGCCACAGCTACAAGAGACGCGGCCAGCGTATTGCGAAGCGATGCCAATAAACAACTGTAGAGTAGCGGTGGGTGATTCTGAGATTATACTAATGAAATTATTCGATTATGAAGTTGATATTTCGACTATAAGAGGTTCGTAGTTACCGATTCTGACCCACTATTTAGTTACATTGGTGTTACTGAGCACATTTATGACCGATAGTTACACTAATGTAACAATCGAGCATATTATCTATGACCGGTGGTTACACTCAACTACTTAAGTGTACTCAGTGGTTACACCAGTGTAACAAAACAGTGTAACCATGGGTCAGAAGCGCTTTAGTTGTGTAGCGGTCAAACTCGAACTCAACAATCTTTATTCAATATAGACCTTTACAGGTACTTATTGACGTCAAAAAAAAAACATAAAAATCTTCAACCAAGAATCTGATTACTTAACTAAATTATTTAATCCTTGTATGTACACACACCTAACCATTATTAAGATGTGTGCAAATACAAGTCAAATGAAAATCGCAAGTCGACAGACAAAATGGCTGGCACGGTCACTGCCATGACTCGACGTGAGCTTGGGCATGGTAACGTGGATTGGGGAAGGGAGGGAAAGGGGCAACACTGTGCGCTCACGCACGCTTACGCGCATCATGAGTAATATTATATCTGACTTTTGTAAAAAATATTAGCAACTATCTTTTTATGAAAAAATATTTAACTCATATTAAGATTGAGTATTGTTTATTATAAGTATTATATTTACTATTATTTACTTGAATATAATGAGACAGCCTCTTTAAAGGTAATAAATCGATTTTGCTCAAAAAGCGAAAGAGCGACTCTCGAGTCTATTGACTTTTTGCAACAGGATTGGTAATACAAATTAGTAACGTCATTCGATTATAAAAATAAATCAGTCACTAGTTTCATAAGACTTTCGTCTTAAGATGAATGATGATGATAGTTTCATCATCGATTATCAATGTTAGTATTGTAAAGTAATTTGATTATAATTTATAATACTAACATTGATAATCGATCATACTTATTATTCATAATCGCCCACCGCTACTGTAGAGCTTTTTTATGCTGAACTGACGCGCCCCACTACCGCACTTATGCACCGAAGCAAATTTAAAATGTGGAAGCACCACACACAAAAACCCGATGCAATTGGTCATTCAATTGCTGGTTAGACTAAAACGGATTTCTTGTTAATACAAATTGTATTTACGCGCGTGACAAATCAGACGTGTTATTTGATACAACGCGTCAGCGCTGCTCCATATTATATAGAGAGCGTTGTCGGATTTATCACGCGACTAGTCGAATCACAGTTATCGGATTAGTCAACGATAAGTGAGTTAGTGTGCTTTAGTTACACTTCGATTTTGTAACGTTAGAATATACCTTATAATTGAGTTATAGTGTGCTTTAGTAGGTAGAACCTTTATATTTTTGATCTCATCGCAAAATTCTAGAGAAAGCTGCTAGAGAGTGTATTATTTTCTTTTTTAGCGTTATGCTCGAGAGTGTCGTTAAATAGTCTAGACACATTAATTAGAGTTAAAACGGTATGCTAGCGGATATTTGGAGCAGCTTATTACAGCAATGTTCCAAAAACCGCATCGAACTTTATGAAGTCTCAAATGGATTTTGTCGAAGCCTTGAACTGTATTAAATATTTAAAGCGGTGTCCAATATAGCAGATTTTTGGTATAATGTAACACATTTTTCGTTTTTGAGGTCGCAAAAACTTTAAAATTAAATCCATAGCGGACTTAGGTTCACGCTTGACAGCCAGCTCGACTGTAGTTAAGCAAAAAAGCGGAGTACTTCGACCATGCACCTACTCATTGAGAACCGATTCGCTCTTAATTTGATTGATTTGAACAGACAGGCGTTTCCAAAGTTTAGCTGTTTTTATAAAGAAAGTGGAGCTCGATCATCAACTATGAACTGGTGTCGCCTTCCTGAGGCTATATAATATTCCGTTAAAAAGGGCTTGGTCCTAGCCTCGCCGGCGCCGCTCCGTCATCGCAGGCGATTGGGTAATAGGAGGCGTGCCTCTTTAGGTGCGCGTGCGCCCCAACTACCCTAAACAGCCAGGAGGAATTCAGGTCAACCTGGCCCTGGACCTGGTCGTCCGTCTGGGGGTCACCTGGTGACCCCTCCCTTAGCGTAAGTTCCAGCTCATTTCCCTAGGCCTGCTCCCAGGGGGTGCGTTCGGGTAGTCCGATCCCGAGCGTGCCTCCACTGGGGGAGAGGTATAGGAAGGTGATTTAACCGGGTATGGGGTTTTTACCCGAGTCCTACGTAATATCCAAGGGGCAGCTCTGTCAGCTTCAGTTCCTTGCGAATCGTTAAGATATTCCCCCGCCCTTAAACAACGTGGCAACCACAAGCGGCTGTTTTTATACAACGGAAATCGTCATCTCTCAATTTGATTATTAACTATTTTCATAAAACAAGCCGTTAACTCTGAATGTTAGAATCGATTCGATTACTAACATGGCAATGTATCGAGTAGACCGCGTTTTTCTCCGCTGTGGTTACCGCAAGCGAATGTTTTCTTAAACAAGAAACCGACATCTCTATGTTAAATCAATTCGGTTACTTCCATACCGGGCGAGTAGACAGTGCTTTCGTCCACTATAGCTACCGCAAGCGACTGCTTTCATAAAACAAGCTGTTTTGTTTGAATATTAAAATCGATTCGATTACTAACATGGCGATGTATCGAGTATGGCGATGTATCCACTGTGGTCACTGCAAGCGACTGTTAACCGTCATCTCTAAATGTTAAATCATTATGGCGAGGTATCGAGAAGACAGTGTTTTCTCAACCGTGGCCATCGCAAGCGTCGAAACTGTTTCCCAGCGAATATTTGGTACTGACAATATGTTTTGAACATCTTATAAACCTCATAATATGCTTCGACTTTGACATTATAAAACAAGCCGCTATCTCTGAATGTTAGAATCAATTGGGATGATGACTGAATTCTAATTTTCACGTCTCGTCCTAAAATATTAAAATACCGTAGAAAAAGATGCAATCATGTGATATTAGAATGAAAATCGGCTTAGAAATACACTAGATACAAGCATTTTAAGCTGTTAATTTGGAAGGGATTAGACAGAGAGATCCGACATGAACTGTGACGTCATTGTTTAGTGCGGCCATATAAACTCTTGAGATGGAGAAAAATCTTTAATACCTTATATCTTGGTTGTTTTTATAATTATTCGAAATCCGATTCTTTTCATTTTGTTGATTATATTTTTTTTAATTCATCTAGCCTATTCGATTACTAACGCGGCGATGTATCGAGCGAACCGCGTTTTCCTCCACCGTGGCCACCGCAAGCGAGTGTTTTCACCAAATAAAAAGAGCCGCGTCACGATGATTGGTACCGATCTCGGAGTTTAATCGATCCTGTTTTTCACTCCTCGTTCGTCGTGCGCTTAGCTCGATGCGAAGTGATTTGTTTGCTCGTTGCTTTTCCTATTCGTTTTGGAAGCTGACTGATAAATTATATTGTGGGTTTCAAGTTATATATAGAGGTAGGCGGACATCTATTATTCGTTATTCCAGAGGGCCCACTCAAAGTCATACATACTCGTGTATTCGGCGCGTTGAAACGGATAGAACGCTAATGGATGAGATTTGATATTAGTAATAATCACGCTATTGCACAAAATATTGTTACATATATAGGTGGTTCATAAAATTTTTAAACTACGTGGCTTGTGGTTCTCATACATTGCTGTTGTAAGCATAGCATTTTAAGGTGCTCCCACACAGCAGTTATATAACGTTATAGAACATTGTGTAGCATGATAACATTTTATATCAGTTTGTAACATTTTTCTACAACAAGTTAAGAATGTTATATGGTATAAATGCTGGTTAAACACTGGCTCAATTCTTTATACGAGTATAACATCGCTTACAATTTATAACTTTGTTACAATTTATTTTAAAAAGTAAGACAACAAATGTTGTGCAACATTCTCTAGCGTTATATAACTGCTGTGTGGGAGCACTTTTAGACTTAGCTCTCTGCATTGAAATTTATAGGTGGCCATAGTTTAAAAAAAGATAGAGCGATGTGTTTTCGACTATGCCTCAGTAATTCCTAAATATTTGTTAATGGTATTTTAATTAGATAGTCTGTATCTCTGTTTACCTTACACCCCGTTATAGGGAATACTTTACGGGACTCAAGCCATCCTCACCAGAAAAATCTATAAAAATACTTCCCTGTACACTACCAATATTCCAATACAAATCGTGGCTTGCTAACGAGTTGTTCCCAAGCAATAAATCTTCCAGGCGCTCATTAAGATGTCCCTGAAATTCGGCCCAAAAACTGTAATGACAGTCATTAGAAGAGGCGCGGTTCGATGACGCTTTGATACATTTTAAATGACGTCTAAAAGGTTCCGATAAGAAGAAAGGTCAATGCTTCGGACAAGCTGCTCTATTTACAGAGTGAAATATAATTAGGTGTCAAATTATCAATATTTTTTTTTATGTCACCAAAGGCGGTATACGAGCGGACGAGCCACCTGATGGTAAGTGGTCATCGTCGCTCATGGACATCTGCGACATCAAGGGTACCGCTTATGCGTCACCTGCCTTGAGTTTAAGGACCCCATTTACCTTCCGCTTGAAAAATGCCATGTTGTAGCGCGTTGGAAACACCTCCGGAGGGAGCTCTTTCCACATTTTGCAAGTTCGCGAGAGAAACGAATTAATATAAATTTCCGTGAAAATAATCAAAGACTTGAATGATAATTTTCCCAATCAAAACCTACATCTACGATAGACTTTTGCGCTACAATCTATATCTTAGATTTCTGCGCTACAAGACTGTAGTATTCGAGTATTATTCCACTGCACTACGTAATTCGCAAGTGGAAGATGATGTTATTTGTCCGTCAGATGGAGGAGCGTTCCCAGTTGAACTGCTCATTGCAGCGACAAACACAATATCCTTCTTGGGAAATTATATGTTTTGATTTGAGATGTTATACTATCAGCTGGTAAAGCAATGATAGTGACACCAGCGGCCATTACGTTACTTTTCAACTCATCACAAACGCCAGATTATTACTTTCATTTCTCAAAAAATATCCTAACCTTTAGAGGGTTACTCAGTTCTAGAGTCACACAGAGTCACAGTTAAGTACTCGTACTTCTCACCGAGCAGTGGTACTTGTGTCGCTGTGTTCTGGTTTGAGGGGTATATTGTGTTAACCCTTTCACTGCCGAACACTCGGATTCGAGGGGATGCATGCGGTACCACTGGTGCCGCACACTCGGATCCGAGTGACCGTCCTGAATACTTTGTTTGGTTATTACTTGCTGGTACCTCTGGCAAACGCGCGTCATTTCGTGCGCACACATACACATGTAATGTAATTGAACTTGTAGAGACTTACAAGAAATATATTATATTTTCAATGCATATTTCACGAATACACACATATAACGTCAACATTACCAAAAAATAATAGCGCAACACCTGGCGCAATTATAATATTAAACCCTTGGTAGTGAATGACGTGTTAACAGGCAGTGAGATTACTGGGTACTGTGACTTGGCATCTGTGATACAAGTTGGCAACGTATGGGTTGTACATTTGTAATTACAGGAACCACATATATAGGCGACTGTACCCGCTTACCACGAGGTGTGAATTCAGCATGTTTACCAACGTAGTTGAATAAAAAACCTTAGTCCAGGTGTGAGATAGGCACGACTTGCGACAACTTTCTTGAAAGATTACGAGGTCGTGACACTGAATTTTGTCTTGGACGTGACGTGATTCGAGACCTAATTATGTTCGCGAAGGCGCTTTAACTTTCGATTGTGACAAGTAGCTTGGGATTCTAGTAGTTATCTTAAAGATTTGCACGAATCTTTATAATTCAAAGCAAAATTCATAATTCTTTGTAAAACTAAAAGGTGCAAAGTACAATAGGCTACACTTTATACTTTGCCCTTTGGATCACACTTACGTGACTCGTAACAGTGTCAGTTTTTGTAGAGCCGGCGTAAAACTTGACGTGCTGTCAATTGTACATTGTTAAGGTTCATCGTATATAACGGGGAATTGTCCAACTCATTGTAATAATATTACATTACTGAGAGATGACCTCTTAAGAAACGTTATGATCGCTAGGCCATCGGCCTGAAGAGTCCCTGCTTACTTATCATTGTTGCTTAAAACATTATTAGAACCATAATGTGAGCGGAAAATCGCTATCTGAATGAATAAATGAATGAAAAGTTTACATTACGATATGAGTGCGTTATGGTGATTATAACTCACGAGAGGGAACTTTGAGGCGTAATAGAGCAGAGTGTTTATTTTGTTTGTGTTTATTTAGTTATGCTCTCCGACTACTGCTACATCTTCCAAAGCATTAAAGCTCTTGCTAAACCACAGCAGTCAGAGCACGGAACGCCAAGAAATCTGTGATAAAACTTGTCCCTTGACGAGTGTCAAGAAATTTTGATCACGTCAGTCACACTAAATACGCGCCTCCGTGCTACTCTTTAAGACTTAGAAATAGTGAGAGCTGGGATCGAGGCGGCGCCGGCGCCATCATCGAGCTACTAGATGGTGCTATCCCAATACAATTCGATGCGTGCAAATGAGCAAAACATTAAAACTTCCAATAACTTTTGGACTGGAAGTTATATTTCAGAACTACTTAAATCACACTATTCGAAATAAGGAAAACACCGTATCATATTCGTGTCCCTATGTTTATAGCATCCGATGAGTAAGAAACGAATAGGCAAGACACCGAAGAAATTTTTGGAGAGATTATTTTTCCACTGAGAATATCAAAGCGAATATTTACTGCAGCAGGCGTAGCACAGGCTGCCACAACTGGACTCGAGTCACGCATTGTCTCACAATTTCAGTGACATAATCTCTATGTCTTAAAGAGTAGCACGGTGGCGCGTATTTAGTGTGACTGGCGTGATAAATTTTCTTGACGCTCGTCAAGGAACACGTGTGGCTGAGTTTTATCACAAATTTCTTGGCGTGCCTGTGCGCCGACTGCTGTGGTTGTAGCAAGGGCTTTAATACATTAGAAGATGTAGCAGCAGTCGGAAAGCAAAAAAAATGTGATAAAACTCAGTCACACGTGTCCTTTGACGAGCGTCAAGAAAATTTATCACGTCAGTAACACTAAATACGCGCCACCGTGCTTCTCTTTAAGACATAGAGATTATGTCACTTAAATTTTGAGATAATACGTGACTCGACTCCAGTCTTGGCAGCCCGTGCTACGTCTGCAGGTTACACGTAGGAGTTTGATGGTTTCCAAATTGAACATATCCCTAGTTTTATTAAAACTATATTTAACTTACAGCAATGCGTTAAATATTTAAAAATGATATGAAAATATTTACTTTTGTATATCTTATCTATTATTGTAAGAATTAACTATTAACTCAATCTATTAAGTGGAATAGTAACACACAGATTGTTCTAAATTATTATGTGTAGTGTGGACATCCGTTAAGAATGGATTTTGAAAAAATCATCCCCAAAGGGAATGAAATTAAGGATTAAATTATGTATGGAACGTCTTTATTTTTTAAACTTTGTACTTTATCTGACTTTATCTAATTAGTAATCAATGAGATGAATCCTCGCCAAAGAACACCGATTCATCCGAATGATGCTATTGAGATTCAAAAACACCCGAATTTCAATAGAGATAATAGTTGGAGTACTCCAACTGCCCCACATTCACGATCTATCCCAACGCTACTTCGCTAGCGCCACCGTCCACCCTAACTCCTTTGTTAGACAGACGGCCGACTACACCCCCTTACGTAGTGTAGCGGTCAAAAATTGTCGACCGAGGAACATCAACCTCGATCCCCCCGACCCGATCACACGAGCGAACGACTTTCTCCCTCCGCCTTCCAACTTACTATCAAACACTGCACATTCACGCAGTACGCACACCGCACTCGTAGAACAAGAGTGCGAAGGCCCGGTCTACACAGTGTGCGATATACCAGGTACAGGTATGTGCCTGGTCACTTCTCCTCACCCTCCACTACACGGCGAACTTGAGCGTCCGAGCCTTAGAGGCGCTCGCTCGCGTTGCAGCCGCTCCCCGCACCGGCTATAACCGCCTGGTGACTCTTCTCAGAGAGCGGGACATCCCCGTGGTGATGCCTCTCTGAGCTAGAAATCCACCAGGTTAGGTAAGCCAAACGAGGCTTGAGGACCCACCAAAGTTCTCGCCTTCTTATAAATAATCAAGGTGAAGCTGTAACAACCATCTGCGGCTAACATCATAGGTCCTTCAAAAAAAATACTCCAACTGCTTGGAACCCTATCATGAAACGGACCACATAAATATGAATAACGCAGCGATCTAGGTGCCTCCTAGATCGCGGCGTCATTCCTCTCGCAGAATAATGCATGCATAATGAGGAATTCTCCGAATATCGGAAGAAGGGGTACGCCATGGATTAAGAGTCTGTGCAGTAAATAAAAGAAACGTAATTTTGACACGTTTTTACAATATGCTATAATTTTGAAACAAGTATCTGTCAAAACGCGTAAAACGAAACGGCAATCCGCCATTTTGAATGTAGTTTTGTCATTTTTGATAGCGTTAAAAAAAACGTTTTGGTTGCTTTCCAGTATACGTGAATGTGGAACACAATGTTGTTTTTATAAATTTTCAACGACTTGGCTACGTTTTTGAAAACCAATCGGATTGCTTTCCTCTACGACCTTCACAACTCGCAACAAAAGCGACTTATTTGCTAATTTTACCCGAAGTTTTTATTGCCTTTCACAATAAGCTTCTAAGCATCAAGAGACTTAATACCAGTGTCGTTTCCTCATCAAATGCTAATCTAACTTTTTATTAATTTATTTTCATATTGATCTTGAAAAATATATATTTTTGATCTGCCAAACTGTGAAATAGTTTGTCGGCAGCAAAAAACTAAATCATAGTTTCGTTGGTGTGCGAACTTTGTAGACGTGAATAAAAATAAGTCAAAACAAAGCCCTTCCTAGTAATTCGACGGATCTTCCCGGTAAAGATCCTCTTTCTTTTTGTTATTAGACCGAGTTCGCCTGCTGATTTAGATTCACTGTTATCAAACGTACAAGCTATGTAAAAGTTTTTAAAAAATAGTCACCTACTATTTTCGGATTGGAAATGCTTTGAATTTTTGTTACTTTAAATTTTAATTGATATAATTAAAATTTAAAGTAAGCCTTATCAAAGTAAAACGGCCAAGACTTTTCGGATGGCAAAACGCTGTTAATATTTTGCATTAAATCTACTTATTCAATGCTAAATTAAATTATTATATAACGGGAGATCTGAATTGAGATAATACAATGTTGTATGCCGAAACTCCAACAAAAATCTAGTAACATCGCGGGACGTTACTAGTATATTAAATACAACGTCCGAATCACGACCTTCACTTATTGAAACATCCATCCATACATACATTTCTAATGTAGCTCAGCTACAAAAAAACCCTTTGAGAACCTATGATATAGTCTTTCAGAATAATGTGCGTTACAGGGCTATGTTGAAAAGAAAAAGGTAATTTTTCAGCTGTCATACCCTCGTCTTGATTGTTTCCGGGCAAGTAAATCTTTTATAAGTATATCGTGAAATAACTAATGAAGCGGAAAGGGGTATTAATAGAGCTGGATCTTATTTTTTGCTTTCACTCGCAAATAATTAGCGTGCTCCTTGACGGTGATAATTTTGAATTTCGTTGAGGAAAATGGCTCAGTAATTTGATGATAAGTTTATGAATCTAGTATTATACGTAATTCTATTTGAATATTTTTGAAACGAGAAACTATAAAAATCGGCCAAGCGCGAGTCGGACTCGCCCATGAAAATTTCCGTAGGATTTATGACGTATTAAAAAACGACTTACTAGATCTCGTTCAAAACAATTTTCGGTGGAAGTATGCATGGTAATATATTAGGTTGGGGAAAAAGTCTTTTCGCATTATAGTATGTATAAACTTGTAATAAAATCTCTTTGGCTATACTATTTGTATCTGGCTGGTTTTGGTATCATTGAAAGTTTAAATTTTAAAGAACATAATTCCAAATTCAAATTAGGAAAATGTGTGATTTTCATTTGTTTTTCGTACCGCCAAGATGAGTGAATCTAATGAAGAAATTCGATACATTTTAAAATTTTACTACAAAAAAGGTAAAAATGCAACGCAAGCCACGAAAAAAATTTGCGATGTTTATGGACCTAGTGCAGTGTCTGTGAGAGTAGCACAAATTTGGTTTAAGCGTTTTCAATCCGGAAATTTTGATGTCAAAGATGCACGTCGCTCTGGTTGCCCTATTACAGATAAAAATGGATGCCATTTTTGAAAAAGTGGAGCAAGATCGGCATGTCAGTAGTTACGACGTAGCTGAAGAACTGGGAATTGACCACAAAACAGTTTTGGCGCATTTGAAAAAAACTGGGTACACAAAAAAGCTCGACATTTGGGTACCTCACGAGCTCACTGAAAGAAACCTAATGAACCGTGTACTCATTTGTGATTCTTTATTACGACGTAATGAAACCGAACCATTTTTGAAGAAGCTGATAACTGGTGATGAAAAGTGGATCACGTACGACAAGAACGTGCGAAAAAGGTCGTGGTCAAAGGCCGGTCAGGCTTCACAGACTGTGGCGAAACCCGGGTTAACTCGCAACAAGGTGATGCTGTGTGTGTGGTGGGATTGGAAGGGCATTATTCATTATGAGCTGTTACCACCAGGCAGGACCATCGATTCTGAACTCTACTGCGAACAACTGATGAGATTAAAGCAAGAAGTTGAAAGAAAGCGGCCGGAATTAATCAACAGAAGGGGTGTGGTTTTTCATCATGATAACGCTAGACCTCACACATCTTTAGCCACTCAGCAAAAATTAAGATAGTTTGGCTGGGAGGTGTTAATGCATCCGCCGTATAGTCCTGACCTTGCACCTTCAGATTTCCACCTGTTTCGGTCTCTTCAGAATTCTTTAGGCAGTGTCAGGTTAACATCACGAGAGGACTGCCAAAACCACTTGTCGCGGTATTTTGACCAGAAGTCCCAAAATTTCTATAGCAATGGGATCATGTCCCTACCTACAAGATGGCAAAAAGTTATCGAACAAAATGGTACCTACATACTTTAGTTAAATGTAAATAAACTATATTAAAAAATGTTTTGAATTTTCTTAAAAAATGCGAAGAAACTTTTTCCCCAACCTAATACATCATATATTTTTTTTAGTTTTATCATTCTCTTATTTTAGAAGTTGCAGGGGGGGGGGGGACGACACACACATTTTACCACTTTGGACGTGTCTCTCGCGCAAACTATTCAGTTTAGAAAAAAATTATATTAGAAACCTCAATATGATTTTTGAAGACCTATCCATAGAACCACACGTATGGGTTTGATAAAAAAAAATTTTTGAGTTTCAGTTCTATGTACCCCCAAAAGTTATTGTTTTTTTCTATTTTTGTGTGAAAATCTTAATGCGGTTCACAGAATACATCTACTTACCAAGTTTCAACAGTATAGTTTCGGAGAAAAGTGGCTGTGACATACGGACGGACAGACAGACAGACAAGCATGACGAATGTATAATGGTTCCGTTTTATGCCATTTGGCTACGGAATCCTAATAAGACACTTAAAATGCAAGCCTAGTACCTGTCAAATCAAATACAAATATCTGTCAAAATGGGTAAAACGAAACCACAGAACGACCACTCACCTGCAATCGTTTCAAATACCTCACCCCACCCCGCACTTCGTTGTAGACATCACTGACACATAAACAAGGGTGCGCACGATCGCTCGGGCATGGCGACAATTCACGTTCACCGAATAGACGCGTCGGTGGCACTGTGGTTTCGGCACTTGCCTTCCAATCGGGGGGTCGAGGTTCGAGACCCGCCATGTACCAATGTGTTTTTAGTTTCGAATTTCATATGTACATTTGTCTGACGCTCCTACGGTGAAGGAAAACATCGTGAGGCAACCTGCATACATCTGCGAAGAAATTCAATGATGTATGTGAAGTCTACCAATCCGCACTGGGCCAGCGTGGTTGACTAAGGCCTAATCACCCTAACATAGGGTAGGCTCGAACCCCTCGGTGGGGACGTATATGAGCTGTGATGATGATGATGATGATGAATAGACGCGAGCGCCGGCCGATAACACAGATAGCGCTATGCGGATAAAACAGAAGGCAGTCGCTGCACTTCTCACGTCATTCCGAATGATAACAACGCATTGATTTGCGAACGTTGTATGGAGTGCCCGGGGTGTGACGAAATGGTAATCGGTGTGCGGAGTGCGAGTTTTATCGAGCTTTACTCGATCATACGCATCGAACGCGTTAAGGCGAATTTGTATGGAATTAGAGCAGCGTCATCTAGTAGCTGCTATAGAATGAGACAGCTTCAACAAGTGACTACTAGATGGCGCGTTAACGCTTTTGATGCGTACGTTCGAGTAGAGCTCGATAGAATTCGCACTAGGCACACGGTAATATTACCTGCTATGTACGCGTCCGGCAGGCTTATTACCGATCTTTGAAGACAGTAGCAATTGCTGCGACTGTACTATTATTAAAAATTTATATTACGGAACCATTGATTTACTACCAAACGTAGATAGAGCACTTCATACAAAAACGCGCTTGAAATCTGTCACCTAATCGACTATACATTTGTACGCTGTTAAATAGGTAGTTGAATATACACGGTTATTTTTTTATCATACTGGAAAATTTTAGAGGCAGCTCGGTAGACGCTAGACGACTCATATCAATAAAAAAAACATGTGGTTATATTTTTTAAATTTTATCCACCAATAATATTAAATTATAGACATTGTTCTTTTATTTATTTATTTATTTATGGATGGCCCGGCAAATGACCTCCTCCCGCCTGATGTTAAGCGGTGAAAGAGGCCCAAATGAGTTGACAGATAGAGTAGGGACGACATCCACTCTCCTACCTGCCCGCCCCTTGCCGGCCCAAAAGATGCTTTTTCACGCCTCTTTTGAAGGAACCCATGTTGTAGGATGGAGGAAACACGTGCGCAGGTAGAGAATTCCAAGTGTGGGATGAACGACAGAAGAAGGAATCTTGGAATTTCTTGGTACGGTGTGAAAAGGAGGACACAGTGTACGGATGACTCCGAAGGCCCTTACGCGTGTTTCTGTTAAGGAATGGAGAGGGAGGGATAAGGTTAAAGAGCTCCTCAGAGCATTCCCCATGGAACATTCGGTAAAAGGCGCTAAGAGAGGCGATGTCACGACGAAGTTGTAGAGGCTCGAGGGTGTTAGTTGCCTCTACATCGCCAATTATGCGAATAGCGCGACGCTGCAATCTGTCCAGAGCATCGATGTTCTTGTTTACTACAAGATAAGGTAAGATTATGAATGAATAAAGCATTTACTACTACGGGCTTAGGAAAATGCGGCAACGTCGCATTATTAATTCAAGCAAGATCAATCTACAACTCGTTTGAAATAAGAGTTATTATTGCACTAGACACTACAATAGTGAAAGACAGAGACAGTCGGCGCCGACGGCGGCGTTTTGTTGTTTGCTGTCGCTTGTCGGCACGAGCCGGCCGGCTTTAGTTCGCTTTTGACCCCGGGGCGTGTGAACGTATTGCGATGTCGCGCCCGCGCCTGACGCGCGGCAATCGGGCGCATTCGGAATTTTAGTTTCAAGTTAACACATCTAGCGAATACACAGACCTTACTCCGGTAGATTGTAGACTTTTACTTGTGAAGTGAAATTAAGTGTTTGGTGTAAGAAAGTGAACCCACAAACGTAAGACTTGGAAGCGAAAACTGCATTTCGAGACGTTAAACACTAACCAAAGTGATATGTTGTTGTGGTCATGTATAGTTTTAAACGTGCACGACTATGTATGAGTTAGAGGACTTCCTTTAAATTTAGAACTCTTTTGTTATTAGAACTAAAGTTGATTTAAATTGTTTCCTAGGTAGGTAAGTATTTAAAGTTGATTCCAATTTTTTAACTACGCCAAAACAACCTACCATAACCGTAATACCTACTTAGTACTATTTGTTTTCTTTAAAAACTTTGTTTTGTTTGCCGGTCCTAAGCCCGCAAAGTAGGAAGGTGAAATTGTGATCAACTCAGTGATGACTTTGAATCGGCGACGTTGTTGCCAGTTCGCGTTCATTCAATGTTTTGCCTACAACTTCACTCAGTGTCCATACCAGTGCAGTATTTTTTGGATATTTTAGATAATAAATATCTAATTAAACAGGTGAGTAAATTTTATTATTAATGGTTAAATAATTCTTCTACCGTGTCCTGAAGCCACCCTTAAAATAACCAGGGTGATAAAAAAATAACCGTGTATACACCCGAATTCAAATTACCATAAAGAAAGTACCGTATTTATCGAATTCAACCTTATTCTTTATTATTACGGCAACTATTTGAAGTACAACCGTGTGCAGTTACATCATTTCATACCTAGCCACATTAAACTTGACGTTTTAGTAATTGCTACAAGAAAATATCAACTTTATACTCTCAAACATAATGCTCAAAATTGCTTATCGCGTTGTCGCTCCAACGACGCATGGAAAAGAACTGCACGAGGCCCGATTGGGCAGTTCTTCACCGGCCCACTTTTCGAACGTTCATGCGTTATCTATGTTTGGTAGTAAATCAATGTACGGAACGTTTACGATCGCGCCACGACAGCAATATCGCAACCGCAACCAGTAGCGATCGCGTTGCTATTGTACAATAAGTATGCGATTCAACTAAGAATAGGACCGACCTGGCGCCATATTGTGACGTCATAGCTGTCAATTCAAACCGGTTAGGTAGGGTGAGCAAAAAAAAGGTTTTCTTTAATAAAATTTATTTACTGAGATTGAGTGAGTAAAACGCATTTAAATATTTTTTTACTAAGATTGAGAGAAATAAAAACATCAAAATTTTTATAATATTTATTTATTAAGACTGAGTGAGAAAAAACATTAATCAGAATCAATGGAAGTAAAAAAATAAAAAAGGTCAGGGTATGGTTTAAAAATAACGAATTATGACTAGATAATTAAATTAATAATAAAAATAAAAAAATATTTAAGACATATTTTCAAACAATTTAAGATATATTTTCCTTGTTGAGAATATGACTTTTTTTACAGGCCGTACTTTTTAAGCGAAATTTGACAGATGGAGGTCATTAGCTTTCCTATTCTTATTTGAATCACATTGTAGAAACTGGATGCTTTTTTCGGTAATAAGCCTGCCGGCTTACAGTAAAATTAATATCATCATCATCATCACAGCCCATATACGTCCCCACCGAGGGGCTCGAGCCTACCCTATATTAGGGTGATTAGGCCTTAGTCAACCACGCTGGCCCAGTGCGGATTGGTCGACCTCACATACATCATTGAATTTCTTCGCAGATGTATGCAGGTTGCCTCACGATGTTTTCCTTCACCGTAGGAGCGTCAGACAAATGTACATATGAAATTCGAAACGAAGAACACATTGGTACATGGCGGGTCTCGAACCCCGACCCCCCGATTGGAAGGCAAGTGCCGAGTCCACTGCGCCACCGACGCTCTTCGAAAACTTTACTTAGTCAAGATTTACACTTACGAAAACCGCAAACTCTTGACTATACCAAGCTGGTAGCGAACCTTTTTATATTATTATAGAATATGTATTTTTGTATTTTTCTTATTCTATTTTTTCAAGCGACATTTGACAGATGGAGGTCATTAGCTTTCCTATTCTTATTTGAATCACATTGTAGAAACTGGATGCTTTTTTCGGTAATAAGCCTGCCGGCTTACAGTAAATTTAATATAATCCGCTAAAATCTATAAGTTTCGCCCAGTGCTTACCCATGGTACCATTGATACTACGGTAGTACTCTCCATGGCAAAAGTCCGAAAAGTTCTGAAATTACCATTTAATTTGGAACTTTACTATCATTCATTCGGTAAATCTTCGCTTCAACTGATACACCTATTACTTCGCACGTTACGTTGACCAGACGAGTTAGTAAACCTCGAAGGGAAGTATGTTAAGTTTCTATACAGACAAATTAATAAGTCTTACACATATCTTAACTCATGCCATTTATACCAAGAATGTCAGGTAGAAGCATATTGAATTTGGAAAACCAAGCTTGGAATTTGAAACCATGTAATCTTTTAAAAACGTAAAAAACGCGGGAAGTGAGATAATATTACTATGGGGACCGCTGTCATCAAATTCTCATGCAACCTTATACAATATTCACTAGAAAACATTCCGTTTGATTTGCCGTATTTCTTTGAGTAAATTTTAGCCAAACTAGTCTTAGCGAAACACGTGTACACTGAACACAGAATAAGATAGCATATCATAACACACACGGAATATGACAGCAAAATTATAAATAAGATAGCATTTACTTTGATTCGGGGACAAAGCACAAGCTCAGTTCGAGTAATAGTCGCTAAGGATGAATCGTTTTGGCCTATGACAAACTAGACTGGCCCAAAAACTTACAGTTACATATAATATACAAGCTTTTGCCCGCGGCTACGCTCGCGTTAAATTCGGGGTAACACCGAAGATTTCAAAAAAAAATAAGGCAGGTCTTTTTCGTTGGTAACAAAGAGTCTGTGTACCGATTTTTAGCTTCCTACCTTGCAAAAACTGCAAAAAGTCCCATATAAAATTTTACCCCCTCTTTTAAGGGGTTGAGGGCAGATTTCCAAAAAAAAAGATGCACGATTTTTTGTTAGTCACAAATAGTTTGCATACCAATTTTTAGCTTTCTACCTTGAAAATTGCGGAATGCTCCATACAAACTTCCACCCCCCCTTTTAGGGAAGTGGGGGGTTAGAAAGAGACAAAAAGTAGCCTATGTCACTCTCCAACTATCTCCACTTAAAAAATCACTTCAATCCGTCGCTCCGTTTTGCCGTGAAAGACGGACAAACAAACACACACACACACTTTCCCATTTATAATATTAGTATGGATTATACCAGTTACATATATAAAATTGTCATCATTACGCCATCCCGAGGCCCAATAAATAAATAAATATAAAGTAAAATAAATAAATATAGCGTCACGCATTCAAATAAAAATAAGACTTGCTAAATTGGTTTTTCCATCGTCTTACTACGGTCTAAGACCAATTGACTCTATCATCGATAGAAATTTAAACAATATTATATTATCAGTCATGTAAAAAAAACATCGTTAAATTCATACAGCAACAACAAAAGGAAACACCATCCCTTTCGTGCGCCGAGAAAGCACACCGGTACTAATAGTTCTCCAACCGCAGAGCGGTATTCACTAAGGATTAGCTCCAACCTTTATCCGTGCAAGCGAAATGTAGATTACAGACGATTTTCCTGCAGCAAGGCTATTTCGAGACATTCGATTTCAATTTTGGTATCGATCCGGCTCAAAACTTAAGCCCTTCGGGTGTAATTACACTGTTAATGGTCGCGTGATTCACAAGTGGAAATGTATGTGGATACGAGTAGAGCTCTGTTTTTGCGATAAATGTAATGTAAGCTATAGAAAGAGAATAGTCATATAATTGATTGACGAACATGTTAGTAAATCGTGTCATACCGAAGGACGTAGAATATTAAGTTCGCCCGAGTTCATGATTTATATTATTATGTATGTATGAATAAATAAATGGTGTAGGTTTGTGTTTTTGATGGATAACATTCCGTTTGATTTGCCGTATTTCTTTGAGTAAATTTTAGCCAAACTAGTCTTAGCGAAACACGTGTACACTGAACACAGAATAAGATAGCATATCATAACACACACGGAATATGACAGCAAAATTATAAATAAGATAGCATTTACTTTGATTCGGGGACAAAGCACAAGCTCAGTTCGAGTAATAGTCGCTAAGGATGAATCGTTTTGGCCTATGACAAACTAGACTGGCCCAAAAACTTACAGTTACATATAATATACAAGCTTTTGCCCGCGGCTACGCTCGCGTTAAATTCGGGGTAACACCGAAGATTTCAAAAAAAAATAAGGCAGGTCTTTTTCGTTGGTAACAAAGAGTCTGTGTACCGATTTTTAGCTTCCTACCTTGCAAAAACTGCAAAAAGTCCCATATAAAATTTTACCCCCTCTTTTAAGGGGTTGAGGGCAGATTTCCAAAAAAAAAGATGCACGATTTTTTGTTAGTCACAAATAGTTTGCATACCAATTTTTAGCTTTCTACCTTGAAAATTGCGGAATGCTCCATACAAACTTCCACCCCCCCTTTTAGGGAAGTGGGGGGTTAGAAAGAGACAAAAAGTAGCCTATGTCACTCTCCAACTATCTCCACTTAAAAAATCACTTCAATCCGTCGCTCCGTTTTGCCGTGAAAGACGGACAAACAAACACACACACACACTTTCCCATTTATAATATTAGTATGGATTATACCAGTTACATATATAAAATTGTCATCATTACGCCATCCCGAGGCCCAATAAATAAATAAATATAAAGTAAAATAAATAAATATAGCGTCACGCATTCAAATAAAAATAAGACTTGCTAAATTGGTTTTTCCATCGTCTTACTACGGTCTAAGACCAATTGACTCTATCATCGATAGAAATTTAAACAATATTATATTATCAGTCATGTAAAAAAAACATCGTTAAATTCATACAGCAACAACAAAAGGAAACACCATCCCTTTCGTGCGCCGAGAAAGCACACCGGTACTAATAGTTCTCCAACCGCAGAGCGGTATTCACTAAGGATTAGCTCCAACCTTTATCCGTGCAAGCGAAATGTAGATTACAGACGATTTTCCTGCAGCAAGGCTATTTCGAGACATTCGATTTCAATTTTGGTATCGATCCGGCTCAAAACTTAAGCCCTTCGGGTGTAATTACACTGTTAATGGTCGCGTGATTCACAAGTGGAAATGTATGTGGATACGAGTAGAGCTCTGTTTTTGCGATAAATGTAATGTAAGCTATAGAAAGAGAATAGTCATATAATTGATTGACGAACATGTTAGTAAATCGTGTCATACCGAAGGACGTAGAATATTAAGTTCGCCCGAGTTCATGATTTATATTATTATGTATGTATGAATAAATAAATGGTGTAGGTTTGTGTTTTTGATGGATAACTACATTCAAAATAGACCACTTGCTAGCAGATGAAAATGGATTCATGCAATTAATAAGGCTCCTTAATCTACATTAATATATTAGGAATAACTAATATTATAAACCTGAAGAGTTTGTTTGATAGTTTGTTTGTTTGAACGCGCTATTATCAGGAACTACTGAATTAAATTAAAAAATTCTTTTTGTGTTGGATAGTCCATTTATCGAGGAAGACTATAGGGTATATAGTATCACGCTACGACTAATAGGAACTGAGCAGCAATGAAAAATGTTGCAAAAACTGGAAAAAATATATATGGTGAAACCTAGTTCGCGGGCACAGCTAGTTAGGAATAAAGCTGAAATTTCTTTGCTTAGATGAACGCCAATCTCAGGAATTATTGTTGCGAATTGAAAAATATTTTAGTAATAGACAGCACATTTATCGGGGAAGGCTATAGGCTATATAACATCATGCTACGACCAAGATCAATCTCATGCAAACAAAGATGCTATCACAACTAGTAAATATTATAACAGCTTTAATGGTAACTTCCGAGCTAGGCGATTTGTCTGATGGTCCCTATCATTCATCTTCGTTCTTCAACCTGCTTTATTCGCAGAATACCAGAAAACCAGGTTCTCAAAAACCAGGGTGGTGATTTCGTAACTCATCGATTGATCTCTGAAAATCAATGTATTACTATGTTTGTTTGTCCTCAATGCGTTCCGGAAACCATTCATCAGATTGTAATGAAGCTTTGGTAGGGTGTTATGGGGACACCCGTGAGGGTTCCTAGCAAAAAAAAAAAGGATTTACGTGTTATTGCAACGCATGCCGGGTACAGGGTTAGCTATAAGTATTGGTTGATTTATTCAACAAATATACCAAGACCACTCGGACGATAACATTACAAAATGTTAAACATATTTTAATCAAACGGAATTATCAAATCTATACGATAGCCGATTACCGATGAGTTACAAAATCACCCACCAGATCCCATATACGAGTATGCCCCATTGCCAAGCACGGATCTCTCTTTAAATAAGAAGAAATTGGCCAGTGTATTTTTTGGACGGGTTCATCATATGTTTTATTTCGTGTTTTCTATCGCTTCACAAGTATGAGAAGAGGGGTAAGCGGTAAAATCCCTTGGTCGGCTCATACGACATCCACGTAAAGAAAGGGAGCGGCGACATATTACTATCATTATACATTAAACATTTAAATCAGATACTTGATTTCAAAATTACTATTTAAAACTATATTTTTATTAAAGTTGAGTTATTGTAAAAACCCCAAGTGTCTTTAAAGCTCTACGGTTTCAAGCAGTCTCAGAACAATAAGTGCTTAGTTCTTGTACTTAGCAAGAAGCTGACAAGTTATACCACAGCTCATAAATGTCCCTATCGATGTCCTCGAGCCTACCCTAAGTTAGGGTGTTTAGGCCTTTTTTTATGGAGGGAAGATACATTTTTTCCGGTATTCAACAAGGGACTTGAGCTGACTAGGCCATCCCAAGGATATGCCGGACTCGGGTAGAAGACCCAATACCTGCTAAAAACCCTCCAGATTCTTCTACCTCCGTAGAGACACAATCGGGATCGGCGTTAGCCATTCCCCGATTGTGCCCCCTGGAGGGTTGCCTGGCGCACGCACCTCTACGGGGGGGTCGACAAGTATCTTGAGAAATTCGACCCCCCAGGCTGCCAAGCTAGGCGTGAAAAGTGTCTCTCGACCGGTAGTCAGCCGGCCGAGCCGTTTCAGTCCTCAGCTTGCTAGGGGAGCTGGTGGCGCGCGTCCAGGAACGCACGCCTTCTCCTCCCCAACTGCCTGCGCCGGAGTGGTGCGGTGAGAGGGTCATCCTCTCGCACCCGCTCCGCAGCCTCCTTCTGCGAGATAACATCCTCACAGAAGGAGGCGACAACCTCCCACGCCGCCGCGCTGGTCAGCATCTCCCGTGCGACGCTTACCAGCGCGACGGGCGTACTCCTACTTAGGCCCAGCGCGAGGGCTAATTTATGGCGCTGGGGTCGCCAGGCCGGGCACTCCGAGAGGGTGTGCCCGGCCGTGTCGTCGGGAGCGCCGCAATGGTGTCACTGCGGCGTCTGCTCCCTCCGTGCGACATGATGCAGGTAATGGCCGAAGCAGCCGTGCCCGGTCATCATCTGCACCATCCGGTAGGTGAGCTGCCTCACCGGCGTCCAACCCACTCCTCCAAAGGGTGTTTAGGCCTATGTCAACCACGCTGGCCCAGTGCGAATTTTTCGACTTCACATACACCTTTGAATTTCTTTGCAAATGCATGCAGGTTGCCTCACGATGTTTTTTTTCACCGTAGGAGCGTCGGATAAATGAACATTTGAAATTCGAAAAACGAAAAACACATTGATACATGGCTGTATCGAACTCCGTACCTCCCTATTAGAAGGCCAGTGCAGAGTCCACAGCGCCACCGACACCAAGTTACCGAGGGCTAAGTAAATAATTACGTATTTACGCAAGTATTCGTTTTGCGAAAGAGATTATTTTGATACAAAGAAAATATTTCTGTTTTCAAAGCAAAATGAGAACAGGACAAAATTATTTCGCTTCCAGTTTACAAGCATATACAAAATCCTAATGCAATTTCAGCGTAAGCAGTACTTGGGTTAAATAAGATTCTTATCAGTAGACTAGGAGTATCTCTAGCGAAGTTCTTGCGACTTTATGCATGAATACGGACATGTTGCCAGGTCGAATGTTTCTGCCTTGGCCTACAGAATTACTCACGTTTGGGCCCGCCTGACGGTGGATGTTCATTAAGATAATTCCTTAATTACGGGTCTGAGTAATTAAAATATTATTGAGCAATGTTGATCCAGTTTTAGGTACAACACAACTAACTTAATTATGAATCTCTAGAGCGAACCACTTAGTCTAGATATAACCATTACTTAAAAGGACCAAGTTAAGAGTATTTCTGCAGGAATCGTGTTCTACCAAAGTTTTACACATTTTAAATAGAATTGTATCGCGTCTATATTGCGGTAAACAAGAACAATATTCCATTTGTTCTTGTTTACCGCGATATAGACCTGATTATTAGTAAAAATATGTTATCAGATACTAGATTAACGCCGGCGGTTTTGCCCACGTCTACGCGTTTTTGACGATTTGATTTTTCCCCTCGTTCTGAGATATAATCACCCTAACATAGGGTAGGCTCGAACCCCTCGGTGGGGGACGTATATGAGCTGTGATGATGATGATGAGATATAACATTTATTTTCTTTAGAATATGTTCAATGTTCTACTTATCTTGCGCTTTCTCGAATATCTCACGAGAGCCACATGTATTATAGGTGACTGTTACCACTTACCATCAGGTGGGCAGTTTGCTTGTTTGCCAACTTTCTGCAATAAAAAAAAATATATATATATACACAAATAGTTTGTATGTACAGAGTTTAATCACACTATTTACAAACACGACTTAATTCAGACGGAAGCAAATTACTAACAACTAAAAAAATCGTAGTTACAAAAGCATCAGTAATACTAATGTTCTATGTAAAAATTTTCACTTATCAGATGTCATTTTTTTTATAACTATTTGGTGACCAAAGGGCCAATTCTTCTAATAAACCACAGCCGAAACGAAGCCGTACCGTTGCTTTTGACCAATCGGAACGCTACATTATTACGTCATCGATCATTCTGCACTCCGATTGGTCGATCTAATGATGAGTATCATACAAACGACCGCCCCATTTTTACCCCTTTACGTAGGCGAGTTCCACTCGCAATTTCTATTGTGCAATGTAATCAGAAGCCTTAAGGCGCATAGTAAGGTCAATCATAAAAATTCACTGCAGAAAAAACCGGTTCTCTTCATAAATATTGAATAAAAAAATCTTTAATAAAGATATGTTATTATTCAACGCATTCTTTAGAGGATGGTCTTTTTAATTTTTTGATAATTTAATTAAAACTTGGTTAAAATGTGACCCAAATATGCCTCGATTTTAATACTTTAAACCTAATCGCGTCGTAAATATTAGGTTAAATCATTATACTTTCGATTTCAATAAATAAAGTGAACAATATTCTAGCGGATGGTCTTTTTAGATTTTTCTTATTCGCCTTTATTAATTTTTTATTGAAATAATTCATCTTACGTGTAAAGGTTTGTTAAATATTCCCCTCTTCTCTTACTCACTCACTCACTCCTATGTAATCAGTGCGGGACGATCGACGCAAGGTCATTGGGACCACTATGCGCCTTAATTACCAACACTGTAATAAGAACTTGAAACTTCAAAAATGGAGACCCCAAAAAACCCCAAAAGAATGTTATGCTAAAATGTTGCAACAGAGAATTTGTCAATGTTATCTATAGCCTACGTGTCAATTTTCATTAAAATTACGAAGTTCCATTTAAACTTTCACAATCCATCATTACACCTTTATTTGGAGGGATTCCCAAAAATAGTACCACCATTACTACCTTTAAAAACATCCATTCCCATTTACACCTCACGAAAAAGGTGCTTCCAAATATACAATTCAGACATTAACCAATTTTCATATATCTTTTTCCTTCCCCATTCACAAGTCTACTCCCCATTTGACTACTTTATAGGAGAACTCTCCGAAAATCATTTCATAATTGACATCTCCACATTATAATGTACCTTTTTTATTAAATATCGTCTTTGTAGATCAAGTTGTTTTTGAGATTTCCTGATTAGTCTGTGAATGAATGCTCTCCTTTGCTTTTTTTATAAATCTTATTATCATGACACCAAAACCAAGGACGTGAACCCATAAAAATGCAAATTTAATTGTTGAACAGATATTCTCATTGCATGACAAATCAAAGTTTCGCTTTGAACGCTTACGGAGCAAGATAAGACTTTAGTTTCGGAGATTATTCCGGGCGACAGTTATAAAGGTTGCGCCAACTTTGAACCTTCGTTACCCTGTCAGATGTGCGGAACCTTGTTTGTTGACATCCACGTTTCATTTAAGCTTCGAGATATCCAGGACAGATGTCCTGGTTGCGTTTTGTCCGTTTAAAACTAATGCTTATTATAGAAATAGCGTGGAAGGTACCAGCTTAGCATAGTCAACACTTATGTTTGCAGTTTTCGTAAGTGTAAATCTTAACATGTTGTCCACTGTCCACAATTTTGAACCACATGGATACCAACAAAAGCATACTCGTATATGCTTTTGTTGATACTCATGTGGCTTAAAAAATCTGATGTACATTGGATAACATGTCAAGATACGGTTCGCCTGATGTTCAACTGTTACTACAATACGAACGCTTGCGAAAAGGAACACTTTCTTCCTTTATATGTCTGTGCTTTCTCCTTGCTAACCTAAAGCCCTACTACAGTACGTCAGGACCTTACTATAGTTTTTACAGCGCACGAAATACACTGGTAACGTTCTGATACAGGAACAACCTGACGTAATTTGTGACTACGTTTTTTCTGTGAGACCGCGGCAGTTTTCAGTCAGGTTGCTCATCATATCCATAAACGCTGTGCTTGCTTCTCACCCACTGTTCAGTTAATTCAACATTAAAAAAATCATTTTTATCTTTAATTTCAAATTATGAAATTATTCTAAGATCCTATTTTAAAAATAAATAATTCATACATACATAACTGAGATGGTGCTCCCT
This sequence comes from Schoenobius gigantellus, assembly GCA_963935595.1. Taxonomy (NCBI): domain Eukaryota; kingdom Metazoa; phylum Arthropoda; class Insecta; order Lepidoptera; family Crambidae; genus Schoenobius; species Schoenobius gigantellus. Next base: position 10,206,314 of record OZ012563.1, on the reverse strand, counting down.
ATTGTTATATCGCACTATTACAGGCAAACATGGCAAAGGAGCAATGAAAAGAAGAAATGAAAAGACGAAAGGGGAGATAATGCAAAATGATATGACTACGAGTATTTGATATTACATATATAAGGAAAAAAATATAAAGAGTCTCTAAAGAAGGATAATATAAGATCTTAAGATAAAAATATTAAGAACTTGAATAAGATATTGAATTCAAAAGATTTAAATATCATAAAAATGGTTCTTTAACAATGCAGAGCACATCAGAAAGATAATAAGAAAGGAATTGTAATAAGTGGGAAAAATAGCCAGGATAAGTCGGAGCATTATTCTCAATTGGTTAATAAAGAGAGAAAATAACATATATTTTCAAACTCATCATAAAAACATTCAACATAAATCTATTAAGGCACATAATAACGCCACACACACATACATCAATCCGTAAGCTATTTCATAGATATATTATAATAGAGACATTATCGTCAGCTGCACGTTAAAAAAAAACAATAAAATAATCCGCGACGTCGGAATAAATCTATCCGAAAATATCTCAGGCCGAAATACGAAGCCTGCGAATTGGGAGTGGAAGATAACGACTCTATCTAAGTTAAAGTCTTACGACTTCGCTCGTAACAAATATTTATTTAGGGGACAATGTCGAAACGGGGGAAAGTTTTTTCGTTATATCTACTGATTAGACTGAAAATTATTATGCAATACACCGCTTGCGAAAACGTACTCGCTAATTATCCTTTAGTGATTGATGTTATTCGGGTAATTCTCATCAAAGTTCAAATTTAATGGTAACAGTTATATTTCTTAAACGGTTTAATTTAAGAACCAAACTTTTATATCGGAAGATTAAACATGTAATAAGCTACGTAACAAACCAATTTTATACTAATGAGAGCAATAATACATTTTTAAAATTGATAAACTTGGTCAAAATCGGGGTGATTTTCTACGTTCTCATCGTGTCACACTTCCCGTTTCAGTAATACATTTAGTTACTACATCACCAAAATTCACCATATATCTATGTAACATATACTAAAATCATCGTAATTAAATATACTTTACACATAATAGTATAAAAAAATGTGTTTGTCTTAATTTTTAATACTGTTACGTTTGTGGGGTGGGTGTTGTATAGAAAATTTGCGAAACAACGACAATTATGAGATAAGATTTAATTAAGTACTAATTAAGTTACTTCACTTAACACGCGATGAAAGTGAAGAGGAAATAAAAAAGATCATAGACAGAAATTCTTCTCTCAAAAGTGAGCTCTCAACGCTTGATACCAAATACCAAGAAGTGTTAGATGAGCGCTACCAATTGCAAGACCACATTGATAGCCTTACTCAATGTCATTATTTATATGAAACGGCGCTCAACAAAATTACAACACTGGAACGGGAGCTGAGTGATGCAAACAACCAAATCAGCAAACTTGAACAGTTCAAGCAGGACAGTGAAGTAAAACATACCCACAGCCTCTTCGAGGAACTTATACAATCACCAGGGGGCCAGAATCTTACACAACATTGTCCAACTTCATTAGATAAACCCTTACCAATTCATTTCCATAGTAGAAACAAACTCCGGAAATATATTAAAATTAATAAATTAATTAAAAAACACCAATTATTAATCAAGAAGCATAACTCTTTTAAAACTAATATTAAATTACGAAAAGAGCGTGCTTGCTTAATGGATTCATTGGATATTTTCGACTCAAAATTGAGAGAGAGCAGAAGCATGTATGAAAGGGACATACAAGAATTAAATGATGTTATTGATAATTTGCAAAATTCCTTATCAAATATGACACGAAATTATCATAATGCTCAAAATGAGATCAAGGAGCATATTCGATCGGTCACAGAGCTAGCCACTCACTGTCAATATAATGAGGACAGATATCAGGCCCTACTGGAGAAATACTCCTTAAATTCCAGTAAGGATACTTTTACATTGGTCAGCAATACAATTAACACTACTGAGTATGTACTACCCAATCATGCATGCCCTGCACTCAGTACAGTATGCCAGTCACCTGCTGCTGACAAGTCTATATTACCTAGATCGGAAAAACATGTCAACAAAATATCTACTGTATCAAGATATTTAATTTTTTGTGACGAAATTGGCAAAGACATGGGTCAGCTGTTGTCAAACCAGTTGGGGCAAAATGTGACAAACTATTGTATGCCTGGCTCCAACTTTAACAACCTTACATTAAAGATGAGTAATTATAAGTTTAATTTTAATGATAATTTAATAATAATAATGGGAAATCGGGAAAATTTTAATAAATTAAAATTAAAAAAGTTTTATTCCCATTTAAATAATCTAAACGTGAACAAAGTAATTATGTTCACACTACCCTACCATAAGGGATTATCTCAAAATGAAAATAACTTAAGATACAAATTAAATTTGACGTTAGATATGTTGACATGCTATTCTGAAAAATGGCATATTATTGATGTTAATAAAATGACTTATGTTTGTAATAAGTTTAATCTGACAGGAGATAGATTACATCTATCAATGTTTTCAAAAAATCAATTAGCAGTTTCGCTAAGATTTTTCTTTTTAACTTTAGCCAAAAACTTGGCTATTAATTCTTGTGCTGACAATGCTTTAATTGAGCAACACAGTGTCTTGGAACAAGTTCCAAGTAATTTAAATTAAATAATGAGACAAAAGAGGTGGCCTCTTGCCCAGGATTGACCAAAGATAAGCCTAGTTATTTACGGATTGTACATCAAAATATTCAAGGCTTTTCCGGTAAAGACTTAGAAATAAATTTATTTTTAGATTCTAAAAGCATTGACATACTTTGTATTACAGAACATTGGCTGAAAAGTCATGAATTATTAGTAAGTTTAGATAATTACAAGATTGTTAGTTCATTTACTAGGAAAACTGCCATTAGAGGTGGATCCTTGATAATTATGCATAACAACATTCAATTTAAGGAAAGAAAAGATATTGTTTCACTCGCTATTGAACGAACTATTGAGTTGTCTTGTGTGGAACTTGATAACTTCATTATAATATGTGTGTACAGACCCCCCTCTGGAAATTATTCAGAGTTTGAGTCCGCTATGGAGGATGCCTTAAGAATAGTATATAGAAAATCTAAAAAAAATATTGTTTGTGGTGATTTTAATATAAATATCTTAGAGAAATCACAACTATCTAGTAGATTTATTAACTTATTTAAATCATTTAATATGGATTATGTATTTCACGAACCTACCCGCATTACAGTTACATCAGCAACTTGTTTGGACAACATCTTTTGTAACTGTAATGTACAAGAGAAGTTAATTATTAATTGTATTAACTCTGACCATAGCGGGCAACTAGCTTCATTCGAGCACCATCATGTTTGTTCTATACGTGAGATTACTTGTAGGCCTATAACCAAACGTGGTATGGAGAAACTCAAAAGAAATATTATTTATCAAACTAGTAATTTGCTTGAGGGGAACAACGCTAATAATCTGTATAATAATTTTTTTCATATAGTTAAAGATGAATGTAATACTATATTTAAGGAAAAAGTAATTAAGGTCAATAACGGAAGAAATAAATTTAGTGACTGGGCTACGCCAGGCATATATAAAAGCCGTAGGAAACTATTTGAACTATATGCTTTAAAAGCAACCTCAAATGATCCTAATTTCATAAATTTTGTTAGAAACTATTCCAAAACATTTAAGAAAGTGTGCATGTCCGCAAAAGCTATGTATATAACCAACAAAATTAGCTTATCAAAAAATAAAGTAAAGACCACCTGGAATATCATTAACCAGGAAACCGGGAAATCTAAAAGCTCAGTAAATTCGATTTCACTGGAAGTCAATAATATTACAGTTAATTCGGACATTGCAGTTTCCAATGTATTTGAAGACTTTTTCTCCCATATACCCATAGAAACTACAAGTAGTCTCAACTCGTGCCCCGATGCAGCTGTGGCCCTCTTGTCACAGAGTGTAGAAAAGTGCAACAATGGCTTCACATTCTGTCACATTGACGCCGACACTATCTTGAAAACATTCCGCATGATCAGTACAAAAAACACTGAAGACCTTTGGGGTATTTCGACCAACATGATCAAATCTGTAATAAAGGAACTTGCTCCCCAACTCGCGTTTATATTCAATAAATGTATTGATGAGGGTATCTTCCCTGACCTTATGAAGAATAGCAAATTAAAACCTTTATTTAAATCGGGAAATAAAAACGATCCTTCAAATTATCGACCAATTTCAATTTTACCAGCTCTTAGTAAAATATTTGAAAAAATTATGTCTAATTAGCTAACAGGTTATTTTTCAAGTAACAACATATTACATATGAATCAGTTTGGTTTTACTAAAGGTCGTTGCACTACAGATGCTGGAGTTGCCCTTCTTAAACACATTTTTGCTGCCTGGGAGCGAAAACAGGATGTGATTGGTATATTTTGTGACCTATCGAAGGCTTTTGACTGCGTTGGTCACCAGACTCTTTTAAATAAACTCAAATATTATGGTGTCTCTGAAGAAGCAATTAGACTTATTGAGTCTTATTTGTCCAGTAGAGTCCAGAAAGTTGTCATTAACAAATCTAAGTCTGCTGGTGCACCCATAATTATGGGTGTGCCTCAAGGCTCGATATTGGGACCTTTGCTTTTCTTAATTTACATTTACGACCTCCCACACTTCACTAATAGTTTGTGCGATACAATGCTATTTGCAGATGATACTTCTTTAATATTTAAGGTTGACAGAGGAAACGGAAATACTGACGTTGTAAATAGTACTCTCTCTAAAGTATTGCATTGGTTCACGATAAATAATTTATCATTAAATTCAAGTAAAACTAAATGTATTAAATTCTCATTGCCAAATGTAAGAAAAGTTGATACTATTGTGCAAATGAACAACCAAATTGTTGAATTCGTCGATTCTACAAAATTTTTGGGTATTACTCTAGATTCTAGATTGCAGTGGGATCCACATATTGAGTCCTTGGCAAACAGACTTAGTTCTGCAGCATATGCAGTAAAAAAATAAGACAACTTACTGATGTTGAAACGGCAAGATTAATTTACTTTAGTTATTTTCATAGCATTATGTCATATGGAATACTTCTGTGGGGATCAGCTGTTAGTATAGAAAGTATTTTTGTACTTCAAAAAAGAGCGGTTCGCGCTATTTATAATTTAAGAGCAAGAAACTCTCTTAGAGATTTATTTAGAGAAATTAACATATTGACTTTAGCAGGACAGTACATTTATGAAAATTTGATTTATGTCTATAAAAATTATAATATATTTGAAACCAATTTCCAACTTCACCATTTAAATACAAGAAATAAAAATAAACTTGCCGTTCCAACGTACAGGCTCCAAAAAACTAGAAGCTCATTTATGGGGAAATGTATAACTTTTTACAACAAAGTCCCACAAAGTGTAACTGACTTGCCTTTTGATAAGTTTAAAGCGCATGTAAAAAAGACTCTGATGAGTAAAGGATATTATAAAGTCAACGATTATTTACAAGATGCCAATGCCTGGTGTTAATTTGAAGAAATTATTAATGATAATAATGTAAATAATCGTGTTGTTGTGTATAACTATTCATTAAGTAGTATTGGTAACGTTGTACTAAGAAGAGAACTGACAAATCTACATTTGTTATGGAAGTTGAGCTCAAATTTTTGCCTCGAGGTCAGCTTCCAATTGACGACTCTGTAACAATACAGGGAGAAAAAAATAGCCCTTGCTGGTTTTCTTGCTGGTTCTTTCCAGTACAAGGTCTCCCGCCGTAGACTTGTGAACCATTGGCGTAGCTTCCTTGACTTTCAAAAGAGATTGTAAAATCCAAGTTGAATAAAATATTTTGATTTTGATTTTACTGTAAACCTCTATAAGCACTACGGACACACAACAGTTCACTGTAAGACGTAACGTCTTACAGTGAACTGTTGTGTAAGACGTAACGTCTTACAGTGAACTGTTGTGTGTGTAAAAGGACTGAACACACAGAATTCTTCACTATGAAGCGCTTCCAAGTCGCAGATGATCGCTCCAAGTCGCTTTGTATCGCTTGATCCGCTCGGTTTGCTCTCTTCGAAAGAGCTGTCCGTCCGCATTCGCCCAGGTGCTTATATAGTAGGGCCGGCGAATATTCGGGACATCCGAGAATGTTATATTCTCGAATATTTTGTACCCAATTGATTGTCTGTTTTTCCTTCTCGAAAGTTCCGTGGTACCGCCTTCGCGCTTCTACAGTAGGACCGGTGAACATTCTAGGCATTCAAGAAGGATCTATTCTAGAACATACCCGATCGATTGTTTGTCTTTCTAGAAATTTCTATCGCATTCCCGATTATGTTTGTCTCTGTGAGCATGTTCTATCTCTGTCAGTCAGCACGTTTAGATGTTTCTAGACTCATCTCGATCTATCTTTTATCTCTGGAAGGTGCTCACTATTTTTGTCTCTTTCTTATCGTGCTATCTCACTCACTCCTATTGAAAATTTAGACATATATCGAAGTGTGCTTCAAAGGCCTGGGGTCCTGAAAACGCCTGAAAACGGGTTTCCAGGTTATGGTGTAGTTCGATAGAGGGTAGCCTGAAACGGACTGAAAACATGTTTCAGGCGCCTGAAAACAACGGCAACTTGGATAAAATTTCGATATTCTAGTATGTGATAGAGCACCTCCTGAAACGCGCTGAACTGCGTTTTCAGGCTGCTGAAAACGCTTCTAAGGCCAAGAAATCCACGCCGGAATTTCCTTATACCATCGGCGTAACAATACAATACCCAATATGTGACGGTAACACGATTTTAGGTACTTAAGATTTGCGTAGTTATGAAGACTTGCTGTCGAAAATAAATGTAGGAACGAGTCATAGACTTCGATTCGGTAAAATATCAGTCGTGTGCGTAATATAGCAGAATTCAGATGAGAGACTATCACTTAGAGCTTTAACTACAATAAAATCAACGAACAAATACAACTTTACCAAAGAATATCTTGTCAATTCGACCCGTACGTCAAAGTTGAGTCTAGTACAATAGATCTATAGAGTTGAGTTTCAATTTCTAATGCGAGCAGAGGGGCAATCGCACTATTTATAACGTTTCATCAAATCAGAAACGTTTCCGTTCTCATACATTTTGACAATACCTTGACAGCCAAAACCTTGACAGTTAAATTATATGGGAACAGTAATTATTAGTGCTTCATAGTCGTTATTAGTGCTATTGGCCCTCAGTTGTTTTGCTATCTGTTTATATGATTAATGATTTTTCAACTCAAGTATATTGTTTTGTCGCACCACCATTAGCATCATCACAATCGATTCTCAAATAACGTGCAGTTACACCATTGACAACAGTCGCCTAGTGGGGAAACTTTTGGTGACGTGTCTGAATATTGCATGCAAATTTCATAAAACAAGTATTTAAGAGAAATAGGTAAATTAAAAGATATCCCGTCCTTTTGGGACTATATCCTGAATCCGGCGTTCAATCTACATACAATATGACCTCCGAAGTTCCATGGAGTTATTGGATCGGTATTTCTATGCATAATAACAATTGGTATGCGATTATATGAATTCCCGGGTATGTGCCGGCTCTATCGGACTGTCTGGGACCTTTTTTCGCACGTGTCGCGAATCTGGAATCATGGGCCCGCATTAACGCCTTTATGGACGCTCTGTAATGTATTCGTGGGCTCCGGGCGAAAGATTATTATTCTTTTATGTCTTATATAGTATGAACCAATGCTTTTAATAATATATTAGGTAAATATTGCAGGCTTAGATGTTTAGCTCGCACCTGGTCGGGTTGTCCCGGAGTGGTTCGGACAATGAGGTTTTCCCGGGCCCCAAGTCGCCCTGACTATGAAAACATGGTCGTCAAGGTTCGGTTAGTGGGTATGCCTTGCACTTTGGAGGAGAGTCTCACATACACCTGTCGACCTGCCATCATCAAGTGCTTTGTGTTCAAAGTACCCGATAATGGGAATATTATATTTGGTGTTCAGTGATGGGGAAGATTCTTAGCGGATTTGGATGATTTCTGGCTATTAGACTGCTCATAGCTTGTTTTTAGGTATAGCATGTTGATAATGAGGTCAAAAAGACAAAATACCTTACTTCTTTCCTCCTAATATTGCAATGAGCAAAATGCAACAAAAACAACGCGGGCGAAGCTAAGTAAAGTAATGCTAGTAATTTAGAAAATGCTGTGTACCCTATAATGGGAAACTTATGTGAACAAGTCCTACACAATATGTACAATACGAATATTAGTGTTCCGCTGGTGTACCTTTAATACTAAATAAATAAATAAATGCAATAAAATGGATGTAAACCATTACTTTAATGGATATAAAATCTGATTTCCTTTATTAAAAGTTGCTATTCTGTTTTTAATTTTCAGTGAAAATTTGATTGTAATCAAGTTTATCACAAACAGAGCATATCACATAAAAAGCGAAGGTAGAAGAAGTAGACAGGTCGTTCAAGCGTTTATTTAGAACTAGCTTTTATCCGCGGCTTCGCTTGCGTTAAATTCGGGGTAACACGGAAGATCTCCAAAAAAAAAAACAAGGCAGGTATTTTTCGTTGGTAACAAAGAGTCTGTGTACCGAATTTTAGCTTCCTACTTTGAAAACTGCGAAAAGTCCCATATAAAATTTCACCCCCTCATAAGGGGTTGGGGGCAGATTTCCAAAAAAAAATTATGCATGATTTTTTGTTAGTCACAAATAGCCCGTATACCAATTTTTAGCTTTCTACCTTGAAAATTGCGGAATGCTCCATACAAACTTCCACCCCTTATTTTAGGGAAGTGGGGGGTTAGAAAGAGACAAAAAGTAGTCTATGTCACTTTCCATCCCTTTAACTATTTTCAATTAAAAAATCACGTCAATTCGTCGCTCCGTTTTGCCGTGAAAGACGGACAAACAAACAAAAATATCCCTTAGAAAATAATATTCATATTTAGTACCTACACTTCTTGCTAAGTATATATAAGTATTTGTATATTTTATGTTTCCATACTAATAAATAGACATTAAATGACTATCATTGCTTCGCTGAACGAGTAGCTAGCCCCGTTTATATATTCTTTCTTCATCACATACGTATAAATAATTACAATGTAACAAGAAACAGAAATTTAATCACGGCATTAATTGGATAAGGCTAGTTATTTATGTAGAGCAAATAAGACTGAAATATATAATAGACAAAACCAGTAAGAGCGAACACATTTTGTTCCTAAGCATCTTCAGATGTATTTATCTATATCAGAAAAAAGCTTCTACAAAGCGAGACACCCAAGAACGCTATCTCTGATAGAAATCCGCTGACGATGTCAATTCAGATAAGGGCGATATTGAAAACAAACGGCGACTTGATACACGTCCCGTCACGTCAGCTTAAATTGTGGAATTTCAATCTGTGGTTTGACTACAGATCTACATTCGGTCGCTTTTTAGAGCGAACGCACACGACCGACTATCAGTTTTCGATTTTTTGACGATGGAGATGAAACTTAGGGAGTTCTAACATAGACTTAGAATATACTGGCGTATAGACATACTGAGAGCTCGTTAAAATGTGACCAATTTTGATTTGTTAATTCCAATATTATGTGGCTGAATTCCAATATTCAATGTGGTTGATCTGTCACTCAAAATCGGTTACAAATTAGCTAAATGCACCGTCTATTTCAAACTCTCTAAAACTTCATAAGACTATACAATTTCGCTCGCATTGTCAGTTAGGTTAGTGTATACGTCTATGAGTTTCACGTTGCGACGCACACGAACTATAAAAAATCGGTAAAAAAATCGATAATACCCGTCTGAGCAGATTATCAGTGAAAAATGGAACGTTCGTAAACGTATAAAAATCGTTACGTTAACGCATAAAAATCGGTCAACGATAGTCGGCCGTGTGCGTTCGCACTTACTTTACACACTATGGCTTTTTGTTTATTTTTAGATTCTTAGTATAAAACACATACACTAGAAATTGAAGATATAATTTGTTCTACTTCCAACTCTATAATCCTTATATCATTAAAATTCCATTAAATGTTTCTAAGAAATATAATGAAGAAGATCGTGTTTACACGTAGGTAGTGATGGATTTGGAATAATTCATTATGTCGCCAATATTATAAGAGTTGGGCTCTCATGATATTTTCTGAAAGTTGATTAACATTAACAAGTAGTTGTACTTTTTAAACAAAGTGTTCCTGATTTGCCTTCTTAATAAGTTTAAAGCGTATATAAAAAGACTCTTTGAGTAAAGGTTATTATAAAGTCAACGATTATTTAAACGATGCCAATGCCTGGTGCAAATTTATAGACATTACTCGTTTTATTGTAAAGACTCGTGTTGTTGTGTATAAACATATGTCAAAATATTGTTCTGTATGGTAAAGACATAATTTATTGTTAATGTTGTTACTTCTGATAAAGCTGATAAGTTTCTTGCGTCTATTCTTCTTATCATTTAAGATATGTCCTGAATGGGTGGTAGGTAAAAAATTTGGACGATTCAAATTAGCTTTGTATCAAGTCATATTTGAATAAAGAATATTTTGCAATGGTAAGCAGTGAACGCACTGACGAAAATGTTAATTAATATGAAAAAAAGTTTAACATTTGACATTACACTAATGGCTTTTATTTTTATTGACTTCATCTCACCTGATGGTATGTGACGTTATGGCCGAAAGTGGAAGCGAGCTCCACCTGCACTTCTCAATGACTGAGGAACTGGCTTTCTTACCTCTATTGTCGGAACACACCAATGCTATTGACATTATCATTATGACGACAAACTTAAGTAAGATGGTTGTGGCTAGCAGACTCAGAAGCCCTACCACCAACCAAACCAAGCAGAAAAAAGAATGCTTCCAATTCTTCAAATGGAATCGAACCCGGGACTTCTCAATCACCACCGCGTAGTCTCAACCATTAAACCACGGAAGCGATTAAAATCAAGATAACCATGTATCAAAAAGGGGTCCTATTAGCAAACTGCAATTACACCTTTGTACTCATCTCGCTAACCAGAAGGGTTGCTAGGTGTTTTATTTCGAATTTTCCATCTCGTCTCAGGAATATTTACCCCTCACGATAAGCCCCTGGGTTTATCGTCCAATCAGCTATTTATGTGTCCTTAATTTCATCACTTCAACGTTATGTATTCCCCTTTCTTGTTTTTTTCAAGCTATAAATCTCCGGGACGCTCTCCCTCTTAAAATTTAGAATTCCACTTGCAGATTGAGCTTCAAAAACAAAGCTCTTAAATTTATCCACCTTCAAGTTACGTAGTCACTTGTTTGATTTGATAGACATAGGATATAATATTATGCATTAATTTATTTAATTAGTAGTTCTTGTTCATTGGGGCATTGTATTGTATTGCCATAAAATTGTTGATCCAAAATGTTTCTGCAAAGATTTCGGCACATCTACCACATCTGCTCACTCCATCACCCTAAGACTGGCTGGTAGAAAATGCCTATGTATAGCATTAAGCCCACCTTTGCAAATACTGTACGTGAAGGAAAAATAAAGAAATATTTCATTAAGCTAATAGGCGCTAAAGACATCAACGGAAAAAGGAAGCGGGGACACAAATTCTGAATCCGTCACCATACGGAATTTGTGACTGCAGAAAGCATACCTATAGGTTTCGGTTTCGTTGCACATAAATTCAATAGCACAAACCAACAAACCCTTCCGCTTTTTCAATCCGCTCGTGTCACAGCACAGCACCATTTCAATAAAACGCATGTCAAAGACATTCTGCATTTGACAGTTAGTTTCCTATTTGGCTTGTTCGAAACGTGTGATATTCGAATCGGGACACTGTTGTTTTGACCAACACCGACGGTATTTGTCTGTTTAAAAACGTATTCAATTCAATTCAATCAGATACTGATGTAAAAACTGTTCGGATTTACATCTATTACTAACTATGTAGATACTTTTGTGTTACTCACGGTATATTGTTAAAATATTATTATGAAAGCTGCCTTAGAACAAATTGGAAACAACATTTTTCTTCACTAAAATTAATATTAAAATGTTCTACTTGTTCAATTAATTGTGGCATTGTATTTTTCATGTTCGATTTATGTATACTCGTATTATATTTATTAATAAAATACACTTATCTCTATAAAGTTTTCAATATATTGTAACGGGATAAAATAAAAAGTAGACGTTGCAGAATCACACTGATTTAATTTCGATTTACAATAGGGCAGAGTTCCGTCTTAGAAACAGTAAAACAGAGAAGTGATCTAAATATGAGATGGCGCGGCATTTTATAGTTTCTCCGATAGTAAGGCGCTAGCTTGGCTTGGCTCTGATTGGCTGGCTTGGGCTGGCTGTCACATGGCAACACGTGCTTGGCTCTAATTGGCTGGCTTCGGCTGGCTTGCGATTGGCTGAGGCGGTGTGGCGCGTAACAGTCGGCCGTCCTGAAACAATCATTGCTCCCGCAATGGAAAAATACGTGGTTAGCTTTCAAGTAGGTCAATGAGATCTTCGGTTTCAAGCTGGTCATCAGAGCTACTGGCACTGTATGATATAGGGTACTGTGATTTTGTGATAGGGCCTCAAGAGTCCGATGCAACCAGGCTAGTAAAGGCCTTGTAGCCTCGGAACCCCTTGATACTGAGGATTCTGTATATGTCATTACCTACACCTTAGTAATGATATATGGGCCAGAGTAAATATCATCAAGCTTAGTGCTCACTCTTGTTACACTACTTGTGGGTGCTTGCCGCCAAAGAACTAAATCTCCCTTTCTGTAAATTCGACTAGTTTTCCTTTTTTTTATCGACGTTACGCTTCATCTTATGGCTTTCTAATTTTAATCGCGCACTAGATCTATTATTACGTCTGATTTCAACAGATTCATTATTACTTTCATAACATCAAATCATAGGGCTATACGACTATGTTGTACTTTCATTTACAGTATTATTAACACCCCAAATAATGTCAGGTAAGCTATTGGCCCAATTATTAGAAGTCTGGCTAGGATCAATCGCACGTAACGCATTCAGTAAGATCCGGTTCCACTTAAGGCGAGGAATTTCCACGTGCAAGCCCATATGTTCCGCACTTCACACCGTTCATTTGTACATGACGTTAGCGCGGACGCGGCCACTGAACAGGCGCCAACATCGTGTGCCGCACAGTAAAAATATAACAGTACAACAAGGACGTTTTATATCGTATGCAATATACTTTTTGCTAGGTTACAAATAAGTATTGATTTATAAACTGAGGTAAGTACCTACAGTAATACAACCAATAATGATACAGCTTTATGACTTCATTGCTATTTTTTATTGTATCTTTATGTAAATATGGACACTTTTGAATTGTTACATTACATAGTATTTTTATTTGGCAAACAACCATGTGATTTTTTTAATAACTTAAAAAATAACAAAGTTTAAAAAGCTTTTATTTGCTAGTGACGTCATTGTACTCGTCCACCATTATAATACCGATACAAACATATATTTTATAAGAAAGAGACGTAAAGCAATTATCAATAATTAGACTTTTCAAGATTCATCATAATTAGACCGTTTCTTGACAATTTCAAAGGTTTTAAATGTTTCTATGATGTGTTATTAATAAAATGTAAATTAAAATTTTATGCATATTTCTTTTGTGCAGTATAGAATGCATCACTAGAATACAAGAAATGCTCGATTAGCTAGAACTGGCTAGAAGTAGTATTTAAAACAAAAGCTAAGAATATGACTGACGCGGCGGCATATACTTATACAGCACTGTTAAATTTTTTTGTTTGACTTCGACGGCTATTCGGTTTGATTTAGAAATAGTAGATTGTTACACCGAGCGCTAAGTGACTTATTAATGCCCGCGGATGTTTGGTGCACGAGCACTTGCTCGAGGGCACTAATAACCCGAGGGCATTAATAGCTCACTTACGAGGTGTGTAATCTGCTTTTCCTTCAACTTATTAAAAAATAATAAAAAACTGAAGTTGACTGTAGAAAAACTTATTTATTTATGACAAAAAAAATGCAAATTGTTCTTATTAAGAAACCAAACCTTATCTTAACGGTGGTGACGGAAGTGGAAAATCCACAAAAAATAAAACTCACTGTCATGTACATCACAAAACCCTTATTTCTTGCCGTCAACATGAATGTGCACCAAAAAACACCACTTTCACTGCACAATATTCACTCGAATACAATTTTTAATTTATTAAAATAAAAGCTAATCTTCGCCATTAAAGCCAATTGCCTCTCTTTTTTAAATAAAATTGGCTTTGTAGGGTCCTATCTAACTTGTTTTGCGCATGTGTATTTTTTGTGACATGTTATACAACCACTCAAATCTCTTTGGAAAAATGCCTACATTTTGTATGAATTGTATGAATATGAATTGTAATTTCTTCTTAAATTTTTTTTTTAATTATAAAAACAAACAACAGGGCAATTATGTTGAACGGGTCATTAATGAAATTTCATACAATACTACTGCCGTTTTCCAGAGTAGTAATGTATTACTTAGTATTGCCTTTTCCGATGATTAGAGTAAAATTAATGAGTAGTTTGAAGAAAAATATTTTAATAGATATATGTAGGTATTTTAATACATTACTGAATAAATAAGTACTATAACTTATTTCGATTTGATTTGTTAACCGACTTCACTGACTTCACGAAGTTATGAGGTAACACATACCTCATAGCTTCGTCATTTATTAACTGATTTTCAAAATTTTTTTGTATTCAGAAAAGTATACCCCCGAAGTGGTTCCATGCCATCAAGTCAGGATCTAGTATTGGAATCCCAAGAATATCGAGAGAATAGGCACGTCCAACGTCTTTCCTGTTTTTTTCTGAAGCTATTCAGGTATTTGCGTCTGAAAGACATCATCTCAAGGATTCTTCCACTATGCTGAGCTTACGATGGATCCTTAACTTTAAGGAGTTAGGGAGTTAGTCTTTAGATATAAAAGGTACGTATTGACTCTCAGTTAGGTATATTCTTTCAAGTTGACTAAGAGAGCTATTATTAATTTCACGAAAAAAATAAAAATATTTTTTTTTTACAAAAATACCGACACCACTTCAAAACAAAAACTCCTTCAAAATAAAAATGTAATGTTGTGTGTTTTATTTTATTGCTACTAAGTTGGCAAACAAGCAAACTGCCCACCTGATGGTAAGTGGTAACAGTCACCTATAATACATGTGGTTCCTGTGCGATTCGCAGTAAAACTGCAAGCCCCACAAGAACCACAGTGTACGTTGCCAACATGTGACATCAGATGTAAAGTCACGGTACCCAGTAATTTCAGTGCCATATCTTACCCTTCACACCGGAACACAGCAATGCAAGCACTGCTGATTTGCGGCAGAAATAGGTAAGACGGAGGTATTTTTATCCTTGCCTTAGCAAGCATCAAAAACGATAGTATTTTTGTTTTTAATTATATCCCAATTTTTGTGACAGGTATCTCTGGCAGGTATGTCATCTATCATATTATTATTAGATGAATTCGAAACAAGCCCAAACCTGTTTTTGATGTGCTACCATCATCAATGCTGGCCAAGTGCGGGTTGGTCGACTTCACACACAACCTAAGAATTTCTTTACACGTGTGTGCAGCGGTCGGCGCGCCGGCGCGCTACTTAGTGGTAGGTATTTATAACGCTGCATTGCGTGAGTGACAGGGGCGTGCATGTACTAAACAAGATTATCAAGAAGAAAGCCACAAATCGCTATGAATATCAGGCAACCGTATTAGTCTCTAAGCAAACTGGTTTTAAAATATTAATTAGTATTCTACCACCTTAGGCCTGTAAGAAAACTCGGGAAGTACTACACAGCTAGCGTTCTTTACCATGATGACTTTACATTTGAC
Source organism: Schoenobius gigantellus (assembly GCA_963935595.1). Taxonomy (NCBI): domain Eukaryota; kingdom Metazoa; phylum Arthropoda; class Insecta; order Lepidoptera; family Crambidae; genus Schoenobius; species Schoenobius gigantellus. The sequence continues at coordinate 10,190,341 of OZ012563.1, read as the reverse complement.
GACACGGTTAGCGCACAGAGTTCGAGTGATCGCCTACTACGCAACTGGTCGCGGGTTCGATTCCCAAATATTTTTAACCGACTTCAAAAAAGGAGGAGGTTATCAATTCGGTTGTATTTTTTATGTTTGTTACCTCATAACTCCGTCATTTTAAACCGATGTCCAAAATTATTTTTGTATTCGATAGAGTATAGAGCAAGGGTGGTCTCATGGTCACCAAAGTCAGGATCTGATGATGGGATCCCATAGAAAATCGAGGAAAGCACTAAAACACACTTCTTTCACTAAAAAGATTTCATTCACTGAAAAGTAAAAAATAAAAGATATTTTACAAAAAATAAAAAACGACTTCAAAAACACTGAAAGCTTAAAAATAATATAAGAATAGGTACAGACAACATCACACTTCTATATTGAAGTCGGTGACAAATTTTAACACTTTCTAGGAGATTAACGTTTGGCGCCGACTTCAATACAGAAGTGTGATGTTGTCTGTACCTATTCTTATATTATTTTTAAGTTTTCAGTGTTTTTGAAGTCGGTTTTTATTTTTTGTAAAATATTTTTTTGTAGTTACGGGTCAAATATTATGTATGGAATATAGAAATATGTTCCGGTCTGGGCGTATGTGCATGTGATATGTAATATATTCTATGTTTGTAACTTTGATGACACGGTTAGCGCAGAGGTCGAATGATCGCCTACTGCGCAACGGGTCGCGGGTTCGATTCCCGTACGGGACAAATATTTTGTATGGCCTACAGAATTTTTTTCCGGTCTGGGCGTATGTACATTTGATATTCTATGTTCGTAACTGCACCCACAACACAGGAGAAAATCTTAGTGTGGGGCGACATTTCAAAAAGAAAAAAACTGCACCTACGACACAGTTGAAAATCCTAGTGTGGGCCGACGTATTTATATAAAAACACTTTCATTACTGAGTGACTGACAGATTACGCACAGCCGCGGGCGAAGCAGCGGGCAAAAGCAAATATTTTATAAAGTTTCACAAAATTCCGCTGATCAGATATTTTCTTTTAATACAATGAAGTGATCTTTACATAAATCGAACGGAAATTTATGTTAATTATTTTTTACTTTTTTATAATCAACTCACGCTTGACCATAAATGTTACGAAATTTAAAATATTCCTAAAATACTATTTTACTGTTCATATTCATATATAATACATAGGCTCGAATAAAACTCTATTATTTAGCTACATGTATAATGTGCTGTTGATTCTACCTTCTAAAGCTTTGATGCAAGGCGTTGTGAATAAAGGGGGTAACATTAAGTATTTAAAGGAATTCAGCAATAAAGTTTTATAGGAAACATTATTTTGAACCTATAAATCGTTGCATATTTACTTGAAGAAATTATCATACTGGTTTATTAACACTGCACTGTGCTATATGGCCGCGGCAATAAAATATAAACATTTGGGAAATAAATATTTACCACTTTTCTTTCAGCATTTTTTGTATGCATTTGATTTAACATATCGTCTTTGACTTCTTTTATTAGCGATTTTTACACATAAAATAACTTATAGAAAAAAAGAACGAAAAACATATTTTTTCACACATAAAATAATTTAGGAAGAAGGATTAAAATAGTTTTCTCCTTTATAATACCTAATCCATTATTTACACTATTCACCATATTACTACACTAATCTATAATAATAATGAAAGTTAACAAAATAAACGCAAACTGCAAAATTAAAATTCGATCGTAAAAAAACACGTAATATATTTTTTTGCGCCCGCAACACGAAGCGACATGACCATACCCTGAGACGACTTGGCGAGTACTGTCTTATATGGAGCGCGATTGCAACCAAGCGAAATTATAGAATTTTCGTCATTTTCCTAAATATTTTATATGACATCAAAAAATCTGTCTTCACAGTTCACTAGATAATAACGAACTACGTGTTTTGGTATAACTTTTATACTGTTTTATGTATATTTCGATTTGAAATCGTGGTTTTAGTTTTTGATTTAGACCTATGTTTGGATTTTTTTTCTATCGAGTGAAATGGAGTAAATCGTGTTTCTGCTTTCACAGTTCACTAGATTATATCTTCAAGTTTAAGGTGTGTGAATTTCAGAATTGTGGGTTCTAATATTATCCAGATCTAGACGTTCTAAGATCGGCAAATTTGGGAAATCCTCGCCTTAACCATTGGCTCGTGGACATGCAAAAGATGTCAAAATGTACTTAAATTGCTTGTCAGTTGAATTTTTTTTAAATAAATGCTGTTAAAAGCTTTGCCATGATCACTGACAAGTTTATGAGGGTAACCAATAAACTAAATATTTTTTAAAGTATTCTTATTGTTTTTTACTGAATTGACCGTGTGTTGGCGCTGGTTTGAAAATGATGCAAAGTCGAGACTATTGAAATGGTTTATTGATTTACAAATTATAAATTATCGTACTTAATTAAATAAGGAGCGCGCGCGGCAGCGTGCTTCCGTACACGCTGCCGGAGAAGAAGAGAGGGTGTTGTCGCCGCGGGGCCCGGCTCGCGCCTCGACGGCGGCGTTCTCCTTGAAAAGCGGTGGTGGGGCAGTGCGCGTGCTCACGCATACTCGCGCGTTGACAGGCTGCCCCCTTGGAGCAGGCACATCCTGGTCCAATGGTAGAGGGCAGAGTCTATTATAGGCTCTGCGTAGTGTTCCAGCTGTGGTGCGGACATCGGCGACACGGTTGATGCCATCATTGCCCGGGTGAACTGCGATAATACGCCCGAGCAGCCATCGGTTTGGTGGTAGGCGGTCATCCTTCACCACCACCATTTCTCCCAGCTGCGGATGCTCTCCTTGCGTGCGCCACTTGCAGCGAGTCTGGAGTTCTGAAATATATTCCTTATAATATCTATTCCAAAAATGAGCCTTCAGCTGCTGTGTCCTCTCGAATCTGGAGAGCGTCGAGAGCTGGATATCTTGTACCTGGGGAGCAGGTGACATAATGAGTGTCCGTCCAATTAAGAAATGTGCTGGAGTGAGGGGGACAAGATCTGAAGGATCTGATGAGAGAGGAGTGAGAGGCCTAGAGTTCAATATTCCCTCTATTTGAATCAATACAGTATTCATTCCTTCATAATCTAAGCTAGCCATAGATAAAATACGTTTTAAATGATGTTTCACGGACTTGACTGAACCCTCTGCTAAGCCATTGAAATTTGGACTGTAAGCTGGGGTAAATCTGAAGTTTATTTCGTTTTCAGCTGAATAAGAAATGATATCATTACAACTTTCTTTTAAAAATTTAGATAGCTCATTACATGCTCCCACATAATTGGTGCCATTATCTGAATAAATAGTTGCCGGTTTACCTCTGCGGGCAATAAATCTGTTTAACGTGGCAATAAAACCTTGAGACGTCAGATCGGTGACGAGCTCTAAGTGTACTGCTCTCACAGCCAAACATACAAATATTACTATGTAAGATTTAATTAAATGAGAACCTCGACCCTTTCTGCTCGATATCATGATAGGGCCGGCGTAGTCTGTAGCTATGTGAGTAAATGGATAATCAGCATGCAACCTCTGCTCAGGAAGTTGGCTCATAATAGGCTGGTAAGTTTTACCTGAGAAACGAAGACAAATTAAACAATCCTTTGTTACCTTCCGGCAAAGGCTGCGACCACTTAGCATCCAAAACTTATGACGTAGTGTGGATAATAACAGCTGTGGTCCTGCATGTAATAAAATTGTGTGATAATGTTGTACTAGTTTTTTTGTGATGTGATGTGATGCATGTAATAAAATAGGATGTTTTGTGTTATAACTGTAGTTAGAATTGGATAGTCTACCTCCAACTCTGATTAGATTATCTTCATCAACAAAAGGATTTAATTGAATAAGTTTATCCTTAGGTGAAAGTTTTCCCTTAAGAAGTAAGTAGTATTGTTTATTGAATGTATCTACTTGAACTCTTTTGCATAAATAATACAATGCTAATCTTAATTCTGAAATAGTTAGTGGACCAAATCTTTTATTAGAATGTTGACAATTATATTTAAATCTGTATAAATAAGCTACTACGCGTTGCATTTTGCTAAAATTTGAAAATCGCGCAGTAAAATCATTCTCCTGCAGGTCTGTTGCTGCAGAAAAATGGCACTGTGATTTTAACTCAGGCAATGTAGAAATATCAATGTTTTGAGGTTGTGAAGGCCATTGAGTATGATTTTGACGTAAAAATTCTGGACCTTCCCACCACAAAGATGAGATCCTGAGTTGTGACGCGTTCAGGCCCCTAGACCCGATATCAGCGGGATTCATGTCTGTGGGAACATAATGCCATGCGTCTGATTCAAAATTATTTTTAATTTCAATTATTCTATTGTATACAAATTGTTTTAATTGCTTTGTACATGTTTTAATCCAACCCAGTACGATTGTTGAGTCACACCAGAAATATAATGAATTCACCTTTAGACGTAATGAATTTAAAACCTTTTTCATAAGTTGTGTAGCCAGGAGACTACCACATAATTCAAGTTTCGGCATTGTCAACTTATGTTTCAGTGGCGCCACCTTGCTTTTTGCAATAAGCAAGTGAACACTTACATTGCCACTATTTGATATTGTGCGTAAATATACACATGCAGCATATGCCTTTGCAGATGCATCGCTAAATGCATGTAGTTCAACTGTTATATAATTATCGCATAATACTCTGCGAGGAATTTCAATTTTAGAAATGTCTGGTAAGTATTTGACAAACTGGTTCCACTGTGACTCAACCTCGGCTGGTAGTTGGCCGTCCCATGTGACATTGTTTGCCCATAGAAACTGCAACATTAATTTTGCCTGTAACATACAAGGACTTATTAAACCTAGTGGATCGAACACTCTTGCAATAGTGGACAAAATTGTGCGTTTTGTTTTATGTTTTTGTTCTGTATGTGGTTGTGAAAATAATAACGTGTCTCTTTTACAGGCCCAAAGTAAGCCTAATATTTTTGCATATTCATCTTGGGTTAGATTTAATAAATTATTACTATTAGTGACAATATTATTGGTTATCTGCGATAAAATAGAAGGTTTGTTAGACCGCCATTTGCGTAAATGGAAATGAGCGCCCTCTAGCTCATTAATAACACCTTTACATATACTGATAAGCGTTTTTTCATCATCATTTCCAGTGATATAGTCATCGACGTAGAAATCGTGTAGTATGGATTGACTTACAGGTTCATTAGTGCAGTCAGTACCTAGCTGTTTTAAGCACCTGGTAGCCAAAAAGGGTGCTGATGCGGTACCATAGGTAACTGTGTTGAGCTTGTATTGTGTGACTGGATGTGTTGGATCCGACCGCCACAAAATTTGCTGCAAACTTCGTTGATCGTCTCTTACATAAATTTGTCTGTACATTTTTTCTATGTCCGAAGTTGCAACAAATTTGTGTTGCCTAAATCGAATAAGAATATTTATCAAGTCATCTTGTACAATTGGACCAACGTATTGGATATCATTAAATGATTTTCCTGTGCTGGTGATGGCTGAACCGTCAAATACAGTTCGCAATTTAGTTGTAAGGCTGTCCTCACGCAAAATACCATGGTGAGGCAGGAAATAGGATACAGTGTCATTTTGTGGGTTTATGTTTTCTGACATATGGCCTAAATTTAAATATTCATTTAAAAAATCTGTATATTCTTGTTTGAATTTAGGATTTGGCTTAAATTTGCGCTCTAATGAGTGAAGTCTGATTAGAGCTTGTTCTTTTGAATCCCCTAGAGAATTAGGAGATTCCTTTAATGGAATCGTAACAATAAAATTGCCATCTGGGTGGCGTGTTGTAGTAGAATTGAAAATTTGTTCACACTCACTCTCACCCTTATCGTGCATTGTTTGAGTGGTGGAAACTGACTCAGATTCAAAAAAATAGTTTAGTTTCTGATCGAGCTCAATATCGTTTGTAAAATGGCAGTGGACTGTATAGGATTGCCTTTTTGTTTGTTTTGTGTGTGGAAATCTTATTGAACCAGAGACAAGCCACCCTAGTTTTGTTTCAACTAAAGTTGGTTTGTGCTTGCCTAAGGATATTTGATTATGTGATAGTACCTCCCAAAAGAGGTCAGCGCCCAGCAGCATCTGCACCTCTGATGGCATAAAGAAAGATGGATCTGCGAGGTGGATGTGAGGGGGAATATTGAGTGTATTGCAACTGATTGGTGTAGTTGGTATCAACTGGGTGATATTCGGGACAACAAAACAATTGACATTTGTTGTATAAGAATTATTGTAAAGTGACGATATGGTTATGTCACATCTTTTTGTTATTGTTGAGGACTGTCCATTTAGCCCTTGAACTGATATAGAAGTGGAATAACTGGGTACCCCTAATTGCTTTTGTAAGGCTTCTGTTAGAAAACTAGACGTACTACCATTGTCTAATAGTGTTCGAACCTTATGTGGTTGATCATATTGGTCATATATTATAATTATTGCGGTAGATAACAGAACCTGGCTGTGATGTGTTGTAGTTAGAGTTATGATTTGTTCATCAGGTTTTGATAGGTCCTGAGGGTTTGGTAAGCCAACACAGTCACCTTTGGAGGATTGTATTGCCTGTGGTTCTTTATAGTGTGTTGTTGGGTGTAACAATGTGTTGTGGCGTTTGGTGCACAAGCGGCATGAGCTTAGCCTACAGTGTTGTTCGTTGTGTCCTGCTCGCAAACAATTTGTACAAAGATTCAATTGCTTAATTTTTTCAATGCGAGACTCAATTGGTAATGATTTAAATCTAAAACATTGATATATAGTATGGTAATTTTTGCACACAGGACATTTGTATTGTTTTTGTTTGTGAACTTCATTAACGATTAATGCCCTAGGACGATTGTATGTGACATCACTGTGCCTACGAGGCTTACATTGTGCCTGAGCCTCTTCCATAGTTTCTAATAAGTCGGCTCGATTTTTTAGAAACATTGTAAATGTATTTAATGTGGGAATACCTTTAATATGATTGCGCTCTGTTTCCCAGTCGCGCATTGAAACTACGTCAAGTTTACTGGCCATCATATGAATAATCAAAATGTCCCAATGCTCAGTTGGTAATTTTAAAGTTTTTAAGGCCCTTAAATTTTTGGTTACCCAGTCTATCATGTTGCGCAAGGCCTTTGAAGACTCTTGTGTAACTGGTTGTAAATTGAACAAAGCTTGAATATGATTGTTTATTAAAATGCGATCATTATGAAAACGATCACACAGCAAATCCCATGCGACATCATAATTTTCTGTTGAGAATTCTAAAGATTTAATAATTAGTGATGCACTGTCCTTTAAGGAATTTCTCAAATAATGAAATTTGTGTATTTTTGGTATGGATGTGTTATCGTGTATGAGTGATTTGTACGTGTCGTGAAACTCTAACCAATCCTGATATCGGCCAGAGAAGGTGGGTAAATGTATGGTCGGAAGTTTAATGTTTGGTCCACCTGAGAATGCAGCATCACCTGATCCCGCCACCGATCCACAGCCGTGGCCAGCAGAGGCAGCCTCGGCAACCGCGGTGTGCCTGCTGAGCAGATCTTGCGCAGCAGCCACGACGCTGAAGTAGCTACTCTCGAAGCTAGCACGCTCAGCAAACTCCGTATCTGGAATTTCCGTTAGGCTTTCTATATCATTTTGTATGGAATCGAAATCATTATACATGTCTTGTATTCTACCATGACGTATAGTTAATTCTTGAGCCTGCAAGCTATTTAACTCTTTGCTGGGTAGCAATGTATCTATATAAGTTGTAAATATTGTAAGTTTAGATTTAATGCTTGCTCGAGACCTCTTTAGAGTTTTAAGATCCATCTTTAATGGTGCAAAATATAACGGAAAATATATATGATTGCAGTAGCTTAATATTGATAATTGTGTGCAGTTGTAAAGAAATATTGAAAAGAAGAAAACGAAACAAATCTCAAAATCCCACAGCTGTAAAAAAAATATTAATTACACAATATGAGCAAAAATGAGAAATATAAGTGAATAAAATTTTGTTAAATGTACTTAAATTTTTATGTGAAGCGTGATTTAAGCAGAAGATACAGTCAAGCTAGCACGTGGTGCTGAGCCACGCCGCGCGCACGCGACGACGCGAGACGCGACGCCGCGCAGGTCACGTAGGCAGGCACCAGCCGGCCGCTCTGCGCGAGCGCGGACTTTGACCCGACGCGACGCTGTTTCTGTAATGTTCGAAATTTGAATTAAAAATTAGCTAATGATGTGCTGTATTAGCTCAAACAAAGGCAACACAGCTTTCAAGACCTCTGAAAATAGATATACTTACTAACTGATTTAAAAATCAAAAAATGAAATTTTATTGAGAAATGTTTGTTATAGGAAATTTTAATTATTTAAAGATGGTTGAATGTATTTAAATAAGATGAAATAGTAAGTTACTGAATATGAAATTTTTGGGAATTATTCGAGTAAAGAGCACATGGAAAATAGAATCACATTTTAAATTGGAACGAACACACATAAATACCACTGCAAACCCTTTCCTTGGTTTATTTTCGACTGCTTGTAGTAGATAGATTCAGATGATGCTTGAATTGTTTGTGACTTCTTCGCGCTTGGATGCTTCTAGAATCTCGACTCGACAAACGTTGGAATGTGACCGCGCCTATACGATCCGTTGTTCTTCTGGCTTCAAAGTATTCCGGTATCGTATCCGGCTCGAATATGTTGGCGCTGGTTTGAAAATGATGCAAAGTCGAGACTATTGAAATGGTTTATTGATTTACAAATTATAAATTATCGTACTTAATTGAATAAGGAGCGCGCGCGGCAGCGTGCTTCCGTACACGCTGCCGGAGAAGAAGAGAGGGTGTTGTCGCCGCGGGGCCCGGCTCGCGCCTCGACGGCGGCGTTCTCCTTGAAAAGCGGTGGTGGGGCAGTGCGCGTGCTCACGCATACTCGCGCGTTGACACCGTGGGTGGGCAATAACAAATTTAGAGAAATTATCCTACTTCCTACTAATATTATAAACGTGAAAGTGTGGATGTTTGGATATTTGGATGTTTGTTACTCAATCACTCAAAAACGGCTGAACGGATTTGGATGAAATTTGGCATGCATGTAGCCTTTGACATGGAAAAGAACGTGACATAGGCTACCTTTTATCCCGATTCCTTAAGTAGTTCCAGAGGGAAAATTAAAAATTGTTCAAAATTTAAGTCCACGCAGACGAAGTCGCGGGCAGAAGCTAGTCTGTAATAACCAACATATATTGATAACCTTTTGCTGTTCTACAAAAGGGGCATATGGTCGACATGAACCATGACCATGGGTTCTGTGGGTTTCGGAATAGGGAACAATGTACCATTTACTCCCTCTTTATTAAATCTATACATTTTTGAAAGCCTACATGACTTATCATTGTAGTGCATCTGAACTAGTCTATCTGATCAATGCAGACACTACGAGGCGATTACCATACAATGTCTTCCTATAGAGTCTATCATCTGAGAGCACATAGTTGTTGTTTATATCAGGGGCAGCAGAGCGATCTTTAAGCTGAACAATGATACGCCTTAACTTTTTCCCCACACCATATTGTACACTCATGTCAAAATCTTGTATTGACAGCCAGCACCTAGCAATACGTGGGGATAATGTCACGTTTAGTAAGGGTGGCGCGAACGGCAGTACAGTCAGTTACCACTTTTACATGTATCCCTACTATAATACACTCTAAACCTACACATAGATTCTACTACGGCAAGCGTTTCAAGCTCGTAACTATGGTATATACTTTCTTCTTTACTTGTTGTCCTACTGAAATACATCACAGGCCTAAGGGAATTATCAGTGTATTTTTGTAAAAAAAATACCTGCGATAATCTCAGTTGGTAATACAGGGTCATATAAAGCCAGTATTGGCCTTGTACACAAACACAGTTTTAATTGTTGAAAACTATCGACTTGTTCAGTGCCCAATTTCCATAACTGCGTTTTTCTTTGTTAAATCTGTTAAAGGGCGAGCAATTAAATTGCGAAGCTTTTAATAAATTTACGGAAATAGCTACATAGCCCTATAAATTGACGTATTTCATGAACACTACTAGGAGTAGGAAACTGCGACACTGCTAACAATTTTGATTCACCTGGTTGAATGCCATTCGAAGATATCTCATGTCCTAAGTATGTTATTTTGTTTTATAAGAATGAACACTTACTCACATTTCACTTTAAATTTTCCGATCTTCATTTATGAAGAACTTTTTGTAAAATATCTAAACCTGACTGAACATCAAAAGAGGGTAGCAACAAATTGTCTAAGAATGCTAACATTTCATATTTATCGGGAAAGTCATTGTGGGTTTTTGAACTACCGCCTTTTGTGATTGGAATTTCGTATTGAATCTACAACCTTATTCATTATTCGTATAACAACAGACGGTGCGTTATCTAAGCCAAACGGAACACGCGTATATTCAAATACCAATGTGGCGTTATAAAGGCTGTTTTGTGGTTATCTGCAGGGTTGATTTTGACCTGATTGTAACTTTGTGCCAAATTAAGACTCGTAAAGAAATTCTTAACGGCTAATTTGGAAACCTAATCATCGAGATTAGGCAAGGGTCAACACAAAGTCTACTATCGCCGTTCTTTTTTTTAAGAATTACGGGAGAAGCAAAACATAATTCAGATTCTTGAACTATACCTACGTCGAGCAATTCAGACACTTTGGATCTAACTACTGATTGTGCGACAAGCTGTAAGGTTGACGGTATATAGGCTGTTCACTTGTTCAGGGAAATTGATTAGTAAAGCAATCAAATAATCATAATCGGTTTTTATTCAATAGATCTGAACTGATTTCCTCTGTGTTTGATGTCCCGATTGTGCTAATATTGGCTTGGCTAGTGTGCAATAGATTATTTTGGCTACAAAGGTAGTGCAATAAAATAATGTGGGCTAACCTGAACCTCCGAAGGCGGTGTAGTAGTGCAGCTGGTGGCTCTGCTCTGGTGGTAGACCGCGAATGATGCATGAGACAACTGCGCTGTCTGACAACTTACACCGAAAACACATGGCGACTTTGTCCTGATAATATTTGGTCATCGAATCCATATTTGCGATGTCTGGGAATGCACGTATCAACATTTGCTTCCAGTCTTCCCAAGAGTAATCGTATTCATCCAGCCGGTTGTACCATCTTCTTGCTTGACCTCCTTAATCTATCTTGCAGATGAAACGACTTCATGTTTTCGCACCATCCATATGAATTTCGCCAAGTTGATCAAATTTTTTTTTTGAGCCTTGCTGTCGCAGTAGTATACTCTTCGCTATCCGGGTCGAACTCGGGGATTAGCAAGGCTGCACGGGGTTCTTTTCTTGTAGTGACGGAGGGTATTTCGTAATTTAAAGAACTCATGGCCTTTTGTACCTCTGATTTCAAAAGCTTGCGTAGGATTTTTCGAGCTGAAGGCGAGGCTGGTGGCGAAACTTTGTCTTCGTTTTCACTAGTTGTCTCGGATGAATCTTCACGCGGAGATTTGCCCCATTCGTGCGGACGGACCAGGCGGCATACACTCGACGCATTAACTACGTTTTAGGTTTTTTTTAATATTTATCCCACTTCTGATATGTAACGGGATAAAATAAAAAGTAGACGTTGCAGAATCACACTGATTTAATTTCGATTTACAATAGGGCAGAGTTCCGTCTTAGAAACAGTAAAACAGAGAAGTGATCTAAATATGAGATGGCGCGGCATTTTATAGTTTCTCCGATAGTAAGGCGCTAGCTTGGCTTGGCTCTGATTGGCTGGCTTGGGCTGGCTGGCACATGGCTGCACGTGCTTGGCTCTGATTGGCTGGCTTGGGCTGGCTGTCACATGGCAACACGTGCTTGGCTCTAATTGGCTGGCTTCGGCTGGCTTGCGATTGGCTGAGGCGGTGTGGCGCGTAACAGTATCGTTATTGCCAACAATATTTATTTGTTATCTGTCCAAAACGACACAATGACATAACGTAAACATTATACTCCGTTGTTTCGATCGTATGTAGATTCTTGATTTATTGAAATGAATAGCTATCATGGTTTTTTTTTTCGTTTATAAAGTATTGACAATAATAATACATACATAATATAGTATATTTATTACAATAAATCATTAACAATTAAAAGAAATTCAAATGTTAGTGTGTACTTTTAAATTAATTGTTGATTTCGAAAATATTGTTTTTTATTTAAATCGATCATCAAATTTTTACAGACTAATAAACATTTGTTGACACAGTTTGTTTTCTTGGAATCAGTAATCGTATTTAGGGACAATACTTTTCGTATGTAGTAACAGTATTTATGGCTGTCCTTGTGTGAAGGGCAAGGGGCTCTTGTCTAGTGCGGGCATTAGTAGGGCTTACAATATTTCTCGAATTGTATGTGAAATTTCTATAACAAGATTATGTCAAACACAAATGGCATGTTATTTAAACACAAGTTAAATATATTAAATACAGTTGTGAATGAAAATTATTTATAACATATTTGATAACTTCCATTTTCTTTTTTAACAATTAACAAATAAATTATATTACTAAAACTTTTACGGGATTAAAACGCGTTTGGTACCTTATTTTGGCTCCGACGTTTCGGCCAGGTTTCACCGGCCGTGGTCACGGGCTGACTGTAGCAGCGATGTTACGCCTCAGTGTCCGATGAAGAATCTTCCTCCACCATCACACTATTTCTCCAACTACCTCCGCACCTGGCCGAAACGTCGGAGCCAAAATTAGGTACCAAACGCGTTTTAATCCCGTAAAAGTTTTAGTAATTTAAAATGCAACGCGATAGTTTAAAAGTGTAAATAAATTATAGTTTGAATTATAACCAAAACAAAATCAAACTTTTTTATAACAAAAATATTGTTAGTGTTAAAACTATTCGAAAGTACGGTAGGTACTCTGAAAAATACGGTAGTTACTCGCAACAACCGTCAGTTCGGAGTACCGGCCATTTATAATTGCCAGCTGCTAAATAGTTACTTACAAGTAAATAGAGTTAATTATTCAGGAAGCAAACTCGTGCAAATAAAATACCTTGACCTCACTCAGATAATTTATCTGCTTAAGGGTCGATTTTTTACTCGTGAGTTAACTTTTATCCGAGGAATAGGTAATTATGACAGTTTAGTATAGACTGTGAAAAATCGGCCCTAAATATATAGAAGTCAAAAGAGATCATTAATTAACTGACTAATCACGATTTCTCAAAAAAATACTTGACTTATTAAGATGAAACTTGGCATGGAAATAGCTATAAAGTAGAAGACGTCAGCTAAGATTTTAGGGAACTTACCCCTTGAAGAATGGAGGATCGAAGTTTGTATAAAATTCGTCATTTTTGAAGAAGAAAAAATGGTATGAAGGATATTGGATTCTAATCCAACGACTATAGTTACCGTTTAACATAGGTAAGTTTATCACGTAGTTTATTTTTTACGAAGATATAATTTGGTCATTTTAAACGGTTTTGCCTCTCTCTACGTATTCCATAAGCTATTATCTGAGAGTGCTCTGAGGAACTGTTTGCAATGTACACCACCTTTTTACCATTGCACCATCCGCCACCGCAGAAGAGTTCATCCGTATTACATGGAGACGAATTTTTAAATCATTAAAAAGACGCTTGTACATATAAAGTACAGTCAAATAAATAGGGAACAAAAACTTTTATATAATCCAAACAGTCCTACGTATGTAGAACTACTCGAACTCTTACCCAAAACGCGAATAAAAGTCACGTGCGAAACTGGGAACATTTTAGAGATATTTGTATCACTCGAATTAAAAATTCTATTGTATGTTAGATACTGTTTCACACAGAAGAACTAAAAACCGGTTTGCTGTAACTTATCAATTTAAAAAACCAGCGATGATTCGTACATAAACCGGAACATCCAAATGCGTCAAATCCCCTACAATGCATATATTCTACTAGTAGCAGTCATAAACGAGTTCGTGGGACCACTTGTTGCAGAATTTAGAAATTCATATCGAATCTTACGATTTCGAATGCGAATTTGAATTCCGTTGTTCGATGACCGTTATCCGTTACAAAATTTCCGCTCTGGATCTAGCACAGTTGGGTGTCAGCGTTCATTTCTTCCACGTACGTGCAGACACTAAAACGAACGATCGCTGCGATATTTTCTACTCCAGAGGCTTAAAAATAAAACGTCTCTCCAGGTAGGCAGTGACTGAGCTGTGCCTCTGATATTGCAATCCATGAACAGTGGTTACCAGGTTACCACTTACTAACAGGTGGGCCACTGGTTCGTCTGCCACCGATGGCAATAAGTCATTGATTACAACTATTAATAGCTCATTAAAGAAATACTCGTAAACTAAGAATTGACAATGCTATTTTCCCTTGATACAATTGCTTAGATTCCTGTCAACCGAACGCTACTAGTGAAGTAAATACGAAGATAACAAAAAGTTGTATCCAACCCACGCTCCATCATCATCCATCTAACTGACCTCAACTCGCGCCTTCGGAGATGATGTATTATTCATGTTGAAATAAGTTTGCGCTTAGTTTTTATGTCAAGCCGTTTGCTGTCTGTGAGCTTTGTCAATGATACTGGAAACTATTAAAAGGTGATTCGTCACCAACGTAAGTATAGAATAGATTACTATTAGCAGAGCTTGTGTTTCTTACTGGCATTTTTTTTCGAGTTCCGTGCTGAAATTGTCCTTATTTTATTGTAACTAAAGGAAGCACTTGCACTACGTATGTCGTATGTACTGTTTTGATACTTATGATCATTCCTTTAGATTCGCATTTAATTGTATTGCAGAGCATAAGAAAGAAAATAAATTTACATTTCAAAACCGTAAAAATGGTTCGTTTTGAAAGATAAATAATTTATATCAAAAAATCAAGATGCCTGTAGGAAATATACACATTTAAGGATGGTTTTCTTTGACGACATAGATTAAGGCATTTAATTACTGAAAATGCGGACACAGAGAATGACAGGAAAAGAAAACGGTTGCTTCTTAAATATAATCTAACCTCTCAGTATATTTTACTGCAAGTATCTAAGATACTGGAATTTGCCATAGATTTATTTTACTTTGAGAACTTACAGAGTTAATTAGTTTTATTTCTAGAATGATCATGTTTTGAAAACTATATTATTCTAATTGCTACTCCTTCATTATATAAACACATTGTACCCAAACAAAAAAGCAATTTAAAAAAAAGTTCTCTAAGAAAAATTTTGTTTATCTATATCTCTATCAATCCACTTGAAGTTATTTTAGCAAATAAAAAAAATATAACATTACTTCCACTACCGGATAGATAGCAAATTCGTTTATAGAATATCTATGGCATGAGTGGGTGAATTTTTTAAAGAAATGCTGCTACCTTTTGCAAACTACCTATTTTACAAGCTTTTTTATTTACTTTCTTCACCTGTCCGGTGAATGAAATCTTGCAAGTAAAATTTCATCCACTTCCCGGTCTCCGATTGAGCTGAAATTTTGTATGCATATGTATATCGCGCGACAATACAATGATATAAAAGCTTGTATTTAAAAAAGTTATTTTTAAATAATTTATCTTATTATACCTCTGTTTATTTTTTCATTAAGTTGTTTGAAAAACTTCGCAAGCGATACCAACATGACAACAAGAACTGGAACACACCCAGCCCATAGCAAAACATGTAGGTCGACAGTTTTATAAATTTGCCTATTTTCGCCAGCCATCGGTAACTTCGCACACTGGACCCCGAAGTGATTCGCAGCGAGGACATCAATCCAAGTTTTTAAATTAAAGCGACCAAAGAAACTTGGCGTAAATGCGAAATGAAAAAATGCGCGTCCCACAATTCCCAATTTATGGATTTGGTGAGTTTTAGCGTTATCACGACCTGACTTTTATTTGACGTTGCCTCTAGGCTTGCTTTGTACACTGGCAAGCTAAAATATGTTCACGCAACATAAACTCTAGACCAGGGGTTCCTAAATTTTAAAGCTTTTATGGAACCCCATATCAAATGACTACAAATCAACACTGAAATGTATATGTGCTGCGGCACCGCACCGACAGGGCCCAACTTCCTGCTGAGGGCCGCGGCACCGACTACGGCCTTGTACCTGTCCCGCCTGCACTACACCACCACAGAGCAGGATGTGGGACAGTACATCCAGAAGAAGGCCAACTTCGTTCTGAGGGTGCAGCCACTGGAGTCGCGCCACAATGCCAGTTTTAAAGCATTTGTGGTTCGGGTCCCAAACATTGCTCTGGACACTTTCATGAAGGAGGACTTCTGGCCAAAGGGTGTGGTGTTTAGGCGATTTCGGGGACGAATACCTAATACCATCGGCATGCCGCAGAACACGCAGAACACGGCAAATATTTAATATTCTTTACTAACATAGCTTATAAGTTCTATTACACTAACCAAATAGTTATATATATTATGTATGGTAGTTTGTAAGGTATATATCTATGGGCCTAAGTTGCCTGATAATAAATTAATAAATAAAAAATAAAAAAAATAAAATATCAGATCATTTTTTAAATTAAATATGCAATATAATTGTTTCACATTATTATTTAATAGCTAATAATAAATAATGTTGGCGGAACCCTGATGACTATTCTACAGAATCCCTAGGTTTCGCGGAACCCAGTTTGGAAATTCCTGCTCTAGACGACACAAATATGGCCTTACTTAAAATATAAACGTTGTATAAAATCGGAATGGTTATGCACAGACTATAGTCCCTTTTTAACCGACTTCAAAAAAGGAGAAGGTTATCAATTCGATGCGTATGTTTTTTTTGTGTTTGTTATGCCATTACGCCGCCGATTATGGACCAATTTTCTAAATTCTTTTTGTATTCGATAGAGTATACTCCTGGGGTGGTCCCAAAGTCACCAAAGTCAGAATCTTATTATGAGATCCTAGAAAAATCGGGAAGTAAAGGTTTCCCTTGATTTTTCTGGGTACTTCTAACGTGTTTTTTTCTGAAGCTATTCAGTTATTTACGTCTGGTAGTCATTAACCGAGATAAGGATGGAAGGATTCTTAACTTTTAGGAGTTAGAGGTTTTTTAAATACAAAATGCACATATAAATCCTTTGCCGTATTCATTCAAGTCACTTCGGGGAGCTGGTATTAAATTCATTAAAAAGATATTACTTAATCAAAAAAATACAAAAAAAAATACCGACTTCAATAGAGAAATGTAATATTGTCTGTATTCTATACTATAATATTATAAAGAGGAAAGATTTGATTTTTTGTTTGTTTGTATTGAATAGGCTTCGAAACTACTGAACCGATTTTGATGAAAGTTGGTATAGGGATAGTTCGAGACTAGGGGAAGGACAAAGGATAATTTTCCTACGGGGAAAATCTGACGGGAAAAGTTTTGCTACGGGAAAAGTTAGTTGTAATGCAAACAAAGTTGCATACTGTCAGCTAGTCTTATATAATTTTTAACTTTTAAGTGTTTTCGAAGTCAGTTTTTATTTTTTGTATTTGTTTTTATTATAATGGCTGATTTAACTTCCGCATGAAAAAGACAAAACACTGTGTAACTATTCAGTTTCGATTTTAGCCGGTTTCGGCCCAAAAATCTAGTTTTAGCCACACGTTTCTTTTCGAATCATC
Organism: Schoenobius gigantellus; assembly: GCA_963935595.1. Taxonomy (NCBI): domain Eukaryota; kingdom Metazoa; phylum Arthropoda; class Insecta; order Lepidoptera; family Crambidae; genus Schoenobius; species Schoenobius gigantellus. The sequence continues at coordinate 10,172,665 of OZ012563.1, read as the reverse complement.
AGCCCCGCCGAATTCAGTGTTCGTCATTGTCGTGCATTCATCGGCTAATTTCGGGTGTGTTCGATGCCGCCAAATTGTTAAAATAACATTAATCAATCATTATTTTTGTTACCAAATATTATTTAAGAAAAGTTAACTTTGATTATACGAATAAAAACTAACCAACTAAAGTAACAGCTATGGCGTGTTGAATAAATTTAAACATGCTATAAATAAAAAATATAATTTAAATTATGTGTCTATACAGGGTAAATTTTGAGGTACCGGCAACCTCGCAGGATTAGATAGCTAACATCATTAACTACAAAGTTTGTTTTACGAGTTTTAGGATAACTCAATACATTTAACAAAAATCAATTTTCAACTTTTTATTGCACTGTCGTGACATTGATAAGTCTATGTTTCATTTATAAACGACGACGGAAGACAACGCTACGCTCGCGCGCCGTGCGCGTAGAGTTACAAACATTTTAGAGGTATATTAAATAAATATTTATTTTTGTATGAAAGTAAAATCTAGCGAATTATCAAAAATCGTAGAACAAAACGTAGAACAGATGTGAATATACTCGAACATCTTTAAATTCTAGACGACACAACAAAACATGCTTCATAAATGTGACGCATTTATGCTTTTTCTTCTATATTTGGGTCAGATAAACGCAGAAACAAACTTTTTGGTGCCTTTTGTTAATGTGAGATTTGTATATAGAACAGGCAAGAAATAAAATGAAGAAAAACCAAACAAATATTAGTAAAAACTTAACATTTCTGGGTACTTCTCTCCTTCACTTGTGGAAGTTTAGGCCTACCCCCACTACGCTTTTTATTTTAGACTAGCTGACCGTATGCAACTTTATTTGCATTATAACTAACTTTTCCCGTAGGAAAACTTTTCCCGTCAGATTTTTCCTATAGGAAAATTACCCTATGTCCTTCCCCTAGTCTCGAACTATCCCTAGACCAACTTTCATCAAAATCGGTTTAGTAGTTTCGAAGCCTATTCAATACAAACAAACAAACAATCAAATCTTTCCACTTTATAATATTAATAAAATTGTATTAGTATACTCGTAGAAGTATAGATTCCACTTAATTTTCAAAACAAATATAAATATAATTGAAATACAAGTGACAAAAAGGAGTTTAATTTTTGTGTTACATACTTCATTCCCATATTTTTTGGTTTAACGTATATCTAGGTGTCTTCGAGTTACGGAAGACTACTTATTTGTGCTCGCCAGCTTCATTCGTGTCATCGTCCCTTAGAAATTTCTCGCTTGTTTTGGTGAAGTTGGTTGAACGACTCGATTATACGTCGGAAACTGTAAAACATTGATTACATTGTTGTGCCCACAAGAATTTACGTGTAAATTGTGTGTATATAGTAGGAAGGAAGGAAAAAAAAGTGTGTATAGTATATAGGAATATATAGGAAGGTTTGACGTTGACCTTAATGAAGAGGGACATTCTCTTTTGTCGGTTGTTATTTTTTTACTTCTGCTACTTTACTAGTTTTTTAAGGGTGGAAATATCCTCGGTTCAGGAGGGATTGTCCCGTTTCCTATTCTTCAAATCTATTTAATAGGCCATAAACAGAGGGGCTACCATCTAAGTCAGCAAATAGAGTTTCGGCCTCGAAGTTCGTAGTAGGTACAATGTAGCGAGAGTTGGCGCATTTTGACGCGAACAGCAAGCAAAAACACAAGTTTTTGCCCTTTTTTTAGTATACACGTGCGAAGCCCGGTCGGGCAGCTAGTAGGTACCGAATAAAATTTTGAGCATAGCTAGGGATTCAAGCTAACCCAAGATAAACATGATTTCGAATAACTCTAGTTAATTTTATTCTAAATCATGATAAATCATTAAGTCACGAAACTTTTGTGTTGAAAAAACTACACAGAAAACGTGGCTGTATGTGCTTCATTCCTTTCCTTTTTCAGCTTGAAAAACTTAAACCTACAAATTTAAACAATATTGCGAGCAGATTCTGGCGGGAAATTTCAAGGTGGGAGGATTAATTTTAAAGTTCTTGGAAATTTTCAATTAATTTTAAATACATTTCTAAGTGAAATTCCAAGTAAATCTTGAAAATGAGCGTAGATAGTGGTGGTACAGCAATTAAAAAAAGAAAAGTACAGTCACTTATTCGAGAAATATCAGATGAAGATGAGGAGAATATGTTTGCTCCGTACTTTAAACAAAATCATATTCGAAGTTATCCTGATAATGCACCCGGTACTGTCTTTCCAGTTTATATAGAAAGTAGCAATGAATCTGTGAAATTTGGTAACAAAGATCCGATTTACCTCAATAATATTTTCAGCAGATATAATAAAGGAGTAAAAGAAATTAAACGAATAAATGCTTTGCGTTATGCCATTTTATTTGACAATCCAAAAAATGCGAACTCTCTTCTGGCAAATACATCTTTTTTGTCATCTCACGAATTGAAGGCCTTTATTCCAGCGTCAACTTTAGAATGTATAGGAGTTATTAGATTTATTCCAAACGATTTAAGCTGTAAACATCTGTTTGATAAGTTGATATCCACACAAGAAATATTATCTGTTCGCAGATTTACAAAGAAGACTCCGGAAGGTATAGTTGGCTTGCAGACAGTTTCCATAACGTTTTCTGGTAATGTACTTCCATCTCATATTAATTATGGTCTATGTATTTTGCCTGTACAAGCATATATAAAACCAGTTATACAATGTTACAAATGTATGGCTTTTGGACACACAACAAAATATTGTAAACATGATATTGTGTGCTCAATATGTTCACAATCACATCACTATAAAGATTGCACTAGTAAAGACAAGCCTCACTGCATTAATTGCAAGGGAGAGCATATTGCTGTTTCCAAATACTGTCCTATTAAACAACAGAAGATTAATGAAAATAAGTCAAAAATTGTAAATCGACAAACTCTTGGTTCCTTTTTTCCAAGTATAAATGAGACCTTTGCTAAAGTAACTAGCTCTCCAATGCAATCAAAGTATATGAAAAAAACAATTAATAAAACTGACTAAGAGCTTGTTAGTGATGTTATTAATAATGATAAAATTTTAAAAGCTATAATTGATACCTTGTTGATTTTATGTAGTAAAGATAATAACATGCCAGTAAATTCGTCTACAATTAAATAAATTTTTATAAAAAATATAGCTTGTAATAATGGATAGCAGTTGTGTAAAAATTGTTCAACATAATATTCAAAGTTTAAAACCTAAAATGCCACTGTTTAATCACTTTTTAGAAACAGAAAATGTAGATATTTGTTTATTAAATGCAAACTTGGCTTAAGTCCACAGATTAAATAAATGTTAGAGGTTATAATGTATTCCGTAAAGATTATATAAGTGGTTATGGTGGAGTTGCCATACTTTGTAAAAAATCAATAATTAGTTCAGTTATTTACACTCATAGTACTGATAAAATTCAAACATTAGCAATAACTATTAAAACAGGAAATGGATTGATTACGATTTTAAATGTCTATTGTCTACCTCGATGTGGTCGTTTTCCAATCAATATGTTAAAACAAATTATAGCATCTTTGCCATCTCCTATTTTAGTAATGGGAGATTTCAATGCACGTCATACAGCGTTTGGTTGTACATCAAATAAGCCTCGTGGTATTCAATTATATGACATGATAGATGAAATCAATATGTTTCTATTAAATAATGGTAATACAACAACTCTAAATCGTCCAAACCAATGTGCCTCTGCCATTGATATTGCTTTCTGTTTTCCTGTTTTAGCCTCGTCTGTGAATTGGTCAGTATATTCAGAGGATACACTCGGTAGTTACCATTTTCCTACAATTGCATGCATAGATATAAGTCTTGATATTTTTCAGTACGAACAGCAATATGAAAAATTTCTGTATAAAAAAGCTGAGTGGTCAAATTATTATAGAGAATCTGAACATTATTTTGATAGTATTTTATCGGAACCCGACCCTCTTGTTGCTTATGACAAATTTTGTGACTATTTATATGAGTTAAGAGATGAATGTATACCACTGCATAAAAATAAAACGCCAAATCGTAAATCTCATAAGCCCGTCCCATGGTGGAATGACAATTGTGCGAATGCTGTAAATGAAAGTAAATTAGCATTATTTACATACAGGAAGTATCCCACTATTGAAAATTATTTATTATATAAAAAATTAGATGCACAAAAAAAACGAATAGTCAAACAAGAAAAAAAATCTGGTTGGGAAAAATTATGCTCGGGTTTTGACAGGAATACACCGATGAGTCGTATATGGAAATTTATTAAAATTTTTAATAGAAAGAAATCTTCATCTATAAGTAAAGAAAATTGCTTCATAGATGATTTTCTGAGCAAATTGACTTCGAGTGAATCTTCTGAAAATACTGATGATCTTAGTTCTGTTTTTGAAGATAATGAACTTAATATACATTTGAATCAACCATTCTCTGTACATGAATTTAATTTCTCTTTGAATAATAGGAAAGATACTACACCAGGTCTTGATAATTTGCCATATATCTTGATTAAGAAACTTCATACATCTGCTAAATTTATTTTGTTAAATATATTTAATAATTTGTGGCATCATAATGTTATACCTGATTCTTAGAAATCTGTTGCCATTGTACCAATTTTAAAACTAGATAAAGATCCAAAGTTGGCTGAATCATATAGACCGATATCACTATCTTCTTGTGTTGGTAAAATATTTGAAAATATGTTAAAGAATAGGCTTGAACTGTATGCTGAATCAAGATTGCTTATTCCCCCAGATCAGTTTGGATTTAGGAAAGGTCGTAGTACTACCGACAGTTTAGTTAAATTTTGTAGTGATATACAGGACACATTTTTAAATAATGGTTATATGGTTTGCGCTTTCCTTGACGTTTCGGGTGCATTTGATAATATAGACTTAAATATTCTGGTCAAAATTCTCCACAGCTTTAATATCCCTGGCAAAATATGTAAATGGATTTTTAATTTCTTTTATTCACGTACAGTATTTATTAAATATAATCAATCTTTTTATGGTCCAAAAATGGCGTATAAAGGAATAATGCAAGGGGCTACTTTATCTCCATTGATGTACAACTTATATACATCTTTAATTCACAAATTTGTTTCTAGCTGTAATATATATTTCTTACAATATGCGGATGATATTGTAATGTATGCTCAACATATTAACTTGTCACAAGCTGTTAATAATTTCAATGAAGCATTGACTTCTCTTTGTAAATATTATAAAGACGTTCTAAAACTCAATATTAATGCTTGTAAAAGTTCTTCTCTAATATTTAGTAATAAGTTTGATCGTTTTGATAATATGAATGTAATTGTTAAGTACGATTCTGTAATTATTAAACTAGTTAGTGAAAAACGATTTTTAGGTGTCGTATTTGATTCTAAGCTTAGTTTTAAGTCTCATGTTTTAAATGTTGTTCAAAAAATGCAAAGAAGTGTAAATATTATGCGATGTTTAGCGAGTGTTACGTGGGGTATGGATCCAAAACTACTAAATATGATTTACAAATCCATCGTCAGAAGTCATTACGATTATGGCTTAATAGTTTACGGGAAATTTCTTAGTCAATATTTATTAAAACGATTAGAAATCATTCAAAATAAAGGTCTTAGAATAATTACCGGGGCAATGTGTTCTACTCCGATTAACTCTTTAGAAATAGAAGCTGGCATACCTCCAATTAACGTAAGACTTAATTACTTAACAGAAAAGTTTTATTTAAAAGTTTTAGCGAATACGCAATACTTGAATTTATATAATAATAATAAAATATTTAGTAATAACTATATTGATGAGCTGAAATCTATTTGTAAATACATAGACCACAATGATAAATGGGATTTAGGTTCTTTGGAAGTTCAAATTACTTTACCTTCTATTATTTCAAAAAGAGTCTTAAATAACACAGAATTTTTTAATTATGTAAATAACGAAAAAGAAGGATATCGCAGAATATATACAGATGGATCAAAAACAAAGCAATATACGAAAGCAGCTTATTACGATTCATTAACTAAGTTTGGCCGGTGTTTTACATTGGATGAAAATTGTTCAATATTTACAGCAGAAGCATACGCAATATTCGCAGCTTTGCAATATATCAATGGAGTTGCTGATACTGAATATTTTTTAATAATTACAGATTCATTGAGTGTTTTGAATTGCTTGGAACATTCCAATATTAGTTATAAAAATAACATATACATTACTAAAATAAGACAGTACATTTTCGACAATCCGAGTAAACATGTGGAGTTCTTATGGGTGCCATCACATAGTGGAATCTCAGGAAATGAAACCGTAGACAAGTTAATGAAAATAGACGTTCCAAATTTTTATAGCAACAGTCAGCATTATGCTGTACCACCAGTTCCAATGACAGATTACAATTCTATTTTAAAGTTGAGATCGTTTCAACATTGGCATAAAGTATGAGAAAATACGAAACAGCAAAAAGGAAAATGCTATGCAAATATACAGGAAATAATCCCAACAAGACCATGGTACTTTAAACTAAATAATTCGCCATCCAGAAAATTCATTACAACTATAAATAGACTCAGAATGGGACATGGAAAATTTGCTGCTCATTTAAAAAGATTAAATTTAGTTGATTCAGAGGTTTGTGAACACTGTTCACAGGAAGAAGGTACTCTAGACCATATTATTTTACATTGCCCAGCCTTCAACATCCCACGATTACTTTTAATAGATGGCTTAATGAAGATATACAAAAATAATGACATTCTCCGCCTCTTGCCATCTATTTTAAAAAACCCAAGAACATATGCAATAATCTTCCAATTTATTAACGACACCATTGGTCAAATATGAAAATTAGAAATGGAACAAAAATTTCAATTGGAACAATTTGAAATGGAACAAAAACTAATAGAAATGGAACAAAATTATTAAGATTTGGCTAGATGGCTAACTGCCAAGGCCGTTAAACTTATATTAAAAAAAAAATATTGCGAACACGGACCTGAAAAAAAGATATTGCGAGATTGTTTGATTTTGATATATTTTGGTGTTTCCACGGATTTTGGTGCATATGTTGTCGCTTCATAATTGTTAGTTTTGATGTTCAAAATACAATTAACAATGGAACAATTCAATACCTAAATTCAATACAATATTTAATCCCTGTTTTTAAAGGCCTTAAATGACTTACTTTATTTTGGGTTTGCATGACGCATCCACTTGTATATTTTCTACTATCAATAACACAAATCACATATTATCACTGCCATTATGATTGACACTTGAATTTGTAATGCAGACAATGACATCAATTACACGTAGACGCTTGAAAAGGCATCTGAGATGAATCGTGGCGGACCCCATTATATTTCTCGTGAATCGCCCAGGACTAATTGAGCCGGCCAACAATGAAGACAAAACTGAAGTGAAGACGCTCGGGTAATTTTTCGACCGAAGCCAGCCTGGGATCTTTTAAAATTCCGAGATATCCTGGAAAACTCGGCGTAACAAAGGCCAAGATTGTGGTTGGCTTTGAGATGAATCTCAGAATGGCCTTCAACGGGGCATTTGAAAAGGCACTTTATGTCAGTGACGTGAAAAATTGGGTCGGGGAACTAGTTGAAATGCTAATTATTCTCGCGGTGGGATCCAGGTCTGTAAGCGGTTTTCTGATGCTAATGTCAAGTGTGTTTTGTTACTTAGCTCTTTTGGAAAACTAAATGGAATTTACTTGTATATACTGTACTAGCTTTCCGCTCGCGACCTAGCCCGCGTTATTTTTGTTTTCCCGTGGGATTTTTTTTCCCGTAGGAAAATTACCCTATGTCCTTCCCCTGGTCTCGAACTATCCCTATAACAACTTTTATCAAACTGTGTTCAGTAGTTTCGAAGGCTATTCAATACAAACAAAAAAACAAACAATCAAATCATTCCTCTTCAGTTTACAAATTTTACATGTTTAATTATTATGTGGTGTAATGTGATACAATGAACTACTTGCCATAAATACGAATATTTATATTTTAATTGGAGTCGGGTATTCATTATTTATTGCTTTCAATTTAATTAGAAGAGTTTTGACCAAATGAATCTTAGCCTTCCTAATAGTGAATAATTTTATCTATTGCAAAACTAAATACTGTCAGTTCAAAAATACTGTCTTAATTGTTTCTAGTGTAAAACTTAAAATTTCCAAATAACGCAAAATCTTTTAAAGTGGTTTTAAAGTGTAAATACTTTTTTAACAAAAACAATTAAGTTTAACGAGGTCAAATCGTTAATTAAAATGCGCTAAAAATAGTAGCTGGCGTCGTTGCTTAATTAAACCAGAAACCTTTTCGCTTGTATGAAATATTGGGACAAAATTAATATCAGTGTCAGATGTTGGAGTTGGGGGGTTGTAATCCATGTAATAAATTGACATTCAGCACGAAACAGAGTTTTTCTTTTACATAATCGTATTATGTTTCTGTACCTTCAGTGAAAAGGAATCACTCGAATTATATCGAAATTGATTTTATTAGTTATTGTGGTTTAAAAATTAGCTATTTTTGTATGTAATCGGTATATTTCTACGCCGTATACAAAGGAAATTAATTTTGTGCTAAATGATATAAGTGAGGCTTTGTGAACCCATTTCTGAGGTTTTTTCGTGATTATTGATACACGTATACTTTTAACAAAGTGAACCGGAATGTTCATTCTTTATTTTATTGTGACAAGGGGTATGACTCGTGTAACTACTTTTTACATGATTGAATTTGTTTAGATTGAATTTGTGTTTAATAATACAAGAAGACTTAAATAAATATGCACAAAAATACTATGTATTGTAGGTTGGTGAAAAAGAATGTAACTTAATTTACAGCACAAAAAGTAAAAAAACAAAATTTTATTTATTTTGTGTCTAATGATTGATTTAGACTAATATCATTAACCACAAAAGGTTCGTTCATGTGTAAAACGGTATAAGTTACTTAGATCAAAAACATTTGAAAATCGCAACAAACGTTGTGGTTACGTAATTGGGGTGATGAGTGAATTCTAATTTTCACGTCTCGTCATAAAATATTAAAAAACCGTAGAAAAAGATGCAATCCTGTGAAATTAGAATTAAAATCGACTTAAAAATACATTAGATACAATCATTTTAAGTTGTTTATTTGGAAGCGATTAGACAGAGAGATCCGAAATCAACCATGACGTCATTGTTGAGTACGGCCATATAAACTCCATGTAAATTGCCGTTTTCCTAGAAAGAGATGGAGAAAAATCTTTAATACCTTATATCTTGGTTGTTTTATAGTTATTAGAAAACCGTTTTTTTCTTTCTGTTTATTATATGAATGAGCTTCTATTAAAGAATTTTTTTTTTATTTATCTAGCCTATTGGTGTAAAGTGATATAACTTAGCCCAAACGTCTCCTGCGCATCTTTCCCCCGCGCTGAGCAAAAGAAATATATAACCACGAACGTGTGAGTGAAAGAGCATCTTCACATAGCCCTTTTGGAGCTTCGCTTGTTTATGTCGCGTCTGAGCAACGGTCGCGTCCTGCTTCAAGCAACATTTCATCTTAAAAGTTACATCATTTTACACAAAGTTGAAATCACATTTAAAATAAAGACTCGATTAACTAGACTGATACTTATTTTGTTGTCGTTAGGCATTCGGATAATTTAATTTCTGAAGAAAAGCGCTTTTTGTACATACATCGCGCGATGATACGACACAGCAGAATACAATAATGATTAGTAACTAACTAAAACAATAACAAATCGAGGTCCCACTGTAATTTTAATGTAAATTTTAATTTTTAATAGGACAAAAGTTTATAAGAAAAACAAGTACCCGTAAAGCTATACATGAAAGTTGTGATACATAAATTTATCAAAACTTTCTTATACATAATTACTAGAAGAAAGTCTTATTAGTGAGAGAAAAGAAGAAGACCAAATTGTGGATGCAGCAGATGAATGAAATAATTGAAGATAATTTAGAAGATCCGGGTACTTCTTCTGGAAACAAGAAAGGAAAAAATACGATTTCAAGGAGTTGTGAGACAGGGTGACGTTATATCGCCGAAATTGTTCACAGCTGCGTTCGAGGATGTATTTAAGCTTTTGGACTGGAGAGGAATCGGCATCAACATGAACAGCGAGTACATGGCTCACCTTCTTTTTGCCGATGATATTGTAGCCATGGCTGAGACCATGGAAAATCTAGGCACAATGCGCGAAGACCTCTGTAGAATCTCCCAACAAGTGAGTCTTAAAATGAACATGGACAAGACCAAAATCATGGTGAATTCCAATGTGTAACCCACTCCTGTGACGGTTGGAGGCTCTACATTAGAAGTTGTAGACAAATATGTTTACCTGGGGCAATTAGTCCAGCTCGGTGACTCCAACTTCCAGAAAGAGCTTAATCAACGAGTCCAACTCGGCTGGGCAGCGTTCAGGAAGCTACGCAGCATATTCTCGGTCAATCGTCCGCAGTGTCTTAACACGAAAGTCTTCAATTAGTACGTGTTGCCAGTGATGACGTACGGAACTGAGACGCGACCGTTTACAATGGGTCTCATCAGAAGGCTCAATGTCACTCAAAGGGCAATGGAGAGGGCTATGCTTGGGGTTTCTCTACGCTCTACGCATTTGCATAAAAAATGGTGAGATCCGTAGAAGAACTAGAGTCACCGACATAGCCCAAAGAATTGCAAACCTTAAGTGGACAGGACACAGCTCGCAGGACTAACGGCCGTTGGGGCGGAGCGGTCCTTGAGTGGCTGCCACGTACCGGGAGACGCAGCGTTGGTAGGCCCCCTATAAGGTAAACCGACGATCTGGTCACGGGAAGCTTCTGGATGCGGTAGGCGCAGGACCGATCGGTTTGGAGATGCCTGGGGGAGGCCTATAATGTCCAACAGTGGACGTCTCTTGGCTGAAATGATGAAGTTTTATTTATAAATTTTTTTGAACTGTTAATTTTCATCGTTAATTTTATGTGATTTTTAAAGTCTAAATAAAACAATGCCAAGACACATTGATCTCAATTTATTTGACATTAGACTTATTGATTGGATAAAGCTATGTTGTGTAGAATTTAGTTACTAGTTACAAGCTTCGATCGCAACTTACGTTAAATTAATTACGGGCTAAAATGTTGATTATGCTTCGATAAAGCTACGGGTATGTTCAGTGGAGTGATGGCGCAATGTTGATCTCTTTTTAGATTAGGCTTTATTTAAATTTTATCATTCAAATGATGGGCTATTTGAACTTACCATACCATTAATAAAGCTTAAGTTACAATTTTAAAGAAGCATTATATATTTTTATAAGTTTCAATTTTGTTTTCATTTTTCATATACTATGGAGGTATAATATAGGCCAACACATCAGGATCGTTATAAAAGTAATTTAGATCAGTTTTCACATTTTTTACCACTAAATTGGTGTGTATCGATTTAAGTGACAATTTTTAGACGATTTGCCCTAAAATAACCTGAAATAATGATACCTTATATAGTTATTAGTTGTGATTGTTTTACAACTTTTTCTAAAAGTGAAAAAAAAAACAAAAAATATCTACAGAAATAACATTAAATGTATCACTTTACACTTGTTAGTATGAAGTCAATTCAGTGTGGTGTATATGATTTAAGTTCCATTATATCACTTTACACTAATATAAAGTTTCGTGCTGAGTGATTTAACTGGGTTGATTATTTCTTTTAATAAAAACCACATACGTTATTTTCCAAACTGGCACACTACCTGATTGTTTTCAACATTATCTTTCACCAAAAAAATATTGCACCAAGTTATCTCCAATAGCCACGAAGCAGGGTTTTTTAAACTTCAAATGCGATTTCCCAAAAATCACTATTTTCGAGTTTGATCCCTTTTCACTGAAGGTACAGATTTATGTTGCTTATCAGGTGCTATCGCAAGGAACTTTACACTGTATCACAATAAAAAAATTTATTAAAGACAAATACACTCTTGGACAGCTAAATCGAGCCACCTTGCACTTTTGGATTATATCGTCCATAATAACTTTTATAAATATTTGGACAACCAAAAAGTATTTATGCAATTTTGTAGCTTACATATTCATGTTCAATCTGATGTGTTGATTATGAATATGGCAGCTAAAATATTGCATAAAACTTTTTGATCAACCGAACATTTTTCAAAAGTTATGGACCAATTAATCCAAAAGGGCAAGGTGGCTTGATTTAGGTGTCCGGGAGTATACCTACGAGTATATACGGCATACAAACTTGTAAAAACAGATCAAAACTAATAGGTGACAATAAACTTATCTGTCACTAGCTTTCCGCTCGCGACTTCGCCTCCGTTAGTTTTGTTTTCCGTGGGAATTTTATTTTCCCGTAGGAAAATTACCCTATGTCCTTCCCCTGGTCTTGAACTATCTCTATACCAACTTTCATCAAACCATAGTTTCGAAGCCTATTCAATACAAACAAACAATCAAATCTTTTCTCTTTATAATATTAGTATAGATAAAAATTCACTTCAGTGAGAAGGTTAGCAACAAATTGTTTTACTTCTTGACTATGTTTATTTATACGAAACCAACTATGCCCTTTAAATATTCCGCCTCTATAATGTTTAATACTGTGGTTAGTTATAACCTCTATTTTATACCTTATAGTTTTAATGTATGCAGTCGTTAAAAGACATTTGGTGCGCGCGAGCTGTCAAACGCGCGAGCTTCGTAAAGATTTCTGAAATTTTCAAATTTTCTGCATAATTGGAAAGAAGTTCTCTGTGATGCAGAATGTCGTAAGCGTTGTTATTACTGCTAAAAATTTAAGTTGTCAAAAGTAATCCACTCCCCAAAGACAAAATGACATTTGCTATGGATATCATTTTGGTAAGAGCGAAAATTCGCCAGAATAAGCTGTGAGCTTCACGACAAAGATAACTCTACCCATAATAAAAAGAACATCCAAATTACAGAGTTATCGGTGTGTAAGGAACCGTACTAAGTCATACCCTTAAAATATGGCTCGCGTATAAATCAATTTGTCGTGTAGTTATTCTCGAAGTTTCCGAAAGGCGCGTAGTCCACCGTTCTATTCCATACGGGTGGCACTCGCTTGAAAGGAGATCTCCCATTTTGGGCCCAATGTTACACGAATGATTTATGTATCAAAAAATCCTGTAATTTGTAAACTTATACTACATATAGGTATTTGAATATGATACTGAAAATACTTTTATTTTACCACGAAAAACTTTTAACTTAATAAGGTGCGTTTACAAAGCAATTTACAAGTCGGCTGAAATTAAATTGCGATTTTCTTCATTTGGCCAAGGACTAATTTTTATTTTTATTAAATACTTAAATTAGAGGATTTTTTTGATACATAATTAATCATCCGTGTAACATTGGGACCAAAATGGGGGATCTCCTCTCATACTTGTAACACCAGACCCAGATTTGTATGGAAAATGGGGATGTCCTATGAGAATGATTATTTGTTTTATTACCTGACTTCAAAAAGGAGGAGGTTAACAATTCGGTGTGTATGTTTTTTTGTGTGCATTTTAGGCGATTACGCCGCCAATAGTAGACTCTTGGGGCCTTATTAATAAAAATTTTACTCCTTGGATCATCTTCGGATTAGTTACTCCGTGTTTATCTTATTTAGACATATGACAGCCGACATGTATGGAAACAAGACAAAACACGCAGTAACAAATCCGAGGATGATCCGAGGAGTAAAATTGTTATTAATAAGGCCGTTAGGGTTGTCCCATTGTCACCAAAGTCAGGATCTGATGATGGGACCCCAGGAAAACAAAGGGAAGCCCTTAAATTTTATAAGTACGTCCAACGTGTTTCATGTTTCTTCCGAAGCTATTCAAGTATTTACGTCTGGTAATCATGAACCGAGCTAATGAAATAGCGAGAGATAGCGAGAGATTTGAGAAAAACACAGCTGATTAGTCATGATAAGATCCTTAATTTTTAGGAGCTCGAGGTTTTTTTTACTACAACAGGCACGTATTGACCCTGTTTAAATACAACAGGCACGTATTGACCCTTTTGTAATACAATAGGTACGTATTGAAACTTTATCGTATACTTCAATTATCTTTTTAGTGAATTTAAAACCCCGAAAAGAAATCTTAAATTGCCAACTTCATAGCTAAAGGAAATACTTATCACAAAAAATCACTAAAAATAAACTCCGACTCCGACAAAAACACTGAAAAGTTAAAAATAATATAAGAACAGGTAGAGACAACATCACATTTCTATATTGAAGTCGGTGCCAAAGATGATCTTCGAGAAATTCGGCACCGACTTTAATATCGGCAATATCCGCAGTCGTTCAAATGACATTAGCCTGTGACAACTTAACACTATTTTCGCAGCAGTGCGGAAAAATTTGCGCGTGGCCTTTGTCCATGGGGTTTGGTCACCCCCGGCGCGAGCGCAACGCAGTTAATGCGACCCTTCAGGCACGGTAATATACAATAGGCTAGTTCACAAAAAAAATTTTTTTGCTTTAATAGAAGCTCATTCATGTAATAAACAGAAAGAAAAAATCGGTTTTCGAATAACTATAAAAACAACCAAGATATAAGGTATTAAAGATTTTCTCCATCTCTTTCTAGCAAAACGGCAATTTACAAGGAGTTTATATGGCCGTACTCAACAATGACGTCACGGTTGATGTCGGATCTCTCTGTCTAATCGCCTTCAAGTTAACAACTGCTTGTATCTAATGTATTTCTAAGCCGATTTTAATTCTGATTTCACAGGACTGCATCTTTTTCCACTGTATTTTAATATTTAATGACGAGACGTAAAAATTAGAATTCAGTCATCATCCCAATTACCGTGCTTCAGGCGACATGGTTACTTCATAGGTCGATCACTCGCATTTTAGTGTTAAGTACACACAACGAGATTTTTTCAAATCCTAATAAAAATTTAACTGATTACGCGAGCTTTGAGAACTTATAATTTTTTGACGCTTTCTCGTTAACGAGGACCTGAAAATCGCACACATTGATCAAACGACGTAATCGTATTATGTTCCCTGAAGCGACACAATGCCTCGACACTTCCAGTAAGCGGAGCCCCTATTATTGTATACATGTTTTATTGTGTGGAATTACTGGCTATTATTCAAATTTAAGAACGTTAAGATCGTTTTTTTGGTGAAGAAAATAAATAAATTGTTACGTTCCCGCCATTTGTTACGTTTGTGTGGCCATTATTTTTCATTTTCATTATTGAAAACATGGTAAATAATTATTTTCCCCATATCGTTGTTATTTCAAAGAAATAGTTGAAAGTAAATTATTATAAAGTCATATAAAAAAATACATTCTTTAATAAATATTTAACATTACGTTATTTCAAATTTACATGGCGCTGTACTTGAGTGGCTGTATAGAAAGTTGGAATATGGTCCAATAGAAATATGAAAATAGAACTAGTTTCTTTATAATTTGACAGCTGTCAAATAAAACGGTTTTTCTTTAGGGCTGAACAGTATTACTTTCAATCCGCTTCTCAGGCAACTTTAGACCTACTTTCTGACTAAGTAATTTAGAAATAACTTTACTTCATTGCGGATCACTTTTAAGAATTGTGACATTTTCCTAAACTTTGATTCTTTTCATCAACCCAAGATTCTATTAAGTAACTTCGTGGCAAAGAGAAAACATTCATTTGATTAATATACCTCAAATGAGATTTCTTTTGGAATCTTATTATTATAATTTTAATATTGGGAAACTCTCAATGAAACGTTCACCTCATACATGGCCCGAAGTGCTTAGAATTGTTTACAAGTTATTAATAGAATATGTTATTAGTAGCTAAATAGCTTGGAATGTTTATCGTAAACACATTATTGTTGCGTTGTTTTCAATGTGTTTTCGTAACTGGAACTAGCTTTGATAATATTTCTTCTGAAACGTCTAATTTTACACCTCAAAAGAACCCTTTCTAACAACATTATACAAGGTATATGGCGGATACCCTATCAAGGCAAAATCTACCCATGCTTACATAATCATTTGTATAATAATTATAGCGTCATTGAAAATTCGAAACCGTGAAATTAATTTTCTAATTCCATATAATTTTTATTTATTTATACACTTTATCGCATATTTTGAAAGTTGTTGAAAGAATCGTATCTAAACAGATCCACACATTCTACAGAAATAATAAAGTAATAACAGATACGCAATATGGCTTTCAGTATAGTAAAAGCACTACCCAATTACTATCCAAATTTAACGACAGTATTTACAGATATCTCAATAATAGGGAACATGTATTAGTTTTATTTCTAGATTATAGTAAGGCATTTGATACCTTGAGACATAACACTCTTATAGAGAAGCTGGATGACTGTGGTATACGGGGACCACTTAAGAAATGGTGCGAAGACTATCTTAAGGATAGGTCAAATGTTGTTAAAATCGCAGATGCCACCAGCCAGAAGATTTTTGTTAGAGATGGCACAGCTCAAGAATCTGTACTGGGCCCATTACACTATATAACAATTGTAAATGACGTAGCCAATGTTGTTAAAAGATGCGAATTATATCAATATGCTGATGATACTTGTCTTGTTGCCGCTAGTAGAAATATAGATTTAGCGTTAAAAGATCTTCAAGACGATTTCACAGTACTAGCAAAATGGGCACACGATGCAGGTCTTGTACTCAACGCAAACAAAACTAAACTTATGTACATAAGCTCAAGTAATAATCGTATTAATGCAAATCTCAATTTATTAGCACATAACCACATTTGTCTCCACGAGAACCAAGCAAAATGTTCATGTGAACCCATAGAAATAGTAAATAAATATAAATATTTAGGTGTAATAATTGACGAACGTTTTAAATGGGACGAACATATTAACTATGTATGTGATAAACTGCGAGCGATTTTAGCAAAGTTCGCAATAGTCAAGCAAAAAATCCCATATCTGACACTTCTGCAATTGTACAAGGCTTTGGGTGAAACCATGATTCATTATGGCTTGAGCAGTTATGGACGAACTTCTAAGACTTACCTCGATTTAATATACAATCTTCAATATAGAATTTTAAAATGTATAGTTCCTACTAAAATAAGATCTCAATACCAAAACAATAACGACGAATTGTTTCATCATTGTAAGGTAATCCCGGTTATAAAACAGATACAATACGCTTTGCTTGTTGAGAATTACTTCGATAATAATTTTCAAAATATCAGACAAAATCCTAAATATACTCGTAGTTCTTCCAGGGTTATTCTGAACGTCCCTATGTACAGAAACCTTTATGGAAAACAACTGCTACATCACCAAATTCCAAAATTAATAAATAATATTCCTATAGAAATAAAAGAAGAAATAACAAAATTAAATATAAAATTTAGATTAAAAAAGTATTTTCTTTCTCTACTACATAAGCAAATTAAAATTTACAGATAAATGTTATTTTATTACTAAATAGTGTTGTAAAAACATAATATTTACTCAATAAATTAATTAGAATGACTGGATAAAATTAACTAAATAAAATAATATTAAATAGAAATAAGTACAAAAAAAATATTTGCAATAAAAATTATCATCTTATATTAAATATGTAACCTATAAATTAATAATAAAATTTAATTATGAGATGAGATTCAGGCAACGGTCATACTAAACGCAAAGTAAACAAAATGTAAAGTCTTATCCCGTGTGTTTTCAGCCATTGTGACATTGTTATTAAAGAACGGTCGGCGGTGGCCGCGCGATTGTGGTGGCCCGATAAAAAAAAATATCATGTAACCTATTTATATTTGTTAGCGTATCTATACAAATACTAAAGATATTTTTGTGTCACAGATCTAAAAGTGTGATATGTTGGAGATATGTCTTGTTGTTAATATGTATGTATAATAATGTAATAATAATATTATTGTAAATGAGTGTGAGAACTGAATGAATACAGTGTCCAGAAAAACCAAATTTGGTTTATAGGATGCTGAAAAAAAAGAGTTAAAATGTATTACTTGTTTCGTGAAATAAATAAATAAATATAAAGTAAACATAACATTGAAAGTGTTTAAATGATGAGGTGACTCTAAAGTGTATCGATAACATATAAATTATACAATGCAAACAATAAATACATATATACGTATATAAACAAAAATAGTATATAAAATACTAATAAACATATAAAATATATAAATATTGCATGATGAATATTGCTTGAAGTATTACTTGAAATCAAACGTTCAATTGGGAAAGGTAGAATTTCTTAAGCTGAAGTTTGAAAGAGTACACCGATGGACAGTTCTGAATATGTGTCGGGAGTTTATTCCAAAGCTGAGCAGCATGAAAGGAAAAAGAGTGAATAGGAAAATGGGATTTTTTTTCACAGACCCAACTTGTTAGGAGGATTTCAGAAATAATTTTACAAATCTGAATTTTTAATAAAAGAATTAAAGAACAATGGCAAACTCCCTAAGACTGGGTAAAGGTATTTTGTTTTAGTGAAACAGTTGGGCTAATGACAAAAATAGCTCAGACAAAAATTGTCGACCATGCAATTATCTATAAAAATTGTCCTTATGAGCGCTCCACATTCTCGCGAGAACGCGAGAACAACACAAGAAGCGTGAATGTGGATCCGATTCGCATGTTCTCGCGTAGTTCTCCGACTTTTGTCGGTTTTTTGGCGCGAGACAAAGGCGCGAGAACTATATTGAGAACTTTGTACCAGTGTTGGAAAAAATCATGATTTTTTAATAAAATCCAATAAATCATGATTTATCGAATAAATCCTAATTTATCATGATTTTTTCGTTTTTATCGTTACTAATTTTAATAAGTAAGCAACTATTTTGCGGAAACGAAAGAGAAAGAGGAAAAATTAAATATTTACCCAGTTCTGGAGGCAACTATTTGGAGCGATAGCTTCCTCAGCATCAGTGGAAAGTTTTTTTTTTACATTTGGCATTGTTCACTCGAAATTACGTAACAGACTAGGGACCAAAAACCTGGAAAATTCGTTTTTTTTAATCAAGAATTACAATAATGACACTGAAATATGAAATATCTGATTTACTCGGAAAATAGATATTCATAAAAATACATTTTTCTTCACAAAAATAAAGAATTTAATCACTGATTTTGTGCCAACCCTGCCTTGTACCTTCTCGCGAGAATCTCGCGAGAAGTGTGTACCCAAGAAGTTCTTGCCGAGGTTCTCGCGTACTTCTCGCGTAGATTCTTGCCGAGACTCTCGCCGAGAATCTCGCGTGAATATGGAGCGCTCATTACACTTTTCCCCTAGGATTAATTATTTCTGGGAAAAAAGCATTTCTGAAATGTACTAATGTTGTATTCCCTATACTGTGCACACGTTCCCACGCCACCAGTGAGGTAATGTATTCGATGCGTTTTTCTTAACGTAGTTTTTTTTTTATAGTGGGTCTAGCAAATGACTCCATTCTACCTGAAGGTAAGTGGAAGTGGAGTCCCAATGCGAAGATAGCTAGTGCAGCAGAGAGAATACACGCTGCACTAGCCACCCTCACCTTGCCGGTCTGCAAGGTGCTTCTTCACGCTTCTTTTAAAAGGACCCGCCGGGATTATAAGAGGGAGGGAACACGTGTGCTGGCACTGGTAGTGAATTCCATTTTTTGATTGTGCGACAAAGAAATTTTAATGAGTAACCAAATTTCTTTGTACGCGTTCGAATGGTAATCACAGTAAGACGGTGACAGCGCAGACCAGCACGTTTTTTTTTATGGGATAGGGGGCAAGCGAGCAGACGTATCACCTGATGGTAAGTAATTACCGTCGCCCATGGACACCCGCAACCCCAGAGGAGTTACAAGTGCGTTGCCGGCCTTTGAGGTGGGAATACGCTCTTTTTTTGAAAGTTTGAAGGTCGTATCGGTCCGGAAATACCGCAGGCGACAATTCGTTCCAAAGTTTGACAGTGCGAGGCAGGAAACTTCGAGAGAAACGCACTGTTGTGGACTGCCAACCATCTAAGTGATGGGCATGGATTTTTTGCCGCGTGGAACGATGGCGGAAAGAGGCGGCAGGTATAAGTCCGAACAATTTCTCGGAGCATTCCTCGTAATAAATACGATAGAAGATGCATAGTGAAGCGACATCTCTACGCAGCGCCAAGGTATCAAGCCGATTTGAAATTTCCTGGCAGTCGACGATTCGAGTCGCTCTCCGTTGAATGCGGTCCAGTGGGAGAAGTTGGTATTGGGGTGCCCCAGCCCAAAGATGAGAACAGTATTCCATATGAGGCCGAACCTGCGCCTTGTAAAGCTGAAGGCGGTGCGCCGGAGTGAAATACTGTCTCGATCTGTTGAGCACGTGTAGTCCTTAAAAGGAATAGAGAGGAAGGGATTAGAGAAAAAAGCTCTTGAGAGCATTCACCGTGGTAAAGACGGTAGAACGCGCCTAGTGACGCAATGTCGCGACGCAGAGGTTCGAGGTTATTAAGTAGCCAATGATGCGTGTTGCGCGCCGCTGCAAACTAAGTTTTAATACATATTTACAATTTAAATTTATATTTATATGTATAATACACATTTTAATTGCATACAATGTAACGTAAACTTGATAATATATTAAGATTAGGCAAGTTTTGATAATAACTACAATATATTTTAGTTTAGCAAATTAATAATTTCTTTGTAGTTTTCTTTGCGTTTTAACTAATTTAAGTAACTAAAGAGAAATAATAGTTTTGTGCTTATTTAAAGGTTATACTGCGCGTCAAATCAATGTACCTATCTTCGCAAATTTTTGTTTACGTAAAAAGAATAAGACAAGTGCACAATATTTTTTTGGTAATTTTCTAGGCGGACATTCAAAAACGTCCGCTTTCCTAACGAATTAAAAATAAATTTCTCTTTCATAGATAATCCCTGCGTAAGAATCAGACTTCACCAATGATGAAATTCACATTGACGTCAGCAATGGTGTTATTAGGTTGGCTGTGTGCTCCTTTGTTTCCCATGTTGCAAAAACACAAAAAAATCAAAAATAATATTATAAGAAGGCACACAACTTCATTTTTTTATTTTGAATTCGTTGTGAATTATGGATGATCATGAGAAAAATTTGTAGTTTTTTTTTTATTTTTGTCAATTTTTTTATTTTAATATTTTAAGTGAATTTATCCAGCTACCAGCTCATGGAAGTAACTTGAACGAATACAACTGAGGGTCAAAACGTACTTCGCCTCTAACTCCTAAAAGTCAAGGATCCTTTCATCATCAGCCCAGCTCGTGACTACCAGACGCAAATACCTGAATAGTTTCAAAAAAAAAAACATTAAACATGTTGGACGTGCGTATAAAATATAACGGTTTCCCTCGATTTTCCTGACTGACACCAGATCCTGACTTTGATGACAATTTGACCAATTGGGAAGTAACAAAAATTAAAGAAAGACTTTCAAATCGGTTAAAAAAGGCAGGTTTATGAGCTAACACACATTTTAAAAAAATCATTCTACAGTCGAAATGAGAATTCCCCCCTTGTGAAGTATTAGAAAATGTAGGTGATTAAAAAATTATCTTACAAACGACTTTAAGTTTTTTCGGTGAAAACTGCACCCAGAAACCGCAAACAATATCGGAGGCGACAAAATTGAAGACAGAATTCCATTCGGGAAATTTGATAGTCGCCTTTCGCCGGATCGCAGGAAGCGTTCGAGGTCGGGACTCTGACTATCGGGAATGTCTATCGATTCAGAATGCTCGTCAGCTGTATCGATACGTCTGCGATTCGATTCGGTGTCGGATTTTGCACTATCGCAGCTAGTTTCTCTGAAGGAATTCTCGAAAGGAATGTTGAACATTTTGTCTTATCGCACAGAGGATATAAATCGAACTGTAACAAGAACAAATAATATGGTATACTTTAAAAGATTTGAGAATTTGTTAGAGGGAAAACAATGTACTAATATTATGAATGTAATGTAATGTTATGAATGTATGTATGAAAATTAATAGTAGTAGGTGTATATTGGGCATTCTAAAACAGTTTTCATCAAAACACCGCAAACGAACGGAGTGAGATTTGAGCTACGCTTCGCTGCGCTCTAGCTCCGCTACGCTCCGCAAATCTCACTGCGTTCGTTTACGGTGATTTGATGAAAACAGTTTGAGATTGCCCAATATACATTATACAGGGTTAAATTATTCATACCATTAAATTGTAATTTTTGATAAATAAAGAGTTATGCGAGTATATTGAATCACCATATTTGTTTTCATTAATAAAACGCAGAAATTTTTGTTAAAAATATTTTTTTATTATAAAGCAAGTAACAAATATCATCATAGCTAAACTAGAACAATACTTTAAATACAAATTTTCATTCAAGTACAATTTACTGAAGTCATAAATTACATGTGCTTAAGTACCACTTTTTTATGAATAAAACATTCCTTAGAGCGCACTCTTTTTTATGAGTTATACAACTGAAGTTAGCTCCACCTTTAGCATAACTATTGCGCAATGTTGCAAAATTAGGACAACCTTTGCCTTCAACATTTATCAAAAAGCAGTCAGAACACAAATCTTTAATCCATTTTTGCTTTTCAACACCTTTCATTATTATGGTTTGGTCCTTTAAAATTGGAATAATTAATCTCTTAAATTCTCTGAAATCTATATTGCCTTGACTCCAGTATATTCCTCTGTTGCGTTCAATCCAATTGACTGCTCTTTTTTCTTCGGCAGATAATTTTAGATACGAATATGGAGGTTTTATTAAAAAGACTTGCGTAAACTCTTTTGTGGCTAACGCAAATTCCTTAATAATAAAATTATTTTTGCAGTCTTTGAATCCTTGAACATCAACAAAAAGTATCGAACTCTTATCAGCACTCATTGTTTCGTTGTATTCCACTGTTTAACATAAAGTTGAAGTTTGTTCTTTCAAATACCTTTTGATTGCACTTTATTTAGTTAAGATATTTTCTTCACAATATTGCTCAGAGGTTTGTACTCAAAAATGCAGTCATTTAAAATCAAGCAATATGCTGCTGTCTGATCCGGGATTTCTTGGTCTGTTTCAATCTCCACTCTGACATCGATTGATCCCTTTATCATTTCTTGTTGGTGAGAACAATCAATAACAAATAATGGGGCAACGTCTCTGAATTCCTTCAAGCTCATCAACGGCTCTGGTCGCCGTCCATGATAAGACTGTTGGAATCTTGCATATTGTTCGTATAATAAATTAAATTTATCCTCTGAGAAACTGACATTCAATCCTTCATAAGGGTAATACGATGAATTTAAATATACTTTTACATCTCGTACATTGCAGTGATCGAACTCTGCCATTGACATTTCCGCATTGTGTTTGCGATTGGTTTGCAAGGCTATAATAACGAATCTTGGTTTCTCTATCTGTGACGAAGTTTTGATAGACCAAGTGTGTTTACGTGTCTTCGGTAATAATGGATATTCATACAAATCCCAATTTCGAAATGCTAGTGTAATAGGCCTGTCCTTTTCTAGATGTTTCAACAAATTGATTCTTTCACGATCTGATACTTTAACGTGCGGAACTCGCCAAACAACTTTGCTAATAGTTATATCTTCGACCACCTCTCCGACATTTAATTTCAAAGCATTGAGATTCGTATTGCTTCTTAATAGCACCAATTCATGTTTGGAGTTAATTATAACTTTTTCATAATCTTCTGCAAAACCTAAAATTTTCTTCAACGGCACAGAAGCCGAAAAAATTCCTCCGTTAAGATTGTTTGTACCAGAAGTTGACCATCCCCATACACGTGAGCATTTAGATTCATTATCATTTAACGAGAGGTACGATTTTATTGTTGTAGTTATGCCAGCATTTTTTATTTTGTCTATTTCTATTCCGTTTAACTCATATCGAATATCTTGAAATAAATATAGTATTGGATTGTTGATAAAATACACATTTGATATTTTTTCTTTAGTCGAACTATTATAAACATTGGCTTTACCCTCAATATACAAAGTGCTGAGTGAGGGTAACAGACATAGATCTTGTTGATTAATAGGTATTCTTATTTCATCATTCTTGTTGAAACTTGTTACGTACGGTTTATAAGAATGATATTCGAAACTTTCAATACTATTGTCGTATGATGTTGATTGAGATATATTTAAAATATTCATTTTAACAAGCCAATCAACTTCAAAAATTCCTTATTGTTTTTGGTGAGCTTCTTTTTTATGTGAAGCGGTGTGCTTTTATGAGGTGATCTTCTAGTACTAACTTGAATGCAAGCTGTGTCATGATTTTTATTGAAATTTATCATTTTTACGAAAATGTAGATACAGTTGTACTTCTTCGTCTCGTAAATTGATTTGTTTATTCTCGGCGTCTAATAATTGTATAGTTATTGCACTTATAGAACTTTTATTTACAGGAAAATATATTAGATTTTTCGGCACTTCAATGATCCGATAACCAGGTGGTACGTTAGGAACAAACTCGTGAATAATATGACTTGCAGATCCGTTCACGAATGACCCACTAACTACGTCGCATTCGATGCGCACAATGGTTGTTGGCAATATACTGACAGGATACAGAGATTCGGTCCTTTTTAATGCCTTTATTGTTTCTCCACCAAAACCTAAAATCCTTCCAAGTGAGTCACTTTTGTTGAAATGAACATCTTTAGTACAAAAAATTGTAGTTTTTAAAGTATTATTATTACAAGTTAATTTTAACATTGCATTTCTAATGTATGTCTTTAAATAATCACAGATATCTTGAAGTTCATAAGCTCCTTCAGGTATTTCGATTACTTCGTTATCGTCATAGTAGAATTTATTATTTCTTTTATCTATGTTGGGTATAGAATTAAATGTTGAAAAATACAACAATCCACACTCATAGTATCCACTTAATTCCAAAGTAGGTGAGTAGTTTGTTATCAGAGAGGATCCTTTTCCAGTTATAGACACAGTGAAAGACATTTTACTACTGATAAAGAATTTTATTTCAAGCTTTATATAAATGTGTTTTCCAATACTCCTTTAAAAATTTTATACAAAGGTGGCCGCAATTAACAGAGTCAAATGTTTGATATTGCTCATAGTTATAATTTAAAGAAACATTTCTTAAGTAATCAAGTAGTTCTAACGGAGGTTTCAGATTACCAAAACTATCAAAATATTCAGCATACTTATTTTCTTTCACGTAGGCTACCCAATGTGTTCCAATGTTATTTGAAGTATCTAAATTTATAATACCGCATTCTATCTTCCTAGGTTTTGAGGGCAACGTATCCCTCATGAAAACACCACGAAAAAATGGAATATCACTAGCATGTTCTAATATATCCCAATTAGTTAATGCCCGCCTAGGTAGCCGCTTTATTAGTTTTTTGAGGGTTTCAAATATAGACCTGCACCCTTTTTATAAGGTCTAATATATAATCCTTTTCCGAGAGCAACCGCCTCCATCATCTTATTATGTCGTTCCGATTCTTGAAGAGCTTTTTGAGCTGCTTTTGAATCATTAACCGCTTTTGCTATGCCAGCTGCTCCACCAGCCAGTGAACCTAAAGCTGATAATCCCGCGAAAATAGGAATTAACGGTAACAGTCCTCCACATTTTGGAATAGGAATACAACGAGGTAAACTCATTTTATTTTTATTTCTAAATAGTTTTTTTGCAGCGGCGACCGCATATTTAATAGTAGAATTTGTGTCTTTAGATTTTTTTTTTTTTAATTTAGATTTGAGTTTTTTCACAGCCGTCATAAACGACCGAGCACCTGCACCAGCTCTTAATTTGGCCTTCATAGCATTTTTTACTATCCATGAAGCAATTTTTTCTTTCTTCCCAGCGTCTTTTGATTTCAATCTTCTTTGAGCCATATTTAATAGATCTAGATCAGCTTTGTGCCTTACGTTAGCGTCGTTATTTATGTAAGCAATATCGTGGTGCATACAAGCGTTATCCAATTTATTAATTCCTCGCTGACCCTTAAGTAATCGTTTCTGAAGCTTTGTGCCGGGTCCGCAATATTGGTAGCCCGGTAAATGTAACTCAAACGGAATCTTATTTATTAAGCTGTTTATGATACCACTTCCTTTCTTCATTGATAAACAAAAAGTGAATCAATAAAGATATCTTGAGCTATTTTATATCATAAAACCAATTTATTCTTATCAACCCAACTATTTTCGCTATTACTTAATCCTAACCATTTTACAAACAATTTGTTTCCTTTTCTTTTTATAACCTTTTCAATGAGGTATAGGTCTGGAAACTTAGTTTTTTGTAACTCGTATGCATAAAATGAGCCGAGGATTCTTTGATTGCGTCTGTCCTCTATTTGATAAGTTGTTGGGTTAGTGTGATTAACTTTTACTATACGAAATATTTCGGTGGACCAGTTTGGCGTATAGCCTTTGTAAAAATCTGCTTTATATCTACTTATGCGAACATAATCACCAACACGAAATGTATATCCCCGACTTGTTTTATTCTTTTGAGAATTCATAATATAACCTTTGACTATAAGCTCATTTACTTTGTTAACTTCCACAGGCTTAAATTTTGTTATTCTATGCAAAGTGTTATTGTAGTGTTCTACAACGTCCTTTAAAATATTTTTATACCATTGGTAATTTCCGTTCAAACTAAATAGTTTGTAAAGGTGAGATTTAATTGTTCTTATAACTCTTTCTACTATAGATGCTTTTTTAATAGAATATGTTGAATAATGATTAATATTATACTTTTTCATTAATTGTTTAAAATTATCATTGTAGAATTCTGTGCCTAAATCAGTTTGTAAATTTTTAGGTTTTCGTAATGATGTAGTTAAAATACTTTGCATTGCATCTGTAACATAATTTTTCGCTTTTGATTTTAAAGGTCTGATCCATACATATTTTGATAAAGTGTCAATTACGATAAGAATATATTTATACCCTTTATTAAACTGTGAATATTTTTGCAAATCTATGAGGTCGGCTTGCCATAAATCATCTATTCCTTTTATGATCGTACATCGCCGGGAAAAATTCCTTCTTGCTGCTTTGTGAAGCTCATTCACTATGTCTTGTTTGCTCATTATTATCTGGTTTCTCTTGAAGCATGTGATCAATTTCTGTCCTTGTGTAAAACAAGGTGGCTAGCTTATTAAGTATTGAACTTTCAAAATCATTTAAACGAATATTTACATCACTTAAAATATTAGTTCTTAGTTCGTGTGTCTTTTCATCCACGTAAGCTTTATTGGCGGCTTCGTCATCATTGCCTGGCGATATAAGCCCTTTTAATCTTGATGATTTTAAATCATATTCACCTGTTTCTGACTTCACTAATGTATCGTTGAGATTTCCAATATATTCCTCTAATCGTAAACGTTTATGAACGTGATGACCAAATTTATCTACATTCATTTCCGTATCTATGCGGTGTTTGCTGTATAACTACTGATCAGTTTTTTAAAATTAGGTTCCTTATATTTGGTGTTTTTAATGATGCCTGCTTCGTACAGCTCTTCTATAATCGCAATAATTTCATTATCTAAGCCGGTATTGCCAGCATCACGAGATGCAAACAGTAATTTCAATCGATCTACTAATTCATTTGGATCATCCCAATAAACGTAATCTATATCTTTCTTTACACTTTTTAAAAGATTTATTCCTTTTCCTACCGTAAGACTTTCTGTGCTGTCATACTTATTTCTAGAGAACTTAAACAGTGGTTTAATAATATGCATGTACTTAAACCCTTTGTTACTATTAATTGGCTTGCGTGGATCACAATTACGCCTATGTGCATTCGTTTCTATTAGAAGCTCTTTATAATTTTGCAAATCTTCATCTGTGATAACATCCAAATTTGGTGTCTTTTCAAATAGTAATTCTTTTAATCCAAGAGTTTTGTTTAAACTTCGATTTCCAATTTTTATAATTTTTCCGTCGTCGAAAACACGTGTTTGGCCGAGCATAAGTTTTCCTCGTTCATTTTTTATTCCAAAAGGGATATTTGCGTCGGGTGAAGCACACCACGATAAACTATTAAGTGAAACATTTGGTGATGATTGAAAGGACTTAAAGGAAGCATCACTCATATTATTGTTGTCAGAAGGTGATACGACAAGGGTTTTTTCGGAATTAAATTTTTTATAGAACTGTTGTTCCTCTTCTTCATTAAAATCGTCATCAGAAAAATTTGTTGCCTCGCTGTCATTATGTTTATTTTTTTTTATTGTATAATGTTCAAACTCATCCTCATCTTCATGAGAAATTTCATTGTTCTTAATGGCTATTTGTTTCAGTGGATCGGTTATAGGTTTGAATATGGATTCCAGAGTGGCATCATTTGTATTTTTCATATCCTTTATCATTTCAACCTTTCTTTTTACAGCAGCTGCAGCTTTTACAATTTGTTTTTTAAGTTGCTTTTCCATTTTGACAAGGATTCCGTTCAATGCAAAATCCAGAGTAATAGTGATTGTGTATTGATGAAACAATAACTTATGTATATTAATCTACTACTACAAAAGTATCGAATGCCATCCTATAACATCCTTTATTTCTTTCGCAGTCTTTATTGATCACAACATAATTAAATGGTTTATTCCAAATAGTTGAGCACATTTCACGGAACTGAGACCACGACATATCTGAACCTACATGCTCATCGTAAACGTGTTTTAAATTTACATCGTCTTGTTTAAATAAAATAATGAGGTTAGAATTGTCCCTTATAAGTTGTTTAGGTACTTTACTGTATGTTTGGTTAATGTAAAAACAATCAATATTCTTATGTCGACCCATAGCAAAATAATCCCGAATGCTATTTTGGTTTTCACAAGCTACGTCGTCGAATATTATAATGGAGTTTGGCAAAGCTTCGTGTGGGCTTATGATATCATTATTATGGTTATATTTACTATAAGATATGTCTGCAACTAAATCTAATACTTTTTCTAAGAACACATATTTTGGTTGGTATAATGATTTAGAATATACATATAAGTTACGAAAACGTGCACCATTCTCATGTAATAACAAACCTATTACTAAGTTTGTCTTGCCGCAATTTGATGGTCCACAAACAATACATCGTATAGTGCTCGGCAATAAGTTGCCATGTCGCTTTGCTTCACATAATGATGCAGGACAGATATTATAATCTAATTTTAACGTTTCCTTTTGTTTGAGGAACTTCATAGCAACTTGTCCGTTTTGATTCGTGGCTTTTAACAAAATGGATATAACACTTTGCGTTCGTAATAATAAGAGAACTAGCAGTATATTTACTTGTAAGTGCACTCACTCCACCATATAGACTAAGCATTCGACGGCGGTAACAATAGCAAGGAGTAGAAGAATTTGGATACTGTTACCACTCATTATATTAAGTTATTGGACGTGTCTAGAACACACAATGTTAAAGCATCGAGAAGAATGGAGAGAGAAGAAAGAGCTCTCACCCCTCTCGAATCGTGCAATAAAAAATGATATGAGTAAGGAATCGATGCTTAAAAATAAACATTGTTTAATTACTTGCATCCCTACTTTAACAAAGTAATACACTGCGTTCTTTAATAAATAAAACTATATTTTTAATTTTATTACCATTATTTTAAACTATGTATTTGAATTCTAATAAATTTTATCTTAGATTTATTTATAGAGGTAATTCTGAATGAATGTTTTTCAAAATATTTGATTACATTATAGAGGTGTTAAAATAAAAACAAATATTTTCATGCAAGTCTTTTTATTTTTAAATAATATTTATTGAAAACAATACAAGACTTAAACTAACATAACTATTTAAAATAACATAAGTCTTAGTTAGTAAAATTTATAAGCATTACTATAATTTTTCAGAAGAATAATGTTGTTGAAATAATGTATCTCCGTGAGTGTACACGTAACTAAAGATAGTAGGTACGCATCTAGCACATTAGAGAATTTTAATATACATCTACAAATGTTTTAGGTCAGCAATAGTTATTTAAAAACTATAACTGTAACCACATATTTTCTTAGAGATATTAGTTATAATATTTTCTGCTTGATCCATTATTGGATCAATATGCTCGGTTACCACATATTGTGTTTTTATTAATGGATCATTGCTGGTTGATTCCAGATCTAATATTTCTAATTTAATTAATCGCCGCCCTTTAGTAGGTATTGTTTTAATTAAATAAGAAGGTTCGTTCCCCTTCGTATTCTGCAGTAACTTGCTTCTCCTCTTCATGGGCTTCTTTTTATTAAAAAGACTTTTAACCACCTTGGCATGCAGCGGTGAATCTTTAGCATTCCAATGTGGAAATTCTTCAGAGAAGCCCTCCAACATATCTTGCGCATTTTGCTCAAAGCAAGGAGGATAATCTTCTGTTGCCTCCTTGCTTATGAGTAGCGACTGCGAGATTTCTTGGGTATTCTGAAATTTAATTTATTATGCAACAAAAATAATTTCACATCGAAGAAATGATTGATATAGTGGCGGAGGTAGAAGAGTATATCTAGGATCCACAAGGAGGCTGACTATCTTATACGGAACCGATAGAATATGAGAATCACGATAACAGCATCACAACCATAAGGTTTTAACAACAACATTATCTTCCAACTAAATCAAATATACAAATAAACATTAACTAGTGATCTAACCACTACACAAGAAAAGAGTTTGAAGAAAAATAATTTATACGACTTACCATGATGTATTTGGGTGACCGTAGTTGTCACTTGATTAATTATGTGTGAAACAAATTTTAAAAACATTCGACTTTAATAGCTATTTATAGTGTAAATATAATGCTGACATAACAACAAAGCATTCGCACGGAATCGCAATTGGACAAATTACTAATGAACTATAAGTTGGAATACCTAAATCAGCAATAACATGTCCCAACCAGTTTCGAATTGTTCATTGCTTGTGCTATTTTATTAATAGTTTTATATTTTATGGATTATGAAATAAAAAAAAACATGGTAGCTGGTTTATAACGTTATATATTTTCATCGTTACAATACAACATTAAGTATTTGATTAAAACTAGGTAATTAATTTACCTATTTACCATTAAAAAACAATGTATAATACTATTAAACAAATAACTGATGGATAACAATATTAAAATTAAATAACTTTACAATATAAAGTGCCGTGTCGGTACATACTATACAATTTCATGTATGTTTTTATTCTATTAACTTATTCATTACTTAAGCCATATAATAAATAAATAAATAGATGATGGGGTAACATATTTCTCAACTTACAATTTGATTCATGATTACCATTAAAATAATAATAAACTATACAATACGGTGCTTCTAAAGAAAAACTAATGATATTAAACTAAACTATCCCAGTGACCCCATGATAAAGTAGAAATTTTGTTTTTTAATATGATACGTTTATCGTCATTACCTGACAAAGCTATTTTGTTCTGTTCTTGAGTAAATATTTCGTGCTTAAGAGATTTAAATATGATATTTTTTTTCTTCAAAAATGTATTTTCATTTAATACCTTGTAATAATCTTTATATTGTACATCTTTTAATACTTGCTTCTGTATGCCTTTTGCTTTTTTTAATTCATCTTCTGCCGTTTTAATACAGTATAACTTGGACCTTAATCCTACAAACTTCGAAATCAAACTTCCTCCTAGCTCATCTTTAAAGAGACCTGGCACCTTTTTGTTCCAACTAGGAATGTCGTATACGTTATTTACAGAATAATTACTAGTGTCGAAATAGGGAAGAAAATTTGATTTTAAATCAGCATAAAAATCTTTACTTTCTATTGAATACAAAAAACTATCAGTATCCGTATAACAAAGTTTTAACTTTTCCTTATAAAAAGGCTTCATAATAGAATAATGAAAATCAAACATGTGACTCTTAGATATTTCCAAAACGGAAAAACCAATGTATATAGGTTTATCCAAAGTGATTGTTTCAGGCTTCATTTGAATGGCTACCAAGTTTTCAGTGAAAATTGTAACACTGTGAAAATTTGGTCGAGCTATCATTTGCTCTGCACAGAAACTTTTCTTTGTTTTGTTACTATCATCATTCCACTTATTGACTAATTTCACATTAACCCTCTTTTCTGTGTCTTCTAACGTCTTGCCAAATATACTGTTGTTAAGAAGTTTGAAGAAATCTTGTTCAAATGTAGATTTAGCTTTTTTTCGTAATTCAGTATTCATGTCAATATACTGCTTTAAATAAGGACTCTGATTAAATTGAATAACTCTATGTATTTTTTTTAACAACAAACCATGTTTTATACATGTTTGCAGATGAGCAAAATGTATGACATAGAAATATTTATCGTATAAATTTGGAATCAATTTTGAAGTTTTAGAACCTGGCGGAGTAAATTTTTGAGCACAGAATGGAAAATCGTTATGATCATTATGCAAATGTTCGGGGTATTCTAAATCTACTTCTAGTATATAACCAGTGTCTCCGTTAGTTGGCACATTTATAAAATCTATTCCAGCGATTTCCAAGTCATTCAATAACTTAAAATTGGAATGAGGCAAATAAGCACACATTGCATATCCATAGAGATTATTACAATCGATATAAATTAGAAAGTTATTACTTTTTCTTGGATCGTAAGTTTTTAAATACTTGTTATTGGCTTTTGAATACCTTGTCGAACATAAACATATTCCACCGCGAATACCTTTTTGAATCATTCTTATTATTTCCAGGTCGTGTATTAATTCTAATTTAACATCTGTTTTTAATAGCATGGCATCAAAACTGAGACTCGGTGCTGTAACATAAAAGGCTGGATCTAATTTATAATTCATCTTACATGTCTGGCGAAAACTTTCAAAAACGTCAGCTAATAAAAGAACATCTGACTTAAGATACAAGTCTGTGTATTCACCGAGATTCGATAATTCAAACGTTTGCCAGACTTTTTTTGCATGATCATAATCTACTTTAGATATATTACTATTGCGTAATTTGCTGAAAAAGAACTCCTGAGGCGGAAGTACTTTTTCTTCGTATGAACTCCAAGTAGTCATGTATTCATATGGATACACCCCTTTTCGTTTTATTAAAGCAAAATGCTCACGAGAAGGAAAATAACGCCGCAGATGTTTAAAGTCGTCATTTTTTAAGTTTGCGACAAGTTTCTCTAGACTTGTGCCTAAAAATTTAAAAGAATCAACAAATCGAACAGGTATGATATCTTTATCATTAATTTGAAAAAATTTTGTAAAAGATATGTAGTTTTCCTTATTTTTTGCTATTACTTGTATTTTTCCTGATAGTTTTCCCAACTGTCGTATAAAAAGATGACTGTCATAACCCGCTAAATTATGAAAAAATATAGGAACAAACTTAGGCAAACAATATCTAATATTGCAATAAGAATGAGCTGCACCACGATACCGTCCTGTAAGATGGCAATGATCTTTAACTTTATCGTCAAACAATATTTTATCACAAAGAAAACAATTTGTAGCCCGAGCAAAGTTCGCTTTGTCTTCATTTGTTAAACAAATAGCCACTGGCGACTGCAAAACGTTATAAATATCGGTTATATCCAATAATAGACTTTCTAAAAACTTTTCTACACAGGCTGGACCTCGATAAGATACATATTTATTACGCGACTTATCATAAGAACACACAACGTAATAAGCAAATGCTGATGGTACGTGTTTTTGCAATATCTTTGTACAGCCTGATCCAGAATCGAGTTCAGTTGGTTTTAATAATGATTCAAAATCTGCGTATAAGACGAAGGGCATGTCATGCATTCGCTCGTAATGATTAAATTGAATTCGTGTTCCATCACCGGGTAATATTGTCGATACACCACCACAAACATGAGCTTTCAGTTTATCATTACTATCAAAGAATATCATACAATCCTCGCATAAATATATTTTAGAATGATGTTTAGTTAATTGAAGACGAAGTAATTTAGATAAATCTTTAATAAGACAGTAATGGGTGCGTTTTCTGTTTTCCAGGAAAAGCATATTAATGTGATGATCTTTGCGAATCTCGCTTTTGTATAAAGGTCCAACAATGTTACCATTCTTTTGAATGCCGTAAATATTAATACTTATGCGAGGATTATTCTTTTCAAAAACTTTGATGTCCGCAAACCCAACTGGAAAAATCATATTTTTGATATTGAGTACATTTTTAAAGTGTGGGTAAGCTGACGTTCGATGTGCGTTTCTGTTTATAGGAAATAGTGCTGCCATGACACACCATAAAAAACAATAATTATCAGAATTTTGAATGTTGATACATGCTCGTTTACATTTTATGGACTTTGGTAATTATATAAAACTGGAGCCTCTTAACGGGTTATATTTGTTTATATTTACTTCTAGATATAGGCTTTGTAAATAGGCCCACCCACTATCTCTTTCTTCAAATTCTTCAATTTTTTTACAAATTAAGTGAATAATTTTTGAAAACATATCTTCAAAATTGAAGTTTTGATGCAAGATGAAGTTTTCCGTTGCAAATGACTTGATTGAAATCGAATCATACTTACTAAGCAGAAAGAATTCACAGAAAAGTTCAAAATTAGCTTTAACATTAGTGTGAGCTTGAATTTTCGCTATGAGCAATAGGCGTACGCGAGAGCGCAAGTGCCATAAAAACTCGGCGGGCAGGCGAACACGCGCACTATCATGACCCTCATCTTGATATCGAACACGGTACGATGCTATACGATTACGAAAAGCGCTATGAACTTTTTCAACCCCCTCACTATCAACGACCGAACTGTTGTTCTTATGTAAAATACTTTTCAAATGTGCAGAGAAAACTTTGTTATTTACGGATACGTCACAAACTGAACAGAAAGTAGACCTCGACATTATGATTTGGACAGTACAAATTCTCAAAGTTAAAGTAATAAAGGCTTAAGTATGTAAGTACCTAATCTTTGAGTTTGCTAACGATAAACAATAAGTAAACCAGCTAAAACATAATTTACGCAGAGAGAAACAAAAGAGAACCTATTTTTTAACTTTATCTTTATAAAATATCCCCTCTGTGGTAAACTTTGCCTTAGCTAATTTTACAAATTTTTTTAATGCGTAAAATTCTGGAGATTCTGCTTCGCCTTGCAAGCGTACCCAAACGATAGCGCGCTCGCACCGGTCAAGGCCGCTGAGATTAGATACCTCCTTCTGGTTGTAGAGGCGTAGCTCCACTAGCAAGTCGCCGTCGAGCTGTGCAGTCCGACGCGTTACACCACCAGGTACTCGGCGTGTCAGGATACTGGTGGTCTTGTTTGGCAGGTTTGGCGGCCGCGAAACCTCGCTGTCCGACTCTGAGTCGAACAACCACTCAGAAGTATTGGACGACGATGTATTCTTCACTTCTGCACTCTTCGCCTTCGATAGGCACTTTATCGCCTTGCTTCTCTTCTTTGGACTAGGGAGATAGAAAAAGGATACACGATTATTGTACACATTAAACACTTGAAATTTAAATATATGTAAATATAGCAATAAAAGTACCTGATGTCTTCGTCGTCGGTATCAAAGAAAAGGTCAG
Source organism: Schoenobius gigantellus (assembly GCA_963935595.1). Classification (NCBI taxonomy): domain Eukaryota; kingdom Metazoa; phylum Arthropoda; class Insecta; order Lepidoptera; family Crambidae; genus Schoenobius; species Schoenobius gigantellus. The sequence continues at coordinate 10,137,037 of OZ012563.1, read as the reverse complement.
ATTCACAGCTCTTCTTGGCTGACCTTTTGTTTTGCTTGCTATCCGACCTGAAAATAGTAAATGTCATATTAGTATTAAGAGTGGTTACAAGAAAACGAGTTGAAGATTCACATCTTCAATTCATAAGATAAAAAAAATATCATCATCATCAGTCAATCAGCATGCCACTGCTGGGCTTGATGGTCCCTCGTGAAGACAGCACTTGGAGAGGTCACGTCATATACAGCCTGGTCCAACGGCTCAATTTGTTGAAGCATGAAGATGATCAACCACTTATAGACAATTAAAGAATAGATATAAAGTATAGCAATAAAGTATAAAAACTTACGAACATTTTTCAGCTGTCTTGGTCTTGAGATTTTTTGATGAGGAGGTACTGAAGCACTGTTAGTGGTCAGAGATAGCACTGGAGTGTACTGTGACTACAGTTTTTCCGGATTTTATATAAGAAAAGTGCAATGCAAGTAATAATTTTACTGAGGTTCTCAACCTATACCTTATCTTTATAATCATTTTTATTTAACATGACTAATCTAAAAAAGAATGCTCATTAATTTTTATATTGTTAAATAAGTAAGTAATATTATATAATATTATATATATAATCATAAAATTATTAATTTCCGTCCAAATCATATCCACACAAAATATTTATAAGAAAACAAATATGCATTCACGGATATGATGTCTATACGTTATCGAGAATCCTAATGCATTCACTTCCACTTCCATGGTCAGTGTTCGTTTTTCAAACACTAAAGAACTGACACTTTATTTAGAGAAAATATTTTTTTTTTCGTGATTTTTTTATCACACCGCGCGTTTTAGGCAAAGGAGACGCGAAGCGCTCTGGGTACTATGGTACCCGGGACGTGTGAGTGGAGCAGTTCTCAGGTCTGCAACAAAATTTTTGATCCGCAGTTGCGTATGATCCAAAAACGGTCCGATCATCGGCTGAACTTCGTCAGCTATATAAAAAAAAAGTACTTACGTAGCAAGAAAGAAACAAAACGACGAACTGACGCAATTACGTGTATTGGATTTTTATTTTCGAGGTAGTAGTAGATCGTTATTCAGCATCACAACATCTAAGAGAAGATTATAGTTTGGTAGTTTACTTTCAAAAAGTCGGTTCCATACTCGAAATATAAAACTTAATAACGTTTTGCACCTCTGACTTTCATGATATTTAGCAAAATTTGATATTTACCCATAATTCTACCAATGTGCAATATGACGCGGAAATAATCAGCAAATTAATTGTTTGTCGTTTATTTCCACAAACTTGCAATACAATACTGTGCATATACAGCAAAATAGTTGGTAACCGTTTAATTCTGCTGATGCAGAAATCTCGTGTAAGGCTGCATGCTCCAAATTTTTTTTCATTTCGGGTTTATTATATTTATTTAAATTATACATGTACATACATATTTACAATTACTAACGAATATTATCTCCAAATTAAAAAGTCTTCTTTATAATAACGGATGCGATTTCTAATTTTCATTTTTCGATACTACTATTTAAAACAGATAAACAATAGGTATATCGTTCTATTAGGCGAACCGAATGTATTTATAGCATAACGATATTGATACGACATGAGGACAGAACCATAGAAGTTTATGAAAATTATTGTAATAATACATAGGTGGTATTCATCGGCAGCATCTCATACACGTTCCCACCGCACTACCCTATTTAATTAGGATGTTAAGACCTTAGTCAGCCAAGGTAGGTAGTTAAAATGTTCTTAATATTTTTTATATTTTCATTTTTTAAATTATTGGAATATTTATTTTCTATTTTTTATTCGTGTGATGACTGGAACACATCTTTCAGGGATTAGCCCGCCCTTTTAAATATTTTGTAAAAATCAACAATTTTATACTTTGTTTTATAATAAAGAATATATTTAATTGAAGTAATTTAATAAACAAATAAAAGTATTAACGTGTGAAAGAAGCCTTATTATTTGAGTAAGCACTCGTAACTGGATATATGAATAATGTGCAATAAATTTATTGCTGATAAATGAATTTCGTGGGAATGCTTTGAAACTGTATGGCAGGCAGAGTGTAGAACGGTACTTATCCGAGAGTTGAGTCCTGAAGCTACGAAACCTCAACCTGTTTAATTTCTGTTGTTATTGCACTGCTACCTAGTTGAATGCCTTAATATTCTGAGATAGAAAACCTTGAAAATGTGTCTAGTAAATCGCAATCAATCAAAAGTATACTGTTTACAGTCAAACAACACAACACAATAGAAACATTATGAAATGAAATGAAATAAAAAATCTTCTTTTCCATTTAACCCTATATAATGTATATTGGGCAATCTTAAACTGTTTTCATCAAATCACCGTAAACGAACGCAGTGAGATTTGCGGAGCTAGAGCGCAGCGAAGCGTAGCTCAAATCTCACTGCGTTCGTTTGCGGTGTTTTGATGAAAACTGTTTTAGAATGCCCAATATACACCTACTAATAGTATGAAAAAATTCCAGTCATGTACTAATATGCAAACCTATGAACGGTAAGCTGTCTTCGAAAAAGGCGGATTGAGTGATACAATTACAATCTATACAAATAAATAAAATTGAAGTGTCTGTTTGTGTTCACGCATAGAAGACCCTTTCTCTCTCAACGCCTTGTCCACAGTCAGCTCCACAGAGCTGTATTATTTTTTATCTACATCCGATTTTTTAACCCTCCCAACACTAACCATTTATGTTGTATAGCAACACTCGCTAACTGTAAAGATTTCGCCAATTCAAAATTCTTGTAAGACTAACGATCTTCGCTTTGTAACGACTCACACGAAATATACTGTTAAGCACGAAGACTACGCATTATTCATCTCCGAGCAGCTCCTCATCTCAAACCCTCAAGTAAAGGCGTTAACATACGTCGTGTGGTCCTTCGAGCCGGATATATTGAAAACGAACCAGCGACCGTCGTCGTTTTCATCGCAAGCAGCCCGCTCGCAAAGGGACTTCGCCTGCAAGAGACCAGAGGAGACAGAAGGAGTTCCAGGATCGAGGCTAAGACGTCGGAGGACCTGCAGCTGCAACCGCACACAAAACGCACAAAGAAGAGAGGTAGGGCATAGCGTTTATCGCTCTAATGAGCCGCCCGACTGGGGAAGTTCCTCCACCTCACAGAAAACAGCAGCCAAGCAATCTTGTCGCTATGCTGCGCGTGAGTGAGGTAGCCAGCGCTCACTGGGGTTCGCTGTCAGTACGCTTACGCTTGACAGTGCTGACAGCATGGGGTTATGGGGTTGGCATCGCAAGTTGCTCTGGTCGTGGGCGTCCACTGGCTAAGGTGGCCGCTCAGCGTCAGGTATACTTGTTGCCATTTATTTTATGTTTGTTGTGCATGTGAATAGTAGCTTAAACGCACACAAAGCTACCTAATTTTCTTTCTTTATTTTTTCAATATTTTTTTTCGCTTGTTTATTTAGATATTACGCTTTATTTTATTTACTTAACTTACTCTCAAGAATTGCACATCAAGTATTCGATTTTATGATATTTTTATTACCATTTTTTTCCTTGTATTGCTATTTTTTAGGATCTGTGTAATTTGGCGCACACCGACTCTTATAATTATTATTTTAATTTATTTATAAAAATTGATATTTCAAGTAAATCTTTTTAAGGGAATGTTCTTTTCTATTTCTATCTATACACACCTTTTCACTTTATTGCATTTTCGCCATTGGCACGAACTTACACGCAATTTTAAAGGCACTTTCATACAATCCATCGGGAGATCTATTGGCCTGTCGGTGGTGGATGTTTACAATTGTGTTGTTCTGGCGGTTTTGAAGCAGTAAACATACCTAAGGAATGATGACTTCTGATACATCTTTGTGAAGTGGACTAATGCACCGATTCAATGCTCATGCGCAACCGTGGGTGACAGCTACGGAATGTTAGGTTTACCTTTCTCTAATGTATCACAACACACGCAGTGAACTTAGAACTGGTCAGTGACCTATCAATTTTGCAGTTGCATCAACATATTTTAGCATTTAAATTTTTAAGAATAATTTATACAATTTTTCTGTCGTTATTTTGTCCACTTCATGATAAACTTAAAAAGAATCTGGATAACTGCTCAACTGAAATTCAAGATCTCGCAATAGTTAGAAGCATCACTACTTCATTTCATCGTATGTGCCTCATTTTGGTGGTTTATGGAGGGCTGGTGTGAGCTCTGTACACGCGTATTTAACAGACGAGGAATTCGGCACGGTTTTATCACAAACAAAAGCTGTCCTGAATTTCTGTCCTTTAAGCCTTCTGTCCTCAGCCACGCAAGACCTTACACCACTCAGTCCAGTTCACCTCCTGGTTGGCCGCTCACTGACTGCATCTGTATGTGACGACATCGATGCAACAGCTTCACATCGACTTGTACGCAGCCAACGCGCGCAGCAGCTTCAAGATCAAACCTCAGAAGTTACCAGAGTGACAAATATTCACAAAACCTCTGGAATCAAATCAAGAATACCTTCTCACTGATGACAAGTTGCTGAGCAAGATATACATTGAAAGCCGGTGCTTTCAAGGCCGGGGGCATGTTCACGCATAGAACAGTTTGTGTAATGTCAAATTAACAAGTTTTTACTAAATGGGTATGAATGTATATCGGGTACCAATAACAAAAACACAATTTATTTATTTTTTGTCTGTCTGTCTGTTTGTTCCCGCTAATCTCCGGAACCGCTGGACCGATTTTGACGGGACTTTCACTAATAGACAGCTAATTATATAAGGTATAACAAAGGCTACTTTTTATCAAGATCGGTCCAGCCGTTACTATTCCACGCGGACGAAGTCGCGGGCACAGCTAGTCATAAATAAGTCTATACTGAAGAACAAATATAGATTGTTTTAAGAGTTATGTAGATAGTTAAGGTGATAACATAAATTTAGCACGCATACCGCATTAAACCGCATCACTTTTTTATAATACCTACTTACTTTTTATAATACTGCCTATAACAAATATTTACTTTAATTTCATTAGTTTTTTGATGAAATCAAAATAAATATTTTAACAAAATAAAACAAAAATGTTTTCATAAAAAAACAGTATACTACAATTTAGTTTACCTAATTATAACACAATATGTAACACACATCACATGGAGTAGACTGTAACTTAACGAAAACCTCCTACGAGTATACAAAACACACAATCCAACCTAGAAAACCAAGTGTCGTGCTGATAAATTAACTCACACCGCCATCTGTTTGAAGCTTACGGAGCTAATAAACGGTTTAATTCATAATAATTAATATTGAGGCCTATGATCGAGATTAAAATTATCCTATCATAAACGTTGGGCCATATTAAATACAGCAAGCAAATTTCATCAAAATCGATTAAGTGGTTTCGTAGATTATCTTGGACAAACATCGTGATGCGAGATTTTTATATTCAGAGATAAATCAAATCAATATGATACAATTGTTGAAGATGCAGTTATTGCATAAAAACGATTATGAATAAATATTAAGCTTACAATATCAAAGATACACAATTAATCATAACCTATAAAAAGGGGTTTAATAACTGGAGATAGTGAAACACAGCTTAACAAGAAAATACTGAGTAATTCCCACAAAACATGGGCTCACCACGCCTAAAGCCTGAGGTTTTGTCGTTTACAAATTTAGTCTGTACCGAGATAAATGTCTCTGTCACGATTATTGTGACAAATAAGCGTAGTCATTTATTTTAATCGTCAACAATATGATTCACGAAGAATTAATATCACATCTCACTGTTTTATTAAATAGCTCACCACTGGCATAGTTACAATATTGAAAATTGTAATTTTTGATGAAAGTGTTGGCATTATGTGAACATTCCGTTTACCTTGTTACTAGCAACCGTCACTCACATAATATACATATACGTCCGTTGTTCTATGAAAATTTGAATGTTTTTGAAGTAAAATTTGTATTTAATTTTATTAATTTTCATTCTCAGACAATGATGTAATTCCCAAATTTTGTGAAGGACTATTTTTTTATGTAATCAATAGCCTAGATGCGTTATAGTTTAAATTATTTAATACACAATACACTGGTGTAGAACGTAGGTAAGTTAACTAGAATGGATCTCCGGAAAGATAGTGGAAATTATAAAAAAATCCGCCTCGATCTATCGGAACCGCGCTGAAACGCTGACAAGCTGAATTCTTTCAGCTGATGCTGCAGTCATGAAACTCATTGTCTCCGCGATCTGTTCTTTCATTACGTTTCTCACTCGGATTTCCATTTTCAGTGATTGGAAACACATTCGTAGTTTCATTTTATAGTGATTACGTTTTGTCTCCTTCTGTCTATCGCTAGAGAGGATTTACTGTCTGTGTTTTCTAAAATATTAAGAAGATATTCACAATTATTTGAATTTACGTTACACATATGTAACGAGGTGCTATATTCTAGATATAACAGCTCGTTGCATTCCAGCCTAACCTGACTCCATTTTAAATCTTATGTCTTTGACATACTTAATTTAATTCGTCTCGTCCGTCACTCAATTGCGGGCATCAAGGCGCATGAAAGTCGCGATGCCACAATTTAATATATTATAAATATACCCAATACCCAAAGACTGATATAACTAAATAATTCAGTCGACATGTTCTTTTCAATAAAATTCAAGGCACTTATGTGTAAGTTTTTATTATCTTGGTAAGTTTTTATATTATTATGTTTATTTGCCATAGTTTTAAAATAGTCCATAATATCTGTTTCAGAGTGCCTTTTCCTTATATTATAATATTGTAACGGTGAAAGAAAATATATATCAGTGACACAATCCTGGTGCTTTATTTGGCTGACCCTCCCTAACCACTGCACCACTGCGTCACCTGCTGCTCACCCCGTAACACATATAGTAATAACCCACAGTCCCGGTGAATTGACCCGTTCACGAGACTAAGGGTAATTATAATTACCTACCTGTAGACCAGTGATACTAGAGATTGAAAAAATACTATCGAATATATACGTATTATTGAGAATAAGTATCGATAACCGAAAAGTTAGCTTCATAAATGTAACAAGTTTATCTTGAGTATGTCATGCTCATGATATTAACACTGTGCTGTTTCATTTTTCTTAACAAATAAGAAGAACAAATAAGACAAAGATAGCATCATGTTCGAACTATGACTAACTTTAAGCAACTGTAAACCAAGGTAGGACCGTAAATATTTAATTCAATTATAATAGAAAAAGAACATGATTATTTTACACAACAACTAACGTGCCCGCGAACTATGTTTTTGTTTCTCTATAAAGCCCAATACCTACTGTTGTTTCGTTATTTGCACAATGGGGATTTCTCAGCTTACTTTGGAAATTCTGAAAAATCTTTTCTTATGCGCTTACATAAGCCACCGAATCCCTGTCCCTGTGTCTTACTCTTCAAATCGGGACACAGCATCGCATCGCGGTAAGATAGAGATATGGATAAGAATTCCACCTCCATTCAAAGTGTATTAAATAGCCACTTGTCTGAACCGGGAATCAAATCCGCCAAAAATGGAAAATTAACATTCTTTATTTTATTATGTCGATCAATAGAATCGATCACAGAGAAGAATGCTAAGAAACATTACCTCTAGAACTTGAGGACGATCATGAAATCTCACCGAGCCTAATACATAATTGGACAATACGAAGTAAGTACTTACAAAGAAAAAAAGGTGTTTATTAATTTTAGTTATGCATAGAAAACCTATGTCGATATGTTTTTTCGATTGCTTCTAACACAATTACCTTATTAAGTACCTTCACTTTTTGAATAAACCTTAGACAACCGAAAAATGTAATTATAATAATAATAAAACCAGCTCTTAAGCTGAGAAATGTTCACATTATAAAAAAATAATAATAATAATAATAATATATTTCGAGATAGATATTGTAGGTTAAAACAAAATAATAATAATAATAGTTTATTCAGATAAATAACCATGTAACAACAATTGCTTTACTCCGCCAAACTGTATAACACTTTGTTGGCAGATGTAGCTGTAGTAAAATGTTATATTTTACCTAAGTATACTTGTATAACAACGCTTATGACAAAAGATATGTTAAATATTTTCTTCCAATTAAATACTCTGCCCACTTATCTGTTGCAGCGATATGTATCTAACTATAAAGCTATACGTTCTATAAAAAGTATCTATTAGATAATAACCCACACTGACATTTTCTGAGCAGTTGATTCTTGTGAACTTATGTTTATAGCTATAATAATTATGACAATGTGAACGAACTCGTCATTCGACTCATAAATCTTATAGGTTTTCGTCGATATGACATTTCTTTTGTACAATAAATAAAAAAAATAAAAAAATATTTCTGAAAATGTATATATTATTATTCACGTGGTTTTATGGTACTACATAATTTATTATGAGTTTCGACAAATTTTAGACACTTTCTTTTAGTGAGCTCTATGGAGAGGTATCATAAAAACACACATACAAACATAGAGGTCAAACTGAGAACCTCCTTTTTTTGAAGTCGATAAAAGATTTAGAACGTTATTTTTTTAGAACTTGCGTGTTTGTTTCCGATTTAGACAGGTGAGTCGTAAATAAATATAAACATTTGTTAGTAGTTCACCCCGTCGCACTATGAATTTGGTACTGTTTGATTATTTCGTCACCCTCAAGTCGGTCGATTGGTATCGTAAAAAACTTGGATGTCTATGTTCTTAATTTAATCGGGTTCCATTTCTAGTGGTACATGGGATTATTTAAAATCTTTTAGTGCAGTTCGAATCACTTTTAAAATCAATCATTCAGCTAGCTGTAGAACTAGCGAGTAACTATCTCCTTCCGCTACATCCTTACAAATATCATGAATACAATAACAATTCTGTTTATCCTTTTACACTTAAGCCGTTGAACCAATTTTAATAAAATGTTCACCGGTAATTTTTTAACACGAATTTTAATAATTTCCCCAATGAACTCGCGTTATAACTAAACGAAAGTCACGGACAACAGCTAGTATTTTTATAAGCTGAGCAAAAATGTATTTTGCTCGTAGTATAACCAAAAGGCTAGTTAAATCTCGTCTTGCGATCTATCTCAATCTTACTCATACTCATTATCCACCTAAGCAATACACAGGACAGGCCTCCCCCAAGGCGCACCAACCACACAGAAACGCATACATACACCACACACACATACACACAAAAACGCACACGCACATGACACACATAATTATCCTTGTAAACATGTATACTGTGCCGTTTAATCACCCTTTTTATTAATGTATACTAGATGTGTAATCCTGTTTTGGCCTTATAAAATGTTAAATTTTTATAAAATATGTTTATTGTAACGCTGTTGGGTTACCTAAATAAAATAAAATAAAATAATTAGCCCAGTTTTCGGCTTTTCACATCCATGCACTTCCAGATATCCGACGGCCTCCCCATAATGCACCTATGAGCCCAGTCTTCAGCTTCTCAGATCCATGCGATCCCAGCTGTCCGACGGCCTCCGCCAAGGCGCACTAATACGCCAAGCCTTTAGCTTCTCGGATCCATGCGATCCTAGCTGTCCGACGGCCTCCGCCAAGGTGCACCAATGAGCCCAGTCTTCAGCTTTTCGGAACCATGCGATCCCAGCTGTCCAACGGCCTCCGCTAAGGCGCACTAATACGCTAAGTCTTCAGCATCCAGGATCCATGCGATCCCAGCTGTCCGACGGCCTCCGCCAAGGCGCACTAATACGCCAAGTCTTCAGCATTCAGGATCCATGTGATCCCAGCTGTCCGACGGCCTCCGCCAAGGCGCACTAATACGCCAAGTCTTCAGCATCCAGGATCCATGCGATCCCAGCTGTCCGACGGCCTCCGCCAAGGCGCACTAATACGCCAAGTCTTCAGCATTCAGGATCCATGTGATCCCAGCTGTCCGACGGCCTCCGCCAAGGCGCACTAATACGCCAAGTCTTCAGCATCCAGGATCCATGCGATCCCAGCTGTCCGACGGCCTCCGCCAAGGCGCACTAATACGCCAAGTCTTCAGCATCCAGGATCCATGCGATCCCAGCTGTCCGACGGCCTCCGCCAAGGCGCACTAATACGCCAAGTCTTCAGCATCCAGGATCCATGAGATCCCAGCTGTCCGACGGCCTCCGCCAAGGCGCACTAATACGCCAAGTCTTCAGCATCCAGGATCCATGCGATCCCAGCTGTCCGACGGCCTCCGCCAAGGCGCACTTATACGCCCAGTCTTCAGCTGCTCGGGTCCATGCGATCCCAGCTGTCCGACGCAAGACGTCGCTCCACTTTATTTATTTATTTTACAATTTATGTACACACATAAACAGCAACAAAAATGTACATGGAAACACTGTACAACGATACTGCTTTCCTAGCGAAATATCTTACGGTAGCCCTGTAATAACTAGAAATTGAATATGGTACTTTAGTGTGTAAGCACAAACAAACAATGTAGAAAAGAATAGTTAAATGAATTAATACAGTAAAATAACTAATATATAGGGATAAACAATGGACTAATAAACTACATTGTCGAAAGATTGACATAAGAAGTTTGACAATCGCGTATGTTTGCCGATAGGGAATACTACAGTCTATACTGGAGGGAGACTCTGTACCAGGGTCGTCTGCTTAGGTACCTCCGTCTTACCTATTTCTGCCGTAAAGCAGCAGTGCTTGCATTGCTGTGTTCCGGTTTGAAGGGTAAGATATGGCAGTAAAATTACTGGGTACTGTGACTTTACATCTTGTGTCACAAGTTGGCAACATACACTGTGGTTCTTGTGGGGGTTGCAGTTTTGCTGCGAATCTCACAAGACCCACATGTATTATAGGTGACTGTTACCACTTACCATCAGGTGGGCAGTTTGCTTGTTTGCCAACTTTCTGCAATAAAAAAAAAGTCTAACTGCATGCACATAAGCGAGAGAGAAGGAGAAAAAGAAAGTATTACGGGACGGGAAGAAAAGCAGAGAGCGGATATGGGATCGGCAATGAGCTTCAAGTGGACGTGCAAAGAAGAATCGTTGTGTAGATAGACAGGATAGGACGGATTGTGAAGGACATTATGTAGAAGACTAAGAATAGGGGCATTTTGACCTTGTTGCAAAATCCTACACTTCACTTGCCCAATCCTGCTCATTATACAAATTAGAACTCTACAACTCCATATAAACTTGAAATAATTACTGGCTTATAGTTATACCCATTAAAAACATAATTTATAGCATTAAATTCAGTGTGAGCAGAAGCAAGCCATTTCAAGAGACTGCCAATACTTGGTTCAGTGACAAGGAACGACCTAAAAATCGTAACTAAACGCTACTTTTGCTCCAAGGAACTCCTAACTTTCCAAATATAAATCAAATGCTCGGAAACATATTGAAATGAAGTGAAAAGATCGGAGGAAAATTTTATTTAAAGTATCCTCTGGTTGGACGCTGCGTCGGTTGGGGAAAGAAAGTTGCAGCGTCGCTGTCTGTGATCTGTTATTGACCGTCTCTGCTTGTCAAGCTGAGAAAATATCGGCTGCATGCAACAAAGTGGTAGGTTCTTCTACATTATGCTTACTAGCTTCTGAATGGAAACAGCTGCCCCCTCGTCGTGATTGCTTATAACAGCTCTAGAAACATGGTGAGAACGAGATAGGCTACAATAGCAGTGACAATATTTTAGTATTACTTTTATCTTGCTCTTAACAATCATAGTAAGCCTCCTGAACCCAGTGGACTTTATACATATATATTCGAATTCCCAAGCGATATTCGGCCACGGCGCCTAATCGTAAAATTGAAATTTAAGTTTTTGCCTACTTACCTGGCATCCGGTCTCTGGAATATATACTTTGGAATAGAATAAAAATCAAAAGTCGGTGCACAATTTGATCGAGTAATCGCGTAATAAATAATATATAAGAAGTACAGCTTAATTAAGAACCTCACTCTTTTTTAACCGACCTGCGTATGTTTTTTTGTGTGTATGTTACGCGACTACGCCGCCAATTGTGCACCGATTTTAAATATTATTTTTGTATTCGATAGAGTATACTCCTGGGGTGGTCCCAAAGTCACGAAAGTCAGGATCCGATGATGGGATCCCATTAAAATCGAGGGAAACCCTTAAATTTTATAGGTATGTCCAACGTGTTTCATGTTTTTTTTCCGAAGCTATTCCTTAACTTAAAAGAAAGAACTTAACCTGAAAGATGCTTATCTTTTGGACTTGACCTAATCTAACCTGACCTTGGACCTGAAAATATTACATTTTACGAAAATAAATTTTACAAAAATTACAATCGACTTCAAAAACACTGAAAAGTTAAAAATAATATAAGAATAAGTACAGCAACATCACACTTCTATATTGAAGTCGGTGCTAAATTTTAAGACTTTCTAAGAGATAATCGTTTGGCACCGACTTCAATATAGAAGTGTGATGTTGTCGGTAGGTACCTATTCTTATATTATTTTTAACTTTTCGGTGTTTTTGAAGTCGGTTGTAATTTTTTGTAAAATGTACTTTTTAAGTTGATTTAAATATAAATTAGACGAAAATTGTAATTAAATTTTTTATTGCATGTTACAATTACAACATTTTTGTTAGTAGTGTATTATTGTTCCTTCTATATCTCGTTCAATCGCAGACACGATTTCACTCCATCTAGAAGGAACAATAAAACACGTGGTAGCAGCGTCTAGTAAGTAAATTATCAGATAAGATTCAATTCAGGTCTGTAATTGGTTGTAAAATATTCCGCTATTTATAACGTTTTAACGCGACAAATCAGTCATCATTTTGTTGAAGTACACGCATCACATCGGTCACATTTAAGTGCAGATATGAAATTTATCAAACAAAAACAATCACTAAAATTAGAATGTATTTGTCCTACGTCAATGAATGAACCAAAGCGTCATGGCAACTTACTACCAAATACCATTCGCTGTGTTGTTTGTGGCCCATCGAATTGTGGAAAGACCAACTTAGTAATAAGTTTATTATTACATGAAGATGGTCCACGATTTCAAAATCTGTATGTTTATTCAAAGTCTTTGTATCAGCCTAAATATACATTCTTAGAAAAAGTTATGAGTATGGTTACGAACACGACTTATAATAAATATAATCATAATAGTGAAATTTTAAGCCCTCACGAAGCTTTGCCGAACTCGATCATTATATTTGACGATGTTGCTTGTGAGAATCAAAATAGCATCCGAGACTATTTTGCTATGGGACGTCATAAAAACATTGATTGTTTTTATATTAATCAAACTTATACTAAAATACCGAAACAATTAGTACGAGATAATTCTAACTTGATTATTTTATTTAAACTAGACGACATTAACTTAAGACATGTCTATGAGGAACATGTAGGGTCTGACATGTCTTGGGCTCAATTTCGAGAAATGTGCTCAACTGTTTGGAATCAACCATTCAGCTACATTGTTATCAATAAAGACTGCGAACGGAATAAGGGATGCTATAGAAAGGCATTTGACACATTTATTATGGTGGACTAGCATTCATAAAAAGGTGTTACATAAATATGGAATCAGTTTCATTTGTGATTTCATACCGAGAGGAAATATAAACAAAATGGAACAAAATTTGAAAGAACAAATTATAAAATCTGCCGCAGCTGTGAAAAGGAAGGTTAATATGATAAAAGATGCAAAAGACGCTAGCAATATGGCATTAGAAACAATATTTAAGCCTATTGTAGAACCACTTAATGTGTTAACAAGCAAAAATAACGAAAGTCTTCATAAAAATTTGGATATTGACCAAAACCACCCAGTAAAAAAAAATAAGTACAGCGAAAGTGAGTCATCAAATTCTGTAAGTGAAGATTTCGAGGAAGCTATGAACGAAGAAGATGAAAACTCTTATGGTGATGAGGCTTATAAATTATCTAACAAAACTCTTACGATAATACCCTCTGAAGATCACGATGAGCATGAAAACTCGTTTAAATCCATTCAATCATCTCCGAGTATTGCAAAAGAATCTTTCTCATGGCCTACGTCGTGTGATCTAATAAAAGATATACCTTATGGAGTCAGAAACGAGCGAGGTAAACTTTTGCTTGGCAAAACTCGCGTTTACGATGAAGGTTGTAGACTGAGGATTGGAAATCATGATCTGGAAAAAACACCCGGTTTAAAGGAATTATTGTTTAAAAAGATACCAAATTTAGACCTTGTCACTGACGACGACTTACAAAATTATAAACAGATACTAATAGATACTAATGCTCATAAACGTAATTACGATCCTTTAAAACCAGTGAACAGTAATAAAGGATTTAAATATATACGTATTATTAAACCACTGTTTAAATACACAAGAAATATTACAAGTAGTGTGGAAAGTATTCCTCGAGGAGAAGGTATAAACCTTTTAAAAAGGGTTAAAACAGATACTGATTTGGTTTACTGGGACGATCCAAATGAGTTAGTGGAACGATTAAAATTACTACTAGCATCAAAAGAAGCTGGTAATACCGGAGTGATAAATGAAATATATGCAATAATTGAAGAACTATATGAAGCTGGCATCATAAATGTAGAATATAAAAAGCATCCATCAGGAAAATTATTCAGTCTCGTTTCAATGAAGACTGCATCAAGACGACAATGAATGTAGACAAATTTGGACATCATGTACACAAGCGTTTAAGATTATCAGAATTCATTAACACTCTCAATGATACTTTAGTAAAATCTGAAACAGGTGACTTTGATTTAAAATCAACAAAGTTGAAGGGTTTGCAATTTCCTGAAAATAACGACGAAGCAGTAAATAAAGAATACGTGGATAAATGTATTGAAGAACTAAGACAAGAAATACAAAATAATAATAGTGATGTTAAAAGATATTTAAGTAGTTTAGAAAAGGCGACAATTGTTAGTTTGAGTGCCTTATTTTACACAAAAAAAGAAATAGATTTTATGATTCAAGCAAATTCAACTAAGGATGAGTAAGCGAGACGTAGTTAACGAACTTCACAAAGCAGCACGAAGAAATTTTTCTCGTCGATGTACATTCATAAAAGGAATTGATGATCTATGGCAAGCAGACCTTATGGATTTACAAAAATATTCACAATTCAATAAAGGCCATAAATACGTTCTAGTAGTGATTGATGGCTTATCAAAATACGTTTGGGCTAAACCTTTAAAATCAAAAACAGCAAACTGTGTTATGAATGCTATGCAAAGTATATTAACCACTTCTTCGCGTAATCCTAAAAATTTACAAACCGATTTAGGAACTGAGTTTTATAATACGAGTTTTAAAAAATTGATGGAAACGTATAAAATAAATCATTATTCTACATATTCTGCAAAAAAAGCATCCATTGTCGAACGTGTCATTAGAACAATCAAGTCTCATCTTTTCAAATTATTTAGTCTTCATGGACGATATCAATGGCTTGAACATAATTTGGATGACGTGATACAAAACTATAACAACACTAAACATCGAATTACTAAATTTAAGCCTGTTGATGTTACTAAGTCAAACGAAATTTTTGTTAAGTCAAACATTGTTAAAACGCAACAACCTAAAACAAAAAAGAGATTTGCGTTTCGAATAGGTGATTATGTTCGTATAAGTAAATACAAAGGAGATTTTCGTAAGGGTTATACTCCAAATTGGTCTACAGAAATTTTCCGCATAGTAAAAGTTAATGAAACCAATCCTCAAACATATCAAATAGAAGATAAACACAAACAAATTATTTTGGGATCTTTTTTCGGGTATGAATTACAAAAAACTAAAGTTCCTGATCTTTACCTTATTGAGAAAGTTTTAAAAAGAAAAGGAAACACACTATATGTAAAATGGTTAGGTCTAAATAATGAAGAGAACAGTTGGATTGACAAGAGTGAATTGGTTCAATAGTATAAATATTGCTACGCAATTCTGTATCTTCTATTCACTTTAGAATTATCAATGAAGGAAGGTGGTGGTATACTTAACACAATAATAGACAATTTACCGATTGAGTTACATTTACCTGGATATCAATTTTGTGGCCCTGGAACAAAACTTCATAAACGGTTGCTTAAAGGTGAACGAGGCATAAACAAATTAGATAATGCTTGTATGTACCACGATATAGCTTATACAAATAGAAATTTAGACGTTCGACATAAAGCTGATTTAGGACTTTTAAATATGGCGAAAAGAAGGTTAAAATCCAAGGATGCTGGAAGAGGAGAAAAGTTTGCCTCTTGGATAGTTAAAAATGCAATGAAAGCTAAACTCAAAGCAGGGAGTGGGCTCAAATCATTTATGACCGGTGTAAAAAAAATACGCTTACAATTAAAAAAACTTAAATCTAAAGACAGTCACTCTGCAATTAAATATGCCCACGCTGCTGCAAAAAAGATATTTACAAATAAAAAGGGAATACGTTTGCCGCGTCGCATTCCTATTCCAAAATGTGGAGGACTTTTACCACTTATTCCGATTTTTGCGGGATTGTCGGCTTTAGGTTCATTAGCCGGAGGAGCAGCAGGTATAGCAAAGGCTGTTAATGATTCTAAAGCTGCACAAAAAAGTCTTCAGGAATCTGAACGACACAACAGGATGATGGAAGCTGTGGCTCTTGGAAAAGGGCTGTATATAAAACCTCACAAAAAAGGAGCTGGACTGTATTTTAATCCATCAAAAAACTAAATAAGGGGCTACCCAGACGTGCACTTACCAATATTGATATATTAGAACACGCAAGTGACATTCCATTTTTTCGCGGTGTTTTCATGAGAGATACGTTACCTACGAAACCTAAAAAGATAGAATGTGCGATATTGAATTTGGATAGCTCCAAAAATCCTGGAACACATTGGGTAGCCTTCGTCAAGCAAAACAATTACGCTGAATATTTTGATAGTTTTGGTAATTTGAAACCTCCATTAGAATTAATTCAATATTTACACAACTTACCAATAAACTATAATTACGTACAACACCAAAAATTTGGTACTACTAACTGTGGTCATCTATGTTTAAAATTTTTAAGATGTTATTGGAAAAATCATTTATATAACGTGTAAAATAAATGAAATTGTCAGTATAAAAATGTCTTTCACTGTGTCTATAACTGGGAGAGGAGCCTCCTTGACAACGAACTATTCGCCAACATTGGAGTTACATGGCGACTATGAATGTGGTCTTTTATATTTTTCTACTTTTAATTCTATTCCTAATATTGATAAACGAAACAATAAATTTTATTATGGCGAAAATGAAGTCATCGAAATTCCTGAAGGGTCTTATGAACTTCAAGATATTTGTGATTACATAAAAAGTAATATTAAAAACACCGTATTAAAATTGACTTGTAACAACAATACTCTAAAGACAAATATATTTTGTTCCAAAAATGTTCACTTTAACAAAAGTGATTCACTAGGTCAAATTTTAGGGTTTCGAACTGAAACAATACATGCAAATATAAGTACTGAATCTCAGAATCCGGTCAGCATTTTATCAACAACCATCGTGAGGATTGAATGCGACGTAGTCAGCGGTTCATTTGTGAACGGAAAAGCTAGTCATATAATTTATGAATTTGTGCCTAATGTACCACCAGGATATCGGATCATTGAAATACCTAAAAATTTAATATATTTTCCAGTAAACCAAAGTTCTATAAGTGCGATTAGCATACGGTTACTAGACGCTGAAAACAAACAGGTAAATTTACGAGGTGAAGAAGTACAACTATATTTGCATTTCCGAAAAAAAAATGATTGATTTCAATAAAAAGCAAGAGGCATCGTGTACTCGAGTCAGTTTGAAAAGATCACCTCAAAAAGACGCACCGCTTCGGCTTAGAAAGAAGTTGACTAAAAGCAATAAGGATTTTTTGAAGTTAGTGGGCTTGTTAAAATGAATATATTAAATATAACTCAACCGACGTCAATAGATAACAGCATTGAAAGTTTTGAATATCACTCGTACAAACCATATGTAACAAGTTTCAACAAGAATGATGAAATACGAATACCTATCAATCAGCAAGATTTGTATGTGCTGCCCTCACTCAGCACTTTGTATATTGAGGGCACAATTAATGTTTATAACAGCAAAAAAGAAAAGGTGTCAAGTGTGCATTTCGTAAATAATCCGGTGTTATTTCTATTTCAAGACATTCGATATGAACTAAACGGAGTGGAAATAGACAAAATAAAAAATGCAGGAATTAGCACAACTATAAAATCTTATTTATCATTAAATGAAAATGAATCCAAAAGCGCAAGAGCTTGGGGCTGGTCGACTACAGGTACAACTAGTGTTGGTGATGGCGGATTCTCTGCTTCTATACCAATGAACAAAATATTGGGTTTTGCAGAAGACTATGAAAAAGTTATAATAAACTGCAAACATGAGTTAGTATTGTTGAGAAGCAACACAAATCTGAATGCTTTGATATTAAATAAAGGTGAAATAGTGGATGATATAATAATTACTAAAATTGCTTGGCGAGTTCCGCACATTAAAGTATCAGACCGTGAAAGAATTAACTTACTAAAACATTTAGAGAGAGATCGAGCAATCACTTTAGCTTTTCGTAATTGGGACTTATATGAATATCCATTATTACCGAAAACTCGTAAACATACTTGGTCTATCAAAACATCTTCACAAATAGAGAAACCTCGATTTGTTATAATTGCCTTACAAACTAATCGGAAACATAACGCTGAATTATCAATGGCAGAGTTCGATCATTGTCATGTACGTGACATACGAGTCTTTTTAAATTCGTCATATTATCCCTATGAAGGACTGAATGTAAATTTTTCAGATGATAAATTTACTTTATTATACGAACAGTACATTAGATTTCAACAGTCTTATCACGGACGTCGACCAGAGCCGTTGATGAGTCTAAAAGAATTCAGAGACGTCGCTCCTTTATTCATCATTGATTGTTCACGTCAGCATGAAACGTTAAAAGGATCTATTGACGTTAGAGTTGAAATTGAAACAGATCAAGAAATACCTGACCAAACAGCTGCATATTGTTTGATTCTGAACGATTGCATATTTGAATATAAACCTTTAAGCAATATTGTAAGGAAAATATCATGAACAACGATACGATAATTGTAGATTTGCAAGGATTTAAAAATAATAAAAATGAGTTTTTAGTAAAAGAATTTGTTATAGCAACTCTCGAGTTTACCCATATATTTTTAATTAAACCTCCTTATCCGTTTTCTACACTAACTGATGAAGAAAAAAAACAAGTTTGTTGGATAGAAAGAAACAGAGGTTACCAATGGAGTGAAGGATATATAGACTACAGAGAATTTAACAGAATTATTAAACCTTTCTTGAAAGACAGGAAAATAATTGTAAAAGGTGAAGAAAAAGTTAAATGGGTAGAGGATTTATGTGGTCATAATAATATCATAGACATAAGTTATACAGGTATACCAAATTTAAATACGTTAAATGATTTGTATAGTAATAATATGTTCCATTGTTTAACTCATAAAAAAAGATGTGCGTTAAGAAATTCATTGTGTATTAAAAAATGGTGTTTTCTCAATGGATACACATTATATGATTTTTGAATCTAAATTTAGAGAAACAATCTTGTTTAAAAATTAATATACAACTATATTAAGAATTTTTCAAATAAAATGTCATGTGTAATAAAAGTTGTTTTTATTATGTTTGATACCCAAAAAGAAAAAAACTTAGTACTTGAAAATATTTTTTTATTAGGAAAACGTTTTAACAAAATTAAAAAGTTATCTATAAGTTATCACCACAAAGTTTTTTGGATATTTTTCTTATAACGGTTTCCGTAAGGTCCATGATTTCATCCACCGGTTCCTGCACCACATATTGAGCACTCAGCACTACGTTTTCTTCCGCATCAGCAATGTCAAAGCAGCTATTTGATGCACTTGAAGAATCGTTCACTAAGTCCAAGACCAGTATTTTAATTAATTTCACGCCTTTCTGCTCCTTAGTGATCACAAATGATTTTGTAGATTTACGAGCTCTTTTTCTTGTGATGTCCTTTCTTTGTCTTATTTTTCTCTCTCCCTGTCTTGATTCATTAGTTTGTTCTTCCCGACGTATCATGTTTTGATATTCTTGCGTGAAGCCTTCCAATGGATCTTGTGCATATTGGGAAAACAAGATATCCGACGAGTTTGACATTATCTGTAACAAGTGAATAATAATAATGAATAAGTTGATATCCATAATTACCTCAATAATCAATAATGATTAAAAAATGATATGAAAAGAGAATGATACTTACAATAATATTACAATATGGACTGCTTGTCACGAACAACGAGTTATGAATGAATATAATATCAAATAAAGTTGAGGCTTAGACTAAATTTGCTTATCTAGCATTGCATCACACTTGACCTCAATACAACACGTGGAAATATATGACATGTGTAAGTGCAGTAATTTATAGTGTAGGTATGCAATAAAAAAACACAATACTATTTTAATGCTTATTTGGCATTGCATCATATTTTTTAGCCTTAATATAACACGCGGAAATATGTAGCATGTGTAAGTGCAGTAATTTATAGCATACTAGCTTTCCGCTCGCGACTTCGCCCGAGTTATTTTTGTTTCCTGGTCTCGAACTATCCCTATACCAACTTTTATCTAAATTGGTTCAGTAGTTTCGAATCCTATACAATACAAACAAACAAACAATCAAATCTTTCCTCTTTATAATATTAATATAGATGCAATAATAAATAAAACACATAATACTATTTTAATTGCATTTATTAACTATAAAAAATATTAACAGGTCAAAAACAATTATATTAACTAATTTAACACTATCTTAGATTAGATTTTCATGTCCCCAAGCCCAGGTTCTAATTTTATCGGATAAAATAAAACGTTTATCATCTTGATTAGATAAAGCTACTTTGTTAACACTCTGAGTAAAAATCTCATGCTTAATGCATCTAAACAAAATATTTTTTTTCCGTATTATTTTGTCGTGAAGCAGAACTGATTTATAATCATCTAATGTTAAGTCTCTTACTACATTTTTTTTCACACCTTTTGCTTTTTTAATAAATGCTGATTCCGTTTTTATACAGTACAACTTAGACCGGAGACCTACGAATTCTGTCATAATTTCACCTCCTAATTCATCTTTAAATAAGCCCGGTATCTTTTTGTTTTTTAAAGGCAGACCAAATATATTGTCACAACTATAGTTACTGGTGTCAAAGAAGCTTAAAAAGTTATCTTTCAAATCATGATAAAAATCTTTCGTTTCAATCTTATAAACAAAGCTATCAGTATCGGTATAGCAAAGTTGTATTTTATTTCCATAGTAAGGTTTTATGACAGAATAATGGAATTGATACATATGACTTTTAGATAGTTCTAAAACAGTAAAACCAATATAAATTGGCTTATCCAAGATAACCCTTTCAGGTTTCATTTGAACTGCAACTAAATTATTGGAAAAAATAGTAGCGCTGTGAAAATTAGGTCTCGCTATTAATTTGTCCGCTGAAATGAACTTTTTTGTCTTGTTAGATTTATCACACCACTTATTAACCAAGCGAACATCGACTCTTTTTTCACTGTCTTCCAATGTTTTTCCAAACACTGAATTATTCATCAACTTAAAAAGGTCTTGCTGAAAAGTAGTTACAGCTTGTTTTCTCAGTTCTGTGTTTAAATTGATATATTTAGCCAAAAAAGGGCTTTGTTTAAAAATTAAGGCGCGATGAATTTTATTTAAAACAAGACCATTATTAATGCATGTTTTCAAATAAACATAATGGATTACATACTGATATTTAGAATACAGATTAGGACAGAGTTTAGAAGTTTTACCTCCGAGTGGTACAAATTTTTCGGGACAAAAAGGATAATCGTTATGGTCATTATGTAGCTCCTCGGGATATGTTAAGTCCACTTCAAGAATATATCCGAACTCAGCATCATCTGCTACGTTCATGATATTTAACAAATCTACTTCGCATTCGCTTAAAAGTCTAAAATCTGAAACAGGTAAGTACTGACACATACTATAACCATACAAGTTATTGCAATCGATGTAAACTAGAAAAGAATCTGGTTCTGTAAAATCATATTGTGGCATATATTTATTGTTTGCACGAGCATATCGCGTTGAGCACATACAGATACCTCCCCGTATCCCTTTCTGTATAAAACGTATAATTTCTAAGTCAGTTAATAATTCTAACTGAATGCCGGTCTTAAGTAACATAGCATCGAATGAAAGACTTGGAGCTGTTAAGTAAAAAGCAGGATCTAATTGATAGTTCAATTTACAAATTTCACGGAAATTTTCAAATACATCAGTCAATAGCAATACATCGGTTTTTAGATAAAGGTCTGTGTACCCACCCATATCTTGTATTCTAAATGTAGACCAAACTTCCTGAGCATGAGCGTAATCTTTATCACTTATATCTTCATCAGTTAAAGAATTATAGAAACCTTTTTTGTGTGGAAGTTGTTTCTCGGAAAATGATTTCCAATGTGTCATATGATCATACGGATATACTCCTTTGCGTGTTAATAATTTAAATTCAGTTGCGTTTGGAAAATATTTTTTTAAATGCTTAAAATCTGTTTTATCTAACCCACTCGCTAATTTTTCCAAACTGGTTCCTAAGAATTGAAACGAATCGACAAATCGTATTTGAGCATATTTTTCATTCTTTAACTGTAAAAATTTTGTAAATGATACGTATTTTTCCTTATTTTTAGGTATGACTTTAACAGGTCCTAAACTATCGGCTAATTCTTTGATGAACAGATGACAGTCATAGCCGGATAGGTTATGGAAAAAAACGGGAACTAATTTAGGAACGCTAAACCGTAAGTTACAGTATTGATGCGCAGCACCTCGATAACTTCCAGTGAGGTGACAATGATCTCTCACTTTGTCAAAAAATAATAATTGCTTACAAATATGACAAACATCGGTACGCGCATAGGCCTCTGCGTCATATTCATCGAATTCCATCGCAATTTCTTTATCTAAGATGTCATAAATCTTTTTAACGTCAAAATACAGTTTATCAAGAAATTTTTGGACACAGTCTTTTCCTCGATACTGTACAAAAGAATTCAGACTGGTATCGTACGAGCACACTATGTGATAAGCAAAAGCTGATGGAATGTGCTGTTGACGCTGAGAAGTAAAACTTAATGAAGGGTCAGGCTCACAGCCATCGAACGGTATAAGAAGAGTTTCAAAGTCAGCATAGACCACAAAAGGAACGTCTTGCTTCCGTTCGAAATTTTTGAATTGTAGATAAGTTCCTTTCTCAGGCAGTACTGTACAAACGCCGCTGCATGTATGATTATCAAGATTAACTTCAGAAGTAAAAAATAGCAAGCAATCATCACAAAAATATAGTTTCTTATGATTTTTCGTAATTTGACTTCTTACAAGTCGAGAAAGGTTTTTTATCAAAACAAAGTGACATAGAACATTATTTTCAAGTAGAAGCAAGTTAATTTTAGTTCTGGTTTTGGATTTATATCCAGACTTATAAATGGGACCTACAACTATCTGATTATTCTTTAATGAATATACGTTTACACTTAAATGTGGATTGTTTTGTTCGAATTTCGCGATATCCGTAAACGTTACTGGGAAAGATATATCGTCGGTGTTTAGGACCTGTTCAAAGTGCGGATACGACGACGTACGGTCACCGTTCTTTTTAGCCGGGTACAAAGCGGCAACGACGCTCCACAAAAAACAATATTCATCTTTATTCCTGATGTTAATACACGCCTTTTTCTTTTTTATCGCTAGTGGTAAATCTACATAAGTTGAACCAGACCCTCTTAGAGGATCATATCTATTAATGTTAACTTCTAAGGAAACATTACTTAAAAAAGTCCAACCACTGTCACGATCCTCAAATTCTTCAACTTTGTTCTTAATAGTATTTACGAGTGTTTCAAACAACTCGTTAAAATCAAAATTGCGATGAATCGTTAAATTTTTTGTAACAAACGACTTAATGTTATTTACCTCGTTCTTAAATAAAAGAAAATCGGCAAAATATTCAAAATTTACTTTTAAACATATATGCTTATTTAGAGACATTTGCAAAAGATTATAAATTTTAGAAAATATACTATGCAAGAATGAATCGGGTAAAGAGCATCGGTACTCATCTGTAGGAGTAATTCTGTATGTAACGATGCGACCTCTAAACGCACTCGCGAGTTCGACAACACCGGCGTCGTCGTGCGCCCGCGACACTGCGCACCTGCGCTTGTGCGCGCTGCTGCGCAGGTGTCCTACCCATTGTCTGCTGCCTACTTGCATCGAACACTCTGAGCAAAAAGGCATCGTAGCAATTCAGAAAAATAAAGTATACAACTTGTTACCTAACGCTAATCTATAGTCTTTTTAGTTAATTACCTATCCACTTAACTAAATGAATGATTACCGTACCTCATTAATACCTAAGTTACGACTGTAACTTTACCTGGACGTGGGCTCAAAAAAACCGGATTAAATATAAAAACCTATTGTAAAAAATATTTTACTTGCTTAGTTAATTTATTTATTTAATATTTGTTTTATTACTATAAAATACAGGCTTATCTTTAAACAACGACTTTGACCGCTTTAAAAACTGCTGCAAGTAGTCCCACTCAGGCTGGTCTGGCTCTAGCTGCACCTTGAGTGTGACAAGCGCCTTGGTGTACCGCTGGTCGGGCGCTACGGCCAACGCCTCGTCCGTGCTGTATACGCGCGTCTCCACGTAGTAGCGACCGTCGAGCGGAGTACGCCGCAGGAGCGTGCCGTGCGCGGTCTTGTTGGCGAGGCTGCTGTCGAGTCGTTTGCCCTGCCTGACGCGTGACGCACGCTCGGCTGTAACTTCTTCGTCGTCCGACACCAACCCGAACAAATTCAACGACTCCTTTGAGCTCGACTTAGCCTTTTTCGATGAACCAGACCTGTAAAAGACAAAAGAGATTGTATTATATCCTATGTTAGGACAATCAGCAAGAACGTGAAACAACTCAACAATAATTGATATTACTATGTTGTTGTAGAACGCAATGTTCCTATCCTACGATTGACACCTGCAATCTTCGAATTTATCTAACCCACTATGATCGATAAAGAAAACAACACTTCAATACAAAAAAAAACCCACTCTATCAGTGATGAACCTAAAACGAAATTACCACTTCACTTGCATAAATAACTCATATCTTACCTGATAGTATCGCGAGAGATTGGTTTTCTCTTAGGCTTAGGCTTCTGCGCTGGCTCGAACAGTTCTTGCTCGGAGTCAGACCTGAAAAGATAAATTTAATAATATTGTTAGTCTCCTAGCTAATACTGATCAGCAACAGCATACTAACACCGTTCACTCATTCATAATCATTTTAGTGTTCAATTGTTATCCACTTCAATCTAATTCATTAATATGTGTACTGTTGGCATACCCTAATAAATAAATATTGTGGTATTATCACATAAAATCTTCACTAACGATTCGAAGATTTAATAAATACTATGACGACAGCATAAATTAAACCTTACCTGATGTTATCTCGAGATGTTGGTTTTGTCTTAGGTTTGGTCTTCTGCACTGGTTGGAAGACTTCAAACTCGGAGTCAGACCTGAAAAAGTAACGCAAAATTGAGTATCGGAAAAAGACAATGCATACTTACACTGATCCTTCATTGTAAGTGTGACGATCTTTAAAACTATCTCATTGTTATTTTCTCCGTACGAAACTTGGAGGAAATAGTAATTACAACCAACTATCAGTAAACCTTTCAAAGTACTTACATAATGAACACTCACAAATAAAGTACTGTGGCTGAAGATCTGGGTGCTGGGGAGACTCCTCGACGACGACTGACGACACTGTTGCAGCTAGTTCCTTGGCTCGAAGCACTTTGAAGAACAGAATGAACCACTACTCGAAAATTTCGCATTATATAGGAACTTATTGAAAATTCATCAATTTTTACTAGGGTTGTCACAAATGTATCTGTTTTTGAAACCTGAATAAGAAAAACTACAACGAAAAATAGTATTAAAATATATACTTATTTATATCCAAATTATACGAATCAATGTATCTAAAAATCGAAAGGTCGGTCAACTGGTTTTAACTTTAAGTCTAACACAAAGAGATCAATACGAAGTGATAGTCAATGCACTGTGCTGGTGCAAAAGTTGATGAAGGTTGATGAGCTGTTGACTGTACGTGAAAAAATTATCCTGAATGTTGTTTCAGTAAATCTACGTTAGTGAAAAACGTAATCAACTTTCATTAGAAAAAACAATTTGTATTTTTTTTAAGTAAAGTAGTTTATAAGTATTTTGTTTCTAGTTATTCCTTTTTTCTTTGTATACTAGTTTTAGTAAGACATTTCTGTGACGTCATTATTATGTCATCAATAATTAAAAATATTTGTTATTAAATAGAAAAAAACAATACAATGTATAATATTTATACATTGTTATTACAGATTTTGACTATTGTAACATTAAGCAAACAATCAATACCTATATGTTTAACAGGTCAGTACACTAGGATTGTCCTAAAACTAATTGAATACTATTACTACTAAAGTAAAATCTTACAGCAAAATCTTGTTGTCGACGTCCCACTACGACTGACTCTCTCTCGTCACTCGTGACAACCCTATCGAGAGTTGCGCGCTAGACATTTTTCGCCGTGGTGCCGTGTGCAATAACCTATTTAAATGACTTTACGTATTGACCTTTAATTTGCTCGTTAAAAACTTTCCATTCATTATTGAAATAATTCAATTTCAAAGATTTATTATTTAAACACAAATTAAACAAAACATCAATTAAATTTTATACATAAAATATATTTATTAGGGTAGTTTATTGACATAATTGTGTTTTAAACGAAAGAAATTCATTATTAGATTTTAAAATTAATGTAAATAAGATACATATATACCCACGTTTTTAACTAAGACGACATTTGTTACTAAAAAGTTTTAAAAAATGCAGTAAAGACCTTGTAAATGCATTTTTATAACTTTCAATGTATTTGAATTTTTTATATATTACTAGCTGTGCCGCGCGAACTACGTTTCGCCATAATAAAAAATAGTTTACGACCTATTCTCAGACCTACTGAAAATATTCAAAAAATTTCATAAAGATCGGTCAAGCCGTTTCGGAGGTGTTTGATAACAAACACTGTGACACGAGAATTTTATATATTAGATTTATGTTTCAGTGTTATTAAAACAAACCAAAAAATAAGAATGAAACATTATTAAACACGAAAACTTATTGCAATTTTAATTAAAGTACAATCAACAGCACATCAACCTACGATAAATATTTAATTGGGTCTTTGTTAATTAATATAATAATAGTTTCATTGATTGAAAATCAGTTGTTATGACCTTTAAGTTTTTGGATATGTCGAACTGCCTTTACCATTTTTTTGTCGAGGGGAACCGTACTCGCCGTTGGCTAGACGACGAGCGTGTATGGGGCTCCCAGCAGAGTGCCGGCCTAACCACTAAACCACCCCGGTATTCTCCCTGCCCTTATAGGCGCGCGTGATAGGGTCCACACTGCGACTACCACGTAGTTAAAATGTGCATACGCTCATTATGCTGCTATTTATTTATATGCTTTATTATGTTAAACCTTATACATATTTAATTCAGACAGTAAGTAGGCATGCCTCCTACCCGGTGGATAAGTGACCTGGTTAGGGTTGAAGGAGATTCATAGGGAGGCCTATGTCTTCTGAGCAGAAGACCTAATGGCTGATGATGATGTTGATATTTGATTCTAATCGCTAGTCCATATCCACTTATTTAACTTACATATATTAATATCTAGTGAATGCTAATAAATAAAACCAAATTCAGTAAGTCGTACATATATATTAACCTTGGGCGTTAATAATTGTAATAAATAAATAATTGGGTTTAACCATTATTTCTATATAGGTTTTCAAACGAATAATTTACATTTTGATATATACTTACATATAAAATTAAGTATTTTTGCTATCATTTGGGTCCGTTTCTTTACACTTATATCAAACAAAACTGACAAGGATTATAAACATAAAATAAAAATCCTACGTCATATGGAGTACATCTTTTTATCTATTTTTAGTGCAAGCATAATATATATTTCATCATAACGCTTTCTGTTTGTACGCTAATACTAGAAAAACCGCTAGTATAACATTTTTCACATTTAGGAATGTCGCAAAATCATTTAAACAAAGTGTCCTCTGTCCAAAGGTTCTCCGGAAGATATCACTCTTAGCGATAAGACTGTCGAAATTGTACATTTTAGCTTTGTAAAACTTCTGTAACTGTACTACTTTCGTGGTGAGTAATAAAGAGTATCTTTCTATCATCACTTCGTAGCCCAGGGTCTGATTTGCTTGGAATGACAATCACTCCAAAACATAGTTTTGACTGAGGTTTTTACAGCCGATCTGTCTGACGCCAACTTTCTTTGGATATAATAATAATAATGTCCTCCTAACCGATATTCGGTCACGGCGGACAATCTCCACAGAGACTAGCCATCTGCGCAGGAGATATTATAGGGCACAAGTGACTGCGCAAACGCAAGTGCACTCTCTGTTCCTTCACTCGCCTAGTCCGATGGGACGGTTAACCGACACGATCGGGGTGAGATCAGGCGCAGGACCCACTGTTTAACGTGCCTTCCGAAGCACGGAGGAGCTTGAGATGTTTCTTATTTTGGTCACCCATCCTAGGACTGACCACAGCGAACGTTGCTGTGGTCAGTCAAACAAAACCGTATTTCTAGCTGCAATATTCAATTCAATTTAAAATAATTATTTTTGAAGACAAAACAAGTGTAATTAGGTCGCGGACGCCGCGGTCACACCGGACGCGGCGAGCCATACGACACTAAGAATTTGCTGACAGTAAATACTTAACTACTTAATGGCGCAACGAGCCATATGACGCTAAACATTTGCTGACAGAAAATACTTAACTACTGAAATGGTTAGATTTGAAGTAAATTATTTTGAATGATAATTTATCAAAACATAACCAGCAATCGCTGGTTCGAATCATTAGGTGATTTTGTACTTAAACACGGAATAATACGAGCGTAAACTTCTAAACTGAAAATTTACTTTTGTAACTGTAAAAATCTGCTACCACGTGTTTTATTGTTCCTTATAGATGGAGTGAAATCGTGTCTGCGATTGAACGAGATATAGAAGGAACAATAATACACTACTTTTGTTGCTAAAATAAAATAGTTTGGAGATATATGACGCCTTAAATTGCATTAAGTTTTATTGCACATTTTTTTAATAATCGTTAACCAATTTCAATTGCCGATAAAGTAAAAAATAATTCATTAGTAAGTAAGAATAAAAAGATCAAAAGTGAACTACAGAAAATTCTCGGAAAATGTGAATTCGGAAAGATTTTTTCATGACTAGTTGCTAGTTAGACCAATACGTTTAAAAGGTTGGATTTAGTCCTCCGAAGGCTCTAATTAAACATGCCACATTAAACAAACAAACATAAAAGTTTTCAGTTACATTTATTTCAAGGCAATATTCTACAGAGCAATTGCTTTGAGTCTTGCGATTCGTCATTAAGCTAAAGAACGCGATACAATGTAAAAGCGGCAATAAAACGCCGTGCAGCAAAGGAAATCAAACTACACTGACGAGATGAAATTGTCAAAGTGTAATCATTTGTTAACTTAATACTAAAGTTATGGTTGATATGACAAGCATTTTCTATTAATTTCGTGGTGTTTTATTGCTTTGGTTTTTTGATTAACTCACGATGTAGGTTTATATGTATTACCAGTGGAAACGAATTATTACTACTAAAATGGACTGTTAAAATAGTATACTAATAAATGAAAACATAAAAAATGGTTTTAAAAACACTAAAAAGTCAAAAATAAAATAAGAGAACATACAACGTCACATTTTTCAAAAAAAGTTATGAAAGCAATTTTAGCTTATCGCGAGATTTACTTGTGTGTAGTAACTTAAAAGAGTACTTTTAAGTACCTACTTGTATTTACTTACTTTGAAAATTGTAATGTATAACATTATATAATTTACTTGTTTATCTACAAAAGTAAATCTCGCGACAAGCTTTTATGTCATATAAATTGTGCCAAATGTAAAATAACGTTATAAGTAAGTAAAAGTTTTAGTGTATAAGTTTATTTTTTCTTTTTAGCGCATATAAATAAAAGCTTGTTTTTAAAAAGGTTAATTTATTTTTTACTTTTTAGTTATCACTGGACACGTTTCTCACTCTGTTCATCTCATTAAACGCGCATTGCAAAGTCGTTTGCCGGAACGTCTATACAGAATTTCAGCTCAATCGGTTAAAGATATCTACTTCAAAATTGATTTTTTAACTTTAGAAGTACGCCATATTGGATTAATAATGATATCACTTTATTTTTCAAGTTATTCTTAGCCAGACATTTTATTTGATACCCATATTGTAGGAGTGCATTAAAAATAAATGGTCCGCCATCTTGCGTATGCCACCATCTTAGATTTAGAATGACGTCACACAGTCAACCATGCATTGTCATCCAAACTGAACGTGTATACAACATTTCAGCTCAATCGGTTAAAGATATCTGCTTCAAAATTGAGTTGCAAGATTCCACCCGAACATACATACTTACTTACATTGCAAGTTAAATAAAAGCTTGTAAAATATGGCATCATAAAAAATTCGAAATAGTAAAATTAATTTTCTATTTCCCCGTACATTTTTTCCAACTATTTGTATGGGTAATTAAAATTTAATCTCAAAATTTCGAATTTTCGAATGACGCCATAACTTTTATATGGCTATGTTAGCATGGGTTTTCGCTTGAACGGGTATTGACTTAACACGGTGTATAGTTTTTTACAACAAAGATAGCAAACAAGTAGGTTGCCTACGTGATGGTAGAAGGCCACAGGCACCTATAGTTCATGTAGTTCCTGTATGATTTGCAAATATACAACCCCACAAAGAATCCAGTGCACGTTGCCAACTAGTGACATAAGATGGCAAGTCACAGCAATTTTAATTTTGTAATAGCAATTTTAAACCGGAAAAGCGACGTAAGCATTGCTCCCTCCCGAGTCTCCCTCTGGTAAAACGTGCATAGCTAAGAAATTTAGGTCAATCGATTAATATTATTCTACATTTATAACAGTTCAAAGGGATAAGGAATAACAAATAAGTATTATCATAATGCAATACATAATAATAAGTCAAATCACTTATGAATCTTGCAATATTTTTCCCCGTACAGTGAGCGCCATGTCAAGCTACACTTGCACTACGAAAAGCGCCGCTTTTACTAGCGACATAAGAGCATTCCAAAGGTCAAAGTATAGCTTGACTTGGCGTCCACTGTACTCAATCCGCGGAAAAAAACTGGAGATCGCAAACCGAACGCTCTCAACTTTGTTTACGATACAAATGAGACATTTTATCAACACGAAATTTCTTTCAGTGTCACAGATGAAAGCGAATGACTTCTAACGTAACACGCTGTTTTGCTATGCCTGAAAATGATAATATTTGAATAGAAGCATGTTCCGAAGCTGTATTTACATATTTATCGAGTCGCAGGAGCCCAAATCCGGGATAACTCACTTTGCTAGAAGTAAGCATTTATTCAAAGGAAATCGTGGAGAATTACGTGCTTGATTGTGTGAAATTAAATTTCAGTTCGGCGCGGTCTTGACCGCATGTCTCTACATAAACATGTTCCAATCAAAACAAACGCAATTTTGTTAGAAGTCAATAATAAGTTGATTTTGCCTGCAAAACTAGCATGGCTTCTAGTAAATTAAATTAAGAAAGTCGTCACTTATAGAATTTGAGCAATTTATTAAATAGCTCTACCTGAAGTAAACTCAGTATGCGAGCCGTCACGTAGCCGGGCTTGCATTTCTGTATTTCGGTTTGTAGAGTAAAGCAGTTAGGGGAGTTAAGTTAGTTAACTTTTTTGAAGAGTTTTAAAGAATGACATTCCTACGTAAAATCTATTAAAATTTATATACAATTTATAAAATATAAACATTTTTTTGTCATTTCTAGGGTACCGTACCTCCGTTCGTTGTCCGTCTGTATGTCAAGACCTTTTTCTCGGAACGCGTGGAGCTATCCTACGATCTCTTTCAACTGCGAAACAAATCCGTTTATTCCATCTAGTCCTACCAGTAGTTCGACTATCAAACTATTTGAACAAAATTATTCCAAATTGTTATACTGGCTAGTTTTTATTCTATGTATAGTGAAAACGAAAATACATTTACATAAAAAAATAAATTTCTATTATAAAATCATCTTAATATATCAAGACAATGCGACACTGAGATCTCGCCATTCATAAGTATCATTAAAACATTTTTGATTTTAATAACGCATAGACCATTCTTGACCTATATGAAGAGGTGAAATTAAAGATGAGGTAAAAGAGGTGAAAAACTTGAGGTGAAAATATTTAAAGCGATGTAAAAAGTATCACTTTAAAAATAATAAAGAAAAGATGCAGGCATAACTGCAATAATACCCTATTGCAGTTATGTCTACATCTTTACGCACTAAGCAATCATACTTACATCTGAATAAATATTTATTCTTTCTTTGATTTCACTTTTAAGCTCTACTGTACTATTTATATCGAAAACTAGCGTGGCCAAAATGTTTGAATAGTCAGTATAACAATTTGGAATAATTTTGTTTAAATAGTTCGATAGTTGAACTACTGGTAGGACTAGATGGAATAAACAAAAAAAATCATAGTTGTAAGTCAACGCGACCGAAACATTATTATGACAGCTTATATCGCATATTTTTGCATATTTTGCGATTTCACAAAGGAAGCAAATCCTAGATAGGTAGATACTTCCTGTTGTCCCAGAATCATGAAACTTGGCAAGAAGCAAGGTCTAATAGTACATAGGAGGGAAAAATCTGAAAACCGTGAAAATGTCAATTGCTAGGAAATATTTAGATAAGTTTGCACGGAACCCTCGGTGCGCGGTTCCAACCCGCACTTGGTCCATTTTTTGTTTCAAATTTCTCATGTAATCTATACATACATACATACAAATATTATAAAGCTGAAGAGTTTGTTTGTTTGTTTGCTTGCTTGAACGCGCTAATCTCAGGTGTTTACGCTCGAGGAAGAGCGAGTGGCAACACTGCATATAGTCTGTGCATGTGAGGGCTTGTGGCGGCCGGCCGCATGTGACATGTCAGTTAACGGCCGGTCTCAATATCCTACCTATCTGTGGATTTGTTTACTGGAGATAGAATTTTGACGTATTTTGTATGGAGCAAATGTCAAATATCTATCGTTAGTAACCAAATCCACAGATAGATAGAATATTGAAACCGGCCGTAAGTCGAATTTGAAATCGAACTAGTTACCACGCGGCGCGTTAGCTAAAGAAAAATTAATTGAATTGTGTTTTGCGCGGCGCACCTAACTATTGTGGTAGCGAAAGTCCGCTTAGTGAGTGTTTTATTGTCGCGAATGCGATCGGTCCGCTAATGTGAGTGGTGGTGGCCTAATAGGCCTATCTAGTGATCCGGTCGTGGTTCGGTGGATTGACAGCAGCCCTTCAGGAGCCGCGACTTCCTTCGAGCTAACTCAGGAAGTCCACCGGCTACATACGAAGACCGGATCGGCTTAAAGGTAAGAGATACCGATTTCATTAGATTGTAGTCCTCGATATCAGCAAACGAACAAAACATAAATCGGCGAATCGCCGACTTGGTGGCGTCGACTTTAGGCGCCATCATTAGGAACTACTGATTCAAATTGAAAAATTATTTTTGTGTTGGATAGTCCATTTATCGAGGAAGGCTTTAGGCTATATAAGATCACGCTACGATTAATAGGAGCTGAGCATCAATGAAAAATGTTTCAAAAACGGGTAAAAAAGTAGTATGGCGAAACGTAGTTCGCGGGCACAGCTAGTGTTTCATAATCATGAAATGAATCAGAGAAACAAATCTCTCCCCCCCCCCCCCGCGTTGAGGATCGTGATGACGACGGTTTCATTAAGGTCCAGAAGAGGAAAGTGCGCCGAAAAAGAGGGACACAGAACCACTACGGCACCGCACCTACAGGGCCCGACTACCTGCTGCGAGCCGGAGGGAGCCTCTGTACCAGGGTCATGTCCTTGGGTACCTCTGTCTTACCAATTTCTGCCGCAAAACAGCAGTGCTTGCATTGCTGTGTTCCGGTCTGAAAGGTAAGATATGGCACTGAAATTACTGGGTACCGTGACTTTATATCTTAAGTCACAGTTGGCAACGTACACTGTGGGCCTTGTGGGGGTTGCAGGTGCCACATGTATTATATGTGACTGTTACCACTTACCATTAGGTGGACAGTTTGC
Organism: Schoenobius gigantellus; assembly: GCA_963935595.1. Classification (NCBI taxonomy): domain Eukaryota; kingdom Metazoa; phylum Arthropoda; class Insecta; order Lepidoptera; family Crambidae; genus Schoenobius; species Schoenobius gigantellus. The sequence goes on along the minus strand of OZ012563.1, from coordinate 10,102,502 downwards.
TTGTTTGCCAACTTAGTAGCAATAAAAAAAGTCGCAATACCGACCACGGCCGTGTATGTGTCCCGCCTGCCATACACCACCACTGAGCAGGACGTCGCACAGTACATACTGAAGAAGGCCAACTTCAATCTGAGGGTGCAGCCATTGGAGTCGCGTCATAACGCTAGTTTTAAAGCGTTTGTGGTGCGAGTTCCGAACTCTGTGCTGGACACCTTAATGAAGGAGGACTTCTGGCCGAAGGGAGTTGTGTATAGGAAATTCCGTGGAAGGATTCCTAACACCACCGAAATGGCGCAGAATACGCCAAAGAAATAATTTTACTAACATAGCTTATTAAGTAAAATATACTAACAAAATTGTATTTTATATATGTATGTTAGCTTATGAGGTATGTATCTATGAGCCTAAGTTGTTCGAATACAAATAAATACATTTATGTACAACAAAAACTTATGTCGCTACAATACTACATATTTTTACAATAATAGTTATACACAATAACAATTCTTTATATTATAACGAGTCATTTAATCTGTAAATAACACCAGGCAATGGCATCAGTCAAATAATGGTTGACTTTAGAGTAACCATTACTCATAAGAGTCTTTTTTACAATCAGTAACAATTTGTGGAACCTGGTTGAAAATAGTTACAAATTTCCCCATAAACGAGCCCCTGTAGTTTTTGAAGCCTGTGCGTTGGAACGGCAAGCTTATTTTTATTTCTCATATTTAAATGGTGTATTTGGAAATTGGTTGACAAGTGACGTATATATTATAATTTTTATTGACATTTTATATACATATGCACAACATATAAGCGTACGCTTCGTCTTAACAAGATCTTGGAGCAACCAATTATCACTACACAAGTCAATGCAGGTAGTCGTTTGCAATCAATATTGATTCAACTACTTCGCGACTCCTGACAAGATTAATGTTGGTTAGTTTAGCTACGGAACTTTGACGAAGGAACTATTGTACCTTCTCGTATATAGGTAAATATCAGTGTGAGTTCATACGTCTCAGCATTGAGTAAAAAATTCCAACTCTTAATATTTAATAATCATGAAACTACACTGACCTGCAATAAAATCGACCCACCTTAACGTTTTGATCCAGAGTTCGACAAATAAAATCCATCATCAATAAATAATATCTTTTTCATTCCCCAATTTCGGAAAGAGTATTTTTGCTATTCGATATCTGACCGCCAAAGCCGTTTTTATCCGCTTGAGGTTAAAGTAAATTTGAATTTAGAACATCGCGTGCACTAGGTATGTGTTTTCAAAACATCATTAAACCTATTTACTTCCATCCCCATGGTGCCGAATTTATCATACAACTTTTTTTAAATTTGTTAAAAACTCAGACTCTGAACCTCCTTGGTGTACTTTTGTTTTTGAATACTATGCGCGCGCCATTTTGTTTTGACGTCGTATTGTTATAAAATAGGAACTTGAAAACAAGTTTAAAAAAACGTATTATTTGTTATACATAATATATATTTTTCTGTAATACTTACCTATCATAATGTTGTAGTAAATATGTACGAGTACCTAAACTGAAATAAAAGTATCTTGTGATTGTAAATGTTTTATTTTGCATTTAGTCATTTCCTCGCTGAGGGGGAATGAAAAATTACGTGTTGCACTCGAGTGCAAAGATTTTTCACCTTGTGCTCATTTGATTCCCTCGCTAACGCTCAGGATCCTAATTTTTGAATCACGAGCGCAGCGAGTGATTCAATTTTAGAATCCTTCGCTTGCTCGGTCATCAAAGTTGAGCACGCGGTTAAAAAGCAACTTTGCACTCATGTATAACAAATAACTATTAAGCCTGTTTGTTAAACAAGAGCCTAAGTTTACATTAGACCAGTTTTTATTGGTTTATTGATTTTACATAGTGAAAACCAAAATTTTTACTAAAATACCTATTTTTTTTTGTAAAAATCATCTCAATTTAAAGGGTCAATTTGAATCAATGAGTAAACATTGATTCAATTAACTTTTAACACAGTCACCGAGATTGCGTATAACGGAAAAATGAGAAACAGGGTTTTCCGGAGAAATAAGTCTATTGTCAGCAATACTTCTTTTATCCACGTTTAGAGTATATTAATAAAATTAAAATAAAGCTTATGAAGTATGCTTTCAAATTGTGTTTACCGTTTTTGTTTGTCTAATCTTATTTTTTATATACCGATATTTCCAAATCAACACCTATGAGGTGGGTTGATTTCATTGCAGGTCAGTGTATTTTGACGATAAGTAGAACCCAAAAAACAATTAACGTACCTACTGAATAGTGTACCTGAGAATATCAGACTGAAACCTATAATAGTTATTTGTTATACGTGAGTGCAAAGTTGCTTTTTAACCGCGTGCTCAACTTTGATGACCGAGCAAGCGAAAGATTCAAAAATTAGAATCCTGAGAGTTAGCGAGGGAATCAAAAGAGCACAAGGTGAAAAATCTTTGCACTCGAGTGCAACACGTAACTTTTCATCCCCCCTTAGCGAGGAAATGACTAAATGCAAAATAAAAAATTTACAATCACAAGATACTTTTATTTCAGTTTAGGTACTTACATATTTACTACAACATCGGTGTCGCTGTTCGGTGGCGCTGTGGACTCGGCACTTGCCTTCCAATCGGGGGGTCGGGGTTCGAGACCCGCCATGTACCAATGTGTTTTTCGTTTCGAATTTCATATGTACATTTGTCTGACGCTCCTACGGTGAAGGAAAACATCGTGAGGCAACCTGCATACATCTGTGAAGAAATTCAATGATGTATGTGAAGTCGACCAATCCGCACTGGGCCAGCGTAGTTGACTAAGGCCTAATCACCCTAACGTAGGGTAGGCTCGAACCCCTCGGTGGGGACGTATATGAGCTGTGATGATGATGACTTACTAATAAATTATTGTAAAAATATAGCTGTAAATGAATGTTCATCATTAGCCAAATGGCCAATTTCAGCAACTTTATCTTAGCTTAGGAAACTTCTAAGGCGAATGTCACTTTTTGTCTCAAATGAAAAGAATGTGGCCGCATGTCACCTAAGAGTATCCTAAATTAAGACAAGGTTGGTGGAATTGGCCAAGTCTTACACAAAATGGACAATTCCCTATGTGAACTTAGCTTTATTTTAGACTCTGAATGCTTAATTCTAATCGGAAACTTTGGTTGCTTAGATAAGTAGGTAGAAGTCACTATAATTATATATACGCTGTTCACTTAGCAACTTGAAAAGTTTGTCCTAAGAGCGGCACAGTTCTTCGAAACAGTTTACAGAACATGTCTCCAACCAAACTTTTAAGACAGCCAGTTCTTAGAAATCTGAGATAACAAGCAGTTTTCTGATTTCCACGTAGCCATCAATACTGGCTAATTGAACGGCCGTTCGAGGCAGCTGTCACCGAAATCTGCTATAAAGGAGTTATCGGTCCCTGGGCAAGGGACTAATTAATTAATAACATCTGACCCGCCGGGTTTCCGGGCTGGGTGAGCAAAGAACTTTCTGAGTTTGGCGTTGACAATGTCTTTGATCGTTTCGCTTACGTGTGCTATATCGTGGCTTGGTCAAAGGCTAGTTTCCATGCTATCGACAATTATATGGCGATTGGGGACAGGGTAAGTTGTATTTTATTGGTATACTTTAAAAATTACTTAAATGAAAATCGTGTTTAATGTGAGGTACACTCGGATAATAATAACGTTCGTAATCGTGAATGCAGTTTTTGTTTGCACTAGTCCTTAATAAGTATATCAACATATCAGTGCAAGTAACAGTGCTGTTGACTTTTGAATAAATTTCACGTTCACTGTCAAACCATATTAGCAAGAATATTCGTGCTTCTTTTGGCTTTTCGATTCTCGAAGCTTTTGGGCTCGTTTGATTCATTTTGATCCTATTTGGTAACCAGGGTCTGATGGTGAAGCTGGAATGTAGCAATAGAAACTCCGCAACAAAAAGACACAACCCCATCGAGTTTGAGCTCGTTTGATTCGTATTCACAAGTACTTAGATCCTATATGGTAACCAGGGTACTTTTATAGTGGCCAGAGTCCAATGCTGGAGCTGGAAGGTGGTCATGCGAACTCCGCATTAAAACGACACAACCCCATCGAGTTTAGGCTCGTTTGATTAGTCTTAATGGGTATTTTGATACTAGGTCATATCCGTATTCCACCCCATTACAATGAATAAAATGACAGATTATTTTTTGTACAACCCCCACAGTATGGCTATCAAATTAAAAGGCTTGACTTGTGAAATGCAGTGATACAGTTACACAATGAAAATACCATATATGGCATACCGCATTCACAAAATGAAAAAATATAAAATAAATTAATAGTAAAAAAGATTTTTAAGAACAAGCTTTTATTTTAATGCCCTAAAAAGAGGAAAATAAGCTTTAATTTATTACATGATACATTTTTCATGAAAATATACAATACTCTGAGATCTCCGAAAGCAATTTATTGCTTTATCTCTTAATTATCTCTTAATCTTAATGCGAGTTCGGATATCTACGTGCATACATGGATTCTACTTAAAGGTATAAATAATGTTATTTTTGAAAAAAAATATTTGGCATTGGTAGTCCGGTCTATCGCGAATCCGTATAACAGAGGGCCAGATAATCGAGTTTTCACTGTATTATTTTTAAGGTCCCAACTCAAAACCAATATAGAGTATAATAATATATGAATAAAGGGGTGTTTGGTATTACATAATATTTATAATATTATTTTTCGTATGGCTTCGCGGACCACTTCGGCGGCTTCCAGGGACCACCAGTGAGCCATCGCATGTCGCATTACAGCCGGCTGCAGAGTAGGGGTAAAGACAAGTGAAAGGCGTTAGGCAAAGCAGCCAAGGCCAATATGGCCTTAATAAATTTTCAGTTAAATACCTACGACCCGAAAAAAGTTTCACTTGCATCGTGGTTTCATAAAACCACACAATGAGTTTTTTTTATTATGTTTATTTTATTGCGAATATTTTGTGTCATAAGCGTTTTACGCCACACTCGCAATTTCACTGTTACCAAGCAAAATCAGTTCGTCGCACCGCGGGTACTCATTTCATCATAGTTTAATTTTTATATCGTTACAACATTTTATCAATATCAGTGAATTTTCTCCCCCTATCTCATTATCATTAAACGGGTGTGCGAACCGTACATAACGTTTTGGTCCTTCGAGCCGGATTTGAACCAGCGACCTCTGGACCTATGGATCACGATATATATTAGTCACGTAAACACGCTTGTTTACTATCCATGTTGTATAGAAAAATGATGTCTGATAATAAATACGACTTCAGTGTTTAGGGTGTTGGCAAATATTCTGTTACTTTCGTCTGCGACGGCCATATTAAGTAAGGCCATAAATAAGTCGTCGAATGCATTTCACTTATCATTCTCTTAAGCGACTCCAGTTCTTCCTGCCTTTCAAAACTAAAATTATGCTTGCACATTCTCTCTTATTGCCCATTCTCGACTACGCTGACGTGTGCTACTTGGATGTGACTGAAGCATTGCTCGACAAACTTGAATCACTTCAGAATCTGGCAATCCGTTTTATTTTTGGTCTCAGAAAGTTTGATCATGTATCTCATCATCGATCACAATTAAAATGGTTGCCAGTTCGACACCGCAGAGATATGCACATCCTTGTCCTCACCTATAAAATCCTCCATGATCCGAAGTTTCCCGAATATTTACGTTTACCAATTTAATCACTTACCTCCTTCTTCCCGCCCTATACGTTCCTGTGTAACAAACACTCTTGTCCTACCTCCATCCAATGCAACATTCTTTTTTAACTCGTTCACCGTCCGTGCAGCTCAGATGTGGAATAGATTGCCAGCTGCTGTCCGGAAAAGCACGTCAGTTGGTATTTTCAAACAGAAACTGTAAGAGCACTTATTAACTAACTGTTAATAGTATGTGTGTGTGTGAGTGTGTGTGTGTGCGCGCGAGTGTGTGTGTGTGCGCGCGAGTGTTCATGTGTGTGTGTATGTGTAAAATTTATTTATTTTTTATGTTTTATTTGGTTTTGGTGCACAAATTATATTTTATTTTGTTCCCGCAATCAGAGTTTTAGTACACCCGCTAGGGTTGGCTGGTAGAAATCTCTTATAGAGATAAGCTCACCCTTGTACATTTTTCTTCTTTGTAACACCTTTTCATGTAAATTTGTGTACAATAAAGAATATATATTCATTCAGAATCAACACCAATGAAGTTTCCCCAGTCCGCTCACAATCACAACTGGCGGCGCGGGCGAAATCTTTTTTCGGCCGTAACGAATATAAAAGGTGTGCAAAAATGTGTGAAAAATCCCCGAAAAACCCTTTTTCGGGACCACCGTGTGAATAATTTGATCTTTTGTGACGTGAAATATAGTGCGCGAATGGCGACCGCATCGATTTTTTATTCGCCTTTTGTTTTACACGGCTGTCCTTCGAGCGTTTGGTTCGGTAATGGTAGGCGTCGATCGTGTCATGATTAATGTTCTTCGGGTTCCGTAGCTCAAAAGAAGAAATGGAACCTTTATAGAATCACTTTGTTGCCCCTCTCTCCGTCTGTCGGTCAAAACAAATTTATATCAAGACTAGCTGTGCCCGCGGACTGCGTTTCGCTTTAAATAAAGCTCAAAACTCAAATCTTCCTGGAGAGGGCCACCCTTATGACCTGAGGGCATAAAAATATCTTACGACCTATTCTCAGACCTACCAAATATACACGAAACAATTCATGAAAATCGGTCAAGCTATTTCGGCGGAGAGCGGCGGAGCTTAATAACAAACACTATATTCGAGATTTCGAGTGGAATCCGTTTATAATGATATCGAAGGGAAATGATAAACACGTGATACTAAGCGGACGTCATATAAAGCATTTAGTAAAAAATAAACCTCCAGTTTTTGTTAGTAATATACGAGTATGTATGTATTTATTTTAAGAGGAGAAAGACAGCAAATTAAATAAAAATTGTATGTAAGTAATAAGTACATTAAGTAAGTATGTATTTTTTCATTTTTTCTATAAGAAATTAATAATGTTTGTCTGCTTTTGTTTTCTCCTTATACAATTGTTATAACAGTTTCTAATACTATTGTGTAAACAAGACATCATCATGGTCAAAAATTATCATTTTCAATATTGCTATGAACACGCACCACATACCACACCACGCACGCTCCGAACGTCGTGGGACGTCACGTGACATGACCCTCCCGAATACTGCCGAAGGTGTAATGGTCCTAGTACACGTTGGCCGAGCGCACTCGCCCAGCGCGCTCGGCCAACGTGTACTGGGCCGTTTTGTGTGTATTTGGCGTTTGCCGCCAACACTCGCCGTCGACCCGATCAGTGTCGGTTTTTCGTGCACACATCAAAGAGATTTGGCGCAAACCGCAAACAGCGTTCACACGTTGGCCGAGTGTTTAGTTCAGAGCTACGCGTCGAAGTAGACTGTAGTGTCGCGCTTACGAGTAATAGGAGTAATGAGGAGATATTTAGGTTCATTGACTTTTATCATATTGAATCCGTTATATGGAACCCAAAACAATAAAAACTTGAGCGTCGGTGGCGCTGTGGACTCGGCACTTGTCTTCCAATCGGGAGGTCCGGGTTCGAGACCGCCATGTGCCACTGTGTTTTTCGTTTCGAATTTCATATGAACATTTGTCTGACGCTCCTACGGTGAAGGAAAACATCGTGAGGCAACCTGCATACATCTGCTAAGAAACTCAAAGGTGTATGTGAAGTCGACCAATCCGCTCTGGGCCAGCGTGGTTGACCAAGGCCTAATCACCCTAACATAGGGTAGGTAGCCCTTCGGTGGGGACGTATATGAGCTGTGATGATGATGATGATGATGAAGTAACTTGTCTAAATACATTAAATAATTCATGTTTAGTTAGGTCGCGATCTCCCTAACGTCCATCTTCATCTAGCGACCAACGCAGAATGAAACACGGCCAACGTGTAAACGGTACCACGAAAATCTGCCGAGCGCATTTGCCGAGCGCGCTCGGCCAACGTGCCTTTAGGGAATCATGTTGGTCACTATAACTGGACAGATTTCATTTAAAATGGGTCATAATGATAGGATTAAACTTCAAGAACTACCAGCCGTGGCAAAAAGGTTTGCCAATCTAACTAGCGTGGTATATTATAATATTTAGCAAATATCGATAATTTATTAGATCATCCAATAGTAGGGATATGTCACCCAATGTGTTATCTAACTCTTTGTAAGTTTCGGTTCCCTTTCCAGATTGAAACCTAATGGGATTTCAATGTACAGTACAGAGACTCAATTAATTTTGCCTCAGTGAAATATTTGTAAGTACAGAAGTTAATAATGAATATCAAATACATTAAAAATAATTTAGCCTTAGTCTGTTCCACAAACAAACTACATAATCGCCACGCGAAAATGTAATAGTAATAAAATCCTGAAATCAATAATTTGCCTTTATAGGTACCTATTTGTACTTTGGAATGTCCCATGGACAGAGTACATAATCGCCACGCGAAAATGTAGAATTAACAATTCCTTAGGACTGTCCCACGGACAGAGTACATAATCGCCACGCGATAATGTAGAATTAACAATTCCTTAAAATCATTCATATGCCTGGACATATATTTGTCCTTTAACTTGTCCCACAGACAGAGTACCTACATCCTCGCCACGCGAAAATGTAGAATTAACGATTCCCTAAAAAAAACATTAATGTGCTTTGAAAGATATATGTCCTTCAGCCTGTCCCACGGACAGAGTACATAATCGCCACGCGAAAATGTAAAATAGTGATTTACTGAAAATGTTTATTCGCCTTTAGAATATTATAAACAGTTAATCCTGCCCTATATGCATGATAATTTGAAGCATATTGTTTGAGGGTGATGAATAAATAGAATATTAATATGAAAGATGAACAATTAGATTAACTTTCCTCCATTGTTTGCTTTAGTCATCTACTAATGGATTGAGTAGTAGTATTTTAAAAGTCTAAAATAAATTTATCAAATGTTTATTTCTATGGTCCTTTATTATTTGTTACTTCTAAAGCAATAACAAAGTTCTCACAAGTAAAATATCTGGAATAATCTTTAAATAGAGAAGAGACAACTTGCTTAAGTGTCGCTGTCATAGAACTTTTAATATCTCTTAAAATAACCATCTTAATTTGAGAAAACTATAATTAATACATAACTAATTATGTATAGGATTTGTGACTTTTTGGGCAGTGGTTTTGCTAATAATAGCAGTTTTTAATGTCAGTTTTCTTGAATCTAGTTTATTTCAATGTCAGGTTTCTAGATGACCCATGCTTAAGGTAATATAAAACTATGGCAGGATTGCATATGCCATATTTCAATATGCTAACATACATTGGCTTTGCCAGACATAGTCTTTTAACTCGTTTTATCCATTTTTTAATTTTATCATCTGACCTTATTCTATTTTTTTTTTTTTTTTTTTTTTTTTTTATGGATGGCTCGGCAAATGACCTCCTCCCGCCTGATGTTAAGCGGTGAAAGAGGCCCAAATGAGTTGACAGATAGAGTAGGGACGACATCCACTCTCCTACCTGCCCGCCCCTTGCCGGCCCAAAAGATGCTTTTTCACGCCTCTTTTGAAGGAACCCATGTTGTAGGATGGAGGAAACACGTGCGCAGGTAGAGAATTCCAAGTGTGGGATGAACGACAGAAGAAGGAATCTTGGAATTTCTTGGTACGGTGTGAAAAGGAGGACACAGTGTACGGATGACTCCGAAGGCCCTTACGCGTGTTTCTGTTAAGGAATGGAGAGGGAGGGATAAGGTTAAAGAGCTCCTCAGAGCATTCCCCATGGAACATTCGGTAAAAGGCGCTAAGAGAGGCGATGTCACGACGAAGTTGTAGAGGCTCGAGGGTGTTAGTTGCCTCTACATCGCCAATTATGCGAATAGCGCGACGCTGCAATCTGTCCAGAGCATCGAGGAGGTACTGAGCGGAGCCGTCCCAAAGGTGCGAGCAATATTCCACGCAAGACCTAACCTGAGTTTTATACAACAAGCATAGTTGGTCCGGCGCAAAATACCTACGCACCTTGTTCAGGACACCGAGTTTCCGTGAGGCAGTAGTTATGACGGATTCGATGTAGTCTCTGGGGTTCAGATCGCAGCGAATGTTCATTCCGAGCAAGGTGATGTTGCTCTGTGTGTGAAGGGTTGTGCCCTGAAGAGAAGGAAGGGGGAGGAAAGGTGACCTTTTCGCCGAGAACACGCACACCTGTGTTTTCTTAGCATTGAACTCAACAAGATTGTTGGAGCCCCATTCGGAGACGAGGTCCAGCGTCCTGTTGAGCTCAATGATAAGATTCTGCCTTTCCCTACCAATATCACCACGAGCCGCCCCCGAGGCTCCGTGATATCCCCCATGCACTGTACTGTCGTCTGCATAGCAATGTATAGCTCCCAAGGAAAGCATATCATTGATATGCAGAAGAAACAATGTGGGGGATAGAACGGAGCCTTGCGGAACACCAGCGTTCACTGCCACGAACCGCGAAGCGCAGCCGTCAACGACAACGCGAATTCTACGCTCGTGGAGGAAGCTGGCAATCCACGTACAGAACTGCGCGGGTAATCCGTATGCCGGAAGCTTGGAAAGAAGAGCCTTGTGCCAGACTCTATCAAAAGCTTTGGCGATGTCGAGACTAATAGCCACCGATTCGCCGCGCTTATCGATAGATTCACCCCATTTGTGCAAAAGGAACGCTAGAAGGTCACCTGTTGACCGTTTAGGACGAAACCCATACTGTCGGTCATTAAGTAACGAGTGACCTTCCAGGTAACGGATCAGCTGTGTATTAAGGATCCTCTCCATGATTTTACACAAAATGGAAGTGACGGCTATAGGGCGATAGTTAGCCGGATCAGAACGATCTCCCTTTTTGGGAACCGGCTGGACATTGGCCTCTTTCCAAGATTTCGGCACACAACCAGCAGAGAACGACAGACGGTATAGACGCGTAAGGACCGGAGTCAACTCCGCTGCACACTTCTTAAGAACAATCGCAGGAATGCCGTCTGGTCCACTTGCTTTTCGAGTATCGATCGACTGGAGCTCCGCCCGCACATCACGCTGTCTGATACGGATATCGGGCATGGTGCTGCCACAATGGGACAGTTTCGGAGGTTGTGTACCACAGTCATCGACACGGGAATGAGCCGCAAAGAGTTTTGCCAGGAGGTCGGCTTTCTCCTGCGGCTGATGAGCAAGTGAGCCATCGGCAAGTCTCAGCGGTGGCAGCGAGGGTTGGCAGAAGTTTGATTGCACAGCTTTGGCCAGGCGCCAAAAAGAACGGCTACCCGTAGGGTGCGATAGCAGTTCCTGGCCCACTTGTGCAATGCGCTGAGCATCCGCTCTAATGTAAGCCCTCTTACATAACTTGGTGGCATTATTGTAGGCTGTTTTCAGTAGGCTTGTATTGGGATCCTTAGATGCTCGGCCTCTGATCCAAGCGCGGTAAGCCAGCTGTTTGTTTTCAACAGCAGAGGCGCACTCGCGATTGAACCAGAGGTTACGTCTGCCTCTACTGACGAGATTGGAATGCGGAATATAATATTCCATTCCTAGTATGATCTCGTCAGCAACAGAGGTAGCGCAGGAGTCCGGATCCATCCTATTGAAACAGCGCTGCCACCAAGGAACAGATGCGTAATAATCCCGCATACCGTCCCAATCTGCTGACGCATAGTGCCACAGACGGCGTGCTGCAACCACAGGCGACGGTCGTGACGCCTGAGGCACTGAGACGGATACCAGGCAGTGATCCGAAGATCCTAGTGGAGCTCGAACCACCACCTGATATCCGTCAGGGCGATTTGTCAACAGAAGGTCCAATAAAGAGGGCGCTTGACCGATAATATCTGGTACCCTGGTGTTCTGGGTGACCAATTGTGTCAGGTCGTGCGTGAGAGCGAATGCGTGGGCAGTCCTACCCGCATGGTCAGTTTTAGAGGAACTTAACCACAACTCGTGGTGAGCATTGAAGTCCCCTAAAAACACCAGCTCGGCGGAAGGAAATCGCTCCTGCGCGTCATCTGCCACCCGACTTAGATGTTCAAAAAGTCGAGTTGTCTCCAAGTCACCACGATGGGAACGGTAGACGCAGACGTAGACACGGCAATGAGTGCCAAAATCGACGTGTACCGCAAGGAAGGAAAAGGAAGGTTCCTCCAAACAGCGCAGGCGACGACAGCAAACGTCCGCCCGGACGAACAAGCAAACACCAGCCTTCGCCTTGAAGGACTCCTCAAGAGCGTAGCCGGGGTAATTAAGGTAGCTTGTATCGGCCGGGCAGATAATTTGCGTCTCCGTCAAAAACAGCATTGCTGGACGGGCTGTCTCGAGATGGTGGTGGACAGCTAAGAGGTTAGAGTGGAGCCCGCGGATGTTAGCGAGCCCCACCTCGAATAATGGTGTTTTGGTGGGATAGTGCACCGCTGTACGACCAGTCTTAATATTTTGCGCTGCCATAATTATTGGAGTGAGAGGCGTGAAACTGAGGTGTCCTTGCTGCGCTTCGCATAGTTAATGTGTGTAGGCCTGTTTCGCCAGGGAACAGCCGACAGCTGATTTGCGCTGACCCTCCGCACGGAAGGGCCCCCGAACCCCCCCGGAAGTGGCCGCCGGGACCCACCGTCCGGTCACCAACCGGCACGACGGACCACCCCGAGATTATGCGTGGCATGGTGGGGCAGCCTCACGGACTGGTTAGGTCCGCTTGGGCCCCTGTACTATACCACGGGCGGCCAGCGGAACAGCCGTTTCTTCGGGTCTTCCTGGGCGGAGGGTCAACGCAGTCAACCTGGCACTGGGTCGACGGAAGCCCGCACAAACCATACGAATCGCAGCAACGACCCCTCAAGCTCTGGCTGTGCGCAGACTGATCCCGAAACGCGGACAAAAATGGCCACTTGACGGGTTTTACATCATGCGCACGGTGGTCGCTAGCCAGTCGGGTTTTTCAAGCCCTACCACCAGAAGTTGGTCACTCGATTAGCACCACCCGGGGATCACGTGTAGGGTCTCGAGGGTAAAACCTACGGACGTGAGCGACTCCAATCCCCCATCAAATCCTATATTGCCTATAGTTAGATAATTGGTGTAAAAGCTGAACAGTGAAAATGCAATGATTGATGCGATGCTTCTGCTTTAAAAATAAACATAAGATTTGAAAAAAGAAACTTTTGGTATTAAAAGATTAGATAGATCTGAATGAAACATTATTTCTTTGTAGTAAGCCTGAGTGGTAATGGTCTAAAAAGGAAATACTTAGATTCCTTAAGCTCTGTCAGTTATAACTCTGCAAAAATTTCAAAATCAAAGAAAATGAGTTTCTTCTTCTTTTATAACAATATTAATCCTATGGTAAAAGTATCAACATTTGAAACATAAGACTATGCCATGATTACATGTATATTATAAAATATAATTTATTTATCATATAATCATATATATATTATTATTATTATTATTATTTATTGAAATGTGTTACAAATGAATCAATGCATCACAAATCTTAGAAGTACATTATGTCCGGCGACAGTTTCCAACTTACATCTGCATTGAGACTACAAGATTTAAAATCAGCTTTAATATTTTGAAATTTTATATATTAAGCAAAAAATCAGATGCTGCTAGTTTCACACCACCGCCAAATGTTTAGCAAGATCAATTTGATTGATATCAAACTGAGCTTTTTCTGTTAATATATGTATTGAAAGTGTGGTGTTATCTATTTCTAATAAAATATCACATCTACTTGAGAGGTCAGCAAAACATTTTAATGCATAATTATGTATCTAACAGTTCTAAGAAATTGATACTGTCTTGCTTTTACCATTTAATTACTGTCAGTTGATAATACACCTGAGAAAATTTCTAAAGAAAATGTTTAGGAAGTACTCCATATCGCAGAATCATTTTACAATACTTTTCATATACATAAGCATGTTGTAATTGCCCCCCAAACAAAGTCATAAACTTATATCTATCTGAGCTCTTAGTGTAAACAATTAAACTGCCATTCCTAATGAAATATTGAGCAAAATTACAAACCAAATTTATTTATAAGTGATGATGACAAATAGTGTGATACATTTCCTTTCTATTGCACTTAATCTTTAAGGTCATATCGAAGGAATATATTTTAAAACCTAAAAATTATTTTACATTGAATAAAATTAGTAAAATGTTAGCTATCCTAGCTATTGTAAACCGTTATAAGTTATAGTTTAAAATTATAATAACTAACATTTCTTATTGATTTATCAATATTTTAATCAAGTCGTCAAACATTTATTAATTTTAATTATTATTATGTTCTTTATTCAGCTTTTTTCTTAAAAAAAATAATATATATATATATTACAATATAATAATACCTTTTTTTTTCTTTTTTTTTTTAATAAAAATACCTGAAATTGACTTGAGACAAATGGTTAAGGTATGTATGTACTGTATTTAACCCGCATGGTAAAAGCAATTGTATTCATACAATTATTCAAACATAAAAATTTGGATGTAAATAGTGCATGCATTAATTTAATCAAATCTATAACATGAAATCTTCATTTGAAAGTGTAGATTTTCAATAAACTTATTATCAACTTATTTTAAGGAATCATTATTTTATTTTAAAATAAATCTATGGAACCATCCTTTTAGGAATAGTAAAACTCTAGAAATCTTTGCATGGGGCCAAGCATTTCTGCTACCTATGCAGTTGTTAATTTCATTGTATAATTATCCATTTCACAATATTTATTATTGTCTAGTGGATAATAAAGTTGATTCAAAATAGTAACAAAATGTATTACGTAGTCTCTTATCCACTTTTTAAAATTAATTGACCTCGGTTATTTATTCCCACGATGGGTAAAAATAAGGGGTTCTATGGATAATTGGTTCGAGACTGGCTGCTGAAAACAGAGCATGTTCATTCGTGACCTGAATGATAGTTGAGGTTGGCCCTCTCTCTATGAGCCTCTCCGAGGAGGATATTGTTAGAAATTATTGCAGCACACAGGCTGTTTATTGCAGCACACAGGCTGCTGGTAGGTTTTCAAATTAGAAGCAAATTTTTGAGGTTTTTATACATGGCTTATATTTTAGAATGTTTATCATTCTTTTTATGACTGTAAATAATTTTACACTTTTATTGGAGTACAAATATTCATCCCTCTTATTGCTTTTAATAGCTTCTATTAGGTATTTTAAAAAAGCATAGTCATGTTTCCTTCTGATCCTGCTGTACTGACATTGTAAACTTATTGCATTGTAATCTAAAGACATCACTCAGATGTTTTAAGAAGATTGTTTGGAAATTGAAGTCAATACTTGTGATATTACAGCTATTGCAAGGCTCATTTCCTTTGACTTTATTTTTCGAGTAATTTATCTCAAGTTTTAGAAGGATATTAGGAATTTCCATGTTATGTTATGGACCATCTAACAGTTTGCAGTTTTCAAGAAACTTTATCTACATAGGCAACCTCAATTAAAATATTTTTCAATGCAATTCTTTGTAAACTTGGTCATAAATATAAACTACTCGTATATACCATAATTTCCTATAAAGGTATTTGTGCTTTAGCCTATATCCAATGAATAGAGTTCATAATCGAGTAGATACCTAGATACATCATCTAATTCATTTGCCTTGATTGATAGGTAACGCTTTTCCACGGAAAGCAGGCAGTTTTAAAGAATATATTTCTTATTATAAAATTTTATATAAATTAATTGTATCTAGGTCCTCTTGCCAAGCTAAATCAAAATTACGACGCATCTTCAAAACAGGTAGGTACTTACTGTTTCGACATCTTGGGTTATTTTCTTTATGTTAAGATAACCATTTTACTTTCGAACAACTTTTGACATCTTTTCTCCATTTTTATCACTGCGTACCTATCTGGATTTTAGTTTTATTTAGATAATCACTTTGAAAAACATCAACATGTAAAATATGTGTCAGCTGCGTAGAGCGCGAAAAAACGAATGAGCTATGATGACGGTGGAGTTGCCAGGTGTATTTTTCTTTTATATTTTTAATGGTGTCTTTAAAATTCGCGTATTTAGTAGCGGGAGGAGGCGTTACTACAATAGTTATACCTTGGACTAATTATGAATATAATAAGCAACATGTCACTATAAGCGAAGTCATTATATCCGACTTTGTTATATAGAATTTTATAGGTAAACCAATCTTTGCTATATAATTACTTCATATTAAGCGGTTGGTCAATATAGGCGGAGTTATAATAAACGGATTCTACTGTATTAGATTTTAGTCGAGCTTCGGTGGCGACTCGGCACTTGTCTTCCGATCGGGGGATCCGGGGTTCGAGACTGCCATGTACCAATGTGTTTTTCGTTTTTCGAATTTCATATGTAATACATTTGTCTGACGCTCCTTACGGCGAAGGAAACCATCGTGAGGCAACCTGCATACATCTGCGAAGAAATTCAAAGGTGTATGTGAAGTCGACTGATCCGTACTGAGCCAGCGTGGTTGACTAAGGCCTAATCACCCTAACATAAGGTAGGTAGCCCCTCGGTGGGGACGTATATGAGCTGTGGTGATGATGATAATGATGAAGTAACTTGTCTAAATACATTAAATAATTCATGTTTAGTTAGGCCGCGATCTCCCTAACGTCCATCTTCATCTAGCGACCAACGCAGAATGAAACACGGCCAACGTGTAAACGGTACCACAAAAATCTGCCAAGCGCACTCGCCGAGCGCGCTCGGCCAACGTGCCTTTAGGGAATCATGTTGGTCAGTATAACTGGACAGATTTCATTTAAAATGGGTCATAATAAGCGACATGTCACTATAAGCGAAGTCATTATATCCGACTTTCTTATATAGAATGTTATAGGTAAACCAATCTTTGCTATATAATTACTTCATATTAAGCGGTTGTTCAATATAGGCGGAGTTATAATAAACGGATTCTACTGTATTAGATTTTAGTCAAGCTTCGGTGGCGACTCGGCACTTGTCTTCCGATCGGGGGATCCGGGGTTCGAGACTGCCATGTACCAATGTGCTTTTCGTTTTTCGAATTTCATATGTAATACATTTGTCTGACGCTCCTTACGGCGAAGGAAACCATCGTGAGGCAACCTGCATACATCTGCGAAGAAATTCAAAGGTGTATGTGAAGTCGAATGATCCGTACTGAGCCAGCGTGGTTGACTAAGGCCTAATTACCCTAACATAGGGTATGTAGCCCCTCGGTGGGGACGTATATGAGCTGTGATGATGATGATGATGATGAAGTAACTTGTCTAAATACATTAAATAATTCATGTTTAGTTAGGCCGCGATCTCCCTAACGTCCATCTTCATCTAGCGACCAACGCAGAATGAAACACGGCCAACGTGTAAACGGTACCACGAAAATCTGCCGAGCGCACTCGCCGAGTGTGGTGGACTAAGGCCTAAACGGCAGTTTAACAATGCATAATATGCATTGTAAAACTGTGGCCTAAACACCCTAGCTTAGGGTAGGCTCGATCCCCTCATTGAGGACGTATTTGAGCTGTTATGATGATGAGATAAGTACTCGGCTCTCCGGTTTCTTTCAACTGTAAAAAAATCATACTTGTAAGTTAACACGATCAAAAAATTTGTTTGTTTACATCGTATATTTTGGTCAAATCAATGGGTTACTTTCCATTGACCTAGAATCAAGAAATTTGGCGAAAAGCAAGGTCTTATAGCACATTAATTTATTCTTTATGTACATTATTTTGGTACAAAGGCGGACTTAATGCCTGAGACATTTTCTCCAAGTCCAACTTTAGGTGATACAGAAAAAGGAAATGTTGAGGAAAAAATCTGAAAATCTTAAATATGTGAATAGTTATGAACTTATATACTAAGATAAGTTTGTACGGATCCCTCGGTGTTCGAATCCAACTCGTACTTAGCCGGTTTTTTACTATCTCTTACCCGAGACTTTTACTAAGTAGAATTCAGCTATATTGCCAGTTCCGTTATCACAGGTTCCCTAAGAAAGTCGTTGAAAGGAGATTGTACATTTTGTGTGAGACCTTAGGTGCAAACAAACTGGGATTATGTGATGCCACGCCACGTTATGTGATTGGTCGCCTTAACGACGTCACGTAAGCTAAGTGTAGTTCTAAATAATGATTGTTCATACATTTTCTATTAAGACCGATGTCTTCTGATGGACGTAACATCACATACGCGGTATCACATAAGCCCGGTTTGTTTGCACCTTTAAGCCAATCATGAACATTCATCTATACCTATAAAATTCTTTGTCCTGAATGACTGACTGACTGACTGATTGACGGATCAACGCACAGCCTAAACCGCTGATCGTAGAGACTTGAAACTTGGAGGGTGTGTTCTTTGTATGACGTAGGCGTCCGTTAAGAAAGGATTTTCCGAAATTCTATCTCTAAGGGGGTGAAAAAGGGGGGCAAAGTTTGTATGGGACATTGTGATTCTGTTTTCGAATCTACTTCAAATTTTACATAAACTTTCTTTAACAGAATTAATGGAAGACGTGTTTCGTATTTTATTGAAATTCATCCCCAAACGGGGTGAGATGGGGTGATAAACTGATAAAATGTCAAATCGACATTGATGCCGTTTTTAGGGTTTTTCGGGTCGTAGATTACGAAAATAACATCGATTTCAACACCACATACCATCATCCCTGGATGGGGTGTAATGGGGTTGAAGTAGTTCATATTAAATAAATAGTTTCAATCAAACAGAGATGCGATTCTATATTAATTTTATTACCATAATCAAATTCGATTAGAAAGGATTTTTCTAAATTTTACCCCTAAGGGGGTGACAAAGGGGGGCAAAGTTTGTATGGGACTACTAGATTCCTTGGTCCAATCTTCTTTAAATTTTGCATAAACATTCGTTAATAGAATCGATGGATAACATGTTTCGTATTTTATTGAAATTCATCCCCTAATAGGGTGAAATGGGGTGGTAAAATGTGATATCGACATTATTGTCGTTTTCATGGTTTTTTGGGTCGTAGATTACGAAAATAACATCGATATCAAAATTCAACACGGCGGACGCAAAATACCATCATCCCTTGATGGGGTGCAATGGAGTTGAAGAGATACGATTCTGTATTAATTATCTTAATCATATTTAAAATTGAATTTATAAGAAATGATTTTCCAATCTAATTTAAGTTTTGCATAAACATTCTTTAACAGAATTTATGGAAGACGTGTGTCGTATTTTATTAACATTCACCCCCTAACGGGATAAAAATGCGTAGAGAGCGTAGATCTCCAACGTTTACTCAACAAAAAAGTTTGTTAATTTTCCATTAATATTAACCAACTCTGCAGACGCAAAATCATCCCTTGATGGGGTGCAATGGGGATGAAATATTTCATATTATATAAATAGTTTCAATCGAACAGAGATGCGATTCTGTATTAATTATGATAATCGTATTTAGAATTGAACTCATAAGAAATGATTTTCCAATCTAATTTTGAATAAAAATTCTTTAACAAAATTTATGGAAGACGTGTTTTGTATTTTATTAACACTTAACGGGATAAAAAATGCGTAGAAAGTTATTTTGGAGATTATTTACTTCGAAGTTAATATCAATACTTACTCCTTAGTGCTGTTGATATAATTGACAATTTATTTTGACACATAGCTTCAAAACTCTATCCGATGCTATCCAACATTTTCTTACATTTATAAGTAAATTTCTAACATTTTCTTACATTTATAACTTAGAGCAGATTTATAAGTAAATTTGTGTTTGTCTGTTTTTAAAAATGGGAGCAGAGTTGGTTAATTTTAATGGAAAATGAACAAACTTTTTAATCGTGCCTTTTCCGTTCACTATCATATTTGTTGTACGGCACATAAGAACATTCAATGGATATTCGTCAAGAAATTGTGCGTCATGTCGCGAACAATTGGGATGAATTTGCTATTATGCCCCATGACCGTCATGGCAACAATCATGGGACAAAGGAAGAGTATACATTAGATATGTTACAACACTCTACATATGGCGGTTTCTGCGAGTTAGTTGCAGCCGGTCAAATATACCCGTTTATATTTGCAGTATATCGAAATGGCAATCTGTATGCCAAATTTGGTACTGAAGACCAACCAATAAGTTCCGATTTGCTGAGAGAGCGAGATGCATTAAGCGACTACCCGCTCGCGACCGTCCACCCTGACCGGCCGGGCCCGCGTCCGCCGTCACCACGGTCGGTAACTGGGGCTCATAGAGCTTGGCGAATAAATCCTCTATACGAGGTAGAGGGTAACCGTTCGAGTATAGTACCTTATTCAGAATAACCGAATAGTCGCCGCATAAACGAATATCACCATCAGGACGCAAAACCGGAACAATCGGGGTTGCAATATCGGAATACTCCACTTTTTCTAATATGCCTAATTTTAATAATTGATGAATTTCATTTTCTACCTTAGCTTTTAATGCTAACGGCACAGTACGAGGTTTGAAAAATTTTAATTGTAAGCCAGGTTTAACTTTTAACGTGATTTTGCACTTATTAAATTTACCCAAACTGTCACAGAAAAGCTGATTTTTTCTTTTAATTGGCAGTCAATATGAGAAGTTATTAAAATATATGGGCTCAAGATTAAATGATGAGATAAAATTCCTATCTAATAAATTTGGCTTTGAAATATCGGTATCGATAACATATAACGATATTACCTTAACATTATTTTCAAAAAGTACTGGCAAATCTACACAACCTAAGGGCAAAATTTTACTACTACTATAACAGTTTACACAATTCTAAATTAAAATTATGTTGGTAATATTTACGGTATAATTTTGCCGGTAAAACGGAAACAGCCCTACGCTGTCCACCTCGCATCCTTCCTTACATATTATAAAACAGTCACCCGTCGCGCCTGTCTTTCTGTCTGTTCGCGATAAACTCAAAAACTACTGCACCGATTTTCAAGCGGTTTTCACCACTCGATAGCATGATTCTCGAGAAGGGTTTTAGTATTTAATTTGTTAAGTTTTTGTATTTATTTCTGTGTACATTAACGATATTTGTTGAAGATGTCGGGAAAAAATAAATTAAGGCGAAACGTAGTTCGCGGGCACAGCTAGTTTATAATAATAGTTTGCAGTGTTGTAAACTGAATATGACCATGATTTGGTATCAAACCGTTTAAATAAATATTACCAATATGTATTAAGCAATCATGAGTTTTATCAAATATAGTTATGAAAACATTTGCTTGGCGGAGGGAGATGTATTATTTTGCCCAGCTTAAAAACCATGTAATAGTCGTAATATGAACACAACATTAACAGTAATATTCACAGTAATCCATACTATCCATACTAATATTATAAATGCGAAAGTAACTTTGTCTGTCTGCCAAAACTACTGAACCGATTTAGATGAAATGTGGTATAGACATAGTTAGAGTCGCAGGAAAGAACATAGAAATCTGCACTTAAGGAGGAGAAAATGGGGTAGAAGTTTGTATTGGGAATCAATAACCGCTGAACGTATTTAGATGAAATTTGGTATGGAGATAGTTTGAGTTATGGAGAAGGATAAATAAAAGTTTTATGCCCGAAATCTTTCCTTTAGGGTGTGGGGTGGGGGGGGGGGGTATTTGTAAAGGGAATCAATATAAAAGGAATCTTTCTTTTAGGGTGTGGGGTATTTGTAAAGGGAATCAATATAAAAGGATTTCCACGCGGAAGATGTCGCGGGCAAAAGCTAGTATTTAGGTGTTCGAGCCTTCGCTCGACCCACTGTGAGATTAACGCTTTGAATTTTACCTGTTTGCAGTGTGCATCTACCCTATATACAATTATTCACCTAACATTTTCAATGAGGGTATGTAAGTAAGTGCGGGTGCCATCGCCGACTAGCTTTTCTCTTCAGTACGTTTTTGAATTTTGTCGTGAGCAGTGTGCAAAATTGTTAAAACTATATTGTTTAAATTAAGTAACACAATTAATTTTAATAAAAAGTTGGTTTTTTTGTGCGCTATTTGCTGATATGAGAAATATATATATTTAAAAATTATTTAAGAATTGCTGTTGAAGATTTTGAGGTAAGATCCTTCCTTTATTTAGTGTACAAGTTAAAAAAGTGCTTTGTTCTTGCGAATGCCCGCTCTCCGGACGGCAGACTCGCTACTCCACACATGAATGGAGGAAGAACTTCATCATCCTAGCATGCGTGTCATTTTTTTGGGAACTAGCACTTGTATTGCAATGTGCTTTCCTCTTGCGAATGCCCGCTCTCCGGACGGCAGACTCGCTACTCCACATATGAATGGAGGAACAAATTCATCATCCTAGCATGCGTATCATGTTTTAGGAACTAGCACTTGTATAACAAAGTGCTTTCCTCTTGCGAATGCCCGCTCTCCGGACGGCAGACTCGCTACTCCACACATGAATGGAGGAACAACTTCATCATCCTAGCATGCGTATCATGCTTTAGGAACTCGCACTTGTATCACAAAGTGCTTTACTCTTGCGAATGCCCGCTCTCCGGACGGCAGATGCGCTACTCCACACATGAATGGAGAATCAACTTCGCCATCCCAGCATACGTATCATGTTTTAGAAACTAGCACTCGTATCACAAATTGCTTTGTTCTTACGAATGGTCACTCTCTGGACGGCAATCTTGCGACTCCACACTTGAAGTGTCGAACAACTTCACCATTCTAGCATGCGTTTCATGTAATAGTGTCGGCTGCGTAGCTCTCACTGTCGGCTGTGCAGCCCTCACTGTCAGCTGCGCAGCCCTCATTGTCAGCTGCGCAGCCCTCACTGTCAGCTGCGCAGCCCACACTGTCAACTGCGCAGCCCTCACTGTCGACTGCCCAGCCCTCACCGTCGTCTGTAAAGCCGTCATAAGCCGTCACTTTTGTATTGCGCGTCGGCTAATGATCCGACCCCTACACAGTGCCGGCTCAAGGCAAGTTTTAAGATGAAGCGAGTTCCAATTATGGCGCTCCCCTTGCGCCCAAATATTGAAAAAGCGAGGATAATTTTTGAACTGACGCGCCCCCTGGAACTTGGCGCCTGGAGCGGCCGCTCCGTTCGTTCGGTAGAGCCGGTCCTGCCCCTACACATAATATACTAGCTACGCAGCCTACTTCATTAGCTGGCTTGCAATTAAAAATTACGGAGCACACGATCCTTTGCGACCTAGCCAACTGGGAGCCACCTCCTAGGTAGCTCTGCCACATGGAAAGTTTATCTAAAAATAGACGATATTAATGCGGATAATTGGAGATCATGGGTGGTTGACTGCGTCTATCATAAAGACCTCTTTGGTGATAAGATTTCATCCGCCGAAGAATGTCGGCTCCGATTTGCAATCTGTAAAGTTCAATTAGCTTATGCTTTAGCGAAGATGACGCGCATACATATAATCATTGAGCAAACAAAAATATAAGGCAATTAAATAAAAGCTGTTAAATTGTATTCTGTTGTGCTCTGGTTTAAACACCATTCGCCTTAATGAAAAAGATCACCTCACAGATAGTGGCTATACAGATTTTACACCTTGATAAAATCTGAGCTAATTTCCCAAAGTGAAGAATCACGTATCCTCGAGGTCAAAATTGAGAAGGCAAACTCCATTTCGCTATCAACCTTCGATCATAGCAGATATAACGGCTTCTATTAGAATGAATGATACAGGGTGTGAACCAGATGCAGATATAATGAACCTGGTACCTCCTAATATAACCGAGAGGAACACTTCTTTTTTATTTGGAGACACAAAGGAATCACTTGCTAAGCATGAAATCCAAGTTCAACGTTTGGGGGCTGAAAAATGACAAAATATTTTGTTATTTTGAAGAACAAAAATATCTAGAAACCTACCATGTATTCACCTCCATAAAAGTCAATAGTAGCCTCGCAACGGCTACACCTGCATGGCAACCCGTTCAACTCTTGACAAAAAGTAGTCTAATGCTTAGGTGTTATAATTACTTATGATGGCCTACTTCCGCAGGGGAGACACTTTATACATGTTTATAAAGATACATCCTTAAACGTGAAACCCATATTAGTAAGCGCTTTCTGGCAGCTGGTTCCATGTTTCGTAAAACTTCAGATATAGTTTTTCAATACCTGTTGCGAGAAGAGAGCAAAAATTTAAAAAACATAGATGTAACATTTTTAAACCGCATAACATCAATTTTTGTAATTCTACAACTTACCCTTTCTCTGAACTTTTCAGACAGATTTATTGAAAGAACAAGGAGGATTTAGCCATCACTACCGCCTACTACCAATATGCATTAAAGGGTAGACCAAGGTGGAAGAAGTTAAAAGATTGGGATCAGAACGAGTTTCACGAAGGCCAGCAAACTTTTGCTCGATATCAGGGCCAGGAAAATTAAAAACAGGGAAGTTTGACATGAGCAAATTCAGATTTCAAGGCGGGCTAAATTAAAAATTATATTGAAGTGTGAAAAGCTCAATTATCCATATTATCTGGATATAAGTTACTTTTCACATGTCATCATCATCACAACTAATATACGTCCCCACCGAGGGGCTCGAGCCTACCCTATGTTAGGGGGATTAGTAGGCCTTAGTCAACAACGCTGGCCCAGTGTGAATTGGCGAGCACATATACTCGTACGCTCATAAAATTAAAAAGATTTATAATAGTTTGGATACATGCAATTAATTGTCTTGCACTATCACGAAGGATATGACATCAGAAATAAATAAAATGTTAAAATGTGAAGCAATTGAAGGTTGTCAAAACTATTCAGAATTTTTTTTCGTAAGTAGTCACGGACTGTAAGTAGTCCCGTGAAGATAGACCCATTTTGTTACAACGATACAATCTATCAAATGACTTGACTACTTTTTGTCCTCTCAACTACATCCCATGCAGTGCAGTCATAGTCAAGCGAGAAGCGGAATCTTTTCGAATCGTCATGGCGTCAATCGAATCCTAAAGACTTATTTCCTACTTCGGAACGGTGGAATGGGGCGCCCAGAGTAACAACTGCCAATAGCTGATAATCCCAAGTCAAATGATATTGCCCTATATATTTTTTTGCTTCATAATCATACACATATTATTACAAAAACATAGCAGTTCATAATTCATAAATCAGTGGTGGCCACTTTTGCTGACCCCGAAAGAAGTGAACGTCTTAGTTGTAATTTTTTTACACAAATTAAATAATTACTCATTTGATATCAATAGAAACAACATATACTAAGTGTCACGCTATGTGGCTGCATTTATCCTCCTGTGTTTAGGTAGACGCATTCACGAGTTAACTCTTTTTGTCATACATCTCAAGACATTCGTATCGAGTGATGATTATATTATTATTATACTATGGCCGAAATTTGGTTCCAAGTCTGATTCATCAAAATTTAGGCAATCTGGTTGGATGCTTAATATTATTAGGGACGAAAGGCTAAATTTAGTATTTTGGGTGAATAAACATATATATACCAGTAAGCAAATCAAGACGTAGAAGCATAACAAATTTATTCGTATCTACCAGGGGGAAAGTTAAACCACCCTCGCGAAGCGTCATTGCATGTTAATTTCAATCTTTATTCAAAAAAGCGGGAATCATCGCTTCACCCGGCAGCTGTAGAGCTGCAGTTACCTTTCTCTGAAAACTGAATAAACAGCAACCTTGATCTAGATGATAAGGGAAAATTGTTGATCTACAATTTTTTTTTCTCTCTGACATTATTTTGAAAGGACGTCGCCTCAATCTGCCTAATCGATGTACCGCGAGGTACATACACTACTCTTTTTTGTTTAAAAGAAAATACGTCATTTTATCTGTAACAATTAATCTTTGATACTCAAAAACCTGTTAAACAATTCCAATTTGACAGGTATCAGTAAATGAAATGATGAGATTTTTATTGCTATTGTTAAGTGCTATATTAATACTGCAGATACTATGATTATGTTGAATGAGTACACGTCCAGGGATGCGCGCGAGTTTACGTAAACTAATTTGAATGAAAATGTTGATATGCACTTTATACGATGGAAACGAACGATACTATAATAGACCGTGGTACTACCCTACCTGAGAGTTGTAAGAACTCTCAGATAAGGTACCAAAATCTTACTTTATTTTCTGGTTGAAATGGAACTCGAATCGGAAGCATCTTATGAGTGAATCTCTCGTATCAAGAATCTGTCCTTAACCGAATAATCCGTCGAAGACTAAAACATTGAAGAGTGTATCACACACAATACAATAATATGATGCTTCAATATTCATAAAAGATGCTCTTCGTCTTTTCTAGTTGGGCGGTTTTTGATGGGAATATGGAAAGCATTTATTATAGCCCCTGCAGTCCCAAAGACCATCGTTAGATAGGTAGCGGCATTGTTTGTTACTAAAGTCGTTTCTTACTAACTTGAAGTCCCTTTTGAATCGTCCATTCAAAGAGTTTGTGGCACTAACATTTGTGCACCATAGATCGTATTTTGACATTTTGTAGCGTTTTGTTACTTGCGTAGAGACAGATAAATTGCAAGTTACAATGTCTTTTTATTTTTTTACTTTGATGGTTGTAATCCCATTAAGTTATGTTTTTGATTTAAGTGCACGATACATCAGTACGTAAGCAAAAATAAACTAAAAATAAAATCTTTTACTACAAGTTTTGCAGAAGTCGAAGCTAAACGCAATTGAATACTCAATCAACTCAAATTCGTATCGAGTAATTACCACTTTTATTTATTTATAGTTTTATCTCAATAAAAAAGGAATTTTCGGAATTCTCGAATTTTCTCTACATTTTGGTACACATGTACACTTCAAAGTGTACATACTCGTACATGGGCAAAAATGAGTGGACTATTGGCAATCCTCAAGCTCCATTTAACTAAACTCAGTCATTTGTTCCGATTTAATTGTTATACCTAAATCCTTGATTGTACATATAAGTAAATAAGCATATCTTGAATTAAATAGTAGTCATATTGTTCCTTAAAATAATTACTAAAATAATTTACTTTGTAAAGTCACTTTGTTCTTCATTGAAAAACGATTTGTACAATTTCACAGTACGTCTAGCCATCGCCGGCAGATTGTAAACACATCTCACAGTGGGTCGAGCGAAGGCTCGAACACCTAAATAGAACCGTTTTCCCCCCGAAGGGTAGAAAACGAATATTTAGGTTTCAGCCGTAGCTCGACCCACTAAATTTGCTGTTCTAGCCGGCGTGTGAGAAAAGTACTGAAGAGAAAAGCTAGTCGGCGATGGCACCCGCACTTACTTACATACCCTCATTGAAAATGTTAGGTGAATAATTGTATATAGGGTAGATGCACACTGCAAACAGGTAAAATTCAAAGCGTTAATCTCACAGTGGGTCGAGCTACGGCTGAAACCTAAATATTCGTTTTCTACCCTTCGGGGGGAAAACGGTTCTATTCTATAAATACTACGATTGCTGTTATTATCATAATAATAATATTAGCAAAATGTATTTTTGGCTTATGTTCCTGCTGCGTATTTTACCTCTTAATAATCTGCAGTTGTCCAAAATATCTACAGTTAAGTACATAGTTTGGCTTTTTAGATGCGTGTCCGGCTAAATTAGACGGCGGCCGGCCATATCTGCTTTTATTACGCTTTTACAAACAAAAACCGTACATCCATCTCACTCCGCCATCTCCTTTTTTCTATCAGGAATCTAGATGCACGGCTGGTTTCCACCCTCACCTGGTTGATATTCCCGCTGGTCGCACAAAGCGCTACACGTCTTCTTTTATAGTGCGCACAGCCAAGGTGTGGAATTCTGTGCCGGCGTTTATATTCCCGAGCTCATACAACCCGGAATTCTTCAAAGCAAGGGTGAATAGGCACTTTCTGGGCAAACTCGTCCCACCGTAGATCTCATCCTTGCCTCAAGGCTGAATTGGGATCAAGAGTAAGCCCATTCATAGTAAAAAAAAAGGCCGGACGACCAAGTGAGTGGTCAAGTTTTGACCACTCACGTGGTCGTTCCTGTTCGCGTTGCGTGTTGTGATTGTAACCCAAATAAGAGAAAATAACTGCCATTTTTGAGAGCACAGTGTCTCAGTTTTCGATTCCAAAAAGTCAGCTTTTATGTTATATGATGAAAAGACCCCGATTTACATAAAAATACTATACTAAGTATTCAATTATCATTAAGACGAAAAATCTCATAACTTAAGAGCTCCCGGCTTACCCAAAATAATGCCCGTCTAAGCTGGCAACCCTATCTACAGTGAGTTGCTGGCTTTCTCCCTGTCGGCTGTGGCTGGCTCTCTGCGTCTACATACTTTCACTGTCATAAAATTGTTGGCAGCGCTATGATTTTACTGATTGGTAATAATAGCAGTAATCATAGCCAGCATACGTGTTCCCTCCTTCTTACAATCCCGGGTCCTTTAGAAGAGGCGTGAAGAAGCACCTTGCAGGTCGGCAAGGTGAGGGTGGCTAGTGCAGCGTGTATTCTCTCTGCTGCACTATCTATCTTCGCAATTGGACCCCACTTCCACTTACCATCAGGTGGAATGGAGTCATTTGCTAGGCCCACTATAAAAAATACAAATCAATTACATTAAATACTGATAATATTTAATACAAAACTTTTTGGGTATAAGTTTGCTAAAATATTATGATGATTATTTTGCAAATTATTTTCTTTGTAACATCACACATTGGTACCTGGCAGGATCGAACCCCGGACCTCCCGAATAGAAGGCCAGTGCCGAGTCCACAGTGCAACCGACGACTTAAATATTAGACAATTCTAATGCTACCAAGGGCCAATGTCGTCTAAGTGTGAGGTCCAATGATAAAAAAGCTTGTAATAAGTTTAGTGAGCACTAATCCAAAACTTGTAATTTCTATATCATATCATTTCCAATAATGTTTGCTACTCGTAGGATGTAGATCTCTAGTGTTGTTAAAGTTTCCTTATAAAATACATATATTTTTGTTTATTGTTCACAAATCATTTTTCGGGTCGCATGAACCCCACGCGATTAATTGTGTGAGTGAATTCGACAGGTCACAGGTTAAAACCGAGTTTTAATTTAGCTTCGCTAAACATTCATGACTGCACCGAATGCACAAGGCAGTAGAAATGTGCGGCATTTCCTCTGTAACCCCACGGCCGCTACACATTTCTAAATGCAGCCGCTATTTGGTTTTAGCTCCGAAGGCGCATTCGCAACCTCCATGCTCAGTGGTGTGTGCAGACAATTGTGCTATTTCTTACAAATGGTGAGAATGAATGTTCGATTCTCTTTTAGACACATTTCTTATCAAATAGATTTATTACATCTGACGATGACGATCTGGCGATCTGATAATGACGCACGCCGTGACAGCCATATTGTGGACTTTATTGAGGAGCTTGGTGGCGCATTGGCGTGCGCTCAGTGAACGATCGCTAAGGTTAAGCAACGTTCGCTGTGGTCCTATGATGGGTGACCAAAATAAGAAACAACTCAAGTACCTCCGTGCTTTGGAAGGCACGTTAAACAGTGGGTCCTGCGCTTGATCTCGCACCGGTTGTGTCGGTAACCATTCAATCGAACAAGGCGAGTGAAAGAACAGAGAGTGCACTTGCGTTTGCGCAGTCACTTGCACACTATGTCTCCTGCGCAGATGGCTAGTCTCTGTTGGGTTTGGCTGCCGCTACCGAATATCGGTGATAAGGACATTATTATTATTATGGACTTTTAAACATTTTTAAGATATAAGAATTAAGGCTTATTTATTGCTCTTGCAAATTTTATATCCTGTAAAATTGAACAGGATAATTATATGAAAGTTGTTTCATGTTCTTAATCCAAAAAAAAATCATTCGAATGCGCTCTGGTGTTTTTACGCAATTAAGTAACAAATATCTCTATCAAAATTATCCACGGAGCAAAATTCTGTTTGGTGATATACCTACGAGTATAGGACATATAAGCTATTTTTAAATGCATCCGCTTCCGTGGTCTGGTGGTTTAGGACACCGAGTATTGATTGAGAGGTCCGGGTTTCGAAACCCGTGGGGGGCAGAAGTCTGCCCGTTTTGCTTATTGGTAGGGCTTCTGAGTCCGCCTGGCAAGCTACCACCGTCTTACTGAAGTTTGTCGCCTTAGTAACAATGTTGACGGCATCATCGTGTTCCGACAATTAGAGGTAAGATATCTAGTTCCTCAGTTGTTGAGGAGTCCAGTTGAGGCTCGCTTCCACCTGCGGCCTTCGTCCTATTGTGTGTAAGATTTTTTTTGGTGTTCCGGAAAAGCAAAAAATACGCTGCTGTGGACTGTGGACTCGGCCTTCTAATTAGGAGGTGCGGGGTTCGTACCAATGTGTTTTTCGTTTTTCGGTTTTCATAGTACATTTGCCGACCCTCCTATGGTGAAGGAAAACATCATGAGGCAATCAGCATACTTTTGCGAAGAAATTCAAAGGTGTATGTGAAGTCGACCAATCCGCACTGGGCCAGCGTGGTTGACTAAGGCCTAATTATCCTAATAGGGTAGGCTCGAGCCCCGCGGTGGGGACGTATGAGCTGTGATGATGATGAGTAATGCAAACATTCACGAAAAAGACAAATAAAGGTAACATCAATGCGATCACAATATGTTATTCTATATCAATAATAATTCATGATCACATAATCCGTACAACGCTTATACAAAAAGCGCAGTTACAACTGTCGCTTTTTCGCGACAACGGCACAAAAGGCTTTGAGAGGTTTCGCCAGCGGGCACAATTATTACTGAGCCCTTTGCTGGATCTGTTTGTCGACGGCCCCGCTCATCTCCTTTTGATACAAGCTACGTTTTGTGGCGATGGTTGCCACGAAACAGCTTATAGAGCCTTCACTTTTCAGTTTTTTATACAACTCAACTAGCAAATAAGCAGGCTGCTCACTTGAGGTTAAGTGGGTACAGTCGCCTATAGTACGAGTATAATATGTGGTTTTGTAAGACTTGGAAATCTACAACCCCTACAAGGACGACGATATACGTTGTCAACTTGTGACGTAAAGGGTCCTATTACAAAACGTGGTACAATAACTTACAATAACATAGTCCTGGCTTAAACCTGAGGCTGTCTCTATATATGTACACAAATGAAAGTGCACTAGGCTTAAGCCAAGACTAACTTTAGATCAGGTTAAGACCGGGTTTTGTAATAAGACCGAAGATGTCAAATCACAGTACCCAGTAATTTTACTGTCTAACTTATGAGTCATACAGTAACACAGTAATGCAAGCACCGCTGTTTGGCAGCAGAAACAGGTAAGATAGAGTTACCCATGCAGACGACTCTGGTACAGAGGCTATCTCTGGTACATTGTTTGGTGTAATATTAAACTCCAATCTATTCTGGCTTCCGCATGTCAATGTGACGAGTAAGTACACTATTCTTTTAATTTCCTGAAAGGTTTTCAAGGTTTTTAACCCTTGCTTATGAAAATTCGCATAGACCAATCGCTTATTCAGTCTTTTTTGACTACACCGATTTCTGTTTCCTCGATGCCACATCCGCATCCTTTTTTCCTTCTCGTCTCGTCTTTTCTCTTACTCCTTCAATGTCCATGCAGTCAGAATGTGGAGTTCTCTACCGGAGAATATACGTGATCGCCAAACTTTGCAAATTTTAATAGTAGGGGAGATTAAATGGTTATTTATTCGAGCGTCGTGGAAACCTATTAAATTGTGGAGATCCTTTTTTTTTCGAGGGGAAATGCGCAACCGCACCGTACCCACCGTTGGCTAGACGGCGAGCGTGTGTGGCGCTCACCCGGCAGAGTGCCAGGCCACTAAAACCCCTCGGTGTTCTAGCTGCCCTAATGGGCGCGCTAGGTAAGGTCCACACTGCGACTCCACTACCCACTTGCCCGGGCAAGCCCGACACCCGGTCGGGCTCTCGCCAAGGGGGGATTGCCCGAGAACACCAGGGCAATCTCCAGATGGAGGGCCTTACGGCGGCGTGCACGAGGCCAACCGTGTACGCAGGCCACACGGCAGGGTCATCGGACAGGCATTGCTTGAGCGAATGCCCGCCTTCTCCTGCCTATCCGTCTGTGGCGGAAGGGAGCGGCCTGAGGATCTACCTCCCGCTCCCTCTTCGCAGCCTCCTTCTGCTAGACGACATCTTCGCAGAAGGAGGCCATTCCGCTTCGCCGCGGAGCATGGCCACGACCATGCTCGGCAGCGAAAGGTCTCCGCCTCCTAGCGCAGCGTTTAATTCGCTGCGCTGAAATTGTGGAGATCCTAAAAAGAAAAAAGATTTCATGTTGTATGTGCATTCATTCGTGAGGGGAGCATGAACAGGTTTTCAAACATGTAAAAACGATTACAAGAAATACTTGGGCGCTTCACAGATTAATAATGGTGTATGCACCCCTAAGCATGGTTCTTATAAAGAAGGAATATTAATCTGCCGGTTTGCATGGTGTGGGTGGCCGTGCGGCGGGTTGTAAATGGGATTTCTTTTTCAGTCGCATCAGATGGGATGTTAAGTGAACTCTAAAAAAGCTCCTATTCACTCTTATTCAAAAGACGAACGATTTGGACGCAACCAAAACTCATGGGCAATATTAAGAGGATAGTGAAGGCTTATAATTTTTCGACAATGTAGTTTAATGTGTGTAAAGTAATTGTGAATTAATAAATAAAAACACAACACAGACAACAAATATACAGACAAATAAATAAAAACATATTTTAACTAAAACAATACTGTTATGAATGAAGCCTTTTAGAGTCATGATGTATCCACACGCGGAAACTTTATACCTAGGAAAACGAATGCTGCGATGGTCTGCAGGAGTTACAATGAAAGACAAAGTCTGAAATGAATATAATAGGGGTTAAAGTATGAAATTGCTGTTGTGTATGAAGATATTTAAGAACATTGCTTATTTCATACTAACGTTTTTCTTAGTTATTTAATAACCAATAAAGCAAATTTTATAAAACTTTTAGAGACTGATGGTCAATAGACTAAACTAAGTAATAACATAATTTTGAAGACAGGAAAATTAATTTTCACAAAGTTATCGTCAATAATGTACAAAATTCTGACGAAAAAATAGGGGGTATATTTTGAGATTATTTGTAATATATTATTAAACTAATTCTGAGATTAAATTGTAATAAAAACGGGCACTCTAGGGTCAAAAAGTAATCGTGCACATACAGTGTGTCTGATCACCGAAGGCGAAGCAATATGATCAATTTTATCGACAAATACACCATAATAAGGCATTTTGCCCCTACTGTTTTGAAATGGCGGCAATTTCTTTTTTAACTGAGTACGGTTGGGTTCATTTATTTTGCCATATCTACCGATGTAGGGGTCCTACAGGCATAAATGTGGTTTCATTTAATAGCTACAAAAGTGGGAATAAGTTCACACTAAAAAGTTTATCAAAAACCCCCATTAAAATCTTTAAAAAATACTTGAAACTTGAAAAGTGAGAAAAAATTGGTTGTTGTTTTCCAAAAAACTAGCCTGATAACATATCTTCTTTACGTTTTAGATGCTCTAAAAATTAATGTCAAGACCTTAGGTCTAGTTAAATAGTTTTGGAGTTGTGACTCCACAACTCAGACGAGTTGTGACTACAGGCATTATACATACAATTTCTCTGCAAGATTTATACCGGGTGTAACTGAACACCCCAATTACATTTAAGGGGCATATAAGTTAGATACTAAATGGACCTTCGGTGCCTGTCTGAGACTGAGAACCCCAATACTTTCAGAGTTATTTGATTTTAAACTGGAAGCAAAAACTTTCAAGTGACAACCATAATCAGCTCTTAACACAAAAGAAATTAAAACACAAAATGACACATGACAGACGTGAGCGTAGTATTCCTCGTACGCTTACGTAGGGCTTTCGGCACTTAATACCAAAAAATAATTTGTTTAGTTTGTATGACGTGAGCGTAGTATTCCTCGTACGCTTACATAGGGCAGTCGGCACTTAATACCAAAAAATAATTTATTTAGTTTGTATGGGTATGGTAATATTTTTCCTACAGAATCTCTACTTCTGATGGATACATACCCTTAAATGTTATTGGGTTGTTCAGTGACACCCTGTATAATATTACGAGAATTTTTGCCACTTAATACAGATAATTCCGTGATTCCTTGTCTACTCGAACTCGTATATGAGCGAATACCTAATTG
This sequence comes from Schoenobius gigantellus, assembly GCA_963935595.1. Lineage (NCBI taxonomy): Eukaryota > Metazoa > Arthropoda > Insecta > Lepidoptera > Crambidae > Schoenobius > Schoenobius gigantellus. The sequence continues at coordinate 10,068,191 of OZ012563.1, read as the reverse complement.
AACTAGCGTCCGTAACAAGAAATACGAGGCGGTGCTGTTGTATTATTGATTTCCCCATTGCATACTTAATCCTGTAGATGTGAGGTTTCTGATGGATTCTGCGATACGTTTAGGATTTGTCTGGGTAATCATGCTGTAGATGGTGTTGTGTTTCGATTTCTCTATGCCTTAACCAAGTATCTCGAATGTTTACATCTAGGTATTATATTTTGATTTGACTACACTGGGAAGTTTAGTACAACAGTGATCCAAGGTAGGTATAGTAATTACTGTGCCACAGCATCGCATGGCTGGGTCAGCTAGTGACTTATATTTCTTTTGAGTTAAAAATGTCCATAATATACTCAGCAGTCGAGACTTAAGACCACCTATCGTCGATCTGAAGATCCAGGCCTCGATTCCGAAGAATAACTTTTTACTCGATTTGGTAGCTTGTAAGAATTCTGAGCCCACCTTAGCCAGGTACCACCAACTTACCAAAGTTTGTTTCGCAATAATAAGACATAGCCACTTCCCGTGTTAAGAAAGCCGGATTAAAGCTCGCTTCTAATTTCGAATATCGTCTCTTAGCATCACATTAAGACCAAAAACTTTCCAGTGAAATAAAAAACAATTGCCAGTGTCACACAAGTGGGTGACTTCACGCACGCAATATTTGAAATAGCTGCATATTCGTGTTACCAACGACTCGCCGACTCCAACCGGCACTTCGTAGAACAGAACTCACAAAGAAACGCTGAATAATATCTGTCACTGTCACTCGCAAACTTTGGGAGGGAAATAAATCAACGTATGCATCCGGAAAGTTTGTCGCCAAGTATTTTGTGTTCGAGCTCTACATTTTTGGATATATTTTAAATTATTGTTGAGTAAGTGTACACCGCCACCGTAGTCAGCTGAGACATTCTGATTTTGATCGAGAGTCCAGAATTTAAATCCCAATAGGCGCGGGGGTTTCTTTTTAGTTTGCCACCCAGTGCTGCCAACTCTTCTTCTTTTTACGTCGATCCACGTATTTTTAGGTCTCAAAAGAAGTGATTGGCAATTTTTTAAAGTGAAACTTTTTTTACATCGCCTTAATTGTTTACGTCCATTTATCGCATGTCGCATTAGACAAAAACACAGGATCTTTAATTTCGCAATTTCAGCTAGATCAAGATTAGTCTACGCGTTAGGTGTTCGATTTTGAATATCTGTGGCAGTAGTTCGAGACTGGTGTAGAGCGTTCTTCTGTTTTCATAATTTTGTTTTTTTTATAGCTATCTTGTTTTTTTTTTAGTTGACCTGGTGTACTTTGTACCGCCATGTTTTTTAACTAAATTAATGAAATGTTTATTTAAATTATTGTAATTTTTATATTACACAAACCTTGTCCTAACAATAACGAATAAATAAAACCAAGAATCATCAAATTTGGCGCAGTCGTTCGAAAGTTATGGGCATACATACATTTCGATGATCCATTTTTATTTATATAGATTTTCTTTTCAGAAGAAAAAGATTTAATTTAAGATCTTAAACGCTATTTTAATACCCGGCCTAAACGAATAATTTTTCCAAAATTTTCAGTTAAATGGCTACAATCCGAAACAAGTTTCACTTGCATCGTGGTTTATTAAAGCACACAATGATTTTTTTTGAGAAAATGGATTCTTTAATAGTGGATAAATTTAATTATAACTAACATTGTACACATACTTTTTGAAAAGTGTAACTGCATAGTTTCTTTTTCTCTATAGAAACTATACATTCCGAACGCGGTGGTAGATTTATAAATGATTTTATAACTATATAAATAAAAAAGAGCTTTTGCTAGCTACCAAAGTAGGTACGTAAATCTACGAACTTTCATATGCAAATTTTAGGTACTGTTCAAACATAATTTTCCTATCTGGCCTACGCATTTTTCAAAATCCGAGCTGACAACACGGGGTTAGTGGTTGAGCATTAACCCGCTTGGCTAGCTACCCGTTACCACATCGCCGGTCCATCTTGTGGTTCCTACCAACACTGCGCCTCCCGGTACGGGAATGCCATTAGAGGACTTTAAAGATTCAAAACTGTATGCACATAAGTTAAGCCAGTTTAATTTAAATATGTAGGTATGTGCGGGGCTCTTCAAGGAGTTCAACAAAAGCATACACCTCTGACTCGAAGACACGCTTGTTATGAGCGCAGAATTACAGATAGGTAATACAATATTGTTGTTCGCGGACAGTGTGAAGTGGAACTAGCTCGCAGTGCAATTCGCACAAATATTTATACATGCAAACTACCTTAAGTCTTAAACAATAATAATTACAAAAAAAAGTCGATATTTCCAAAATTGACAAAAGAAGGGTGCATTTACATCGAGCGACGAGCACGTCGTTAACAATGTAGTACGCATGTAAACTCATGTAAATATATCAGAGGAAGACTAGAGTTTGAAAATCTTACAAGAACCACAGGCACAATTGGCTAGTGGAGCCACTTATCATCATCTGGGCAGCCTTTTTATTGGTTTTATACAAAAAAACAAGTATAGGTAAAAAAATTGAAACTACCATACGAAAAACATAACATTATTGACATGGCTTTTCGTGATATTAAGGTTACAAAAATATATTATTCCGTAGCTAGAATAACATAGTTGGCCAAGCAATAAATTATTCCTCAAGTTGGAAACTTTGAGGTACTAGTTACTATTTTAAGTATTTGTTTTCTCTTTAGTTAGTCTGTGTAAAGCCAGATTTCCCTGAAAATACGTTAGAGGTTCCCGCTAAACAAGTAGACAAGGTTGTATTACATGCTATGAACTGGAACTTTGTTTATTTAGCAAGCACTTCTGATAGAACCGTTTCTGGGAAGACCGATGAAACACACTCTAACCGCCTCCGTGGTTTAGTGATTTAAACCATCGGGTGTTGATCAGGAGACCTGGGGCTCGATTCTCCATGGAGAAGTGTTTCAGTTCGGATTAGTTGGTGGAAGGGATTCTGAACCCACCTGGCTAGCGACCACCGTCTTACCTAAGTTTATCGCCTTAGTAACAATGTTAATAGCATTGTTGTGTTCTGACAATTAGAGGTTACATAGCCAGTTCCTCAGTTGTTGGGGATTCCAGGTAACATTTTTTTTCCTTTTGAGCTACGGACCCTAAAAATGATTCCAAAATCGTGTCCAATATTTACACACAGCATAAAATAAAAAGTTTAATGAGGTGCTACATGATATATATCGAATTCGGACGAATTTAGGGTCAGGGACCTTAGTGCCATGAATATAGAGCGAGGCACTGGTACTAGAATAAAATTATTGTTTGCATATTCAGCATCAAAAAACTAGTTCACTCAGGCACTACACGCCATATATCAGATTTTCCCTGGCCAAAGATCCCTGTACTTTACTTGTGATAATCTGAAATTGTCTGTTCTAGTAAATTATCTGTAATTCTAGGCCAAAATACCAGACTATGGTAAGTATATAAATGTATTCTGACCTATCGGGGTATATTACACCATATTTATTTATTTATCATCAACATAATGTACACCATTAATAATAGCAATATGTAATTTGATCAGATTCAATAAACTAAGTGCGATTTTATTACAAGTATAGGTGATGACAGAATGAAATAGTAACAAACTGCATAAGCAGAAAAAAAATACATTCATTATTTGTAAAAAAATCCATTAGATTGATTTTTTAAAAATATTACAAATAATAACATAAATTGAGATGCATGTATTGTGTTATTTAGAATTTTATATAGGATAATAATAATTATACAATACAATACTATTATACAACTTGTATAATAATATACAATATTATTATACAAGTTTATTTTTTAGTTATGACAAAAAAAAAAATTGTGCTTGTTCAGACAAGCAAACTGAACAACTTTCACTATGGGACCAACTACGAAATCGCAAAAAAAATCAGCTGTTCCATACAAATGTTCAACATTCACTGAACCTAAATGTATGGAACAGCTGATTTTTTTTTCCAATTTCAAAGTTGGTGCCATAGTGAAAGTTGTTCAGTTTGCTTTTCTGAACAAGCGCACAAAATTTTTGAGATAATTAAAAAATAACCTTGTATAAAACAAGATATTAATGAAAGCCTGAAATAGCTTAATAAATAACAAAACCAATATAATGTATAACACATACATATTCATTTTTCCACTGATGATTTATACAAAGGACCTTCAAACACCCAGCCAGCTTTAAAGCTGGTGACGAAAGTTGTTGATTTTTTGTTGTTATTGTTTTTTGATTTGATTTTTTTAATTATATGATTAAAATATTTTTGTTATGTTTCATGTTGTTTCTTTCCGTAAGAATCTTCAGGGACTTTTAACATTTACTATACCTTTAAAAGTTGTCAAAATTGACTTTGCTATTTTCTAATTTAGCTCTTTATATTTTAATTATAAATATATTCAACTCAAATTCAAATTCAAAAATCTTTATTCAACATAGGCCTTTACAGACACTTATTGACGTCAAAACAAGTAAAACAATCAAATTTAATGAAATCACATTAACCATGTATGTGCATACATCCTGAATATACTCAAGATGTCTGCAAATACAAGTAGGAATGAAAAAAAAAAGTTGACTCTACACCTGTTCGGAAATTGGGAGAGCCTTCTCGAGAAGAACAGGCAAGAAACTCGAAAGGTCAAAATTTTTTATCTCCTATTTTAAATCGCCATTTACAATTTTGATTTTGTTACAGGGTCGTCAATTGGAAGCTGACCTCAAAGCAAAAGTTTGAGCTCAACTTCCATTACAAGTAGAGATGTGTTAATTCACATTATATAAGCTATTTCTGAGAGAAGTGCGTGAACTTAGCTTATAAATTGCTCTCACTGAATGTTTATTTGAAACAAAACGCAGTACATTGTTAAATATTAGAAATGAGAGTTCAAACCCAAGCTTTTTTGTCCGTCATGTAATCAGACACTTTATAATATGCTTTTTAATAAGTACATCTTTGATTGCAACTTTAAATTTGTTTAAGCTGAGTTCTTGTATACAACTTGGGATTTTATTGTAGAAACGTATACACAGGCCTCTAAAAGAATTATTGATTTTTTGGAGCCTGGTATTTGGTAAAGCTAACATATTCCTTTGTCTAGTATTAACTGAATGAATATCACTATTTTTACAAAACAAATGAATATTTTTACGAACATATATTAGATTCTCATAAATATATTGCGACGCTACTGTCATAATACCAATTTCTTTAAACTTTTCTCGCAAAGAATCTCTCATTTTAAGGTTATAGATAGCTCGAATAGCCCTTTTCTGAAGCACAAAAACGATCTGAATGTCGGCAGCATTTCCCCACAACAAAATGCCATACTTATTATAATTACTTATTATAATAATTTTGCAATACCTTAATAAACACATTTTTCATAGATAAACACATTTTTGAAATATTAAAAGCTAGCAACACCGAATAACCTAGTTGCGCGTCAAGCGCTTGACGCCGCCGCCGCCGGCTCGACATAATTTAGCCACTTTAAAATTCGCAATAAAACGCACAATTGTCGGCAGTTCGCCCCTTAAGCGTTTTTATTGGCTTCATCTGGTATCCTTCCAGCTGAATATTAAGAGCTTAATTCCACTGGCGCAGGTGGAGATTTGATCAGCTCTTAGATAAAATCTTTTGATCCATTTCGTTGGACAAATGCAACCATCTGTTCGGCTGTAATTTGATTAAATCCTCTCAATTTCAATGAATCCGAAATGGCTGGCCCTTGTTCTTTTTGGACAATTTTTAAATTGAACAAAAAAATTAATGTTATCGCGGAAGAGAGTTCCGGAATATCGTGGCCTTATTTTATTCCGAGCCTTCTAAATATTAACCTTATTTGTAATGTTATTTGTAAATGAAATATAATTATGAACAGGATTTTGGTGTCTTTCGTGTTTTTGAATTGTACTATTTCAATATTACAAGCCAAATTGAAATACACGACTCTTAAAAAATGTATTCAAGAATATATAGAAATTAGGAGCAGAGACAGGATATAATGCAAAAAACCTGGCGTGTAATTATGAATTAGACATTTATTTATTTATTCTTCTTGTACTGTGTACAAAGGCGGACTTTTTGCCATGGGCATTCTCTGCCAGTCGACCTTGGGGTGATTCAGAGAATACAAGGTAGATGTTAAAATAAACAACATTATTCGAAACAATAAATAACTAAAAAAAATACGCAAATCAATTTATAAGTTAAAATTATAATAAATGTTAACTATTTATATTAATATATAAATAAATAGTAATTAGTATAAAATATTGCAATATACAAAATAAACATATATGAATATAATAATATATAAATATATATTATATATAATATTATAGAGATTGCTGGTGACTCTAGAGATAAAAATAAAGGGAAGGTTCTTTTCAAAATTCAAATTATCTATGGTCTTCTGATAGCAGCCTCCGTAGCCCCCTCTTGAATGCATACAAGCTGGAGGTCATTCTAATTGCGGGAGGGAGAGTATTCCAGAAAAGAATCGACTGCACAAAGAATGAAGAATGGAGAATATCAGAGTGATGAGATGGACATTTGAGCAGTCGATTGAAGGACGAGCGAAGGTTTTTTCATGGGAAGTACTCAAGTATTGAAACTGAGATTTTAAATAAGGCGGGGAGAATGTAGAAGGGAAAACAGAGTTGTTAGGGATCTCATCTTTCTTCGCTGTCGTATAGGCAACCATTTTAGATGGTAACCAGATGGCAACCAGTAGATACATGGTCATATTTAAGAAGATTAAAAAATAATATTTTCAGAGACAGTCGTAATACATATAAATAAGGTGTAAGTAAAATATGCGATGTGTGGATATGTTAAAAAGTTGTTCAGTCCATTAAAAGTCACCTTTTCGACTTTCACAATAAAACCGACCCTGAAAAGTTCAATACCCTAGAACTTTTCACAGCTGATTTGTGAAAGTTGCTCAATTCGATGCTCTGAGCAAACTAAATATCAATAGTATTCTCAAATTTAGATTCAATAACTCACATTAAAGCTCATTTTATTCTTAAGATCATATTTTTAATACCTATATTATGAGCAGTAATCACAAATCATTAATTTTAAACACAAGAATGAGACCTAGCGCCTAATTCCGCTAATCTTAATGTTGTTATCGTCTCTTGATAGTGTTTCAGTTAAACTATTTTTGTCAATTTTATACCCTTAGGACAATGCAATTTATTCCTACTACAATTTTTTGATAAATCAATAGCGACAAATATTTCTGTAGTTGTCGGTTAACCAAGAATAACAGTCTCCAAAATTTAGGAAGTGACCGAAGTCGACCGGATTGATTAAAGCGCTATTGAGACATTAGACAAATGCGTTTACGCTTGCATAATTAGGCTCCTGCTATCTCACTCCGTTACAAAAACCATCAGCAAAAAACTTTATTAATTCTGAAACATTGCCATCTCTTGGCGGTGTAGTAACAATTTTTTGCCAATACATACTATTTCAAATAACATATCGGACCTATTGTTAAGTTCTTTGTTTAAATACGTACCTAAATTTGCGATTAAATCGAACCAGCAGATTATTTTTTATTAGAAACAAGTCAAAAACTAATGTAGTGACATGGCGGCTAGAGTTATAAGTTGAAATTGTAACAACAAACGGTCCGATGTTGAATTATTGAAAACTTTGCCTTTCCGAAATTCGTAATTACAAACTTCGGTACCATAAATTATGAGTTCAAAATTTGAAACAAAGGATTATAACGATACATTGAAAGTTTAGTGTTAGTAGAAATTTATAGCTGAAATATTAGTTATTCGTACAACAATTTTTTCATAATGTTAGGAGTCTCCAATTTATGTAGTATTTTCTTGTTATTAAATTAAACTTTGTAATTTGGAGGTGCTTGCATTGCCGTGTTACGGTTTGAAGGGTAAAACAGGCAGTGAAATTACTGAGTACTGTGACTTGACATCTTATAGCCCAAGTAGCATTTTGACGTCTGTCGGACGATATTTTAAGGTCGCCACAGACGTAAAAGACGTCGTTGAAGTCGTCCTAGGGTGCTATTTAAAGACGGTTGTGTGTCACAGCCTCACGACGTCATGTTCATTTTGGGTGTGTTGGGTATTAAAAATACCTTTTACACCACCTAGTGGTGGTGCCGCTCTTCGGTAGTGTAATGGGTCATAAAAAATACCTTTGACACCACTAGTGGTGCAAGATGGTGATGTCACGGGCCCAAAATGCGTCATGTTCAGACGTTTCATGACGTTTTAAAGACGGACCACCTAGGACATCCTTACTAAGCTATCCTTTCAAACAATGACGTGACATAATTGAAAGAGCGTTACTAGTAAAATACAGTACACCAGGAAAAATAAATAAATGACCACCATCACAAAATGAAAAAATATAAAATAAATTAATAGTAAAAATCAATTTAATGCCATAAAAAGAGGAAAATAAACTTTTTTTATAACATGATACATTTTTTATGAAAATATAAAAGTTCATCGTGCTTGTTTTGTTTTATATCCACGACTAATGGATAGTGTTAAAGTAGTGGTACTGTAATGGTAGTAGGACGTCTAATAATGACGTATATAGGCGTCTAAATCTGACGTACAATTATAGATCCTAAATTGACTTAAAAACGACGTCTTAATTAGTCATTGACGTCAGTCTGCTACTTAGGAATTAAAGCATTGAGGGTGTTACTACGAAACGCGGCTTAACAGTTAGACATGGTTTAAATAGAATGATGATCTATCTAACTTATTAAGTAAAATATAACTGCATCATATTTAAATAGTGACTAACTTCAAACAACTTTCTTTTTTATATTGCAACTGAGTTGGAAAATAAGCAAACTGCCCACCTGATAGTAAGTGGTAACAGTCACTTATGTGGCTCTAAATGTACATGTGGCTCCTGTGAGATTCACAGCAAAACTGCAACCCCCACAAGAACCACAGTGTACGTTGCCAACTTGTGACTTAGGATGTAAAGGCACGGTACCTACTAATTTCAATGCCATATTATCTTACCCTTCAAACCGGAGCACAGCAATGCAAACACTGTCGCTTTGCGGCAAAAATAATTAAGGCGGAGGTACCCAAACACACCACCCCGGTACAGAGTCTCCCTCCGGTAATCTGTAGTAAGATCGTAAGAAATTATCAAAGCACTAATTTAACTAGAACCGTATATTTTTAAAAAGAGTTTCAATTAAGTCTAGCTTTAAGTATCTTAAAAAGAAATTGATTGACTCCATTCGTGGCGAAATACACGTAAAAATTGCCTCAATAAATATCAAGACTTCATACATAATACGAGTATCATAGTGCAGAGAATCACGTATTAACCGCCTTCGTGGTCTAGTTGCGACTACCGTATTTCCATCAGGAGATCCAGGGTTCGATTTCCAGTGAGGGTAAACGTGTTTCGGTTTGGTTTGGTTGGTGGTAGGGCTTCTTAGCCTGCCATCTTACCTAAGTTTGTCGCCATAATAACAATGGTTATAGCATTGTTGTGTTCCAGCAATAAGAGGTAAGATAGCCAGTTCCTCACTTGCTGAGGAGTCCAGGTGAAACTCGCTTCCATCTTTGGCCTTATCGTCACTTACCATCAGGTGAGATGTAGGCCAAAGGCTTCCCTGTCATCACAAAAAAAGTGAAATAAATAACGGATGGGTTTGGATGTTTCATTAATAGACATCAACTCCAGCGTTACTACAAGCCCTGGTTCGACCAAGACCGCAGAGAAGTTTTAAATTGAAATAAATAGGAGCAGTTTCTAATTTATTTTCCCATTTTCTCCTTGGGAAAGTTTAACGAGTGGCGGCAATAACTGAACGTATGGACTTTACGAGCGAAATTTTTGTTTCCGACGCGATTTTAATTAACACATTTAAGCTTAATAACGTACCGTAGGTCTTGAAAACCAATTTACTTATTTTATGCGGACTATTAAAAATATAAAAGATTGTGGTTTAAGGTAATTATGCTTCAGTTGATAATCAACCTACTTACGTTGTTTATTTTTTTTTTTGAAACGAAGTTACTTATGTGGAGTTGTAGAGTCTAAAGAGTAAATGATTAAACATGACGTTTCTCAAACTTGCTTGACAAATTTCACGTTTTCATCACACACAACGTCAATTCAGATACTTTTCAAACACATCAAATACATAGTTCGTTTGTCAAACGCGTCAAACACAGCCCTACACGAACAAACAAGTTTGTCAAACACGTAAATTTGACAAACATGTTTGATCGTTTACAGGGGCCTTTAGAGTATGTTGTGGAGCTAGCTGGCAGAAGTTGTACGTTACAAAAAAGCATAACAGCGCATGGGTAATCGAAACACGATGCGTATGTATGATTTTTTGAGAATTTTCTAGAGAATCGATTAAAATTTTTTTATGAAAGCCATATTGATCTTAAAAAAGAAAAAAAATATATCATTTAAATATAATAAATTTAGTAAAATATTTGTCAAAGAGCATAAAGAACTTGGTTCCAATCGGGTGCCCTACGAAACCACACGGCAAAATGAGCGATTTGGTTCTTTGATCCATTTATTTACTCAAATACACACGTCGTAAGTTCGCGATCGCATATTATCACAAACATTGCAAACAGTTTCGATAATTTAACTGTTTTGTTTTATTTTTTTATTAACGAAGTTGGTATGCAGGCTGCCCACCTGATGGTAAGGAGATACAATTACCTATACATGAACGAATCAAATATACAACCCCTACAAGAAGGCCAAAGTAACCAGTCACTCCCTCCTTAAACTGGTACACAGAAATACTAGTACCGCTGCTTGGAGGTAGAAATAGTCTTAAGTCAGTACCGAGTCTTCCAACTTTGGTATTAATGTAAGCTACATGTTGGACTCTTGCATTTCAGGGAGAGTTTCGCCTTGAGTCGAATATAGAAAGGACTCCTTATTTTTATTTCTTCAAAGATTCCTATATGCAATCGGGTAGAATTTAAACGAGTGATTGTAAATTAAAATTTTAAGAGATAAAAATAATTAATTTGGGTTCTTGTATTACTAAGTGAGCGACTGACTGCGAGTGACGATAAATCAACAGAACAGCAACTTATTAACATTCATTCGAGTTACTTCAAATACAAAATGAAAAGTTTCATAATATTTGAGCGACCTAATATTTGTTTTAGTGTTAATTTATGGTGAGCGGCATTTTATCTTAAGTGAAGTGTTTCGAATAGAAAAACCACTTTGAAAAATACCATAATTAGCAGAGTATTTTGGTTCAAATTTTTTTTGAACCTTGAACCTTTTTAAGAATTAGAAGATGTTAAAATTGATAGATCTTAATAATATGATTTTAGTGGTATAGGTTCCCATAGAATAGTATGTATGACTACGCATGGTCATGTTCTGAACCTTTTTTTTTTTTACAAGAGAGAAAATACAGTCTTTACGGTATTCGACAAGGGCATTCAGCTGACTAGGCCACCCCTTGGATATGCAGGACTCGGGTAGAAGACCCACTACCGGCTAAAAACTCTCTAGATACTTAGACCTCCGTGGGGACACAATCGGGATCGGCGTTGGCCATTCCCCGATTGTGCCCCCTGGAGGGTTGCCTGGTGCCAGGGCTTACCTCTACGGAGGGGGTCGACAAGTATCTTGAGAAATTCGACCCCCCCAGACGGCCAAGCTAGGGGTGAAAAGTATCTCTCGGCCGGTTGTCATCCGGCCGAGCCATTTCAACCGCCAGCTTGCTAGGGGAGCTGGCGCGCGTTGAGGAACGCACGCCTCCTCCTCCCCAACCGCCTGCGCCGGAGCGGTGCGGCGAGAGGGTCATCCTCTCGCGCCCGCTCCGCAGCCTCCTTCTGCGAGATAACGTCCTCGCAGAAGGAGGCGACAGCCTCCCACGCCGCCGCGCTGGTCAGCATCTCCCGTGCGACGCTGGCCAGCGCGACGGGCGTACCCCTACCTAGGCCCAGCGCGAGGGCTAATGCATCGCGCTGGGGTCGCCAGGCCGGGCACTCCGAGAGGGTGTGCCCGGCAGTGTCGTCGGGAGCGCCGCAATGGTGACACTGCGGCGTCTGCTCCCTCCGTGCGACATGGTGCAGATAATGTCCGAAGCACCCGTGCCCGGTCATCATCTGCACCATCCGGTAGGTGAGGCTGCCTCGCCGGCGCCCAACCCACTCCTCCAACACTGGACGAACGGCCTCGATCGTCCAGTGGCCGGCAGCTGGGTGGGCGAGCGTCTCGGCCCACTGGCGGAGAGCCTCCCTCTGCGCCAGGTGCCTCGCGCGCGCCACCTCCTGCGGGAGGGGCCGCTCCCCCCGACTCCTCGCTGCCACCCGATGTCGGTGCACGGCCGCAAGGACGCGTGCCTCGACATCCCACGGAGGCGAGCCCGCTAGAACGCAGGCCGCCCCGTGAGAGACCGTGCGGTAGGCCCGCACGGCCCGGGTGGCAATGACCCTCTGCGGCCTGCGCAGGAGGGCCATCGTTCGGGGGGCGAGACGCTCCGCCCAAATCGGGGCTCCGTACAGCGCCATCGACTTTATCACCGTCTGATAAAGTCGACGGCACGCTGCGCCCGGTCCCCCCACGTTGGGGAGGACCCGTCCGAGGGCTGCCGCGGCGGCAGACAGCCTTGGGGCGAGGAGCTTGAAATGCTCCTCGAAATCCCATCGGGGGTCCAGCACCAGACCGAGATACTTCATGGAGCTCTCGACCTGGACTTGGACCCCCTCCACTCGGACACGGAGCCCCGCCTGGGGTCTGCGTCGACGCGGCGGCCTGAACGTCATGGCCGTCGTCTTCTCGACGGCCACGTCCAGCCCGAGGAGGCGGATGCGCCGGACGACCATCGTCGTGCCGACCGACGCCAGGTGGACCGCCTCCTCGTACGTGCGCCCCTTCGCCGCGACAAGGGTGTCGTCGGCGAAGCAGACAACCTCCATATTCGGCAGGAGGTTGCCCCGCAGAACCCAGTTGTACCCCAGGTTCCAGAGCAGAGGGCCCAGCACGGAACCCTGGGGTACTCCCGCCGCCATCGGCCACCTGTGGACGCGACCGTCCGCCCCCTCATACACGATTTCCCTCCCGCGGAGGTAATCGGTGATGAGGGAGCGGAGGTAGAGGGGCACTCCGTGGAAACGCAGTGCCTCCTCTATGCATTCGTGGGGGAGGCTGTTGAATGCGTTGCGGATGTCTAACGACACCGCAACGACAACCTCCCCCGCCGACGTGGCCCCCTCAGTCCACCTCTTGAGGTGGGCCACCGCGTCCACGGTGGACCGGCCGGTGCGGAAACCGTACTGGCGCTCGGCCAAGTCCGGTCCCGGGCCCTCCAGATGCTCGACGAGCCGGGAAGCGAGAATTTTCTCAAAAAACTTCCCGGCCTCGTCGAGCAGCACCACCGGCCTGTACCCCGACGGGGCATCGGCGGGGCGATTCGGCTTCCGCAGAAGGCAGAGTCGCCCCACCTTCCAGCCCTGAGGGAACCGGCCCGAGGCGATGCTCGTATTGAGCACCGCCCGGAACCGCTCCTCCAGGGGGCCCAGTGCCAGGCACAGGACCCTCGCTGGCACCCCGTCCGGTCCCGGCGCCTTCCCCTTCCCCTTGCGCCGGAACCGCTCCCTCACCGCGTCGAACTCGAGGTCCGACACGGGAGGGCCCGCTTCCTCCACTTCGAGGGAGGCGCTGGGGGCGACCATCCTCGGGGGCTCGAAGGGTCCAGGGTCGGGGAAGAGCGACCCTAGAACCCTCTGCACGAGCCCCTCGTCCAACTGGTGTATCGGGGGAGCACTGTTTCCGTACTTCCCCCTCACCAGTCGGTACGGCCGTCCCCAGGGGTCGGAGTCGAGGAGCTCTATAAAAGAGTTCCACGACTCCGTTTTGGCCCTCAAGATCTCCGTCTTGAGGGCCTTGCTCGCCTCCCTGTACGCCCGACGCAGAGTTTCCTCCTCGTCGGGCGTCCTCCTGGTGGCGCGCCTTCTGCACCGCAGGTAGGCGCGCCGCGCCCTCCAACTGGTGGCGCGCAGATCCGCTATGGTCTGCGACCACCAGTACACCTGCCGCTTGCGCGCGGCTGGTTTCGCTCGCGGCATGGCGGCGTCGCAGACGACGCTAAGGTCCTCCGCGAAGTGCGCCGCCATGCCGTCAGCGTCACCGGCGAGGTGCGGGGGCAGCTCGGACCACTCCCGCACCATCGCCGCCTCCAGCGCCACGTCGGGCTGGAGGTGCGTCACCGCCCATCGGCGGAAGGCGGCACCCGTTCCCGCTGGAGACGTGGAGGCGTGCGAGGGGGAGACCGAATATCGGACGTACCGGTGGTCCGACATGGTCTCCTCCTCTGCCTCCACTCTCCAGTCCCTCACCCTCGCGGCGAGGGGTGCGGTGGCCAGGGTCACGTCGACGATCGACGAACCCTGCCACCGCACGCACGTCGGGGTGGACCCTCGGTTGAGGACGTCGAGGCCCAGGCTCGTGGCCCAGGACTCGACTAAACCACCCCTGATGTCCGTGGCGGGCGAGCCCCACACGCGCGATTTCGCGTTGAGGTCGCCCGCCACCAAAACTTGCAGGGGCGCCGCCCTCCTCACCACCCCCTCGACCGCAGTCAGGTAGGCCTCAAAGTCTGCCCGGCTGCGGTTCGGGGAGAAGTAGGTGGATACCACCACCACTTCTCCCCACTTGACGGCCACGTACCCGGGCCCCCTCTCCCTAACCGAGATGGGGGGGGCCGAGCTCGTGGGTGGCACCACAACGGCCGCCAAACCGTCGGTGGACTCAGCCCACTTCGTGGACTGAGGCACCGCGTACGGCTCGGAGACCACCGCCAGGTCTATCTGCCACTGCGCCATCGACTGGCACAGGAGATCCTGTGCCGCGGCGCAGTGGTTGATGTTGACTTGGAGAAGATTCCCTGTGGACCTACTGGCCATTGGCGGTGTCCATGGGAATCTCCTCCCTGGCGGACAGTGCTGCCCGCCCGGTAGCCGCCGCTGTGGCAGCCCTCGGCATCAGTCTTCCCCTCACCGGTGGGGGATTGCAACTGAGGCCCCCCATCCGGTGAGTGGAAGGCTTGCCGGCGTCCGCGCACACGGCGCACTTCACCTGCCCTTGGCAGGTGGCGGCTGCGTGCCCCTCCGAACCGCAGCGGAAGCAGAGCGCGCTGCGGTCCTTGGCGGAGGGGCACCGCTGCACGGGGTGACCGATCCCCATGCAGCGGAAGCAGCGCATGGGGCGCTGCTCCAGCAGGCGGATGGAGGCGCTGCTCCATCCCACCGTCACCTTGCCAGCGCTCGCGAGGCGCTTCGCCACATCGATGGGAGCCGACACGTTGGCGGCTCCCATGCCCCTGAGTCCAGGGTGGACCGTGCCCACTCTGATCGCAACGCGGGGGCACTCTGCCAACGCCGCCAAGGCCTCGCCCACCTCCTCCGCGGTCACCGAGTCATCCAGTCCGGTGACTCGGATGTCCGCGGTCTTGGTCGGGCGCGCCACTCTGGCGGCGTCGCCGAGCACCTCCGCTATGCGCGTGGCGAGCGCATCCGCCTGCTCCGGCGAGGTGCCTTTCGGGAGCTCGATGACACGGGCTCCCGTCATCCCCGTCCGGAACTTGGCACTTCCTACTATCCCCAAGTCCCCCAGCTTGATGTTACCCTTCGCCGTCGCAATGGCAGCGCCGTACGTGGCGCCATTTGCCACCGCTTCCGGCGAAAGGGTAATGACCACCGCCAAGGTCTTAGGTGCCGTAGGCATCTTAGGCTTGGCGGCGGTGGCTGGGGGTGGAGGGGGCGCGGCCTTGGACGCTGCCGTCGCCGTCGCCGCCTTGGCTGACTTGCGGCGCCCCCTCTTTACTACCGTGCTCCAGCCCTCCGCTTCAGGGGGTTTGGAGGTGTCGGGCCTCGAAGGCCCCGCCACCGGTTCTGGCGCAGCGGTCGGAGCCGCCGGAGTCTTCTTGGCTTTGACCTCCCTGGCCTTCTTCGGCAGGTTCGCCTCAGGGGCCAAGGTGGTCACTCCCTTCTTCTTCTTCCCCCCAGTCGCGGGCGCTGGCGGTGCTTCCGCAACAGCGGCGGGGGGTGCCTGCTCGGCGGGCTGTCTCTTGGTGGCCTTGTCGCTGGCCAGTGGGGGCCGGTGCGATTTGGCCGGCAGGAGGCGCCCGTCCACCTCCAGGCCATCCAGCCTGGCCGCACACATGTTCCCGAAAAGGGACATCATGTCCGATTGGAACGAGTCCATGAATGACATGAACTCGTCCCGGGTCACGACGTCCCCCTTCGGGGCCACTGCTGCTGTTGCTGCTGGTGCCGTCACTGGCGGTGGACTCGCCCTCTGGCGTGGGCTCGCCCCCCCTCCCCGCTCCGAGAAGTCCCTCCTTAGGGCGACAAGCTCCGACTGAATAGCGTCAATCTGCCCTTTCAGCCGGCGGTTGTCGGCCTGTAGCCGTCGAACCTCCTCGGAGGTCTTCCTATCAGCCAGAATTCTGGCAACCCCCAGGATGGACGTGGAGGCCTCTTTGAGGTCTCTCACGCACGTACCCTTGAGGTTACCAGACTTCTTGGCAACCTCGGTAATTGCCGCGGCGCTAGCTTCCGCCCTCCTCAGCAGTTCTTCATTTGTGAGCCCCTCTGGTGAGGGGGGCCTGTCCTTCTTTAAGGTCTTCCCTTTTCCTTTACCCTTTGGTGGTTTAGGGACTTTGAATTCAGCTGGGCCCTCCTCGAGCTCCTTGCGGGCGCCAGAGAGCCCGGCCGAATGGAGTAGTTCACTACCATCAGGTGGTTGATTGGTTGGTTCCCCACCTTTACCACCCTTGCGAGCCTTATTGGCTTTACGGGCCACCTTCGGCAAGGGGGTTCTAGCTCCCCCGGTCTCGATTTCAGTGTCCATCTCCGAATCCGTGCCGGAGCTGGCGCTAAAAAACTTGCCAAGATTTGGCCTCTTCCTGCTGGCCCTATCGACCCACAGTGAAGTAAGCTCGCTAGCCGCACGAGCGTCCTCCTCATCCGCATAGTAGGCCTCTCCCATGATATCTCTTACCTCATTATCTGACGCCCCTGTGGCGTCAGATACGCTAAAGGTGTCCATAATGGACCACGTTACGGGTCTCGCCCGTCACATATACACAAAGTACACAAAGACAATTTTTTTTTTGCACACCTTAAGACTAAAACTTAAACAACCTTATAATCTATGCACACTAGTGTTTGTAACTTAGAACTACGCCACTAGGGTCCACAAATTGTCCTTACAACTACCTTATAGACTAACACTTACGGTCTATATGGAGTCTTGATGCGCACGATGCGGCCGCACGGCAGTCCTGTCTGCACAGCAACACGCACACGACACAGCACCACACGACACAGCACCACACAACACCGCGTTCGCCCGACGCAAGAGCGCCGGGGTCGCCACCACACTGCACAGCACCACTAGGCACCGGGAGATCCGATCCGACAAAAAATCGGAGACAGGAACCAGGACCGGCGGGACCGGGACCGGCGGGACCGGGACCGGCGGGACCAGGACCGGTGAGACCGGGACCAGGACCGGCAAGACCAGGGCCAGAACCGGCGGGACCGGGACCGGGACCAGGACCGGCGAGACCGGGAGTCATGTTCTGAACCTAACCTAACCTACAGTAGGCATTTTTGTCACCTATTTTCTTTTGAGATGGCGGGGGGCTTCGCCCCCGCTTCGCCTTCGCTGTTGGGGGGCAGTGCCCCCCCGTCCTCCTGCTCTTTAGTATTTTATACAAAAATATGCCCTCTCTGTATTTCTAGTCACCTATATAGTAATTTAGTCGCACGTTTAAAATTTTTATATCCAAAATCGATTATTCCTAACCCACTTTTTGTAAGCTCGTTTTGGATTTTATTATTAATTAATATTCGTTGCCAGTTTAGATAGTTTTTCGCTTACTCAAAAATTCATACTGCTCAAGTTATTAAAATAGTATCTCATCATCAGTCGCTATGTATTTTTTTTTCGATCTTTTTATTATTCCCCTACGCAATCTAATTTATAACTACCTCTGCCTCGACAGACTGCCTCGTTTTAAGTCACTGGATCATAAGGATTGGAAAAACAGTTGATTGATTTTTTCTGATTAGTAAATTCTCAGTAGCAACTCTGAGTCTTCCCTGTTATGTTTGCACCGCTGACATCGTATCAAATATATGAGTTGAGTGCTAGATACCCTGACATCTCTGATGCATCATGTTTAGCCGTTATGTGTATTATATTGAATTAAAAGTTATTTTTGAAACCTAATGTCAACAAGCCTTGTTGTGGATTACTGTCATTGCTAATAGTTGTAAGAAATAATTAAACAGGAAATAAATTGTCTTCTATTACATGACACTTAAAACATTGGCGAAGTATAGGTGTTTTATACACCTCTGACTTACCTTTCGGGAAAAGGAGTTACAATAAACAGGCGTCTTGATATATATTTAATTTTTGACCTAAAACAAAGGAATGATTAGCAACAAAAACATAAAAAAATGTTGTCAACAAAAGTTGCAAGAGAACAGGATGGCTTATAACTTATAAATGGCTACAGTAAAAGGAGGGTGAAGGATTCTGTAGAGCGATTCGATGGGTACCTACTGATAATATGATTTGCGATGTCCCTTTCAATTTCCGGGCCTTAGGAGGTTCTATATAAGAATGTTATTATAAAGTTACACAGAGTTTTTTATGGCTGTTTTAGAGGGAGACTTCATCAGACAAAGCTCTCCGATACCTTGTGGTGAGACGAAGATGGAAGATGTCCACCATGCTCTGTGGACATCCTCTATCTAAAGGTACAATAAGAAGAAGCCAGCGGTACCATAACGGTGGGCACGCAGCACGACCTTGGTGGCATCGAAGGCGTATTTTTGTCTACTCTAGAGGGGGGAGAGGGGCCTAATCTTCTTCTTATATATAAACATGAAACGCTGTGTGTTTGTCTCGCTAAAACTCAAAAACGGCTCGACAGATTCTTACAAAATTTTCTGTGTGTGTTTGAAAAGGCCCAAGGAAGGTTTAAACATAAAATTGGTGGCGCTGCAATCGGGCAGGATAACGTCTGCCGGACCCACTAGTCTTAGATATAACAATGAAACGCTGTGTGTTTGTCTCGACAGATTCTTACGAAATTTTATGTGTATTTGAATAGGTTCAAGGAAGGTTTATACGTAATTTAATTAGACCCGGTAGGTGGCACTAGAATTGGGCAGGACAACGTCTGCCGAGCCCACTAGTAACAAATAAGAAAGATTTGAATAGCTTGTATACGGTCAAGAACACCCATCATACACAAACGACTGAGGGATTGATTATCTTACCTCTAACTGTCGGAACACAGTAATGTTATCAACACGATACAATGGTGACAAACTCAGGTAAGACGGTGGTCTCAGAAGCCTTAATGGTAACCAAAAACTCTATTACAATTTCTAACCAACTAGTCTTACAATTAAGTCTATTTCCATTACAAATGCTAAGCTATAACATTTAAATAATCTTATTACTAACATTAAATTGAATCCTAATATTAAATTTCTATGATATAAGTTCTAATAATGTTACGAAGAAATTAATATTTATAGGCCTAAATGGTGATCATGAAATATGTTTCTTCTTTTTTTCTAAATTCAATCCAGTTATCTGCAATCAATCAGAGAGACTATAAGCAAATGTGTTTAGAGGAAAATGGACATTGCATATGGAAATGACCAGTGCCAAAACCAACATTAATAATAATAATAATACTCTTTATTCCACACAAAGACAAAGTACAACGGAAAAAGAACAAAAGAAATAAAAACAGAAATGTTACAATAGGCGACCTTATTGCTAAAGAGCAATCTCTTCCGGGAACCTCGGAAGTGGGAAATATATACACAGGAGATTCAATTCATTATTTATTATACATCACATCCCGTCTTTTGAGTCTGGAATGATATGTCTGTTGACTTATCAGCTCAGCGATAAGAGGGTAGGGTGATGTAATAAGTGTGTAACAAAAACCCTGTGAACCCTTTTAGAAGCATGTTTAGAATTGTTATATAAAACTAATGGCGTCATTAAAAATTCAAAAAGTGTTAAAATCATTTTAATATCCGCATCATGTCTTTTACGTATCGATTTTGAACATACTTCTAAAAAGGGTTCGCAGAGTTTTTCTTACTCACTTATAAAATGTAGGTACTTATTTTTGGTAGATTAAATTGTGTAGTGTTTATAAGATTAGATTAAAAACATTACTTTCCGTGTTCTAACATTCTGAAGCTTAAAAGCTTAAAAAATGGACTTTTTCAGAATATGCTTATTGCATTTGACAAATCATTCAAGTTAATTACTGACATATCAGAGGGAAACTAATTATTAGAGTCATCTACACGAGAACCTGTATTTTATCCTATTTCTGCCAGCTCTCTATTTCTAGGCATAAAAATTATTGTCATAAAATCATATTCCATAATTTCGATTGTAATAATCGTCAAGACGCATAATAATCAGGAAGCAGAATGGTAATAAGCATAATATTGTGTGGCAGAAAATCATTTGGCATAAGTATTAAAACCCATAAACTCGAAACACAGAACAACTTGACGCATAATTTTTCAAAGCATAATTAATGTTTAGCATATTAATCACAACGAACAATACAATTACGCAGAATTTCTCTAGGCATAAAAGCATGCAGCAATGTAAGCAAACATGCAGTATGCATGCAAGCAAGCATGCAACATACAAGCAAGCATGCAACATGCAAGCAAGCATGCAGCATGCAAGCAATTATGCATAGTGCAAGCAAGCATGTACTACGCAAGCAAGCATGCACCTTGCAAGCAAGCATGCACATGCATGGTTTCTGTCACGGCTCCGATGCTGCGGGGCTCCGGCGGTCCCACGCGAGCTTATCGTCGCAGATGGTTTTCGCTCACCACCACAGCTTCGGATTGCTGGCCGGCTTCGCCGGCCATCTTCAGCCGCGGCGGCGAGCGTTAAAACCACCTGCTCCTCAGCTCGCGGGCCGCCTCGCTCCTCCGCGCCTACGCGGGTTTGAATTACACTCTAGGGGTAGGACAAACAAGACTACGTGGAGTCGGTTTTGCAGCGATTCGTTTCTGTCACTAGTAGCATGAATGAATTACTTTGTCAAATAAAAAATCAATATATGCAATGAAAAATACATATCAAATGAAAATATAGAATATTCGAGTGTCATATTTGAATAAAATAATATATGAAATGTTATTATAAAAAGTTTAGTGAAACAGAGAGTAAACATTGTATCTAATGAACGTGATATCCCTTAAAATAAAATCATTTATAAGAAATGCCCCAAAATATTAGGGATATCATTAATTATGACACTTAAAATTATGGCAAAACATTTTAGGATTACCAATATTATGTCAAAAGAAATTAGGGATTTCATTAATTATGCTTCATAAAATTATGCCTTTGGATAATTGTGCCTTATACAAATTATGCAAAGAAAAAATTATGTGACGTTAATGTTATGCTTTTCGATTATTATGCTTAGTGATTTATGCCAAGCGCCTTTATGACAAACAACATTATGCCAAATGAAAGGTCCCCATTTCTGCCGCCAAGCAGCGATGCTTGCATGGCTGTGTTCTGGTTTTTTTGTTTGTGTTTGTCAGTCAGTCGCATTGGCGCGTGTGCTCAACGAACGATTGCTAAGATCAAGCAACGTTGGCTGTGGTAATCCTATGACGGGGGACCAAAATACGTACATCTCGAGCTACTCCGTGCTTCGGAAGATACGTTAAAGTGTATGAGTCTGCGCATGATCTCGTCCCAGTCTTCTGACTGTCCCATCGGACTAATGCGAGTGAAACAGAGAGTGCACTTGCGTTTGCGCAGTCAATTTCTAGATACTGTGACTTACCATCTCTTGCAACAGCGGGATTTCTTAAGGCCCCTGTAGACGATCAAACATGTTTGTCAAATTTGCGTGTTTGACAAACATGTTTGTTCGTGTAGGGTTATGTTCGACGCGTTTGACAAACAAACTACGTGTTTGATGTGTTTCAAAAGAATCTGGAATGATGTCGTGTTTAATGAAAACGTGAAGTTTGTCAAGCAAGTTTGACAAACATGTTTGATCGTTTACAGGGCTCTTTAAGCTTTTCGAAGTCACGGACCACTTTCACAATTTAAACAATTCCACGGACCCCGTCAATAGTTTGGAAATGAAATAAAAGCCTTATTAATATAAAATACTTTTATTGGTGCTTTGATTACACTTACTAGAAAGTTGATGAGAAAGATGCTGCTGTTTGGCCTCAATGAGGAGAACGTTAAATTGTGGGATTGTCTTCGACAAGGCAAGGTGCATGTCATGTTTACGTCGAGTTTACTACACATTTTCCGAGTAAATATGTTTGCAGACTGACCTACTGCGGGCCCCTGATACACATGCTACGGATCCCTAAGGGGTTCGTGGACCCCATTTTAAGAAACCCTGTGCTACATGTTGGCAATGTGCATTGGAAGTCTTCATAGGAGTTGTGGATTGACAAATCTTATGTGGACATTTGGCAAGTCTTAGGTGGACATCCTGCTTGTTAGCTAAAATTTAAGATATAAGTGGAAAAATAAATTATTTCTTGCTGATATTTTAATTTTCTCCAAACTCTTTATCCCGACCGTTTTCGTGTCAAAGAATTTATAGAATAATGCTTGTTTTCCGTTGCGAAAACATCAATTTCTACAAAAAAAATGAAACAAATAACAATCTCACATTTTTAGAGCGCTTTTCAAATATTTCCCCCCTTTTTAAAAAGAAATTCTCGTCACGTCTCATTGCGTTATTCCGTGAAATAATTTCCGCTTACAAAATTCCTCAGTCGACAGCGAGCTTGTGCAGATTACACATAATTTTAAAGCTTCAATTCAAGGAACATCGTTTCCACTTGAAAAAACCTCAGCGCTATTAAGATCTAGCGGAACCCTAAATGAGACCCCAGGCACGCTAACTATAATTGCAGCTTCGGGTTAAAAGGAGTGGGATGAAAGGACACTCTCCCATAAAGGCAGTGAATGCCCATTCGCTGGGCACATTTGCAGCTCATTTGAATCTTAAACAGTTGCACTTAGAGCTGAAAGTTGAACGTACAGTTGTGTCCCAGGGTCCTTAGCTCACAATGTCTAGTTTTCTGTCTGGATTGGCGCGCAAAAGGTTAAGCTATTCAACGTTGTAAGTAAAACGGATGAGTGAGCTCACTTCGATAGTGAATACGCGTAGTTTGGTCCATCGAAGATCCATATTTATCAAGAATATTGAATCGAATCACATCAGAAGTCCATCACTGTACGTTTCAATAGAAATTATTACTGTACACTAAAGGCGCGTTCCATCTAAGCACAGATTGCAGCATTTTTAACATCATTGCGTTTAGTTAGCGTTTAATGCTACCAGGGCTAGCATCCTATTTTTACGTAATGCGTTCCATTTAAACAATACCTTAATATTTGGATTAGTTTCCCTTTGCGAAAAATAGCGCGTTTCTTTTAAAAAATGGTAACATTTGTTAAAATAACATTAAACCGTCCAATTTCTAAACGCTAAAAATTTGAATTGTGCTGCAATAAAACTAAATACTTTATTTCTCTCGAAGGCATACGTGTATTCATGTAGTCATTTTAAACGGAACATTACTGAAGGCAATTTTAAAAATAAGCTGTCACGTGCCATCTGTGAAATTTATTCCGTACTTGGAAAAGTTTAGACGTGTCCCACAAATTCAACTTTTGTGGATCAAATTGTGCTGGGACTTAAGACTCAGTTTTTGCTATATTCACTTTGTATAGTGTTACTGAGATGTTCTTTTTTGGCATTGATATTATATGAGTGGTATTGCTCTGCTAAAATAAATTTAGTTAGTAGTGATAGCTTCGGCTATGACGCAGGATGCAATTTTGCCGAAACGTCGGGAAACAAAAGATATCGTTAATTTCTTATTACCGTGATAATATAATAAGACCCGTTTCTGTTATATTTTAAAATGTTCTGTTTATTTTGAAATATAATAAATAAAGTCACTCTTATGCTAGAAAAATATTTTTACTATAATAACACTAGTAAAACGTGTAGATCGCATATTCTAAAGAGGTTTTAATTGCTAGGAAAATGGCGTTAATTTATCAAAAGGACAATATTTTTAGTGAGGAAGCCGCTACTTTCCTGTTTTCGAACAATTTCGATTACCGACATAAATATAAAACATACGGTTCAAAAATTCTTATATGATATTGTTGATTTTATCTAAACATTTTTAAAGATAGAAATATGATTAATTATATATTTTTTTTAATACATAGTTAACTCTCCACAGACTCGTGGTCCGTGCCTTTTTCATTTTTTTAGGTTTCTTTTTGATCCATTCTATATAATATTAAAGTATATTAAGACTTACGACTACTCTTATTTTAATGTGAGTTGCGCAACTCAATCAAATTAGCTTAGTTTAAAATTTTATATATACACATACACATCATGGATATATAAAGACTTTTTTTTAATATATCTGTATTATCGCAATATTCTTATTGTACGAGTGCTCTTAAGTAACCTATGCTAACATTTCCCTATTTATGCCTATGTAGTCACTTCGGGTTCCAGGGTTGATGTTTGTTATTACACCAAGGTCGCTGCGCTTGATAGGGCTCTGAGCATCATTTTTTCATTATATTCTACCACCTCTTCATCTGTTGCTGTACTGGGTTGGGCAATGAGAAGTCTAATTGCGTCGTCCTCCTTCAGCTCCCGGTAGAAGTAGGTGCAGGATACTGTGTCTCGTTATAGCAACCACCGCGTGGGGAACACTATCATGGACAGGGTTCTTCCTTTCTGCTCCTCTGAGCACAACCACGTGATCGTATGTTAGACCTTGTGCTTCATGGATCGTCAGCAATCTGGATTGAGCTCCGGTACCAAACCCATTCCTCCCATACGCTTCTTTCTCGTCTTGAGTAAAGGTAAGGAAGAGGGTATTTTGGTCGCCCCTTCGTAGTACCGCTTCAGATGCCATTTTGCATGTCATGGACCTTAGCATTAGATTAATTATATTTCACTCAATAGAAAAAAATCCAATGATCACTCTGTTCAGTATTTTAAAACAGCTGTGAATCAGAAAATACAATAATAATGACATAAAAGTTTTACCAATAGACGTGCATATTTATTGCAAGAATAATTTTTTTTATTTTGTGCCCTAGTTTTTCAAAAATAGATTAAAACATGTTCGGTCGCAGCGCGTAAGCGACATTACAAGTTATCAACTATAATATAGTTATAATATTATTACCTTGTAGGTTATATTATTTTACCTTATAGGTAATATTATTACCTTGCAATAAAGCAGTCGCCGTGCACAAGGAGATTTCCCGGGAAACTTCGCCTCAACTTATATATTTTTTCTGCAGCACTAAAGCTTTGTACGAGTGATTTAATATAGCACGTCTATGAGTCACTACGTCAAAAAATCCTGTTCTAAGAAATTATAACTACAACTGCTTTTGCTAAGTAGATCAACATATAAAAGAGGCAATTCAAAACCTTTGCAACTTTAAAACGCTTTAAGTTTAATGCACGTTGCATTGAATGAATTATTGAATTTCGTAAGTGAATTTATTTTGGTACTAAAAAACTTAGTTTATTTGGCTTAGAGAGGAGGACCCCGGAGAGTGAGCTGGTGTGGTTGGGCAGCATCGCTCTCCTCTCGACACAAAGCGATTGCGAAAAGTTCCCTTTGTGCGTCGAAAATGCGATTTGTCAAAATTTCCCCGCATTTTTATGGGTTAGCGAGGTGACTGCAGGTCCCCCCCACTTCCACACTGGTAGATATAAAATCTTTTTGACTGGGTAATAAAGACTTAGGCAGAGTAGAAGGCACGTTTGAGTCCTAATGTGTGGTGTGAAAAAATAAAACAATGAGTAATTGCAGCCTTATTACTACATAACAATCTCTTTCAGGCAATCCTTTCGTAAGGATTATAAAAGGAGGAAATATAAGGAAGAGGGATAGTGAAAAATATTTTAGTTACATTACAGCAATAAGATCTTAAAAATAAATAATTTAAATTTCAAGAATCTGTGAAATATATGCAGATATAAATATTAATATAAAAATAAATAAACGAAAAGATGTAATTTTTACTTAACGGAACGCCAAAATCTAGAAAAAAAACATAAATAAACTAATCTTAAGGGAAGTGCATTGAAACACTCCATTAGATCGCAAAAGTACCACCTTGAAATATTGTGAACCCAACCTAATATATCAGATAGGCCCCAAATTTCAGTGGGCACATTATAGTTTTTTGCTCGAAGGAGCCCGCTTATCTCGCTCTTATTGAAACTAAAGCACCCCGGTGGGCAATGCCGGGATGAAAAATGGGCCACTTTTACCCCACGGGGGTCAGATTATAGGAGGGGTCAAAGATTAACTCACGGAAGAAGGCAATGAGTTTTCTGCTCTCTACATATTAATTACTAGCTTCTACCCGCGACTTCGTCTGCGTGGGCTTCAGAATTGGGTCTAAAGCTTCTTCCCACGGAAACTATTTGAGAGATCACTTAGGAATATAAAGTACATGTCCTTTTCCATAGCATAGGTGACATGCACACCAAATTCCAAAGCTGCCTGCCCGCGACTTAGCTCGTAAACAATTTTCAATTTTTCCTCGGAAACCAGAGATTTAAATCTCTGTCGGAAACTGCTTAAGGAATCGGGATAAAAGGTAGCCTATGTTCCTTTCCATGTCAAAGGCTATATGCATGCCATTCATCTAAATCCGTTCAGCCGTTTTTGCGTAATTGAGTAACAAACATCCACACTTTCACATTTATAATATTAGTAGGATCACTTAACATGATCTTAACCTTCATACTATATCGGTGTTTCATTGCATAAATAAAAATTAATATTTAATACTCATATTTTATACAGGTACTACTAGCTTTTGCCCGCGATTTCATCTGCGTGAAATTAGTAATCTGGGTAGCTTATTTTAATCCAATCTGCATTTTCATAGGAGATGACTAATTGGTCAAAAGTCTTTAAATTTCTTTATTTCCAACTCATTTTTAACGATAACAGCCTTTTTTATTAATTCCCTTCTCAAATTTCCGTCCCCCTTTTTACACACTTAAGGAATGATTTTGGCTATAAAAACTATTCGATATCCTTTTGCATAACTTTTTGCATAACTTTGCATAACGTTCTCCATACCAAGATAGCGTCCGTTGTAAATACGCATTACGTGTTGTAAATTAGAATCTTTTATTATTTAATAAATACTGTTTTTTTCTTTGATTTTTTTTTGGACGAAAATTAACAAACAATGTTCGAAACTGTTTGGTATAAAAACCCCGAAAAAATAAAACTTATCTCGGTAACTATTAATTGATATTGACGATGGATTCAATACGTGGGTTTCGGCTTTGCGTTCTGTCTTTTTACACCCTGTATAGATAAATAAAATTGTAATAGGGGTGCGCAATAATTAACAATCCAAATCTAATTAGTCTGTCAGTTAGACAATAAAAAATATCAGACGCGTATTTTTGTTTTGTCAAAATAAAAAAATTACCATTAGTTATTTACTTTTACATTCTATAAACACCCCCACTGGTGTTTATACAATGAAAAGCTATAATTGAAGTAATAACAAAAACTACAATTAAAATTGTGACGTACACAAGTTAGTAGGAAATTTACCTACGTAGATATGACATCTTGTGGCACTTCAAGTCAATGTGTCGTCGCAATTTTGTCGATCAATATTCGTCGATTGCGTTAAAAACCGGTATATAATGTGCGAGTTGGACTCGCGCACTGCGGGTTCCGTATAAACTTATCTAAGTATTGCAGATTTTTTCCATAACATGTGATATAATACATCGTTTCTTGATTCCATGATTCTAGATCAAGGAGAAGCCTCTACCGGAGGGAAACTCTGTAGCAAGATCGTCTGCTTGGGTGCCTCCGTCTTACCCATTTCTGCCGCAAAGCAGCAGTGCCTGCATTCTTGTGTTCGGCAGTGAAATTACTGAGTACCGTGACTTTACAAATTGGCAACGTACACTGTGGTTCTTGTGGGGGTTGCAGTTTTGCTGCGAATTTTACAGGAGCCACATATACCTATTATACGTGACTGTTACCACTTACCATCCGATGGGCAGTTTGCTTGTTTGGCATCTTAGTTGTATTAAAAAGCACCCTTTGAGTAAGTAAGGTTTTGATTCCCCTGTGAAACGCAAAATAACAGTAATACCTTTTGATTGCGGAGACTTAAATGTTTGATTTTTTTCGTCACTGAAAGAGACCGTATACAGTCCTGAAAATTTGGTATAAGTTTCAGCTTAGAATTTTTACGTGTTCCTGAAAATAAGGTATTGACAGACAGACATACTTACAGGTGAACAACGAAGTGATCCTAAAAGGATTCAATTTTTTAACTTTTGATGAATGGAACCCTAAAAGGAAAAATACTTGTGAAATATTTTAGTAAACTAACAAATGGACATTAAAATTGTCCGCTTCCTTATTAGGTTGGCTTTAAAATATTTCTGATAGAAAGAAGGAAATTGTTTTTTTATGTTATTATTTGTTTTGGGAAATCTTTTTAATACAATAAAATTGAAAGTCCAAGTGAAATTGTTTGCTCGGAGTCAAATGTACTGGCGGTATATCATCGGAAACTATTTTAGTTTATTTTATTGTATTTATTTTATTTTATTAGGAAATCAAATAATACCTACCTTATCACATCACTATTTCACATCTGATTAGCAAACTATAGACTATTTATAAGCTTTCGCATAGACATTGATATTGTATTAAGGACATTGTATCATCAAAATACTCGTATATACAACTAGATTTCCGCTCGCGGCTTCGTCCGCGCTATTTTTGTTTTCCCGTGGGAATTTTATATTTTCCCGTAGGAAAAATAATTTTGTTGCCTATATTATATAGAATATAGCTGTGCCCGCGAACTATGTTTCGCCTTAAAAGTTCAAAGAAATAATTGTAAATCTACATTCCCGCGGGAACTACTTAATTATGTTATTCCATGTCGTAATCCATTTACCTATAAAATTACATCCAAATCCATTCAGTAGTTTTTGCGTGAAAGAGTTACAAACATCCATACATCCATCCATAAGCACAAACTTTCGCGTTTATAATATTAGTAAGGACTAGCTGTGCCCGCGACTTCGTCCGCGTGGAATAGTAACTTTTGGCAACATTTTGATTTTTGTAGGCAATTTTTTTAAGATCTTGATAAATAGCCTATATTATACCTTATATAATTAGCTATCTATTAGTGAAAGACCCGTCAAAATCGGTCCAGCCGTTCCGGAGTTTAGTGGGAACAAACAGACAGAGAGAAAACATTTTTTTAAATTGTGTTTTTGTTATTGGTACCCGATATATTATCTTTCCCGATAGATTATATATTCATACCCATTTAGTATAAACATGTTATTTTGACATTACAAACAGACACTTCAATTTTATTTATTTGTATAGATTATTTGTATAGATGTCTATGAAATAATAGGTACAGTGCATAATCACTTCGTCATGACTAATAACAGGAGAAAGATCCCTATGCGCAAATTAATAAGATTTCCTCTGGTTCACGCGCGTGCTTCAGAAGAAAAATAGCCCTCAAGTTGCGGGCTTACGACCCGTAAATAAAATGTGGTCCCGCCACTTAGCTGCTTGGTACGCGCTATTAGACAATGTTCGCCGGGAATATCTCACAGGATCACTTTGATAATGAGCTGAATAGTCGCTATGAGGAAATTGTGAAGAATACACCCTAAGATATCGTATTCTTCTGGTGTTTGGGCTATGGAAATTGGCAACGAATACGTGACCAATCTGCACTTATAAAAATCTCACCACCTCCGTGGTTCAGTGGTTTAGACCACCGAGTGTTGATCGGGAGGTCCACGGTTCAAATCCCCGTGGGGGCAGATGTTTTTCTACTCGGTTTCTGAGCCTTGTCGCCATAATAACAATGTTGATAGCGTTGTGTTCCGATAATTAGAGGTAGGATAGTCTCAGTTGTTGAGGAGCCCAGGTGTAGCTCGCTTCCACCAAGGGTTATTCCTCTTATCTGTAAAAAATGTGAAAACAACCCAATATCGATTATAATAAAGTAATGTTATCGAGAAATCATTACTCACACATATGCACAAACCATTTCTCACGCGCACATATCTAATCAACCCTTATTTGTCTACTTATATGCATCGGTGCACAGTGTTTTTTCTAGACAACAAATTATGTTTAAACAATAAGATTGATCATTCCTCTAGTTACTTAAAAATTCGCTGATATAAATAATCTTTTCTCAAATATCGATCGTTTCAAATCATCAGATGCAATAGCTTGTTTGGCTGAAGATGTTCCATCCTATGTCAGTTATCCACACAGTCAAACCAAAATTTTATGCCAAAATATTTGTAGCATCCTAAAAAATTTCGATAGTCTTACCACACTCATCTCTAGAATTAAGATTGAGCCTGACGTAATAATATTGACAGAATGCTGGTTATCATACTCACATGATAATATTCCGAACATGAATAATTACTTTATTCATAAAACCACAAAAAATTACAACCAAAACGATGGTGTTGTGGTTTATATTAAAAAATCTATAAAATATACAATAGTAGAACCTGAATTTCCTGAAGCTAACTGCTTGTTGATAAAAATCTCTGATCACACAGTCATTCTTGCCATATACAGGCCCTACTGTTTCAAAAAAAATGTACCAAAATTCTTAGAGTCTCTTAACATAATTTTGAAAACTTTATCTGCTATTAAAAATATTATAATCGCGGGAGATATTAACATTGATATTTCTCCAAACAGTGTGGAGGCTTTTTCGGATGATTATCTTAACTTTTTGGCAAGTTATCAAATGTGGCCAACTCATACTCTAACTACTAGAAAATCTACCTGCTTAGACCATTTTATGTTAAAATCAAATAAAATTTCTACTACATTGGTAATACAAAGTGCCATTACAGATCATGATGCCATACTTTTATGTATAAAAATGTCTCAACCTAAGTATCCTGCAATTACCTATCAAAAAACAGACTTTGCTGGTCTTGATACTACCATGAAAATCCTTGATTTTGATCCTGTTCTATCGGCCAGTGACCCCAACATTGCTGCAAATTTATTACATGATCTTATAGTGCAGACACTACTCTCTAACACCAAAACAGTGAAATTTTCTCGACGTGCAAGGATTTTAAAGCCTTGGATTACGACAGGCTTACTTAGGTGTATGCGAAATCGTGACAACATGCATAGAAGACTAAAAGAATGTAATGGAAACAATGATGTGCTTCGCATCACATACAAAAGATATCGGAATTATTGTAATGATATCCTTAAAAAAGCTAAAATAGATTATCAAAAACAACAGATAGTACAGGCAGGCTCTAACAAAAAGAAACTTTGGGAAACTATTAAAAGTAGTGTTAGTTCTGATAAGCCCAAAGATTCAGCCAGTGAACTCCTTACTTGTGCAAACTCACCTTCAGAATCAGTTAACCAAATAAATAGTTTTTTAGCCAATATTGGTAAAAATTTTGCGGAAAAAAACCGGTCGATAGCAAATCCAACTCCTAACCATACCAATAATTCCAGTACACCACATTCATTTTTACTTGTAGAGACAGATGAAAAGGAAGTCGAGCAACTCATTCGTTCCTTGAGAATCGATTGTGCTTCTGGCTTTGATGGCATCTCTTCAAACTTTTTGAAACGGTATATAAAGTTACTAGTCCCTTCCATCACCCATGTTTGTAATCTCGGTTTGAGTACAGGCATTTTCCCAGATATCTTTAAAATGGCTATCATCAAACCGATTTACAAGACAGGTGATCGTGGTAATGTAACAAACTACCGTCCTATTTCAATATTGCCGGCGCTGTCGAAAGTTTTAGAGCGTATAATAAACTTAAGATTAATAAACTATCTAGAGAAAAATAATCTACTATCGCCTTATCAATATGGCTTTCGCGCTAAAAAGTCAACGACAGACGCTGTGCATGAGGTAGTGGATTTCATTGCTTCGGAACTTGATCAAGGTAGGAAGTGTCTGTCAATTTTCATCGACCTTGCTAAGGCCTTTGATACCGTTCGAATTCCAATTCTTCTGAAAAAGTTAGAGCGAATGGGAATAAGAGATCTTCAATTAAAATTATTTGAAAGCTACCTAACAAATCGGAAACAGAGGGTAAGCATTGAGGACTACACAAGCTCTGACCTTCCCATCACTTACGGCGTCCCCCAAGGAAGTATATTAGGACCCACCTTATTTCTTGTATTTATTAATGATCTAAAATTATCCAAAGGTAAAATTGTTTCATTTGCCGATGACACGGCGGTCATATTTCAGGGAAGTAATTGGCATGAAGTATTTTTAACAGCTCAAAAGGGATTTGATACAGTAACAAATTGGTTTGACACAAATTTTTTAACAATAAACACAAATAAAACTAAATTTATTACATTTGGATTACGCAATATAACATTACCGAACGATGTCAAGTTAATAGCGCACTCCTGTGTGTCTAAATTGTGCTGCAACTCCACAACCGCATGTCCTAACCTTCAAAGAGTTTCTTCAATCAAATATCTTGGGGCAGTCATTGATCAATATCTTAATTTTAAAGAACACATAGACGTTTTAACAGCGCGCGTAAGAAAATTAATTTATATGTTTAAATGCTTACGTTATATAGCAGACATCAAAATTATTAAAATGGTATATTATGCAGTTGGACAATCTATCATAAATTATTGTATAACTATCTGGGGTGGGGCAAGTAAGACTCATTTAAAAAAACTCGAGGTTGCCCAACGAGCCGTCCTGAAAGTAGCGACTTTCCGACCCTATTTGTTTCCCACTACTGAGCTCTATAATGATTGGCGAGTTTTGTCAGTACGTAGGTTGTTTATTCTTCATACTGTAACAAAAAAACACGAGCTTACCAAATTTAACCCCAATCTAAATATTGAGAAGAGACGTCATGATATTGCGTGCTCAGGCGGATCGTACAATACCTCATTTGCTCAACGATTTTTTGGTTTTCTGGGTTCACACATCTATAATAGATGCAACAGAATAAACAATATTTATACCCTTAGCAAGTATCAGTGTAAAAAAGCTACTACAACTTGGCTACTGGGTTTAGATTATGATGAAACTGAAAATATTTTATCTGTTGTTAAATAA
Source organism: Schoenobius gigantellus (assembly GCA_963935595.1). Taxonomy (NCBI): domain Eukaryota; kingdom Metazoa; phylum Arthropoda; class Insecta; order Lepidoptera; family Crambidae; genus Schoenobius; species Schoenobius gigantellus. The sequence continues at coordinate 10,034,852 of OZ012563.1, read as the reverse complement.
TATTCTTATTATAAATATATTCTTTTAGAATGCACTTAACCTAAGTATATAAGTTTTCATACGTACTAACACACGCTCACTTACTCATTCATTCGCACCACACAACACACCCACACACACACACACACACACACACATACACACGCGCACACACTCATATGCACACACACCATACAACATCCCTTCTCCACACACACTCAAATGCATGCACCTCTCTAGCACTAGCACCGTTTCATTGCTTAGTTTTAAATTCAGATAAATTTAATTAAAGAAAAAAAAATTGTTATTTTCTTATCTTGATTGTGATATTGTGACTACTCGGTTGCGTTTTAAATAGTTGTGTCCTAAATTCGTAAAAAAAAAAGTGTTCCAAAAGTGGAGACCTGGTGTCCTTTAATACAGGGCATCCTAGTTAAGGCACCAGCCTCAGCAATTACTCATCCCTTTGCTTTGTAAAAATTAACTTTTATATGTACTTGAGGAAAATAAACTTTTATTATTATTATTATAGAAAGTAGTTCGTTAGCCACAGTTCCAAGTAGCATCACTAGCTGTATATAAGCTTTATTTATGTTCAATTTTATGCAACAAGCTACTTGTAAAAGTTGTGTATGCGCTAATATATCTGTATAATTCAAAGTAAGAGCTGTACAGTAGCTGTGGAAGAGCTGTAATTTAGTACAACAAGAACAAACTGCACTCTAGATTATTCATCGTCTGTAAATAAGTAGTAAATAAATAGCTGTTTACGATATTGCTAGCGTAGTTACCGATCTCGTAGCAATTTCGTGAAAACAACAAACAGTCCTCTTTTTCGACATATTGGCTAATTTCAGCCATATACATAGTCTATATAATATTTATACAGTTGTTGTTGCTCTGTTCCCTATAGACGCAAACAGAAGTGCGCTCAGTAGGCTTATTCCTGAATGGTGTGCTCGGCCTGGCGACGCCAGCGCAGTGAACTCAACGCTGCGCTGGGAGGCGGAGACCTCTCGCTGCCGAGCATGGCCGTGGCCATGCTCCTTGGCGAGGCGGAATGGGGGGCTGTCGCCTCCTTCTGCGAGTTGACGTCCTCGCAGAAGGAGGCCGCGTAGAGGGAGCGGGAGAATGATCCTCAAGCCGCTCCCATCCGCCGTAGACAGACAGGCAGGTGAGGGCATTCGCTCAAGCGATGCCCGTCTAATGACCCTGCCGTGGAGGCTTACATGCACGGTTGACCCCATGCACGCCACCGTAAGGCCCTCCGTCTGGGGATTGCCCTGGTGTTCTCGGGCAATCCCCCCTTGGCGGTAGCCCGACCAGTTGGTCGGGCTTGCCCGGACGCGTGGGTAGTGGAGTCACATTTTGGACCTTACCCCCTTACGCCCCTAAGGACAGGGAGAACGTCGGGGGGTTTGAGCGGGTAGGCCTGGCACTCTGCCGGGAGAGCCCCACACACGCTCGCCGTCTAGCCAACGGCGGGTACGGTGCAGTTACGCATTTCCTCCCGAGAAAAAAAGGCTCACTCTTGAACCAATTCCGCCGAAAACGATAAACGACACAAAAAATTTGAGGTGACAATGAAATCAGAGGCTTCCAAACATCAAAACAAACTTTCACAAAATTAGAAGGATTATAAAATTTCAATAATCTAATCCTTAGGTATAATGCTTTTAATAAACATGTAAAGGCTAATAAACATGTAAGAGGCTCTACGACTTATTACTCTATAAGGAACTTAATCAATAAGTTGGTGCTTAGCTGTGAGCAGCTCTTTTAAGCTCGGCGGGCACTTAAACTTTTAATACTCACTGGGATTTCGTATTAGTGAAGGTAACTTGGTAGCTTGTTCGTGTAGAGACCAACCAGTACTAATCCCACCTACTTATTATAAAATAGTAGCACATATAAACATACTGCTAATTGAAAGCAATCAAATGCTTGAAAAGCTTAGCTCAAAAGTGAATAATTACTTTTATAAAATAGCCAAATAAATTTATAGTTTCACCACGTGCCGATCTCATGGTTTTCAGAGTGTATAATTATGAAATCATAGTCAGATTTTTGATCATTCGTTCATTATATTATGATGACATCATTAAAATTATGCCATAGTGATGATATCATTGGAGACCGGTAATGCCAAATGAAGCATTTCATGACTATATACTATATCATACGATGAAAGATCTATAATAGGCCTTTTTTTACAAGAGAGAAAATACAGTCTTTACGGTATTCGACAAGGGAATTGAGCTGACTAGGCCACCCCTTGGATATGCAGGACTCGGGTAGAAGACCCACTACCGGCTAAAAACTCTCTAGATACTTATACCTCCGTGGAGACACAATCGGGATCGGCGTTGGCCATTCCCCGATTGAAGATCTATAATAGGCCTAGTGGTTTGGTCTTCGACTTTAAATCTGTATGGCAGTGGTTAGATTCTGGTGTAGAGCAGTTTTTTCTTAATTTTTTTTAACTGTCCAGGTTCACCGTGAACCATTATATCGGGTACTTATTTGAAAATAAAATGAAACACACTTCAATCGCTAAAGCCCCATTTAAACTTTCTATTAGATTCCTCTAATTCACAGACACTACTTTCAACAACTGCGATACCTACCACGGCCGCCACCACTGAGCAGGACGTCGGACAGTACATCCAGAGGGCCTATTACCGATCTCATGGTTTATCATATAATACCATAGTGCAAAACGAAAAATACGGTTTCCGGTCAGATTTTTGATCATTTGTTCATTATTTAATGACATCATTGAAATTATGCCATAGTAATGATATCATTGGAGATCGGTAATACGAAATGCAGCATTTCATGACTTCTTTTTCTCAAATTTATACCAGATCATACGATGAAAGATCCATAATTGGCCTGCTGAAGAAGGCCAACTTCAATTTGAGAGTGCTGCCATTGGAGTCGCATCACAACGCTAGTTCTAAAGCGTTTGTGGTGCGAGTTCCGATCTTTGCACTGGACACCTTCATGAATGAGAGCTTCTGGCCGAAGGGATTAGTGTATAGAAGATTCTGTGGAAGGATTCCAAACACCACAGGAATGGCGCAGAAAACGTCTTATTTTTTTGTCGTGTTTTGTCTTATTTTGACATATGACAGTCGACATGTGCGGAAACAAGACAAAACACGGAGTAACTAATCCGAAGATGATCGCAGGAGTAAAATTTTTATTAATAAGACCGATATGTATACTAACCAAAATTGTATTGTATACATATGTATGTTAGTTTATAAGGTATGTATCTATGGGCCTAAGTAGCCCGAGCACAAATAAATAAATAAAAAATAAAATATCGTCGGACTAGAATAGGAATGCATTGAACTCACAACACATGGTCCGAAAGAGCGGCCTTTAAACATAAATCATTTCCCCGCATAATATCCCGACAGCGTGCCGGGAACGCAATTTCGCGGGTGGCATTCAACAATCGCTATACAGGAATTACCCAGGTATGCCTCGACGAGGGGAAGTGCGAAACTATTATTGTGCACCTCCTTTGAACCTGTTCCATTGCATTTTTCACGTATGCAATCTTTCGCGGAATCCTTCCGAATAGGAAGACGCGCCCGAACAATTTCCTTTGACGGGTAAGCCTATAACGAAGACAGTTTCGTGGAAACAAGGCATATTGAACGGTAAACGAATTGATAAAGACCGTTTTTTGAATTTGAAAAGCGAAAGAAGACGAGGAATGTTTGTAAAAGAAATTGTGGCTATCGTCTAGAGCAGGAGTTCCCAACCTTTTATCCTATGCACCTCACCCAACATTATGCCAAAATACTACGCCCCCCTAGGGGCCGAAATGAACAGTTTTAATAAATATTCGTTATACAGTTTAATTCTGGGGCCATTCGCTGCGCCCCCTCTTGGTTCACTCTATCGCCCCCCAAGTGGGGCGCGCCTCACTGGTTGCGAAACCCTGGTCTAGAGATACGAAGCTGTATCTTAAGTCCGTATTGAATATTCCGTGCGGTGAATGAATTTAGAAAATATGTAGACTTTACCGCAGTAACACTCTGCGAAGAGAAGGATAGAACAAAAAATCTAGCAGTGTAGTGTACAAGTCAATTCTTATCCATTTTAGGGGAGGTCCGACCTCAGTAGTGGGCTGACTAGGGCTGCCAGCTTTAAAAAAGGTAGAACTGGAAATTTTTGAAATACACTCCGGGACACCTAAATCGAGCCACCTTCCACTTTTAAATCATATAGTCTGTTCGCGCATTGATTAATTGAACACTACTGGAGCCATCTAGTGGCAAGAAGCGGACGCATCAAAAGCTACGCAACTGCAGTCGCCGCAACGTCACGACGTCACACATCATCTGACAGCGTGACACAGCCTCGCACCAATTAGCGATCTCCAGATGTGACCATTAATTTTAACGTTTAAAGCCATTGGCTATACATTGTTCCCTGACCCCTTTCCCTCGAATTTTGTATTTAACGATTCACTTCGAATATACGCAAGTACACCGCAACACGCATTTTCATCTTCCACGACTCCTTCCAGAAATAGCCCAAATTTAAGCAGTATTTTGCACGCGGCTGCAACATAACTTTAAAAAAATATTTGGACATCCAAAAAGTTTTTATGCAATTTCGTAGCTAACATATTCATGTTCAGTCTGATGTGCTAATGTTATAAATATGCCTTTTTCTTCTTAGTACATGATGCCAAAAAGCTATAAAATTGCATAAAACTTTTTGGTCGACCAAACAGTTTTTAATTGTTATGGAAGATATAATCAAGTAAGAAAGTGCAAGGTGGGTCGATTTAGGTGTCCGGGAGTGTATATATTTTTTTGTAATGTAATATTTTGTGGTGAGTTGGGAGTAAAAAAAAAGGAACATAAAATGGCATTATTACGGAATTGTTACTTTCTTTACAACAAAAGGCACCGACGCAAAGGGGACTCAAAGGTAAAAATATAATTACAAAACCTTTTAAAATAAATGAACAAAGTATTCAACAGTTTCGGTCTAAAAACTAATACAAACAAAAAAAAGATTTTAAAAGCATCTAAGAGGCTAATCTACTTTTATTGGCTTCTATTAGGCCCGGCAGACTTTGTCCTGGCCTAATAGAAGCCAATAAAAGTAGATAAGTAGGTAAAGTAGAGGATTACAGCGTAACCTATCGGATCCAATTGCACGTAGACATTGGCGTAGGTAAGGGGGGGGGGGGGGGGCTTGGGGTCCGGACATGTCTATACACTAGGGCAAATTAAATTACAATTAAGTTACAGTCTGGACACCCCCCATCGAAAAGTTATACCTACCTACGCCTATGCACGTAGAAACCTTCCTTGGACCTATCCAAATACACACAAAAAAAAATCTTAAGAATCGTTTTAGCCATTGTAGAGTTTTCGCGAGACTAACACACAGCGATTTTTTTATATATAAGAAGAAGAAGAAGACAAGCCGTTTTTGACAAACGTTTTCCTGCCCAATTACACCGCTACCGGGTACAATCGGATGTTTAAATCTTCCCTGGACTAGCTATTTAAACACATACAGAAAATTTCGTGGAAATCGGTCAAGCCGTTTATGAGTTTTAGCTAGATTAACTATTAGTATGAGGGATTTCAAAATTAATTTTAAAATTTCAAATTTGAATAACGCCATAAATTTTATATATGACTATGTTAACATGGATTGACTTCGGCTTGATAACGTATTGATCAAACACGGTGTTCAAAAATCCATCACCGTTCGTTAGTCTCGCTAAAACTCAAAAACGGCTTGATCGATTCGAATATTCATATATTCCTTTCATTAATTGTTCACTTTAACACAAGGGTGGTTTAAAAAGCAAAATAATAGGGAAAATCCAAAAGAAAAGCTAAAAAATAATTGAGAGTAATAATAGGTCTTTACCTATGAAATTGCCATTCTGCCGTACTGGCCATTTCAAATCATAATATTTTTTTTGGCTGATAATTCCAATTTCAAATTAATTTTATTTTAAAAACATGGAATTCTTTTTTCGAAAATCGTCATTTGTTTAATAGTTAGTGTTTTGTTTTCAACGCATTCAAACATTTTTCGTCGTCATGGATAAATTAAAAATTCGAGTAATTATGGAGTATGAGTACCGTCGTGGCAGCAAAGCGGCACAAGCGGCACGCAACATCAACGACGTTTACGGAGCGAACACTACAAATGAACGCACCACCCGTTATTGGTTTGCCCGCTTCCGTTCTGGAAATTTCGATCTGAAAAATGAACCCCGGGGTCGTCCGAAAATTTTGGTCGACAATGACGAATTAAAGGCGATTGTGGAAGCTGATGAAACTCAATCTACGGCTGAATTAGCAGCAGCTTTCGACGTTAGCATTAAAACAATATTGGTCCACTTGCGTCAAATTGGCAAGGTAAAAAAGCTTGACAAATGGGTACCCCACGTACTCAATGATCGCCAGCGCGAAGTACGCGTCGAGACGTCCCTTGCACTGCTCAACAGGCATACAAATGAAGGAATTCTGAACCGCATTGTTACTTGTGACGAGAAATGGATCCTGTCCGACAATCGTTGGTTGGACCCTGGTTCAGCACCCAAACAATGCCCTAAACGAAAACTTACCCCTAAAAAAGTGATGGTCACTGTTTGGTGGTCTAACGCGGGTGTAATTCATCGCAGCTTCTTACCAAACGGGACGAGCATTACTGCAGATGTGTACTGTGAAGAACTGAACACAATGATGGAGAAGCTCGCACGTCTCCAACCAGCTTTGGTCAATCGTTCGGCACCACTGCTCCTGCACGACAACGCGCGACCTCATACTGCACAGCAGACGGTCTCCAAGCTACAAGAGCTGGGGTTGGAAGTTCTCCGGCATCCGCCGTACTCACCAGACCTTGCGCCTACAGACTTCTACTTTTTCCAGAATTTGGATAACTTCTTGGCGGGAAAAGAATTCAATACCCGAGAGGCAGTATAAAATGCCTTTGAAGAGTTTGTTGCCTCCCGTCCAGCTGATTTCTTCAAGAAGGGCATCAATAAGCTACGAATGCGTTGGCAAAGATGCATTGATTGCATGGGTGATTACTTTGATTAATAGAAATAAAAAATATTGAAAAAATATTAAAAAAAATTTAATACCCGAGAGGCAGTATAAAATGCCTTTGAAGAGTTTGTTGCCTCCCGTCCAGCTGATTTCTTCAAGAAGGGCATCAATAAGCTACGAATGCGTTGGCAAAGATGCATTGATTGCATGGGTGATTACTTTGATTAATAGAAATAAAAAATATAGAAAAAAAATATGCTTCATTTATTTCATGAAAAACGGCAATTTCATTGGTAAAGACCTAATAATTATAATTTTGCACAGAAAACGAATGAAGGTACAATTCGCGATCGTTTTCATCTGTCAAAATTTCGTTTCAAATCTGTCACGTGGATACGAAGTTCACCGAGTGAGCTATAGTTTTGTAATAAAAACTAAAACTTTGACTGCCAAAACACCTAGTAATATCCTCGAAACTTATAATCAAATCCCTGACGACTTCGATAAAGTTTTAAAGTGTACTCGGCCACAGCAAATAGTGACAACTCACGTACTTGGAAAATCGTTGACAATCACCAGCACGACGCTAATTAACTTTGCAGCGCAAGCACCCGCAATTATGTTCCGAATCGGTGGCCCGGGAAGCCTGGAGATAAAATTTTATAAAAGGCTGGACGAAAAAGTGGCTTACGGCGCAAGAAAGAAGAAGCGGCGATAAATGATTTTGTTATTGCATTTGAAGCAATATCACAATCATTTTACAGTTGTACGATGAACATGTGTGCTTTATTCAATTGGTTAACTGATTAAAACAATGTAACAAAATATTCAAGAATTGAGACTTTATTTGTCGCATAGTAAACTAGCTGGTGCCCGCGACATCGCCCGCGTGGAACTCGGTTATTATCAGCAAGTCGTTAATTTAACATAAAAGTAGCCTATGTGCTTTCTCAGGCTCTAGACTATCTGTGTACCAATTTAAATCGGCTCAGAAGTTTTGACAATACTTCCATACAAACTTTCATCCTCCCTTTCAATCCCTTACAACCCTTTTTTCGCATTAAAATGAAGCCTATGTACTTTCTCAGCGTCTCTAGACTATCTGTGTACCAAATTTCATTTAAATTAATTCAGTAGTTTTGGCGTTAAAGCGCGACAGACAGACAGACAGAGTTACTTTCGCATTTATAATATTAAAAGTATGGATTGATAAGGTAATATGTATATTTTTGTGTACTTTATTTAAAGCAATTCGAAGGGGTTTATTTTTACATAGCACTAGTGCCCGCGAGCTATGTTTTGCCTCAAGAGGACTGTGAAGTGCCAATTTATGGCTCGAGTATGCACTTTCAAAAATGCAGTTTATTGCACACCGCTTAGAGTTGAAAATCCGAGGCAAATGCCTACATTTCTTATTGAAATGTTGTTTGGCGATAACTGTTTTACCCCCCTAAACCTATACGAAATTAGACACTTTTGGTCTCATTAGATTCAATATACTTTAATCTATGTTTGTACGTTTTGCTTTTTTTGTAATTCAGTACAATTTAGTCAAAAAAAAATAAAAATGCTAAAATGTGGATATTTAAATGCTTTAAGTTATATTCTGAGCAATATTACTTCAAAATCAAAACGTACAAACCTAGATCTTCAGTATATCTACAACATTTACAAAAATTATGAAAATTGGATTATGTAAAGAGGGATAAAAGCGTTATCGCTTTTTGTATTAACATTTAAAGCTTCACAATCCTCTTAAATGTCCAAAGAGAAAAACTTTTCCGGGATAATAAATAACCTAATGTCAACCCCTGTCGTAATCCGTCTACCTACAAAATTACATCCAAATCCATTTTGTAGTTTTTGCGTGAAAGAGTAACAAAGATCCATACATTCATACTTACAAACTTTCGCGTTTATAATATTAGTAGGGATTAATTACTTCTTCAGGTTTACGAACGACATAATTAAATCTAGTAATTTCAAAGAGCTAGGAGGCATATTTATGACTGTGTGCTTCATTTAATATGTTAATCGATTAAAACAATGTGACAATATATTCTAGATAGGCTTACTCTGGAACCAATTCCGATGGATCGTCATTGGGATTGTGATTTTTTGTACGCTTGAGTAGCAATACTAGCGCCAAATTGGATCCGTATTTTGAGAAAATTAAATAAAACTGAGTTTGGTTTACCCAAAATTCGGCAATACGGGGTCAATTTGGAGCCAATGCGCTAAGTCCGCGCAATACGGGGTCAATTTGGAGCCAATGCGCTAAATCCGCGCAATACGGGGTCAATTTGGAGCCAATGCGCTAAATCCGCGCAATACGGGGTCAATTTGGAGTCAATGCACTAAATCCGCGCAATACGGGGTCAATTTGGAGCCAATGCGCTAAAATAAGCCTACAAAAAAATCACAATCTCAATGCCGATCGAGCTGAATTGGTTCAAGAGTAAGCCAGTCAGTTAATAAATGTATCTTTCACAGAAGTTACATAGCGTCAATTATTGCACTTTCAGGTTCAGTAGCACTTCTGGGATTCAAAAAGCGCACTTTTAATTTTGATAACATCTAATTATTATTTTGAAAATGTTTTTTATGTTTACAATCACTAATCCAATTTCTCTTAAGAATCACATCCAACTTGTGAAATTACGAAAACATCGTTCTAATAAATTATGAAAAAATCCATAAAAAAGTGAAACCCACAAGTAATGTCCTTCCTGTTACAATGTTTAGTGCATTTTAATCGATTTTATAAAAAACTAACCGGTGATTGTGTTAGAAAAATAATTAAATATTTTTTTTACAAAAAAAATCATATCACTGGCGTTGAAAATTAAGAAATCTTCAACTTGCAAGTTTATTTTTTGCGGTAATATAAAAAAAAATCACAGAGATCCCAATCCTGTTCTCAATAATCTTTTCGCTTATTATGTAATTTTTTTTTAATTATAAATCTATGGTCAGTTTTGTGTCGATGAATCGTAACATCATTTTTTCACACTTGATGATAAAACCTTTTGTCAGATTTGGTAAACACGCCTTGTCTTAATAGAAACAATAAATGTACTCTCCTAATAAAACTCTTAGAACCACTTCAAAGAGTTTTATTGGAAGATAAAAATGAAATGAATAATGAAAAAGCAGCAATAGATAACATTTTATTTATACAAAACCACCTAATCTAAGATATACAATATGACATCCTATAATGCGATATGATTAAATTGCCTATAGCTGTGACTTTATAGTTTTAGGTACTAAAAGAATTCGGCTTACAACACTTATAGCAAACTTTAATATCGTGTTTCTTTCAACACTGGCTCAACCTATATAACTTCATTAAAATTTTATTTATTTAATGAAACGTAAACTAAGTCTATAGGTATTGTAAAAGTCGTAATTGTTTAAATCAGTCAATTAGTTCTGGTTATAGTGGTAATAGCTTCGTTATTATCATCATTCATTATTTGTACTTTATCTTCGAAACATTTAAAGCACTTTATTATTTCAATCAACAAAGTTAATATAGTTGCCGAGCATACTGTTATAGAATCCGAAATATTGTATTGCTACAAAAATCTCAAAACTCGAGCAAACTTATCGAATAACAAAACAAGTGCCAGTTATTTTTTTACGCCAAACACGAACAAGGCATTCGTTGAAAGGAAAATCATTTTTACTTCTCAGATTACTTGAGACGTCATTACGGACACTCCGGGTGCCAGAAACAACTGGCCGATTAACATTCCACGTCGGGAAAATATTAAGTTATTTTTAATTAAAAACGTTTTCCTAGTGTCGCCAGCTCTCGGAATGGCGATGGCGTTCTGATTTTTGCCGCAGATTCTTTACTGGCAGTGCTTTTGGCTCTTACTATGTTTGTAGGATCAAGATTGCAAATAATGAGAAGAGTTTATGGTGTACTTGAAACTTCACTTTTATGTACTTGAATTGAATATATCTTCATCTGTAGCTCTTTGCAAAGCTTTTTCCGGGAATCGTTTCCCCAGTATCTAAGGCATCGGTCAGCATTTACTTTTGAAGTGTTCTTTTACGAAGTACCTATTTTTATTTTAGTCGCAGTTTTGATGTTGTTTATGTTGTTAAGTTCTGTTTGCGAGAGTTGATCGTTTATCAAATCCGGTAAGCTGGATTGGACTTTTTAATATCTCAGTGAGTTGGAATTTACTAACATATTTAGATTTGGTAAGGGCATTATTAAACTCATATTAATTTCAAAATGGCCGCCATCACAAAATGACGGATTACATTTATCGTCCACTTTAACCAAATTAAATATATCTTGGATTTTTTTTAATGTGGGTATCAAATAAAGAGGCTCCAAGAAGATAAATTGATTTTTTAACCGACTTCAAAATATGAGGTTCTCAGTTTGACCCGTATTTTTGTATGTATGTTTGTCCGTGGTGTCTTGCGTTTCGCTGAATCGATTGTGAATTTGTAATGCCGTTTTCAGAAAAGTATTTTTTACATTTAGGAGAAGGTTTTGGTATTTTAAATTAACTAAAAAGATTGAAAATTTGATTTTTACAAAAAATAAAACCGACTTCAAAAACACTAAAAAGTCAAAAATAGGTACCCAATAAAAAATACAAACAAAATCACAGCTTTATTAAAGTCGGTGCCAAACTTGGAGCATAAGGTGCCAAGCAATGATCACCTGGAATGGCCTAAAAAAATAAAAGAACAATTAATGTAAGTACTTAGTTAAAATTTGGCACCAACTTCAATATAAAACTGTGATATAGTTTGTATTCTTATATTATTATGACATTTTACTGTTTTTGAAATCGGTTTTATTTTTACAAAAAGAGTTTTTTCTGTTTTTGTATTATACATCAACATACATACATCCCGCTACTAGAAATGAGTCCCTACTTACATGAGAAGGAACTGGCATACTACATCACGTTGGTCACAGGGTTTGGTGTAGGTTTACGAATTTTATTTTTCTTCACAGACATAATAATAACGTATACTCGTATAGTTTTAGCTTTAGTATATTGGATTCATATACTGGAACGTGAAAAACATACCTACCCAAAGCACAACTGTACTCCAGAATAGCATATTATCTACCAATAGCACACCAGCTGTCTCCAAGTATGGGAATAGCATACCTAGTCATAGTAAAACTGTACTGCAAGCACAAGAGTAACATCTTAGAATAATAACGCATAGAAACCCAACCGACGCGCACGATTTTATGCAACTAAATGTGAGCCATAAATGGCTCACTACGCCGGCAGCTCCATACTGTTTTTATCGTAGTGTGCGTGTATCGCGCGTAAGCGACTGCACACATCAATGTCATTTTTGCTTCACTTTAATCATCGCGCTCTTTACCAGATTATCCTTCTATGCGTTATTATTCTAAGAGTAACATATTACTACAAATAGTGAAACTAATCCCATTCTAAAACATTCAATGTATACCTAATCGGTGGATCTCAAGGCAAATATCCCTTTTATTTCAAACAAATCTTCCCAGTTGACGGCCAGCCAATTATTGAGATAAATCGCTCCCACTAGATTCGCTGGCTACTGACGTGGGTACCCATTTGCCTACTGCTGGGGGATGGTTCTCGGCTTATTTTCGTTGCAAGTATGAATTATGTAGCGTCTCCGTTTCCGCTGTGTCCGTTTCGGGAATGAAAGGGGATTCAGATTATTACAAAATGTGGTAAACAAGAAAAAAATCCGTAAAAAGTCATATTTTAAGAATGCAAATAATAATTATAATGAAGCCTTGTGACAATTATTCTTTTTCAGAATAAAATTTTGTTAGCTTGTGATTCTTCGCAATAAAACTTTAATCTAATATATACTATAGTTATTGTCTCTGTTGTCTAAAAAATTCATGCTGTAGGTTTTTAAATAGTGAAGATAAAAGACTCAGTGATGAAAACAACACTGGCGTCAATCTAGAGATGTTTGAAGAAGCATATACGATTATAGCAGGTTCTAATAAGGTAAATAAATATTAAATAATTACGAATAAAATAGTTTTATCCGTAAATATTTAATAAAATATATTATGTATATACTTAATATTATATACTTTAATATTAGGTAAGTATTTTAATTGTAAATCGTTAGGATTTTGAATTTTACGCGGATTTCCATGCACATTTCTAATTGCAGGTAAACTAGACATTTCTATTAGCAATAAGCATCACATTTGTGCTCCGAATTTGAGTTTTTGTATTTCTATGTTTAATTAATTATTAAATAAATAAATAAGACAGGACTATTCAAGTACTACAATATCGTAATTTATTTTAAAATCTATGAATCTAACGGCTTTAAATTTTAATTGAAAAAATGTATATAAGAAACACCCGGTATACATTTTGTTCGACTTCTAAAGAGTTTGAGAAGTTAGGTAAGTGAACTGACATGACAATCGATGATAATTTACCACAAAATTTAATTGTCTGGATAAATTATGATAATTCAAATCAACTTAATTCATTAGCCTTACCAATAGTGGTTGAATGTCTTCAAATCTATAAAAATAATAATACATTTACTGCGTAATTTAATGACGAATTTACAATTGCATCGTGTTCGATTACTATGATTTCAAAGAAAACAAAAAAAAAACTAATTGACTTACAGTTAATGGCTAAATAATAGCCGTGGCATTGGTAAAGAGAGGCATTAAAACAAAATTAGACCTGCCCACGGCGGCGTTGATTTGTATGGTTCATAGGAAACAGTTGTTTGATCCGATGGTTTGATTTTACTGGTTTGCGCTATTACAAGCACGCGACCAAGGTGATGATTCCCGTACTATTCGTGAAAAAGTTCTAGTTCGAATGTTTTCGAGCGGTAATCGGAGTTCAGCCAATCAGAACACAGCACATGTCGAGCTCCTCCATTTCTTTATGGAAAGTCGCTTGTATTGTTTCGAATGCCCGGGAGTAGCGCCCGGGAGTAGTAACATCACTTTCATCTTCAATTTGGTGTATGATTTTTATTTCTTTTTAATTGTTTTTGATTATCCTATGATATATATATATATTATTTTCAATTATATTAAATATTTACTGTATTGCATACTGTATGTGTTCATTTTTTGTCTCAATAAACTTTTGAAAATACTTACTTATTCGAATTTATAGTAGATTAGTAGCTAAGGGCTGTAAGGCATCAATTGCAGCCCGAGATAATTTATATATTTCGCCTATATTTCGAGAGTGCAATTGGTGCTTACACCCGAGCTAACTACTCTGCTTTACATCTCGATTGTGAGGTAAGTAGGTCCTTATTACCCCCAAATGGGGCTTGTAGGTGACCAATTAGCGCTCTAGGGTAATAATGTAGCTTGAAAAGCCCTAGGGCGGTAAGTAATTAAAACAAATACTTCACTATTTCAAAAAAATCGCGTACATCTAACCATCATACTGGCAATAAATTACTTACAGCCCTAGGGCTTTCCAAGCTACATTATTACCCTGGAGCGATAATTGGTCACCTACAAGCCCCATTTGGGGGTAATAAGGACCTACTTACCGAACATAGAGATGTAAAATTATTTTTCATTACTCATACTCTGAAAGTAGGTCTGAAGTTGCCTGAGGAGCGGGTTGAAAGTAATACTTTTCAGCCCTAGGGAGAATCACTTTCAACTGACAGCAGCTGTCAATTTTTAAAAAATAAACTAGTTCTTTTTTCACATTTTTATTGAAGCATGTTCCGAAGTTCTGTACAGCCACTGAAATACAGCGCGGTGTATAATTTAAATAACATAATGTTAAGTATTTAAAGAATATATTTTTTAATGACTTTATTATAATTTATTTTCAGCTATTTCTTTAAAATAACATAAATTAGGGAAAAATATTTACCATTTTCTAAATTATGAAAATGAAAAATAATGGCTGAATAGCTGGCCGGCCACAGAAAAAAAAACAAAATAAGCGGGAAAGGTGCGGGAAAGCGGCAATGCGATCTTCATTTGTTTTTTCCATTTGTAGTTTTGTTAATACTTCCGTATAGCAGAGATTTGTTTTAACTGTTAATTATATGTGTATAATATTGTGTTAATAATTAACACAATGAGTTCATCTGATTCAGGTATAGAGTTAACGCCTGATTTAATAAGAGAAAGCGGGCTAAAGCAGAAGTATGTATAATAAAATTTACACTTCTATTATTTAGCTAATTTATTGTTTTGTTTTTACTTTCCTTGTATTCGTAATGAAAAGCACAGTGTTTACCTCGGGTTAAAGACTTATTTAGTCCCTCGAACTATTGGTGCCCTCGCTACGCTCGGGCGCCAAACACCGTCTCGGGACTAAATAAGCTACTTTCACCCCTGGGGTAACAATGTACTATTATTGGAGGGACGTTTATCTTATCAACATCATCATCATATCAGCCAAGAGACGCCCACTGTTGGACATAGGCCATGTTTACCTAATATAAATAATTATTTCATAGAAACAGAAAAAAGTTTAAAACCGATACTACTGCGGCAAGTCAAGTGACGTTCCTTCAAAATTAAATAATGGCGGAACTTGACACGTCCAGTGCTCTGATTGGCTGAGCTATGACTACCCTCTCGAGAAAAAATTCGAATACGAACTTCTTTCGATTGTATGAGAATCAGCCCCCAGTACACATGCAAAGGGTACGATAGTCATCAACAAACATGGGTTTGGTGCTTTTTCACCTGTTTCAGTTTCGATCGGCACTGTTATGCTGTTAATAACCGCGATAATAATAATAATAAGGGGTTGATTTCAATGATGAAAGTTAATAGGTAACGAAAAATGTTTACAATATTAGTTTAACGAAGGGACACTAATACTAGAGTCGTCGACTGCACAGGCACTTCTATCTTATCTTTGTATTTCTGACGCCAAGAAGCGGTGCTTGCATTGCTGTTCAGGTTTGAATGGTGAGACAAGCAGGGAAATTACTAGGTACTGCTGTAACGTGGTGACAGGATAAGCAGTGGGCTAGGTAGATAAGTAAATAACCAAAGGATCCGTCACTGACTTATATATAATTCCACGAAATCAATTATCTATACTTACGTACGAATATTATAAAGCTGAAGAGTTTGTTTGTTTGTTTGGTTGGTTGAACGCTCTAATCTCAGGAACTACTTACTGATTCAAATTGAAAAATTATTTTTTGTGTTTCATAGTCCATTTAGTGAGGAAGGCTATATATAACATCACGATGTTGTTATTTTGCGACATCCATACGAACGAAGTAACGGGCACAGCTAGTTATAAATAAAAAGGCACTCTGCAACAGATGCAATGACTTGTAGAGACTAATATACAAACATGAAATATAAAAACTTACCAAAAAGTAACAACTTACCTACATACTCGTATAAGTGCCTATATTTTCATTTAAAGATTTAAGGACATCTCGACTTCAATATTGTTTTAATATATAAACATTTTGATAATATATTAAATTGTGATATTGCGACTATCCGCCTCGCGATCGCGATGTCGGCAATTGAGTAACAAGATGGCAACATACATTGAAGTCCTTGTCAATTTGCAAATCTTACAAGAACTATATTATGTAGTAAGTACTAGCTTTCCGCTTTTAATTTTTGTTTTCCCGTGGGAATTTTATATTTTCCCGTAGGAAAAATGGCCTAACGCTCGCGGCTTCGCCAGCGTTTTTGTTTTCCCATGGCAATTTTATATTTTACCGTAGGAATTTTATATTATCCCGTAGGAATTTTATATTTTCCCGTAGGAAAAATAATGTTGTAGCCATTGTTAATTAGGGGTAATGTAGCGTTGTGTTCGTTGTTGTATTGTTAGGTGCGAGAGGTACGATTTTTATCATGACCCAAATGGTGTTTGGTAACGCTTATGTGCTCATCTTTCATTCCGTCCGATCGTCTGTCCTTCCATCAAGATCTCGGCTCCTGACCCTGGAGATAAGCGCAGCAGTATAAAGAAGCTGGGACTTTGCCCAGGGGTCACAAGGTTAACTCATTTGTGACCCCCTAGACGGACGACCATGTCAGGGCCATAATATCTCCCAGTCAGATGTCGCTTCGACTGGACTAATACCTCTCCAGGTGCTTTGGCTAGTTGGGAAGTGCCTACGAAGGCACACCTTTTCTCCAGCTGCTTGCAAGACCTAAGTCATGCTACTAGGGAATTAGGGCCCGAGACTATTTATTGTACACCGTGTTTGATCAAAACCCTATTAAGCCGAAAACTACGCATGTGAACATAATCATATTATTATAAAAGTTATGGAGTTATTGAAAATTTGAAATTGTAAAATTAGTTTTCTAATTCCTCATACATTTTCGCTATTAATATGGAGGATTTCAACATTAATTTTACAGTTCCGAATTTTGAATGACCCCATAACTTTTGTAGACATTAGTAGTTAGGAGAGTAGATATTATTTATAATAGCTGAATATTATGTATAATATCCGGATTTATTACTTTCGCTGTAACATATATGTAAAATTAAAAATCTCGGGTCACGATGTTTGTTTGGTATAAACTCCGTAGTAACTTAACCGAATTTGATGAAATTTGACTTACTGTATGTAACATGATCAAATTTAGAGACAGGATAATTTTATCTCGACTATTGACCTCAATATATAATAAAGCTAATTAAATTATTCGGAATAATTTGTTACTTAAATAAGTTTCAAACAAATGTTGATGTGACACAACAATTGATTATCTAGGTTGGGAAACCATCCATCCAGTAGATGGCGGTGTGTTTCAATTTCTTTATGCTGCAGTCTTATTCACTCCGATGCTTATGAACACAGAGAGTTGCAATAATAAACAAAGTCTCACATGTTCACAATACATAAACCAATAAAGTGTTTACACACAGCTAATAATTTGATTCTGAGAAAATAATAGAGGGACTAAACAAGGCACACCGTACGAGACATATACCTACTCGTATAACTAAAAAAAAAAGTACTGTTATTTATCCCTTGTTACCGGATCAGCTAGTAAGCAGATAAAAATTGCAAATTTTAAATTTCCTGTAGAACTTGATATTAAGTCGCGGTATCGATATAGATCTCAATTATGACTATGAGATAAAATTGATGGGCAACTACAGAACATTTCTCACTAGACTTCTGAGGAGAGTTTTGTATTTGTCTGTCACCTTGAGGGTATCCTTAAGGTATCAAAATAGATTCAAGCAGGTTTTGGATACACAAATAAGTTTAGGTTTATGTTTTAAAACTTTAATCGTTTAATACTCATAAATGATAATGTTAAATTTTAAACTGAACAAACTAAAACTATGTCAATCTAAACAGCTAGTATACGAACTTAAAATAATATAATGAACTAAATTAAAATAAAATAAATCTTAAATTAGGCCCTTGTTTCATGGTCCCCATCACGCAGGCAGCATTTCCACGCTGAATTACCAAACTGATTCTGTATCAAAACTATTTCATTCATGCTGATATTTTAACTATTTGACCTAGCTAGATTATAATATGTGGACCCATCACTGTTCTTCGCATTCGCGACTCGTACTTAGAATAGGAATGAAGTTATGCAACTTAATTCGACACATTGAAGTCCTAATACCAAGATACTCTAAAGTCCGTCTGTTCTTAATGCTCCTACCATCACTCTAAGTGTAGCGTCTGAAGAAACAAGCTAAATTCCTGTCCTTTCAAGTGTTATTTCTCAGTAAACCTTCTTACAGAATTTAATTAACATTTTAGCTTCAGCGTTTGTCTAGTGGCGGCAATATTTTAAAATAAAATCTAATATCGCAGTTTGCACGGAACATTTAGCATTGAGCGGAGGGCACTCGAGGGTGTAATTTGTGTGCTGCAAACTCCTAATGTTCGAGACTATTGTGTTGAGATCTTTCAGTAAGGCGATAGAGGTAAAAGGTGGTTGTGGAAAATATTTCAGCAATGAAGTCATTATATTTTGTTGACGTTACTTATAAAACATTCTGTGCGCACTGAAAACATACGTCTAAATCTATTCCTGGTAATAAGAATGCGTATCGTTCCTAATACATGACTTTTAAAAATCAAAAGAGGTATTAAAATATACATAATATATAAGTTAATGGGGAATCCTAATACATTTACAAGCATCTGCCTGTGATTTCAAAGTAAGCACTTTGTGAAAATAATATTGACATGCTTTCACAGTTTTAGAGGTAATTTTCAGGTCATAAAATATCTATGTACCTAATTTCAATGGCCCACATACCACAGAAAATTCGTACAGCTATTTTTACATTTTTTTAAAAACAAACGTAGGTACACAAATACTTTTCACACATATAATCTACTATAATTTATTTCAAATACTTCAAGTTACTCCATTCAATCCTAATTTCAATAATTTCATACTGCTGAAGTTTATAAAACGGTCTATTACGCGATAAATAAACGTAACTCGAAATGCCGCATCAATATTCATTTCTACGGACGGCACTTAAAATTAGCGTGTAAGCTATTACGATGCTATTTACAGACTCTATAGAGCGTGAATTTCCCTAACTGCTGTAGTAGCGCATACGAGAACGGTGTAAATTCGGCAGTATAAACTTTGACAGTTGGAAAACTGCATTCCCGGGAATTTATGTCCCGCTGGGCACATATATCATGCTTAGGCCGGACCTAGTACGCTACAAAGGGATTTTAGACGCGCTCCACTTGCACTGCAAAAACCAGGATCTGTAATATTGAATGTCTAGGGATATTAGGATATTTGTCGCCAGTTTCTTTATGAAATCTTCTTTGCTTTGATGCTATATTAATCCAGATTTTCATACTATCAAGACAGATATCATGATCAAAGATACCATTATAACCATTTATATATGTGTTGTATACACACAGGCACAGGCACATACACTTTTACACCTATACTTTTAACCTAATAAGCACACATTCACTTAAAACGCACCTCATATATTTTTTTAAACTGAAATTTAGTCTGACGGTAGAGATAACAAAGACACTCTGTACCAGGGTCGTCTGCTTAGGTACCTCCGTCTTACCTATTTCTGCCGCAAAGCAGCAGTGCTTGCATTGCTGTGTTCCGGTTTGAAGGGTAAGATATGGCAGTGAAATTACTGGGTACTGTGACTTTACATCTGGTGTCACAAGTTGGCAACGTACACTGTGGTTCTTGTGGGGGTTGCAGTTTTGCTGCGAATCTCACAAGAGCCACATGTATTATAGGTGACTGTTACCACTTACCATCAGGTGGGCAGTTTGCTTGTTTGCCAACTTTCTGCAATAAAAAAATAAGAAAAGATATCATGATTAAAGATACCATTATAGCCATTTATATATGTGTTACATACACACAGGTACAGGTTATACACGGTGTTTCATAATAACCAATTAATATTTTATCGTTATCTAAAACTAATTATTAAATTGTGTTTACCCGTAACGTCATTCAACCCAAAATTTTCATGTAAATCATAGACATGATGATGATACTATGATATACATGAAAATTTTGGGTTGAATGACATTACGGGAAAAACTATTTAATATTTAATAACGATAAATTATTTATTGGTTATTATGAAACACCGTGTATACACTTTTACACATATACTTTTTAACCTAATATATAGATCTGTAAACATTCACATAAAACGCACCTCATATACGAGTATTTTTTAAAACTGAAATTTAGTCTGCCGTATCTGCCGATAACAAAGACACTTGGCAGTATAATATAATGTATCTTGACTTTTTAAAATATCATGACATCTGTATTGATGGCTATCAATTTACACAAATTATTAAAAAACACATTTTTTGTCTCTGTTGATATCGCTTCATATTTTTAAAACGTGTTCTGGTGATTCAGTGTGCGGCATGCAAGGGGGAGAACTCAGTTCCTCTCTTGTTTGTCTTCGATAAGTTCAGCGATGGATAGCTAGTACCACTTCTCTAAAAGAAATATCTCAAGGAGGCTATGTTACAGCGTCTTCGTATAATGCTCGCCACCTCTGGGGGTATAATCGTGATGCCTGCTCGATTTAATTTCACGGGCTGCCCAAATTTCGCACCGGCTCATTTATAATTTGCGGCCCTCGCTGGGGTTGGACGAGAAATATTTTATCCCGCCCGACTGAGTTTTGTGAGTGCAACTCAATTTCTGTATCGGGTGAGCGTGTGAGGGGAATCTATAATGCAGGTGAATGTTTGTGACAAGCGTTAGAGGATTGTAGTTCAGGTTTGCTTGTGACACGTAATAAGAGAGGTGACTTCATTACGTATTCACTAAAACTATTAATGAAATATGAAATAAACATCTAGCTATATATACACGGTTATTTTTTTAACACCCTGGAAAATTTAAGGGAGGCTTCACGATATGGTTTTAGAATGTTTTAAATATAAATAAAAAAATAACCCACTTACTTAATTTTATATCAATTTTCTAAAAAATCCAAAAATGCTGCACTATTTGAAAGCAGCATTTTTTGAGATTTTTTTTTATTTCATTTTTTATTTTTTATATAATAATGGATGTGTCCTGAAGCGTCCCTAAAATTTTCCAGAGTGATAAAAAAATAACCGTGTATATAAGGAGGATATAGACGCACGCACAGCCGTAACCGCGTAATTTGGACAGTTGTTTTAATTCAAAATTTGGACGCACACTAAGAAGGGATTTTGAAAAAATTTAACCCTAAAGTGTTCATCCCTTTAAGGGTTATAGGGGTTGTAGGTTTGTATGGATTTTTTTTATTAGCAACGATTTTGATAAAACTTGAGATGCAGGCTCTTAAATAACATTTTATTGAACACGTGTTTCATGGTTTATTGGAATTCACCCTCATTGGGTGCAAAATAGGGGTTGAAATTTTCTATGGAAAATATTTAAAATCTGCCCAAATTTCAATGAAATTTATTATCCGAGCTATATTTAGGCTACAAAATTATTTTTCCTACGGGGAAATATAAAATTCCCACGGGAAAACAATAACTCGGGCGAAGCCGCGAGCGGAAAGCTAGTATTATATAAAATCCCAATAAAACTGTTAATGTATGAATGATTTTTTAAATTATTTCTTCGAACTAAAATTGATTGCAGGGGCCGAAGTCTCGACATTTGTAGCGAACGAATTATTTGCGAAAAAAATCGGTTGCACTAACGATTTTTTGCTAAAGTTCAAGTCTCTACATGTCACAATAACGTACAAAATCGCAAACAAAGCATCGGATACGTTAACAAACACCATAATAATATTCATAGTTTAATCCACCCATAGACAAATGTGGGACTTGTACAAAATCTTACCAAATATGAGACAAGTTTAAAAAAATAAAAACAGACAATATGATCTTGAAGTATTACCACTATTCGTCGTAATACCATGTTAGAGCGGTGCTCATGAACCATGAACATGTCAGTGCCAAACGATGATCTCCTGAAAGTCTTAAAATTTGGCACCGTCTTCAATATAGAAGCGTGATGTTATCTGTACCTATTCTTGTATTATTTTTAACTTTTCAGTGTTTTTGAAGTCGGTTTTTATTCTTTGTAAAATATTTTTTATTTTTATCTTTTTAGTGAATTTAATATCACCTCAACTTCCCGACTTGACCTTGGACTTGCATTTAGTGCTAGTTACACTCGCGTACCGAGGATTCCGTACAAACTATTTTATGTATGTAAGTTCCTTGCTACACAATATTTTCTTTAATCTGTGCTTTAAGATCGCAAAATTTTCAAAAATATGCAACATAGCCGGT
Organism: Schoenobius gigantellus; assembly: GCA_963935595.1. Taxonomy (NCBI): domain Eukaryota; kingdom Metazoa; phylum Arthropoda; class Insecta; order Lepidoptera; family Crambidae; genus Schoenobius; species Schoenobius gigantellus. The sequence goes on along the minus strand of OZ012563.1, from coordinate 10,012,047 downwards.
CAATGGTCATATCCTTTAATTACGTTAAAGTTTATTAACAAGTTTGATTGTTTTTACAGCTGAAAGAGACAGTAATAAACCCGAGTATTTGATAACTATTTCAGTTTAATATCTCTAAGCTTTCCTGAGAAAAGGGGTCTCGACAGACGGACAGACAGATGGACAGACTGACCTCGAAGTGATCCTATAAGTGTTCGGTTTATTTATTTTGTGAAACGGAACTCTGAAAATGTTTCTGAAAAAAATGATGAAAATAAATCAAATACAAGTAAAAAAAATCCGTCTCGGACGGGACTCGAACCCGTGTCTCCAACATACTCGTACGTTGTTAACGCCTTAACCACTGGACCACCGAGCACTTACCGACCGCGACGAAATTTTCAAGAAATCCGTAAAGATTTCCAAATTGGATATTGATACGTAGTTATTAACAGTGAATAAAGATTACTTTGCCTTAAGGCGCATAGTGGTCCTAATGACCATGCTCGATCGTCGCGCACTGATTACATAGGAGTGAGTGAGTGAGAGTGAGGGGAATATTTAAGCAAACCTTAACGCATACGATGAATTATTTCAATTAAAAATTGTTGTAGTAGCAGTAAATAAGAGTAACTTGTTGCGGGGATAGAATATTTTATTACTTTGGTTTTAGATTAGTACACAGGGAGACGTTTATTTGTAGAGAGACATTGACACATACAGACATACAGTATGATCTTAAATTTAAATTTAGGTGTGCCCACATTGACAGCAAGTAGTTTCAACACCCCCCCGCAATGTTGTCCACATTCAGGCTGTCCGCCTGTATATTAACCGTAAAAGACATATCAAAACATCTTAACATAAGAACACTGTACAGTACTTAAAACACAATAAAAATACATACTATATACATCCACTTAACACTAACTATACGCACCTTACTACTACTACCTAGCTACCTACAAAGATAAAGTATGATTTAGAAATAAAAACATTGAGCTCGACTAACCTAACCTAAACCTAGAGAGCTGGCACATTTGTTGTGCTTAAGTTTCGGCAAAGGTTTGGTGAGTATGTCGGCTATCATGTTGTTTGTGGTTATGTAGTGTAGTTTTATGTTGTGATGTGTAAGTGTGTCGCGAACGAAGTGGTGTCTTATGTCAATGTGTTTTGTGCGTGAATGGTAAGTGTTATTATGGGCAAGTTTCAATGAGCTTTGATTGTCTGTGTAGATGTCGATGGGATGTGAGATGGAGAAGACTTCGTTAATGAGCGACTGAAGGTATATGGCCTCCTTGCAAGCATCAGCGAGAGCCATGTACTCGGCCTCTGTGGTGGAAAGTGCCACAGTTCGCTGCTTGCGAGCTTCCCAAGAAATTGGTGAGCCGCTCATTAGGAAGACGAATCCTGTATATGAACGTCGTTCCACAAGATTGTTTCCATAATCCGCGTCGACGTATCCAATAGTACAAAACTGGCCAGAGGGACGAAATACCAATTTGAAGTTTTCCGTACCTTTTAGGTACCTCAGGACTCGCTTAGCGGCTTTCCAGTGTACCCCCCCGTAATGTGCATTAAATTGAGATAAGTACGAGACGGCATGAGCTATGTCCGGTCTCGTACATATCGCAATGTACATTAGTGAGCCGAGGAGCTCTTGGTACAGGACATCTGCATTTTCGTCCTCCTTATTAGGTAATTCCAGTTTTAAGCCAGGTTCTAAAGGTGTGGTAACTGTAATTGCGTCTGACATGTCAAATTTATTTAAGATTTTTTCGATGTACTTTGTCTGATCGAGAGAGATACCGTCATGAATTTGTTCTATTCTCATGCCAAGACAATCCTTGCAGGTCCCAATATCTTTGACAATGAAGGTCTCTTTAAGTCCTATCTTAAACTGATCCTTCATACTGTGACTGGTGCTGACAATAAAGAAATCGTCAACAAATACAGCAATAATAACAAGATCGTTGCCTTCCCGTCTATAATACAGACAATGTTCGTTGGCCGTCTGTTTGACTGAAAGCTTTTGCATAGCTTCACACACTTTAGCATTCCATTGACGTGGAGCTTGTTTTAAACCATAGATGGCTTTCTTTAAAAGACATTCTTTTCCTTTTGGGTCAGTAGAGAATCCTTCGGGCTGCTCCATGTAAATCTCCTCGTCTAGATCGCCATTTAAGAAAGCCGTTTCGACGTCGAGATGTTCTACTGTCAAACCGCGGTGAGCAGCGAATGCAAATAAAAGACGTACAGAGGACAGCCTAGCAACGGGAGAAAAAGTTTCACCGTAGTCCACTCCGGCAACTTGAGTGAAGCCTTTGGCTACTACTCTGGCCTTGTACTTTGTCTCATTGCCATTGGTATCCTTTTTAATTTTGAAGACCCATTTGCACTTGGTAGTTTTACTACCAGGTCGGTCTACAAGAATCCATGTACCGTGCTTCTGAAGAGAATTGAATTCAGCTTTCATAGCGTCAAGCCACTTTTCCTTTTGTGGATGATTCACGACTTCCTTGTAGGTTTCTGGTTCCTGATCTGAGGTAATATAGAGTAATTTTTCCTCATATTTCTGGATTATATTTCTGTGGACGTCTGTCTCACATTGGATATCTCCTTTGAGATTCAATTTCTGGCTCTACATGTTCAGACTCAGTAACAACCGGTAAAGTCGTAGGAGTCGTACATTCATCTGAATCTGGCAGGTATTCTGCAGGTGGCGTGTCCAGCGCTGCAGATGACGTACCTGGTTGTGACACAGAAAGCTGTTGTTGTGATTCGATATCCAGGGGCACATGGATTTGTTGTGGATGTATTGGGGAGGAGTGTATTTCGCTACATAAAGGTTCCGGGTTAGACATAGTAGACAGGGTTTTGTTTTCTATGAAAACGACGTCTCTCGCTATTATTATATTGCGAGGATTTTTGGGGTCAATAAGCCTGTAGCCTTTGCTCTCAGTAGCCTACGAAGATACCGGTTTGTGTTTTAGAATCCAGTTTAGTACGTTTTTCTTCTGGCACTAAAACATAGGCTTCACAACCAAAAACCTTTAGATGAGAGAGGTTAATTTTCCTCCTTGACCAAACTTCTTCGGGAATCTTATTCCTTAAAGCTTGTGTAGGCATCATCATCATCATCATCACAGCCCATATACGTCCCCACCGAGGGGCTCGAGCCTACCCTATATTAGGGTGATTAGGCCTTAGTCAACCACGCTTGCCCAGTGCGGATTGGTCGACTTCACATACATCATTGAATTTCTTCGCAGATGTATGCAGGTTGCCTCACGATGTTTTCCTTCACCGTAGGAGCGTCAGACAAATGTACATATGAAATTCGAAACGAAAAACACATTGGTACATGGCGGGTCTCGAACCCCGACCCCCCGATTGGAAGGCAAGTGCCGAGTCCACTGCGCCACCGACGCTCTTACCGTGTAGGCATACGATTCTTTAAATAGATCGCGGTATTTACCGCTTCACCCCAATAGGCTAAGGAAAGATTACAATCTTTCAGCATGGATCTGGCTTTCTCGATAATGGTTCTATTGCAGCGTTCAGAGACACCATTCTGGTTAGGTGTGTACACTACCGTAGTTTGATGTACAATACCATTCTCCTTCAGAAAATTAGTAATATCTTTATTGATATATTCGCGCCCATTATCAGAACGCAGAACTTTAATACGTTCGCCAGTCTGGTTCTCTACTAGGTGCTGAAACTCTACAAACTTACCATAAACCTCTGATTTTGTTTTCAATAAATATCCAAAAGTTTTGCGACTAAAGTCATCTGTAAATGTTAGCAAATATAGGGCTTTGCCCCACGAGTGTGTGCTCATAGGCCCACAAAGATCGGAATGAATCAGTTCCAGGATCTTTCTCGATTTACTAATTGAACTTTTGAAAGGTTTCTTAGAAAGTTTGCCTTGTAGACAAGGAACACACTTTTCTGTAAACCTACCATTATAGTCTATGCCTATAGATTTATTTTTTAATATTTGCATAGTGTTGCAATTCAGATGACTAAGGCGTCTATGCCAGAGTGCAGCGGAGTCTTTTGTCGATGTATACAATGCATTTGATTTATCTACATCTAGCCTGTACATACCTTTATAGAGTGAGGCTGTTGCTATGACTTTGCCTGACATTTGAGATTCACTTTGATTTGTCAAAGTAATCTTTGCGCCTGACGATGTAAACAAAACATCGTAACCATTTTCTACCAATTTACTTACAGATAGTAAGTTTGTGGCGAGACCAGGAATATATAAAACGTTTTTTAATCTTATGTACATAGTCGGAAATATTAATATTTACAGTACCTCTGCCGTGACTAAGGATTTGGTTTTTATTCGCAACGTGGATTGGAATAATGTGATGCGAGATATCCTCGAACCAATATTTCCAGTTGCTCATGTGAGAGCTTGCGCCAGAATCTAGAAACCAATCTTGTGAACCTGTGGATGAAGAATTATTTAAACAAGATGAAAGTGTAAATTCAGATGTATTGTTAGAATAAACCTTTGCCGAAGCTTTCTTGTTTTTATTCCTACAATCCCCAACTAAGTGCCCTAACTTCTTACAAAATGTACAGAACAACTTTTTCTTCTGTTTGCATATTAGCGCCGAAGTTGTAGGTTCTTCACGTCCTTGGATACTGGTAGTATGCACACGAGAGTCTTCTTTGAGAAGTGCTGACACTACATGTTCCGAAGTGATCTTGACGTTTGAGTGCTCGAGCGCCATGACCAATGGCTGGTACTTGTCCGGTAGGCCGGCTAGCATTATTATTCCTAGGAACTCGTCTTCTACACCTGCTCCTATTCCAAGTAGCTCTTGCTGTGTAGCTAATGAAGCATTTACATATCCTTGGATATCCCCATGAAATTTGTTGGTGAGTAGCTTCTTCATAAGTTGAAGTCTACGCGTGAGACCGCTGTCGGCGTATGCCTTCTTTAGACAGTTTAATGTGTCGTATGCAGTTTTTGAAGATCTTATAACCGGGTAAATTGATTCTTCACATGTAAGACATATTTTTGCTCGCGCTTTTGAGCCTTTTCTCTTGGCGTCTGGGTCATTTTGGTCAACTGGTCTTATAGTGACATCCCATAGGTCCAGATCAGTCAGAAGACATTCGATTGCAAAAATCCATGTATTGAAGTTTCGACCATTTAATTTATTTATGGAAATACCTGGTGAACTGTGTGCCGGCTGTTTGGCCGATGGAATATTGTTTATTTTTTCCATAGCACGTAACACTTTCTCACTTTCACTTATTTTTCTTTTTCGTTACTAGAAACGCAGGCCCGTAACCTGTTGTAGTAGCAGTAAATAAGAGTAACTTGTTGCGGGGATAGAATATTTTATTACTTTGGTTTTAGATTAGTACACAGGGAGACGTTTATTTGTAGAGAGACATTGACACATACAGACATACAGTATGTTCTTAAATTTAAATTTAGGTGTGCCCACATTGACAGCAAGTAGTTTCAACAAAAATTAATAAAGGCGAATAATAAAAATCTAAAAAACCATCCGCTAGAATATTGTTCACTTTATTTATTGAAATCGAAAGTATATGATTTAACCTAATATTTATAACGAGATTAGGTTTAAAGTTTTAAAATTGAGGCATGTTTCGGTCACATTTTAACCAAGTTTGAATTAATTTATCAAAAAATTAAAAAGACCATCCTCTAATTTTTTTATGATTGACCCTACTATGCGCCTTAACAAAGTACAAAAGTATCAGTATAGTTGAAAACTTCGTCAAGTGCTCGGCGGCCCAGTGGGTCGGAGACGCGGGTTGGAGTCCCACCCGAGATACATTTATTTCTTGTATTTGATTTATTTGCACCATTTTTTCAAATTATTAAGCATTTCTAAAGAAAATGCAAAATCACAGATATAAAATGTTTCTGAAGATTTAATTTGAAATCATTTTCAATTTAATAAAAGTAGGTACTCTCAAACGTCTTATATTTCCACTTGCACCAACCGTATATTGGTGCAGCACCAAAGCGGCACAAACATATTTGACGTGATATTTCTCGTCCTAATTCCGCTATTATGAGAGGTGCGGAGCCGGGCCCGGAAGGAATTTTCGAGTTCACACTCGCATCGAAAATGTTAAGGCAGCATTTTACAGCTGCAGCAGTGATTGGGGGTGTGATTACAGGTTATTGTAGCATTGGGGAGGGCACTACGTGTATAAGGGGTCTTAGGGCGAAACTGAAATTTCTGTGGATCATGACCGCAAATAGCAGTGTGAGTTATTCTTAGATTTTCGTGAAATATATCAATGCACTATCGTTACACCTAAACGTGTACATAAAGTAAAAACATACGCTATATTTCAATAAATGAGTATTACAAGAAACACGCCATTTCGTTTAACTACAGATCTATAGACAATTGATAAAGAAAGCTAAAATTAGTAATTAACTATCTGGTTACACACGATTGATTAAGTCGCGCCGGTTCAATCTAGAGGTGGCTTTAATGGTTGACAAAAATTATTGGTTAAAGGTTGAAAGTTGAAAAAATATCAGATATTTAAATGGTTGAAAATATCATTAAAATTTTTGCATTCTAATTCAATATCTGTACGGGAGAATTGTGATATTTCTTGATTAAATAATATTTTTATTAGTACCGTGGCGGTCAATATTTCTATTAGTTCGGTCTTTTACTGAAATTATTCATTGCGACAATTTTATCTGTCGTTTACATTTATCTATACGAATTAATATTACTCTCGCGTTAAAATTAACTTGAATGAATACTTTTATTAGATAATAGCTGTGCCCGCGACATCGTCTGCGTGGAATAGTAACTTTTGGCAAAAAGTGGCAAAAAGTAGTCTATGTTATTATACCTTATATAATTAGCTATCTATTAAAACGATATTATTATCTTTTAGTGAAAGTCCCGTCAAAATAGGTCCAGCCGTTCCGGAGATTAGTGGGAACAAACAGACAGACAGACAATTTTTTTCAAGTTGTGTTTTTGTTATTGGTACCCGATATACATTCATACCCATTTAGTAAAAATTTGTTATTTTGACATTACAAACAGACACTTCAATTTTATTTATTTGTATAGATGGTTGAAAATATTTATCAAATATATATATATATATATGTATATTTTTTTATTACTTTAATTTAACGGTTGTTAAAATATATTCAGCAACACTAGTTCAATAGTTTTGAATTAGTGTGATTTTCGAATTGGCAAAATGCATCTGGGTATTATTTACGGCTGTCAGTTTAGACAATCTAAATAAAATAAAAATATTTAGCTTACTTTATAATATTATATCAGTATTTGGAAAAAATACAAAAATGACAAAAGGCAAAAGCAGCACAGAACATACCGATTATATTAATCCATTTGGTAAATGAGGAGCATCAGTGGCGCTGTGGCCTCGGCACTGGACTGTGCCCCGAGTAGAATCGGGAGGCCCGCGATCGATCCTGCCATGTACCAATGTGTTTTTCGTTTCACGAATTTCATACGTACATTTATCTGACGCTCCTACGGTGAAGGAAAACATCGTGAGGAAACCTGCATACACCTGCGAAGTAATTCAAAGGTGTATGTGAAGTCAACCAATCCGCACTGGGCCAGCGTGGTTTGACTAAAGCCTAATCACCCTAACATGTTAGGGTAGGCTCGCGCCCCTCGGTGGGGACGTATATGAGTTGTGGTGATGATGATGATTTGGAAAATATTACTTGGTTTATTACGGTTTTCCTAAGGATATTATCGGCAACGTTGCCAAATCTACTTCTTTTTACGTAGATCTACGTATTTTGAGATCTTAATAAATTAATACCATTAACGTAGATTTGCGAATTTCAAGAATTTATTGCCATTTTTTTAGCAAATGGGTTCTTTCTTAGATTTCTTAGATAATTTCAATTATAAGTAACATTGTACACATACTTTTTTAAAATATTTTTTTCACTATCTACGCCAAAATGGTATCATATTTAAATCACATTTTTATAAAAGAAACTTGGTAAGTATATATGTAGTTACAGTTGATCCTGTAGAAATAACAATGATGGTTTTATAGCTACAAAAACTTAATTCCTATCGACAAGGTCTTCATTCAGATTAAAATGTTATAACGAGTAGTTGAGCTTAAATGCAAACTTTTATAATCAGACTTGTATATGATACAATTTAACTTAGAAAGCTAGCTTAACGTTTAATGCCAGATCCATACTCTCTACTAGGAGGTGAGTGCTAGAATGGGGACGTATAACACTCGTGCAGCCTCCGCTCGCCACTGCTCCATCGCTAGCGCGTTGCGTACTGACGTGATAAATACTGACGTGATAAAATACTGACACGAGACTACACGATCAGTATTTACCACGTTCCGATGGACCATCATTCCGGAATTAAGAAATCTAGATATTTGGTGATAAATATTGACATCCACCAGTACTCTAGGCTACACTGTCAGTATTTACCACGTTCCATGGTGAATACTGATGGACCACAGTAAATACTGAACGTGTAGCCTTCGCCTGAGAGGGTCGCACTCAACTAGGCGCTCCTTCCCGTTTTCGAACAATTTCGATTGACTGTGCCGCCACAAATAATAAACACGCAGTCATAAAATGCATATGTGACATTTTTGAACATTTCATCTAAACATTCTCAAAGATAGAAACATGATTAATAATATTTCACTCGATAGAAATAAAATACAAAGATCACCCTGTTCAATATTTTAAAATTGCTGTGAGTGAATCAAAAAATACAATAATAAATGACATTAAAGTTTTACTAATAGACGTGCATTTTTATCATCTAGAAAATTGTGAAAGTACAATTTTTATTTTGTACCCCAGTTTTCCAAAAATCGATTAAAACGTGTACCTATAAAGTAACGTTTTAGTTCGGTCACCGCGCGTAAGCGCGTAAGCGCGTCGGTGGCGCTGTGGACTCGGCACTTGCCTTCCAATCGGGAGGTCGGGGTTCGAGACCCGCCATGTACCAATGTGTTTTTCGTTACGAATTTCATATGTACATTTGTCTGACGCTCCTACGGTGAAGGAAAACATCGTGAGGCAACCTGCATACATCTGCGAAGAAATTCAATGGTGTATGTGAAGTCGACCAATCCGCACTGGGCCAGCGTGGTTGACTAAGGCCCTAATCACCCTAACATAGGGTAGGCTCGAACCCCTCGGTGGGGACGTATATGAGCTGTGATGATGGCGTAAGCGACATTAGAAGCTATGCATAAAGCAACTTTACATCTCTCATGTTCGGTAAGTAGGTCCTTATTACCCCCAAATGGGGCTTGTAGATGACCAATTAGCGCTCTAGGGTAATAATGTAACTAGAAAAGCCCTAGGGCTGTAAGTAATTTATTGCCAGTATGATGGCTAGATGTACGCGAACTTTTTGAAATAGTGAAGTGTTTTTTCGTAATTACTTACCGTCCTAGAGCTTTCCAAGCTACATTATTACCCTAGAGCGCTAATTGGTCACCTACAAGCCCCATTTGGGGGTAATAAGGACCTACTTACCGAACATGAGACATGTAAAGCAGAGTAGTTAGCTCGGTTGTAAGCACCAATTGCACCCTCGAAATATAGGCGCTAATACTAATTATCTCGGGCTGCAATTGATGCCTTACAGCCCTTAGCTACTAATCTACTATTATTACTTTGCAATAAAGCAGTCGCCGGTTTTCTGGGAAACCTCGTCTTAACGCTAAACAACCCTTAAACCTTCAAACATACTCGTAACTCTGACAATTTCAAACAAACGAAAAAATCGGAGAATCGAAATTTACCGGACTCTGTACCAAGGTCGGCTTCTTGGGTATACCTCCGTCTTACCTATTTCTGCCGCAAAGCAGCAGTGCTTGCATTGCTGTGTTCCAGTTTGAAGGGTAAGATATGGCAGTGAAATTACTGGGTACCGTGACTTTATATCTTATGTCACAAGTTGGCAACGTACACCGTGGTTCTTGTGAGGGTTGCAGATTTGGTGCGAATCCCACAAGCTACATGTACAATCGGTAACTGTTACCGCTTACCATTAGCTGGTATTAAATTAGGGTCCTTCGATTTTCATGAGATCTCATCATCAGATCCTGACTTTGACCTTGATCATGGGACCACCCTTGGAGTATCCTCTATCGAATACAAAAAGAATTATCAAAATCGGTTCATAAACGACGAAGTTATCCGCGAACAAACATAAAAACAACCTCCTCCTTTTTTCAGAAATCGGTTAAAAAATCAAAATTTTTGCCTGAATACATTCAAGAGTTAATCGTGCTTAGCGATTATCACACATACCTCTCCAATATAACCATTTCACTTTAAATGTGTTACACACTACAAAATCCTTTATTTTACCTTAAATAGATACTACTTAGAAGGTAGCGATGTTTAATTATTAATTTTCCATGAATTCCACGCTCTCAATTCCACTCTACGAAACATTAGTTTCTCAAACTCGCACAGATACGAACCAAATTGAACTGGAAATCTCAGAGACGACGAATCTCGCCTTCAAACACTTAAAAGACGCCCGACTCGAGCCGGCAGCGTGTTTTTGGAGGCGGAATGTTTGTTTGCGCTGTCAACGTCACATGGGACGCGGCTGTCACAGGAATTTCATAGTTCCGCGCTTTGCTATTCTCGTGTGTTTTCCGCTTTGTGGAGTAGACCGGTTTCGTTTGCACGAGCAAGGAGATTAAATTCTTATACGTGTATGTTTGTGGTGTTACTATAGCGACCCGCGTGCGGCCAGCGAGGTTTTTAGCGGTCCGCACAAAGGCTCGGAACCGGTTTGAAATGTACCGGTCAATATCGGTTATGGTTTGCTCCGACCTTTTCTTGAGAACGCGAATTTATGAATTTACTATAACCTTAATAAACCCATGTAATTGACAACAGTACAAGGTACTTACGTTAACGTCTCATTTGCGCAGTGGATTTACAAACCACTATCATTTGTAAGTATTTGAGATGAGTAGAAAGCCAAAGAATATGATATACAGGGTGTCTCAGAAACAATGGATAAACCTTTAACTGTTGATAGGTTTCGTCGAGACCTCTCTAATCTCAAATTTTGACTTTAGTAAAAATATCTCGGTTTTCAAGATATTTGATAGTTTATGATTTTTTTTTAAAATGCCACTTTTGGTTGGTTTTTAATGTGCCATTTTTACAAATACGGACTTTTTCTGATTCAGGTTTTTTTAGCTTCTAACGGAATAGTTCAGCTATCAATAACAGTGGTTAAAATTGAGCTAGCTAATCACGAAGTGCTTGGAAAAAACAATGTTCCAAAAAAAATTAAACAAGAAATTATTTTTCTTCGTGTTTGGTCTGCTACCATGTAAAAAAAATGTATGACGCTCATCCTGCCCATTATCTTAAAAAAATGCTTAGTTATTCTAGTTTCAAAAAAGATATGATAAACTTATGCTTAATGTATCTCTGAACTTTTATTACTGCTTGAATAGCAAATGGTATGAAAATTTTAAAAAGATTGTTTGTCGGATTAATTATTTTTCGGATTAATTTTATTCGGTTAATTTAGTTTTCCAGTATTAAGTTTATGCTTTCTTGACTTTCTGACTGGTTGAATAGCAAATAAAATGAAAATTTGAAAAAAAAAAAGGTTTTTTTTTCCACTAATAAGCACTTAAAGCTTATTTGTAAACATTCGTTTGCGAGTCACAGAGTTGAGAAACGTGTTTTTTTTTTGTGGCCCCTGCCTGCCACATGTCTCATCCACTATGCGCAATCAAAAAGGAGCCTTATCATTAACAGCACATGAGTCATAAGCATTTGCAACCTTACCTGCTATCGAATTTCCTGGAAGGACTTTTTTTACCTGCGTCTGATCATTGGGTTCTTTGTTACGATTGTTAGTGTCCTTCTGAACTCCGGTTGTGACCCACGCGTGTTTTCTGTATTCGAGAGATTCGATAGAGCTTCGATGATTTTAAACGACATTTTGCTGTGATTTTGGACTTGACTAGCTTTGCGATTCGGATATTGTTTGTGCTGTGAA